>JANXHW010000001.1:42795859-44045859 GCA_026170595.1 Plestiodon gilberti rubricaudatus | reverse complement strand
AGGGGAGTGGCAACACGTGGGCGAGCCTTCTGTGCCGTGGCACCACAACTGTGGAACTCCCTGCCAGGGGATCTGAGAACCACCCCCTCCCTCATGACTTTTCGGCGAGGACTCAAAACGTTTTTGTTTTGTCTTGCGTTTGGATGATGGGTTGTGGTCTGTCTCCTGTGTCTCAAGATGCTCTGCCATGCTGCTTTTGTGCTCCATACTGTCGCCCCCCCCCCTAGTGGATTTTATTGTTTTTAAATTTAGTTATGTATTGTTTAAACTTATTTTCTGTATTTTAAACTATGTATTTTAATTTTTGTTGTACGCCGCCTTGGGCATTTGCCTTCGGCATAGGATGAGGCGGGATATAAATTTTTGAAATAAATAAAATAAGTCTAAGACAACTACACTTAAAGCTTTTTCCAGTCAGTTGTGATAAACCAAAACGTTCCCCTCAGATTATGCTCAAACATTCTAAGCTTGAATGTGGGCAATGATTAATGCATAGTGCTTAGCCAGAGTCACAGCTGGGGGTGGAGATTGAGGCAATGACTTTCAAGCAATGGAGAACAAGGCTGAAACTGCCCGTTCACCATTCATAAGAACTCTGCAGGGTGACACCTTATACGGAGTTAACAATGTTGTTTTCCACAGACTAGTTGAAACTTGATCCCTAACTCAGTAAGAGACTTTCTGACTTTCTCCCTGGTAATGTTGTGTGGCAGACATCAAACCATTTATTTAAAGTGCTAGACTCAGCAGTTGAAGCATGAATGCTGTTTCAATACAAAACAGTAAATACAGTGTCCTAAAGCTGTTGCATGATGACACTCCTGAACATTGTGAAGCTTGAGATGTGCTCTTTACATAGAGGTGCATGATAGTTCACTCCTCTGAATGGAGTTTAATTACAAAATGATCTCTTTGTTTGTAAATCAAATTTAAGAGAGAATTATTAGACCAACTTAAGCTAGCTGGTACAGATAATTTGGCAACACTTCAGTTGTGAATTTTCTTCATGAAATTGGAATGTTTGTTTCTTGTACGTTTTGTACAGGCTTGAAGCAACCTCTTTAAAATGACTGGATACTGCATAGATAAAGGTAGAATTCATCAGTCACAATTTTCGTAGTAATCATAGAATCAAGCTATCTATCTTAAATAATATGTAATAGACCAGCTCTTGAAAATAGCATATATTTGTCAGAACTATGATTCCCTGTAGTCTGGATAGATTGTATGGTTCGGTTTGGTCTGTCACAGTAACACTGCTTAGAGTCGCATTATGTTTGAAGTATTGGAGAATTCAAAAGTTCAAGCTTTTAGCCAATTTTCTGAATTTTACAAGTTCTTGAATACAATTGTTGCATTCTTCAAACCACACAAGTGCTTCTAACCCTTTGAATACAGCTTCCTAAACACAGCTTTCTTTTCGAAATTAAACTCTTGTGAAGTTCTTTTTTGGTAAAATAAGTGTTCCATAGGTGTGATTTAAAACCCTGTAGGCCTAAATGTCTCTTCACATTCCAGGAGTTCTTTCTTGTAATAACTACCAATTGCATTTAAGGAAACCAAAGGGAATTTTGGTTGCTGCGAATGTTTATATGAGGATGTTGGACATAATCTTGCTGGCATGCATAGAATCTTTTTTGTTTTTACTTTATGCACATATAACAGTATTTAATTACAAAATCTGTTTTTCAACTGAGGTTTCTTGGTGAGTTGTTTTTCATTCTTGTGGAAATTGGGGAGCTCTCCATACATACTATGACAGAGGCTGAGAAGATTGTTTTAGTTCATTGTTTGAGTCCTGTTCCTTCTCTTTTTGCCCACCTAGTTTCTCAAATTGTATTGGTGTGCCAGATTCATCTGACTTAGCGATCATATTGCTTGTCAATATACAGTATGATGTGATGCTCAAAACAAATGCTTCTAAAAATGAATGTGAAAAAGAATACAAGCATATTGAGAGAGATGTTTATCTGGCTCCATCTTGGGTACTGCAATACTAGAGCAAGGAGTAGATATACCAAACAAATACCATTGTGAACATAAGAATAGTCTTGCTGGCTCCATGCTGTGTCAAATATCACTTGATTAGCCGCAGTTAGTTTTTAGAATGTTATCAAGTAATGTCTTATGATGTTATTGCTACCTTGGCAGAAAAGCTGCATAGAAACTTAACTTAAATATAAATACATTTAATTCATCGTTGTGGCCTTACTAGACTTTGGAGATCCACCTTTCAGGTGTATTTGTTACACTATAGATTGATAAAATGTTTTCTTGGGAATATTGCTGGGTGGATGGGAGGGGGGGTGAATATAAGAAGCAAAGTACCATAAAGCAGCACTCCTACTCCAGCTTTTTTGTAATATCCTTTTTTCCACACGTCTCTCATTCGGTCAGTCATGTGACTGATACTGTAACACCTCTGTGACCATCTTGGGTATTGCATCTCTATGCACTTGCTTCTGAGGAAGCCTGGGATCTTTCAAACCTCCCCAGCCCTCTCCTGCCCTTGTTCTAATGCTTCTCTCAAGGACACGCAAGGCGGTACAACAGGACGATGAAAACATACCACATTTTTTTGCATGAATTTGTAGGCAGGATATAAACATTGTCAGTGGTATGTTCACTAAATTGTTTTATTCACAGTTTGTTGGAAGGAAAAAGTGGTATTCATTATCTTTCATAGTTGCTCAGAATGACTTGTCCAAATGGAAAACAATGATTTAATGTCTTTCACTAATCAACACACCCATATTTTACAGTTCTTCATGCCATGAAAGAGGATAGTGAGAAAGTGCCAAGCTTATTAACAGACTACATTTTGAAAGGTGAGTGCACCAATTGCTAGTCATGTGTTGGCTTTTTTAAAAAAAATATTCATATAAAAAAAAGAAACATTTGCTTTAAAGCACTGTTTCTGACAGCTCCATGAGTTGGGAGGCACTGCTTTTTTATCTTAAATACTCAGGCATCTGTCATATGAGAGCCTTAAAGCATGTTGTTCAACAAGAAAAACTGTGATAGTAATGTCCTTGTTGATTGCACTGGTCAATAAAATTATGGAAGATCATCGTAGGATACTTGGTGTAGTTAATGAAGCACATTAACTCCAGCTTGAAATAAATGGGATTTAAAAATGCTTAACCATGTTGGATTATTTCTGGAAGCAGACCACAATATAAAGACCTCAGTGCTGCTATGAGGGCCTTGCCTCATCTGACCACCAGCAGAGTTTCTATGCCAAAGACCCTTTCACCCATGCACTCTACCCCAGTATCTATTCAGCCACTTTCTCCTTCTTGAGCGAAAACACAAGCCAAGCCAAGGGTTCTTTAATCCCCTCCTTCCCCCTTTCCCCATCTATGTCCAATGTGAACAGCAACAGAAACTATGTCACAATTTTCCCTTTTGAGTAGCTAAGGAAGAGACAGAACCTCTGTTGCTGCTCACCCTGGGCTGCAGATATTACAAGGTCATTTCTTTGAGTTTTGGAAAGGTCTCAGAGTTGAGTCATGTGAGCACTGTTGGAAAAACTATTCTATGTTCCAACCAGCAATGTAACAAGCTTCCATGCCACCTGGGGCAGGGGAGCTTGCTGTACTTCCCTTTGGCGCTAGCCTGAAGCCTCCAGCACTGCCCTTCCCTTCATGATTGTGAAGGGAAGGGGCGCGCGGAGGCTGGGTGACTCGGGATCAATGCGCTCATGGCTCCAAATCGCCTGCCGTCCAGCGCCACCCTTTCCTTCACGATCGTGGAAGGAAGGGGCGCATGGGATGCCACAGCTCCTGATTGCTTACAGCCTCCACATGCCCCCTTCTCTTGGAGAAGGGCAGCGCGCAGAGGCTACATGCAAATGTCTGTACTCACGTTCGGAGCCAGACGGCAGGGCAGCCATTAGGTGGTGCGTGGTGGAGCCTGATGGTTGTGCGCCCCCCCCCCCCGGACTTGTGCCTGGAGCAGCTGCTCCTCAGGCTCCACCCAAGTTATAAATGTCTGACCAGATATGAGCACTAAACGTTTTGTCTGAACAGGGTAATATGTTACTTTAGGGTTAAAGAGACCCACTCAGTATTTGAGTCAAGTAAGTAAGTTGGTATGAATATTACATATTACATACTATGTTCTTCCTTTTCCTCATTATCTGTGTTTGGTTGGCATCCTGGTACAAGCTAGGAAAAACATTAGTTCTGTTGTAATTCTTGTGGTATATTGTAATGCTAGCTTTTACGGTTAGCCATGTTAGATGCCTGATACTAGACAGAAAGGTAGCATATATTATGTTTAGATAATTGATTGGAAATGAGTTTATAAAAGGTTTTTAAAGTTACAGGTTTTAGGTGCAAACTTGTAATTGAATCCAAGAAGTTGTTGTGTTAAGAGTCACTGACCACTAGTTGAGTGTTTCTGTAAAGCAAGTAAAATAATGTAGTACTGTTGAGTCACTCAGTGCCATACCGCTGAAGACTAAGGTTTTAGTTCAATATAGCAATAAAGGAATATGATTTTTGCCCATTCAAATTCAAAATGGAATACTGCTAGAGTTGCTTGATATGCCACTCATGTTCAAACTGTGGGGCAGCCATCTCTGAGTTACCTAGCTCAGCACAACACAAATGTTCAGGAAGGGATAGAATTTTGCAGGAAAGGCATGCCTTATCTCGCCAGACAGGATCTAGATAGATAGTCCTGGGGGTAGTAGACTCTTGCTGATCCACCTTGGATTTGCTACTGAGATTTGCCATCATCCAAATGAGATTTGGAAAACGGAGAGTTCAGAAAGGGCTTTTGTTTCATTTTTGTGTGTGTGTGTTCACTGTGTAACTTAGGGGAAAAGATATTCGCTGTACTCTTTTTCTCATGTCAGTGTAGGATTACTGCTCCAATTCACAGATCCTGCATGTAGCAACAGGCTGCATCTCCTTTACTTTACGTTCTCCTGTGGGACACATTGGTGCTGGGTTTATGGAACTCAGGGAGAACCTAAAACATAACACGTTTAGAAGAGGGCCCTGAATTCTAAAATTCTGGAGCACGGTGTTATTTTGTTGATTACCTAGGAGGAACATTGTTGTTAATTGCATCCATTGTAATGGCACAGAATTTCATTCTAGGAATTATTTCATTTCACCAGACTGCAAGGTACATTTTGCTACTGTTGAGACTGCCAACTGTGTAGAGTCTCACTGAACTGGCAGTGTAGACAGGATGTATGTGAAATCTTGTCACTACTGTTTGGATGCATCTTGAGTTAAAAGGAAAGGAGTTCAGTCTTTTCATTGAGTAGTTTGACAGGGCCTCATTGTTGCTATCCCATGAGTGATGAAAGCCAGCTGAACTCCATTAATTATGTGAGTCCCTCTGGTGTTCTCCTATATATAGTAATATTTCCCACCATAAATCTGCTTGAAGTAAAAAGCCAAACATTTCCTACAACTTTGTGAAACATTCACATAAACAGGAAGATAGCGTAGCTCTCAAGTGAATGCTCTCAGTACATAACAAAAACGTGTTTATAGTATTTCTTCCAGGCCATTGTCCTTGAGTGTTGTGGGTACAAAATGTTCAGTGATAAGTATCATTAAGCTGATCACAACTGAAGTTCTTCCCCAACACTTGTGTGGGTTTTTTTGAAAGAAGAAAATGCTGCATGCATAGTATACTGCTGTCCAATAGGGTTTTCTTATAATAGCACTCAGGAAGTGTCAGAACACAAAACCTGAGAGAATTACTTATAATTATCCGTATCACAGAAATGCATTGTGAGAGAACATTGTTTGCCATGAGAAATTGGATTCTGCCTAAATTCTTGATTGCAAAGAGGCAAACAACTATTCAAAAGAACATAGTATAATAAACAGTTCAACAGCTTCAATATAAACGTTGATTCCTTCAGTTGCATTGTATTGTACTATGAATTCTCAATACTCTTCAAATACGCTTGACTTTTTCCCTTAATGGAAGAATACAATTAGATGGGTAAGGTAAAGGTAAAGGCCCTGACAATTAAGTCCAGTCGTGTCCGACTCTAGGGTGTGGTGCTCATCCCCATTTCAAAGCCGAAGAGCCAGCGTTGTCCGAAGACGCCTCCATGGTCATGTGGCCGGCATGACTCTCCTTGCCGCAGCGCGTAGCATGCGGCTGGAACACGGAGCGCTGTTTACCTTCCTGCAAGCGGTACCTATTTATCTACTTGCATTGACATGCTTTAGAACTGCTAGGTTGGCAGGAGCTGGCCAAGCAACGAGCGCTCACCCCGTCGCGGGAATCGAAGTGCCAACCTTTCGATCGACAGCTTATGGTTCAGCCCCTGCGCCAGATGGGACTCTAACATTATTCTGGTGGTAATGTTGGCATAATGCAGGCACTTTTGACCCCATGCAGTCATAAGTTTTCCAATTCTGGACTGTGCACATTTGAGTTTCCACACTCCTCCCAGCAGAAACATGTTCTCTTTACAGGAACTTTATTGGTTACCAAACTCCACTAGTTAATTATCACTAAACTTTACAATGGCCAGTCCAGATAAGAAGTTAAGGCTGAAGCACACTGGCCAGTTGCGGCCGGCTGCATCTGTGTTCTTTCCGGCCGGAGGCAAGTCCCACTGAACGCCAGGAGCCGCCGGGAGCCACAGAGAGGTCCATTTGCATTTGACGCTTCCCCTAGAGAATTCTCAACTTTGAATGCGTTTGTCGCGCCGCACGCAGAATGCGGCCGGTGTGCTTCCGCCTTCACCTGAACCAAATTAATGCTTATCTGAGCAGGTGGGATAAGTCCCCTGGCTCATAATCTGTCATATTCCTCCCTTGACATTGTTTTCCTAGGGCTATAGGTGAAGTTTAGGCTACCAAAGCTAGAAGATTACCTCTGCCCTATTCTCAAAGTGTTCTGGTTGATTTCCAATAAAAAAGTCAAATGTTACCCATGCCCATATCTTGTCAGCTAAAGCATGGTTTGGTTTTTTAAAGCAAATTGTTAATTTGAAGAACATTGCTTCATTATGCATTAAAATTAAAAGATTCATACTACACAGACAGTGTGAGCCAGTTCATGTCTGTTTCACAGATAAAATGGTTTGAGTCTGGCACGTTAGTCAACTGAATGTAGGGTAGGAGCTATTAACAATTCCTTGGTAAGTAGCCAACTGTAGAGTCCAGTCAGAAACCTGGTTGAGTTGACTCATAAATGGAAAAGTACTTGTGGCACCCACAAGAGGGCTCTTCATGTCCCTGCTCAGGGCTGTGAAGGTTTTGTGTACCAGCTCCACAGCCCTGCCTGGCACACATAAAGACATCTCTTTAAAATTAGCTTTATTTATTTGTAGTAGTTATACCCTGCTTTTCTTAACCCTGACGGCTTACAAGATTAAAAGAAAATTCTTGACCTCAAAGCAGTTTACAAGATAAAAATTACAATACTTAATACTTCATATATATCATTAAAACAGCAAAATATCAATTCTACATGATAAATAGTTCATTAAAATGATTACTAAAAGAGACTAAAAATAAAACAACTAATAACCAACAGACAGGCAGCTACCAATCATAACCTGGGGGAAGACCATAAAACCTCATCAATAAAACCCAGAGACCCAACTGAAATACATGAGACCTGCCAAAATACCATCAGAGGCAGTTCGCAAGTTCTTGGGGAGGGAATTCCAAAGACTAGGTGCCACCATGGAGAAAGCCCTTCTTCTAGCCATTACCACTCACCTCTGAGAGGGGTGGCACCCACAAGAGGGCTTTCTGATGACCTAAGGCAGAGGTTCCCAAACTCCTGGGAAGAGCCTCTGTTGCCCGAAGTGGCAGCGGGGCCTTCCTAGGAGTAGCGACGAGTCCAGGATCGCACCGCCACTGCCATGGACTAAACGTACCTGAAGAAACCAGACGTGGGTCACAATCGCATCAGAGGGCCGCTCTGATGCTTGGGGAGGCCTGCAGAGTGGTCCGCAGGCTCCACCTCCCCCCCCCCAGAGGACCTCCAAAGCCACCGGGGAAGGTAAAATGGCTACCTTTAGTCCGTGGTGGCGGTACCATCCTGAATGTACCATCAACATCGCCGCGAGTCGCCATGTCCCTTAAGGGCGTAACAACCCTTTGTTTCCAGCTGGGGCGTCACAACGCCCCAGTTTGGGAACCTCTGACCTAAGGGCAGGGGGTCAGATCAGATTGTGTGGAAGATTATGTGCTATGAAAGAAAACATTCATGTGTTTATCATGTGCTTGTTTATCATGTGTGGATTTGAGGTGGTTGTTGGGGGGGAAAGGAGTTGATCATTTAAGAGTGGTTTGGAAATTCTTGCCAAACCATCCCCTTTTAGCATGAGGAGCAGCAGGATTGTGCATACCCCATCCTCCTGTTTGTGTACTTCACAGGGGGGGAGGGGTCAGGCAAACTATATAGACAATCCCTCTTCATTGTACAACAAGGCCAATATGGCAATTATTAACCAAATCAGCCCATTTATTATGGTAGTACAGAGTTCCCATCTTTTATTGTTATCCTACCTTGATATTTTAAACTACCAAACATAAGAATGTGTTTAACAAACATATAACACAAGCATATTGTATAACTGCATTTGTGTGTGTTAGATAACCAAGATTAGCAAAATGTTCCTGATAATAAGGAAATGTGTTTTTATTCTTGATCCTTAAACCTGACTTCTTCATTTGCTTTTGTGTTGTGCTAGCATTGGTTTGAAAGCTGGATTGCTCTGAGGTTTGTGTCTTTTCAATGTGAAACAGAAATGAATATGTAAAGGACATGTCTTTACTGTCACTGTGCATAATCTAAAGGGTAGACGTACTAGGAAAGAGTATTCTTTGTCTTTGCAATTATGCAGTATGTACAGTATTTTCATTTGTATTTTATGACAAAGCTCAGAATTCTGTAACAAACTTAATTTTTAAAAGGATTTAATCTCTGTGATGAAGACATGACCTAGTTGACTCATTTCTGTAAGAAATTGGTGGTGGTGGTGGTGGTGGTGGTGGTGGTGTGTGTGTGTGTGTGTGTGTGTGTGTGTGTGTGTGTGTGCGTGTTTTCCTTTTATAGATTTGTTTTGTGTTGATGGGGGTGAGGTTCCTATTCATTATACATAATTGCTGTTAATTTGGTAAAGCTTCTAGAATATAAAAATAAGCATTCTAGTTTTATTAGTTTGTATTTGATGCTGTTTAAGATGAACCAAATCAAATCACACTCATACATACATGTATCTTTATTCTTTTGTAGTTCTTTGTCCCACATGAAGAGGGCCTTGTTTGGTGAAAGGCAGCCATGCTAATTCCTGTGAAAATATGTTTTCCACGGATTGTTCAAAGCCTTTGTTTGTTTGGCAATGTGTTGAATTCTATTGTCTTTACTACTTTCATTGCCTGCTTAGACTTTTGAATCCTGGAGTAAGTTCTTTTGGAGCATGTAGAACTCATCCATTTTTTTCCATGTAAGAGTGGTATTTGAACAAAGAACAGATGCTGTACAGTTTTATTCACAACCATTGTTTTGGCTTTTTAAGCTATTTTTTTATAATATAAGGATGGCACATAATTATACTCCACAACCATCTGCTTTGGTAAAGGACAAATAAACTTCAGTGTAAATAAATGAAGCCTATTAAGTTTAACAGAACTTAAAAGCTGAAATAGGCTCTTGTATTAAATGTCTAAAATGGATCAAAAGCAGAATATGCACTGCAAAAATTCCATTGAGGTTCTTCATTGGAGACTCTAGAGATGAGAATTAGCACTGACTTTTTTAAAGTAAGAGTACAAACAGTATTGTTATGTGTTTACCGATTCTCACAAATCTTTCAGTACTCTTCAGAAGGAAAGAGTAGTAGAGCATCTGTTTCTATTACTAGTGGATTTGCTTAACAAGGAACACGGTTCACACTGGAAAGTTGTCTTGCGTAAGCCCAATGGGAAATCTGAAAGACGGCAGTCGTGATTGCATAGGACAACTTTCTGATGAAGTGAGCTCCAAACTACTGCTTCCTTCCTTCCTATATTTTAATTATTTAAAACATAATGTAGTTGAATATGGGTATCTTGTTGCTGTTGTGCTTTTTAGTCGACATGTGAAATAAATGTTTGGTCCAAGTATAAGGTTTTATATGCTACAATATAGTAATGAATACCTTTTTAAAATAATCATTGTCCTGGAGTTATTTATGTATAGCACACATACCTCTCTCTTGCCCTTCTGTTGGTGGTATATAGTTCATAATTTCAACATTCTACTTCCATTAGTCTGAAAGAAGGCAAATTTATAGTTCCTATAGATGTTGAGAGAAATTGGGGGAGGGGGGGTAAAAGGTAAAACTGTAGAGAGTAAAGATGGAAGCCTCTTTTATTTATTTATTTATTTATTTATTTATTTAAAAAAATTATATCCCGCCTTTCCTATGCCAAATGCCCAAGGCAGCTTACAACAGAAGTTAAAATACATAACTTAAAAATACATTAAAAAGTTTAAACAATACATAACTATACATAACAATTTTAAAAACAAAAATCCACCGGGGGGGGGGAACAGCATGGAGCAGAGAAGCAGCATGGCAGAGCATCTTGAGACACAGGAGGCAGATCACAGCCCATCACCCAAACGCTAGACGAAACAAAAACGTTTTGAGCCCTTGCCGAAAAGTCATGAGGGAGGGGGTGGTTCTCAGATCCCCTGGCAGGGAGTTCCACAGTTGTAGCGCCACAACAGAGAAGGCTCGCCCACGTGTTGCCACTCCCCTAACTTGCGATAGAGGTGGCACCTGCAGGAAAGCCCCCTCAGATGACCTAAGGGAGCGGGCCGGAATGTATGGGAGAAGGCGGTCCCTCAGATATCCTGGACCCGAACTGTGAAGGGCTTTAAAGGTCATTACCAGCACCTTGAATTGGGCCCGGAAACGAATGGGCAGCCAGTGCAGCCGCTGAAGCAGCGGCTCAACAGAGTCAAACCACCTAGCTCCAGTGACCACCCAGGCCGCCACATTCTGCACTAATTGCAGCTTCCGAACCATCTTCAAGGGCAGCCCCACGTAGAGCGCGTTACAGTAATCCAATCTTGAAGTCAATAAGGCATGGACCACCGTGGTCAGGTCCGATCGACTCAAGTACGACTGCAGCTGGTGCACCAGCCGAAGCTGGGCAAATGCACCCCTGACCACAGCCGCCACCTGGCTTTCCAGGGAGAGCTGTGAATTCAGAAGTACTCCCAAGCTGCGCACCCATTCCTGCAGGGGGTGTGCAACCCCATTCAGAACGGGCAGATGACTCAGCCTCCCTGGAACGAGATGGCAAGGAGAGAGAGAGCTGGTATCAGCATATTGGTGACACCCAACTCCAAATCCCCGGATGATCCCTCCCAATGGTTTCATGTAAATGTTGAAAAGCATGGGAGACAGAATAGAACCCTGTGGCACCCCACACTGTATGGGGCAGGGTGCCGAACAGGCATCTCCCAGCATCACCATCTGGGACCTGTCAGCCAAGTAGAAACGGGACCACTGCAAGGCAATGCCTCCTAGTCCCAACTCGGCCAGCTGGCCCAGAAGGATACCATGGTCGATGGTACTGAAAGCCACTAAGAGATCCAAAAGGACCAGCAGGGATGCACTCCCCCTGTCCAGTCCTCGGCGAAGATCATCCAACAGGGTGACCAAGGCTGTCTCCGTTCCAAAGCCCCACCTGAAGCCAGACTGAAAAGCCAGACTTTTAGCGTAGCCTTGTCCAAATATCTCATTCTGTCAGGGGACATTCATCCCCTTCCCCTGATGTAGGCGCAAGCCCTGATGGGCTTCTTTGGAAGCGCGCCAGCTCTGAAGCTGGTGCGCATCCAGGGAGGCCATGTAAGTCCTACCCAGCCTGAGAAGGGGCGTAGGATATTTGCGCGACTCAGCACTGATATCTCTGCCCCCTCCCAGGCTGGGCCGGCCAATGGCCCCCTCGCCACCCCTGCGCCACCCAGTGCGGGCCTTACCAGTGTCATCCGGCGCAAGTCCAGGCAGGTGGCAGAGTAAGCTGTGCCAGCCTCCGTGCCAGCGCCACTTACTCCAAAGGAGCCGCAAACGTGCTTTACTCGCTCCACCGACCTAGTTTTAGGCAAGATTGTGCCTAAGAGACTTCCCTGCAAAGCAATGGCTGGGAAATGCTTTAATACTATGAATTCTGAATGTGAGAAAGCATGGCCATTTCACAATGTGAAACAGCAAATTATTTTCTGACAAGGCAAGCAGTCCTGATGTGTAAGGGGTATTGTATTCTTGGTCTGCCCACATCATATCCTCTCCCCTGCCTCCTGCTTCCATTGATGGCGCCTCCCTTCACCCTGAGTAAATGAATTAGGAAGATAATTGAACAGGATATTGAAGAGCAAACAGAGAGCTTGCTGTCCGTCTCCTCTGATTCTAATGTCTTCTTCACTTGTAAAAGTAAGTGTAAATGATCCAAATCCTTCCAGTTATAGGGAAAAATACTAAAACTCCCTGAGTCAGGAGGCAGGTCATGAGGGTGCAAAGAAACTTCATCTGTCTTCAGGTCTGTACCCTACCAAGATATTAGACTTGGGACTTCAAAGCTAAGAGGCAAACACTATTTGGGGGGAGGGGGGAGAAGCATCTCAGGAAGAATCAGTGGTTCCTACTTATACTCCCTTCAATGTTAGAGTATTCTCCGGAATAAGAAATATGAGGCAGGAAACTTGTGGGAGGCTGCTTTTTTCAGAGTTGCCTTTTTTCTCATGATGACCACAGATATCAAGGTCCTTCAACTGTCAACAGAAAGTGATCAGGTCAATGACTCCAGGTGCCCTTCCAAGCTAAGGAAATCTGTGAAGGTTTCCCCAAATCTCATATTGCCTCCTTGATGGTTTTCAACAGGTTATGGAAGGAAAATGGACAGTACTTATGCTCAGTAAAAGATCTTAGTATTTATATTTTCTGGTCAAGCTATGTTACAAAATATGCTACAAATATTGCAGTGTTCTTTACTTTTAGTTTTTTTTTAAGTTGTGGCAATACTACCCAAAGATGTGGTAGTTTCAGACCATTCAAGATAGCATCAGACAAAAAGAACTTGACTTGTCATAGACTTGTGCCCTTTCAAGTTTGTGAAACTTACAGCTACATCTACTCTTGCTGGGGCTTCACGTTAAGGGCCAGAGAGATGGTGTTTCAGTTGGGAATAAACTCTGTCCAAAATATCTGTTTTGCTGCTGTAGGCTGGCCTCACTGTAGAGCCAGCACTGTGAATAAGCCACAATTCTCGGTTCACATGAAATGCAGAAGCATATTTAAGGCCAACCCTGACTAACAAGCTAATTTCAAACTATGGATTCACAATTCAGATTGTAGTTTAATCCTGGTTTGTCAAAATAAACCATAATTGGTTGAAGGTCCTGGTTCAGAAAAATAAAAGCAAGCCATAGTTGCATAAAATAAACCACTGTACTCACTGGCATTGCTAGAAGTGGGGCGGAACGGTAAGTCTTGCACAGTGGTAACCGCTCCATTCCATGGTGGCCCCACCCACTCACCGTCGGAACCAGTCAAGCAGCAAAGGCAACACGCAGGAGACTCCCTGCGTGTTGCCTTCGCTTCTCGGACTGGTTCCAACGGCGAGTTGGCGGGGCCACCATGGAACGGAGCGGTTACCACTGTGCAAGACTTACTGTTCCGTCCCACCTCTAGCAACGCCAGTGACTGTACTGCATGATATCTAAATATTTGTTCCAAGGAAACTACTGGAAAGTATAGCTAAAGATAAAACGATGAAACATGGAAGAAACAAGCCTTGCTGAAGGAGAATCAACATGGCTTCTTCAAAGGTAAGTCCTGTCTTACTAACCTCCTAGTGTTCTTTGAAAGGATAACAAGCATGTGGATAGACGCAATCTGGTTGACAGCATATACATGCACATTCAAAAAGCTTTTGACAAAATCTCTCACCAAATGCTCTTGAGTAAACTTAGCAGTCCTAAGAAAAGATGACAGGTCTTTGGTTAAAGAACAGGAAACAGAGAATGGGAGTAAATAGGCAATTTTTACACACAAGTGAAAGTGGGAGCCCCCACCCCCAGGATCATTAATCAGGACTGATGCTTTTTAACATGTTCATGAATAATCTAGAGCAGTGGTTCTCAAACCTTTTAGCACCGGGACCCACTTTTTAAATCGACAATCTATTGGGACCCAACTAGGGCCGGAAGTGATGTCATTAGGCAGGAAGTGACATCATTAAGCTAGGGATGACCAAAAATAAGCACTTTGTTCTCACTCGGTAAACACTCAACTGCAAATGACAGACTGGCTAGGCTTTGTCTATGGGCTGAAAGGGAGGGGTGGTGGTCTTCATACATGAATGATATCCGGAGTACTGTGTGCCCCCCATTTCTTTCTTGGAGGTGCTCCTCCCCACAACTGATCCTCTTTCGGTATAGCAAGGGCACCAATCTCTTCCTTTCTCTTCCACTCTGAGGAAGTTCTCAGTTCCCACCCTTGTTCTTCCCAAGCCTGTTTTTTCTCCTTTCTTTCCTCCTTTTCCAGTTGACTCTCGGCAGCGTTACCCTTCCTTCCTGAGCCTGGAGCTGCCTGAACTTTGGCGGCAGCAGCATTTGGCAAAGTCAAGCCCGAAGGCAGAGCAGGCCCTCCCTCTCCCTCTTCCCCCCTGCCAGCAGCAGCTGCTTCCCAGCAAGACACACAGCTCAATTCAGCCAGCACAAGAGTTGCCTGGGGAAGGGTGTGGTGGTGGCTGGGTTTATAGTGAGGAGACAGAACGCGGGAGCAAGGACTTGGAAATCTTACTCTTGCCTTTGAAGCCAAGGTGGAGTCTGTGGCGGGAAGCCTGGCAAGCCTTGATCTGCCGGGTGAAGAGGCGAGTGTAGGGAAGGCTGTGGCTGAGTAAGAGCGTGCACGCACCTTCCCCAGCGCGCCTTCAGCTAAGCTGCCTTCCACTCTTCTCCTCTTCCTGCTTTCGTGGGCGCTGGGGCCTGCTGGTGCACTTAATTCTAGGTGTGCTTCATTCAACAAGGGAAGGGGGGTGGGCAGGTTTATACAGTACTGAGGAGACAGAATGTTGGAGTGAGAACTCAAAGCCTCACTCTCACTTGAGCTTCATTACCAGCTTCCCCTCTCCCTCCTGCAGGCACAGCAGCGGCTGCAAAACCCCGCATGCTGCCTGGGCAGATTTCCCAGTGGAAGCTGTATGTGCTTGTGTATTTCTCACCATTGCCGCTCTTGGGTAACTACATCTACACAGCTCACTGCTGTTTATTTCTCCTAGAAGAAGTCCACAGAAGGGGACGAAACATCAGGATCTTTTTAACTTTTTAAAATTGTGTCTATGTTTTAACTGTGTTTGAACTGGTTCTACGTGTTTTTAAACGATTTTAAAACGTATTTACAGTTTTTATCTTTTTATACGTGGCCACAGAATCCATACATCCTATTTCTTTGAAGATTGTATCGGGCCATGAGAGCTTCCATTCTACAGGAAAACAATAGTTTTCCATTTTGAATCGAATATACAATACTTTTGGCCACTATGACATGTTGCAAAGATCTTTTCTGCCAGAGCCATAACCAGGTGGGGCCAGTGGATGCATCACCCCATCTGGCGAACTGTTTGTCAAACTTAATTTTTTTTTTTAAAAAAAAAGTGGACTTTTTAATTTGTACTGCAACAACATCATTAAAAAAGAACAGGAACTTGTTTCAGAGCAAGAAAACTTTTGATTTGAAAAGGTCTGTGGCAGTGATGGGGGCAGATCAGCCCAGGAGAGGGGTGGGATTGGCAGTGCCAGAGAGCGTCATATCCTATCCCCCTTCCCGGGCCTGCTCTGCTGACACAGATCAACATGGACTTGCACCGGCTATATCACTGGTGCAGGTTCGAATTGACCCATTGTGGCTGCTGCAGCTTACCTCGAGGAGACCTCCAGCAGCCAAAATTCCCCCGGTGGGGTGCAGTGTAGCCACGCTGCTGCATTACCAAGCGGGAATTCAGTTAGAATTGGGTTGCCCATCTAGTTACTCTATGGGAGATACAGAGGGATTCCATCTAGGGAGAGATGCTGCCCGTGTGCTGTGGGAGGTGTGGAATCTCTACTCACCATATGTTATTTTATTGCCCCCTGTATAACGATTTACAAGTGAAATATCTATATCTGATCTTGTCCAATAGTTGGGCTTGGGGGGGGGATCAGGAAAAAATCCGGTTTATTTTACAGGGTGTAGATGCTGTATTAACGGAGAAAGTTGCAACCTACTTAAAGCAGATTGTAAAGAGGCGTAGTGCGAGTCATATGGGTAGTGCATGCTAGGTTTAGGACTCTTCACCCCTATTTATGGTTATTGTTGTTATGTGCCTGTTATATGTTTGTTATATGTTATGTATGTTAATTATGCCAATAAAGGTTCTGAATCTGAATCTAGGTGCATTCCTAAAAATTAAAACCAAGCTTCCATCCTGGCATGTCCAAAGTAGTTGTTGTTGTTCAGTCGTTAAGTCGTGTCCAACCCTTCGTGATCCCATGAATCATATCCCGCCAGGCCTTCCTGTCCTCCACTATCTTCCTGAGTTCGCTCATTTTCATGTTCGTTGCATCGGTGATGCTGTCTAACCATCTCATTCTTTGCCTTCCCCTTCTCCTTTTGCCTTCAATCTTTCCCAGCATCAGATCCTTTAACAATTATTGAAGTTTTTGAAGTCTGAGACAACCCTTCACAGGTCTAGATCAGCTGTAAATTAGCTGATCAGCTTGAGTGCCCTTTGGGGAGAAAGGTGGCATTCAAATAAAATAAAATAAATAAACAAAGCCTTCAGACGCACAACATTAAAAAATGTTGCATATGTAGATATTGATTTTAGGTGGATGATAGCAAACAAATCAAGTTTTAAAAATGGTGTTCGGTAATGAGCTTGACAGAATTATCTCCTTGCTAGTGAAAAATATTTCTAGAGCATTTTGGAATTAAAAGTAGAGTCTATCTTTATAGCAGAAATGAATTTCTGTCTAGGTTCTTATTCCCTGTTGGAAAATTCCTTCTGTCTGGTTCAGTACTTGAAACAGTTAATACTGGCGTTGCATCACCAACTGACAGCTTTCCGACTCCTGCTGTGCATTTAGCTCCCCGAGTGAGGCCAGCGGTTCTGACGCCCCTCGGGGACGTAGCGGCCTGACGTCGAGCTGCGAGGACACCGCCACCCATCACATGCCGACGGCAATAATGCCATAGACCAGGTTTCTGCACGAAACACATGGGGGGGTGAATAACACGCGCGCAAACACTTCTTTGCCAGGTTTGCACAGTAGTTGTAAAGGGGACCAAACTGTACATTTCCATGTTCAGGAGCGGGGAGGTTTATATGTCTGGATCCACATTGCATAAAGAGGAGGAGGAAAAGAGGGAAAAGAGAAGGAGGAAAAGAGGAAAAAACAGCTGAGAAAGAAAAGAATGCAGGGGAAGGGGAGGAGGAGAGAACATTCCTACCCAAAAACCTCCTGATGCCTTAAAGCAGCCTTTCTCAACCTTTTTTGTACCGCATACCCCATGTCCTAGCCCCCCAGACCCCCGATTCTCCCCAAGCCCCGCGTACCCCCATGTACCCCCTGTGGAAAAGTGCACCCCCTAAAAGTGCTTTTCCGGCCATGCGGTGTGTGGAGGACCCACTCAGAAGCGCCGCATGGCTGGAAAAAAGCACTTGCCAGGCTGTAGCCTCTCCCTCCGGCCATGCGGCGCACGGAGGACCCACTCGGAAGTGCGGCATGGCCGGAATCGTAACCCATACCTATCCCTTTCTTTTGGCCATGCAGCGCTTCCCAGCGGGTCCACGCACCGCATGGCCGGAAAAAAGCACTTGCCAGGCTGTAGCCTCTCCCTCCGGCTTGCGATGCGAGCCGGAGGACCTGCTCGGCCGCGCCGCAACCCGAAATCGCCCCCGGTAGCTCTCCCTTACCTTAGTTTGCAGCAGCCGCCATGTTGGATCTCCTGAAGTCTCGTGAAATCCAAGATCACGGCTCCCAAATCTCACACCGCGATCTTGGATCTCGCGAGACTTCGGGAGATCCAACATTGCGGCGGCAGCAAACTAAGGTAAGGGAGACCTTGTACACCGACCTTGTAAGTAAACTGCCAGGTACGTTGACAGAAAACGAAGAAGGCTTCAAGGCAAGCAGGGGATGGTTTGATAACTTTAAGAGGAGAAGTGGTATCCATAATGTTGTGAGGCACTGTACACCCTCCCACAAACTATAGTCAAAAGGTGGAGTAGAAATATTTTAAATGAATACATTGCTACAGCTCCAGTCAACGCTGACCCAGAAAGAAAGGATGACGGCTCCTGATACAACAGGAGACAAAATGACGCCTGTAGAGAATCCTGTGGAAGAGAGGCCAGCTCAAAGATAGCCCAGGGGGGAAACCAGCCTGCTGGCTAGTTCCTATTGCCATGGAAACTGGAGAACTCAAAGAAAGGGAGAGATCAGCTGGGAGAAGGGTAAAAAGTGCTAGGGAGAAGCTCCTTTGCAGGAGCTAAAAGAGAACAAGGTCAAAAGAAAACAATTTGAAGCAGAAGCAAATGTTAGCATAGCAGATAACTGGCAGATACTGAATATAGAGTTTTATTACACAGATAATTATATACTATTTTCTGCATATTTGTTGTTTTCTCTCACATGGACTTTTTATGCCCCCAAGAGAGCAATCAAAAGCAGTACTGAGTGTGCAAGGAGGTCTTACAGAGTATGCCAAGTTTTTTGTGGATATATCCATTTCAGCAGATGGCTGACAAGATTGTCAGTGGCATGCAGATGTTTTTACCCTGCCCACCCTTGCCCAATGTGGCTGAGGCTTGCATGCTCAGCCCCAATTGGCAAACATGACTGTTAGCAGTGCGCTCGTCTCTCCTGCTCAGTTCGGGGGCATTCAGGTGCCCGGCAACCATTCAGGTGCTAATCAGGCTATCAGGGAAGATGCATTTGTGCCAGCCAGAGAGAGGAAGCACAAAAAGCTGGGTGGAGGCCCCCCCCCCCAAAGACCTGCCCCACAGGTTAGACTAGCCTCACCCTCTTCAGGGGAGGACAAATCTGTGAAATTGAGAGCACTCATAGCACGGGTGGAGACTTTGGAAAGGGAAAAGGCAATGAGAGGGGGATGGTGGGGAATCCTCTATGGCCCCCTTGTCACATCAATTTACAAGAAAAGTTCAAGGCAATAGAATGAAGTTGCTGTCCCACAGGCTTTCAGATTTTGAAAGTGAGGCGGTTAAAACGAGTTTGAGTTCAAAACCATCTTTAAACCGATTAATAAGTTGGCACAACTATTGGGAAACCCAAAAGACCCCAGACCCTCCTTGACAAATCCGGGTGTGTACAGTGTGCCTTGTGAATGTGGGAAATTCTACATAGGTATCACCAAATGCTCTATTAACACAAGAATCAAAGAACACACGAGAGCTGTCAAATTAAATCTGCTTTGGCGGCACATGCAATGGCTACAGGACACATGATTAAATTTGAAGATACCAGAAGTCTGGTTCATGAAACCAATTTGAGACAGTGTCTGCATTTTGAAGCAATTGAGATAAGCAAACGAAAGCAACAGGGGCTTATTAATAGACAGCAAGAACTGTCTTATGTTAATAAAATTTGGTTCCCAATGCGTAATAAAGCAGCTGGGGAAATGGAAAAGGTAAGAACGATTCCGGCAATGTCCTGTAAGTGGCACCTGCTAGAGGTTACTCCGGGTTATTCAGGTTTCTGTGAACCTCCGGTTACAACAGCTGGTCCTTGATATTGTGCGCTTTCAGGTTTTCGCGCCTTTTCTCCTTTTAAATGATGGTCCGGTTCAGCGTCTGTGCTAAAATCCTACAGCTTTGTGGCTGCTAACCTGAGGAGGTCCACGGATTGTGGACGAAACGTCATGACTATGTTTTGAAACTGTTTTTACTTGCTTTTAAACTGTTTTTAGGTGGTTTTAGACTTGTTTTTATGTGTTTTTAACAAAGATTTTTACATGGCTGGTAAACCCGGAAACCCGATATCTTTGTACATTAAAATGAGTAATTCGTTTTATGCTGGAGAGGATGCTGGAGAGAATGCCAGCAAGGGTGGGCCGCCCATGACTCAGCCTGCTGCGGCTCCTGCGGCAGTTGATCTTTCAGGTGAGGATGGGCAGGCAGCCAGCAATGTTATGGGGCTATGGACAGGAAAAGAGGATAATACTAGTCAATGGAATCTCCCATTTATGTATTGGCCTGGTTGGGGGGCTAACCCCTGGGGATATGCTTACCCACAGAATCCTGCATGTCAAGGACAGGGCACTGCTGGGACAGCGGCCAGTTGACCGGGGGGGGGCAGCTCAGGGCAGCTTCTGGCAGTTTCCCCATGGCATTTTTTTTTTTTTTTGCCAGTTGATGACTCGCACTATGGAATGTCATCTGCTCCTCTTCCTGCTGCTGTAGTGCAGCAGGCTGGGGAGTGCCCATGTTCCACTTATGGGGACTTGGCACTGCCTCTTGGAGGCCACTTGGCTCTGGCGGTCAAAGAAAAAATTGGCGTGAGGAATTCGTTGACATTTTCAGCTTGTTACATGCCGAGCCTGAGCCAGTTCCCTGTTTAGGGGAACTAGTCCAGGATCAAGAGTTGGTCCGTAAACGGAAAATAGGTAAGAACTGGACCAACTGGATGAACGGGTATTTAATTTATATGGCAGTGGTCTTGCAGGCACAACCGGCTAAGGACAGCGCACTCCTGAAATATGTGGACCATCTACAAGGCTTATTGGGACTATTGAGCCCCCGAATTTATGGTCTATGATGAGCATTTTAGACTCAGGGCAGCCCAGGACCCCACCCCGCCCTTGACCTGGGGGTGCCTCAATGGGAGCTCTGGCTACAAATAGTTGTGCCTTCTAGGCCAGTTTTTGGACATAGGTCTGAAAGTGGACACTTGATCGCCAGGAATGCTCCAGGGCAGCCTAAAGCCCTGGGGGGAGCATGCAGGGGGTTCAACCCCCCTGCATGTACTATGAATTCAACTCTACTGGAAAATGCACTATGTCAGCTTGCCCGTTCACGCACTCATGCAGTTTGCGCGGTATAGCTTTAGGATCCCTGCACCCCCTTCTGACTGTTCTTGAGGGTAGCTCTGCGTCCCTCTTTCTCTCCCCTCCCTCACTTAGTCACACTCCCCGCGGCAGTTGCTGCCTGCCCAGTCATACTCGTCACCCCAGACAGAGAGAAAAGTGCTGCCAGTCAGGAGTCCAACGTGCGCACCTCTCAGCAGCCCTTTAGGAAAGGGGAGAAGGTTTTGCTGGAATGGGGAAGTGGAATGTATGCATGAGCAGCTGGGCATTAATGTGTGTGAGGGGGAGCTGCTCATTAACCTTTCCGCTCCCCTCCAAACTTCTTTTTTTTTTTTTTTTTTTGGAAGGTGGGGAGATGAAGAGAGACTTGTGGAGCTATCTTAGCTTAGGTGCTGAGCTCTAAGAGAGGTAGGCTGAGAAAATAAGGAGGTGGGTAAGAGGGTACAGAAGAGCTGTGTGTAAAGGAGAGGGGGTTAAAAGGGTGATGGGGCTGAGAGTTGAGGATGAGGTTGGTTGTTGTTTTTTTGTACAGGGGCTAACTTAAAATACCAATATGGCTGATTATGTGGAGATTCGAAATTCAATCAGCCAAGGGAAAAGGCGAAATTACGATTCAAACTTTAAGATAAAAGTCTTAAAATACACTGAACAAACAAGCAATAGGTAAGCTGCCAGAAAATACGACGTAATACGATGAGAAAAATGTACATAGATGGAAACTGATGCAGAAGAAACTAGAAAACTCGGCTTCTACGAGGAAATCATTCAGAGGGCCTAAGAAAGGCAGGTATTGTGAAGTTGATGCAGCAGTGCTTTCCTTAGTTCAAGAGCAAAGAAAAAATGGAATGCCTGTCACTTGAAAAATCATACAATTGATGTATGCCCAAGAGCTGTTCACACTGACCCAGCCTGGAACCACTGAGAAGGGGAGTTCACGGTAAGTCCAAATCTCCCCATTCTGCACAGCATTTGAAGAGACTTGCTTGCTTTGCACACATTCTGCAATTATCTGTGAATGATGGCTTAACAGTGCAATCCTGATTGTTCCGCCGGTCCCGGAGGTGGCACCACTCTCCCTGCCCCAGATCCAGAGCTGCGCCTGCCATAGAAGTTGAGTTCCACGCCAGGCAGCAGAGGGGTGGGGGGGAGGGCAAAATGGGGCATTCTGGGGGGGGGGATTGGTCAGCCGGGCCCGGGAAGGGGGAGGGATTGGTGGCAGTCTTCTCCAAATCCTATTCCCTGCCCAGGCCTGGCTGCCACTACACGAGGGTCTCGGACTTGTGCCAGATAAATAGCTGGCACACATCCGAGTAACCCCATCAGGGTGGCTGGGGCTTTAACCGGGAGAAGGGAACAAATGTTCCCTTCCCCTGAGGTGACCTGTACTGTGCTCTGGATGCAGTGAGCACAACCTTGGATGTAACCCAACTGGGGTAAAAAAAGCCCATTGCTATGCTCCTCGCAGAGTTTTTGCAAACCCAGAACTGCAGCACTTCTGGTTTAATTTAAGTGACTGCACAAACTAAGGAGGTCCTTCATGCACAGAGACCCTGTAAATAAAACTGGAATGATATGGAGGCAGATGATCAGCACCCGGCTTGAGTGAGCGGGAAGCAGACCAATGTAGCTTTTGTCTGTGGCAAGCTGGAGGCAGTGGCAGACTTGGGGTGAAGGGCACCCCAAATACACTGCTCCTACTACCACCTGCCCTGATGCAAGCTGCATCAGGTCACCTCATGGTTGGACTGCCCCTTAGGCCCTTGTGTCCTGAAGATGGAAACCTTCTGCCTCAGCATAAATTTGCATTTTCAGTAATGTTTTCTGAAAACATTTTTGAGCAGAACCACAGGATGGCAGCATTCACTTACTGGTCTCTCGTGCCACAGTCTTATAAAGATTTTTAGCGAAACTAATCAAGATGATGCAAAGTCACAAGCAGCAAGTTTTCGTTCTCTAGAACAGGGGTTCTCAACCGGTGGTACACGTACCACCAGTGGTATTTTGGCCCCCTACTGGTGGTACACGTACGACTGGCTTCCCCATCGCTTCTTACCCCCACCCCAAAATGCGCTGCTCTCCAAGAAATCAACATTCTGCTGTTCGTCCGAGAGCACACCCGACTTCATCAAACTAGAGAGTGCTCTTGCGGGATCACAGCGCAGCCACGTTCACCCGACCTTGCCCGAGTTCACCCGAATCGCTCTCAGCTGAGCAGCGCACTTTGCAGAGTGCGGACTCAGAGGCTAGTGGAGCATTTGCAGCAGTAACAAGGCAGGGGGTGTGGTCTCGTCCGAGCAGCAACAGAGAGGATGTTTAGGGCACATTTTCAGGAGCAACAAAGCAGCATCGGGGAGAGCTGACGAGTAAGAGCTGACTGTGTCAAGGCAAAAATGGATAAATGGCTATCAACCCCCCCCCCCCCCGCTAAAAAGCATGTATCTGTATCTAACACTGAGAATGAAAGTACTGGTTCTGGAACGCCAAGGCATCATCCCAGTGAAGCAATTGCAACAGCTAGTGGAGCACATTCACCCTTCCCAAGGAGAAGTAAATCTAAAGTTGTCCACCAGAAATATGACCCTTCATATTTAGCATTTGGATTTACTTATACAGGCAAAGATAGCAAGCCTATTCCCCAGTGTGTAATTTGTTGTGAAACATTGTCCAATGCATGCACAAAGCCATCTTTACTCCAGCGACACTTTAAAACAAAACATGAAACTTTACAAAACAATACTTTGGAATTTTTTCAAACTAAAGAACTTGAATTAAAGGCCAACTTTACAAAAAATACATTGGAATTTTTTCAAACTAAAGAACTTGAATTAAAGGCCAGCAAGAGTAGAATGGCTTCTTTTTCTGCAGTAAATGAGAAGGCACTTGAAGCATCTTTCAAAGCTAGTTTTAAAATTGCACAGACAGGAAAATCTCACACCATTGGAGAGAGATTAGTTTTGCCAGCTGCAAAGGACATGGTTTCCTCAGTCTTGGGAGAATCAACAGCTAAACAACTTAATGCAATTCCCCTGTCCAATAGTTCAGTGTCACAAATAATAGCTGCCAAGGCAGACAATGTCAAGGGGGCAAGTGCTTGAAAAACTGTACGGTAGTAAGTTTTTTGCTCTCCAGTTTGATGAGTCAACGGATGTAGCAAACTTTGCCCAGCTTATGTGCTTTGTAAGATTTGAAGATCAAGATGCTGTCTATGAAGAGTTCTTATTCTGTGAACAAATGACTGTGCATACAACCTCTGTAGACATCTTCTCAATTATTGATAGTTTCATAAACACGAACAATCTTGATTGGATTAAATGTGTGGGTGTTTGCACCGATGGGGCACATGCAATGGCTGGGAAACACAGCGGTGCGGTAACCAAAATAAAGGCAGCTGCTACTAAAGCCCAATTCACGCACTGCAGCATACACCGAGAACATCTGGTGGCCAAAAATCTCTCACCAACCTTGAAAACTGTTTTCGTGGTGAATTTCATAAAATCCCATGGTCTCAGAACAAGGCTGTTTGCATTATTATGTGATGAGATGGGCAGTGACCATAAAAAATTACTGTACCATACAGAAGTATGGTGGCTTTCAAGGGGAAATGTACTGGTCAGAATTCTTGAACTGTGGAATGAAGTGCAGACGTTTTTGGCTGATTTGAAAGAAAAGTGTGAACTTCAAGGTAGATTTCAAGGATATAGTTGAATTGGAAAAGGTGCAGAAAAGAGCGACCAGAATGATTCGTGGGCTGGAGCACCTCCCTTATGAGGAAAGGCTACAGCATCTGGGGCTTTTCAGCCTAGAAAAAAGACGCATGAGGGGGGACATGATTGAGACTTATAAAATTATGCATGGGATGGAGAGAGTGGATAGAGGAAAATTCTTCTCCCTCTCGCACAACACCAGAACCAGGGGACATGTACTAAAATTGAGTGGAGGGAGAGTTAGAACAGACAAAAGAAAATATTTCTTTACCCAGCGTGTAATTCATCTGTGGAACTCCTTGCCACAGGATGTGGTGATGGCATCTGGCCTAGATGCCTTTAAAAAGGGTTTGGACAGATTCATGGAGGAAAAGACCATCACAGGTTACAAGCCATAAGCAACCTCCTGGTTTTTAGAAGTGGGTTTTCTCTGTGCCAGGTGCAAGGGAGTGTCAACGGGAAACAGGTTATCTTGTTGTCTTGTGCTCCCTGAGGCATCTGGTGGGGCCACTGTGTGACACAGGAAGCTGGACTAGATGGGCTTTTGGCCTGATCCAGCAGGGCTCTTCTTATGTTCTTATGTTCTTATTTCTGGATCCATTGTGGCCGTGCAGAGTAGCATACCTTGCAGATATTTTCAGCATACTGAACAATCTCAACAGAAGCTTGCAAGGAACGAACATCACTCCCTTTCGTGTGCAGTATGCAGTCACAGAGGCCGGAAAAGGTGGCGTGCCATTCTTCCCACTCCTTCAACAGTTTGTACAAGAGAACGAACTCCAACTACACCTTGATCTGCTGGGCGACATTACAAACCACTGCCAAAACCTGGTTCAAGACTTCATGATTTACTTCACAGAAAACCTGGACTCTTATGATTGGATCAGGGATCCATTTTGTGATCGAGTAGCCTTGCCAGAGATGCTGACAAATCGAGAAAAAGAGCAGCTTATTGAACTTTCTTTAGAGACCTTTCGGCGGGGCCTTAAGACATTTTTATTTAGATTAGCATTCGATGTCTGACATGGTGGGCTGACTTTTAACTTTTAACTTTTAACAAATGGCTTTTAACAACTGTAAATAGAGGTGACCCACTGGGGTTTGTTTTAATTGTTTTAATTTTTTAATTGTTTTAAATTGTTAATTATTTTAATGTATATGTTATTTTAATGTTGTAAGCCGCCTTGAGTGCCCTTGCAGGGAGAAAGACGGCATATACATTCTTTAAATAAATAAATAAATAAACTTTCATGCGACACGGAACTAAAAAGCATCTGTTCCACACTTCTGATTCCTGATTTTTGGATCAAAGTACGATTTGGCTAACCTGAGCTCACTGAGAGGGCCAACAAATTCTTGTTGCCCTTTTCCACAACATACGTGAGCAGGGATTCTCTGCGCTTGTGTATCTTAAAGACAAGTGCCGGAACAGACTGTAGGTGGAGGCTGACCTGAGACTAAAACTGAACAAAACTCAGCCCGACATCAACAAACTGGTGTCCATGATGCACCCTCAAGCATCTCATTAGTCATGTAAGTTACCCTTACTTACATTGTCATTAAAGTACTTTGTTTAAGGGTAAAGTAAAAGTTACCCTTACTTACTTTGTCATACACACACACACACACACACACACACACACACACACACACACACACACACACACACACACACCGTATTTCTTCGATTCTAAGACGCATGTTTTTTCCCAATTAAGCATTGCAAAAAATGGGGTGCATCTTAGAATCAAAGGTCTCCCCCAACCCCCCCCCAAATGCCATGTTCTTACTTACCGGGGCTTGGGGGGACCTTCAGGGAGGCCTGCGCAACCCTCTGTAGGCCTCCCTGATCTTCAGTTCAGCGAAAAACCGATTTTCGGCCATTTCCGGTTTTCGCAAAAACTGGAAATGGCCGAAAATCACTGTTTTTCGCCGATCTGAAGATCGGGGAGGCTTGCAGAGGGGTCGCGCAGGCCTCCCTGAAGGTCCCCCAAGCCCCGGTAGCTCCCCCAAGCTCTGTCAAATCGGATTGGCGAAATGGCAAGTAGGCAAGCTGGGGAGAGTTTAAAGGAAGGAGGTGCGTCTTGCAATTGATGTTTTTTTTCTCCTGCTGGTGTTCCTGAAATTAAGGTGCACCTTAGAATTGATGGCGCCTTAGACTCGAAGAAATACGGTGTGTGTGTGTGTGTGTTTGTGTGTGTGTAATATAGCACGCAAATTGGTTTACTACTTTATTTATTTATTTTTAGGCGCTGGTCTGAAACTCTAAGATGCTGCATATTAAGCTAAAATTGTGGTGTCTTGTTTCTAACACTGGAAAATGTGTTTCTTACACAGATGAGTTTAAAACACACACAAAGGATTAGAAAATGTTATTTTCATGTAATTTAAGATTACTTTCTCTCGCTTTGCAGCCAATATCCTCAAAAATAAAGACCACACACCCTGTCTTTTTGAGATGACAAATTAATTTAGCAGACTTTTTAAACTACATTTCTGCTACTACACAATGTTAATGCTAATAGGTATATTGACCCACACTTTCTATTTCTGGTCAGGTTCCGTTACACCGAGATCTGTCTGAAAGTACAAATAGGAGTAAATGGTGTTTTAACAATTGGTATTCCTACACTCACAGGAATACAACAGAGTTGTTCGTTATCCCTGTTTTGTTGTTTTTGGTAGATGCATTTGTCTGTAATTAAAACTCACACACCCCCAAATGATGGATACAATAATATATTTGGTATCAATGATATAGTTTACATTGCAAGTGGTACAAAAACACTTTTGAGGCAGTTCAATGAATTTTGCAAGGGAAATTATTTGGTTATTATCAACATGAAATCTAAAGTAGTGGTTTTAGTTTAATAAAGTCTAATAAAGAAAGGTTTGCATTAATGGCATATACACGGCTCAGCTAAATTGGATTCTTTTCTTTTTTGTTGTTTTCTGCATTTGTATCCTGGGCTTTTGCAGCTGTATGTACACAGACTCTTTACATTTTATATTTTCTCCTACTTGCACATTTTTACATTTTTCTTGAAAACGCTTTTGCAACTGTTCTGCCACTTTCAAGCAGGGCTGGTGTCACTCAGGCTGCTACCAAGAGCCCAAGCAAGGCCCACCACTGATGACTGGAAGGTTGGGCCCAGCTAACAACCAGTAGTGGATGGGCCGTCCTTCCATTCCCTTGACAACCAGTAGGAATAGTGTCACACAGCATTATCTCCTTTTCTCCTCCTCTAATTCCCCCCGCCCATTTTTAAAGTGAGCGTACAAGCCCGGAAGAAGCGCAGCAGCACAGCGACTCGCGTACCAAGCTGGGCATATCATGGCTGCTTGCTGCTGCCACCATCGCTGTTGTAGTGCCATAGCTGGGCAGCTGCAAGAGCCATTCACGGCCACTATGGCCAGCCGTACTCTTGTCTGTGCCTAAGGTAGGAGAAAGAGGCCCACACAGAAAGAGGGGCAACGGTTGTCACACTGGCAAGACCCCCATGACACATAGAGCCAGTCCTGCTTTCAAGGGTGGAAACCAGCTGTCCACTGCATTTTTTATTCCAGCAAATGCTTTCTCAAAAGTATTTAAATATTACCACATGATGGCAGCATTGGCATGATGCAGCATGAAGCCATGAAGTAGTACTTTCACACCAGAACCATACATTTGTTTTTTTTTATGCAATGACAAACTACAGATAGCCAAATGTTGCAGGATTGTTTGGTCTTATTTTAAAATCAATGGTCTGTGTGCAATGGCACCAGCTAAAAAGCCCGGGAAACTGGGCATCGAAAGAAGTGCCTCTTCCTACAGGAACAAGTGAGGCAAGTGAGGTCCTCTTCAGAGACCCTTTTCTATGCGATCCCACCCAGAGGGTAGGCAGCAAATTACCAGGGAACAGACATTCCTCCATGGTGGTGTGCAAACTGCCCAACTCTCCCCCCCCCCAAGCATGGTTGCCTTGCGTCCTCATTGTTGTCCTCATTGTTGCGTCCTCATTGTTGTCTTTCAGATGCCAGCCAAAGTCAGTTGTGTTTATTTGGGCCTCCAATAGTATTTTAGAGATCAAATTGCCAACATGCGCTGGATCATGGAGAAAGCACGAGAGTTCCAAAAAACCACCTACTTCTGCTTCATTGACTACGCAAAAGCCTTTGATTGTGTGGATCACAACAAACTGTGGCAAATTCTTAAAGAGATGGGGGTACCAGACCACCTTACCTGTCTCCTGAGAAACCTGTATGCGGGTCAAGAAGCAACAGTTCGGACCGGCCATGGAACAACTGACTGGTTCAAAATTGGGAAGGGAGTACGGCAAGGCTGTATATTGTCACCCTGCCTATTTAACTTATATGCAGAGTACATTATGAGAAATGCAGGGCTGAATGAATCGCAAGCCGGAATCAAGATTGCCGGGAGAAATATCAACAACCTCAGATATGCAGACGATACCACCCTAATGGCAGAAAGAGGCCTAAAGAGCCTCTTGATGAGGGTGAAAGAGGAGAGTGCAAAAGTTGGCTTGAAACTCAACATTAATAAAACTAAGATCATGGCATCTGGGCCCATCAATTCCTGGCAAATAGAAGGGGCAGAAATGGAAGCAGTAATAGATTTTACTTTTCTGGGCTCCAAGATCACTGCAGACGGAGACAGCAGCCATGAAATTAAAAGACGCTTACTCCTTGGAAGGAAAGCTATGGCAAACTTAGACAGCATAATAAAAAGCAGAGATATCACCATGCCAACAAAAGTTCGCATAGTCAGGGCGATGGTGTTCCCAGTAGCAATGTATGGTTGCGAGAGTTGGACCATAAGGAAGGCTGAGCGCCGAAGAATAGATGCTTTCGAACTGTGGTGCTGGAGAAGACTCCTGAGAGTCCCTTGGACTGCTAGGAGATCAAATCAGTCAATCCTAAATGAAATCAACCCTGACTGTTCCCTGGAAGGACAGATACTAAGGCTGAAACTCAAATATTTTGGCCACCTAATGCGAAGAGAGGACTCTCTGGAGAAGACTCTGATGCTGGGAAAAATTGAAGGCAAAAGGAGAAGGGGAAGGCAAAGGATGAGATGGTTAGACAGCATCACCGATGCAACGAACATGAAAATGAGCGAACTCAGGAAGATAGTGGAGGACAGGAAAGCCTGGCAGGATATGGTTCATGGGATCACGAAGGGTCGGACACGACTTAACGACTGAACAACAACAACCAATAGTATTTAGGATCCCTTCATTTATGAAGTCTTAGCTGCAGTTACACTTACAGTTGTTGTTTCTATTCAAAACTATTTGCATCCATCCCACCTTTCCAAACCCAACAGGAAAGTTCAAGGTGGCTTACAACTGATTAAACAATTAAGTGTAAACAACTGATTAAGTTTTAATGTGCTACGAAAGGTTTCATGGCCCGCAGTAACTCTCCAGTGTCTTAGTTGTACGGGTAAAGACGCCATGTTGTCCAAAAGCAAGAAAAAACCTTCGATGTTCAAATGAACTTCAAAAACCACATACGGGTCTCCTTTGTAGGCAGCCGTGCGTGGGCTGAAAACATTAAAAACCCAAAGGTAAAGCAGCCCCAACGTTTCGTTCCGCTCAAGCCCGGAACCTAGTCATGGGAATCAATCAGATCAAGATGGTAAAGCTGTAACCCATTTGACAGGAGTTTAAATACCTAAGAGCATCCTACTGAGCTGTATTTGTTAAAAGGGCCAGTGCTCTGCTTTCTCCTGTTTCTCCCTCATCCTGTTGAAACTTACGAATAATAGGGAGCCAAATCCTGTTCGTAAAAACCAAATCTTGTTGCCTGTTAATCAGTCCTTCTTTAATCCCTTTACTTATTTCTAACGACTCTAAATGGCGAAGAACTTTAAAATTACTTTCTCTCTGCAGGCATCTGGTATCTTCAAAGCGTATCCTGTGTCCCGTGGAAATTGCATGTTCGGCCACCGAGGATTGTTCCGGGTGAAGAAGTCTCACCGATCTCTCATGCTCCTTCACTCTCATTCTAATCGTCCTATAAGTCATGCCTATGTAATTTTTTTGACATTCGCACGGGATCGCATAAATGCCAGCATACGCCAAGTCCGGTCTTTTATCCTTGGGGTTCCCTATCGCCTGTTGTATTTTCATTGTTGGTTTAAAGGTTGTTTTGATGTTTCCCTTCTTTAGGATTCTTGCAATTTTGTCAGTTGTCCCTTTAATAAACGGAAGACAAATCCCTAACCTCTCCTCTGGTGTAGTTTCTTTATTTTCGTTATCATTATAATTCAGTCCCAATCTCCTATTCCTGATCTTCTTCTCTTGCTGTACCCAAACCTTATTAATTTGTGTTGCTGAATACCCATTGGCCATTAATGATTGGAACACATTTTCTTTTTCTTGGGCCAATGACTCCTGATCACAGATATTAATTGCCCTATAAATCAAGGAAGACATTAGTGAATGTTTCTGTGATGGGTGATGGTTTGAGCTGTAGTTTAAATATCTGTTGGTATGTGTGGGCTTTCTGTACACCTGTGTACCTATAGTCAAGTCTGTTTTTCTGGTAATCAGGACGTCTAAAAAGGGGAGAGATTTATCCACTTCTTTCTCCACCGTAAACTTAATCTCATTATATTGATTGTTTAGATGTTCAACAAATTTTTCCAATTCTGCATCCCCATAATTCCATACAATCAGTACATCGTCCACATATCTTATCCAGATCGTTATCATTATAATTCAGTTTGACTATTGCTGACTCTAGAGCCTGATGTTCAAAAGTCTCCATAAAAAGATTAGAAACTACCAGACTCAGAGGACTTCCCATGGCCACCCCCTCCTTTTGCTCCCTAAATTCACCATTCCAAATAAAATAGGTAGATGTCAAGCAATGGCGAAAAAGGGGCATAAGATCTTCCAAAATGGCAATATTTCCAATTATGTCCAATACCTTGGCTAGAGGTACCCTAGTAAATAATGAGACTACATCTAGACTCACTAGTCTAGATTCAGGTTTTAAATTAATTAATTGCAATTTCTCTATAAGATGATAAGAGTTTTTTTACAAAACTAGAGGTGTTTCCAATATAAGGCTGTAATATCCTAGCCAGGTGTTGGGATAACTCATATGTGGGGGCTCCAATGTTACTAACGATAGGTCTTAAGGGACATCCTGGCTTCCTGGCATGGAAGACAGTCAAAAAAATTACATAGGCATGACTTATAGGACGATTAGAACGAGAGTGAAGGAGCATGAGAGATCGGTGAGACTTCTTCACCCGGAACAATCCTCGGTGGCCGAACATGCAATTTCCACGGGACACAGGATACGCTTTGAAGATACCAGATGCCTGCAGAGAGAAAGTAATTTTAAAGTTCTTCGCCATTTAGAGTCGTTAGAAATAAGTAAAGGGATTAAAGAAGGACTGATTAACAGGCAACAAGATTTGGTTTTTACGAACAGGATTTGGCTCCCTATTATTCGTAAGTTTCAACAGGATGAGGGAGAAACAGGAGAAAGCAGAGCACTGGCCCTTTTAACAAATACAGCTCAGTAGGATGCTCTTAGGTATTTAAACTCCTGTCAAATGGGTTACAGCTTTACCATCTTGATCTGATTGATTCCCATGACTAGGTTCCGGGCTTGAGCGGAACGAAACGTTGGGGCTGCTTTACCTTTGGGTTTTTAATGTTTTCAGCCCACGCACGGCTGCCTACAAAGGAGACCCGTATGTGGTTTTTGAAGTTCATTTGAACATCAAAGGTTTTTTCTTGCTTTTGGACAACATGGCGTCTTTACCCGTACAACTAAGACACTGGAGGATTAAGTTTTAAACAGTTTGAGTGCTTAAAGACAGAGTTTAAAAATTGCCTTTTGGCGATGCCTTCAACTTAACGCCTTCATTCTAAATTTGAACCTGATGTGCTGGCACCAGCCAAGACACCAGACTGTTTTTCCTTCTTGCGAATGAATCAGCTCTTTTCACAGGTACATACATTCGTATTTTGGCGGAACAGGGCGTACCCTGGAAGATGTTTGCAGTGAATGGACCTCAGGGTTTGATAGGGGCAATTGCTCTGTCACTGTGGGCAGATGTAAAAAGTATAAAATATACTGCAAGTATCACGCATGTCCATGAAAAACTACTTGCCTCTGTTTTAGCAAAAAGGTTGTGTTTTTTTGTCTTTCTACCTTGCTACATCCTGCTTAGGTGGGATTTGGGATTAAAATTATATTGTAACAATGTTCAAAAATTAGTATTGTGCTAGGGTTTGCCTGGTGAGTTCTGCACAGCATCATCCCATCACCTGTCTAAAAAGGTTTTACCTCTATCTAGGCAAAGTGGAGGGCCAGCGGGTGGCGCAGTGGGTTAAACCGCTGAACCATGAGCTGTCGATCGAAAGGTCGGCAGTTCGAATCCGCGACGGGGTGAGCTCTCGTTGCTTGGCCAGCTCCTGCCAACCTAGCAGTTCCAAAGCATGTTAATGCGAGTAGATAAATAGGTACCGCTTGCGGGACGGTAAACAGCGCTCCGTGTTCCAGCTGCATGCTACGCGCTGCGGCAAGGAGAATCATGCCGGCCACATGACCACGGAGGCGTCTTTGGACAACGCTGGCTTTTCGGCTTTGAAATGGGGATGAGCATCACACCCTAGAGTCGGACACGACTGGACTTAATTGTCAGGGGTCACCTTTACCTTTAGGCAAAGTGGATGTTTAGCTTTGCCCCAAGGAACAAGAAAGAAGAAGAAAAATTACCCTTAGCCCCATAACTTGCATTAGGCATTTCAATTTGCAATACAGCAGGAGGGAGGAAGAGCCTCCAGCTCTATTACCGACATTTGGGGTTGCAGCTGGAGGCATGGAAGACAGTGAAAAAGCTACTTTCCCCAAGGGCCGTCAGTATTAGCCAGCATTTTTATTAGACTTTGAAAACATAAGCAAACTAAAAAGATACTGAGGCAAACACAATGCAGTTAGGAAAACAAACCCTGTTCCTCTGAGGCAGAGCAAATGTGGATGCAAAAAAAGGGGGGGCAATCATATGAATATTGAAATAAGGCTGAAGTCAACAAGAACTGCCTATCTATCTGACTTATTTACTCAAAAGACTACAGAATTTATCTATTACTGTCAATCACATTCTTTTTTCACATAAAGGAACAATGCCTGCAAATGACTGATAAAGAAACTCACCAGGCGTCTTTGATAAAAATCCAGCGTACTGTAGCATATCTATATGCAATGTCTCCCTGCGTGTGAGAAACTTCCACAGGGGAAATTGCATGTGGATAGAGTTTGTTTTGTGTTACAGCTTCCTGAATCTGACTTAACGTCTAACTGAATTGTAAAATGTGAGCGGTTTTCTTTTTAATAGGTACCTGCTTCGTTGTAGAATTGCAATATTTTCTCTTTTTTAAACATAAATAACGTAAGAGAGAAGTTACGAAGAACTCTAAGGGACACAATTATTTAACTCGGAATACTAATTGTAGGTTCCCCTTCTCACAGTGGAAGGCTCAGGGCAGCCATTGCAGAGAAACTTCATATTCAGAGAAGAGAGCACTGGAGGCCTGTTCCTTTAAATGTTTATTTGCAAGTGCACGGCTTGAACATGAGCGGATGTAGAAGCAACAAGTACACAGCAGGCAGGATCTCCCTGGAGTCTCCCCCACACACTCACCCAAATTGGTTAGCAGTGCTGCCAAAGCTAGTTTTAACACCCACCCTAGCAGATGTGGCTCAAAAGTGCATTTCAGAGCACGCTTGGAACCAAGAGCTACTTGCTGCAGCCACATGCCCCTTAATGTATCCTGCCATCTGCCATCATCAGCACCCCATTATACCAGAGCTTAACGTGCAAACCATGCTGCATAGCAGGACTTAAGTAATATATGTCCCAGCGTTTTGTTCTTTACACAGAAGAATGATTTAGCTTGTTGAACAGGGGCATTAGCATCTCATCCATTACAGTTAACGGCTTTAGACTTTCTTCCCTAAAATATTTTGTATTTGTAGGAATATTTGTAGTTATGTATTTGTAGGAATATTTGCTCTCTCAAAAAAAGGGTTATACTTTTACTTTGGTTATAAAATGTTGTATTTACCCTATATTGGCAGAAGGCTGGTTGCTAGAAATTGCCAACGTGAATGCTGTTGCCAGAATAGAATTTCTACACAAAATGCTTGTATTCTGTGACATAATGATGCTTCTATTGAGTGGTTCTTGTGATGAAATGCATATTCTTTACCACATGACCCAAATGCCTGGGTTCTGTCAACAATTCCTTGGCAACCATACAAAAGAGCCAGTGGCTAGCTAAGGTTAAGCCAAACCTCAGCTTACTTTCCCAGAAATGACACTACTGATGCCTTTCCCATCAAGTTGGAAGAGAAAGGAAGGTGGGTTCCAAGAACAGCATTCCCATCTGGTTTTCACAGAATACAAATATTAAGGGCCATGGATTACCCAGCTGCCCCTGCTGGGATCCGTGGGTCCGGTCAGGCGCCTCGGAGATGCTTAGAGGTTGGGTCCATTGCCTGTGCTGGGCGGCCATGCCCCACTGAAGGAGCTACCTCCCCCTGCGCCCAGAGACTCGGAAGGCATTGGTGCCTTGCCCTCCCGAGGAAGCATGAAGAGTTACATCCCTGCTGCTCATTTTGATGGCTCCAGCTCCAGCCAGAACTTCACCCAGACGGCCCAGAGACCTCTCCGTGAAAGGAACTGAGAGGCCTGCCAGGTCGGGGTTACTTCCTTTGTTGTTTTGGCTTAAGTTAATAAAGCAGCCTGGTGTTAGCAGCTATCCGGACTCATTCTCTGACCAGACGTGACAAACCCACCCTGAGCAGGTATGACCACTACAAACCCGTTCGATGTGCTGTTGCCCCCCTTAGGATCCCGCTGGCCCCTCTGGGGATGCCACACCTTAGTTGAGCAGCTCTTCCCAAATCAAATAACCATAAAGCTTAAAATATTTTTATTTTAAGAACAAAAAAATCACATATTAGGAAGAAAGTGGTGCAACACCCAGAGACACAAGTTCAAAATAAAATGCATCATTCCCATAGCACAGAAAATAACAAAATCTAACTAAGCTAAAGTTACTCACAGTCCAGTATACTAGCCAATGTACCAAACGTAGAGAGACAATGGACAGTTCAGGGGATAATCAGACAGCATGCCCCCATCTGGCAAAGAATGGCTGTAAAGGACCATAATTTATAGTAAGAAGGACCAATCAGAACTGCAGTGGTGCGTCGCTGCCCTTTGACACAACCCCCCCCCCAGTGTGCGGCAGTCCAGAGGCACAAAAAGCTAGTGGGAAGGCTCTCAAGCACCCGTTGTCTCACCCGGCCCCAAGATTCTCTTCTTCAGATGAAGAGGACTTTGATTGGAAGGGCACGTTAGCCCATCATGAGGTGCTTAAGAGAAGGCCGGTGACGGGACTACCCCATCACCGCCATTAACTAGCCCCCTCCCCTGCGCGCTGGGCAGAGGCACAAAAAGGGGTAGCAGCGATTGGCTGCTGGGCCGAGGCGGGGCTCGGCTGAGGAGACGGGTGCACACTCTCCCGTGTCCTCAGTCCGAGCCGTTTTTGCGAGCTGAGCAGCTGCTTTTCGTGTGCTCTCTGGCTTGCAGCTTGGGCCTAGTGCGTCACGAGGCATTCGCTGGTAGCAGTGGGGCCTCGCGTCATGGGACATAGCTGTGTGTGTTCGCGGTATCCGCTGTGGTTTCGGCGAGACCCTGCCTCGTGGGACATCGTCTTTGTTGGAGAGTCGTCGGAGCTCGTGGCGGGCCTTTCCTTTGACGGAGCCTGCCCTTCCTGTCGTCGCTAGCAAGCTGCAGGGCTCTGCTGCTTTCTGTGCCCAGTTTGTAGGCTATATCATTTGGTTAAGAAAGATACACTGATCGCCCCTTTTGTCACAGTTTTTTATTTGTCTTGCAGATACACCAACACCCCCCCCCCCCGTCTTCCCTGTCTGGCCTTGCATTGCATATTGAGTTACAGATACACCAAACCACCACCCCTTTTCTGGCCTTGTGCTGTGTTTTGCTTTCTTCAGTGAATTTAATCTTGTGAACATATGAATTTCTTTTATAGTTGGGATATACATTCCTTTTGCAATGCCCAAAAGAGTTCAGAAGAAAGGGGGGAAGGCTCCCAAATGCCCAGCACCGCCCATTCACAATTCCTCCTCTTCAGATGAGGAGGAGCAACCAGTGGATTACAGATCCTTGATTGCCCGAATTGAAGCCTTAGAAAAAGAGGAGCAGGCTGAGGTCAAGGGGATGGGGGCGAAACATCCGGGGGGTTACCACTTAGGCGTTCCACTTGCAAAGGGCGGGGTAATAAAATGCCACGATCCTCTTCCCCTAGGGGTGCAGCTTCTGGCGATTACCCAGTATTAGTGAAGTCTGGGGTGAGAATGGTGGTGGGGGGATCTCTGCCCAGGTCAATGTGTATCTCACTGCTATGTGTGGGGGGGCTCCACAACAAGCAGGATTACAGGGGATGCGTTTTGTATCATCCAGTCATGTTTTTACGGGTGGTCAACAGCCGCCTTCACGTCAAGGGGACAGTGTTCCAGGGGGTGCTGCTCCCTCTGAGCAGGTACCATTTCTGTGACCTTCTTGGTTTGGGTTCAATCCTGGGATGGTTCAGCCTTGGCCTGGCACTGGGGCATGGGGTTGGGATGCTGACGAGCTTCCGCGGAGGTCCTATGGGGACCTCGCTCTCCCTCTGGGTGGTCACCTGGGCCCTTTCGGTCAAGGAAAAAATCTGGAGGAGAGAGTATGTAGATATTTTCAGCCTCCTACACATGGAACCAGAGCCAGTAAAGCATGTGGGGGAGCCAGTAAAGCGTGTGGGGGAGCCAGTACAGGATCAGGAGTCGGTGAAGCAGAGGAAAATAGATAAGAACTGGGCGAATTGGCTGAGCAGCTACTGCATTTTCATGTCAGTGGTCCTTCAGATGCAACCCAAAAGAGCCCTGGTCCTAGTGAAGTGCTTACACAATATTCACAGGGCATTTAGGGAGTACGCCGGCCCTGCTTTGATGGCCTATGATGACCATTTCCATTTAAGGGTATCACATGACCCTGCCCTTGATTGGAGGACCCCTCAGCTTGAGTTGTGGACTCAGCTGGTTGTCCCTTCGAGGCCAATTTCAGGAGATCGGGCTGATAGTGGGCATTTGATTGCCCACAATCAACCAGGCCAGGGGTGCTCAAGCTCTAGTGGGCAGGAGGTTCAACATGTTATAATGCCACATGTTATAATGCCTCGGGGAGGTGCAACAAACCAAACTTATTGTATTTTAAGTCCAACCCCGCTCCGCACGTCTTGGGCCAATAATTTGAAGTCTGTTTTGGGAATGGAGGAGGTGGTCAGGAAAAAGTTGGCTAAAGAATTATTGGCTGGCCAAGTGGCCGGCCCCTTTAAGGCCCTTCCTTTTCACAACCTTCATATTTCATCACTTGGTGTTGTCCCAAAGAAGATGCCCGGAGAATTCCGTCTTATTCATCACCTATTCTATCCCAGAGGGGCTTCAGTCAACGACGGAATGCCCCCTGAGCTCTGCTCTGTTAGGTGCACGACCCTGGATGAGGCTATTGGGCGGCTGCATTCCTGTGGCCCGGGCACACTCATGGCCAAGGCTGACATTGAGTCAGCTTTTAGGCTTTTGCCTAAAAAAGACAAAAAGACACTCCATTAAAGTTCTGTAAGAACTCCAGCCATGTACGCATGTCATTACGCATAGCACCGGATATACAAATCTGGTGATGAGGCAACTGCAGGCCAGCCAAGGCATCACAGAGACGGTGTAAAAACGCCCGCCCTGGGACCACCACCCTACAGGCAAAGTTCAGGTGGCCAACTAGCTCCTGTAATGCTCACAGGGTAAGTTTGCGTGATGCCACGGCCGCCTCTAAAAGTTCGATTAGCTTAGTGACTTTAGGTTGGGCAGGCGGCTAAAAGCCGACAATGTGTCTAATTCATTGCCTAAAAGATAAGGGACGTGGCACTGGCAGGGGCCTCAGTTTTGTCCTGCGCTAAAGGGACCCCAAGCTCCCGGCACAAGTCAAAAAAGGATTGTAAAATAAATTGACATTCAAGGGACCCCGCTCTGCCCATAAACAAAAAAATCATCTAAATAATGGGCAATGGAACTCATACCTGTCCTGTCCCTAATGGCCCATTCCAGAAAGGTGCTGAATGCCTCAAAATGGGCACAGGATACCGAACATCCCATAGGGAGGGCTTTGTCATTAGTAGGCACCTTCAAACTGGAAGCCCAGTAGGCAAAAATCCTGAGGAGCTCCAGGAATTAGAGAAGAGTGAGGATGACAGTGGAGAGGACAAACATGAGGAAGATGACCATGTGGCAATACTTCGAGAAATTAAGGACATGTTTACTACATGGGACATTGCGAAGAGCACAGTAAGAAAAAAACCAGACATTGAAACCACTGAACTGATGACCTGCAAATCTGAAGATCGCATGCCAAGTTACTTCAATAACCTCAAAAGAAAGTGCCAAAAACAGAAGTAGCAGGAAGCAGCAATCAGAAAAAACATCAGATCCTGAAGGTTATCTTGACATTGTGATGGAAAAGATATTCTCCTTCCAAGCAGAAACCTCTTCTCCACCAACTCCAACACCACACCACCATTGATTTTAAGAAGCAGCTTTTCCAGTCTAAGGTAAATGTTAATTTTTTTGTTTGTTTTTTATATATTTATAACCTGCATTTAACACTTTAAACAACATTCTGGAAAAAAAGTAAAGTAAAAAATGTAACTCCAGCATTTTTATCTTTAAAAAAAAACTTTTTAATGTTTTAATGCTTATTTATTTAGTATTATATATTAAATTAACATTTCCATTGTAAAGATCACCTTTTAGAGAGGGAAATAGCATAGTTCTGAGACAGAAACCCATGGCAAGACATTCCGAGCTCATGGAATGAATTACCCAAAAAATGCATTATTGGGTTCACATTATAATATTTTCACAATACAATGGTGTCTCCGGAATGGATTACCATTGTAAAGCGGTGCCCCTCTATATTAAAAACTATAGTGGTATTGGTTTATTACAATTAAGTGCTCCTCCCCTTGCAAAGTGCCAGGATGGGAGCTGCCTGGTCGCCATCTTCCTGCCTTAGCCGAAAGAGCTAAGAGCCTTTCGGTTAGCATCAGCCCAGCAGCTTCTGCCACCACGGCGACCTCTGCCTTGCTCCGTGTCCCCCGAGATGTCGACTCCCACTGTCGCTGCACCCCCTGCTGCTGGAGAAGGGGGGCCCTCCTCCCCCACCTCCCAACCTCACCAGTAACAGAAGGCTCCAGCAAACACAGGCTGAAGTTGATGAGGTGGTGGATATTATGTGGGTAAACATGGACAAAGTGCTTAAGAGGGATCAGAAGCTCTTGGAGTTGGATAACTGTGCCGACGCCCTGCAGGCTGGAGCATCCAAGTTTGAAACCAGTGCAGCCAAGCTGAAATGCAAGTACTGGTGGAAGAATCTAAAGATGATGATAATTCTGGGGGGTGGGTGTAATGTCCCTGGCGGGACCCTGAGTTAAAAGGGGCCTGCCCCGCCCAAACTGATCCACACCTTGACACGTCTGGGCCTTCCTGAGGCGGGACAGCGCAAGGAAAATGGGGGACTTACGATTTGTCTAGTTGTTTTATTCTGGTCCAAAGCTTGACACTCATGGGTGCACTGTTGACGTCACAGGCTCCGTCATCAAAGTCCAAAGTCCGTTTAACAAGAGTTTCTCCTCTGTTCCTTCACAGGGGAGAATACACTGGCTGGTGTTCAAGTCCACCCTCTGGAGGTCTCCGCAGGAACCGGCGCAGCTGAAGGTATGTGGACCCTTGATTTGGTTCCAGGGTGGGGAGATGCCGGCGAGGTGTTGGTGGGTTGTCGGGGAGTCCAAACCCAGGACCTTCCCCATTCCCACAGACGTCGCCAGGATGAAGCTGGGGCCTCTCCCAGCTGGGGTGGTTCAGGCATTGGCCCAACCCAGGAGGGGGCAGGTGGCAGTCTGCCCTGAGAAGGGGGGAACTGGCCCCCAGGACTCCCTGGGAGGGGGCCTAGCTCCTCACTTGAGTCCTCTGCTTTCCCCTACCAAGCCTTTCAATCCACCCCCTCCCCACGATACAGCACATGCAGCTACACCGGGGGGGGGGGAGGAAATAATAAGATTGAGATGTAAGACTGCAATCTTATACATACAGACGTAGGACTAAGGCCTACTGAACTCAATGCTTCTGAGTAGGCATGCATAGGATTGTGCTGTATATCTTGTTTTGAAATCCTCAGGCAAAACACGCAGCAATTGTATATAGCATGCTGATGGAGGGAACATTTTCATTTATAATTGGAAGAAGTCATTCAAGAATGATGATTTACCCAGGTATCCCGCCACGCAAGCACACATGACAATTATGTTTGGTATAAAATAGGACCATGTTTACAAGCCAGACAATCAAGCAATAAATGCAGCGGGTCCTGCTACTCCACCCCCCACCCCCCAAGTGCGGGCATATAATCTGGAGGAGACAGTTATCATGCCAAAGCCTCCCTTCTTTGTACCTTGGATCAGAATGGCACGGGGAAGTTTACAACAGAGGGAATCTAGCCTCCAGATGGAGTTTTTAAAGACTGAAAGCTTACCCCTGCCCATCCTCCTGGGGAGAGACTCCCCTTTCTTTCCAGAATTAGTCCGGTCAGCTCTGCCCCAGATGGACAACGCGAACCTGATAGCCTTGGCTGAAGGAGACCCAGAGGAAGGACCCTCGCCGCCCGACACACCCACAGTAGATGACAGTGGAAGCCGGGCAACACAGACGAAACACAAGGGCTAGAAAATGGACCCTGCCTTTCAAAAAGCCCAGCAAGAAGATCCGTCTCTGGAACTTTTGAGAACCGCGGTGGCGGTAAGTGAAGGCAGAATCTGTGATGCGTGGAAGGCTAAACCATCATCCCGTATTGAGAAACTGGCGGACACCTGGTGGCGGGTGGCCCCCTCCAAGTTGAACACTGAATCAGTGTGGCAGTTATTAGTGCCTGCTGGTTACAGAACCCAGGTACTGCAGTACGCCTACGACTCAGAGTGGGTGGGACATCAAGGGCATAAGAAGACGCTCTATAGAGTATTACAAGCGTTCTTCTGGCCGTCCGTGGATGAGGACGTACGTCGCCATTGTAGGCAATGTCCCGTCTGCCAAAAGGGAAATAGCCGTGCCCCGGCCAAAGCCCCACTACAGCCTCTACCTTTGGTAGACATACCGTTTGACAAGATAGCCATGGACTTCATAGGCCCCCTTCCATGAACAGCCGGAGGGTACCGGTTTGCTCTAGTAATACTGGATTATGCTACCAGATATCCCGAAGTAATACCTTTGAAAAACATGCAAACCCCGGGGTAGCCCGCGCTTTAGTTCAGCTTTTTCCCAGGTAGGGGTGCCGAGGGAAATCCTCTCCGACAGGGGTCCCACCTTTACGTCAGCCCTAATGAGATGCCTCTGTCGGGCGTTAGGGGTACAGCAGAAGATCGCCTCTATCAACCACCCCCAAACGGACGGGTTGGTCAAAAGGTTCAACCAAACTCTTAAGGCCATGCTCCGTAAGGTGGCGGCAGAACACCCAAATAAATGGGACAAGTACATAGATGCCCTCATGTTCGCAGTCAGGGAAACCCCACAGGCCTCAACTGGACTAGCACCCTTTGACCTTCTCTACGGGCAACGGCCTAGGGGCCTCATCGCCATCTTGAAAGACAGGTGGGTGCAAGGCCCCCCAGCCGTACCCAGAATGCTGCCTGCTTATATAGAAAACCTCTTAGAAACGCTAGAGACAGCCCAAGCCATAGCCAAAGATAACCTAGAAAAAGCTCAAGATGGCCAGAAGCACTATGACAGGTCCGCCAGGGAACGCCAGTTGAACCCCGGAGCGCATTAGTGAGGGGCAAGGAAAGGGGCTCTTTCTGCAACTACCCCCTCAACCCTGGGTAGGCCCCTTCCCTGTAACAAGGAAGATTGGACCTCTTACGTACGAAGTGCGGTGTGGCACTAGAGGACATCAAAGACGTATCATACATATTAACCACCTAAAGGAGTGGCTGGCCCCCGGTCTACTTGACCCAACAACTGACGTCTGAGATCTACCCGAAGCTCTGCTAGTAGTGGATCCAGAAGACCCTGTGAGAGATTGGGGGATGGAGACTTCAGGCAGCGCCGGTCAACCACCCATCGATCCCTCAGTGTCCACAGAAAAAAAACGAACAACTACAACGCCTAATCCTACAGCATCCTACAGTTTTCTCTCACGAGCCCGGGTCCACCACAGTAATAACCCACGAAATACCTACACCACCCGGAACCATCGTCAGGGCACCATGGAGACCCACTCCAAGAAAAAGATGGGAGGAGGTAGACAAGGAAGTCACCGAGATGCTCAGGTATGGAGTAATTGAACCTTCCCGTAGCAGCTGGCACAGCCCAATCGTGCTAGTACCCAAAAGAGACAGCTCTACAAGGTTCTGCATCGACTTCAGGGAAGTAAAAAAGACCGTAAAATTCGACGCCTGCCCGATGCCGCGGGCAGACGTCCTGTTAGAGAGCGTAGGGGAGGCCCGATACTTGACCTCCCTTGACCTTACCAAGGGCTATTGGCAAGTACCCCTCAAAGAGGGAGATAGGTAAAAGACGGCCTTTGCCACCCCTCGTGGCCTTTTCCACTTTAAATTCATGTCCTTCGGTTTGCACGGGGCAGCCGCCACCTTCCAACGCCTGGTAGACACGGTGCTGGCCGACTATCGAGATTTCACCATGGCCTACTTGGATGATATCCTTATCTTCAGTCCTACGTGGGATACTCACCTGCAACACGTGGACTCCGTTCTGTCGGCCCTACAGAAGGCCGGGTTGAAGATAAACTCAAAGAAAAGCCTGCTGGCGGCCCCATCGGTCAGATATCTCGGCCATATCATTGGCCAAGGCAGCATCCGTCCTCAGCCGGACAAGATCGACAAAATCTGTGTTTTCCCTACACCTCACACAAGACGCCAGCTACAACGATTTCTGGGGTTAGCCGACTACTACGACCGGTTCATCCCACACTTTGCCACATGGGCAGCACCCTTGACCAATCTACTAAGACGTCATGGGTAACAAAGGGTAACAAAGAACTTTGTTACGCCCCGAGAGTAACAAAGTCTAACCCTGGCCCCCAGAAGCCCAAAAAGCCTTCCAAGACCTCCAACACACATTACTACACGACCCCGTCCTCAGGAGCCCTGACTTTTCGCTGCCCTTCGTAGTTCAAACACACGCCTCAGACACCGGAAGCGGAGTCGCACTGGCACAGCGATACCACGACGGGGAGCACCCTGTGTCTTTCCTTAGCCAAAACCTCAACCCGGCAGAACAGCGATACTCAACGATTGAACGGGAAGCGTTAGCTGTCAGGTGGGCCATGTTGTTGTTGTTGTTCAGTCGTTAAGTCGTGTCTGACCCTTCGTGATCCCATGAACCATATCCCGCCAGGCTTTCCTGACCTCCACTATCTTCCTGAGTTTGCTCATTTTCATGTTCGTTGCATCGGTGATGCTGTCTAACCATCTCATCCTTGGCCTTCCCCTTCTCCTTTTGCCTTCAATTTTTCCCAGCATCAGAGTCTTCTCCAGAGAGTCCTCTCTTCGCATTAGGTGGCCAAAATATTTGAGTTTCAGCCTTAGTATCTGTCCTTCCAGGGAACAATCAGGGTTGATTTCATTTAGGATTGACTGATTTGATCTCCTAGCAGTCCAAGGGATTCTCAGGAGTCTTCTCCAGCACCACAGTTCAAAAGCATCTATTCTTCGGCGCTCAGCCTTCCTTATGGTCCAACTCTCGCAACCATACATTGCTACTGGGAACACCATCGCCCTGACTATGCGAACTTTTGTTGGCATGGTATCTCTGCTTTTTATTATGCTGTCTAAGTTTGCCATAGCTTTCCTTCCAAGGAGTAAGCGTCTTTTAATTTCATGGCTGCTGTCTCCGTCTGCAGTGATCTTGGAGCCCAGAAAAGTAAAATCTGTTACTGCTTCCATTTCTGCCCCTTCTATTTGCCAGGAATTGATGGGCCCAGATGCCATGATCTTAGTTTTATTAATGTTGAGTTTCAAGCCAACTTTTGCACTCTCCTCTTTCACCCTCATCAAGAGGCTCTTTAGTTCTTCTTCACTTTCTGCCATTAGGGTGGTATCGTCTGCATATCTGAGGTTGTTGATATTTCTCCCGGCAATCTTGATTCCGGCTTGCGATTCATTCAGCCCTGCATTTCTCATAATGTACTCTGCATATAAGTTAAATAGGCAGGGTGACAATATACAGCCTTGCCGTACTCCCTTCCAAATTTTGAACCAGTCAGTTGTTCCATGGCCGGTCCGAACTGTTGCTTCTTGACCCGCATACAGGTTTCTCAGGAGACAGGTAAGGTGGTCTGGTACCCCCATCTCTTTAAGAATTTGCCACAGTTTGTTGTGATCCACACAATCAAAGGCTTTTGCGTAGTCAATGAAGCAGAAGTAGGTGGTTTTTTGGAACTCTCGGGCTTTCTCCATGATCCACCGCATGTTGGCAATTTGATCTCTAGTTCCTCTGCCTCTTCGAAACCCAGCTTGTACGTCTGGTAGTTCTCGGTCCATGTACTGCTGAAGCCTAGCTTGTAGGATTTTGAGCATAACCTTGCTAGCATGTGAAATGAGTGCAATTGTGCGATAGTGTGAGCACTCTTTGGCACTGCCCTTCTTTGGAATTGGAACGTAAACTGACCTTTTCCAATCCTTTGGCCACTGCTGAGTTTTCCAAATTTGTTGGCATACTGAGTGCAGCACTTTCACACCATCATCATTTAGGATTTTAAGTAGCTCAGCTGGGATATTATCATCTCCACTAGCTTTGTTGTTAGTGATGCTACCTAAGGCCCACTTGACTTCACTCTCTAGGATGTCCGGCTCTGGGTCAGTGACCACACCAGCGTGGTCATCAGGAACATTAAGATCTTTCTTGTATAGTTCTTCTGTGTATTCTTGCCATCTCTTCTTAATCTCTTCTGCTTCTGTTAGGTCTCTGCCTTTTTTTGTCCTTTATCATGCCCATTTTGCACAAAACGTTCCCTTGATATCTCCAATTTTCTTGAAGAGATCTCTAGTCCTCCCCATTCTGTTGTTTTCCTCGATTTCCTTGCATTGTTCATTTAAGAAGGCCTTCTTATCTCTCCTTGCTATTCTCTGGAATTCTGCATTCAGTTGTTTATATCTTTCCCTTTCACCTTTGCTTTTGGCATTCCTTCTTTCCACAGCTATTTGTAAAGCCTCATCTGACAGCCACTTTGCTTTCTTGCATTTCTTTTTCTTTGGGATGGTTTTCGTTGCTGCCTCCTGTACAATGTTACGAACTTCCGTCCATAGTTCTTCAGGCACTCTGTCTACCAGGTCTAATGCCCTAAATCTATTCTTCACCTCCACTGTATACTCATAAGGGATATGGTTTAGGTCATATCTGACTGGTCTAGTGGTGTTCCCTACATTCTTCAGTTTAAGCCTGAATTTTGCAATAAGAAGCTCATGATCTGAGCCACAGTCAGCTCCAGGTCTTGTTTTTACTGACTGTATAGAGCTTCTCCATCTTTGGCTGCAAAGCACATAATCTATCTGGTTTCGGTATTGACCATCTGGTGATGTCCATGTGTAGAGTCGCCTCTTGTGTTGTTGGAAAAGAGTGTTTGCTATGACCAGTGTGTTCTCTTGACAGAACTCCGTTAGCCTTTGCCCTGCTTCATTTTGCGCTCCAAGGCCAAACTTGCCTGTTGTTCCGTTTATTTCTTGATTTCCTACTTTAGCATTCCAGTCTCCTATGATGTAAAGGACATCTTTTTTGGGTGCTAGTTCTGAAGGTGTTGTAGGTCTTCATAGAACCGGTCAACTTCATCTTCTTTGGCATCAGTGGTTGGGGCATACACTTGGATTACTGTAATGTTGAATGGTTTGCCTTGGATTCGAACTGAAATCATTCTGTCGTTTTTGAGGTTGCACCCCAGTACTGCCTTTCCCACTCTTTTATTGACTATGAGGGCTACTCCATTTCTTCTAAGGGATTCATGCCCACAGTAGTAGATATGATGGTCACCTGACTTAAATTCGCCCATGCCCGTCCATTTTAGTTCGCTGATTCCCAAGATGTCAATGTTCAATCTTATCATCTCATTTTTGACCACATCCAGCTTGCCTTGATTCATACAGGTGGGCCATAGGGGCCTGGAAATATTATCTCACAGCTAACCCCTTTATTCTCGTTACAGACCACGCACCCTTACAGTGGATCCACCGTTTGAAAGACCACAACGACCGTGTTCTCCGCTGGTACCTCGCTCTTCTTCCCTTCTCTTTCTCCATAGAACACCGGAAAGGATCACAACATGCCAACGCTATTGGGAAGAGACGCCCAATGCACCTGACAACACAGACAACCCCAAACCTGGCACAACTGTCTTAAGGGGGGGGGCTGTCCAGGTTTGGCGGCCTCCCGGACGCCGAAGACTTGTGGCCGGCGTCCGGGCAGGCCCAGAAGCCCGGACTTCAGCCACACCCCCTCGGAGGCCGCGCCGGGAAACAAAGGCCGGGGAACAGCCCCCACAGCCATGGGAACAGACTCCCCAGCTCCGGAGGAGACCACCAACCCACCAGCCCCACAAAAGCCCCCGAGATTGACTTACCTGAGAGCGCAACTTCGGCACAGCCACAGCGACGCTTGGGACAGCAGGATTCACTCAACACAACCCCTGAAAGAGAAAAGAAGGGCGATTGGCCGAAGGAGGTGCCAGTCACAACCAGGAAAGCCCGCCCCGGCCGAGCTCGACCACGCTACAACAGAGGGAATCTAGCAAACAGCAACAGCTGTAAGCCGCAGAAAACAACCGAAACGAAGCAACCTGATTGGGTGCACGGTAAAATCGGAGGCTTGGCCTCCAACACCCCAGCCCTATTTAAACTCCCATTAGGCCAGTGATGAGAGGACCCAGGCAGACCGTGCCTTAACGTGCCTACCATACCATTGAGCGTATCTAACAACCTGAGCGTTATTGGTCCCATAGGAGAGGTGCACCTAGGTGCCAGCAACCTGCGCCCTCCTTTTTCCTCTGAGGCCTATCTCTACCCCCCAAACCCTTTCCCTGCCTTTTTGTCTCTTCCCTTCTTCTTGTTCTTAGCAACTAGGTATCCAACACAAGGTGTGCCCGAGGCCTACCGGCCCCTCCCTGACAGTTCCGACGATGACGAGGCCTTCCAGACCCCGCCCCTAGACTCTCCCGTCCGAGGTAACTTACAATGGCCATCTCTCTTCCTTTTTAACTGGAGAAGACTCCTGAGAGTCCCTTGGACTGCTAGGAGATCAAATCAGTCAATCCTAAATGAAATCAACCCTGACTGTTCCCTGGTAGGACAGGTACTGAGGCTGAAACTCAAATATTTTGGCCACCTAATGCGAAGAGAGGACTCTCTGGAGAAGACTCTGATGCTGGGAAAGATTGAAGGCAAAAGGAGAAGGGGAAGGCAAAGGATGAGATGGTTAGACAGCATCACCGATGCAACGAACATGAAAATGAGCGAACTCAGGAAGATAGTGGAGGACAGGAAGGCCTGGCGGGATATGGTTCATGGGATCACGAACAGTCGGACACGACTTAACGACTGAACAACAACAAATATTTGTTTTACAGTTTAACTTTAATTGTTGGTGGTTTATTATAGAGAAAGGCTTTTAAGCCATGCCCCTTGGTGAGAAAATGCTAGCGGGAAAAACTGAATGAAATTAAAGGAGAAAAAAAGATGGTTCATAGGCTAGAAATGAACATCCTCTTTTATTTCCTTTCTCCATTCCTAATGGAATGCAAAGGAAGCCTATTTACTTCAAGGTTGCTTTCTCTGCTCTAGGACCAGATCTAAGCTTGCCAACTGCATCATATTCTCTTTTTTGTTTTTCTATGACAGGAAGGTGGTAATTATAATAAGCGAACGATAAGCCTGAAGGGAAGCATTAGCTGGCAAAAGATGATAAAATCAAATCAGATCACTGATTTACTTCCATGTGAGGAAGAGAAAGGGTCTACATTCCCCCCTTCTTTACCCAAACATAAGCAAGGGTTAGATCTTTGCTTGAGACCAAGACATGCAGGAACAAGCTTTCCCTCTATGTAGACACACAGGTGAAGTGGATTAGCAAGACAGATGGTTTGAAATAAAACAATAATATTAACTATGATCTAGAAAGTCTGAAATGTTGAGATTGCCTTTAAAAAGAAATAAGCAAGGAGTGTTGCAGGCAGTTACTAAATCTTTTTAGGTTAAACAGCTTTGGAGATACTTAGGAGTTCATATCACGCAAGACCATAGGAACAATTTATTAGGAGCAATTACTTGCAATTGATGAAGGATATCAAGAGACCCAAGAATTATCAACATCTAACACTGCCCTGGTTTAGAATAATTCTAGTAATCTTCTCCAAAATTAATGATCTATTTCAAATGATACCCATTTCGATACTGAAGGACTTGATAAACTGCCAAAATGGTCTAAATAATGTCTGTAAGAAGATAAGAAACCAGACTGCAACGTATGTACTATTAGCAGATTGAAATCTAAGAGACATTTGGGTGTGGTTGGTGCAACTTATCATGAAGCATTCCAACTTAACTGTCTATACCAGGGGTGTCAAACTCATTTCAAACAGTGGGTCAAAAAGCATTAAGCCTGATTCACACTGGAGGAATTCATGCGCGTCACGGATCTGCGTAGTGTACCGCGGAGCTCTTTGACAGCATTTTGGATGCTTGCAGAGCAGCTGTGAGCTCCACAACACAGAGGCTGGAAAAATGGCTTCCCCTCATCCTTTGAGGGGGTTGCATTCGCGGAGCTGGGAGGGTTCGCGGAGCTACTGCAGCCTACTAATCTGGGAGAGTGGCTGCATGCCAATCAGAACTACCGCCAATCACCTTCACAAGAAGGCGGGACAGCAGGAGGACTTCCAGCCAGCTCTGCGCGCTGGGGCAGGGGCATCCGCGCCTGGAAAACTGTAGTGTGAATCAGCCCTTAATGGTGCCTGCTGAGGGCTGGAAGTGACATCATTAAGCAGGAAGTGACCGGAAATATGCACTTAGTTCTCACCTAGGAACTCATTAGCTACAAATGACAGAGAACAAAATGTGCAAATCTTGATCAGTCATAAAGTAACCTCAAGTAGCGAATGAATTTGTATCCGCCACCGTGAGCTTGAGAGCTTCCCAATATTTAAAGACTTTTTTGATGAGATTGGTGGTGCTACAGCATTAACAGATGTGATGCTTTGATCAATGAAATGTGTCAACATTTGGAAGATGTGCATAACTCAGTGAAGCAACATTTTCCAAATGACCAAGACATAATGTTACAATCATTCATGGGTAAAAAAAATCCATTCAAAGTGCAAGATAGACCAATTGATTTTAATGTAATGGAGTACAAAAAGTTAACTGACATGATTTCAGATTCCCCATTGCAACAAACCTTTGAGAAGCTACCGCTTGCAGAGTTTTGGTGGCGTATCAAAGAAAAATACCCACAATTATAGGAAAAAGCTGTTAAAATACTCCTCCCTTTTCCAATTACATATCTTTGTGAGGCCGGATTTTTTTCAACCACATTATGCTATTTTTAGTGAGAAGAGTGGCATTGTTTTATATTTTTGCAAAGCTCTTTAATAGCTGGATTTAGTCTTTAATATAAGACAGCTGGATTTTCATGTCTGCTTCTGCATTCAATCTGTTGCGATATTTTGTTTTGGTTGAAGTGTATAAAGAAAATCTGGTCACAAAAAAAGATATGTAAAAGACTTATATACTGCTTTTCCTGAAGTTCAAAGCAGTATCTGAAGCTTACAAGCAGAAACCAAGCTTGCCCCAAAAAGTAGAGGTGGGAGACAAAGGTGGTGCAAATGTTTTCCTTCATTTATCCTATATAAGATTTTTTTTTCTTAAGAGTGGTGGCAAACATTTTGAGAACGCATTGATTAGGATCCAAAGGTGACTTGCATGAACAGAAAGGCATTTTTGCTTGAGCTAATTTATTCCCCCACTTTCCACCTATTCACCCACTCTGCTATAGCCACCATGCTCCATCCCATGCCATTCTTCTGGGTGCCCAATCTTCAAGAATGGATTTTGAGTTGCACGAGGGGGGGGAGGAAGAAGGGACAGAGAAGCCCATTCCATGAGCAGAAACTCCGCTTGTACTTATCTGGATCCAGACCACTATATACTGTATTTGACTCACACAGAATGTCATGGTTTATTCAAGAAGAATTTCCTTTTAATACATTCTCTGAACGGTTGACATAGCCAACACTTTTATATGGAAGCTTTTCCATATAAACTTTTTGGGTGTGAACTCTTTACTTAATTTTTTATTTAAAGAAAAGATCAATTTAGAACAGGTTAACATATCTGTTTCTGTGTATGCACGCAATAAAAATGGATGGCTTTTTTTTATACTATGACCGTACTTTGTCTTTCCGCTGAACAACCCTTTCTCAAGCCGACATCCATCTTTAGGGCAAACACATGTATTCTTTACCCAATCGTATGTTTGCATGTAGTGGCAACAGGTAATTGACAAAAGCCTCATGTCTTTGTCTAGTCACAGATTGGTGATCACTAGTATTAATAGATAGGATTAGTAAATGCAAGCAAGCCAGAAGGCTGCAGAGCTCCTACTTGTCTCCTTAGATTTCCCTCTGCTTTATCAGTCTCAGGAGATTTTAGAAAGGCAGAGGTCATTTTCTGTTTGCACAGAAACAGGTCATTTTGTGTTTGGAAAAAGGATAAGAATACGACAAGGACTGGTAGAAATGCCTCTCCAATATTCTCCTCAGGCACCATGGAGGAATAACAACATCACCTTCCCGAACAAAGAAACTCCTGTCTCAGAACAAGGAGAAACTATTATTGGCATCTATCTACTGGCTCTGGGTATGTATTGGCTCTCTCTCTCTCTCTCTCTCTCTCTCTCTCTCTCTCTCTCCGGCTTATGTATATAATGTTTAAAAGGGATCTGTATAAGACTTCTTTGTTTAAGGGGCAAGCTGTCAAAACTGCAACTCCTATTCTTTATCTACTATGAGACAGAAGTGTTTTAAATATAACATGCAAGTATTTGTAGCAGAGAAGGGAAGAACAGAACTTTCAGTCCAATCCATCATCATGCTGGTAAACTGAAATACTAGGATATAAACTGATTAGGTTCCATTCATAAAGGGATTAAACTGGCTTGTATCCAGGTACTTGGGGTTAACCAAGTTGCATATAATCCAAGCTGTCCTCTACAAAACTGCACTGAAGATTTAAACAATGCAAACACACACACACACATATGGCCTCATAGTTTAGCAACATAGCTCTGCAACTCACTTTAAGAATCCTCATGCTGCCTTTTGCTAAATGAAAGTAGTTTTCAGTTTGCATGCCAGAACTGTCACTTAATTAAAGCATGTACACAGGTAAACTTAAAAGGTCTGAAACCAGATATGTTACTATCTACTCTTTAACATTTACTGTGACAAGACTTATGAAACTATCAGGAGATTGATGTAAAGAGACAACACTAATAATAAAATGGCTGCATTAGATTCCCTCTCCCTCTTTAAAGACAAAATCCCCCGTTAGCAGAGCTGAGGGAATGAATCAGTCCTGTACACAGCAGAGCTGGGTTTTGTTAAGAACTTTACTGGAACAAAACTGAACTGCAAAGAACTGCAGCCATTGTTACACAGGCAGAACAACAAGACAGGAAAAAGAAACTAATGAGAGGTCTAGTCAAAGGAGGAGAGGGCAACCCACAAGCCTTTAAACTAGGAACTGAATAGCTCCCTCTACTAACTGGGATGAATACATATACCCACATCCACTGACTATCTACTGTACTGGGTAGCCCTGCTCACATACTGATACTCTTCCATCACCTTGGTATTCCTTCCCTATGTTGAACACTTTGGTTCCTATCCAAGGTCATGATCACAATTCTATGTGGAGTGCTAATATTACAGGCACAATAATGCTTAAATAATCAAGTCAGTTTCTTTAATAAGAGCAGAATTTATGGATTCACTTGATATGCCAACGTTCCAAGCTAACATTGTAAGGAAAAATTCTCTTAAGTTTGCTAAACCTGTGTTTTCAAAAGCAATGGCTTAAAGAATTAATGTAACATCTGTTAGAATGTTAACATGAATGGATGATTGGTTATAGTATTGGTGGGTTTTGTTTTTTTTCCGCATGCAAGCTTGAAGTGTTTCCCTTTAACTAGTTAGAGCCTTGGAACTTCAGTTTTCTATTTTACATATGAAGACAAAAAAAATGCATTTTTTTACTGGACAATAATTCAAAGTTATTGAACGGATTTCTTTTCTCATATCCGTGTATTTTATACATGCGTCTGCAAGTTTTACAGTTCATATAGCCAAAAACACAGAAGAAAAGGAAATAGGGTTAAAACTGCAATTTTCATTTAATGAAACCTAATCGACTATCATTCCCTTTGGCTTTTACTATTATGTCACATATCCTTTAGCTACCATGTAACTGGAACAAAGAACACATACAGCTGAATGCCATTTATTTAATCCATTTGCTGTATTTTTTTTTAAGTGAGAAATGAAGAATTGCCCCTTTTTGTTGGGCCATTGGTTGATCTAGCTCAGCATTCTGTCCCAACAAATGCCACAGGAATGTTCACAAGCAGATCATGATGGAGGTCTCCAGTGGCTCCCTTGCATCTTCTAGATTGAGATATCTTATCTACAACATTAGATATGAAAGAAGCATAGATGTATTTCCCCTAGCAGAATTCTGATCGCACAGCTGCTTCTAAAATTAACATCCTGAATTATGAAAGGGTCAGGAGATGGGCTGAGTTGAAACAAAGCTAGGGTGAACCAGCATGATGTAATGCTTTGACTGTTGGGCCAAGACTGGGGAAGCACGAGTCCAGATACCCACTTCAGGCCATCTGCCAGCCTAATCTAACCTGAGCTCTGTGGATATTTTGAGCTCTGTGAATCTAACCTGAGCTCAGGATATACATTTAATAAATTATATTTGTTGGCATTTGGTGAAGAGATCTCAAAAAGCAACAAAAAAATGAACCCATTCATGACAACAAATGATAAAGTCCTTGTCCTGCACTCAGTCTTCCTTCTTCTGTGCATTTAGCTGCTATAATCTCAAACTGATTTTAATAATAAATGACTTTTGGCAAAGGCCTTCACCTCCTCTCCAGGGATACAGTTCCTTCTGAGTTTGCTAAACTGTCCCACCCATTAGAAATGCCAAACTGAGCATGTTCCATAGGTTCTCAGTTTCTAGTATTTTCAATATAAGGACAACAAGCTGAAGACAAGGAAGCCACGCCCACCCTCTGCTCAGAGAACAAAGGAGGCCTAGTTCTCCCTCCCTTTGCTTGCAGTAAATAATTAGTACTACTGGTAGATGCATCAGAGCAAGGTAAACATTAGCATTATGTGCCAAAAAGATTGTTGCTTCCATCTACTGAGCATTTATCATATTTAAAAAAGCTCCCTGCAGTCTCCAAGGCTACCCACCAACACTTATCCCATAATCATTTATGGGGTGGGATAGCTGTTCAGGAAACTTGTGCAACACAAAGGTAGCTGAAAAATATTTCTGTAGTCCTTATACATACACATACAGAACCTGAAATGTTCAGGATTTAAGAGAGCTCACATTCAGAGGATTGCCTACTCTTGTTTTGCAAATTTTGGCAGCTCAAGCTGAGACTTTGACTATGCTAACTAGCAAAAATGGCTCATCTAGCATTATTTCTGGATTTGCACCTTCCAACTTCAATAAGAAGGCAAATTTTTGGCAGTTTAGTGCTTACCCACACAAAAGTAGCTTGTGGCTCATGTTTGTATCAGCTACCATTAAGATTATTGTCCTTAATATATTAACATTATTATCCTTAATAATAAGCAACGAAATAGGATATATGGGTGTAACAGCGATTTCCAAGAAAAATTCTTTAAAACTTAATAAAATGTTCCAACACACATTTAAAACACATACACGAGTTAAAACACGATTAAAACATCCCAAAAGCAATATCCCTTAGTAATAAGTCACTTGCTAAAGTCTCATCCATCATTGCAGTGTCTTTCTTTTTGGTAGTGCTGGAAAAACTCACATTTCTTGTACTTATGATGACTTTTGCATTGACTGTTGAATCCAGACTATTGAACTCCGTCTTTTGCACTACTATTGCTAACTAAACTGGTTTACTTACAATGTTTTATATATGGCTTTCTACCATAGGCCTGTATGTGTTTTTGTCCTAGTCTAAGGAAGGAGAGGGAGAGAAGTGTTTGGAGGCGGCTGGCCTTTGCTTAAGGGGACAGTGCACAAATGTCCGTGTGCCTGAATACTGTACATCATAATGATGCAAACTAAACTGGGGGTTTAGCAGAGTAGGCGGGGTTGGAAGTCTCCTCAGGGTAAGGGAACCTTTACCCCGAGTCCCAAGTCCCCACAATGGGTTTCCTTGGATCTGCGCCTGCTATTTCTGTGGCACAAATCAAGGTTGCCCATGACGGGTGAAACAGGCCTGAGAGGGAGATAGGATATGGTATACGCTGCTGCTGCTGCTGCTGCCAATCCCACCCCCCTCCCAGGCCCGATTGGTTCAATTACGTCTGCTGACTTTGGAAATTTAAATGCTACTTAGTGGAGTTTGTCCCTTTTGTACAGGCTCAGCTCGTCCCAAAATGTTTCCCAGTGCTGAACAAATCCAAACCCTTCCTCCTGATGCCACCATCCCATCCACACATTGAGACTCCTCTACTTTGCCTGTATAGGACTAGGTAGATATGGAACAGATTTGCATTTCTGAAAATGCTGTGCTGGAGGTCCTGACCTGCTGCATCCTATCTTGCAAGCTAAATTTGACTTCCAGGACTGCCCGATTTCCCAGCATCACTGGTGCCAACATGCTAGATTGCTCTGCAAGCCTTTACAAAGACTCGCTTAAGATATTCTTAGGAATTCTTTCAAGTTTCCTCATCTATCCACCCAACACCCTGAAGACAAAAAAGCCAGAGATTAACAAAACCATCCTTGGATATACTCAGTGACCTTCTGTCCCCCTCCTCCTAAATTTCTTTAAACCTCTAGTTAGTTGTAAGCTTCTTGATAAACAGATGGTTCCCATCTGCGGGCTGAACCTAATGTTGTAGAGCTTTCAAAATCCTGCCTTGGAGTCTATGAAAGCAAGGCTCTTTAACCCTTGAAGTTGTGTTTCGAGAAGCAGCCATCTCTGCTAGAATGACCATCTTCTCTACCAACCTGCATTCATGCCCAAAATAAATCACAAAACGCAGAGCGAAAACTAATGCCTATGCTTCCATTACATATAAAAGGCATAATAATTGGTGAAAAACCATAGCTGGAAGTCACTTGACACTAATACCCCTTTTACACACACCTGAGCAAAGGAGTGGCGAACAAACGCCCGCCACCCCCCCCCCCCACCGCCATGAATGGAGCCGACTCTTTATTGGCCCTTTCCTCTGCACAGCTCTTTAATCAAAGCAGGAAAAGTAGGGTGTGCTCCCAACAAATCCTGCATTTGTGGAAAAAGCCCATATTCCGATCCTTGGAGTGCACTGATCCAGCAGCTCCCTCATTTTCTTCCACAACTAGGCACTTTAGAAGAGCCTAGTTGGAGAAGGAACAAGACTGTTCTTTTCTCTGCTTTGGCTCTTTAAACAAAGGAGGAAATGCAGAGCATGCTGGGAGTGATCTCAGCAAGTTTCACATTTTGATTCAAGAGTCCACACAGAAAAAGGAGCTGGGGGGGGGGGGGGACTATGTGCTGTCTCAGGCAGCCCAACAGCTTCAGCTGGTCTTGAGTCTAACTATATTCCTCTCCTGGAATAATTCACCACAAACTCTTAGAATCAGCCTTTGAAAAAATTTCTAAATGAATCTGGAAAAACATAGGACTGATGTTCCCTGTTGACCCTTTCCTGCTATAAGAACACATTAGCTGTGGTCCAGTGGTTCTCTGAGCAGGGGCGTCGTCTGATATGGGGCGGTGGTGCGGTGGGCCCCAGGGCGTTGGGGCGGAAAGGCTCCGTGGGGGGCGGGAGCCTCCTTAACTTTTGTTTTTTTTTAAGTGTTTTTAACGCTAACGGGGCTTCTAAAAGGGTATGTGTGCTTTGCGCAAACTTATCTGTAGTTCTAGGACTCTCCAGCGACGATCAAGGGCGCAGATCGGCCCTCTGCAGCTCTGCTCCCGGACGCGAACTCTGCAAAGCGCCCAGGAGCGTGCTGCAGAGTTAACGCATGCGCAGAGCGACGATGTTTCCAATCGTCGCTCTGCGCAAGCGTTAACTCTGCAGCTCTGCTCCTGGGCGATTTGCAAATCGCCCGGGAGCAGAGCTGCAGAGTTAACGCTTGTGCAGAGTGACGATTGGAAACATCGTCGCTCTGCGCATGCGTTAACTCTGCAGCGCGCTCCTGGACGCTTTGCAGAGTTCGCGACCGGGAGCAGAGCTGCAGAGGGACGATCTGCGCCCCTGATCGTCGCTGGAGGTTCCTAGAACTACAGATAAGTTTGGCAAAGCACACATACCCTTTTAGAAGCCCCGTTAGCGTTAAAAACCTTGAAAAAAACCTTTAAAAAACCCCGAAACTCATTATGCAAATTATTTAATTATGCAAATTATTTAATTTGCATAATGGGGCGGCAGGCTTTTCCGCCACAGTAGCAGGGGCGCCTAGCTACGCCTCTGTCTCTGAGTATATTATACGGCTGTTCTCATTCTTTGCTATAAGTAGGGAAACGTTGTCCACGTGCAAATTGCAATATCCATGTTAAACAGGTAGTTTCCCTTCTCAGGAGAAACAGACACATCCCCTGCACATGCACAGATCGAAAATGTGACAACAATGGGCAGTGTCAGATTCTGTTAGAGAAAGTACCTTGAGAAGCAATCGACTATCTGTTGCCTACAGGAATGGCCCAAGATGGCTGCCCAAATGGTGCAGATCTGCCATCCTGCCTATGTGCAGTCCTAGTCTCACTCACTTCCCTTCGAAGAGGAGCAAACAGCCTATCTCATCTAACAGTCCAGCCACCATGATCCTATTTCTGGTTTTCTTCTTATGAACAGGCTGGGTGGGAGGAGTCTGGGAGCAAGCAAAGAAGTAGTCTTCCACTCTCTCACCATCTCTGTCTACCCAGCTGACTAAAAAAACATTGCAGTGGTGGTTGAGTGGCAGGATGAAGAGGCAGTGGTGGCAAGGAGGTGGCGGGGGGGGGAGGAAGGTGGCAGAAACTTGGCATCACTTCAGGCATAGGCTCAACTTGGGTCAGGCCTGAACAGGTCGCTCCATGCCGTAGAGAACAAACTGATCATATTCCCATGAGATTACAGTACTGCTTCAGATTGCATGCAGAAGATAACACATTTGACTTATTCCCCTGTTAAAGAGGATCTCCACCAACATATATGTCAAGGAAAAGGATTCTAGCATAGCCTTTTCTCTGACATATAGTACTAATTGTGTATTTATAGAAATTGGGGGGTGGTGGTGGAGGGAGACACCCAAACAGGCAAGCCCACACCTGCACTGTGAAATAAGAATGGTGTACCATGGTTCGAAATTAGCATGGCAACCAGGGACATTGGTATGGAAAGGAACCACACTGCTGGTTCTACCCATGAAGTGGCTATCCTTCAAATATTACTGACAATGGTGTAGGAGCAGCATGATGCAGTAGGTCCCACACCACAATAAACAGCATATTCTGCTCATATTCTGAAGGACCAGCAGGACTATACATATCCTGATAGTCAGAATACATATGTTACTAAGGGCCCAATCCTATCCAACTTTCCAGCACCGATGCAGCCACAATGCAGCCCCGAGGTAAGGGAAAAAAACATTCCCTTACCTTGAGGAAGCCTCCATGACTGCCCCCCCCCTCAGGATGCAGCGCATGCCCCGTTGGCACAGGTGCATGCATCAGCACTGGAAAGTTGGATAGGACTGGGCCCAAAGAGTATATGTTGAGGAAACTTTTCTTTGCAGGTGCAACTTTACTCAAAAGGTTGCTATTTGTAGCTTCATGTTCACAGCATTTCATTTTCCTTTCAGGTTGGATGTCTTGGTTTGGGAACAGCATCGTAATTTTTGTACTGTACAGACAGAGAGCAATCCTGCAGCCCACAGATTACCTGACATTTAATCTGGCCGTATCTGATGCCAGTGTCTCTGTCTTTGGTTACTCCCGGGGGATTATTGAGATCTTCAATGTATTCAGAGATGATGGATTCCTTATCACATCAATATGGACTTGTCAAGTAAGAATTGCATTGTTTGTGGATCATATATTAGAGTAAAATTTACAATAATGATGAAAGAGAAATATTGTACAATGTATATGGCCCAGTGCAGACATTAACACTGCCAATTTCTTTCACCCCTTCTCACCTTCTCCAGTACAAATTCCTCTTGTCAGTTTTAGACATGGTTCAGTGTTACATCTGCAACCATGGTTTAAAGGTGGTTTGCAAATCTTGGTTAAGAGAGAACATTAACCATAGTTAACAGTGCAGATATCATCTAAGCCAGGCCTGCACAACCTGTGACCCACTGTGCCAAATGCAGTCTTCCTACCATGTCCACATTCAGTGAACTTTCATTTTTTGCTGCCTGTCCAGCACTGTAAAAAAAAACAGGGTGGTTGTCAGTTCCTGGAGGGCTACAGTTCACGACTCTTGTGCTACATATTTATTTTGGTGGGTCACACATTGAGCAGGCCTGAACTGAACCATAGTTCAGGAAGGGAGCAGGGAGTGCGAGAGCTCACTACCCATCCCTGACCTCTTAAGAGAGTGTCTGCAAACAATCTCTGTCTGCATAAAATGCTCTAAGCAGCCCATAACATTCTTCATTATTCTTTATTAGTATTATTTGATCTTATTTTCTTTGAATTGGTTACCTAATGCAAAATATTAGTACAGGTATTTCTTAGCTAAGTATTAAGCAAACAGTGTGTCTCATGGGAGTATGTTTAGCTTTGGTACTGTGGAAACATACTTTATGTGTTCCATCATGACAGCCTTACTCATGTGCCTATATTTATCGTGTCATTCTATATCTAAGTGACTTATACAGTGTCAGTCTTATGAGTTACAGCTGCAAAGTTTTCAACAAGAATTGAGAGTAGAAGTCTCAGAGCCCTTATAAATCTGAGGGCCAAACTATCCATTACATTAAGCATGTCATTAGAGCCGATTTGCTTAAGATTTCTGTGCAAAATAGAAGCGGGGAGGGGGGGGAGATTCCAAATCAGAACCACAGTTTGGTACTTTGGGGCCTCCATTCTCCCAATCCAGGTCATCCCCCACCACACACAGCAATGGGAACTTACCACTTGATTTCAGGAACACTGAAATCAGTGGTAATATTATGGAGAAAAAAACCAAGGAAACACAACGCACCAGAATGCACAACAAGGTCACGGCTTGTCTCCCAAAATCAAATTTAGCAAAATTTGAGGTAAACAGATGCAGCTAACATTTCTTTCAGAATTAGGACTTTGGGAACATATTTCAAGATTCAGGCTAGACTTCAGAATTTAGAACTTAAAAAGATCCTGTCTAGAATTCAGACTAGGACATGAGATAGACATTAATTATGGGGAGTAGGTTCAAGGTTAGCAAAAATATGTTTGATTTCAAAGTGATGGTCACAGTGCATACTTTGCAGAGAGGCTTTTCTTCCTTGGGGGAAACGATGTCCTCCTTTTGGAAAAGCATACTGTATTGATATAAGTGGAACTAAGTAAGAGAGAGAGAAAGAAGACAAACAAAAGGTAGGGCAAAACTACACATTACCCCTATATTAGGTCCTCTGTTCTCCCCCCCCACAAAAAAAAAAAATTAAGTAGCAGCTACAGGAGTTAGCAATCTGGAGCCAGATTACAACATGCCAAGAGGAATATTTCACCCTTTACCTTCATGCTGCGGTTGCACCAAAATCCCCCCCCCCCACTGCTCTTAGTTCTGGGAAGGAAACATCCCTTCTGAACTAAGAGCAGCTTGGGGGGGGGGCATTTTCATCAGCGGGAAAGGGTTAAACATAATTATCATCACATAGTTTGGCACAAGGTGTACCTTCCCTATTGCATCTCAGCAGCATGGATTTACAACCTCCTATTCTGGCAGCCGGCCTGAAGCATTACTTCCTGGCTGGGCCTAAAAGTTCTGGCCAGTTGGCAACCTTTGAGCCGTAGGAGTGAAGGTGATCTGGGATGACTACTGCAGGATGAGTGAAAATAAGTTAGGATAACAGAGATTAAGAGCAGTCCTTTTGGGTCACCCAAGAAAATCAGGAGCTAGGAGTCCCACATTCTCTTACATAGGGTATAAAAGGAAAAAGGGCCCATTTTAACTAAATGCCTAACATGGAACCATATCAGCAACTTGCATTTCCTGCTGCCAGTGGCCCAGAGTGTCTGAAGCTATTCTGAGAGTCCTGCATAGGCAGAGCCTCTGTCAAGGCCTCTGCTCAAGTCTCGTCAAATCCGACACTCTATCTCCTCAGCCTCCCCTGCCAGTCTGTGTCAAAATTGACCTAGAAATCCGCAATGAACAGTTCATTTGCTGGCCGTGTTTAACCTTTTGCCTCCAGAGAGACTGCCAACAGGTGGATTAATTCATGGCAGCTGCGAGAGAACTGACTAGGACTCCATTTGAACAAATGATCTAAAAAAAAAAAAAATCCCCCGGCCTAAACTATCAAAATCCACACAGTGACCACCTTTTTATTCAGTGTATGTGTCATCTGTGTGCGTCTTTCAGACCTGAGACATAACAAAACATATTTTTAGCAAATAGTAAAAAACAGAGATTTTGAAAATAAGGCAGCTCCAGAAGTGAAGGGAACTATTATTCATGTATTGTATTTAATAATTGTAATTGTATTTAATATTGTATTGAAAATTTTCATCCTGATTACTAATACATCAGGAATATATTCTAGAACAGGGGTTCTCAACCAGTGGTACTCGGACCACCGGACTGCCAGAACCCTGCTCTGACATGGCGCTTTCAGCAGCACGTTTTTGCTCCCAAGAGGCTCCTGTCTTTGGCCGAGCCTCTCAGGAATGCTGAAAAGGGTGGGAATGCTGAGAAGGGCCCTCCCACTCACCCAGAGTCTCCTAACTGCATTTTCTGGCCTCCCAAAACCTGAATATCTGGAAGTAACTGGTGATGATGTCATCGCCAGTCACTTCTGGTGGTACACAGCAGGAGAGTGGCGCCAGAGGTGGTACTCAGTCATGAATGGGTTGAGAACCCCTGTTCTAGAGGACACAGAGAGCTTTTTGGTTTATGAAATTCTGTAAAGCACCCCGCTCAGTGATGATACTGTATAATAAATAATAATTAATCTTTAGTACAGAGCTTCTGTTCCAAGCTTGAAAATGACAGGGGAGGGGGGAGAAGGTCAGCCTCCACCTTCACCAATAATATACAGTCAGTTCTCAATGTCTGCTGGGATTAGGTTCCTGGAAAACCCAGTGGATACCGAATCATTGATCCTATGGGATCAATGGGGTTAGGGGGGAAATCAAATTGGCATGAATACCTTCAGAATGGCTGCAGATCGCTTCAAAATAGCCACCGCAGATAGCTTCAGAATGGCTGTGTATAGCCGAGAACAGACCGTGAATGAAGATGCCAATAAAGGTGTTGGAATTGGAATTGGACCGCGAATGACTTGAGATGCGTTACAGTCTTGTACCCTGCGGATAAGCAAATCTGCGGGAACAGAGTGCATGGATAGAGAGGATTGACTGTACCTAGCTGTAAAATAATATGCACCAACAGAATTTTTCTGAAGGTGCTGAAATGTGTGTCTTCAAATGTACGTTCACACAAGGATGAGAATGAAAATTTGTAAAACCTGCCAGGAAGATTGGCACATAGCAAATATTATAGTCAAGGCCTAATTCTAAAAATGTGTTGTCGATGAATGTTAGAATGGGGCAGCTGAAGGGAGGCATTGTTTCAGGTAACCGGCACAGGTTAAGTTGCAACAAGGTTTATATGGAACTTGAACAAAACAAAAACTTGAACAACTGCTGCACAGCTGTGTATGTCTAGAACACAATCTTTCCAGTTCTCCCAACCACTCCCAGCAAGCCGTGCTCCCAGCTGACTGTTTCCAAGATCCCCACACGTACACAGTTTTCTGACCAGCCCTGCTCTGGCATAAGCAAAGAGAAGGTGTGAGATTCAAAAGGCAGGAGATTTCAGTATGTACAAGTAGTCAGGAAAAAACAATCGTGAATGCTTCTAATTCGGCTTCTAACGTTTTAAACGGATGGACTCTAGTTTTACAAGTTTTGCCTAAACATTTTCCAAATTTAGTTGTTCTTGAGAGAATTAGACTAGAGACAAGAGATTTTGCAGCTCTCTGAACATACAGGTGGGCCCCCATATCCACTGATTCGCTATCCACAGTTTCAGTTATCCAGGGATCATGGGGACCCCCCCAGTGTTTTACTTTTTCCCCAGTAAGCTTTGTTTCTTCCTTAAAGAAACAGGAGAAGCAGCCTCTGGCTGCTTATTACAGGCAAGTAGAACGAGACTAAGTACTAGAGAGGCTCTGCAAGGTTAACAGAAACCTTGCAGAGCCTCTGTAGGACTTAGTCTCGTTCTACTTGCCTGCAATGGAGGCTGTTTCTCTGTTTGTTTTAAGGAAGAAACAAAGCTTGCTGAAAGAAAAATAAGAGCGGGGGGGCAAGCATGCCTGCCTGCAGGGGAGGCAGGGTGGGGGGCCCCTCAGGAAACCATGGAGGGGGTGTTCGCTCTTATCCACGGTTTCAAGTATCCATGGAGGGGCCTGGAACATATCCCCAGCGGATATGGGGGCCCACCTGTACTCTGATAGAGGAATTGCTGCACACAGTGTGCACAGCATACACACATCCTATTGTATTATCTTGATTAATGGTTTTTTGTGGCACTTAAATAATTGTGCCAAACATGTTGATCAGAGGCAATCATGAGATAAGAGAAATGAACATGCACACCAGCAGTGTAATAGAGGGGGAGCAGGGGGTGCAAGCAGAGTGGTGTCATCCGCAAGACCACTCAGGTGCTGCTTTTGAAACTGTTTAACCAAGAAGGTTTCTATGGGATCTTTCATTAGGTGAACACATCAGGTGAACTTTGTTAGTTTAAGGCCCTTGATGGGTGCTGCCTTTGTCTTTGCAACTGGCTGAGGGTGCAGTAGCTAGCTCCGGAAGCGTTGGCTCATTAACACGCCTCCTTGATTGAGCTTAGCATTGGAGTTGGTAGCGACAGCTAGGGTTGGAGAGCCTCCTTTTGTTTTGTTAACTTGTTTTTCCTAAGTCTGGAGGCTCCTAGGAGGTGGCTTTTGTTACAAGGTCAAATATGCTGCACAAGCAAGGGGCAGTTCCTCATTAGAATTCTGGAGCAGGCAAGACTGCATCCAACCGGGTGTGTGTGAGTGTGTGTGTGTGATTGTTTCTGATAATCAAAAGGTTGGCTTTCCTCTTGACCTCTTGCCATCAGTCCTGGAACTTAACATCACATTATTTATTGGCATGGCCATGCTTTCCTAGCAGTCATCTAGAACTACATACACATGAGCACATGCTTGTTCCCTGCACACATTAAAAGAAAATGTTTTAAAAGGCTCTCTGGCAACAACATGGTGCAAGCACAAACACATTATTTTGTTCATAATCTTAACCTAGTCAACCAAAAGCTAATCCAAATAAAAATATCTTAAGATGCTCAAGTTTGGTTGAAAGCCAAAGAGATTTCTGCATTTGTACTACAGTTGTTTAATTTCTACTGTTATGCAGCTTTTAAAGGCACAGGCACCCTGCCATCAAAACAAAAGGTGGCAGCCCTTAACCTGGAGTGCAGAAGATTGGGAAGTAGTGGCTCTGAGATTTAATAAAGCACTAGCTGAAGTACAGGAGATGCAGGTCTATATATAGTTCAGGATTCCTGACATTTGGGCAAAGTGGAAATAACTGACAGCCAGAGTCTGGCTGCCAGACTATGGATCTGACAGTCCTAAGCGCATTAACGGATAAAACAGGAGGCAAAGGTACTGTGGTGATGGGGAGAGGGAGATTCCAGTGCTTCCCTCCTTTCCCTGATCTACCACTATGCCAGGGCCCCAAATCCAGTAGACTTCACTGCCACCATGAGGACAAAGCCAGGTACACACACACACACACACACACACACACACACACACACACACCTCTACAAAGCCAGGTACACACACACACCCCTACCTCTTGAAAGCCTCTCTTCCAGTTACATGGAGAATTCTCACACTCCAGTGCTGTGTAGTGCATAACCAAGGATCTGAGAGGACTGGGCCAAAGCTTTAGCTAAGTTCAGCAACACAACAGGCAGGAGGAGGATCAAAGTACAAAAAAAGGAGTTTATTAAAATGGAAGGGGAAGGTGGTTGCATAAGTCAAGGAGAAAAGAATCAAAACAGGCAGGCTTTGGAAAAGAGGTGCGCATTTGCAGTGCCCAGGAACAGATCTTAGCAAAAATACAAGCAGAGGATTACAGGCAGAATCTAAAGTAACCTAAAATTGCCCAACACTGCTATTTCATTGGTCCCTAGCTGTACGTATTGGAGTCACAGCCTTCCAGATGCCATTAAATCTCACCAACTTCAGAGAGGAGGGGGAGAACCTGACCACTGTGGGAACCAAGCCAGAAGACATTCAAGCATCCTTGGACATGATCTTAAGAAACCTAGGTTCAGATGTCACTGGTCCATCTGATTGGATAGGATACGACCACCTGGGCACCCCTACCTTTCCTTTAACATAGTCTGGTGTGCTTGAATGCCCAATCAGCCAGTCAGTGCACTTCAGTTCCAGCAAGTGGGCCGGCTAGGGCTATTGTCCTGGCTGGACCCAGATGAAGATGACTGCGAATCCACAAAACATGTCTGCTTGGCCCTGTAGTCTTTGCATTGGGGCCGATTTCAGTGGGTGTGAGAACCACCCCTCACTGACCTTACATTAGGACTCCTCCTCAGGGAAATAAAAAGGAGCTCAATCTTCACAGGTGCTGTGGAGGCACACTGTGCCAGTCATTCAGCTCACCTCAACATTCTGATTAACTAAAAATTAATCAGGAGGAGGAGGAAAGCCCAGAAGGTTGGTGTTGTGTGTTTTTTCCTCCTGCTGTTTCCTGGTTCCTAGAGCTATATAGGAAAGATGGTCTGGAAAGGCTTGTTCCCTCCTACAAAGTCTACTTTCAGAACTGTGATACTGTAAATATTAAATAGAACGTTGGCTGCTGTATGACATTCGTGAAAGAATCTTAGTGTTTGAAGGAGCTGGAGCCACAGTGGTCAAGCACATCATGTTGGAAAAGTATAGCCTGAGCCACATATCCTCTTCCATGCATAACCATCTCCTGTTGCAGAGACCTTAGTTAGGCAGTCCAATATTTCCAGGGTTAACATAAATATAACTACTGTATAGTTCAAGTACAGTTTACTTGTTCATAAGAACATAAGAAGAGCCCTGCTGGATCGGGCCAAAGGCTCATCTAGTCCAGCTTCCTGTATCTTACAGTGTCCCCACCAGATGCTTCAGGGAGCACACAAGACAACAAGATATATCACCACTCCCTTGCATCTGGAATTAAGAGACAGCCTATTACTAAGACCAGAAGGTTGCTTATCCCCATCATAGCTTGTAACCGGTGATGAACGTTTCCTCCATAAATCTGTCCAATCCCCTTTTAAAGGCATCCAGGCCAGGTGCCATCACTGCATCCTGTGGCAAGGAGTTCCACAGATTAATTATATGCTGAGTAAATAAAATTTTTTTGTCTGTTCTAATTCTCCCTCCACTCAGTTTTAGTGGATGCCCCCTAGTTCTAGTGTTGTGTGAGAGGGAAAAGAACCTCTCTCTATCTACCTTCTCAATCCCATGCATAAAATATGCATCTGTAAAAATATGAACTAGTTATCTTTTGCACCAGCTGGTGAAAGCTACTAGCCCAAAGCTACATGCAACAGTATATCTCCTACAAATGGCAGAGTCCTGCTTACCTATATTTCACCTTTCACTCACAAGGTGGCTGACAAAATAAAACAACAACCATCATATACATAAAAATTGAATAAAACATGATACAACTTTAAAACATTAAAATGGTCCAGCAACAAAGGTGAGATCAGCATTGAAACAGCAGAAAACAATAGGATCAGCATACCAGCCATAATAAAAACCAGCCTAAAAACTCAAATCATCCCAAGTCTTTTAAAATAATAAGTCTTCATAATATGTCTTGACTAATCTTCTAAAATGGCCAGCGGGTGGCGCAGCGGGTTAAACCGCTGAACCATACGCTGTCGATCGAAAGGCCGGCAGTTCGATTCCTGCGACGGGGTGAGCGCTCGTTGCTTGGCCAGCTCCTGCCAACCTAGCAGTTCCAAAGCATGTCAATGCGAGTAGATAAATAGGTACCGCTTGTGGGAAGGTAAACAGCGCTCCGTGTTCCAGCTGCATGCTACGCGCTGCAGCAAGGAGAGTCATGCCGGCCACATGACCATGGAGGCGTCTTCGGACAACGCTGGCTCTTCGGCTTTGAAATGGAGATGAGCACCACACCTTAGAGTCGGACACGACTGGACTTAATTGTCAGGGGATACCTTTACCTTTAATCTTCTAAAAGCCAGCAATAAACAGCAAGGTCCAGTAAGCTTCCCCGTGGAAGGAGCTGTAAAGGGCTGAAGTCATTATCAAGAAACATCCCGCTACTCACTAGCTTGGCTTCAGGAGGCCATGGCACTCAAAGGAGGCCACGGCAGGCACCCTGGTCTTCCAAGCTAAACTACCCTGGTTGGAGAAGATAGACCCTGAGGTTGGAAAAATGCTTACAAGTGACATTGTGGCTTTAGGCTTCAATTGAAGGCACACTTACTTGGGAGTAAGCTTCACTTAAATCAGACAGACTTGCCTTAGAGTAAACATGAAGGGGTTTGGTCTACTACCCAATGTATTATTTTGCACTGGCATCCCTACCTGAATAGCAGGTTCCCTTCCATGTATTCCAGCATTTTCTTCCTCCATGATTAACAGCAGCTTGTGGGAAGGGATTTCGATCTGGGTAAGCTTAAGGAAATATCTTCCCCAGCCAGAGAACAGCTTCATGGATCTTCAAAGCAGCCAGGTGGGGCTGTTAACAAAACAAATGCAAGAGATCCATGGATCCAGTTTGGCTCTAACTGAATAATTTGGTTCCTGTTTTGGCCCTTATTAAAAATGAGATATACCTAGGCAATTACACAACTTTCACTATTTTCTCTCACAGCAAAACATTTTGTTTGCTAACTTGAGACATTTAGGCCCATCTGACAAAAGGAAACGGAATAATTGGTCTTCTCTTGCCACAGGTGACTTGGGTTTTAGTTCATTGCATAAGTCCTCTGGAACAACTAGTCTGAATGCACTCCTTGAAGTGCACCTGCTCGACTCTGCTTGAGCTAAATTGTCATCACTTTATAACTGTTGATCTATGGTTGCTGTTGCTATCATGGGGCAGCTGTTTGGACCAGATGGTCTTTGTTCTCTTCTAATTCTACGTATGGTGTTGATACGTGAAAGATGACAAGGATCCTTTACTTTTAATAGATTGTGGCAGAAGGAAGTTAGGTAAATGTAGGGTTGAGTATGATCTGAAGCTTTCATGGACAGCCAGTATGTACAACGATTGCTTAAAAACGGGTTCAAAAGTCATGTAAAAAGTTTTTTTTAAAAATTATGTATTAAAAACAAGAATAAAACCAAGTTTAAAACACACACTGGGTTCACACACACTAGGTTCTCTACGTTTTTTTCAATTTTCATGAACTTCATCAGGTGTACGAGCAAAAAAGCTGCAGAGATGTACATCTCCAGCAGGTGCCTGTTGAACCTCTGCGTGAAGATCTCCAGTGAGGGAGAACCCACCATCTGCCTTGGTAATTGGTTCCACTGCCAAACCAGGATTGTTTGGAGGGAATGTTGAATTTTGCAAGACTATTGAATTTTGTATTTCATACTGCATATGTACTTATCAGGCAGGCTTATTCAAGTTTACTCAGAGATATATTTTACTATATTTGTGAGATTTACTCCCAGGTAGGTGCAGCTTAACTTTGCCAATCAGATTTGTATTTCCACTTATTAACATAAAATGATTTATTTTCCTTCAATGGCTAGAGCAACTAATCTATTTGCAGTGCCAAGCATAATCTGTCTCTCATGCTAGGACTCAGATTCTAATACTCTTGTATCAAATATATTACCAGTTCATTGACTACATATGCCTACATAGGCACCTGCTGTCATCAAGGTCGGCTTGTCCATAAGGCTGACTGAGACAATTGCCTCAGGCAGCAAATGGGGGGGGGGGAGAGCCTGGTGTCCATCTTCATTCAGTTTCTACCCAGACCCCCCCCCCTTTCCAGGGACGTACGGTGCAGGGGTGGCAGGTGAGGCAGAACCGCCCTCTCGTCCATGGAAAAGAGACACAGCCTAACTCTGAGATTGCACACGCGTGACACCCACTTTCCCCCGAGAAAACCCACTTTCTCGGGTGAAAGTGGGTGGTGCATGTGTGCAGTCTCAGAGTTAGGCTGTGGCACTTCTCCCTCAGGGAAAGGGGATATGTTTCCAAGCTTTATTGACTCCTCTACGGGCTCACAATACCATATGTTTACTAACATAATGAAAACAATATCAAGATGCTCTTACATTCTCAGGATTATTTTTTCTGATGAGGCTCCTGTCCCTTTAACGGCTGCCTAAGATACAGAAATCTAGCAAATGAAGCTTTTCCTATTAATCTCCATGCGAGAAAAAAGCTTCATCAACTTACATGTGTGTGTGCGCGTGCTAAGCCACTATTAAGAGCAAAGGGCTAGTTAAACAAAGAGGGCAATCTTAATATGGTGCCTCGAGAATTTTTTTTATCAGAGATTTAGCAGCCCAATCCTATAAATATTTACCTGAGTAGTAATACCAATTAAGTAAGTGGGATTTAACACTCCCCCCCCCCCAGCAACTAGGCATAGAATTACAGTTGAAAGCAGCAATCCTATGCTTTTTTTCCCCCCTAAGGAATAAGTCCCATTGAGCTCAGTGGAAATTCATTCTGAGTAAATGTGCTTAGAATTGTGGGTATAAAATATGGCACAAGAAGAAGAAAACATGCTAGATGCAACTTTCTTGTTCAGGTCATCATAGCATGCATCTAACTAACAAGCAAAGCTCAGTTCCTCCCTATTTTATAGATGCACCCATTTTGGAATAATGCCAAGAGCAGAAGTAAAACTGACAATCTGCTAATATTTTCTAATTAATTAGAAGAAAAGCTGATGGAATCAATACAGAAATTGGCTAAGCATCTTTGATGTTTTTAATGTTGTCAGAATTAATTTTCTAGCTTGGTGGCCTGTAGTCAGGGCCGGCCCATCCATGAGGCCAGCTGAACCGGTCGCTTCAGGCAGCAGACTGGCAAGGGACACCCACTTCCATCCACTCACTCACCTTCACTGATCCGCCTTCCCCCCTTCCCGCCTTTCTCTCTAAGTTCAAAACCAAGCTGCACACAGCAAGGAACCGGGGGGGGGGGGGGTTGGGTTGAGAATTTTTTTTAAAAAAAATCCTTGTCCAGCATCACAATCCTGATTTGAATTGAGCCACATGAAATCTGTTCTGTTACCAGTTGTGAATTTAAACATGTGTAACATGCACACCCAGAGGAAAAATAATTTGTTTGTGGGGTCCTATGTAGTGGCCAATGGCACAGCTCAGTGGTTCGGCAGGGGAGGAAGAGGAAGGGAAAGGGTGAAAGGTGCAACAAAGCAAACCTTCTTAATTAATAGGGAAGGGGAAATCAAAATAAAGCAAAGCGATATGGTCTGTCTAATGCAGTATGTCTTAGCCATTCATTCACAGCTAGGTCCTACATGTAATGTAAGTTGTCACTATAAAACAGGGAAAGCAAGAGAGTGAAGAGAAGGGGAGAAAGGAAGTCCTCAGAAGGGAAGGGGGGCACAATGGGGCAAGTGTGTGTAGAGGGAAAAGGAAGAGAAAAGATATAGGGTAATCATGTGGGTTTCCCAGAGAGATCTAGGGTTACGGAAATGGGGGTTTTAGGGTTTGAGAAAGGCAGGAAAAGGGAGGAAAGTTGGGAATTGCTTCAGTGTAATTTTGGAACAGGCAGAGGTCCATCTGAGCCAGTCTAATGGGGGGGGGAGGGAATGTGGCCTTCCTCTTGGCCTGTGGATCAGAGAACTCTTGTCATCAGTTCTGGAGTTAACATGCATGTTCACTTGCAGCTATCAGGCAACAGTTCACAGATTTTCCACCTCACCAAATTTGACCCTTGGCTAACCTTATTTAGAGCTCCCAAATCAGCGTTCTGTAGTAATGAGTAACCCTCATTTTCTAGAGTTAAAAATGCCCAAGTCTCCAAAGGAATATTCAAAATGAAGCCACAGATTATGCAACACCTTTCTAAACTTCCTTTATATACTCTTCATGCCCTGTTCCCCTCTCAGAATTAGTGTGCCCAAGAACAGCAGAGTTCTATGTGAATATACTGGCAACATTCTAGTTATTCCAAGATATTTGTATTCAAAAATAGACAGGGGTGATGTTAGGGACTGATCAAGTTGGGCACTGTCTGATGGTCCATGGATGGGAGCACAAGGAAGAGGAAGTGCTATTGAGTGTCTTGCTGTGATTGATTTCTCCTCTCCCTCCTCCCCATCCACATATGGAAACATCCCCAATCCTGGACCAACCAAAATATTACAAAGTAGATAGCAGGTTTTTTAGACTTCCAGAACTCTGCTTCACTCTAGATCAGGGATTCTCAACCTGTGGTATGGGTACCCCTAGGGGTATGCGGACCTCTTGCTGGGGGTACGCCAAGCCCTGCCCCTTATGTGCCCCATCAGCAGCTAATTAAATGTTAATTAACATGGCTTTTAAATTGTATTATTTTCGGAGCCCTTCTGTCTCTCTGATTTTGGTTTTGGGCTTATTTTTGTACTTTGGAAAATGTACTTTGGAGGGGTGGGGGAGGGAGGATCTGATTTTGGGAAGTGTGACTCGGAGAAAAGAGATCCTTGCATATCTCTGTCTGTCTGTCTGTCTGTCTGTCTGTCTCTCTCTCTCTCTCTCTCTCTCTCACACACACACACACACACACACACACACACACAGAGTTAAATAAGACATTTTTCACATTTAAAATTGTTTTAGTACTTTTTATGTAACAATTAATTACCTAATGTAGTAATTGATTAATCCAATTAATTAGCAAGGGGTACTTCAGAAAATTGGACCATGATAGGGGGTACCCGGGTCTCCCAAGGTTGAGAACCCTTGCTGTAGATGTTAAGCTCATATTACTGTTATTGGAGTCAACAGCATGGCTAAATTCCATCAAATTTTGGCTAATATATTATAATGCAAATTGTGATAGTTTGATACATTGTGTCAGATTTCAAACCACCAATAGGAACTATCCCGCTTGTTAAGAAATTAAAAACAGTTGGGAATAGACCTTGACCTATTAGGCTTACTAAGTCAAGAGGAAGCTTTCCAAGTGATCAAAACGAGAATTTTGGACACAGAATTTCAGGTGTTGTTGAATGCCGCAAACAAAACATGTTATCCACTGCATTTCTACATTCCTATCAAGATAGGTCAAATGGCCACCTTTTTCTCTCTTCTTAATAAATGGCCACAAGAGCTTAGGGTGTTTTCTTTGGCAAGGTGCAATGCCATGCCATCCGTTCTACTGTATGGTAGATTCAGTGAGGTGCCATATGCCGAAAGGTACTGTCAATGTGGGTGGGGTGTGGAAACTGTATCACACATGCTTTTAGACTGCACACATTTTGAGGAGGCGCAATCGAAGCACTTAGGTTCGATCCTGGGTAACATGAAAGGTTGGTCGGACCAGGACAAGGTTTGATTTGTTTTATCTACAGAGGTTGTCAATATAGTGGAAAAAACGGCAGCTTTTCTGTGTGTGATTGTTAAGAGTCAGGCTAGTGAATATCAGTGATTCTGTATTTGGGGGGGTATTGTGGGATTGGATGGAGTTTATGTAGTTGTGTTTTGATTATGCCAATACAGGAGCTGGTGCTGGTTCTTCTTCTCCTCCTCCTCCATTGAAATCAATTGTAATTAAAAGCTTTCGATTCATCATAGCTTTTCTCCAGACACACTTTCAATCTACTTAAGGAACTCAGGAGCTTAGGAGTATGTCTAAGCATGTGTGTGTTTAATTGCTTATTTAATATCCAATACATCTGATCCACTTGATGCTGGTATCCCTGATTTTTATATGTCCACATGTTCACTGCCCATATATATTTCAACTTCCTTTGATATGTCGCTGAAATTTTACTTGAATATTCACACCAAATCACTGGAACAATCCCAATGTTTATTTTGTTTTAATTGCTCTTAGCATTCTAAAGCTGAGTTGTGGTAACAACCTCCTTGTAATTTGTTTTTTCTAGGTTGATGGTCCTCTGACACTGCTGTTTGGCCTTGCTAGCATTAATACCCTCACAGTGATTAGTGTGACCCGCTACATAAAAGGGTGCCATCCAGACAGGGGTAAGATGTTTGGACTTTGTTATCTTGTGCTATTAGGAACTCATTTACTCTGCCACAGATTTTCTTCTCTTGCAGTATGCTATACTTGCACCATTGAAAATGTTATTTACAGGAAATCTGGGTCATCAATTTCCCTAGTGAATCTTTTTTTTTTTAAACTTTGGGATACATTATGATTTCTTATATCAATATAGAAAGATGGTGCCCTCCAAGATATCATTTACCCAGAATGTTGTCAGACTGTATATTACTTCTGAACCGAATTACAACAATTTTATCAATACATTGTGCACAACCAAAAGTATAGCCATGGATCCTTTCCTCAATTAGGCACACCTAATTTGGAGATACTGTAGTGGAATTTAAGCACACACAAATGGCCTAATTCTACCAGGGCCTTCTGCTGATGGAACTCACGTTCCGTCAGTGGATGGCCAGCCCAGGTTGCTGGTGCAGCGACAGCACACAGGCCAGGGCCATCAGCACAAATGTCTGGCAGCCCCAGGCATGTGCCAGTGGAGTGTTCAGCCTCCACCAGAGGAGGTACATTCCTACAGGGGACATTCCGGGGGGGGGGGAGGGATCAAGCTGGCCAGGGATGTTCCGAGGGCAGTATGGGGACAAATAGCAGCAGCAGCACCGCTGAAATTCTATGCCCGCTTTTCAGCCTTGACACGCTCCTCTTGGGCCCATTCAGACTTATGCCAACCAACGGGCTGGTGTATATCCAAGTATAGCCATTGGGGATCATGGCATGGCGGAGTAGGTAAATAAAAAAATGCATTACCTCTCTGCTGCTGCCTGGTCCCCAACAGGCCTGCAGGATGCAGCAGAGGCTGCATTGACGCTACTGTATCCCATGGGCCGGCCAAGGATATTATTGGGATGTTTTCCTTAATTCTTGTTTTCCTTAATTCTTGTTTTCTGGAAATTATATACCCTGACCCCTTAGTATGCATTTCCCTGATCATGAATGTCTGTCTTAATTACCGGTATACAACTCACTGTAAAATGTGCTGAGTGCCAACTTCTCTTACTGTTGTGTTTTCCAGCGCATTGCATCAGCAACAGCAGCATTTCTGTGGCCCTTTTCCTTATTTGGGCAGCATCATCCTTCTGGTCAGTAGCTCCAGTCCTGGGATGGGGCAGTTACACAGGTAATGGATTTCTTTCTAGGACTGAACTAGCTGTTTGTGGGTAATGAAAGAAATCCAGTATCCACTTGGGTAAATTAAGGGAATGATGATACTTTCACTGTTTGAATTCACTCAACTAATACAATTTTAGGATCCTAAATTGCTAGTGTCCAGTGGTGTTGGCAAACATTCCAGTCGTTTAATTTATGGTTTATGAATTTTGTCCATGCCTGGGTTCTGACGTCTTAGAGAACCGGTTACAGCGAAATGTTGCAATTACTGCAATTTCTTAGGTCACTGTGATAGTTTTTCCCCTTGAAATTCTAAGGAGAAACCCGTCTTTATGGATTTCACAATTAGAAATTATAGTGACAAACGCTTAAAAATGAATTACTGACCAAATTATTTTGCTTCCTAGATCGCATGTATGGAACATGTGAAATAGACTGGGCAAAAGCCAATTTCTCAACCATCTACAAGTCTTACATTGTGTCCATTTTTATCTGCTGTTTCTTCCTACCTGTGACTGTCATGGTTTTCTCATATGTGTCCATCATCAATACGGTCAAGTCCAGCCATGCACTATCTGGAGTGGGCGATCCAACTGACCGGCAGAGGCGTATGGAACGAAGTGTCACAAGGGTCAGTCTGGGCTTTTATTTTCATGTAGAGACAAAAGTAGCAACAGATCTGGTAGCCTTTGTCTAAATATTCCAAGTTAGACTTATGGCCCAATCCTAATAGGGACTTACGCTGCCGGAAATAGCATTCCAGCAGTGTAAGGTCCTTTACAGTTGTCATAAAGCGCAACATACCATTCCATGTGGCCTGGCCGCTGCCGCAAGCAGAGAGCAGTCAGGTCTGTGTGCCAGGGATTCGTTCACATCCCCCAGCGCTGGAAAATCTGCACTGGAGGGAGGCAGGGAGGAATGGGGAGAGGAAGGAACAGGGTGGGGAGGACAGCGGGTCAAGGCCAGGAACGGGGCAGTAAGCAGCAGCGCTGCCAATCAGAGGCGGAACTTGCGCGGAGCACGTGGAGCTGCTCCATGGTGGGGGCGGATTCAGCGGGGGCGTACTTACCCTCGCGATGCGTCGCCTCAGCTTTGGCCATCTTCGTTTCGGCCTGCCCCCCCTCCCTGGAGCCCATTTGGCTCCGAAATGACACCAAAACCGGCTGGGGGGCGCATCGACGTGACGTCACGCAGGCCCCGCCTTGCTCCGGGCGCCGGGAGGGCTTCCGTCATTTCTGCTGCCAATATCCTATCCCCCTTCCCAGCCTCGATCCTCCTTCCCAGATCCACTTGGACTTGTGCCAACTAAATTGCTAGCACAGGTCCAAATAGATCCATTCAGGTGACGACGGCTTATTCCCAGGCAAGGGAACAAATGTTCCCTCACCTGGAAGAGACCTCTGGGGGCCTGAAACTCCCACACGGGATATAGCGCACACCCTATTGGCACAGCTGCATTGCCTTGCAGGGGGTTACATAGGATTGGGCTGCCTGACTGCAATCCTATACACACTCACCTGGATGTATGTCCCATTGAACTAATGAAGACTTACTTCTGAGTAGACATACCTAGGATTGAGCTGTTAATGGCAAGAATCAGTACCATAGATCAAAAAGTGCAGTGAAGAAAGATTATACAGTTGGCCCTCAGTATCCGTGGGGGTTCTATTCCCAGAAACCCCGCAGATACTGAAATCTGTGAATACTCTCCCTCTTCACCCCAGCTTGGCATCTTTTCCAGTGACTGTTGTTGGTGTCTCTTCTGCATGTTTTTCAGACTATGAGCCTTTGGGGGACATAGAACCATTTATTGATTTATTTTGCTATGTAAATCACTTTGTGAAATACAGTACACTGGCTGAAAATATTTAATATATTGAATATTTAAATATTCTTATATTTATATTTATATATAAATATTCTGTGTGTGTGTGTGTGTGTGTGTGTGTGTGTGTGTGTGTGTGTGTCTGTAAAAGTATATAAATATACTTAATAATAATTCAACATCCCCACTCTGCCAAATAGCTGATTGGCCTGAATTTCAGTTCTTTAAAAAGCGTTCTATGCATGCAAGTCTGTTAGGTCAGAGTCCAAATATTTTAAAACACCGTGCCAGGATTCTTATACCCAAATGTAGAGAAAACAAACAAAAACTCACTCTAGGCCCCTAGTCATGCACAACAGCTAGTAGCCTGAGATGTTAATACTTTTCACATTCTTATACCTCCCTCCAAAAGCTCAGGGTGGTGTACATGGTTCCTTATAGAAATCGACTGATGCAGCCAGCCACTTCAGTGCAACCTGGATGAACAATGCAGTGCAGATGTGCCTCTAGATAGACATTTGCATCTGCATCCGCTGCACAGTAAATGCTATTCTGGGTGGATTTTCCCTTGCCAGATTGGGCAAGGGAAAATATTATAATAATATTGTATATAGAACATCAAAAGAAAATGTTCAGCAGCATAGTTTTGTTGTCTGGTTTGGGTGGGATTTAATCTGTTTACTCAGGAAATGTATTGAACTGTAACTAATTTAATTGGTTAAAAGGCAGATGATGAATCAACAGAAATTCTTCAATCAGTGGGAAGCCCTGTTCATTTTTTTCTTGCACACTTTGTTAGAATGGCATGTAAATTCGTCAGCAATTAGCACCATGGAAAAACCAATTGGACTCTAATTATTAGAGGACAAGGTGGAAGGTAGCACCCTGGGATCCCCCAGTCACCAAAGTGAACTACAACAGGAATCGTTGTCACAGCTACTACTTCTTCCTCTACAAACCCTTTTGCTTCTAGGTAACTATAGATACAATGAGTAGTACTCAAGAGGACAGATTTGGCCCCAGGAGTTCTAGTTCCTGACATCTCTAATATAAATCATACATAAAGCTCCAACCATTTTAAAAGACAGCAAGGGAAAGACAATTAGTAGATAAAATGTCTTGCCATGCATTGTATCAGTGGGTTTATTGAAAGACCTGGAAATATGATCCAGGTTACCTCAGTTTTCAGAACTTGGCAGGGACATAGAAAATGACCACTTCCATTCTTTCATTATCTTCTCTAGGTCTCCATAGTCATTTGCACAGCGTTTATCACTGCATGGTCCCCATATGCAGTCATCTCTATGTGGTCTGCGTATGGTTATTCTGTGCCCAATTTAACCAGCATCCTTGCCAGCCTGTTTGCAAAGTCTGCTAGTTTCTACAATCCCATCATCTACTTTGGAATGAGCTCCAAATTCCGGAAGGATATTTTCACCTTGCTCCACTGTGCCAAAGAAATCAAGGACCCTGTGAAGCTCAAGCGGTTTAAGAACTTCAAGCAGAAGCTGGAGAATTCACCTTCTCAGAGAGAAGAGAAATATGCAGCGGATGTTCAGCCTGCCCTAAGTCCTGATTCTGGGGTGGGGAGTCGTTGCAACACCCCTCCTCCTGTAAACAGGGAGGTATATCTTAATGGTTTCGATACCCCGTCCACCAACCCTGACATTGAATGCGACAGACTGTGAGGACTCTGGCTGTTCACAAGGTGCAGCTGGTAAATGTAGCCAATAGCATACTGATTCTGCAATACCCTCACCTCTGTCTTTTTTCCTCTAGCACCGATGACCTGCCCCGTTTGATTTGAATTGAAGCAGGAAAGATAAAAACCAGACTAAATTCATATGCAGTATATATAGAAGGGTCAGAGGCGTTCTTATATGGGGGGAGCAGGTGTGCTCCCCCCCAGGTGCTGAGTGGGCGAGGGGCGCGGCAGCCGGGCTCGGGGCTGCGCAGAGCGGTGCGGCACCAGAGCCCGGCTGGCGCGCCCCTCCAAAGCAGCGTGCCCACTCCGCGTTTCCCCGGCTTCCGGAGGCTGCGCTCCGAAGGCTGGGGATAAGCCCTCCTTAAAGCGACCGCCCCGTTCGGCGGTCGAGAGCTTTATGAAGAAGCCGAACGCATCGCTGGGGGTTTGCGCATGCGCAAACCCTATAAAAGCCAGCGACGCGTTCGGCTTCTTCATAAAGCTCTCGACCGCCGAACAGGACGGTCGCTTTAAGGAGGGCTTATCCCCAGCCTTCGGAGCGCAGCCTCCGGAGGCCGGGGACACGCGGAGTGGGCGCTCAGCCCCGAGCCCGGCTACTTGGGGGGGCGCTCCAACCCCGCCCCCCCCCCAGGCGCCGGGAGGGCTGGGAACGCCACTGAGAAGGGTAATAAAATTAGTAAGGTTCTGTGAAGTTGGAATCAATTGGTAATAAAATTGTAGCAAGTTAAAAATAAAGGAGGGTAGCAAATCTAGGGTGAGTGGGGAGTTGTTTCTCCTCTACAGTTGCAAGACTGCAAGTGAAAGAGGTTTTTGTAGAAAATGTGTCCACGGGCATGTAAAAACTAAATCACTAATATTTTTCTCCACCTAATTAATATAATGTAGAGGTTACATATTTTTCTGCTATTGTAGTCCTTATTTGAAATTTTGGCTTTATTCAGGTTGCTTCCAGCTCTCCCTAGAGTGCATTTACTTAACGACTAGTTGGAAAGGCCATCTTTGGCCAATAGCACTGGGATGCTGTTCCACATTCAGCCACTAGAGGGAGAGCAATAGCCAATATACCCTCCACCATGGAAGATTAAACATGCCCAGGGCTAAAAGGATCTGGAGCCCTATTGTTTATCTGGAGGCCTGTCAGGTTACTGGGGCTGCAATCTTGATTGCAAGACATGGAGCATGAATTGCATCCTGAGCTAGTTTGCCCATTCTGGGTAACAGTGCTGCCCCTTGCGCTTGATACAGTGAGACATGCCTAACGCTGACTCATGACACCTATGTCTAGTGCTCTCAGTGCTGGCCTTAGCCATTTCTGCACCAGAAGTGAGCAATCAAAACCTTAACACTTTCCCATGTCCTGTGCATATTTAATAACACAACAAGATGGTAGTCGGAGGCAGGAGTGGGGCAACCCTGTCTGCAATCTGCTGCCTGAAACCACTGCTTCCTCTTGCCTTGTTCCCCCCCCCCCCATATACCTTATTATGGTACGTAAATGTAAAGGGCATACTTTGAAATTATTCTTAAGAAGCAGAAATCCACAGGTAAAAGGTGCTAAAACTAGGTGGGTGGGTAACCTGTATAAAAGTGCAAATACTGTACTGGGTAGGCATTGCCACTATAGTTAGTAGTCAGTCTAGGGGACACAAGTTGTTTGACCCTCTCTGGGCAAGATCTCCAAGCATCAGTGTGCGAACTGCTGCTCTCCTTGCGCCTCCCTTGCCATGCCAAATGGGACCCCCTCCTTATCCATTGGTGCACTAGTCACCTCTGCCCCTCCTCCACCCCCCACCCCCCCGGATTTGAAATGGATGAGGAAAACGGAATGGAAGAGTGGAGTAGCATGGTGGGCTGGAGTGCCTAGCTAGCCCACCACTCTTACATTCCGCCCATTTCCTCTTTCATTCTATTCCCCTTTTCCTTTTGAAATTCAGGGAGTGGGGAGAAGAGGGGCAGAGGAGGGTGGCAGGCAAGTATCCATTGCCATGGTCAATCTGCTTTATACTTCCCATTTCCTCTTTACAAACGTTTTCATCTGAAAGATATTAGGACGGACAGCATAGGGTGATGTCAAAGAGTGAGCACACAGGGTAAAGATTTGCATTGTGAAACAGTCGTCGTGGGCACACATGCTTCCAAGCAGTAGCATTTCTACCTGTGGCCATTAAATTAAGAACTCTAACATTTTGGAAAGCTGAATTGTATACTCTCCGGCGGGGGCGGGGGTTGGGGGGTTGGGGAGAAGAACCTAATACGTTTTTTCAAAAACTACAGTTTTCTATTTGTGTTCCTTGGGACGGTTACAGAAAAGCCCACCTTCCTTTCCTTCCTTGGTATATTTGTTTTGAGATTATAATCTCTAATTTCAATTTTAAAACAAATAAACTTTGTAAGCAATGCGAAAGTGAACTATGATTTCTTTCATAGCCATAGACCTGAACTGAAGGCATATATTCATTTTTAGAAGGAAATTTGGAATTTTTATTTCATTTTGGACTTCATTACCATAACTAATTAAAAGCTAATAGGTAGTGAAATTGTGTGGAGCAGGATATGATAATTTCAGAAGCAAATGGAACCAATGATACCAACAGCCAAGTCTTATCCTTTACTCGAGAAACAGAAGCTGGGTTTCTTTGGGGAGAAGATCATAGAACAGCTATTTTATTATTAATTAGTATGTATATCACTCTTCAACAGTAAAGTTCTGAAAGCGGTGTACACCGCAAAAGTACCGGTAATAAGAAGTGGTTTCTTGTCCCCAAGGACTCACAACAATCTAAAAGCAAGATCTAAAAGATCTCCAACTCATACTACAGTATTTCAGTCACTAATGATCCCCTCAACTCTCCTCCTGTTGAAGCTAAACTGTCTCGTAACATGAAGTGTGGCTGAGCCAGTGTGGTGCATTCATTAGAGTACGAGAATAGAGTGGCGGGGGGGGGGGGAGTTCAAATCCTGCTCAGCCATGAGGGTTTCCTGGGTGACCTTGGGCCAGTCACTCCCATCTTAATCTACCTCAGAGTGTTATTGAGAAGATAAAAGAAAGAGAGGTGCTGTGTATACCACCCTGAAATCTTTGGGGAAAGGGCAGGATATAAATGTGAAAAAAATAAAATAAAATGAATGCCAGCATGACTACAGAAAAAATAGAGGGAAGAACAAAGTCCAAGCACCTCAGAGACAACTGGGGGACAACAATGTTTTAAAACGGCGGTGTTTTGGACTTTCGATTGCTATTAACAATGTTTTGTTTTTTAAAAAATGGTGTTTGGGGCCAGCAACAACCAGTTTGCCATCTAAAGCATTTGTGCTTTCACTGAGCATAATTAATACTGTATTAGGTTGATGATTCAGTTATTGAGGCAAGAGACGGGCATCCTTTTTTCTCCCCCTCCTGAGCGGTAATGTGGTCACCATGAATTTTGTATTCCTGACAATGATTCGGTTGGATTTATTTTTTTCTTTAGAAAGGATGTTTCTTTCATGCATGATGTTTCACCCCTGGATTGATGATTCCAGTACCCTGACATCTGGATAAACCCAGCATAGATTAAACGGGGTATAGTGGGCTCAGGAACCAGACTGGTTCTGCAGATTCAAATTCACCCCTTTAAAACTATTTTGAGCTAGTCACTATTATGTTAAGCTTTGCCTACCAGGCGTGGGACAATTTGACTTGCTCAGCAGGATGTTTGAAAACAAATAATCCAATTAATGAGAGAAACAGAGTGCAAAAGTGCTCAGAAGGCTTTGGGAATGGGACAGACAAGTGGTCTGAGCTGAGGCACTTTTCTTGTGGAAAGAATCCTGGGCACAATGGCCGCTTCAGAAGCTACCAGCAAATGGGGCTGCGGTTTGACCTCCACCGTAGCCAAAGAAGCTGTGACATTTCACTGGCACTCCAAAAAAACTGCAAGGGGGGGGGGGGGAAACAAAGAGATGGACACCATGTAGATGTGCTGGGCTGTAATTAAACAAACCCCAGTACTGACATTCCCTTCAAATTCAACAATGCAATCACAGCCGTTGGTCACAAAACATTTCCCTCACTATTCACGCCAACTGCCATTAGCAAACAACAACTGAGAAAGGTCAGCTTCTAAGAAATAAGTAGCTTTGGGTGGGGGTGGCGGAGGGAGTTATGAAGCAGCAATTGAGGGGTGGTTTTTTTGTTTTGTTTTGTTTTTTACATAAACAAGACTTCCCTTTCTTCCAAGGATGTGTTTTTGGTTTTGAGTGAGGTTTTTTTCCCCATTTTAATTCCACTGCAGTCCAGACACTCCACTGGCCCCTCTTGACCAAGAAAATGTCAAGAATCAACCACCTTAATACATTGTTCCAAGACTGACCCTCACTGTGCAAAAATCTTGTGATTAAGAAGCCTTGTGACTTGACTGCTACAGTCTTGGCTTAATCTTAACTTCTTTTCAGAAATTAATTCTTGAGCCATTTTCCTTGCAGAAGGAGGCCTGACGCCTGAAGCTATTGACCTTCTCTGGGGAAACTTCATGTGAGGTATAATGTTCTGAAAAGAGTTCCTTAAACAAACCCAAACCATGAGGGTCACTAGTCATTTTAATTAACATGTCTGCAACTCTTTCCACTAAATTATCTAATCCTAATCTCCAAGCTATTGAGCATTATTTGAGTTCCTTCACCCACAAATAGTTTATCTCAATATCTCAAAAAAGCACATTCAGGTTTTGCTAATATGCAATGTATTTACATTTAATTTATCGATCAGTTAACAGGCAGATGTTGAATCAACTAAACATTCTTTAAGCAGTTGGACAATATTGCCTACAAATAAAACCAGAAACTCATCCCTCTAGCTTTTCTGCTGATTTGGATGTGTAAAAGAAGCAGAGCTTGCAGGCATGCAGCTGCAGAAGAGACTCCAGCTTCTAAATCCCTCTTTTTGCAGTAAACTTATGAAGTTGGGGGGGTCATAGATCTCACCTGTGATGGCATCAGTGATTTCCAACTTTAGGCTCTGCGTAAGAAGTGGGAGAGCAGGAGTTTCAGATTTATGCTTCCGTAAGCCCCACATCTAAACAAACACCCAAATTTATCCCAGTGTATGAAGGTAAAATAGATGGATCCTGTCCATCCAGGACCAGCTTGTTGGGGGTTCTGGGGCAAAGCCCCACACTGGGGGCCCCACAGCACACCAACCCTCCCTCTGATGGCTCATATTGGACAACACCCAACAGAATTGAGAATTCAAGGGCCAGCCTAGCCAGGTGTTCCTTCTGTTAGGTCCTATTCACATGACTATACTGTATATGATGAAAGTAACCCTAGTTGGCCTTTGGACCGGAGTGATATTTGCATATTAATCTGGTTACTCTTGCGTATTCTCTGCCTGCAATGTCAGGCTGATAACAAGTTTTAGGAAGTAGCAAGCATCAGCAGACGGATGAAAAAGTCAAGGAAGTGATTTATTCTGATTTGATAGACTTTTCAACCAATAGACAGTTGGTGCTATGCTCCACTAATCGACCAGGACCCCAATAACACTGTCAAATTCACACTTGAAAGATACAGATGGTACTTCAGGCCATTTGCCACCCAAGTGGCAGGTTGGATTTTTTTTTCTTAGCTCAGATCACATCGAAGAATGCTATTTTAGCAGTGCTTTGAGCTTTGCAAACGATTTCATGTTTGAAAGAACATACATGTTGTATGTAGTCTCCTTGAGTCTGACACAGGCAGTAGTTTCCAGATGATGGATCCCACTAAACATAAAAAATGCTTAACGTTAATTTCTGGGTGCATTGTATGTGTGTTTTTCTAGGAAAAGCAGCTGTTGGGCTTTGTTACATGTGAATTCATGTGTGCAGAGGTTTGCCTTCAGATACTTTGTGTTCCCATATTGGTCCTTTGGCTGGTGAAGGGCAGGAGTCTGCTCCCAGAGGCTGTCTAAGAGCAGCAATGACCAGCCTCTGCCGGACATCACCCTCCTCCCAATTGTTCTGCCCAGCAGAACTTGAATCTTGCTCCTGAGTCACCAAACCATCCTGTCTTTTTATGGATGATCATAAAGTTGCAGCCTTGCTTTTATCCCAGCACAGTATAGCAACTGTCCCACCAACAACCACCTCCAGCTGCCTTGGCACACTCAGATTTCACATCTGATTAATAAATAGATGCAAGTATGTTAAGAGAGTTTTGCTATCCTTTCACAAAATGTAGGTACTTGAAGTACATCTTAGTATGCCTTTAAAAAAATGTGTTTCTTGCTAGAAAAAGCATGCCGCTATCCAGCAGAGATGGTAATTGGCCTTATAATGTTGTGACAGGGGCGTCAGCTCAGCTGTGCAGAAAATCAGCAGGCGTCCAGGTTAAACAGGGAAAACTCTCCTGACTTGTTCTGATTTACTTAACAAGTTCTTTGTTTTAATGTACTGTAACCCAGGAAAAGATTATAATCAAGCTTGCTGGACATGTTTCCTCAACTGGGCTGAGTAGTTAATATCACAACAAACAAGGCATAGCCCAAGAGACCCTAAAAATGACAGGTCTTTTCTGTTCCGTATCGTATAGTCCAGTGGTGGCCAACCTTTCAACATGAATGCTGGCCCTTTAAATGGTTGCATAGGTGAGGGCATTTCAGCAGGTGCAGCTGCTTTAGCAGCACCATCAGCACTTGCAGCTGCCAAGATTCTGTCTTCTACACAACTCTGAAGAACGCAGAGGCCCTAACGGTGGAAGGTTGGCCACCCCTGGTATAGTCCAATACTATGCGTGTCTACTTAGAAGTAAGTCCCATTGTAAGGCTCAGTGGGGTTTACTCCCAGGAAAGTGTACATAGGAGTCATAGTGTTTTTGCCGAAGCTTTTAAATTCTTTTCAGTACTGATTCTTCAGCACACCCCATTTATTTCTTCTTGCTCAGCATACTGTGAAGTTGTGTTTATGGCAGTTTGCTTTTGCTGGACTAGTTCATTTGGAATATCCTCTTATCCCCAAACTAGATCAACCACCACCACCACCACCCCTTAATTTATAAATCTGGCGGATTTGATTCCTTGGAGTCTTGGACATTCCTTGGACTGTCTGCAAATGTCATGAGGATTGACTGGAAAACTACCAATTTATAAAGAAGAGAAATGGAGGTGTGTGTGTGTCGTCATCCCCACATTGAAACCAACAGAGAATGAACAGACAATCAGTGAATGAAAAGGGACGAATTTCATGATGATACAAATGCCATTTCTATGACTGGAAACACAGATATGAGCAAGATCTTTAGACAATAATATGAATAGAAACCCAAAATAATAATTCTTCTTGCACACCCATTGAAGATGTTTGCTCAGGGCAGGGAATGAGTAGGATAGGGGAATACAGCATCAACAGTCAGAAACAATTAGCACATTTCTCTAGTATAAGCAGTACAAAAGATTCTACATTAATGTGTAAATTCTTTAAAGTTACCATCTCCAGTCCTAATGCTACTGTACCTCCTGTTCCTGTGATATATCTGGGAATATGATCACACTAACAGGGCATGAGGATTATGCCCACTGGCCTTGGCTGCCCCTCATCCATACACTCGTTGAAAGCTGTGAAGAACAGAGCCTGTTTGCATGTCCAAAGGTCCTGCAAAATACAGGGTCCCCCAAGCCGAGAGAACCTACAGACATACATCTTGTATGCTTTGGATGGACACACGGATAGGGTATGATCCCACTCCCCCTAATTTTATTATTTGTTTGTTTTAAAACATGTGCAAATGCCCCTCGTCTTAACGCAAGGGTTACATTCCAGAGTCAGCACATAAAGCTACAATTGCATATACAGGCTTACCAGATCGTCGCCGGGACGGGAGCGGTCTACCCTTAAGGGGGCGGGGCGTGGGGGGCCAGAACGCGACGCTTCTCGGCGACAATCTGGTAAGCCTGTGCATATACAGTACTCAAAATTACATTGAAAATCCTTGATATCAGAAAAATAGGTACTGTCTCTTTAACAATTACAAGAAGCAGGAGGGAACAGCAGCTTCATTCTCTGATCTCGGGCTTTCAGGCATGTATTTAGTAAGTAGAATTGCCTTCACTGTTTAAACTGTTGTTTTTTTCTCTCTGTGTGTTTTATTTTGCCAAAGCACATATAGTCGAAATCGCGCAAGTCACTTGCACCTAAGACGAAGGGCGATTGTTTATTCCGCCTTTCCGCTTACATTTTAAGATGCCCAAGGTGGTATGTTAATATCCAGATATAGCAGAGTCTTGTAGTTCTTTAAAGACTAACCAATTTATTTCTGTGTAAGCTTTTGTGGAACACTTGAACAGGACTATTCTCCTCCTCCTTTGAAGGTCTTGTTGTCTCCCAATTTTTTCCTCACATGGTCCCTGGTTCTGGGGTCCAGAATTTGAGAACTGTGGTTGTGCCATATTGAACTGGATCCAGTCGTTTAACTAGATTGGTAGCGCACATCACAACTTGTGATTCACAACACTTTTCTGTTCATAGCTCATCAGCCATCCTGTTGTCCTTATGAATAGAGTAAGGAGGACTTGAGGTTAAGGGAGTGGGAGGGATTTTCAGTGATCCAATATGCAGAAGCAACTTGAAATCCTTGACAGTAATGCTATTTGGAAGATCTCCTGAGGTCCAAATGAGGTAGATAGCAGAGAGGCTGATTTAGTTGGGCAATCAATTAGAATGAGCACCAACAAATTAGTCACAGCAAAATTGCACACCTGTGATTTGTGCTTGTGGTGGCTGATTCACTATATGCTCCTTGAATCCTTGCAGGAAAAACTTCTGCATAGATTGAAAAAGACGTTTTGTGAATCAGTTCTCAGTGAGAGCTTATCAGGAGTTAAAATGAATTGTTAAGTTTATTAAAGTTTCTTTTTTAAAGGGAGATTTTCCAAACAGTTGTTAGGATTTTTCATCAATGTCAGATCAACTGATGTCTCTTGTGAGTTTCACCTTCCTTTCTAGTATATAGACCTGGTCACTTTCTGGGGCCATGGCTGGCCTTTCCGTGAAGCAACGTGAACATGTAGCATCTAGCAGCAGCGAACCGACGAGCCTCCTCATCTGTTGACTACCCTCTCCAGCCTGTCACTGACGAACGACTCCAGTTGGCACTCCGATCCTCGTCCAGCTCACTGAACCCAGCATGTTCCATTCTTCCTGTTCATTTGAAAAAGGAGCAGCACAGAGAACAGAGGCTGTGCACTGAGAGCAGGTTGTGGTAAGGAAAGAGAAGGGAAGGTGGGTGTGGGAGCACTTTCTTCCTCTGTTCTTAGGCACTAGGGTAGGGGCTCTCAAACTCTTCAGCACCACGACTCACCTCGTGGTGACCCACTGCACTGGCTTCTTCGGGCCTCAGAACGAACAGCAGAAGCCTCGGAAACCCACTTCCGGTTTGTGTCCTTTCCGAGGCTTCTGCAGGCCATTCTGAGGCCCACAGAGGCCTGTACAGTGGGTCGCTGGCCTGGTGCAACCTGGAAGAGCCCCCCGCCCCACCCTCCCAGTAAGTCATTCAGCTTCTGGAATGGCTATGATTTGGAGCCAAACCGGAGCAAAGGGGGGTGGGAGGGTCCACTCCACGACCCAACCCCTGTGGCCTTTGTGACGCACTAAGTGGGTCACAACCCACAGAAATCCTGCACTAGGGGTGTCCACGGGGGTAGAAAAATTAGGGGGATTTGGGTGGTGGGGACGAAGCAGTCTTGGGCCATCAGGATTTGTTTTTCATCTAGCATAGTACACCTGGAGCCTTTCCTCTCTCACCCACTCTCTGTCTCTCTCCTTCACCCTATGTCATACTACAATCTACATTACCACTGGTTATCTGGTTTGCATATACATTCCCCTGGCTTGGTTTCTATATGCATGGTGGAACACCGGGTGTGGATATGCCTGTCACTGTACATACAATGCATGGATGAGATGCAACATGGGATACAGGTCTCTCTCTCTCTCTCTCTCTCTCTCTCTCTCTCTCTCTCTCTCTCTCTCTCTCACACACACACACACACACACACACACACACACACACACACACACACACACACAGACCTCACCTGACCTGACTTGGGACAAGTAGATATGCAGCTCCAGGATATTGATTGGGTATCTTATATTTATTGGTAAACTTTGCTGTGCTGGTGCTGTGTTTGCTTACTAAATCAAGAAGTTCTATAATCCAGGGCACTATTAAAATAATCTATACATGTCTGGACATAAAATGCTTTGCATCTGCTAGAGTTTGCAAGAGAGCTCGTTGCTTTGCAGAAAGGTTATGCTTTGCAAAGAGCTCAGCTCCTGCAGGGAGGGAGCCTATTGCATTTTATATTTTCATATATAATATAAAATGCTCCTTCACCTTTTTTCCTGTTTGGAGAAGAGCTCCATTTTGTGCTGCTTCAGAACAAGGTAAAATGGCTCTTTTTTTTTAACCCACCCCAAACTTTTATTGCTGTTTTCAAAACAATTACTGGTAAGTCGTTTGAGCTTTTTCCAGGATCTGACCCCACAAGTCCTTACGTTTTACCCTCATCTTATCAAAGGGTCATAGCAAATTTCAGGATTTTTGGCTCAAAACTTGCCCTCATCTTATCAGTGAAATTGTCTTATATGTGAGTATGTACGGTAGTTTATTATAGCATTGATGCTGCTATATGGGCAGAACCCTATGGAAAACGCTTTATCCACCTAACAAGATTTGGATAGTTCAGCTTTTTAGACCTAACAGGTATTTTCCAAGTGAGGTTTCAAAGAAGATATTCAAACTCTTTTTGATCTAAGTACTTTAAAGGGAATTTAAACTGAGAATGGATTACATCCTTTGTTCATGTGCCTCTCCAGATTATTAGCCTTCTACTGCTGACACCAGCCCACAACATATGTGTTACTGATGCAAACACTTTGAGCTGATATCCCATTCTCATCTTTCTTGAGTTAGATCTGAATATGTGTTGGGGCATGTCTGGAGTTTCTGGGTGGCTTTTTGAAGAGCATAAAATTGGGCCTTTGGGGTTGCTATTTCTGTGTACTTTTAGCATTTCTGCTTCCTGATAAACCACCCACTTAACCTGAAGTGTTTAATAGACATCCATATGAGGTGTTTGTGGTTACATAACTAACAAAACAGTGATAAAGATGGAAGCAAGTGTGTATGGTGGGGAGGAGAGCTTTGTCTGCTGCTCCGACTGCAGTCATGACTGAACAAGTCAGACCTAACAGTGATCCATGCCCTGGTCGCCTCTCCGTTAGATTACTGAAAGATGCTCTATGTGGGGCTACTGCCCTGGAAAACAACTGGAAGCTTCAGCTGGTGCAAAATGCAGCTACCTAGTTGTTAATTGGAACAGCTCACTGGGAGAACATAACATCAATGCTGCAGGTTTTGCACTGGCTTCCATATTTCTCTGGAGTCAATTCAGGGCACTGGTTCTTACCTTTAAACCTCTAAGCCAGGATAGTGTAGTGGTTTGGGAGTCAGACGTAGACCTGGAAGATCCAGGTTCAAATCCCCGCTCAGCCACGAAGCTTCCTGGGTGACCTTGGGCCAGTCACTATCTCTCAGCCCCACCTACCTCACAGGGTTGTTGTGAGGACAAAAAGGAGGGGAGGAAATATGTACACCACTCTGAGCTCCTTGGAGGAAGGGCGGTATAAAAATGTGAAAAATAATAATAATAATAATAATAAATAAGCAGCAGCAGCAGCAGCAGAACTACCTTCTCCTGTAGATGCCTCCCTGTATGCTCCGTTCATTGCCTGAGGCCCTGCTTTGGGTGCCTGGGTTGTCAGAAGGTCAACAGCCATCCATAAGAAGCAGGGCCTTCTCAGTCAAGGCACTGGCCTTTTGATATGCCGTCTTCCTACAGGCCAGAGGGGGACCTGCAGGATATGGTGTGGGTGCTGCACCCTCCTCCATCTCCTCCCATGAGAGGAGCTCCACCTTCAGGAGGCAGGGGTATGACATGTGGAAAAAGGGAGTGAACTAAGATTACAATTTGACTGATGCTTCAAAGGGGGTTATGAGAAGGGTAAACAGAATGCACAAAAAATGGAATCAGCTAAGGATAGTTACTTCACCAAGGGGGCTCCGTCAGTTTCCTCTGGCAACTGCATCACTCCAGCTCGTTTCCCCTCATGTAGATGGCCGACATCTCTAGCTACTCCACAGCATGTACCCAACTAACTCACCAAAGGGCCCAGCTAACTTGAGGATTCATCTCAGTCCTGGATCGGTGTTGACAGGGCCAATCATTTAATCAGTTGATTTTGTCTGTAAACCGCTTTGTGAACTTTTTGTTGAAAAGGGGTATATAAATACTGTTAATAATAATAATAATAATAATAATACAATGGAGGACAAAGTGCCTATACCTTTAACCATTGTATAGAAGAGGGAATTTTGGCAGGTGCAGCTTTTTGCACCCTTCCATGATGAGCTGCACCTGCCAAAATTCTCTCTTCTAAACCAGGGGTGGGGAACCTTTTCCCCGCCGAGGGCCATTTTAAATATTTAATTTTTGTTTGCGGGCCGGCCATAAGGCCGCCCGCCACTATTAATTAATTAATTTAAGGAGCCCCCCCCCCCATCGGCCTCCGGAGGCTCCGCTCTCCCCATCCGAAGCCTCCGGAGGCAGCTTGCCCTCATCGGCCTTGTACGCATGTGCGAAATCGCTGACGAGGGCCTGGTCAGAACAGGCCAAGCCAGCGGCCCGGGAGGACATGTGGAGGCCCTCTCCCGGCCTCCGGAGGCTCCGTGCGGACCCGGCGGAGCCTCCGGGTGTCGGTTGGGCGGCCTCCCGGCAATCTCTCTGGGGGCCGGAACCGATGGCCTCCGGCCCGTGGGCCGGAGGTTCCCCTCCCCTGTTCTAAACAATGGTTAAAGGTATAGGCACTTTGTCTTCCATTGTATCTGGTCACTGTAGCCAGGGCTCACATATGGCTTTTAGGCATCTGGTCAAGATGTGGCTCTTTGAAAAGGTGCTGGCAGATGTTGCTTTTGTTACATTGAGATTCGCTTTGGTACTCTTTCCTGACTTTTCTTCTTACTAATTTAGTCGCTGTTTTGGAATACGTTTTGATTTTTTAATGAAGATCTATTATTATTCTGTTGATGGTTGTTGTTGTTGTTGTTGTTGCAAACTGCCCTGGGTCCTATGGGGGAAAGGTGGCATATAAACTTTTTAAAATTAAAAATAATAATAAACCTGCCTGGAGGAGGACTGTAACAAAGAGGTAAGCCAGCACACTGGAAAAAATGACAGATTGAGAAGGGAGCAGGTAGGGAGAGATGATGGCAGGTTAAGAAGTGGAAATACCCGGAACATGGCTGTGGAGCCATACAAGAAAAGCTGGTTGGCTGCTGCTCACGGAGAGGCCCAGGGGTGAACTGCACTGCAAATATTTATAAACATGCTAGGTTGAGAGGCTACTGACTCGAAGAAAGGGAATTGCAAAGTGAAGAAGAACTAAAGAGCCTCTTGATGAGAGTGAAAGAGGAGAGTGCAAAAGTTGGCTTGAAACTCAACATTAATAAAACTAAGATCATGGCATCTGGTCTCATCAATTGCTGGCAAATAGAAGGGGCAGAAATGGAAGCAGTAACAGATTTTACTTTTTTGGGTTCCAAGATCACTGCAGACGGAGACAGCAGCCATGAAATTAAAAGACGCTTACTCCTTGGAAGGAAAGCTATGGCAAATTTAGATAGCATAATAAAAAGCAGAGATATCACCATGCCAACAAAAGTCCGCATAGTCAGGGCGATGGTGTTCCCGGTAGCAATGTATGGTTGCGAGAGTTGGACCATAAGGAAGGCTGAGCGCCAAAGAATAGATGCTTTCAAACTGTGGTGCTGAAGAAGACTCCTGAGACTGCTAGGAGATCAAATCAGTCAATCCTAAATGAAATCAACCCTGACTGTTCCCTGGAAGGACAGGTACTGAGGCTGAAGCTCAAATATTTTGGCCACCTAATGTGAAGAGAGGACTCTCTGGAGACGACTCTGATGCTGGGAAAGATTGAAGGCAAAAGGAGAAGGGGAAGGCAAAGGATGAGATGGTTAGACAGCATCACCGATGCAACAAACATGAAAATGAGCGAACTCAGGAAGATAGTGGAGGACAGGAAGGCCTGGCGGGATGTGGTTCATGGGATCACGAAGGGTCGGACACGACTGAACGACTGAACAACAACAACAACAACAACAACAACTTCATCCCAGGAACATGCGTTTTAAATGCATCTCAAGGATTTGTTCCATCTGCTTAAACCATCCCAACATTTCTTGCATTTTGTTAGGACTGTGAATGGTATGCCCTGTATCTTATTAAAATGGCATGGTAAGTCTTAGACCAATTTCACACAGCATATTACCCACTGGGTGGTGACATTTCAATTGAGGAACAGTATGATTTGTGAACTTCAAAAAAACAACGCCACTCATTTTGGGTGAACACCTTTTCCACTTTTTGTTTGCTAAAAATCACTGTGGTCTTGCCACATCACAAAGGCTGAAACTTCTCTGAGCTCAGGTGGACCACCCAATCGAAAGCAAGCCATACACTTGGCAATCCGAGGAGACTTACGGCGAAGGAACTTCGTGTTGAGTTGTGTTTTGAATTGTACCAACTTTGTTAATCTATCAAAGTGGTTCCTCAAACAGCGCTTTGCCTATATGTACTCTGCTCGCAGCAGCCAGTATTTCTACCGCAGTTTATGTGATCAACTTGGACAATATTTTCCCCATGAGAGCCATGTTATAAAACTGTGCTCATAAAACCATTACAGACAATCTAGGTGGGTAGTCTGTAGCACAACCTGGCTCACAGAAAAATAAACCCTTTTTCCACATCGGTTAGAAAAACGACATTAGGATGAGTTTACAGCTGAAGTGTGTGGGTTTGGGAGGGGGGATGTGGCACATTTTTATAAGAGCCTTCTTGGGAACTGTTGTAGCAATCTTTAAATTGGGAGCGAGGAATAAATTTATTTCCCAGTTGATCCCACTGGCAGTTCTGGCTGCAGAAACTGTTTGGAAATGTGTAGGTGCCAATGCTGTGCTATAGTTCCAGTGTGTTCCCTCCAGAAGAGACTGCATTTTGTTTAGTCCCTGGAGCACTGAATGAAGTAGCCAGGGATAAGCATGCCACACAGAGGATCTGTTCAGTTTCATGGAAGCAGGCATGAAGTCGTCGTTGCTGGCATTGCCTGCAACCTTTGACAGGTTGGTGCCACATAGAATCTCAACAGAAGCTCTGTAGGAAACGTTCAGTGCACAGCATAAAGAAGGCTGTTACTGGAATATTTTACGGATCCAGTTTATAGCAACGGGCAAAACAAATGGCAAAAGTCACTCAGATTCAGAAACTGAACTGAACGACAAAACTCTACTTCCCCAATAGTTCCCCCAAACTACTAGTGTGCTTCCCTGTTTAGTTAAATGCTGCTGAAGAGCTGACATTTGATGAACTGCCTCAGCACTGCCTAAAGGCCGATGACTCCATGTTTTATGAGACCTGCAACAAGCAGCTCCACATAGATGCATTATTGTGCCACACTCAGTTAGCAAAATGTATTAACCACTGGCAAGCTGCAATTCGTTGTGACCTCCAAAGACATTCTTATTGTATATAAGAAAATGGTAGGGCTCTCAAAAATTAATACAAATTCAAGGTGCAAGAGGGTGTGTACTGTGGCATTAGACTCTTTACAATGGCAACTGAAGGCAGTAGTGCTGATGCCAAGTTGCTGGGTTTCCCCCACTTGTGATATCAAGGATTAAGGTGTCAGCCCTGTCCAATGGGTTCTCAGATGGGCATGGCTCCTCAACCATGCTGAGCCATACTTGACCTCACCTGACCTGATCAACCCAGCAGTGAAGAATAGAGTAGCATGACATTTCACTTTAAGGTCATGGCTGAACAGTACTGGAGGTGGTGTCTCTGCTCCCTCTGCTGGCCAGAGGTGATACTTCCTACCTTCTTGAAAGGTCCTTTCCAATGAATGGCCTTTGTTTGGGCTTGTGTTTATCAAACACCAGCCAGCTCTCCCCACATACCCCACATGGTATGTGGCAAGCCACATTTGAAAATGAAGGGAGTCTCAGAAGTAAGTTGTTCATATGAAAACATGTCAACAATTCACAAGGTGCACACTATCTTTTTGTGTGCCTAAACTAGCCCTTTGGATCCCGGTCAAAGTTCAATAGTTGTAGATGGTTGGTTCTGATTTCTTATTTACTGTTCTCTTACGGCTTCTTATTTACATGAAGAGAGTTCTACTCTGCCCTAGGCTGATGTAACGGACGACAATCTTCAACCTAAACATGGCAGCAATCCTATACACACTTACCTGGGAGTAGGTTCCATTGAACTCAATGAAACTTTCTTATGAGTAGACATACCTAGGATTGTGCTGTAAAGCTACTATGTTCCAGTGTAATTCAGGATCCTTTTACACCAATCAGGATATGTTATCAAAACAAGGATTGTCGAGGAGGAATTTGACTGAAGAGAATGTGTCGCCCAGCAACGCAAGGCCGTTATTGAAGCTTTGCTTGGAGCCTGTAAAAGATGCAGGCACCACACAGCCTGGCTTCTCACCACAGTGGCCTCTGAAGTTAGCACCCTCATTTTAGCTCTAACATTTTAACAAGATGCTTGAGGTCTGTAATGAACACAAACTTCCTCACATGCCAAAAAAAAAAAAATCAAACCAATGGCATTTCCTGATTCCAAATTTAATGGACACCATTCAAATCTGGGCACTCGCTGTTCATGGTAGTTAAGTTATAACATAGAATTTGTGGGTATTGCAAGTTCTAAATACAGGACAAAGAATAGCATCATCCAGGCAAAAGCTGCCTCATACAACACTGCAAGATGGACTTCAGTAGACACAATGTTGTTTTCTCTCTGGAAAGTAGGACAGCCCCCTTTTTCAATTTTGCAGCATTCTCTAAAGAAACTAAACCATGTATGCATAGCTTATCTGCTTTACATCCCATTCCTATACTCTGAACACTCCATTCTAAGCAATTTTTAGGGTATGGTGGATAGATGTACCTTAACCATTGGTGTGATTACAACCAGTGTAACCCCCCAGATCAGGTGGGGACGTGGACAGAATGTGGGAAGGTTGGAGAGGAGCCTATGTACAGGATATCCTAAATCCTCTCCAAATGACAGACGTGCCCCAAACATCGGTGGAACGCTACATCGACCAAGGAGCTGGTGTTGGAACCCAAAAAACCACAGAAAACAATGGGGAGAGGAAAAAACACCAGAAATTCTCAACTCCTTCCACCCTGTCCATGTTCCCACAGTGAAGTAGAGGATACAGACTACACTCTGCAGCTAATCATAGCATGCCAACCCTAGTACTAAAGCCCCACCAAGGAGACCAGAACTCAGATGACAGGGTGCGTGACATGGGGCTATCTCGCTGATCTCATGTTATGCCCCCTGATCATAAACTCCCTCATTGCCTTATCTACACTTATCTATTTGCCCAGGCTAGGTGTTGTACAGACCACCATTAGGATAAATTACATTTACTTGCCATCCCAACATGTATTATGCACTTGTATCATGCAAGAAGGAAAAAACAAAAACGTCCCAACAAAAAACAAAAGTCCCTTTGCGATCCAGGAAGATTGGAAGTGGAACCCCAGGCAGGCTAATCCCTGTGAATTACAGAGATGCAGGTAGTCTAGTGTATTTTTCATACTGATTTATATTGCTAATTTAACTTGAGGAATAACTCTAAAACTGTTTCTATTAATAATTCGGAGTGCAAAGGGGTGTCTTATCAAACAAATGTTCTGCCTTATGTCAATTGTTTGTATCTGTCTGTTCTAATCAATAATACTTCTACTCAATAATCTGTTTGAAATCTCTCCTCATCACCATCCTCCAGAAATTAAGTGTCCATGTCAGTGGTATTAAAACTAAGAGCACAAAAGAACCCCTGAACAGAAACAAAATAAAGTCAAGTGACTCTTAGCTTTCATGAAGGCTTGACTCCACTGACAAAATGGTACTTACCAATTTAGTTCCCACAATATAAAAATCCCCACTAGGGGAAAAAAGGGGGAGGGAGCTGAAATTTAAAAGAGCACCGCCTAATTCAGCCACTCCATCCATGTAAGGAGCTCTGTGTTTGTGGTGACAGAAAGAGAGAGGGAGAGAGTTTAATGTGTCTTTCAAACTACTGGGAGCTTGACGGGAATGGTTGATGAGAAAGAGAAAAGGTGCCCTGGACTCCTTTTCCTGCTTGTTTCTGATTCTTTAGACTAAAAGTATTAGTCTGGCAGTTTGTGGTGCAGAAAATCTTGGAAAAAGTAACCCAGAAAAGGATTTTTAAAAATCACACACCTCCAGCAAGGTAATACAGATTGTTTCCCTGTGATTCTTTATAGATCTTATTTGGGGAAAGAAGGGGGGTGGTGATAGTTCTTTGTTTTGGATACTTCAATATGTGACATTCAGGGGCTGCCCTTAAGGTTAAGATGACTTTTTAAAGAGACATTGTGGTATAAATCCCATAGGTTTTGTGAATGGTTGATGTGCCTACAAAGTATAGCAACACACACACACACACACACACACACACACACACACACACACACACACACACACACACACACACAGAGAGAGAGAGAGAGTTCCCACAAAGTTTTGATAGCACAACGCAGTGTGTTTATAATGTGTGTTGTATTTTTAAATCCATATTCATATTCTTAGATATGGTTTTCATTCCCCCCTTCTCACTTAATAACTTGGCTTCTAGATCAAAAAGTGTCTAGATATTGGGCTAACAATATCTTCCTTTTCTTCCTTTTTTTCCTTTCATGGTTTGGGCATTTAATTGTCTCATTGGATATTATATCAAGTTCTGTGAAAAAGTACTGATAAGGCAATGTGTGTGCATGTGCCCTAGTAGTCTCTCTCCCCAACCCCCATCCAAATACCCTTTTGTGCCGAATGACTGCTAGTAAGACTTTGATGAGAACGAGCATTATCAAGCCTGTCACTGCAGCTCACCTTCTCCTAGAAAGATTGGATTCTTGATAAGTCTTTACAGTGTGATTTGTGTCAGACCAGTAGCAGCATGTACTGACTGCTCCCAGCAAAATTTCAGAGAGAGAGAGAGAGAGAGAGAGAGAGAGAGAGTTCTGAATAGTTGGCCAGTATTTACGGTAACGGCACCACTTTCAAAGCAATAAAGGAATTACAGATTTCAGGAAGAAACCCCCTTTGCTTCAGAGCTCTGTCTTCTGCACAACTAGAAAGCTAAACAGGTCCCTGAGTGGCAAATCAGAAAGCTGCTAAAATGTCATCCTTCATTAGCATGTCGAATTTCAGCAACAAGGAATTTAGTCAAAGTCACAAGATTTTCAAATGGGATTTTACAGGAAACAATCAGACACCTTGCAATTAGCCATAGTTAAAACAAAACAACAACAAAAGACTGCACATGGAACAGACAGTGAATTGCAGCGACTCTTATTCGGGCAACCAGAGTGCAGTTCAAGATTTAGCCCACAGACAGATGAATACGTTTTACAACCCAGGTTTCCAAAATAACTGCACCATAATGAAGTGGTATTTTCTGCATAAGGATTGCTATCAGACTGTAAACAGGCTTGTTTCTAATCTCATTTTAATCTGATCTGACAACTTGCTTGGCAAAGGTGAGATTTCTGGGATAAAAAGACTGCATTTGGGTTTTTTCTTCTTAAAAAAAGCATGAGTAAAACACACACACACAAACCCAAAAAAATGCAGGAAACTTTGTTGACAGAACTAATTAAATGTGATCCTGAAGATGGGCTACAGGGGGAAGTTGAGGCACATGGAGAAATGGTGCAATTGTTCTCCAGTATGCATGGATATTTGACCATACAATTGCAAAGGCTTCCGAGATCTGGTCCGTATTGATTGAGCTCTCTTGCTCTCTTCTGCCAATACATTTCCCTAAGGAAAGCCTCAGCTTATGTTTCAACCAGAAATGGGCTACACTGAGACATTTTTAAATCAGCACCATTGCAGGAAGACTGCACAGCCCAGCAGACAGGATAGTGTGTGGATTCCTTGTCTTCACTGTCTTAAGTACACCAAGAACAGTACAGTAGCACTAGCTTGCCCACCTGCTCGGAATGGCATGTGTCAGCCAATTGGGCAGGTCAGAGAGCAGGTAGGGGTGCCCAGGTGGTCATAAATTACTCAGTCAGATGGACTATGATTACATGAACATAGGTTACTTAAGGTCAACCCCAAGGATGCTCCCATGTGTTCTGGTCTGAATCTCTAAGAAGGAACCTTTTTTGAACCTGGCATGGCCCATTCTACCCACCTCACTGAGCATCAGAGGGATGGAATAATATGTAGAAAGCTAAGGCCATGAGTAAGTACAGATAGGGATCAATGAGCTAAGGTGAATTGGGGAAATATTTTGCTTTTAAGTTTGCCTCTAATTGCCTGGTTGCATTTGTCCTATTATCTGAAACTGGGCATTTCCAACATCCAAGCCATTTTCTGTGTGTGTGTGTGTGTGTGTGTGCGTGCGTGCGTGCGTGCGCGCGCGCGCGCCTATGCACATACCTACCCTTTCAGCCCAATCCTGTGTAACTCTTGCACCAGTATAACAGAAGATCCCCCGGTGTAAGAGCACATATGCCAGTGTAACTTGCCGTATGCAGACGGACGCAGGATGGACACTGGCGTAACCCCCCTCAGACACCTCACATGCGTTGTCAGATGCGGAACAGATGTCGGCACAACTCTGCCAGTGTAGGGGGCATTCTGGGGGTGTCTGAATGCCCCAGAATGCTCCCTGCTCTGGCAGAGTTGTGCCGCTGTCCATTACGCATCCAAACTGCACATGTGAGGTGTCTGAGGGGGGTTACGCCAGTGTCCATCCTGTGTCCGTTGGCGTATGGCAAGATGTTACACAGGTATAAGTGCTCTTATACTGGGGATCTACTGTTACACCGGTGCAAGAGGTACACAGGATTGCGCCCTTTGTGTTGCAATAATCACTTTTTATGTTTTAACTCTTCACCTGCCTGTTGTCAGTTGAACTCAGCCAGTTGTCTAGGCTTGTCACAGTCCCCCTAGGCCAGGGGTGGCCAACCTTTCAGCATGAATGCTCCTGGACCTTTAATGATTGCATAGGTGAGGGCATTTCAGCAGGTGCAGCTGCTTTAGCAGCACCATCAGCAATTGCAGCTGCCAAGATGCTGTCTTCTACACAACTCTTAAGAACGCAGAGGCCCTAACGGTGGAAGGTTGGCCACCACTGCCCTAGACTCTTGGCTACACACTGCTGTACAGGTTTGTAGGGGAATTTCCCACATAAGGAGTGAGGCTTTTGAGGACTGACTCTCTCTGCCTGTCTTTTTCCTGGAACTGGTAGTGGAGTCTACCAATTTTGGCCCAGGCATAGGGGCAGATTTGGGGAAAGGAAGGAGGCACTGGTACCACGGCTCCTCCCCCCCCCCCATTGATCACTACAGATGGTACAGGAACATCAGCCCTCATTGAATAAACAGGAATTTAGCCAGCCTGAAACAGCCAGAGTACTGTGTCGAAATGTACCAAAATTCAATCAATGGACATTTCAGGCAGTGATCAGGATTGGGTCTATTAAGAATTGTTGAAGTTTTTTTTTTCCTTTCAACTTTCTATCTTTCCCCTTTTAAATAGACAATGTTGGCTTAGCATTGTCATTGGAAATGTTGTCGCCTGTTGCAGTCATCCATGTCTTAAAGTGGATCAGTTTTCCCTGCACTGATTTAGATTTACAGTAGATATAGAACAATCTTACTTGTTGGATTCAAACCATGAAGAAAATTACTGTATAGTTTAACCTTGAATGATGCTCAGAAGGTAAAGGGACAAGGCAATGAAGATGCTAGAACAAGAAATGTAATTTGCTTCCCACCGGGACATCCAAAGCACTCCAGAAATGGGTCAGGCATTGGGTCAGGCATAATGTGTTTTGAGACCCACACCAATGAATCTCTTGCAACATCACCAAAGATTCTGGGGTGCAACTGTTAATGTGTGAAGCTTTATTGGCACTCCTAAAAAAAACACAACACTATTTACCGTATATACTCGAGTATAAATTGATCTCATAGATATGTCGAGGGCAATTTTCAGCCAAAACCATGAAATTTGCTGTGACTCATGGATAAGACGAGTGTAAAACTTAGCGGTCTATAAAATTCTTTGAAAATGACTTACCAGTAATTGTTTTGAGGCAGCAACACAAGTTTGGGGGTGGGTAAAAAAAAAGAGCCATTTTACCTTGTTCTGAAGCAGCACAAAACTGCTTCAGAAGAAGTTCTCGGAAGGATAGCTGAGCTCTTGCAAAGACCTTGGTTTTTGCTAAGATCTTACAAAGATCTTACAAAGAACTCAGCATTTGCAAAGATAGCTGAGCTTTTGCAAAGATAGCTGAGCTCTTGCAAAGACCTCAGCTGAGATCTTTGCAGAGTAATTAGCACCTTTGAATAGCCTCAGGGCTTTGCTCGGAACATCTGATTGTTGGGGATTAGCTTGGCTTTGATCACTGACCCGTGGATACGTCGAGACCCACGGGTTCAGGGGATATTTTAAGGCATAAATTTATCGACGTATACATGAGTATATACGGTAGCCTAGCAATTACCAGTGATGTAGACTTGAGTCTATTGACGGACTCAAGTCACATCAATGACTTGACTCAGGCTTGACTCGGCAATTGTAAAAGACTCGACTCGAGACTTGGAGCCTTTTACAAGAAGTCAAATTTTATTCAGGTTTAAACCTGTTTTCCCCATTAAATAGATAGGGACTTGCAACTCGCAATCAAAGACTCGGGACTTGGGGGCAAAGACTTGGGACTTGACTTGAGACTTGGACCCAGAGACTTGATCCACGTCCCTGGCAATTACTTGGAATGCTAATGCAGACAGTAACCTTGATTGCACTGCCGGCAGAAGGTGGTTTGCATGCTGACGCATTTGAAGCTTCTAAATAATCATCATGGGTAGCCCCACACAGACCATGTTACAACAGTCACAGTGCAATCCTATCCAACTTACACCACTGTAACCAGCGATGCAGCGAGAATGGAAGGCCCCACAACAGAAAGGGGATTCAAATCCCCTCCAAAGGGGGATTCAAAGGGGATTTAAATCTCTCCTCCAAAACCTCCAACCCTGCCCTCCCCTGGTGGTGTAAGTTGGATAGGACTGCGTTGTCAATCAATTAACTGATTTGCATTTTTAAGCCTATCTCATCTGAAGGCTCAGGTCAAGTAACAATGGGCTAAGAACAGGTATAGAATACTATTTTCGTTTAGAAAAAAAATCTACAGATAAAGACAAGATGCTAAAACCTCAGATCCTACCAAATGCCACCCCCACTCCCATAGCCTTACAGTGCTTCTGAAAGAGGTCTAAGCTCTGGTTTTGATGAGCTTCTAGTGAAAGCGAACTGTGCATCAAAAGGATAGCCACCAACAACGCATCTGGGTGCCCCTTGGGGTCTGAACATGGCTCATGGATGGTACTATTAAAAGGAGTTCTTGGTGACAATTAGAATTTATAGTGGGCTCCGGCAAGGAGCCATGTTTGGTTAGGTTCATATAGTGCTTAGGACTTCCTGGGTAAAAATCAGCACCTTGACCTGTGCTTGGAAGATTGTCCGGAGGAAATGTCCACATGAAGTACCAGCTGAAGCTTTTGAACGATCATGAGCATGAGTGAGCCTGGGTATACAGCACATTGAAGCAGCTGTACTTTGTAGGCTGCGTTTGCACCTGGGCATAGAGACACATTCCAAGATGTTGACAGATTGTTAACACTTTTCAGCAAGAAGTATATTCTTCACAATGCTGCATATATTGAGCAAATCCAACACATGCTGCTCCCACACAAATTCCACTGGGAAAAAAATGCACTGTTTGTGGGAGCAATAGCCGAAAGATTGTGCTCACATACTGTAACTGGCAACGCCAAGCTCTTGCATTCCAGTGGTTGGATTTGGCATCCAATTAGTCTAATGAGCTGTTAACGTCAACTATACTTTATTTTGTGTCAAGAATCATACTGGGGCAAAGCTGTTTTTTCCTCAAGAAAGCAAATCAAGGCAACACCGATTTCCTCAAGAGTCATATTGAGGCAAAACAATGTCATCCATTGTGGGATGCTGTGAAAGGAATCAAAGTCCTTTGCATTGTACCCACATGGTCAGTGTCTTCAATGCCTCTGGCATCATTCTCAAAGTGAGAAACAGGTGGTAGACAAGAGGTAGACGGCCGTCCGTAGCCTGCCACATTCCAGCCAGTGTTCCGCAGCCAGCCGAGTGAGTAGCCAGTCCCTGCCCCATCAATATGGCAAGAGCTGTGCTGGATTACAGGGACACCACCAGCAGGGAAAACTTTGCTGAAACATAACCCTCAGTATGGGAACTAATATGGCCAGCGGGTGGTGCAGCAGGTTAAACCGCTGAACCATAAGCTGTCAATCGAAAGGTCGGAGTTCGATTCCCGCGACGGGGTGAGCTCTCGTTGCTTGGCCAGCTCCTGCCAACCTAGCAGTTCCAAAGCATGTCAATGCGAGTAGATAAATAGGTACCACTTGCGGGAAGGTAAACAGCGCTCCGTGTTCCTAGTCTGAGTTGGACTACGCAGCCCTGTTCTCAAGTGACTCTCCCTTCATTCACTGAGCGCAGGGAGGAGACTGGGCCTCGCCGGCTGGCTCCACCTCCCTGATGCTAATGCACCTGCTGGCCACACACTTGGTAGCCGTGCATTTGGCACTCTTCTGGAAGAACCTGCATACACCACAGAAGTGGGGGCCCAGAACCCACCCAGGGCTCATGCTTCTGTTTTACACATGGGTGCGGCCCCATGCATAAGAACACATGGCTACCAAGGGTGTAGTACAATCACCCTTGTAAATATCAGTTACTCCTGTAATAATAATAATAATAATATGGTTAAGAGGTGCTGCTCCAATTCCCTAGCACCCTTCTATTTCTAGGAATAAGCCAATTCCCTCAGTTCTGCTCCATTATACTCCAAGATTCTGTTATGTCTTCCATTCCATTCTGGTTGTCTTCCATTCCAGCAAAAATGTGACTTTCTGAACACGGAGAACTGATTTTGTGTATGCAAAACATTTTATCCTTTTGAGATTTATACATACAAAAAAATTAAAACATAGATTCCCCCCTCACAAATAAATGTTGCCTTTCCATAGGAATCCACTCGCAGTTTAGCACAGTATAAAAGCAACAAATAAGGAGATCACACCGCAAAAAAGTCCCAATAAAAATTAGAAACTAGTTTTTTAATTTTTAAAAAATACGGTATATTTATTTACTTTCCTGCAGGAGCGCACCTGCACAACACAGAAACACAAAAAACAAACATTTTCCAACAGTAACCCCTTCAGCTGAACTTTTGTTTTAAAAAAAATGTATTTCCATTTCATGCATGCATTCCAGAAATATAATTTCAGAAGAACCCCAGCTCCAAGGTTATGACTTGCACTCCAGTAACATTTCTGCTCATATGAAATACTCAAATGCAGGGAGAAGTTTGTCAGAGAAGAAGTTAGCAATCATTCTTAGCAATTATGTCTTACACTCCCAAAAGACCTGTTTTCAATTCTGAAGTTTGACAGAGTTTCTCTAAAGACTCAACTTATATTTAGCACCAAGTAGTAAACCTGTGACATATGTGGTGTTACAAAGAGGAGTATTATTTTCAGGCTCCGGTTAGTTACTCTTTGCGGGCAAGGTATGCACTTGATAGGCAGGCTTACCATATCACCGACCGGGACGTTCCTTTTTGCCCTTAAGGGAGGCGGGGGGAGGGGCGATAGTAGCCGGAGTGTCACTTAACAAAATTAGCGTAAATTAACAAAATAATTCTCACTTATGAGTGCAATAAAACATTTGCCAGATGGGAGTAATGCCAACAGCAGAGAAGGAAATGTTATTTCTGGAGGCTAGAGGGCTGTCATAAAGCTGGGAAGTGTAAAATGGACAGTCTGTGTCTGTTCCTTTAAATGCGAACATTAGAAATGGATACTCTCAATTTATATGCCAAAGGCCCCAGCTCACCAATCTATAGACTATTCAGCAGCACCTCTTACAAAATAGCTGACTTCTGTCTTCTGCAGATTCCTGTTCTCACCTATTGGTTGGTGAAGACTTACTTGGTCAGATCCTTAGGACTTCATAGATCCATGCTCAATAAACCATTATTTGATCAAAATAGTTCAGAGTCCTGCTATTGGCAGGTTAGGGATTGATGTGACGGGACAGGTGTTTAATAGCACCTGCTTTATTCAAGGAACATAGGCCTAGTTTCAGTGACTCCAGGTTTTTTTTTGGTAATGCTCTGGTGCTGTTGTTCTGACTCCTCCCTCTGCATTTTGATCCATACCTTGGAGCTTCTCTTCTCCTCGCTTATAAAGGGTGCATATGTTTTTTGAGCTAGCAGCACCAGTAGCATGCTAGAGGTGTATGTAAATCTCCTCCCAGCATGCTATGGGCACATATGATTTTGAGGTTCTAACATGCTCGCGACGCTTGCAACTTTTCATTCAAGCTCAATAGTATTAAACGTGGCGGCCTCCATGCATAACTTGCTTCCCAGGACCCAGACGAGCTAGGAACATTGCCGCTAAAGGCCACCATGAGGAGCAGGTTGAACGTGAGGTTTGCTGCCGCCGCCATCAGAAGAAAGGCTTTTCAAAAATTGTTTATTTAATCAAGGACCACCATTTTGAATTCATTCAAAACAGCTAGGTTGGTTTGCAGCAACGCTTCGTCATCTTCAGATTCTGATTCCAGCTCTTTTAAATTAATATTTAACATTGCGAAAGCACCCTGAAGTAAGTTCGATGCCTTTTTCTGTGCTTGCTGTTGTTTATTAATGAATCAAGCTAGAAGCATGCTAGTGATGTCACTTCCTGTGATAGAAGCAATCGCTGCTAGATCAAAAACATATGCATCCAAAGTCAAGCGTTGGCAGCTTTCTTTGTTGGAAAGGAGATCTACCTATCTTGATAGCAGAAGAGCAAAGCCACAGACCTGTGGCTGTAGCTTAGTCCTGGCAGGCAAGCAGAGTTGAGCTGACTGTTGATGTACTATTTGCATGGGAAGGAAATTAGTTTGTGCCAACATTTAGGCTGAAAGGCTCAAGGGACTGGAGAAGGGTCTGTTCTGCCCCATTCCTGCCATTGCTGTTCATGTGCCTCTGCTGCTCTGCATAGTATTTTACACCACAGTAGCAGGGGGTAGGATCGCCATTTTGTCCCAAATGACCCTGCTTTTTCCAGCTTTTCACTTTTTTTTTCCCAGATCACTCTCAGGCCATTTTGGGGCAGCTTCTGGGCATTTATTGCCAGGCCCTGACCGTTTATCAGATTTTCTCCTCCTTTTTTTTTTTTCTTTCAGAAGGTGGCAATCTTTGGATATCACCAGAACCTGCTTCATCTCAGGGTTTTTTTGGATGCGTTTGGCCTGGCAATTCTAGTAGGGAGGCCAGCTCTCCAATGGGATCACTTTAGCAGATTGCTTCATCATATGCTCCAACTCCCCCTCTTAAACAAGGTCAACAGTCACTGTACTAATTTTCTAGTAAACCATATCCCAACTCCCTGGAAAATCAGGACTCTATTTTATCTCAATTTTGGAGTGTGCGTGTGTGAAAATGACTTTATATCCCCAGCCATATATATCCACTAGCATGTGTGTAGTAGCAGCAGCCATAGCTGTAACCAGCACAAATGTGTTTGTGGCACCCTAAGGTGAAGTAGTGGAGATCTTGCAGAGCCACTTCAGGAAAGAAAGGGAGGGAAAAGCAGGAGAGTGGCACTGAAGGAGCGCTGCTTTGCTTTCCTCTCCTGTCACTGCAACCCTGAAGGGCACTTCAGAGCTGCACATGCTCAGTGAGGTTTTTCTTCACTGGGCTTTCTTCCTACTACTGACCTCCTTTCACTTAGCACTTGTGGGTGTAGAAGTTTGGGCCTAGCTTGGAAGGACTATTTGACTGTTGGGTTTTGTGTGGTAGACTCTGAACAGTTTGTCTCAGGTGAATTGAATTGCTGGAGACAATTGTGTTCTTTTTTTGTGCCTGTGAAACAGACATATTTTGGCAAGTAATAAGTCACTTTAATTGCTGCAGCTTTCTCCTTCCTCTGTGTTCTTCAAGGAAATGTGCCATTTCCTTGAAGGAGGACCAGGAATTCTGTTTTCCCATTTCCAACACTCACTGAAGTTCTGGACTGAGGAGTATCACCTGCCTGAACCACAAGCTGCAAGGGCATTTATCTTGTTATTGCAAAGAGAAACGCTACAGCAGGGACATTTTGGGGATTTGCAAGGGGAATTGCCGGTACATTCTGTATTTTCTGTATATCTGTGAGATGATTTGAGGGTACTATAAGCACTGATAATATAAATGCATAATTCCTATTTGCCTCTAAATCTACTTCAGTATTAGTGGGTCACAGCAGCACATGCATGCATGCTTGTAATATCCCACAGTCTCTTCCTGTTTGGAAACAGCTGCTGATCCCCAGCCATTCCTCAAAAGCCATGCACACCGCTTTTCAAGTCCTTACTCAGCCTCTTCTACCAACTGTTGCTGTGAGGGCCCCATAAAGCCTGAGGCAGGTCCTAGATGGGAGCCTCCCAAGATTTGTGTTCATCCATCTAATTGTCAGCATGTGGTGAGATGAGACAGGTATGAGCAGCAGTCACATGATCCTGGTCAATAGGAAGACACTCTATTGATAAATCTGAACTTAGCACAAATGCGTCTGCCCAGCCACAGATCATATTTCTTCACCTAGATATAGAGCCAAATTACAGTATGTGACTAGCTACACTAAGAGGAAGCTAGGTAAACAGCCCAGAGATGCATGAAATTAAGCTCTCCTCTACAGAAGGACGACATGCTCTGCGTAGACATGTAAGAAAAATTCATAAAATCGACCCTGAGGTGTTTTTCAAAAACCAGAGTCTTGCACACACATTCCTTGCTCCTAGACTAAATATGTACCTTGAGGGGAAAGTTGGCATTATGCAGTACAGTAGTTCCTAGGCAGTGAGGAGCACAATACAGTATTTACACAGTACACTACTTTGTTTTGTGACCAGAGAGAACATCTATTGCACATGAGAAGAATTTAACAGCTTAAATTACAGCTTTTCGCCAATGGAAGCAGAGTTGCCCTTGGATGTGTGCAAGTGCTGGTTCTAGTCCAATCTCATGTTCAACAAGTCCAGGGCAAGCTGCACTAGAGTCTTAAAAGGGTTTAATAGTCCTCCCTGGGACCTGTAGCTCTGTGAGGGGTGAGGTTACGAAACACTAAAGCAGGGGTTCTCAACCTTCCTGGCCGAGTTCCACCTCCGGCACCACTCTCCAGCTGCGTACCACCAGAAGTGACTGGAGATGACATCATCGCCAGTTACTTCCTGGTTCCCAGGTTTTTGGAAGCCAGGAAATGCAGGTAAGTGGTGCTGGGTGGGTGGAAGGGCCCTTCTCAGTGATCCCCAGAGGCTTGGGCAAAGGCAGGAGCCTCTCAGGAGCAAAAATGCGCCACCAAAAGCACGGCATTGGAGCAGGGTTCCAGTGGTTCAGCAGTCCAAGTACCACCAGCAGTCAGCCAAAGTACCACTGGCGGTACTAGTGCCACTGATTGAGAACCCCTGCACTGAAGTATTCTCAGCATCCTTGCAAATTTGAAATCTCCAGGATTCTTTGAAGGAAGCCAGCCATAATGGTTAAAGTGGTATAACGGATACCAATCTGTGGTGTGGATGTGCCAGTCATAAATTGTTTGTCTCCCCCTCAGCTCGCTGTTTGTAAAATGGGAATCATAGCATAGCACATAGTGGGTGCAAGAACATATAAAGCAATTTACAAACTTAAAGGTGCTGTATGTAAATTAAAAGTAGCAGTAAGATTTGCTTTCAAGATCAGAAGAGACATGTGCAGAAAATCAAATGACAAAGCCCATAGATTTTGCATTTTGAATGCATAGTAACCCCTTATAAGTAGGTTTTGCATCTAACTCAACTCCTTTGACGAATGCTTTTTCCCTGGTTATGTAGGCAAGAATTATTGGAAGCATGCAAGTTTGTAGGATGGGTATATGAGTGGAGGTGTATGACCGATGACTGAATAAACATTCCACAGGCGTTGGCTAGTCTGGAGGGAAGCTGAATGCCTGGAGGAGTTAATAATCCTGGGGAAATTTCACGTTTCTGGCACTTAGGATTTTGCTAAGAGTGTTGCAAAATCTAGAGCCATAACTTCAGTGTCAGATATAAACCTATACCACAGTGTTTCTCAAAGTTTGAGTGCTTGCGGGGACAGCGGTGGCGGCGAACCTGGGGACCACCGCCACCGGGGGGAAACGTGAGAAAAGGGGGGTTTGTACTTACTGGGGCCTTTGGAGGGTGCGGGGAGGCCTCCGGACCCCTCCACGGGCCTCCCTGAGCTTTACATCCCCACTCCGCAGCAATTTACAACCATTTCCAGTTTTCATGAACCAAAATGTTCATGGATGTAGGCTTGAATGTGCCTACAGTAGGTTGAACTTTTGCAAGCATCAGCGATTTGCAAAGATTTGGATGAAAAGAACCTTTGCAAGCATGTTTGTGCCCGTCTTGATTCTGTTTGCAAATGTTCAAGCAGGGGAGTTCAGTATTTCAAGCTCTCCTGGTTGAATGCTTGCAGCATCTCTAGCAGGAGCTTTGCCTGGTGTAATGCTAAACCTCTCTGAGACTCGGGCGAGCAGGAAAAAGTTGAGCTAGACCGCTAAGGAAGTTCAGCATGATGTCATCAACAAGACTCTATCTCCTCCTTTCAGAAGAGGGACAGGTTGGTGGTGGGCACACATTTTAAAATGTAAATGAAACTTAAATTTAAAATTTCATGTTTAGAGGACACAAAATGTGCTCCGTAAGTTCAAATACTTCCAGGTAGAAAATGTACCTCAGAGTGGTTAAAGTACTCCCAGGCCACCCAGAAATAACAAATGTGGTATTTATAGCCCACTAACCACCAGAGAAGCGTGAAAATTAGACACACCAAACATTCAAATGTTGTTGCATGAAAGTTCATAAGCCAAGCTGCCCATGAAATGGAACCTTTGGCTGTGTGGGAGTTCTGTTGACAAGTGCATGAGTCAGGTTTGGATTGGGGGGAGGAGGCATTTCCAGTAGCAACCAGGAACATATATCTGTGCTATACAAGCTTTACCTTTGATCTGTTAGCTTTCTTATCATCTTTCAAGACCTTCATAGACTTCCCAAGTGGTGTGCTTTCGATACACTGGCTAAATCCAGTTCTGATTATGGTTCATAGGTAGAACTGTACCTGGCAACTACTTTTCTCTTTATTGGAAGAACATGAGTAGTTCTTACTTCCAAGAGGAAGGTGATCAGGATATTTATAGCTCTGCTGGTCCCAAAGAATGAGGCTTATATTATAGCAGGCCAAATTATACCAAGCAATCATTCAGAAGTGCCACAGTTCCAAAACATGCAACTAAAAGTTCAGCTGAAAACTCACACCTTGCTTAAATGGCCTTGTATTTTCTTTTGCCATTCCAGTTTTACAAGCTATGAAATTTGACATACTAAGCTACTTTTTCTGGCCAAGCCATAACTGAGTCAACAGTTCAGGCCATTTCTTGATTCTCAGTGCCTACAGAAACACACACCAAGTAAACCGTTTCGTCCAGTGTTTCCCAAACTTTTTGACCTGCGGCTCCCTTGACCATTGGCAACCATTGACCATGGCTCCCCATTACATTATGTTGATGCCTGCCAATTGGCATTGCACTGTTTTCCAAGAGGATTCTGTGGCACTCTGTAGTTCCCCTGGCTGGTTTCTGTGGCTCTCCTGGGAGCCATGCCTCCCAGTTTGGGAACCACTGGTTTAGTCCTTTGACTGCCAGAGGAGATGTTGTCCATTGGCCTGATTATATAAACCACAGTCCTGAGAAAGAGGCTCATCGGCCCACGAACAGGCCTCGGAGCCAGTGGACGTAGATGATATTCCTGTCCCCTGGTACTAGTAAGGGAGCCCTGCCCAAACTCCCACAGCAGCTTGACCTCTTCCCCAGTGTGCCACAGATGCAATAGCAATAGCCCATGATGCTCCATCCAGTTAGTTGTTTTCTCTCCCCTGGAATGAGAAGCAGCAGTTTAATCCTGCACTGATGTTCTGCAGTAGTTTTCATTCAGTACATGGTGAAAGTCAATTTTAACTGCTTTGGTAAGCTAGTTTGGTATTGTCATTGGAGACTAGGAAATGGGTTTATCTGGAAAAATACGTTGCATTTGTCGTGCTGACCTGCCCAACTTGTGACCCTTGCCCTGCTGAATTTGCTGTGGATGGTACACTTTAAGAAGGATGTAGACCAGAGGTTCCCAACCTCTTCAGCGTGGTGTACCACCTCTGGGTCCGTCATCGCACCGCGTACCAACGGAAGTAAGTGGTGATGACATCATTGTAACTTCTGAGGTTTTGGCTGCGCTGGAACCCTGAAAATGACGGTAAGGGGGTCAGGGCAGGTGGGAGGGCATTTCCCAGTGCTGGAAACCTGCGCTTGAGCTCTGCTGGCTGTCCGGGGCTGCTTACCGTTGTTTTCAGGGCTGTGGTGCGGCCACAATAGCACCCACCATCGTGCCGCCTGAGTGCTGGCGTACCACCAGATTCAGAGGAGGGGAACAAAGATGGTCAGGGGTCTGGAAAACAAGTCCTATCAGGAAATGTTGAAGGAACTGGGCATGGAAGTCTGGAGGGGATAGGTCTGCAAATGATAGCACCAGGCTAAAAGATTAGAGACAATAAACTGCTCCCATTGCTCGACATAATCATGTGGTGCCTAGAAAGAACTTCGATGTGCACAAACGGAAATCAAATATCCCAAACGAGCACTTCTATTTAAAAACATAAGATTAGTCTTGCCCACGCTCTTGATGAGGACTGACTAAACAATCCATGGGTAGAAACCCTTTCATAGCAGTGGCTCCAGCAAAGGATATGGTAAAAGTTGGTCTGCCATTTAAACTTTCATTTAAAAGTACAGCCTTCTGTGACTTAGATATGGTTGGAAAAGAGGTGTTTCCTTTAAAATGTTTCCCATATTATTCTTTGAAGGAGAAATCATCTTTCAAAGAAATATTTGAGATTAAATGACCTCTGTTCAAGATTTAAAGGCAGTTTCATACATGCCTTTCCTACCTGCGTGGGTTTGTAGGCCATCAGTGCTTGGAATCAGAAAACTGTATTTTTACAGAAAAATATTACCGGTAGTTGTGCATAAGGGCACTTACCTGGGAGTAAACTCCATTGAATTCAGTGACATTTGCTTCCAGAAATACTGACTTCCATTAATATTGGGAATGCATCCCTGTTTGAGCAGCCAGAGCCAGTAATAATTATTTTATTCAGTATGAAAGTATTGGATTTTTACCTTGCAGTGAACCTTATTAAAATTCCTGGTCTTCATTTCTGTCAACATGAAGGCAACAACATCCATTGCAATGGGCTGTGGTAAGTAATGACATAATGTGCATACTGTACTTCCCTATTCATATGTAATATTTTATCATCTCTGCTTCATTGCATGATCTGCCCTAATCCATAGACCCAGGTCAGGTTACTGCCATTCTACAAGAAAAGATACATGAATCACTGCCCCCAAAATGGTTTATCATCTAAAATAATGAATATACAACACTTGGAGAAACAAAGGCAAGCAAACTGAAATAATAATCCTGGTAGAAAATTAGAATATTTCATCTACGGAATTTCAACGTAGGTAGAAAAACCATCAGTCTGTATCCACACTCCCATGTGTGTCTTCAACGTCATGCAATTTGATGCTGCCAACTGTGTATTTGCCTCACATTTTTGACTTATTCTGTTCTAGTTTTGTTGCTGACTTGTACATATGCAACTAAAGAAGCTGCAAAGAAGAATAAAAAGTCTAAACTCTGTAAGTGAACAAAGCAGTGAGGGCAACTGATCCCAAGACTGTTTCAGCTATGCTCAAAGCCGTTTCTCTGTTTGGATGTTGGATCTTTAGATCAGATGTTGAAAACAGGGCTTATGGAAGTTACTCTGTCTGCTCTGTGATGCACAGCCATTTTGTTGACAGCTTTTGCACATCATAATGTTCTAGAGAGCCCCAAGAGACATTGTGTATCTGCTATTGGCATCACAACTTAAAATCTTGACTGTAAATGTGAAGAAGAAAGGGCTTCTCTTTGGGATGGGAGAACGGTGGGTGTATAGCAGAGCTCCTACACAACAAATGGTTGGATCTGGGCTATAATATGTAGGATTTAATATGCTATAAAAGGGATATTCTTGCTGGGTTACCACACTTGGAATGCCATTCAAAATGTGACACGGGTCCGCTAACAAGCTAGCTATCAATTCACTATCCTAGGTGGGAGAGTTTGCTCTCCGCCATACAGTGCTTTTAACCAGTACCCCATGCCCTCTGAAGGAGAATAAAACTAAAAATAAAATTAAAATGTCCTCAAAGGTCTTGATGGATCAATTGAGATGAGTCATGCCTAAGGGAGCCTGGAGGTAAATTTCCAGATTACTATCCTGATTGGTTAGGCAGACTTGGGACTTAGATCATAGGTTTAGAAAATACTATAGACTTGTCCAGAGGTTGTCCAGAACTGGCCATTGCTACCGTGTCTGTCTCTTGCTATGGGGTGGGGTTGCTGGCCCTCCAGCCGATGATGCAGAAGGACATCGCTACGGGAGCCTCATGGGGCAACCCATGCACTTGCTGAGTGAGGGGGAAGCAGCTTGGCTGCTGTTGGCAATGGCACCACATCCGGGGGTGGGAGATGGGGGCAGGGACAATGAGGGAGAGAGAGTGACAGACCAGTGGTGCCAGCCTTTGAGTATAAAAGCCTACCAAAAGCCAAGGATGAGGAGGCCGGACCAGGAGCGGAGTGAGTGAGCCAATGACTCCCTCTGTGGAGGGGCACAAATGGCAAATCCCCAATGATAAGACCCCAACTGGCAGGGACGAAGAGGACTAGAGTACAACCTCAACCCCCTCCCCTCCTGAGGCCATAGGGGCATTGACCGAGGGCCCTTGCATGCCATCCCAGACCATGTCTGGGCCAGCTGAGAACTCACCTCAGGGATCCTCCCCACTCCCCGGGCCACACCCTGGGGCCCCAGGCACAACAGAGGAACAGGAGGGAAGGCAAGAGTAATTCCCAGTTGGGAGGCGTAGCAGGAAAACCCTCAGGGCACTGTGGCATCTGTCGGAACAAGTAGCGCTTGTTTGAGTACCAGTGCTCCTGTGTGGGTTTGGGTAGCAGTGTGGTTTGGGTAGCTCCTCTGTGGGTTTGTGGTGATAAGAGAGAGATGAGAGGGGAGAACGAGGCAAGAGAAGAGAAGAAGGCAGTTACCTTCCTTGGTATCTGGGTTGTCACAGAGATTGTGGAGTTGGTGGAGTGGAAGTACATGACACAGCACAGTAGGTGTCCCTCACACACACCAAAGTTGAGACAGAAGGAGACCGAACAGAGACTAGGTCTCTGGTTGGACTTTTGTGGATTTTTTCACTGGCTGTTTTTAGCCAGGAAAGGATCATCGAGTTAGGATTGGGGGTTAGCCCATCCACTAATCTGAGCCATAGTGAGTTAATTGAATTAAGGTTGTGGAATGGTAGATGTCCCCAACATCTCAAAAGCGGTTTGTTGACTGCATCCGTTTTGATAGCAAGGGAGGCTTGAGTCTACTACTGTTCTTTGTTGGCCTGAATTGCCTTGTTTATCTCTAGCAGCAGGATATCCTTATGTTTGTGCCATACTCTGCAGGTCCAGATAAGACGACCAGACACCTGCACTCACTTTTAGGAAATCTACATAAGGCCTCTCCAGGCATGTGGGGAGGGGGGTCAGGGGAAAACGAGACATGGGGAGACACGATGTCCTTTTGAATCTGGTTTGGGTTTAATGTGTTCCTAGCATCGACTTTGGACAAAAAAACACATAAGTCTGGCTTGGGCCCCATGAATTTCTAGCATTTACCCTTGACCTAAGACATGTGTTAGGGCTACCTCAAAACAAAGAGGCAAGCCATATAACACTGTGACTTAAACACCCAACGTCTAAAATGAGCATTGGCATTCCAATGTCTCCACTACTTAAAAACAAGGATGCTAAAACAATTGCATAAATGGGTATAAATGGTTTAAAATGGGCAGCAAATACTGTACATAGCACTCTCTTGTGTTAATGGCATCACTTTAACTAATGTTAGAAACAAAATTAGCCATCTTGTGTATTTATAGATGTTCCTCAGATTGACTGTGACATCAAAGCTGCAAAGATAATCAATCCAGAATTCATTGCAAAGTGTCCTTCAGGATGCCAAGATGTCAAATACCGAGTCTATGGAACGGATATCTATGCTTCTTTTTCCAGTGTGTGCGGTGCTGCTATTCACAGGTCAGCAGGGTTCACCTTCAGCTAAGACTATACACAGAACTAATGGAAAAGTTGAACTTATCTTCAGGTGTTGAAACTTCACAGGGTATGAGGGAAGCGTTTTACAAACTCAGCAGTTCTGCAGAGTTATTTTAGGCTACTAACCAGTGTTTTCCAAACTTTTTCGACCTGCAGCTCCCTTAACTATTGGCGACCGTTGACCGTGGCTCCCCATTACATTATGTTGATGCCTGCCAATTGGCATTGCACTGTTTTCCGAGAGGATTCTGTGGCATGCCGTGGCTCCCCTGGCTGGTTTCCCTGGAGAGCCGTGCCTCCCAGTTTGGGAACCACTTAAATTTTGCTGCTGTTGATACTGAACAAGGTGCATTTGTTTTCCATAACAGCCTTCTGGGGTGAATGCAGACATAAAGAGAGATCACATGGCAAGCTCTCACCTAGCTTTGCAATTGAAATGACAGATGTGCCGTTTCAGTACCAGTAAAACTAACATAGGCTCAGTCCTCAGTCTTGCCCTCTTCCAGGCTTGCCATCTACAGTACTATTTTTTCTTTTTCTTTTTAAAGCCACATGGACTTTTATCCATTAGCTATTAATTCATCTTAATCATTTGTTGAAAACAGAAAAAAATGTTAAGTGCAGAATTACTCTGGGAGTTGGAGCGAGGTATAATTGGTGATGTCACAAGTGCCTGCCAATTAACGTTGTGCACAACTGGCTTTTACTGCAGAACCATTTTTTTTCCAAAGCTCAATCCTGGAGAGAAATAAGTAGCTTTGAACAAATGCTATGATGCCACTTATAACGTGACCCTATCATTCTATGCATATTATGTCTGCCTTTTGTCTTGATCCTATGCAGAAGAATAGACATACAACAGAGTTTGCTTTCATTCGGTAAAAGATGTACATGATGACACAGACAAGGGTTAACGGAGATGAGATAATGAACAGTTAAATAGTGTGGAAGAGTAAGCAAGGCAAATGCTTGCAGAAGTTACAGCTTGAAGAAGCTCACACAGTCTTTTGCTAATGCATCTGCTCTAACATTCCTTTGTCAGTCATTTGTGGAATATCAGTAGCCTGAAAGAAAACAAATTACCAGTTTGCAATGGTGTCCCACACCTGGTCACCTGATGGTGCTTTTCACTCACCATGGGTGATCGGGTAAGTGGCTGATTACAAGCCTTAACAGCCCAATCTTATCCAACTTATGCCGCCGGCTGAGCTCTGCTCAGCCTCAATCCTATCCCATTTATGCCACCGGTGTAACCAGCGGTACAGTGAGATCGGGAGGCCCCAGAACAGAAAGGGGATTCAAATCCCCTCCAAAAGGGGAATTCAAAGGGGATTTGAATCCCCTTTCCGTTCTGGGGCCTCCTGTTCTCACTGCACCGCTGGTTACACTGGTGGCATAAGTTGGATAGGATTGCGCTGTAAGTAAGGTAAGGCAAAGGTAGTTCAGACTAAGCATTCCAAAGCACACAGTGGAGTCCTGTGCTCCATCCTGCATGCAAATGACACAGGAAGCTGGACTAGATGGGCTTTTGGCCTGATCCAGCAGGGCTCTTCTTATGTTCTTATACAGTAGTCTCTAACCAGGAAAAATATTCACCATGATGTCTGGGGGCTGATTGAAGCAACTCCAGTCACCTCACCGGAAGAAAATATACCAGACACCAACTCGGGCTTCCTTATGTTCAAGTGGCAATTTTTGCTATGGGAATGCACCCACATATGTCATTTATTATTATACTCTATTTATTTGTATGAGACTCTTCTTATCATCAACCTACATAAATATGATCTGACAGGAAAAAAATGGGGCTTGACAAGTTTACTGCTTTAGAATTTGCAAAGGCTATCAGAGCAACGTTTAGTCCCAATAAAGGTAAAAGGAAGAGTAGGGATTTTTTTTTTACCAGGACAAGAAATTAAGTACCGGTATATCCTGAAAAGATGTGGCAGGCATTATGAAGTAAAAAGGAGCTTAGCTGCTTAGCCCATAAACAGATTTAAGAGACAAAGCCAAGCTAGGATAGTAGAGCTTTCTTCTTTGAAGTACTGCCTGGTTCCCAGGAATTCTGCCACCACCTGAAAGGAATGAGGTACTCAGCTGTTCCATAAAATTGCCATTCAAACTGTAGAGACACAGATTTCATTCCTGTTGAATGTTGATTGACTGAAATAATGAGTAGTCAAATTAATATCCAGATTATCAAGTACTTGGTGTTCCAAAGTGGTGTCCCTTGTATTTAATTAATAAATCTGCTCAGTGCATTGGAAACAGAGATAAACCTAGTGCAGAGAATCCACTTGACTACTGGGTTGGAGCAAGTCCAGAGATGTGTAGGTTGTGGGGGGGGGGGCAGTATCTACTTAAATTTTTGGAATTGACATGTCGGAGATACCCTGTAGCCCTCTTGGAGGTTTGCACCTGGTCTGGTTGGGTCTGCAGTCCAAGAGGCATTTGAAAATCATTTTTTCTCAATCATGTTAAGGAGAGAAGTTTCTGATTTTGAATTCATTTCTTTTGCAGTGGTATAATTGACAAGTCTGGAGGGAAAATCCTGGTTCAAAAGGTTGCTGGACAATCTGGTTACAAGGGTAGTTACTCCAATGGAATCCGGTCATTGTCTTTGCCACGTTGGAGAGAGTCCTTCATTGTTTCAGGTATTGCTGAAGACCTAATTCATTTGATTTTTGTACTACCATATTGGTTAATTTTATGCTGGTCTGTGACTGTAATAAAGATGAGATGGTACTACCATATTGTTTAGTTTTAAAACTACTAATCAGATGATCTGATAATAGCATGGAGAAAAAGAACAAAATTCTCAACATACTGTTTTAGGGGGTTGCCTTGAATAACTTTTAGGGGGTTCTCAACATACTGTTTTAGGGGGTTGTCTTGAATGCTTTGTGGAAAACTGTTCAAAACAATGTGCAGAAATCTAGGGATTCAAACCCAGAAGGCATGATTTGCCCTGTACAGAAAGTTAAAAGATACCCAGCCCAATCCTCACTAACAACCCCCCCCCCCCGGTGCCAGAATGAGCATTCCGGCGCTGGAAGCAGTGCACTTTCGCTACTACTTTCGAGCAGGGAAGGCCGGCACAGGGGCCGGCCTTCCCCGCTCCGACGACGGAGTTCCTGCCGGACCCAGGTAAAACAGGATCTGGCGGGAAGGGGGGGATCGCCAGAGCCAGGAAGGTGGCCATTGTCTCCGGCAGCCCGGGAGGAGGTGGGGGACGGCCTTCAGCCAAATCCTGACCCCCGCCAGGCACCAGAGCCTTTACATGGCCTCCTCTACTTCCGCCAGCAAAATAGCTGGTGGAAATCTGAGGAGGCCGATAGCGCCTGGCCCCTGTTACACTCAGGGAAGGGGACGAGTGTCCCCTTCCCTGAGTAGTCCTCCCACCTGGCAGCCACGCTAGCTGCCAGTGCACGGGATGTCACGGGCGGCCATGGGCTGCTGGCCGGATCCTAGGCAGGATTGCGCTGTAAGACTTTTTTGTGGCAGCTGAATTATCTGTAATTGCTCATAAGAAATGTGTTCACATGTCCTGATCTGATCTGATCAACCCAGCAAATATTGCTGTATATGTTCACGATTCTCACAGCAAAAAATGGTTTACCACAGGAGTTGCTAAGTCTCTGGTTCATATCATTTAACCTGGGGAAGCTCTTTAGGGATGCATCAATATTCAGATGCCCCCAAATGAGTTGTCTTTTTCAATGCAAACAGTTTACCTTCAAAATAATAAATGAGTGTGAGAACATTCTTGTGGTGAAGGGCCGCCTTACCCCCGCAGCTCCAACCACGAGGGAAGGCAGTTACCTTCTGAGTCCCGCAACAACGGAACCCCCAAACACGTCCCCAACAAGGGAAGGTAGTCTCGCTGCCACCACCTGGGGAACTTAACAGCAGGCCACGCTACCCCAGGACTAGCGTGCCTCTCTGAGCGTTGTTCTGGGGTCCCCGCACTAACAGGTCCAGCAGAACCAACCTCGGTAAGTTGGCAACACTGCACCAACAGTGTGCCCAGTCGGCCTTAGCTCCACAGCACCAACCGTGGGCTAGGTATACTTAGGGTAAACAGCTCCAACTGTTTGGGTACGTCCAAATAACAGGCCAAGCGTCCGGCAAGGGTAAGATCCGTCCAGTCCAATAAACACACCAGATGTAAAAATATATAGGTGTTTATTTAAGCTATGCCAGCATAGAATAGAAGGCAGAATTACTGCATATATATATATATATATCATATTGACAGACACAAACATTTAGGTCATAAAAACAACAAATCACTAAACTTCTACCACTGAACTGTTTTCCCTCACTCACCCAAGAAAGCACTTTGAGGATGAACCGACCAGGCCCAAGCCCCACAAGCACATAGGCAAGGACCATACTGTGGTTAAGGCATGATGTCTTCCATAGGGGTGCATGCAGCACGGAGCTCACACACAGATGACTCATACAAAGAGACAGCTACCAAGAGAACTGCCCCCACCCCCTTGGGGTCTCATACTTATACTCTTTAGGGTCTTTGAAGATGGACATACAGGATTGTCCAATAGAGGGGGGGGGAAGGCAGGACATCCGGGGAGCAATGACTCTGCACTTCTCTGGGAAATTCCCATGGAAGCAACCCAGCAGGTGCCAATTAAGATGTTGATTAGTCAGCTTGGTCTCAGGCTGATAAAGCCCTTTGTTTTACATTCCACCCTTGCTTATCTTCTGAGACCAAGACACTGCCTCTTCCAAGGCCGAACACTGACTCCAAACTGTCAGGTCCCAGATTTCACAGGAAGAGAGACACAAAGTTGCTTTTTTGCTACAATTTTGCTTTGCCTTTCCATAATATCAGGTTATGTGTATCAGGCTGATATTCAACAGTAAGACTTGGTGTACAAGGAGTTTAAAGAGGTGTCTCTAAACTTGAGCAGTGCTGGATTGAACTGTAGCAGAATAACTACTTAGCCATCCTACTGATGAGAAAGTCACATTTAATAAGTACAAGAAATCTTTCTGCCAGTGTTAAGTTATAAACTCCCATTGGTTGTTTTTTTTTTTAATGTGTTGCAGGATTTCACCATTGTATTGTTAGTTGTGAGATAAGCTTGTAGGAAGAGACTGAAAGCGCACAAGTTGTGTTAAGTAATCTGTGAGTAATCCAGGAGTAAGGAGAGTTGAGCTTGGACATTGCTTCCATTGCAACCAAGTGCTTGTCAATAAGCCAATAGTGGCATGGCAGAGTTTTAAAGCAAAAACCATACTGACAATGTGTTTCCACTTTACAAACCATTCATACTTTGGGATTTGCCAACTTGGCCAATGAAGATCTGTACAAAAGCCCATAGAAAGAAAGAAAGAATTAGGGTTGCCAAGCCAGGATGCAGAATGATACAAACAGCAAAGAACACCAGGCATGTTTACTAGGGCTAAAAAGAGGTACACACTAGGAGGTATGCAAATTGGCTGGTATTCTCTTTCATCTCAGAGTATTGAAATGAATGCTTATATGTAAATGAATGGCTCCATTCAGTTCAATGAGAGCTCCCTGTTAATAGGTTATGAAAGTAACGTTTTCTGTTCTGCTTCTCTTCAAGTATTGGGAAAAGGGTAGACAGCCGTGAGATCCATCTGCTTGATTTTTCATGCAGCGTCTAAAGCAAAGTACTCCATTTTTCAATTCAAATTTCAAATTGTCATTTTTTTAAAGGTTTCTGGTTCTACAGTATTTAGCCAAAAAAAATTTTCCTTGAAATAAGAAGGGCTTTGCTTGGGAGATGCTGCATGGAAAACCAGGCAGGCAGATCTAATTCCACTTTCTACTATGCTCAGACTCTTCTCTTTTGTTTAATTAATTAGCATTTTTAGCTTTGGTCAAGTTGTACTGGGTTTTTTAATGTCTTGGCCACAGTTGATCCCAGAGTTGCATGTATTTATTATGCCCATTGAAATCAAGTAGTTTAAGGCTGCAGTCCTAAACACATACCAGGGAGTAAGCACCATTGAACAAAATAGGACTTACTTCCAAGTAAACATGTACAGGTTTGTACTGTAACAGCACAATCCTGTGTAACTCTTTTGCACTGGGGTAACAGTAGATCCACCGGTGTAAGTGCACTTATGCCAGTGTAACTTGCCGTATGTCGCCGGACGCAGTACGGAGACCTGCGTGATCCCCCTTGGATGCCGCGCATGCATAGTTCGGATGCAGGACAGATGCCAGCGCAATTCCGTTGGCGCAGGAGGTGTCCTAACGCCTCCAGAATGCCCCCTGCGCCGGTGGAGTTGCAGTGGTGTCCATCCCACATCCGAACTGCACTTGTGCGGCGTCCGAGGGGGGTTACTCCGGTCTCCGTCCTGCGTCCGTCGACATTCGGCAAGTTACACTGGCATAAGTGCACTTACACCGGTGGATTTACTGTTACATCGGTGCAAGAGTTACACAGGATTGAACTATTTGTGTGCTTAATTCAGTGTTAGATTATGGTAATCAAATATGTAGTGCTCATCTGTTGTTTTTGCTTTGATAAATTATAGTAAACTTTTATGGTTCAAACCCCATGCAACATTACACCGTTCAGTGATTTACCACTGACTTTGGTAACACATAGAGGATATAGGATAAATACCTCTTGATATGTAAAAATATGCACTTAACCATGAGTGGGAGAAGATACTGGTAGACCATGTCATTGTTGACTGTGCCCCTCTTCTGCTAAAGATTTTGGGATTTGCCAGCTTGGCCAATACAAAGGGCTTGCCAATCTGTACATTAGCATTGCCAAACTAGGATGCAGAATGATACAAACAGCAAAGAACACCAAGCAAGCAAAACGTAGACATAATGGAAGGAAGTTAGAAACCTAAGCCTATGTATGTTTCCTTCCCCTGAATTCAGTATTTATTTATTTGTTTGTTTATTTAATTTGAAGAATTCATATCTCGCCTTTCCCATGCCAAAGCATACGCCCAAGGCGGCATATGCCCAATAGGACCTACTCCAATGTAAGTATGTACAGAACTGCAGCTTCACAGTAGCAATTAACCTAACAGCACAGTCCTATGCATGTCTGCTCAGAAATCCCATTGAGTTCAGTGGAGCCCCAGGTAAATATGTTTACGATTGCAGCCTAACAGCCCGATCCTAACTAACTTTCCAGCACTGATGCAGCCATGCCAGTGTGGAGCATGCTGCATCCTGCAGAGGGGGCAGGGGACAGTCATGGAGGTCTCCTCGAGGTAAGGAAACAAATGTTTCTTTACCTCGGGGCTGCAATGTGGCTGCATCGGCATTGGAAAGTTGATTAGGATTGCTTTCAGTCGTGCCTTTTCAGAGGCACCACACTTTGCCTGAACTACATGTTACCATTTGCTGTATGCAGGTACCACCCACCTTAGGGTGTATCTTTCTGTCTCCTAATGTACTTGTGGACATGTAAGAGATAGAGGTGAAAGACTTGGCATTCCTTTATGTGTGGACAAACTACATATGATAGCCCCTGGACTGCAGTCCGATGTTCGGTTTTTGTTTTTTGTTAGATGTTGTATGTAATGTGTGTTGATTGTTCCTGTCTTTAATGCCAATGAAGGTTCCTGACTGACTGACATGTGTAGACAAACTTAGCTGTAATAAACAAGCCCAGGAGAATACAATTTGCAACATTTTGCATCAGAGTTTCTGTGTCTCACCAGGGGTAGAAAAATTGACTAGTTTCTATAAATACTGTTCTTAAGTAATTTACTGTTTCTAAAAATATTCCTTTAAAACATATTTTGAAGCAGCAGATGTCAACAGGAGCCACATATGGTGTGGTGTGCTAAAAGGTTTGTGGTTTATACTAAAATATAACTGCTGCAATTCCTCATATACTTTTTAAATGTGAATTGTGCTTACTTTATGAAGGGACATGGAATCCTAATCTTAGAACCAAATGAAACTTCCATATGCCATAGCGCACACACATACGTTGGATTCTTTCACTCTTATCATAGTAAATTATGGACTTTGAAAGTTATCTGTCATGCGCCATGAAAAAGTATCTGTGCAATTTAAATAAGAGAACTAGAGAACTGTCCTTGCAAGAAAAACCCAGGAGACATGAGGAGTTACTTAGTATTTAAGAAGTTTTGTAAATTCCACAAACCTGCCCATCCACTTTTCTTTTGTATCTTAGTGGTAATTCTCACACTGAGTGGGGGTGGGGGAAGGAAGGAATGGCTAAAATGCAAAACCAAAATCAGTTGAAGGTTTAAGTGCCTTTTTAACACACTATGGACATTTCATTGTGTTAAGTATTTATTGTTTGTTTGTTTATTTATTGGCTTACAGTGCAATCCTTTGCATGTCAACTCAGAAGTAAGTCCCATTGAGTTCAATGGGACTTCAACTTACACCACCGGTGTAACCAGCAGGGGAGGGCAGGGCGGGAGGCTTTGGAGGGGAGATTTAAATCCCCTTTGAATCCCCCTTTGGAGGGGATTTGAATCCCCTTACCGTTCTGGGGCCTCCCATTCTCGCTGCACCGCTGGTTACACCGATGGTGTAAGTTGGATAGGATTGCGCAGTTAGTCCAAGATACATGTGTATAGGATTAAAGCATTTAAATACTTCTTTCTTTTTAATTTGAGGTTCCCAGTTCATTTACTCTCTGATCTGGCTTTTTCTTTTCTTTTTTGTAGAGGGCAAACCGAAAAAAGGCATCCAATACCCATCAACTCTTGAATATTCATCTTCAAAAAGTGCACCTGTTAAAGGAGGCAAGTTTTGGGTTTTCTGCTGGAGTCCGCTTGCATGGACGTATGTCCTTCCATACATGCATGTTTGGTGTAATGCAAAGGGACCATAGCTTAGTGGTAAAGCACATGCTTCGCATTCAGAAGGTCACCAAAGTTCAGTCCCTTGCTATAGCTCTCCAGGTAGACACACCCCTGCTAACTGGGCAAGAGGCACTTTTTCAATTGGTGCTCCTCTTATATTTAGCAGGGGGAGAGTAACTACTCCCCTTTCACCCCAGCACAGTGTCTTTTCTGATGGCTGTTTGCTGGTGGTGTTCTGCATCTTTTTTTAGATTGTGAGCCCTTTGGGGACAGGGAGCCATTTCATCATTTGATTTTGTCTGTAAACCGCTTTGTGAACTTTTTGTTGAAAAGCGGTATATAAATACTGTTAATAATAAATAATAATAATATGCACCCTGAAAAGCCACTGCCAGTAAGTACTGAGCTAGATGGATCAGTTTTCTGACTTGGTAGCTTCCTACGTAAAGTTTTTTGCCCTGATCCAGGAAGGGAGATCATGTATGCATGCACAGAGCCAGCCTTAGGAGCTGCGGGGCCCAATTGGAAACTTTGTGTGTGTGTGTGTGTGTGTGTGTGTGTGTGTGTGTGTGTGTGTGTGTGTGTGTGTGTGTGTGGCGCCCCAAGTTCACAGCCAAGGTCTATAGAATCTTAGAGATAAAAATAAAATGTATTATAGACTTTACATCTCTATGGTAGAATGGAAAGCAATCAAAATGTGCGCTTAAAAAGTGCATATGAGTTAATGGACCAAATGGATCTAAGCACATGTTAATGTGTGTATTTGACAAGACTAGAGTAGATTACCCTACTGTGGGGGGCCCTTATGCGCAGGACCCAATTGAGAGCAGTTGGTCCAATTGCCTTTTAGCCATCCCTGTGCAAACAACTGCTCCAGAGGCAGTCCATATCCAATGAGGATGCACATACACATTTATATCCACATTATGAAGCCCATCCAAAACTCATTGGACTGCTTTTTGATGCATGCCTGTATCATCCAAACTGGCCCAGAATTTGTGTTTACTTTTTAAACAATGCTACATTGCTAAAAATCTTGACAATCTCAACATTTAAAAATGGCAAGATTACAAAAATAAAAGCAGAGCAACAATTGGGGCAGCATCCATAGTAACATTTCCATAAACGAAAGCCCCCCCCTCCCCGAGTACAGAAGGACTGTACTACTTGTGTAAAGGGCATGGGTCCTTTGAGTGAGCAGAGTGCTCCTTCCATTCTTAGAAGGAGCTTCCGTTTATGGAACCAGTACTCTGGATGCCATTCTTAGACTTCAAAAAATGAATGACACGTACTGTTAATTCGGGTAGCCAGTTCTCCTTTTCTTCTCTCTGTCTACCCCCTCCACCTATTATTTATTTAGTAACATAGTTCTGTCTATATGCATGGAGCTTTACGTAGCATGAAAACAGACCCCACAAAAAACCAGTTAGGTCCGTGTCCTAAAGACTCATAATCTAAAAGAATTGTGCAATGACATGCTGTTTCAGAGTGGTTGGAGTCCAGTAGAATATATTTATCTGAAATATATTTATCTGAAATGAACTACTGTTCCTGCTCAGTAGTTCTAACACTTAGTTCCATTTGACATTAGTCTTTATGAAACCGTGGAGGTTAATTTAGAACTTGCAATCGGCAGGATGCTAATTTAGCCGTGGTATCTAATAGTCAAAGGCCAGCGGGTGGCGCAGTGGGTTAAACCGCTGAACCATGAGCTGTCGATCGAAAGGTTGGCAGTTCGAATCCGCGACGGGGTGAGCTTTCGTTGCTTGGCCAGCTCCTGCCAGCCTAGCAGTTCCAAAGCATGTTAATGTGAGTAGATAAATAGGTACCGCTTGCGGGAAGGTAAACAGCGCTCCGTGTTCCAGCTGCATACTACGCGCTGCGGCAAGGAGAGTCATGCCGGCCACATGACCACGGAGGCGTCTTCGGACAACGCTGGCTCTTCGGCTTTGAAATGGGGATGAGTACCACACCCTAGAGTCGGACACGACTGGACTTAATTGTCAGGGGTCACCTTTACCTTATCTAATAGTCAGGAGATTTGGTACCAAGCCCTTTCAGAACAAAGTCTTATTTTATGATAGCAATGAAGAACTTTAAGGAGCCACCTGAGTGTAGTCGTCCACCATACTTTAATGAGGTTTCAAAGTTGGACAGTGTCTCCCATACTCCTGCTACCTGATATATTGGAAGTGCCAAGGTCTGAACCTATTGACTCTTTCATACAGGTGGGCCCCCATATCCGCTGGGGATATGTTCCAGGCCCCTCCGTGGATACTTGAAACCGTGGATAAGAGCGAACACCCCCTCCATGGTTTCCTGAGGGCCCCCCCACCCTGCCTCCCCTGCAGGCAGGCATGCTTGCCCCCCCCCAGCTCTTATTTTTCTTTCAGCAAGCTTTGTTTCTTCCTTAAAACAAACAGAGAAGCAGCCTCCATTGCAGAGGTTTCTGTTAACCTTGCAGAGCCTCTCTAGTACTTAGTCTCATTCTACTTGCCTGTAATAAGCAGCCAGAGGCTGCTTCTCCTGTTTGTTTAAGGAAGAAACAAAGCTTACTGGGAAAAAGTAAAAGCCTGGGGGGTCCCCATGATCCGTGGATAACTGAAACCGTGGTTAGCGAATCAATGGATATGGGGGCCCACCTGTATAAGCATGCAGTCAGTTGCTCAATGACTGCATCTCTGTGTAAGCTTACATATTGCTTTCTTATATTGCTAAACTGGAAATTTTATGTCTTTCGTAATTATTCTGTAATCATAATTCCCTTCAAACTGGCAGCTCTCTTAAATTCTCATAACTGCGGTAGGTAATTCATAATTCCCTTTTGGCCTAGACTGACATGTAATGATTTCTATATTACCTCAGGTATGATAATTTATATTTAAATAGTTTTGCAGTGAAAATGTGCCAGTGAAATAAAACTTGCATTCCAGTTAGAAGTATCTACAGCTGCCTGCTTGACAAAGCTCATCAGATTGTTAGTTTCTTTTCCTTTTTTGTTGTTGTTTTGTTTTTAATAAAGCAGCAAATCCTTTGGTCACAGGAATACTAAATGACTTTCCTCTCTTTTTTCACAATATAATATTAAACCACTTCAGACAAACAAGTGTGTGTGTGTGTGTGTGTGTGTGTGTGTGTGTGTGTGTGTGTGTGTGTGTGTGTTCGTTCCCTCTTTTCTAATCATAGACTATGACAGTCATAGATTTCTCGTGAGTTAGCCTGACTCTTACTGTTGTTCATCATAAAAACACTGAGATATGATGTGGAAGTTCAGAAGATTCAGTTTGCAAGTGTATTGTGTTGAAGAGGAAAGAACAGAAAGCATCCTTTCCCGGTGTCTTCTGCTAGGCTTCAGAGATGCATGAAGGACAGCAGGATTCTGAATTTATCAGTTTTCTTTGTTGAACAGCAAGCCCCAAAATTCTGAAAGGGGGAAAGGTATTTCTATTTCAGGGATATTGTCAGAAATGGCCTAGTCTCTTTCCTTGTTGGTTTCAAAATGTCTGGGCACCACCAAGTTCACAATGCGCCTTCATATTGTGTAATTGCAGCAACTCTTTTTCAAAGTACCGTATCACAATTGTGCAACTCTGTTGTGCAAATAGAGGTGCTGGTTTGCACAGATTGTGTCTCGCCTTCTAGGCTATGGGCAGCCCAATCCTACCTAAATCTCCACGAGGAAATGCAGTGGTGCTGGCATGGGTTATGCTGCATCCCGCGGGGGGATTTTGGCTGCTGTGGGTCTCCTCAGGATAAGGGGACATTTGTCACCTTGCCCCGGGATAAGCCCCAGCAGCAGCTATGGGTCAACTCGGACCTGCAGCAGCAATATCACTGGTGCAAGCCTGCGTTGATCCATGCAGGCAGATCAGGTCCGGGAAGGGGGTTTGGATATGGCATGGATTGGCACCCCCGTCACCGCCCCGATTCAACCCCCTCCCCGCCCTCGCCCCTGCTCTGGACTTACCTGCTCTGGCAGACCTCCTGACGACTGCTGGCACCAGCAGGAAGACTTCAGTCTTCCCACCAGCACGCCTGGACCTTCCACTGTCGCAAAGCGCTTCTGCCAGCTCAGGCCCTTGATGGGATTGGGCCATAAATCTAGTGGCAGCTGCTTGTGCTCCAAGGTGTTTGCAAGGGGTCCCCTGTTAGTTTGAATTGAATTGATAGAGCTGTAGTATCGGGGATCCAGGGGTGGGCTTAAATAATATAATAAGGCCTAAAAGAACCAAAGATTAGCACAGGCCTCTGAGCCGAAGTAGAAAAAAAGGGAAGTACAGCTTACGCTTGCTAAGTACACCCCCCCCCCCGACACATACCTGGCTTGGCAGAAACCGCAAGAAGTACAGATGATTCTAGGAACATCACCCACAGGAAAAGGAGGGTGGAGGGTATGACCAAATAAGGTAGGGAGAAGGCGGACAGCCAAGAACTATCCAAGTCATGATTATTTTGGTATATTATAAGAGAATGGAAAGTCCCCAGATGTCCCTTGTTTGTTACATAAGCCTCGCCTGATCGCAAACCATTGGAGGGGCGATACAGGGGAGGAACAAGGAGGAGGAGGCACCTTGAGGTACAAGACTATAAATACTGCTGTCTTTCTGTATTTCTTTATGCCTTGCCCCATAAGGGCAAGTGCATCCTATGCGCATAGTACTTTAATAAAATCATCAATTTGGTCAATTATGGTCTCAGTATTTTTCGGCTATCGAACCCAGGTCACGGACCTCAACCGCCACCCTTTTGGGGGTGTGCGCACAACAGAGCGTATCAAATATTCCTTTATACTTATGCCGCATTTAAATGCTAATATAGGAGGATCACTACGCAAAGAATATCAGACAACTGCGGCACCATTAGCAGCTACACAAGTGGCCACCACAACACCAAAGCCTTCTGTCATGACGACAGTATTTGTCAGCACAACTCCAAAGCCAACAACAATCCCAATGACCATCCATACAACAGTTGTCACCAAAACAACTACAACTACGAAGCCTCCACTTGCAGTGCACAAGGTCAGAAACATCGGTGAGTAGAACGAAAGGGGTTGGAGTAGTTTAACTGTGTGCATGTTCCCTGTCTCACTGGCATTCGGAGCACTTTAGAAACTGACTTAGAGGACTGTTATTTATTACATTTTATAAATGTAGTACATTCTACTATAACACATATGGAATCCTTTCTGATGGGGAGAGAAATGAAGTTAAACCATAATATTTCGGGGTGCCCAAAGGGCTATTCACACATTGGGTTGTATAGTGTACACAGATTGTTGATCTGTACATATGGGCTGTAACTCGCACACGTAGAACAGTACACATAATCTGTACTCTACATTTGAGGGGGTCAGTATCCAGGTTCACTTTGCTACTGTTGCTTGCTCCTCACTGTCTCCTAGTAAGCCTTCCCCAATGCCATTTTGCAAATGCTGCTGCTGCTGCTTTTCACCATTGCCTGGTAAGTGAGCTAGGGGTCCAGTACCTAATGGAGAGGCTTCTTGGGAGGCAGTGGAGAGTATGTGGCAGGGCCATCTTTTCCATTGGGCACGATGGGTAGTTGCCCGGGGGTCCTTGAGCACAGGGGGGCCCCATTGCGCCACCACCGCAGAAACAAGTGTTTAAAAAGGTGTTTTTTTGCACTGCCATCACAACCGTCGTACTTTTTTTAACCTCCCTGAGGTGTGCTGGCCCCCTGGGGGGGTTGTGGAGAGCCTGTGGACCTTTCTGCAGGCCTCCCTTCGCCTCAGAAAGGTCCTCCGACGCGATCACAACCCACTTCCAGTTTCATCATCGAGCTTGCTGTAATCTTTCGTAGTATGTTGTATTGTTTTGTTTGGTAGTTTATTAATAAAAATTAAATATATCATGAAAAAAAGAAAAGAAAGAAAAACGGAAGTGGGTCGCGATCACGTCGGTGCCGACGCAGTTAAGACTGCTTTGGTATGTGGTAGCAGTGTCCACTAGTCCTCCTTTGCCTCATGAACTAGACCAGCAACAAGGAACCAGGACTGTTTCCTGTCAGCTGCCTAATTCTCAGGCACCGTAAGGACAGCTGACATGCACTTTCCAAAGCAGGTGTGTGTGTGGTGTGTGCACGCGCCCTTGGAGCCATTGGGGTCCTTTGAAGACCCCCTAGAACCAAACACAAAAGGATGCTCTTCAAAGGTACGGTGTTCATTTGCTTTTCTTTCACTTCATCTCTTGTTGCACACATGAACATTTGTGTACAGATGGTGTTCTATTCTCTCTAAGAGATCCTCCTGCTTCTTTTTAGGTTCTAGCAATGTCCATCCAGCTTACTCATCAGTGGCAGCTATAGCATCAAGTAAGTGCAGAGGCAGGGACGTGGCTTTGTCATACCCAGGCTGCAAACCGAAGCGTATTTACTTAAACGTATTTCCCTTTGAAATCAGTCAGACTTAGGTTTATGTGCACATGGTTAGGATCGCATTGTGAAACAAACCTTTACCATATGTCACCCCCTCGTTCTCTTTCTGTATGAGAAATAATAGTCAAATTGTCCTTGACGTATAACAGAAATGTATGTATTATCATTATAAGTTTTATACTGCCAATCGAAATGTTTCGAGCGGTTCACAAAATAAAACAAACGTTACTCCTTATAGAGGTTAATTTAACCTGTACATAAGATGGAATCTGGAGCAGGTCTTCCTCAACACTTGTGGCTGGTTGCACTTGTGGCTGTTTTTCCATCTTGCATTGCAGTTTACTTTTGGCAAACAAGTCCTAGAAATTTAATACTGAGAAGGCAGCTCTCCCCAAAAACCCCAAAAAACATTGTGGCATCTCCAGACAGTGTCCCTCTGTGAATCATGACCTATAGCATTAGGCATAAATCACCATGTAAAATTAAAATGATGTTACTGTGAAGGCATATCTACTTGGCAAGTGTACATGGATTACCACTTGTGCAGCCCAATCCTATGCTGACCTCCCCTGGCGTAACAAAGCCCTGCGCCTTCGCAAACGTGCCATAAAGCATATTGCACTGGCGTGGAGGCCAGTTGTGCCAGCCTGGAGACCAGCGCTAGCAGACCTCCACTGGTGCAAGAGCAGTGCCTGCCAGAGGCAGGTCGAGCTCTGCACCAGGCAGTGGGGAGGCGGGGGGGAGGGTGGAACAGGCCTGGGAGGGGGAAAGATCTGCGGAGGAGGCCTCCATTGAATCCTATCCCCCTTCCTGGGCCTGAAAGCCGGACACTGATCTGCCTAGATTTGCGCCAGCCATTTAGCTGATGCACATCCAAGTAGCCTCATAGAGGCTGCTGGGGTTCAACACGGGATAAGGGGATGAATGTCCCCTCCCTTACCTCCAGCAGCCTCCAACCCCGTGCTGGATACAGCAGACCCTGCTTTGGGGCTGCTGCATCCCAGCGAAGGGCTTTGGGTAGGATTGGGCTGTAAGTGTCACAAACCCTTCAAAGGATCATGATGAGAAGTGTAGTTTGGTGACTTTCTTTGTTAGAGCCTTCTTTATAGAACGTTAGTTATCGAGGTCTCCTAGGAAGAGGTAATGTAAATAGAGTCTGAGTTCCTATATTACATAAATATTTTTTCTAAGTTTATACTGTTGTTGAATATTTGTTGTTGTTGTTCAGTCGTGTCCGACCCTTCGTGATCCCATGAACCATATCCCGCCAGGCCTTCCTGTCCTCCGCTATCTTCCTGAGTTCGCTCATTTTCATGTTCGTTGCATCGGTGATGCTGTCTAACCATCTCATCCTTTGCCTTCCCCTTCTCCTTTTGCCTTCAATCTTTCCCAGCATCAGAGTCTTCTCCAGAGAGTCCTCTCTTCGCATTAGGTGGCCAAAATATTTGAGCTTCAGCCTCAGTACCTGTCCTTCCAGGGAACAGTCAGGGTTGATTTCATTTAGGATTGACTGATTTGATCTCCTAGCAGTCCAAGGGACTCTCAGGAGTCTTCTCCAGCACCACAGTTTGAAAGCATCTATTCTTCGGCGCTCAGCCTTCCTTATGGTCCAACTCTCGCAACCATACATTGCTACTGGGAACACCATCGCCCTGACTATACGAACTTTTGTTGGCATGGTGATATCTCTGCTTTTTATTATGCTGTCTAAATTTGCCATAGCTTTCCTTCCAAGGAGTAAGCGTCTTTTAATTTCATGGCTGCTGTCTCCGTCTGCAGTGATCTTGGAACCCCAAAAAGTAAAATCTGTTACTGCTTCCATTTCTGCCCCTTCTATTTGCCAGGAATTGATGGGACCCGATGCCATGATCTTAGTTTTATTAATGTTGAGTTTCAAGCCAACTTTTGCACTCTCTTCTTTCACTCTCATCAAGAGGCTCTTTAGTTCTTCTTCACTTTCTGCCATTAGGGTGGTATCATCTGCATATGCCTGCGCTATGTTGTTGTTGTTGTTCAGTCGTTAAGTCGTGTCCGACCGTTGTTCAGTCGTTAAGTCGTGTCCGACCATTCGTGATCCCCTGAACCATATCCCGCCAGGCCTTCCTGTCCTCCACTATCTTCCTGAGTTCGCTCATTTTCATGTTCGTTGCATCGGTGATGCTGTCTAACCATCTCATCCTTTGCCTTCCCCTTCTCCTTTTGCCTTCAATCTTTCCCAGCATCAGAGTCTTCTCCAGCGAATCCTCTCTTCGCATTAGGTGACTCATACTTAAAATGTTAAAATCCAATTTTAAGAATTATGGCAAATCTTTAAATACAACAGTGATGACAAGACTTCACCTTAACGTGAATGACTTACAATTTTGCAAATAATATTTTCCATTTTAATGTCTACTTCAGGGCAGGTTCAGGCTGTACAAGGAAGAATCCAGAATCAAGGTATGGCCTAACTTAAATTAATGTAGACCAAGAAGATGTTCCAATTAAAGTGATGTTCAAGTTTGTATATTGACCAGTAAAATATTTTTAAAGCATTCAGAGACACTTCCAGCTTTGCAAGTAACAGAAATAGCCCCCGAGCTAAGGCAGGTAAAGCCTTATAAAAATTTTCTCTGTAATAAATTGGACTTTTTGTGTCTTTTGAAAGCAATAACTACAGCTTCACCTTAAGCATGTTTACTTGGAAGTAAGTCTTTGATTTAGCTAGGATTTACTTCCCAAGAAATAAATATCAGATTGCAAACTAAACTGGGCACCTTTAAGACAGAGTTAATTTTTAATTCCCATTTATTAAATTGGGACAAATTTAAGTACAGGTGTAACCCCTCCACTGAATCAGTGGGGCGTAAAAATAGCTGGATTTGGCTAGATTGCCTCCCCTTTTACGTGTGAAGAACTTCACAGTTGTCTGCAATGCTAATTATCCTCTAAAACTACTGGCTGTCAATGGTGGCAAACATTAAACTACTTAAGCCAAAAGCATATGGTTTGAGCTGAAATCCATCCCATTTACACCAGCAGAAGAGTTCTAATGAAGTAAACGGAACTGACCTGATTAAACGATTTATAGATTACAACCTAAGCCCTGGAGACTTCTATTGACTTCTCTGTGACATTATGATAGCATTGCAAGCGAATACTCGTGTTGCAAATGTTCAGGACTGGAGTGCCCATCCTGTTAACGTTCACTGAACCTGAACGTTCTGCTGTATCTCAAGCAATTTCAGTGTCTGCTCTGCCTTCAAGAGATTAAATAACACTACACATTCAAATGAACACGAAAGTGATAACACTACAGTATTTCTAATACCTTTTTCCTAAATATATCTCATAAAGATTTTGATGGCTTTGTGTGAAGATTGCTGTCACTAAGTTGAAGTTGTGAGCTTACTAAACTTAACCTCTATTTCATTCTGGGCTGGAGCCAGAACGTAGTCTTTAAGAGAGTGGAAAATGGGGAAGGCATCACTTCCTATGATGATGTAAATTTGTACTTGTTTTGTTTCATTGTTTCCTCTGGTCAGACAGGTTTTTGAGGATTTGAAACAATAACCTGCAAAAACTGTTTATCAGATGGGATGAGTGTACACACCACAAGCAGCAATCCCTCTTTCAAATTGCCTTCAGCTCTTTGAAACCATTGTCCAGTCTCAGGAAGTATTAAGTACCCTAAGTTCCCAGGAAGGGGCAAATGCAGAATATTTTAGGAATTTTGTGCACCCAGAGACAAGCCTAGTGTATCTATAATTATCATCACTGGGATAATATTTAAGAGGCTAGTGGAAATACAAGATCTTCCCCATACTGGAAATATAGAAATTTCTTTTGTCCTTAGCTAACACATATCCCTTTTCACTTTCCTTCTTGCTCGCTTCACCTGAACTCCTTCTAGATAAAGGTAGTTTCAGATTCATTCTCTACCCTAGAATTACTTCTCTGTGTATTGAAGTAGATACCTTGGTCAAACTTCACAGGTATTCAACGCCAAGAACCAATTGCCACATTCCGGAAGTCTGCTATGTCTCCTGCCAATCTGGGTAAGTTCTCCTTCATCAGCCTCTTGTAGATTTTTTTTTCTTAATTGGGTGTGTGGAGGAGGGTGGAGTTTTACAACCGTTGACATTTGAGGTAGGTTTTCTCTCAATTTCTCTGAGTTACCATGAATACAAGCACTAGTTTTCCTAACATCACATGGCAATTATGCTGCTGCTTTTTCTGGGGCTTTTTGTGGTGTGGATTACTTGGGCTATGCTGTCATTGCTGTGTGCAATGACACTTTTGTCTTTTAGTGTTTTTTTTTTCTTGTTCTGTTGTAGTTGATTTTTTTTTGTATATCTATTATTGTATTTTTAATATTGTTAGCTACCTTGAGTGCCATTGGGGAAAGATGGGATACAAATTTCTTAAATAAATACATGGGTTGCTATCAGTGCCTGTGGGCCAAACAACATTTAAAGCATTGTTCACTCTGAAAGCATAGTTTTCCTTTAGTTAATAGCAGCTGGATAAAGATCCCTGTGAATCAGCATCATGGTAGGGAGATGTTGGGGGAATTTTAACTTTAAACTCCTACCATGATCCCCATCTGTGGGGGTCTGAGATCTGGCTACTTTGCCATTTACATTGATGCCAATGTGAGATAATATATAAATCTGCATATTTTTTCATGGCGATCCTTGGGTGACTTTATTTCATGGTGATCTTTATTTCATGGATAGGATTTACCTGGATAAATTGCTTCATGTGGCTCTCTCTCTCTCTCTCTCTCTCTCTCTCTCTCTCTCTGGTTTAATGGCTAGCCCTGACTCCAGGACAAATGGAGTGACTTACAAAGTGAACAAATGCCAGTGTCATGGTGTACTTGAGAGATTATGACCACCCAGGACTGCCCACTCATGGGAAGAAGTGGGCTGCTTCAGGTGGTAGGCAGGCACAGGCAGCTCCTTGCACCCATTGACTGCATCCACAGCTGCCTCACCTTGCCTTCATCTGCCCTCTGCTTCTTCCCTCTTCCATCATGATCTTCTGCTGTGTGTTTTGAAGTAGAGAAGGAGAGGTGGCCAGAACACGAAAGTCTAGTGAAGCTTCCCTCCCCCTCCCCCAAAAGTCTTTTTTTGGGGGGGGAGTGGGGGCAGTGCTTCTCCCAGCTTTATTGTTCTGGCACCATTCTGCTGCTCTGTTTCAAAAGTGAAGATGGAGAAGGAAAAAGAAAAGAAGTGGCACTGGGGGACCTGCTTTCAGCGCTGCTGCCAAAGATGGCGGCAGCAGAGCTAGAGCTGAAGGAAGAGTGAGGAGGTCAATCCTACTATCCCCATCTCCTCTCCTCTCCTCCTCCTCCGCTTCCTCTAAACTTCCTCTAAACAGGCAGGAGGGATCTCGCCAATTCAGAGGAGGTGCACGTTAATGCATGAGCCAAAAAAGAAAACAGTGGAGAGGTGGGATTCGAGTGTGGGTTCAGGTGCCAGTCCAACTTGGGACACCTCTCTTGTCACCAAACCCATGGAAGGAGTGTATGTGTAATGTGTGAAAATGACCTCTGACTTAAAACCAGGGCCTCTTTCTGTATTGGTTCAAGAGTCTCTCTCTCTCTCTCTCTCTCTCTCTCTCTCTCACACACACACACACACACACACACACACACACACACACACACACACACACACACATTAACGTGACTAATTTTTATGTTAGCTGCTCTGGGAGGCAGCCTAAACTGTGGTAAATAAATAATACACACGCAGTTGTAATAGTGAGCCTTTTGCTTATTGTATAGAATCATGAATACTTAGTCAAGTGTTGTTGTTTTTCTCTCAGGGCTCTCTGTTCACTGATTTGGCACCTCAAAACTATTACTTCCAGCCAAATTCCCTTGCAGTGATTGAAAAGATACTTCTTTGACAGTTCTCTGATTTCTTAGAATAGAGTTGTCTTTTTCTTACTCAAAAGCAACACAAAATCTTCTGCCAAATGACAGTCTGGGACAATGAGGATCATTTCTGGAAGTTGTTGTGGGCCTTTTTGTCACCAGTCTGCATGGTTGAAAGAGGGGTGATTACTTATTCATCCTGACAAAGATATTTTTTCACATTACTCTCTTTCTGTTTACCTACGACTAAAATGTTTTTGTCCTTCACTGTGTAATAAGTGCTAAATCTTGCAGCTTCTGAAAAAAACTTAGAATAAAAAGCATAGCTGGAGTTCTCACTGTGTTGATCTTTTATGTATAGTTAGTTCAGAATATGCACTTGTAAGGTTTACATTAAACTTCCCGCCTTCTTCCAGGAACATTAATGTTTGTCCCATTAATTGATCTAATTTCCATTAACAGTTTCCTCAAAGTCTGGCTAATTGCAGTTTTCCAGACAGACAACTCATAATTTCCCCCTAGTTTTTCCCCAGACATTTGAACAAATTTTTACACCTCAGTCCTAAATAATGCTTACTTTCAGTGGAACCAAGTTAGTGTGTTCAGAGAGGTATAGCCGTCAATCTCAGTTCTTCCAAAACAGCACAGTGAAATGGTGGGGTGGCATGTGGTGTAGAAGAAGCACAACTGTGTGGTTGTCACACAAACACACCTGCACAGATCTCTGATTCCATTCCACTCCCCTGTATATCTGCAGCAGCACTAGACCCAAGGATAGCAAGAAGCAGAAGATCCCATCGTGTATCCGACCATTGTTTAGGGCACTGTTCTTGAACCTTGGGGACCGGACCCCAAAGGGGTCACGAAGCCTCATTTGTGGGGTTGCGGCAACTTGTGGGAACCAAAATGGCCGCTGGAGGTAATGCTGGGGGGGTGAACCTGCTGGGGGGGGCCTCCACAGGGATTTAATCCCCCTCCTCCCCTCCCTCTTTTGATTTGCTGGGGAGGCAGTGGGGAAATGTGACCCCACTGCTGGTGGTGCAGGCCAGGAGAGCTTGGCAGGACGAGGCTGCAGGTGCTGGGGTGGGGAGTTGCGACAGGGGCAGGGGATGGGCAGATTGAGTCCTGGGAGGGGGCAGGATCAATGGTGGGTCCCCAGCCTTATTTATTTATTTGTTGGGGCGTGGCATGAAAAAGGTTGAAGACCACTGGTTTAGGGAAAGATCAGGAGAAGAGAGAAAAATAAGCCAAGATTCTAAGCTAGAGCTGGCTGGGTGGAAAATCTTTCGAACGCAAGTTACAAAAGAGGGTGCATAATAACCGCCCTCCTTCCCCAAACTTTCAGCACACCAAGATTCTTCGTGTGCGGCATAGAAGCATCTTATGTTCCACGTAGCACACTATAAACATTTCATTTAATATTTAACAAGGCAGAGTCTGTTGCATTTTGTTACTCTTGTTTGTTTTGGTTCTTATAATAGTCAATTCACATTTTGCAAAGAGTCTCTTCTAAAAGTGTGCCATTTGTTTTGGGAAATTCAGATTTTTTGGGTACTTTAAAGTAATTATTATTTTTGCCTCTTGTCTGTAAAAGCCATGGAAGCTGACTTGTGGAAAACCGGATCAAGCCTTTTCGACACAGGTAAATACTTTGCATAATGTTCTGCTCTTTGGGAAGAAACTATTAAAATCATTTCCTTTTTGTGTGTGTCAAATCTCAGTAAATCAGGCCCCTGCAAGTAGATCTACCTTATGGATATTAGTATGTTGATAATATCTCTTGATTGCTAAGAGTTCCTTAGATATCAATTTATGCCCATATATTTTCCTCTCCACTACTGATAGTGGCTTCAGGAAGTGATTTTAAATACTGTATAGGAATCAGTGTTTGGTAAGAGAGTTCAACTTCTCTCTCCCCCCCCCCCCCCAGCCACAACACAACTTGCCCTCTTCCACAGCTGCTTTTAACAAAGGAAAAAGATATCTGCTGTTTCTAGTCATGAAATGCTTGTGATGGTACATCCAGGGCCAGCCCATCCATGAGGCCAACTGAAGCAGTTGCCTCAGGCAGCAGACTGGTGTGGGTGAGTAGGTGTGTGGGTGTGGGTGCTTATCTTTGTCCACCTACTTGCCTCTACTGTTCCTTCTTCCATTCCCCAGATTGGAAAAGGAAGTGGGGGACAGAGAGGAAGAAGAAATGTGAAGGGGAGGAGAGTGCTGAGCTAGAACATGGGAGAGTGGGAGGAGAAGAGGCTGGTATGTCATCGGGTAAAGGAGGGCAGTATTTAGCATGCCACTTCATGTGTCAGGGGGTCTTGAGCCAGCCCTGCTTACATCACATCTAACTGGGCCCTGAATTCTTTCTTACAAACATGAATAACTTCACAGTCCACATAACCTGCAATACTGTACCTGAGATGAAGTTGATTTAAGATTGTGCACATATGTATAGACAACACTCAGTATCTGATCACCCAATGACTTATCACATAATTGCCTACTGCTAAATGTGTGAGCTGCCTCTGTGGGAAAGTATTTTATTTGTAATATTGTGAGGTCATCCAAGAGCTCTGTACATTCTCTTTGTTCAGTGATGATAGTTTTACAAATGCAAATAATCTAATGATATTGCATTTCTTGAACAATGAACAGATATGCATGAATTCACCCTTAGTCCTATTCCATTGTCAATAATGCGCTGCCCAGGAGAGTGTGTGCAACAATAAGTGCATATGCTCATACATGCAGGCTTACATTTCCCAATTGGGCTTCAGCAGAAGGATAAGGTTGTTAAAAATTGTCAAAAGTCAACAACACTACAAATCTTTGAAGAGCGGCTAAATTTCTGTTTGCAAACAAAATTATTCATTGTAGAGCATGTCTAACTTGGCAGGAGCTGGAATGGTGTGCACTTTCCAAGGCCCCCAAATGTGATAAAATGTTCTTGAAGTTTGATGCAAAGAGATTATCACTTCAAAGAGAACTGTTTTTATTTTGTATGTGACAGCTACTGCCTGGAGATTTAATGAACCTGGATAACTGTGACAATCCAAGTTACATTTGCTTGCCATGAGGTATCCACAGAGTGAGCTAAAATGCCAGTGATTGTCAATACGGTCTTAAAACAGACTTGGGAACCTGGGAGGGCTCTCTAAAATGATTGCCTCTTCAGTTAACACTAGTGAGAGTTGCCTGTAGTATAGCCTCCTTATTCCATTTAAACAGAATTATTCAATTATCTAATTCTCAACAGTCCATAAGTGGCATAACACTCCATTCAAGAAAAAGAAAAATGCCAAATGGATTTGTGTTGTATAAATTCCAAAATGGAATTATTATAATGTTATTCCCAGCTCGGAGGGACAGAGCATGGTTCCCCATCATGCAATACGTAATCTTGTATGCTGAAAAGAGACCTTCGTGGCATGCATCAAGCTGAACAGTCCTCCCTGCCAAAGAAATAACTTAAGAGGGTGAAGACAAAACGTTTCTCTTCCTATATGTCTTTGTGCCATAAATAATTAACACACTTCCTTATATTGATAGCTACAGCTGTGAGTTTTAAATAGTGGGTGAGTCCATTAAAATGTTAGTTGATTAATTGGTGATACCAATTATGGAGGGCAATTTTTAACAGGTGAATAAGTAAAAAAAAATTTTTTAGGCAGTTGTGGTTTTGTTAGTGTAACAAGGAATGAAAAAAAATATTAAAGATAATCTTTCTTTCTAGCTAAGAGTACCTGCCTTTGTTTGTTCCAATATAAGTTAACCTTCCTTTGGTGTTTCAAAAAGACATCTACTATGTTTTTGGTTTTTTGCTGATATCAGTTTACCCCTTTACATAAACTGACAGCCTTTCTTTCAGCCCAATCCTGTGTAACTCTTGCACCGGTGTAACAGTAGATCCACTGGTGTAAGTGCACTTATGCCAATGTAACGTGCCGTATGCCGTACGTTGATGGATGGAGGACAAATACCGGCATAACACCCCTTGGACACTGCACATGCACAGTTCGAACACGGGACAGACACCACTGCAATTCCGCTGGTGCAGGAGGCATTCTGGGGGCGTTCAGATGCCCCCAGAATGCCCCCTGCACCGGCAGAGTAGTGCTGGCGTCTGTCCTGCGTCCAAACTGCGCATGTGTGGCGTTCGAAATTACATCATTAATAACTAACATTTCTTGTACATGACCATCTTTCTGGATTGATGGTCTCCCATATAGTGAAAGGATTCAACTTGCTGTCTGTTCTTCTGTGTTGATTGATTGTGTTGATTTCCACTAAGGTTGAACACAGGGTTAAATTGTGGCTGTCTCAGGTTATCCCACTTCAGCATTCTGTTTTCAGTAGTGGCCAACTATTTGCCTTTAGAAGCTCAAGAGTTATTTTTCTGCAGCATTTGCCTATCACATTTGCTTCTGAAGTGTGTTTCATTGAGCTATCATGATTAATAGCCATTGAATATTCATACATTTTAAAGTCAGGTAAGCTAGTGAATATCGCTACAGCTTGCAGATGTGTGTTGTATATAGACATACTTCCTTTCATCTAGAACAGGGGTTCCCAACCCCTTCCTGGCCGAGTACCACCTCTAGCGCCACTCTCCTTCTGAGTACCACCGGATGTGACTGGCGATGACATCATCACCAGTTACTTCCGGGTGTTCAGATTTTCAAAGGCCAGAAAACGGAGGGCGGTGGTTCTGGGCAGGTGGGAGGGCCATTTTCAGCATTCTTGAGAGGCTCAGCCAAAGGCAGGAGCTTCTTGGAAGCAAAAACGTGCCATCAAAAGCACCATGTTGCGGGTTGGGAACCCCTGATCTAGAAAGCTCTCTGCTGTAGAACAGGGGTTCTCAACCTTTGGAGGCCCGGGTACCCCCTATCACAGTCCAATTTTCTGAAGTACCCCCTGCTAATTAATTGGGTTAATCAATCAATTAACCCAATTAATTGTTAAATAAAAATTTAGCTAGCTAATTGTTAAATAAAAAGTACTAAAACAATTTTAAATGTGAAAAAATGTCTTAATTCTGTGTGTGTGTGAGAGAGAGAGAGAGAGAGAGACAGACAGACAGACGGGGGATTGCATTTACGTTCTAATTAACAAGTAATTAACTACTGATTGCTCTGGCATACCCCTTGAGAACCCCTGTTGTAGAACATTATTAACAAAAACAGTGAAGACTACTTGTAAGCAGCCATGTTCACTATATTATTTTAGGGCCCAATCCTATCCAACATTCCAGCGCTGATGTAACCGTGCCAACGTGGCGTGCGCTGCATCAGGCAGTGGGGGGGGGGCAGTCATGGAGGCCTCCTGAAAGGGAACGTTTGTTCCATTACCTCGGGGTTGCATTGCGGCTGCATTGGCGCTGGAAAGTTGGATAGGATTGGGCCCTTAGTGTATTATTCCCCTCTCTTCCCTGGATCAAAGTAGTCAAAAGCAGTACCATTTGCTCTCTAGTCAACTCCCATTCATGAAGAGGTTTATCTTTGCATTGAGAAGTTTTTTTTTCCACATGTAGTATTAGTGTATTTTATATTTACTATTTAAATGTATTGTTGATCATTCCAGGTTTCAATTCCAAAGAAGACTTGGTCCCCAAACCTTTGGAGCCAGTTTCCCAGGGGAACCCAAGTATGTGAATCAGAAAATACATAATTGTCCTATTAATTAAACAGGGTATAATAGAGACAGCCACCTCATGCTTACCTGCCCCCCACATATGGTAATCAAAGGTCTATTTCTCTGAATCTAAATGGTTGGTCATGTATACTTGTTCATTAACTGTAGTTTCCTTTTACCCACTTTTTTATGTTCCCTTAGACTGGATTTTATTCAGTCTAATCATTTAAGAAAGGCGAAGATGTGGTACAAATGGACTTGGTAGAAATACTGCTTGATTGTAGAGAGGCATTCAGCAAGGCCATTTACCATTAGTAATTATGCAAACCTAAACTTTGAGGACTTGTTGACATATTATGGTTCTGTTCAGACAAAATCATTTGGTTGTGATATTCGGTAGGTTGTTGCTCACCCCTAATCTCAGACACCACTTGTTTGAAAGGATCCCCCCCACAACCCCTCTATCCTGCTAGATTTCCTGCTGCGAGTGCCATCAGTACCATCTTGGATCATGGCCACTGAATGTCAAAAGTAGGTCATGAATTTTGTCTATCTATTGAAAAATGCTAATTTCTCTCCAAAAACAGTAAGAACGGTGGAGGAAAAGCCCAGGGCAATCTAAGAACTCACCATGTTGTGTCTCAATCTCAGTTGCCCCAATCCAGCTGGTTTCTGTGCACATATCGTGCTTCTGGATCCAAACTGGCATGCACAAAAACTGCTACTGCAGTAGCAATCTCAACACTCAGTGCAAATCCTGTTTTTTGGGGTGGGCAACTGAGGCACAAGCAGAACTGACCGTGCCAGTCTTCTGTTTGGTAATGAGACAGGAGGAGATGGTTACAAATCTGTTAATTTCACATGTGAACGATATCTCTTAACACAGAGGTCTTGGTGGGAATATATTAAAGAGAATTAGCGCCAGACCCACCACTGTGAGTCATTAAGATCAAACACCATTGTCATGTAAGCTTATCCAGTTGTTGATCCCTTTCCAGTAATGAGTATTTTCTCACTATCTTGAAGAGAAATAAAAATAGTTTGTTAATGCTTGCAGGTCATCAAAGATCAGTTTGTTTGTCTTTTTAAATTAAAGGGATGAAGTTATTTTAACAAAGAGCATTTGTCTGTATTTCCATGACTCAAAGTAGAAAGGTGAGTGGAGACCCATGTATTTAAGAGAATCATGTTTTTAACTATTTTGACTGTACAGGCAGCTCTGAAAGCCACAAAGTAGATTATTATTCTTTGAATTACTTCCATGTAATAGCAAAATAGCAATTCGAACTTGAATAAAATAGAGACATTTTGCTCCAGCGCTAATTAAAGAACACTTATTTCAAAATAATAGCTACAGAAAGAAGAATGCAGGATTTCCTTTATGGGGAATAAAACTCCAACGTTCAGTAGGATGTAGCAAGGGAAAAAAGTAGTCTAGACAATGTGCGGTAAAACTGTTCCTGGACTGTACCACTTCCGATTGAGGTGGGGATGACCATGACAATGCTTTTCATATGAAAACAAAGCCCTAGGAGAAGCAGAAGAGGTCTAGCCTAGCCCTCTTCCTGATATGCAATTTTTGTTATGTTCAAGGAGGTTGTGTGAGTCTGAAGGAGCATATCATGCAGTTCCCCGCCTGAATTAAGTGGTACTGTCTGGGAATGTTTTCCCACCTCATGATGAGCTGTTTGTCTAGAATGGATAGCTGTTAGCACAGTCAGTAAAGGCAATTTCAAACCTTAATGGTGTTACTGATCATCATATATTGCCCCTGTGCTAAGAGAGGTATCTTTTAAGTGGTGGATACGCCATTTTTTTCCTTGACTAGTTGCTGGTATGTCTCTTGTGAGCCCTCTAGGACAGGGAGCCATTTTTAAATGTCATTTGTTTTGTAACCTGCTGTATGTGAACTTCCTTTGTGAAAAATAGCATATAAGTACTTTAGGATGATCATCATCATCATCGTCATTGTTGTTGTTGTTTAGTTATTGATGTGTAAAGCATTTGTAGCTTTCCCTTCAGCAGACAAGACTCCTGGAGCAGCTTATATAAAATCAAACAAGGGGAAATCGTTACAACAGAAAAAGGCTGGAGTTGAGCTTATCTTTACATTTTCAGAAAACACCCAGGGCAGTTTACAATAATGTAATTCTTTAAAACAATACCTGAAACGCACACAAAAAATCACTAACCAAAACAACAGTTCAGCAAGGAGTCAATCCGTATTTTTTTAATTTTCTTTTTTGAACAGAAAAATAATTTGAATCCTATTTCTCATCCAGTCAAACAGTTCACTAAACTCTGAAAATGTTCTGCTGAGCTGAGCTGTCCTTTCAAAGGTGTCTGTGGTTTCAGGTTGATTCTAATGTCCTATATTGTAAGAGCCAAAATTCGGATAGTCAGACTATGGAAATACACAACAGATTGCCCAGTCAACTGGTGCATCTCTTATAGCAGGGGTCCCCAACCCCCGGTCCGTGGCCCGGTCCCAGTCCGTGGCCCGGTCCCGGTCCGTGGCCTGTTAGGAATCGGCTCCAAAACAACCACTGTGCCATTTTGCCTCCGCTGCTGCTGCCAGAAACATTTTACCAGCTGAGCTGACAATCAGAGCCGGTCAAGTTCTCAGCGCCTTTCTAATTGTCAGCTGGAAAGCGGACGGGGCCAACTAGCCGGCGAACTCTTCGCAGCATGCCTCATCCACCCTCGCTGATCAGCTCAACGGCACTTGGCTAGCGAGCAAGATCGCCCGCTGGAGAGCGCGGGGCATGTAGTGGCGAGGGCGGCAGCCAGACCCGCTCTCTTCCTGAGTCTCTGGAAGAGAGTGGGAGGGGACAGCAGCCTTGGCACGGAGAGATCATGCTGGTAAAATGTTTCGGAGAGATCACGCTGGTAAAATGTTTCTGGCAGCAGCAGCGGGGGCAAAATGGCGCGGTGGTGGTTTTGGCGCAGGGTGAGAACCTCACGTCCTGGGGATAGTTGGTGCAGTGCGGCAAATTCAAGGAAGGGGGTCACATGGGAGGGTTTCTGGGCAACCCCCCTCCCCCTCACCGGTCCGTGGAAAAATTGTCTTCCACGAAACCGGTCCCTGGGGTGAAAAAGGTTGGGGACCGCTGTCTTATAGGACCCAAACTCCTTCAAACTGAAACAGGCAGAGTAGGATCTTATCTACTTGCCCAGTAGGATTATTTACATGTTTTTACATTCTTGATAAGAGTATGGATCATATGTTTGCTCTGATATTATTGCCCAAAGTGTATTAGTGTTTTGATTTCTTCCATGAAAAACATAAAATACAAGAAAAGGATCCAAAGTTGTTCCAATCTATTTTATTTTTTTCAGATTGCAAAGTCGATTTATCCTTCTTGATAGATGGGAGCTGGAGCATTGGCAAGCGCCGCTTTAAAATCCAAAAACAGTTTCTCAAAGATGTTGCTCAGGCCTTGGATGTTGGCATAGCTGGCCCTCTAATGGGCATTATTCAGTATGGGTAAGAAAGTGATATCGTTTCAGACTGTCTGAATTGTACAACATCTGTTTTCACATCTCTCTGTACAGTGGATCCTCTATATCCACGAATCCAGCATCCGTGGATTTATCTCAATGCGGATCATGAATCTGCTGGGGTCCACTGTAGAAATGCTTTAAAAAGTGAAAAAGCCCCCAAATTGCCATTCCTACCTTTGCGCAGGCAAACCGTGCCGTTTCCAAGGCTCTTAAAACTTTTTGCAGCTGAAAGACCCACTTCCGGGTCGTGCGAAGGCTCCTCTCTGGCTCGTCCCAGAATGTGGGGCAGGAGAGCTGGGGGGAAGTAAGAGGACTTCATGGGGGGGGGGATCATATCCCTTGTTCAGTAGTGTATTTTTATTAATCAAATATAAGCCTGAATGTCCTGTTGTTAAAAAATACCGTATGCATAGGTAATGAGCAAATATAAATTAGAAGAAAATTATCAGTTATTAGCAATGCCATTTCTAGTCCTGGAAATAATTTCTGCAAATTAGTCATATATACCTGTGAAAGTGTAATGTGAATGCATCACTGTAAGTGGTGTGTATTTTACATTCTCACATATTTTTGTGTACATCTATGCACAGGAGTGCCATATGCTCATAATTTCCTGTTTGGAAAACGTCACATGTCAATTGGCCCTTTATTTTGATCATTAATTCTGGATTTTGTGCCAGTGTTCTTTCCTGGGGATAACACAAGGAAGAAACTGCTGTATCTAAGACTTGTTTTTGTTTTTTTGCAAATAGGGATGATCCTTCTATGGAATTTAACTTGAAAACCTATGCAAATTCCAAGGATCTCAAAAATGCTATTGAGAAAATACTACAGAAAGGAGGATTATCCAACGTAGGTATGTAGCCAGCATGATGCATTCACAGCTAATCGGCTTAAGAACCAGAAGACAAGGCACACTGGTATGCTAGATATTCTAGGCAGATTCAGGTCAAGACCTTAAGCTATCTTCAATCATTTCTGTGGGTTTTTCCCAATTTAGAATGGATGTTTCTTCTCCAGAAAGGCAAAAACTAGTTTCTGAAACACTTCTCAATTCAGAAACATTCTCTGCTCTGTATAACGGCTGTAGGGCAACCATAATGGATTGCAACACCAATGGTTACGCTAGCTCCAGACACTAAATGCCAAATTACTTCATTTCATGGAAGAAGGGGTAAATTCTCTTCTAGAACTCTAGAAATGACTCTTCTAGAACAATCCATCCTCTCTTTCAGCTTATACCCTAAAACATCTAAGCCAGAAGTTATAGAGAGATTCATTCCAGTTCAACAAGGAAGCTACACACATGCTAGCAACTTCCATGATAGATTTCTTTGCAGGATCAGGGACCCCATGTAGAACTGGATATGAACATGCAGAGGCATACCTGTCTCTTTTGAGATACCATCAGAGATGCAGATAATTTCTTTTTTTAAAATCGAGGTTAATTTTTCATTTTGATGACTGCAACCCTCCGTAACCGTGAACATTCTTCTTTGCCCATTTTCTATATCTTTCTCGGTTTTCCTGTTCCTATTGTGAGAATTTTATTATCCATAAGCTAATCGGTCTATATGGTTCAGGCCTTTCGACAATTTTCCCAAGTTTATATATCATAGCAACATTTTGTTCACATCTTAGGAATTTTTGTTTGCCTCAAGCTTTCTATGAAACGAACTGGGGGATTCATTTCTTTGCCAAGAAGAAATCCTTCATTGGCGCGGTCCCGCACTTCTGGGTTTGAGGAAACTGCACAAGGAGCATGGAAAGGAGGCAAATGGTCTGCTTTCTGTTAACTTTTAGCAGGCAGAAAGTAGATCAATGTGTCTGGCATCTGCGATGGCCGCTAGAGAGAGGCAGCAGCAGTGGCAGACTTGGGGTGAGGGACACCCTGAATCTGCTACCCTCTCTGCCCCCACCCTGCAATCTGCTGCTGATGCAACCCACATGCCATCTATATCACCTGGCCTCACAAATGGGCTGCATCTGCTAGTATCGGTGATTGAGTGACTCATCACATGAAAACTCACCTGAAGATCCCTTGCTGTCTGTCTCTCCTTTTTGTGAGGTCTTCTGGAGATGGACCTCCCTTTCCACTGTGCAAGGTGGGTGACTCATTGGAACTAGAGTCAACCACCTCCTGTGACGAGGTGAGCTTAACCATCTTTTTGCCCTTCTTTTTCCCTGACTTGAAAAAATGCCATGGCTGCCTGTGACATCACCTGCCCCAGCTGCCCTGCTAGGAACATTACTGCTTGATTAAAGGGCCAGTCCTAATGGCCCATTCTGCAGGCAGAATGCGTGTTCTGCCAGAGGAAGTGTTGGCCCGGCGGCATAAGTGATATACCTCCAGTGTACTCAACAAGGCCACCAGTGCACATTGCTGGCAGCCACACCACACAGGCTGGTGGAGAGGCCTCCCATCGCCGGTGCCGGTAAGTTGGTGGCAGGGGCCAGGTGGTCAGAGGAATAACAGGGATGGAGGGGGTGGATCATGGCAGCACCAGCATGCCCCAGGATCCTTCCCTCGTTCCCTTTCCGTTACTCTCCTCAGTTCTGTGCCAGCAAAATGGTTGGTGCAGATCCAAGGAGACCCTTTGTGGCAGTGGAATCTTGCCCCAGGGTAAGGGAACAAAAGTTCCACTGGTTGAGTACCACTGGTTGAGAACCCCTGGACTAGAGGGACAATGTTTGTCTTCTTTATCCCTCCCCACTGGTCTCTCTCAGTGGCTGGAAATCAGGCCAGGTGTAGCCTGATGACACAGAGGCTGCCGCCTGGCCTAGAGGACTGTGCTAGTCCTCTTCCCCTACCCCAGCCGCAAGGCCATGTGGGGCACAAGGCACGTTCCTGGTAAGTTGCATAGGATAGAGTGGTCCGGCACAATGTGTAGCTCCATAATAACCGTGTTGTACAAATGGATGCTTTTCATTGTTAAGTGCATTTGGATGTAAGGCATCCATTTGCACAACATGGATTTTATGGAGTTGCACATCTTGTCTCTATGGAAAGTGCATCCCCAACTACTATCTCTGGCTGTACGTGTTTTATGCAACTAGATCTAGATGTGGGCCACTGATAATTTTTGGCTGCATCTTTATATCATCACTGATCTAGTTCTCCATTTTACAAATCCTACTGTTCTTTAATATAGGTAATAAATACTGTGAAAGATATGAGTTGAGAACAGCTTTTTCTTAGGATGCAACATTTTCATGTTTCCTTGATAAATTATAGTAACTTGATACTATATTTCTTTATTTTCATTTCCCTTCTAGGGAAGGCACTCTCTTTTGTTAACAAAAACGTATTTGAGGATTCTAATGGGAACAGAGGTGGTGCACCCAATGTTGCCATAGTGATGGTGGATGGATGGCCCACTGATAAGGTAGAAGAGGCCTCTAGACTGGCGAGGGAATCTGGCATTAACATTTTCTTTGTCACCATTGAAGGACCAGATGAAAATGAAAAGCAGAATGTTGTTGAACCAAACTTTGTGGACAAGGTAATGGGGACTGGGATTCATCAGAGTATAGGCAAGATATAGACTTTGTTGCTGTGAGTGAATCCACTCACCTAAAGGGTGGAATTTGTATGGGTGAGTCAGTCTAGGAGTAGAATCTCTGTACCTGACCAGATATAAGTGGGACTGAGCAAACATACTACTGCTCCCAGTTATAACAACTTTCTGCTCTCGGCTACAAGAATATACCTCCTGTCTCCACAATTTCAGGAAGGTGTATGTCTAGCTGGAAGCAGGATGTTGTTGGAACCCAGAGTCAAAGTCAGTTCGCTCTCTGGTAGTTTAATTTTGTTTAGTTAATTTATACTTCAATCTTCTGCACAGAAGGGCACTTAAGGTGGCTTCCATTCTAATAAAAGTGAAATACAGCACTCTTCAAAAAGAATGAGGAATGCGTTCTCCAAAAGTTGAGCACTGCATGAAACAGCATTATAGAGGATATCCTTAATCTAATAGGCAGGAAATAGGCACTGGTTAGCCCAGCATGCACTATTCCCATTGGCTAGAGTGGCTGTCAATCATGCCAGGACAAAGAGTGCGGCAGCAAATCAGCACTAAAGGAAGCTGCGCTATTGGAGGCATGACTATATCATACAATATAATACAATAAACTAACCACATGCAAACGTGAAACCACCGTAAAAAGTGCTTGAAAGCTTGCTTAAAGTTTTCATTTGGCCAGGCAAAACTGGCCTACCACTATATCCTTTCAAATTTGCCACTGCTACTATAGCCATACTACTGAGACGCACTGTCACTAAGTTTAAGGATCCCAGGTATCAATAGGAGGTGTCGGTCCACACAGAGCTCTTCAGTGGATTAATATAGCAAAGAGCATGAAGCAAAGCATTTCAAAAAGAAATGGCAAAGCACAAGCAATCAAGATGTGTACTGTTAGATCGTGTTTACTGAACACTCTGTGATGTTGCTCTAGTTTCCTCCAAGACACACACAAGTTCTGGATGCACTTCAGTGCATTCCCAAGTTATATAATGTAGATTGGGTACCCATTACAGAATGCCTATTCAACTGACTGTTGTTAATCTGGCATGCAGCTCTGCCTGGAAAATGAGCCCACCTTCAGGGAGCTGACTGGACTTTGGGAAGAGTCCTTCAGAAAACAACTTTTTCCCCTGGACACTCCTGATAATTATGTACACTTTCCACTGTCTCTCTGCCATGAAATACATTTTCTATGTACTTCAAAGACCCGCAATGCCTTCCACTGGGTAGCCTCCAGCTTAAATTTGACTGGCTGATAGTCTTGATTTTAGTTAAGCTTTGAAGGGGACAGAGCCATAGTGAGCCTCTGTGCATTTGCCAGATTGGAAAAGGAGTGAGAGACGAGAAGTCCACGTTCACAGGCAGTGACTTATGGTAGCCACATCTTAGACATGGAAAGAACTGCAAGAAAGGAGAATATGAATGTATGCAGAGAACCCTAAACGTATTCACATAATAGGCCTAATACATTATTTATACATTATACTTTATACATTATAAATGCAAGTGTTCTATTCTTCATCTCTCTCTTGCAGGCTGTATGCAGAACCAACGGGTACTATTCTCTCAATGTTCCCAGCTGGTTTAGCCTACACAAAATAGTGCAGCCTTTAGTGAAACGTGTTTGTGACACTGATCGTCTTGTGTGCAGCAAGACTTGTCTGAATTCGGCAGACATTGGATTTGTCATTGATGGCTCCAGCAGCGTAGGCACTGGTAACTTCCGCACAGTTCTCCAGTTTGTAGCCAACATTAGCAAGGAATTTGAGATATCGGATACAGACACCCGTATTGGAGCTGTTCAGTACACCTATGAACAGAGGCTGGAGTTTAGCTTTGACAAGCACGTTACTAAACAAGATGTCCTGAATGCTATCAAGAGAATCAACTATTGGAGTGGAGGGACCAGCACTGGAGCAGCAATCAACTATGCCTTTGAACAGCTCTTTAGCAAATCCAAACCCAACAAGAGAAAGATCATGATTCTGATTACCGATGGTAGATCCTACGATGATGTCAGAGGGCCAGCAACAGCAGCTCATCAAAACGGTAAACTGCTGTATTCTGTAAACACCTATTTAAAAAGCTTCACTTTTTATTTGTATTTGGACAGGGCTGCAGATCTGAAACTATGCAGCTTAAAGTCTTTAAAGCAGGGGTTCTCAACCCCTTCCCAGCCGAGTACCACCTCCGGCACCACTCTCCTGCTGCGAACCACCAGAAGTGACTGGTAATGACATAATTGCAGTTACTTCCAGATTTTCATAGGCCAGAAAACACAGGTAGGAGACTCTGAGCGGGTGGGAGGGCCCTTCTCGGCGTTCCCAAGAGGCTCGCCCCAAATTTGATGCACATGCGTACACACACACACTCTAGGATAGAGAATGGAGAAGCATGGGTGATTAACTGTATATAGGACAGCAGGTGTTGGGGTGCATTGAACAACCCCTTCAGTTGAGTATTATTTCCAGGTGGCGATTGGAATGCTTCATGAAACATTCCCAACCTTACCTACCAGGGTGTGCCAAACATAAACGACTAAAGGAAAACCAGAGGTTGCTCTTCTTCTATGATATACTAAGCTCTTCCCTCCCAACTTTCTGCTAGTCTTTCTGTATCTATCCATGCTGCCTTCCAGAGGCAGCCACTCAGCAACAGGAGGATCAAACTCCTTGTGTCACAACTGCACTTCAGAGAAGAAAAGGAACCTTTGGAGAGACACGATTACCTTTTTGCATATGTATTTTGTGAGCCATTTTAAAGTTTAATGGTTTTGAAATGAAGCAGATATATCTATCCATTCTCTACTTTTGTTTCTTACTTCAGGAGTCATAGCCTATTCAGTAGGCATTGCATGGGCTGCCCAAGATGAGCTGGAAGCTATTGCAACCAACCCTGATAAAGAGCACTCTTTTTTTGTGGATGAATTTGACAGCCTCTACAGATTCGTTCCTAGGATCATCCAGAATATCTGTACAGAATTTAATTCCCAACCACGGAACTGATCAAGTCAGCAAATTCCACTCAATGCGGCATCACAGACTATCATGCGAGGTAACACAAAATGTTAAGTAAGCTATGCCAGCTGTGAGATCAAAAGGCATTTCCAGTTAAGATAGCCAATATTAAGGGCGTAGACAAATGTATTTCATTTTTATGCTGGTTTCAAAACTGATTTGACAGAGTGATAGCAAGTCTTGGTTAGATAAATTCAATGGATTCAAACTCATTGAAATTACAGTAATTTCCACCTAGAACTCTGCTGCTCCTGTTCTTAAGTCAGTAACAGCCCCTAACCCAGCTACACTGGATTTAAGACCTTGGGTATGATATTCATTTGTTGGGAAATGTACGCTCCCCCATAATGGAGAAGGGAGCAGGTGGCCAACTTTAAAATACTGATCGTATTATTTCTAGTAGAAGTACAAAGCATCATCTCATCATTGGGAGTTTTTAATAAGCTGTAAAAGAACATTAGTATTGCAAAATATATACAGTTGAGTATTGTAATGGCTTGCACACTTTGGCCAGGATCCAGTCCTCTCCCACCCCAGTGTGAGCACAAGCTGCAAGCCCCCTTATGTGTGTTAGCAGATAGATATTTCCTCCCAGCTGCAGCCCTTTAGAAAACCCTCTGTGTTTAAGCAGAACACTGCCCCATAGCACTCTGCATCCCAGCTTTTAATGAGAGATGCTGCTGGCAGGAAAGGAAGCAAGCAATGAACAACAGTTTATGAAAATCAGAAGAGCTGATAATTGGGAGGCAGGCTCAACAAACAGTAAAATCCAGCAGTACCAACAATAAAAAGTGGAGCTGCATCCCAAGGTGCTTTTCCAAGAATGGCTGCAACACAGCCCTGACCACTGCACCTGGGCAGTAGAAAAACCGTTCCTTCTTGCCTTTATAAAGAATGTGGCCAGAAAACAGTTTCTTATTCAGTAATGTCACCCTCAACCTAAGAATAGATGTCTACCCAGAAAAAAACGGGAATTTGTCTTACCTGGTGAATTCCTGTTCCTGGTAGAGGAATATAATAATATAATATACAGTATTTATATACCGCCTTTCTTGGTCATTGGATTTCTCTGCTGCCTTTAATCCAAGGCGGTTTACATGAGCAGGCTTGCTAAACCACAAGAGTTTTTTTACAATAATACAAATGTCCTAATCTTTCACAGAATGTCTTCATTCCAGGTGGTTTCCTTCACAGTCCCTCACACCAGCAGGAGGCAGGCACAGTCAAATATACATGATCTCCTCACACACTGGGCTTCCCGCTCCCCAGACGAATTGTCAAGCTGGAAAAAGTACTTCTCCATGTCATCCTGGTGTTGCCATCGTCAAACCTCTTGAGATACTGCATTAGTGAATGGACTGAGAATAGCAAGCTAAGGTCACTACCATCCGTAACGTAAATTCAATATGGCAGCGACCAGGAGACCAAGGAACCTAAGTACCCTTCACATCCCCAGACCCACTCGGCTCTGAGCCAGCAGCCTCAATCGACATACCTCAAGCAGCAGCAAAAGGCTCCTCAGAAGACCAGTGAGCCCTAAACAGAGCGGTGCTGAGGTAAAAGATGGTGCTCGCTCCCTTCCCTCTTGACATATGAGATGATTAGTCACTTGTGGTTTTTGGGCAGGCTATTGCGCTTCAGAGGAAAGCTCTGCCAGCTCTTATCCTGACAGAGGGTGTAGGGTGGACCAAGGAGGCCTGCCAGCTCGTAACAGTTTGCCACCCCTGCTGAAAAAGGGGCGCAGACAAACTTGATCCTCCTGGGTCTCAGTGAGGCAGGCGTCCACATGATCACTACGGGCAATGCTCGTCTCCACTGACTAGGGTTCAGCACCAAAAGCCCAAAGGCCTTTATCGTGCAAAAACACAAATGGCTTCCAGCTGCTGATGTGGCCACCCTACAGGAGCCTGCCGATACCATCTCCCATTCTTTGAAGGGCCCCTCCCCGGTGTAGTAGAGGAAGGGAGGGGTGAGGAGATCCAAGGTAGAAAATACTAGTAACACTGAAAGAAGGAGTTTCTTGACTTGTGACCAATTCCCAGCGAGGAAGGGCTGGTCTGGGGAGCATGAAGCCCAACACACGAGATCACGTGCTTTTGACTAGCCCCGCCTCCTGCTGGTGTGAGGGACAAACTCATTTGTTAGGAATGCCCCCCCTGCCTCTACCAGGGAAAGGCAGGAAACGTTCACTTCCTCTCCAGTTTTGAAAATTAAGCCTAAATTTAGAAGGTGGCTGCTGTGGGTATTGCTAAAACCAACTGAGTTGTGCTTGGGTTTCTTGGAACAAAAGTCTCAGCAGCTATATTTTACTTATTCTTCTTTAATCCATGAGGCAGACTGTTTTTCTATTTGACATCAGTGTCTAGCTAAGGAAAGACCCTTGCTAACTATTTGCAAAGTCTTGAAAAACAGGATCGACCTAACTGTAAAGATTAACTGGAGAAGAATGTTGTTTCACATTTGTAGCTATTGGCACTTTTTGTAATGTAAAAACAGTTTTATCAGCTATTGGGTCCTGCAACAGAATATCTAGATATGTTACAAAAGATACCAAGTGGGCTTCTCCCCTAGGGTCAATGCTAGCATTATAGTCGGGATATGGTTCATGGGATCACGAAGGGTCGGACACGACTTAACGACTGAACAACAACACTACTTACATAATTTGCCTCTTAATGATTTTGGCTGTGTTTACCACATCTGTTTTTTCCTATCCACGCAAGGCACACGTCCAAGTGACTAATTTTTTATAAAATGTATAATATACAGCTTAGTCAGTTGTAGAGCTGCTTATCTGATGTATGGATTGCATTTCTCTGTGTGGGACAAAGGTAGAATTTACATTGGCAGGAAAAACTGCAATTGTAGATGCATTGATTTGTAATCTTGGAAAATACATTGATACACACCAGATTGAAATTTATAAACACCTGGAAAACGAGGCACAGTTACAACTACTTTATGTAGAGCATTTTTGAAAGGATTGCTTTATAGCACAAGGTTGCCACGGAAAATAACAGCTCTCTATAATTTTTTTCCACTTGCCTGCCCCTCCCCATCATATGTACTACAATTTGCCTTCCTCCATTGTGTCATCATATTTTTCTACTTCTTTGGCCACTACTTGTGGCAGCAAGAAACTGTTTGAATGGGATATCAGCCATAAGCGTGCTACATGCAATTAAGGTGGAAAGAAGAGACCTTGACGTGGGGCTCCTGTTGTGGGTGGTAGCGCCATGTTTTGTCACCTTGCCTTGCATATCCCTAAAAGCCACACAATAAGGTGCTTAAGGGCATGTCCTCCAGCCTTTCCATGTCCTTGGTTACACGGCTAAATATTCACCATGGGAAAGAAACCATCATTAACCTGCATTTAGAAACACAGCATTAACCTGCATTTAGCAGCTATGAATGTTCAGGCTATGTACCGAGTCATCTTTGCAAAGGCTTTGTTGATAAAACTATGATTTTCTAAATGACTTTTTAAAAGATGTTTGCCTTCACCATGTAACTTGTATATTCGAAAAGGAAACAGAGCTCCTTTCATGACATCTACTTTTAAAGAGCTTTTCATAATAAATTGCTGTACCTTTTGCAATAAAAGTTACCAAAAGGGTTATATGTATTTGATCTCATTTATTTGAAAGAAAAATGGTTTGTTATGAGAATGAGCAGGCATGAGGCCCAGGCTTGCACAGTCGCTCCTTCCCCTTCATCATACACAGGAAAAGGAGATGGGACAACAAAGCACTGTTTCCTGGTTACCTCCCCTTTAGCTCCCTGCACTTTATCCCTTGTCAAGGATTCCCCCCACCCAACAGTAGTGTTGCAGGGAGATAAGGGGATAGGGAAAATGGCTTGCACTAGTGCAATTGGCTCTACTACTGTGGATGCTACCTGCCATCTAGACTTCAGTTGTTAACCATAAAAACTTGTAGGGTCTTACCAGTAACTAAAAAATGGAATGTTGTGTTATTAAACACCCAAGAATCTAAAATAGTCTTTAATACAGAACCACCAATCTGACATTATAAAGATGTAAAAGAGATACTGATGGCCCTGATAAGCACTGTTTGTTCTACTTTAGCAACAAATTCCAATAGAATTATCTGCTTCTCAAGTTACTTCATGTAGCCCTAAGCCTGTAAATTGCACAAGAATAAATCATTCATAAAGTTGTGCCACAGGCAAAGGAGATCCTTTTTTACCTTGAAAAGACATCTCCCAACTTGCAATTTACGTTTAGGAAATACACACATACACAAGATGTTGAAAAATAGTATTTTTATTAGCACCCAATTTACATAAATACATAGTACAAAGGACATTGCTGCAGTAATATTTAGTAAAGCTGCTCTGTATAGGGAAACCTCAAGAAGATCCATTTGATTTTACTCAGCATGAAATGCAGGTACAGTACTGTACACAAAAATTGCACTTTGCTAAGCAGCTATCCAGTGCCACGGCCTTCATTACTACCTCATTTAAACCATATATTAACAAAAGAGAATGTTTACTATCTATTTTCTCCATATCAGGTAAGCAAACAAGTTTACCCAAGGTGTTCCACAAATAGTATTGCTGCTGTTTGCTTTTAAAGGCGGCTTATTTTAGTGATTCAAAAAAATGCCCCACACTTAATGATTTTTTATGCATATTTTTTTCTTTTGCATCATGTCTAAGAAAAATGGAAACAAATTTAAAGAATTGATCTCATTTATTCAAGCACACATCTCTAAAGAGTAATTTGGTGCTAAATATTTTTCAAACATTTGGGGATTAAATCAGAATCAATGTGGCAACTCTCAATATCATTTGATGCCGATGAGCCTTTCTGTGACTGAAACTTGTGGCCCAGCGCTTCTCAAACAGTGGGCCACACCCCACTTGGTGGGTTGCAACCCGATGCCAAGGTGGGTCACATTTCACAGCCTGTAATTTTGCGTGGTGTTATGTACAAATATTCATCCCACTGACTGCTATTTTCCACAAGTTCATATGTTCATGCATGATTTCTTCACTTGTCATGTGAACTGGCCCACAGTATCATGTGATTCTAAAGTAACTCACCGGAATAGTAACGTGAACAGAATTCAGATGTAGAATGCCTACCCTCTATTTCTGTGTTAAGCATTTCCACATCCTCTCTTTTAAAAGGACTTCACTTTCAGTTCAACTGTACTAGACAGAGGCGTACTAGACAGAGGCGAACTGTACTAGACTTTAGCTAACAGAGAATCTAGTAAGACACCAAGGATTCTTATGAGTGAGCCACTCAATGTGCTTGGCCTAAATACAATGGAGTTGGATTTTGAGTTTTCAAATGCTCCAGTGCTCCTGGTTTAAATACATAAGATTGCAAGTCTACTGAAATTAGACACTATGATCCTCCAGATTGAGTGTTCTGGCATATCTCCCTTATACTTTAATAAGACTTATTGCCAACTCTGATACACATGCACCCATGAAATCTGCATTTCAGTTTGCATTGATGTGTTGGGAAGCTACTGATGGTAGCACAAGAGACTCTTTCAGTTAATTTGGGCTTCCATTACAAGATGTTACTTGTTAACATGTTTTGTCTGGTTTCAAAGGCTGTCCTGTCCTTTAATGGCGCCCAGATGCAATGGCACTGAAACCTGAATGTATCATAAACACCTGACTATGACAGGAAATGTTTTGGAAGGCATCAACCCAGACGTCAATTTACCTTAAATGCACTAATTCCAAAGGGGAAGGAAAAAAATTCTTGAAAGTCTGAAGCCTACCATTATCCAAATATAATATCTTTGGTTGGTTTTATTAAGTTATCCGAATAGGCAATGGATGTGTTTGAGTTGGCAAGAAGTTATTTCCCTTTTTTTAAAAAAAAATCCTACAAATCCAGCTGTGTAACTCTTCTACACTTAACACTCTGGTGCCGAGATAAACCTATTGCAAGGCTTGGAGTAAGAAATATTAGGATATAACAATTCAAACCAAACAGCTACATGCAAGTGGCTAAAATTCTAAGATATTCTACTCGGTATATAAACCTTTAAGCCTATTGTTTTAATTTAGCATAGATTCAAAGGATGAAAGTCAAAAAGCAAATTCTTCAACTAATCTCATTCATTCTGCCAAGCCATAACAAGTTTGTTTGGCCAAAATTAAGTTTTAAAATGCCAGTCAGCTTGACCAGCATTAACTGGAATGCATAAGATTCTGGATTTAGAACTACATTTCTTTCAAAGTCTGCTGACTTAGCCAATCCAGGGGTGTCAAACATAAAGCCCATGGGATGGATGCAGCCCCTGATATAATTGGGCTCTCCCAGAGCCGCTCTTCAGCAGCGTTGCTTCTGCCGAAGCTCTGGGAGGGAGAGCCGGAAGGAGGCAAGGAAGCATGGGGGGGGGGCAGACCAAGGGGGTGAGAGCGGGAGATGCTGCCAAGGTGCCGGACGGCTCTGGGAGAGACCAATTATCACATGGGCAGCCCTTTCAGTAGTGCTGTTTCTGCTGTGGCATCACCTCTCAGCTGCAAAGTGACACTGTAGCAGAAGTGGAGCTGAAAGGGCGGCCTGCCCATGTGATAATTCGGCTCTCCCAGTGTGACAATTGGGCTCTCATATCTTGAAAAGATTTGCACATTTTCTCTTCTGTCATTTGCAGCTAATGAGTTTTTAATGTAAGAACAAAGTGTTTATTTCTGGCCATCATGTGTTTAATGACATCACTTCCTGGCCCCCCAGCACACCCAACATGGTGTGCATCGTATGATAGTTACTTAATATAATTATAGTTATCTAATATATTGCTTGCCCCCATAAAAGATTTTTTTTTGCACTCCATATACAGAGACAATCACAAAAAAACCCGAGGAAGAGACTATCCGTGCAGCTGTGATGCCACCGCATGCGCAATGCCAGGTTACATGTTTTTCCTAAAAGTTCTCACATACTGTGGTGATTAAGTGACAAACATGTATCAAGTGATGATGGCAGTCCACAGACAGAACTTTTGACATCTTAACCACAATACTTTTCAATGAAGGCAGTTTGGCTGCAATTGTGGGATGTAAAGAAAAGTAGCAAGAAGGATGTGGGCTGAAGATTAACCAGCCTGCTCCAAATGCTTATACATGCACAAGGGAAGTACAACCCTGGCAGGTAAATGGAACAGGTAAGTCCAAGTTAAAAAGGGTCCTTTTCATTTCTAACTGAAGATAGCATTTCAAAGAGCTTGAATACTTGTGCACAGTACGATGCAGTCTATAGTATGCAAAAGCAGAAGACTGACAGACACCGACACAGAATCTGGAGAAGAGCACAAATACAGAGCCCACAACCTTGTGGTAAGGCTACATTTTGTTTGTCTAAAAGGCACCTCAGCCTCTAGCTATTTGCCTAGTTTAAAAGTCACTTCATTTGGGTCAAGAACTCACTAAGCAAGATGGAGCATCTTCCAATCCACATTTGGATAGCAACTTTTTCTTACATTCATAATTTAATCAGAATGAGAGTCTTAAAAACAAGCATGCTGGCCTATTAATTGTATGTACAGCAATTTAAACATCAGCAACTGTGTATTATATTGCTTAAGCAAGGAGCACAATACCAATACTTTTGATCCTTTGTACTCACAATGTCTGGAGAACTTTTAATACTAAAACATTAAAATGACCCATATAATCTTCCCTTAGACGCATTTAATACATACTGTTTACAATCTATAGCGCTATATATATCTATATCTATATATATGTACACACACATAATATACACAACTTCATGTTTTTGTTTTCAAATAAACTTTTAAGATATCCTTTAAAAAAAGTAAAGAGAGAATGGGGCACAGACACAGAAGTCACATCTCAATAAAATGCTTATTTATGCGATCCAACTTTCTGCTTTGATTCCAAATCAAGAATATAAATGAGTTATTGTAATTTTGGACTTTAGGGCAATCCTATGCATGCTTACTCAGAAGAAAATTCCACCGAGTTCAATGGGACTTAACCCCAAGCATGCATAAAAATTGCAGTGTAGCAGTCTTATACAAATTCATTTAAACAAAATATATGGTGTATTGATGTTGAGAGGAAACGTTTACCAACAGGTACTTCACACATTTTGTTTTCATATTGAATGCAAAATGCAACACCTTCAAAACAACCAAAGACAATTTATTGCACCCCAATCTAGTGCTAAATATTCTCCATCCTTGTATTGCTTCTGCTTCAACACAACAACAGCTGTGTCCCTTCCTCTGGACAATTATGGCCAGAGAAAACACTGCAGTGTCTTTAAGGAAAGGATGTCAGGTTTGAAATAAATACTTTTTGATTGACTTTTGCATTCTTGGTCATTTAGCAGTTAATGACATCACAAGTGACATACCAGTTTTGGCAAGATACACAAAAATGTGAATGCTTATGTATATGTAAGTGTATCTAATGTCAGATTTAAGCTACTGACCTGTATGAGGCATTTTGTATAGTTATCGTAAAATGATAAATATAGCTTCATAACTTCGTCACACCTTAAAATATAGTCTTTGGTGTCAGGTGTCAATAAATGAATAGAAGTTGACCGAGGTAAAAGAAATAAGTCTTACACAAAGAAAATAAAGATGGAGGGGGATAAACTGATTCCCACAAATATATAATGGGTCAAAGAGAGCAGGTCCTCACAAGCCTGTAAAGTAGCAAAAGGGGTCATAAGCAACCATTATATGACATGTAATAGTCACCAAAGAACTAAATAATGAAAGCACAGATAGGCTCCATATATCACCGTCCTGCTTTCACCACCACTTACTGTGTGGCTTAGGGTTCCCTGTCTTATAGCGCAATCCTATCCAACTTACACCACCGGTGTAACCAGCGGGGAAGGGCACAGGGTGGGAGGCTTGGGAGGGGAGGGAAGATTTGAATCCCCTTTGAATCCCCCATTGGAGGGGATTTGAATCCCCTTTCTGTTCTGGGGCCTCCCGTTCTTGCTGCACCGGTGGTGTAAGTTGGATAGGATTGCGCTGTTAGTATGTAAAGGAACAGGTCTGTGGCACGGCTGCTGAAGTACCAGCAGAGCTGTGTAGCCAAAGAGTCACACAGAAGCTGAGCAGGAGGCGGCACTGCACCAGCAACAGCGAAGCACCCACTGAGCAGTTTTATCGCTGTCCCATCCCTTCTTGGAGCATGCACTGCAATTCCAGACCTGCCTGGCTTCTGTTCCGATCCTTCTCTGTGTTTCTGGGGTCCCAGGAATGGTTGTAGAAGATCGAACTGGACAGTATCGGGGCACATCAGGCCCCTACACCTGCCGCCTCCCCAAGGGAGGCATCTTCCAGGAGTGTAATATCAGGATGTTTGTTTGGGCCTGTAATTTACTGGTCCCTTTAAGACTTTAGTTTGATTCTGTCCTTGTAATGTGTAATTATCTGTACCAACGTTTTTTGTCAATTTGATTAGTGTGAAGAATGGTTAGTTGATTTGTTTGGAGGTTGAAGACATAAAGGAGTTTTAGATCTGGGAGAGACACATCCCTTTTTCCTCTGACCATCTAGATGAGTGAGTAAAGCTTGAGTCATCTTTTGTTTTCCCCTCTTCTTTTTTAAAAATTGTAGTTGATTTGTATGTTTCTCTCTGCTGATGGTTTTTAAAACTGTCTTAATAAATTGACTTATGTTACTAGCCCTGTGTAAGGGTTTTTCTTGTGATTACTCCTTACCCTAATTTAGCTATCTTTTGTTTGGCTTGAGTTGAGATACCCGAAAGGGGAGAATGCCTGAGGTCAGTGAACCCTTGTTTGGGATACAGGACTGTGACAGGGCTACTGTCTCCCCTTGGTTCCTATACAAAGTGGCAGTGGGATCCTTCTCTAAGAAGATCTCATCACATTCTGACTCTATGCCAGTTCTGACTGGAAGTCGATGAAATACCGTATTTTTCGCTCCATAAGACGCACTGAACCATCAGACGCATGCATATTATGGAGTGAAAGATAGGGGAAATTAAAAAATGTCTTCCTTAAACAAGTTTTCTGGCTGCTTGGCCGCTTACCTGCTTGTTGTTCTGCAGCTCGAAGACGCGAGCCTCCCAGGCGCTAGACGCAACCAGGAGGCTCTGCGCAAACATCTCAGCAACTGCGATGTTTGCGCAAAGTTCCCAGGCGCTGGACGCGACCAGGAGGCTCTGCGCAAACATCGTGACCAGGAGGCTCTGCGCAAACATCGCAGCAGCTGCGATGTTTGAGCAGAGCTTCCTGGTCGCGTCTAGCGCCTGGGAACAGCTGCAATGTTTGCGCAACATTCCCAGGCACGAGACGCGACCAGGAAGCTCTCTGCAAACATCGCAGCAACTGCAATGTTTGCGCAGAGCTTTCTGGTCGCGTCTAGCGTTTGCGCAAAGTTCCCAGGCGCTGGACGCGACCAGGAGGCTCTCCACAAACATCGCAATTGCTGCGATGTTTGCGGAGAGCCTCCTGGTTGCGTCCAGCGCCTGGGAACTTTGTGCAAGCGCTAGACGTGACTGCCAGGTCTCCGGAAATATCGCAGTTGCTGTGATATTTGCGGAGAGCCTCCTGGTCTCATGGGAGTCTCACGTCTTCGAGCTTCTGACTAGGGACAGCCAGGAGCTGCAGAACAACAAGCAGGTAAGCGGCCAAGCAGCCGGAAAACTTGTTTAAGGAAGACTTTTTTTACACTTCGCTCCATAAGGGGCACAGACATTTCCCCCTATTTGGGGGGGGGAGTGCATCTTATGGAGCGAAAAATATGGTATAACCACCACACTAGCAATGACTATTGTAAGAAATATGTATTGAAGACAACCCTTAAAAGACACAAATAAAGAAAAGGTCATATTGTAGTGAAGACTAAAGGCCACTGTCCAAACATGTTCACAAATACCATTGCTTAAGAAGGTGAGTAATAGAAACCTGAAGTCAGTTTGCAGTTTAATGTGCTTGAAGGTCAAAGTTGATGGTTGCCTCATAATATGATCATGCATCTATGTTCCTGCAGGCTACCCAGTTCTTCAAAGTCCAATTCTACACTTGTAAATGATTTGCAGAACGTGCATTATGTGCTTATAACAAAAACTCTATATAAAAATAGTTACTGGATTATGAACAGGCAACAGTTAAGGAAACACAACCTAAAGAGCAAAGTATATCATCCCATAATGAAAAACTACTTATCTACCTTGAATAAGATGAAGTCCAAAGTATAGGTATCAACCTCACCAACTCTTTCATTATGGTAGAGAAGGTACTGTCGGGCAACATAATTACAGAGTAAATCAACAGTTCTTGATAAGCTGGAGATGTGGTAAAACTCTCTGTGCTGATGGATAGAAACAAATCAGAGATGTTTCCCATATCTTTGGCTGAACTTTATAGCAAGTCAGACCATTGGTCCACCTAGGACTAGGTCAATATTGTCGACATTCTACAATAACTAGGAGCACTTCTCCAGGTTTTCAGACAGGGGTCTTTCCCAGGTCCCCTTGAAAATGCCAGGGATTGATCCTGGGACCTTTGGCCTGCAAAGCAGGTGGTCTACACCACAGAGCTACAGCCCCTTTCCTGTTCTTGCAGTAGACATAATGAGTTAATAGTCACATAATAAGCGAGAGCGAGTCAAAGATAACCTGCTTTAATTGTCAAGGGTTGTATGGAAGTGTTGTGGCACCTCAGTAACCTGAAAAGATACTGTCAGGTTACTGAGGTGCCACAACACTTCCATACAACCCTTGACAATTAAAGCAGGTTATCTTTGACTTACTCTTGCTTGTCTCCATAGATACCTAGACCACTCTTTACATCAGATCAACCAACACTCTTTGAGATGTGCACAGCTGCTGAAGTCAGCAATGGCAAGCACTGACTGTCTTCCAAGTAAAAGTTGACTTACGATCAGCCTGCTAAGGAATGATCCTTCTGTATGAGGTTTAAAAAAGTAAAAATAAGTAAGAAAATGGCCTTCCTTGCTTTTGTGCAGCAAAACTGCTCCATTTTCAGGGCTACAGGGCAGTCTTCTGTGCTCCAGAAAGCAATTCTGGGTCGTGCAGCAGCCTCCCTTCACCCTGGTTCGCCCAGTGCGATGCATTCTGGGGAGAGCCAGAAGGATCGTGCTACCTGGAAATGGCTTCCTGGAACACAGAAGGGTGCCTTGAAAACGGAACAATTTTGCCACGTGAAGGCAGGGAAGGCCATTTTCTTACTTATTTTTACTTTTAAAAAGTAATGGATACTGAGGTCCGCAGATGCCGGACCGGTGAACGCGGTCCACATGTATTCAACTGTGTGGACACCACTTATGAACTTCTGGAATGTGCTGGACCAGCTAAAGCAGAGTTACCAATACTAGCTTTTTCAAGTTGTTTGGACAAGTAGGTTTTAGTCTTCACAACTGCAACATAGGCCATCTTTCGGCCGGTTGGACTGTAAAGCTATTACTTCAAGGGTTATCTTCAATATGTACTTCATTGCTAATGTGAGTCATGAATCCTGTACTTGCCAGTTTCTATTTGTTTCATGATTATATCCTGTTTTAGAACAGCAGTATCAGTAATACACTTATATACTGCTTCCACTACTTACAGGCTCACAAGGGCCAGCCCACTCTCTGGCATATGATACACTTGTGGGAATCAGTTTCATCCCCTCTATCTTCATCCCTTTCTGTGAGTGCTACTTTGTTTCCCTCAATTATCATCTGGTCATTTGGGACACCTGAAATCAAAGAATATATATTAAAACGTTACTTACAATTATGAAACTACATTTCTCATTCAGCAACAAATATCCAAAGTAGCTTTAATTTAGCACTAAACAAGATGCACATTAAAATTTGAAAATATTGATACTTATGTAGGTATTGTAGGTGCTTATGTAAAGCTAGGATGGTGCAGTGGTTCTGGTGTGGGACTTAGAAGATCCAGGTTCAAATCCCTGCTCAGCTATGAAACTTCCTAGGGGACCTTGGGCCAGTCATCATCTCTCAGCCTAACCTACCTCACAGGGTTGTTGCGAGGACAAAAGGAGGGAAGGACCCTGAGCTCCTGGGAGGAAAGGTAACATAAAAATGTGAAAAAATATTGTACTAGAAATATATGTTATTAATTATATAATTAACTGCTATATGGCCAAGAGGTCAGGTTTCTTTCCAAATCTACTACCTTTCCCTTAAAGACTGTTAAAAGCTTTTTCTATGCACAGAAAGGTACTCAGCTCCAGAACTACCAATAAATTAACTCTAAATGGTTTTATAAAAAGGTGGGCTTTGGTTGGCATAGCATTTCACACAGCTAATGACAATTGTGTCAGATATTTTGGGGATGCAGGAAGCTGCACACATTTGCTGTAGAAAGATTTTCTGTCTTTCAGTTTTCATACCAGATGGAACCCCCCACCCAAGTGTTATGGTAACTGTTTCCCGCGGCTATGAAGTTTGTGAATTAAATAGATTCACACTGGTGGGCAAAGATCAAGTAGGAATGACGTTCCTGACTAGTCCCACTCATATGGCTGATTAATTCACTCATGTTCCTAGCAGTTTGGAACTGCAGCAGAGGGAAGCAGCTCTGATCCCATTTGCCTGTGTGGAACAGAGTTTGTGGGAAAGTGAGCTTTAGTACAAACAGAATAAACACTGACATTTGAACAGTATTGTCATTTGTAAAAAGCAGATGTTCCCCTTATTACATGAAGGTCACTGGAACTGTGGTTCCAGGCACTTGTTAACACATTCTTTCAAAGGATTAAATAAAACATACATTTTCTGCATTTTATATATCAGCTTTTAATACAATACTTGGGGAAACATATTATTAGTTCATCCATGTTTTTAAATATTTGATGTTTTAGACCCAGTTCACCTAATGTCAACAGCCAGCAGGCTAAAATTAAATCAAGTATTACCTTCTGTACATCATATGGCCATTAACACCCAAAAGGAAGAAAAAGATGGAATGATATTAATGTAGTGGTTCTAAAAGCCACGTGATTCACCAAAATTTGGGGTTATGGTAATGAAGTGGATAAAACTCTTCAACTGAGAAACAGGAAAAGAAGCTTTTATCCACCCAAAATCTGCATAAGTTGACGGATCTGCTTCTTTGTCAACCATTCTGCATTATCTATATTGTTAACAGAGATTATGGAGGATCTCATTTTGTCCAAGGCCTGCCTGGACAAATACTGACACTTTCAAAAATAAAAATGGCTCTTCTATGGCCCATTTGAAACAGAGAGTTTCCCAGCTCTCAGCCCTAGCTGAGCTCATATAACCCAAACAAACCCTTTAATTTAGAAAAGAGCACCCTGCAAAAAAACTAAACCATTACTAACATTCACTGAATTAAAGGGCAGGAAGAGAAGACTCTGGCCCTTGTCTTTTATACAGCTTGTTATATATACACAGCAGCTAGAAGGGAAGGGAAGCATTGCGTCATACAAAGACTTTAGCAAGTGCGTCTGCTCCTGCACTGGCAATATAACATTTGGATGGGTGGAATGCCACATCATGAATGGATTCATCATATTTTTTGCGATGTGCTGTAAACTCTTGAATGCAGGTCTTGCTTTCAAGATTCCATAATCGTATCGAACAGTCGTGGCCTAGAAAGGAAAAAAAAATATTTTTAGGTTGAAAGTCAACATTAAAACCCATTTCCCTCTGGCCCACACGTGAACGCATTTGACTCCTGTTGCATATATACACCCTTGGGTAAAAATGCCTTAAAGTTGTTAGAATACTTAAATTCACTGACACCGAATATACTTACTGCCAGACATCAAATACAAGCCATTTGGATCAACCGCTAAACTTGTGACAGCATCCAAGTGGGCCACCATGGAATGGATCAATTTACCTTTGGGAATGAAAGACAAAACGTGTTTGTACAACTTTTTTTCATAACTGAATGTATAACCAAGTTTTAGCAATGTTTATGAGATTTATGGCATGCTAAAAATGTTAGATCAAGCACACCTGCCAATTCTTTCCATTTGGATGGGAGTTCCTCAACTTTGAGCACACTCCACTTTCCATCAACCTTTGAAAGTAACTGACATCTGAAGTTGGCTTGTACCGAGTCAGACTACTGGTTCATTTAGCTCATATTTTCTACACTGACTGGCAGTAGCTCTCCAGGGTGCCCTACCTTGACATACCAGGGATTGAAACTGGGGACTTTCTGCATGCGAATCACATGCTCTACGACTGAGCTACAGCCCTTCCCTGGTCTAACTGTTGGTCAGTTCATCTTCACTGCATTTTCCTGAACTCATTTTTCCCAAGATTTAGATACATGGGACACACTTTTTTCCTGGATGAAAACACTTTTACTTACAAACACACACACACGAGCACGCTCGAGCACTCCAGCTGACGATCACGCTTATGAGGGGAGTGCCTTTGCAGCAATAGGGAGTGTGGGGGGAGGGAAGGGGGGTTCTAAGCAGCAAGAGGGCTGCAGAAGGCGGCTCTGGAGACTACATGCGGGGGGGGGGGGGTTTGCACAAGCTCTACTGTACATACAGGCTGCCCTTGGGCTAGTTGCTGTCTCAGCCTAAATGACCTCATAAAATTGGTGCAAACATATAAACAGGGGTAGGAAGCACACAAACCACCCTGAGCTCCCTGGAGAAAGGACAAAATATAACTGTAATAAAGTAAATAAAATAAATTCATGCTGTAATTCTGCATCCAGCTCTACATACATAAAAGTCTTTTTGAACTTTTTGTTGAAAAGCGGTATATAAATACTGTGCAAAACTGTAAAGTTGCACTTTGTCTTCATGTGAAGTTTTTAAGAAAACTGTTCTGAATAAGACTTTTGTTGACTTAGTTGAAAAGTAACATGATTCAAGCCAGAAAATGCGCTGTGGGGCGGGCTTGTGACATCATGGGTGGGGTTGGGTTTGTGACATCACAGGGGATGTCACGGGGGTATGGGTCCCCCCAGAGGCTATGCTGCTGAGTTCTGGCACCTTTTTTAAAAACAAAAAAAGCACTGCTTTCATTACAGGTAATGCAACAGAGATAAGAATGTAGTGCTTTAATTTCAAGAGTAAAAGATCCTAAGATTTGCTCTTGTAGATTTTCAGGACAGAATATGCAAAAGGATCATAGTCCTTGACAGAAATACCATCAAGCACAGTGTTCAAGACTTGGAGGCATAAATAAACAATGTGAATCACCTCACTGACTGTGTTCCCAGATCATCCACTTTCAACAAAGACAAATACCACAGATTTGCTGATGAATGATGCAAATGTGGCATCTCTGCAGGTCCATAATGGATCTTTATTCCTATCTATTTTATTTGTCAGAGAACTTTCAACGCTCAGGTTCAGAGTTTATCACTAAATAGTTAGATGTTTTAAATGTTAAGATGGCAAACATTTTTAGTGATGGACTCTTGCTTTTTCATATTACAACACTAAGGGAAGAGGATGCTTACCTGTGTTATTGTCATAGAATTTGATGTGTCTATCCTCGTGGGCTGTGATACTAATTGGAAGCGTCGGATGGCTGATTACTTTGTTTATTTGGCAAGAGGAGTTAACTGCTATGGGAGAAAACACAAATACATACAATTAATTCCAAACAAATGTTAAGTCACATGATCTACGTACTGAAAGACTAATCGCCTCATCTAACAAGTCAGTTTGCTACAAAACTATTTTCAAGATCCACATTATTACACGAGCAGCCCAATCCGATCACCTGGGCCTTGCTGGTAGAATGCATGTTCCACCAGTGGAACAGCCTGGATCCAGGTGCTCGTTGAGCAACATCGTTGCACTTGCCAACGCTGCCAGTGAGCGCAACGAGGCCACCAGCATAGTCACTTGCAGTTCCGCACATGGACTGGCAGGGAAGCCACTGTAAATGTAAAAACTCCCTGCATACAGGAAGGCTTGGTTTGATTCACTTCCAGTCGCCTGAGAGCCCACTCTGTGAGACTCAAGATAGAAGCACTTACTCGCACCACAGTGAGTGAAAAGGCCTAGAGATTCCTGCATGAAGGTGCCTTAGCTAGGGAAAGTGTAGCTAGATTACATTGGTTTTCTGGTTCATTTCCGCCCATTTGCAAAGTCCTCCTGGCTAGCACAAATATCTCCTGAGCAAGGCAAGCAGATTGAGTAGTGTTGCAGTGCCATCTGCTGGGCATTAATGAAATTGCATCCTTAGGAATCCTTTCCATTATACTTAGGCCTCCAATGTTTTCTCTCAACCTGATGTCAACTATGACCCCCCTCCCTTTCTTCTCCTACTGCTGTTCAAGCTTTTCAATAAACCCAGTTCCATTCAACCGTTAAGTTTGCCTGGTCCCTGGGGTTAGGGGGAAGTTCAGTGAATTCAGGTCTCTTCTCTCTGCAGATGCTACTGTTTAGGGGAAAATTTAACAGGAACCCTTGAAGTTTAGTGTTCTCTTGAGAGGTTTTTTTTGCCCAGATGGCCCCTCTGTCCGGTCTTATATGGAAGCAGATATTCTATCAAGGCTTCTCCCCATTCAGCAGCATATCTTACAAAGGGAAAACGGGGGAGCACATTAACTACTAGGCACTATTTCCCTGGGTCAACCTCTCTTGACCATGACAGGCATGGAAGCAGATCTAGTTTGAATTGAGATCCAAGAATGTTGGATTCTGTTGTTGAACTTCACCTTTGGTTTGGGTAGAGATGGAAGGAAGCAATATTTCCATGACTGCATCTACTCCTCTCAGCAGCAGGGCATTTCCTCACCATCCAAAGAGCTCTTTGTGGACCGAGGAGGAGCACAGAGCATTTATCGACATTTGGCAGGAGGACACAGTCCAGGTTGCTCGCACCAAAAGTTTCCAAAATATGGAGTAAGACTGGAAGGTTACGAGACCTCGATGTACTATTTTTACAACACTGTCTCTTCAGAGGTGTTCTATCTGCCTGTATTAGACTGCTTGGGCTGAATCCAGCAGCTACAACAGAATTCAACAAACGTCTGCATCCTAGACCCATTATAGGCACGTACAGCTTGCTGAATTCATTGCAGGCAATACATTTAAGACAGACCAATGCGCCTATCCTAAACTTATCAATATGAAGATGAGCAAATTCAACACAGATGAATGTGAGAGAACTATTGCTGTTTCTTTAAAACTGACATACACATTACAGAGAAATGAGAAAAGCAGACATGCAAGTGGCCTGCAATTTCGTTTTCCCTGCCTCTGCTCTAGTGTGCAAAGTGGGGACTTGTACACCTCACCATACACCCGCCTAGATAGTTCCTGGGGCTCACAGAGTATTATCTTCCTGGTTAAAATCCCTATTTAGCAAGCTGTCAAGAGGAGGACAAAGCAGAAGCATGACCAGGTCTCCACTGCCTGCTTCTCTATAATGTATGATCTGGTATTTTGTATCCCTCTATCTTTGCATTTCCATCCACTATGCTGGGTGTCCCCAGGAGGTCAACATGAATTCTGTTGTCCAGCTAAACCTTTTCTGAAGGGGTTCTCTCCAGCAAAATCTCATCTCCAGTCTAAATAACAGGAGCACAGTATCCTAAACACAATGAAAATAACCCCTTAAATAATGTCTTCTCAAACGTTCTGGATACATACTAGTTTCTATGTTAGACTCCAAGATAAGAATTCGTTGTCTTGTTTCCATGTTAAAGATGCCCGTGTGCCCACTGTTAAATGATGCTACCATGTGGCTTGGATCACTGCTCACAAGATCGACAGAAGACGGAATCCCCATCTCTACAAAATAAAACATTGTCAGAAAGGATAGCCTACTTAGTTTACTACCCTGAAAAGTACTTGAAAGTAGCCAAGCTCCTTAATACCTGTGGGAATGGCTCAAGTATCAGTACTTTTCCAGCTTAGTGGACAAAAGCAAGCAATATGGTACCTTAAATGTCCATGGAGCAGATGTGTATCAGTGTTGGAATACTAGAAATTGATTTCAGCACTGAACCATTAATCTGCAACAGAGCACGGACATCACATCAGCTTCTGCAGCTAACCGACAGGATGTGCTGGTACACATAGGCAAAAGATCAGTACTGCATAGAAAGCTATGTGCTGACTGAATGGTATATAAAAAGGTCAGAAGGACAGAATAAAGTGTGGGTAATTACAAGGTAGGTTGATGGGAAGGTAGAGATACTCTGGATGACCTATACAAAAAGCATGCAGAAAAGTGGATCCATTTTGTCTACAAATTTTGCAAGGCATATGCAAGGCTAACAATTCTAGAACATTGCTAAAAGTATACTACAAGGCAGCAGCTATTTAGCAGAACATCTTAGGAAACCAGGTAAACCTCTGTGTTTCACATGAAGACTTTATGGATGGCGAATCTAGGAAATATTTATTAAATGTGAACTTGGAATCTAACTATGATTATCATTGCTGTCTTATCTATGTTTTATATTGAATTTTATGATCCAGTGTTCATAAAACTAGGAAAGTGTGGCTGATCCTTACAAGTACAAATGGACATTTAATTCCAATTAATTGTAATGACTTTGAGAACTGTCTGCGTTTCCCAATGAGCTTCAATGTACCGGTAGTTATGCAGCAAACCTGCCACTATCAAACTGTATACTAAAATATAACGAAATTAGTTACAGAAGTTTGTCAGACCCATGGTTATAAAAAGAAGTTCTGATAGTTAAAAAACAAACAATGCGGCTTTGAATGGTTCTGTGATGCAGAAGATTTCATACCTTGATTATCATTGAAAATATTCAGAGCAGGAGACACCTCCAAAGCTTTCCATAACCGTATAGTGCCATCTGCTGAACAGGAAAGCAGACGCTGGTGTGTTCCACTGTAAACCAAGCCCCACACTGCATCTGTGTGGCCTACAAATGCACCTCTTAAGACAGAAGGATCTGTGAAAAAATTACACATTTCAAGATGAAATCATGATTTAATTTATCCCAAATCCACAGGATGGCAATACCTGAACAAGCTAAAATGTCACACAAAGTCATGAGCAAGCTTTAAAGTCTTCCAGAACTCAGAATCAAGGTGGATGTGAAGCAAAATAGGGGTGGGGGGTGGAGTGGACAAAAAGCTGGGCATGAAGAAAAAAGCCCCCACATCTGCAATTTTGTAACAGTGCAGAAGGAGTCGTATAGATGTAACTGGATTTAGCCTCTCAAGGTGCTAGACACATTTCAGGATGCACACAAGGCTACCAGGTCAATGAAACAATAATAGCCATTACCGCATTTAAAAAATAAAATATAAACTAGCAGTTACTTGGTTCTGTGTCCAGCAATAATCAGAGCACATGGGACCCTTGTGAAACAAAGCACAGAAGAAAAATGTGATACTCTTTTTATTGGCAAAGCTGGAAATTAATTTTAGGCAGTATACTATTGTTCAGGCTCATAGAAAACAAACAGGGTTGCATTACTCTGATGGTTAGAAGGCACATAACCCTTCCACATAACCCACCATCATCAGGTGGCAGAATGTTATTTTCCTCCAGTTTTAAGATCCCTCTCTGGAATAATTAAAATCAGTATTCCACAAAACACACAAATCACAGCACACAAGTCATGTTGTTCCAGTAGAACATGTTTAATAAATCAATACAACTAGCAAAGATTTATATGTACTATGACTTTTTAAAAGTCTTGGATTTCTAATTAAAAATGTAGTGTTCCAAATTGCCATTCCAGTATTTCCCCACCCCACCCCTAAACAGGTTGCTCTGCTTGAACTGAAACATTCTTCATGACCTACTGATTGCCAACTTACCCCCTTTCAAAATTTTCAACATATTATTTCCTTCTTCCTATTTATAAACTCCTAACCTAATATTGCTGCCAAACACCACAAAAATCTGATAAGTACTTGTATCTGGCATTTCTTGCTCACCTGATTGTGCCTCAATATGCCCATTTTCCCTGATTTCATATTAAGATCCAGCTGCATTCAATACATTATGTACTTTTAACGAACAAAGGCAAAATTGGTCATTGTAACACTCACCATAGGAATCATAGGGGTCAATATTTGGGTTTGTAGTATTCCAACTCTGAATGAGGCCATCAGTTCCCCCACTGTAACATTGCTCACCACTGCTACTCATTACCACACATAGCACTGGACTGCTACAAAAGAAAAAAATGCCAAAACAAAATTGATTTAATGAACGTTACGTTAAATGGCAGCTCGTACTTCACCCCAGTCAACCTCACACAAACACATGCATGATGCAATTGAAATTACAATAATTTGTACAATTACAGTACAGGTTTTTCTGTGTCTCTTAGGCTGCAATCCTATACACACTTCCCTAGGAGCATGCCTCATTGAACACAACAGAACTTATTTCTGAGTAGACATGCATAGGACTGCGCTGTTAGAAATGAAAGGCTTGTTCACAAAGGGGAACTGACATGCACAGACATTTCTTTCTTTCTGGATAACCTATACAGTAGACATCTCTATTAAACACAGTGACAACAGAGCTCCTAAGTGCTCTCCCCAAAACCTACTCTGTCACTGTTGGGACAGGCCATGTCCCTTGTTTCAGACACAAGCAGCTTTAGAGTCATCATAGAGTTTTCTTCCATATCCAAGTGGACGTCCAATAATTCAGCTGCTGCTTTCCCTGAAACATCACACTTTTGTACAAAGGGCTAAAATGTATGTCCAGGTTCTAGACACTTTGTCATCTAACCTCTCTCTAACAGATTCAGAATTTCTCTGCCCCCATTGCTATGATGCCATTCCTCTCCTTAAGTTGTATTTTAGTTTCTTACATGCCAAGTAGTATCTTGACAGCCTCCCCTCCCTTTTTATGTTTCTCATGAGCTCCCTCTTCAACAAAACCTATCCTGAAATAGCCTACCGACACCTTAGCTGCTTCTACACTAACGTCAACAGATACACTGTCACCTTTCCCCTTCTCCAGTTGTACTACTTATACTAACAGGCCCCTAACCTCCTTGTTATGCCTGTCCTAATGATTGAAGATAGTAAATTCTCTTGGCAAATGTCAACTTGTATTTTAACAAAATACTGGCAGTACACGAATGTCACTTAGAAGTGGCCATAGAAATTAATGCAAACTTCACTGCAGTTCAGCCTATGATAAGGTAGATTGCACCACTGTGCAGACAGGGTGTGGCTTTATCACAATACTTCCAATTCACTTCCTGAAGAAGCAGTTCAGTAGTGCACTAGATGTGTGGTGAGCCACAAGATGAAGCAATCTCATGACTGCTTCACAGGCTGAGCCAAACCACACTTTATCCTATAAGAAGCACTGCATCAAGCACTGCAGCTATATCCTCCAGTAAAAGAAATAGGTTCTCGTTCTTTCTGAATATGTACTTACTTATGTGCCCTGAAAGTATATATAGGTTCAACATCAAGAGAGGCACTCCTAAACAAACAAACAAACAAAAGCAGAATAGCAGGTTCAAAGATTTATAGGACAAAAACCACGGAACATTTTCAGAAAAACAAATTAAATTAACAACTTCCAAGTTGCCTTAAATTACAAAAAGGTTGCAAGCATATTATTTTAAATCTCTTCTACCAAGGGATTTTTTTTAGCTGCTTTAAATGCCAACTGATGATTTCCAAGATTCACGATGAGCAAGAACACCAAAGGCCATGGCTCAGTCCCCTTACTATAGGGGGAGTTTATGGTGACTGGTTATACTAAAAGCACTCCATAGTCTTCCATATTTTATTTTGTGACAAGACTTTTACTGAAGGAGTAATGTGAGCATGTTAACAAGAAGTATGCGTTGCGGTAGCATGCACTATAAACGTACTGGCCATAATTTTGATGGCTTTAAGGTACGTTAGCAGATTGGTTAATACAACTTAATACGATGTTACAATATCACAGCTTCAAGCTAGGCATAGACAACTCAGTTGTTGATTACAATTTGTCTGCTGAAGTGAGTTAGAGAGCCATCAATTCTGAGTGTGTTTCAGAGCTTTTACTTTCACTTGTAACAGAGGACTTCCTATTTTACTGAAACTATCAGTATTAGTTAAGTGTTATAATCGAGAATATGGATCTAGTTGTAAAACCAGATCAGTCGACCCTTCACAGCACTATCCCTATACAGACTGTTTTACATGATGCAATTTTCCCCCCTCCAAAAATAACTCCCACGTTAGATTGTATGTATATGCAGCGACAGACCAGCCTGAGACAAAGTCTCTGAAAACTGTGAAAAGTCTCTCTCCAACTCTAGTTTCCACATGCTCCAACAAACTGGAAATTATTTGGGAAGGGAAGCAAGATACAGAAGCTCCCCGACTTACAAACTTTCAAGTTACGAACAGCAAGTTATGAACATCCGACTTACGAATGTGCTTGGTCAGGGCTGTGAAGTGGGCACAGCTGTGAAGACACTGACAAAACAAAGCAGCAGCTGCCGCTACCAGGAGACAACCCAAGCAGCTCAATAATTCTGAAAATAGCTACCCTTTTCTGTGGCAATGGGGAAAACAGCAGCTCAACAACATTAGAGAACATTGGAGAACTAGGGATTCCTGGGGGTAGAAGGGACGGAGAGGACCAAGGAAGCAGTCAGTGTCAGTCAGCCAAGGCTGATAGGGCACAGGGAGAGTTGAAATATTGTGAGGTGCAGGGAGCATTAATACTGTATGATAAAAGTGGGTCCTGAATGGAGGCAACTCCAACAACGGAATAACACAGCCCGACCTTTAACCACTATCAAGCAAGGAAGAGAGGGTGTAAACCGAGTTTGATCAAGGCCCCCTAGATCACAGAAGGGTGCTGTCATAAGAATGTTCTTTTGGTCTTGAGCTTTAGTCATATTAATCATAATTAATTGTAAGGTTTAGACGTTCCTAAGTCTAAACCTTACAATTAATTATGATTAATATGACTAAAGCTCAAGACCAAAGGAACATTCTTATGGCAGCACCCTTCTATGTTGCAGTTGCTTTAGCCCAGCAGACACCCAAGAGTCGTACTTTTGCTCACAGGCAAGTCTTTGGAATTAGTGAACTAGGATAGAGAAGAGAACATTATCAATCTCATCATGACTGGGAAGTGTAACAGAGATTGAAGAAGAAACACAAGGGCCGGATAAAAACAACATGAAGAATTAGTGCAAGCCCTGTTAGCCTGCTTAAAAAAAAAAAAAGACCATACAATATAGAGTACTGTATTGTAGATGTACTATAAATACCTTTTTCATATTTTTACATGTTCACTAACAATAATAGTGATAATAGAGGACGCAAGTATTATGGGTTTGCAAGCCATGTATCAGCAAAGTCCAGGATTGAAAGGGACCAATGTTTCAACCTCCTAGCCGAGGTCTTTGTCAAGGTGGTTACAGCAAGGCTGCGAGGATGGTACTGAAGATAGATCGGAATCTCTGTGAAATGCAGTTAAAAGCTGTTGACAGCGTGCACAGATCAACTGGAACTATTGTCTCCAATTGCATCACAAATGTGCTGGGGAGGTTAACTACATTCATGACCCATTAACACCACTGAAGGATTTCCCTGGAGTTCCAGTCAATGGCTTTTAACTGCACTTCACAGAGATTCCAATCTATCTTCAGTACCATCCTCGCAGCCTTGCTGTAACCACCTTGACAAAGACCTCGGCTAGGAGGTTGAAATGTCGGTCCCTTTCAACCCTGGACTTTGCTGATTCTGACAGAAGATCTCTAGTGTGCTTACTATCACGTGTGCCCAGTTAGGGATTTTATTTGCTTTATCAGTAACCTCCCGAGGTTTATATATTAAAATGCATGGCTTGCAAACCCATAATACTTGCGTCCTCTACTATTATATCCAGCCATGAAAGCTTCCATTCTAAAAATAATAGTGATGTTGGACTTCAGTACAGATTACGTTCCAGGGGTCTGCACTTAAGCAGGGTAGCTAGTGTACCTCATCACTCCAGTGGGAAACTGAGCATGTCAAGCAGCCATTCTACTACTATCATGTTTCACCAAATGCACAGCTTAAATGTTTTATCTCCATGTATCTTTACCAAGCATGATCTTACTTTTTTGCTGGAGATGTTTTTTGTAAATTCCACATTTTCAATGTATGATCTTCGGATGCTGTAATTAACACTGGTTCAACAGGATGGAAAGCCAGACCTCTTATTCCATCAAAATGACTTCTTAGCGTAAACTTGGGGTTCCAAGTCTTCCTCAGGGCATCTTTATTGTTTGCTATCTGTTTTAACAAAACAGAAAAACACAAGCATCCACAGTTCAGGCAAAGTCATGATGAGAGGGAAATCAATTCAACCCTAATGTGCATTTCACTTTCCAGTTGCCAAATGCTAAACGTACAGCTACCAGAAGAGGTACTTTAAAATGGATACATGATTTTTCTTCCTTATCCAACGTTACTGTCTCTATTAAAATAACTCAGCAAAAGTTGATAAAAAACAGCAACGAGCTGTACAGAGCCTGTTCTCCTGCATTCTAATAGTGCAGCCTGCTCAAGCTGAGATATAATCACAAGTCAACAAGTGTTTTCTCTTTCACAATACTCAACATGCCTTGTGAACTGCTTGAAGGCTATTGATATATAGCTTCATGCTCTGATCATAATTCACCTTCCTTTCACTGGCACTCTCTCCCCCTTTCTCAGCAATTTCTCTTTCTTCTGAATGCTTATCTTGGCTTCCTCTTTTCCATAATAGCCTGCATGGTGCTGACAATATTGGTCATCAGAAACGCAATCTTATCACTCGTATAACATTTTTGCGTCCATTTCTCCGATTCTGGGCAATTTCTTCCACCTTTGTGGGTAGGTTTTTTTGTTGTTGTTGTACTCTAATTTTTCATTATTGTGGTTACTGTATTTTTTGTCATTGTTATTGTTTTAATTATTGATGTTAGCCATCTTAGACCTCCATAGGATGGGGAAAGGTGGGATCAGGGATGTTTATTGACATGCTCCAATCCCCATCTCTGTCCCCCACTACTCCATGTGCCAGGGACTTGGTTTCTTTAAGTACCTACAAGGTTACTTTATTCTTCCTTCCTTAAAAACTCCCCACTGTGGTGCCTTTCAGAAGCTCTCACACAATTCCTTATACTGAGTCAAACCATTGGTTCATCTAGTTCAGTACTGTCAACACTGACGGGCAGCAGTTCTCCAGGTTTCTGCCCTACCTAGAGATGACACAGATTGAACATGGGATTTTCTGCATGCAAAGCAGATGCTCTTCCACTGTGCCCACGATTCATCTCAAAGTGGCCAGCAATAAATCATTAAACTGGTGCCGCATTACCAAAAGTATAGTGTGCTATTCCACAATCAATACTCTAAAACTAAAGTACTGTACCTGCAAACATCAGACACTGTCCTGCACAAGAACGTGCTGTACTTAACAAGAAAGAAGCTAGAAGTTCAGAAATCTGCCTAGGACAGGGCATTATTAGCAAGACTTAATGGAGACTGAATTCATGGGAAGAAAATATTATGTTTGTTACATAACAAGCATAACATTACATTATTTTATTTATTTATTTATTTAAAAATTATATCCCGCCTTTTCCTATTCCAAGGCAAATGCCCAAGGCGGCATTATGGATTATTATTATACATTGTATATATATAATGTAATATAATTATTACATTATGGATGTAAGAATACCCTTATAAATAGGTATTATTCATTCCTCTTAAAAAGCATTCCACATTCCTCTTAAAAAGCTTACATGGTTGCATTTTTCTTTATTCTTGCATGTCACCATTCATTCATTCTGTGCCCTGCTTTTCTCTCCAAAGAGGCTTACAGAGTTAAAACTATCATTTACAATATAAACATTAAAACATCCTTAAAATAGCACACATAAAACATAAACCAGCAGCAGTAGAGAATAATGATTCTCCTGAGCTCTACAATGTACAGGGATGCAACATTCCAGTAGCCTGGTCATTAGGAGCAATCATATTATTAAGTCTGGCAGCTGGGAGAGGAAAAAAAAACCCTTCTACTCCTGCTTCACAGTGGACCTTCAACTCAAATGGTTGAGCAGCTGAAGTCAGCTTTGCCTGTAGCTGGACACTGCAAGGCTATTCCATGGTGCCACCTATAAGGTTTACAAAAAGGTGAGGAGCTACCTCCAACCAGTTGGGCAGCCCAATCCTAACTAACTATCCGGCGGTCGGCCCACGGCCACCCACCGGATCCTATCCCTGTTCTGGGTCACGCTGGTGCGACCCATAGGTCTACTCGGGGAAAGGGAACGTTCGTCCCCCTCCCCCAGTGTAAACCGAGGAAGGCCCAATGGGCTTTCTCGGATTTCCGCCAGCTATTTAGCTGTGTAACGTTAGCCGTGTAATGGCCGAGCAGGTCAGAACGGGGACGGCGATATGGCGGACACCATTCCCAACCCTCCCGGGCCAGCTCGACCAATGGCCCCCTCCCTCGCCACCTGGACCGCCCCTGCGCCAGGAGCCTTACCTTCCTCCGGCAGCCTTGGGGACGTCCCGGTGGTGGAGTGAGGGTAGCCGGCCTTGTGCCAGCCGGACTTACTCGCGAGTCGTCGCGAATGTGCTTTACGACAGGTTCGCAACTGTTTCTGACAGCGGAACCTTCCTCCGGCAGCCTTGGGGACGTCCCGGTGGCGGAGTGAGGGTAGCCGGCCTTGTGCCAGCCGGACTTACTCGCGAGTCATCGCGAATGTGCTTTACGACAGGTTCGCAACTGTTTCTGACAGCGGAACGCTTGTTCCGCCGCCATTTATTTGCGCTGGATTGCGCTCTAAGTTTGCTAAATTGTTCCTTAAATATTCCTTAAAATAAAAGTGGGAAAGAGGTTAACAAAGCGGGGAAGGTTGAAAAGAAGAAGGAAGCAAGATGGGGAATTCTTGGAGGAGGAAGGTGATAAAAGATAGTGAGATCACTCGCAGATGAGCAGGAAAAGCACTACCAGGCTCAAGAGGAGGCCAGCATGGCTCACAAATGGAGTCAAGGAAGCTATAAAAGGCACAAAGGTTTCCTTCAGAAAGTGGAAGTCTTGTCCAAACGAGAACAAAAATGAACATAATCTCTGGCAGAAGCAAACAGACACTAAGGGATGCAAAAAGAGAATATGAATAGTGCATACAGTAGCTAAAACCAGCAATGCAAACAATAAAAATGTCTTGAAGTACATCAAAAGCAGAAAACCTGCCAGGGAGGAAATAGGACCATTAGATAACAAGGAAATAAAAAGTGATGCGTTAAAAGGATGAGAGACTGCAGAGAAAGTGAATGAACTTTTTGCATCTGTCACTGCTACAGAAGACACATGGCAGACATAAGAACATAAGAAGAGCCCTGCTGCATCAGGCCAAAGGCCCATCTAGTCCAGCTTCCTGTATCACACAGTGGCCCCACCAGATGCCTCAGGGAGCACACAGACAACAAGATACTTGTATCCTGTCACCACTCCCTTGCACCTGGCACAAAGAAAACCTACTCCTACAACCAGGAGGTTGCTTATCCCCATCATGGCTTGTAAGCTGTGATGGAATTTTCCTCCATAAATCTGTCCATTCCCCTTTTAAAGGCATCCAGGCCAGGTGCCATCACCACCTCCTGTGGCAAGGAGTTCCACAAACCAATTACACGCTGGGTAAATAAATATTTTCTTTGGTCTGTTTTAATACTCCCTCCACTCAATTTGAGTGGATGTCCCCTAGTTCTAGTGTTGTGTGAGAGGGAAAAGAACTTCTCTCTATCCACTCTCTCCACCCCATGCATAATTTTATACGTCTCAATCATGTCCGCCCTCAACCGCCTTTTTTCTAGACTGAAGAGCCCCAAACGTTGTAGTCTTTCCTCATAAGGGAGATGCCCCAGCCCACTAATCATTTTGGTCGCTCTCTTCTGCACCTTTTCCAGTTCCACTATATCCTTTTTGAGATGCGGCGACCAGAACTGGACGCAATACTCTACATGCGGCCTTACCATCGATTTGTACAACGGCATAATAATAAAGGCCGTTTTATTCTCAATCCCTTTTTTAATGATCCCAAGCATGGAATTGGACTTCTTCACAGCCGCCACACACTGGGTCGACACTTTCATCGACCTGTCCACCAGTATCCCAAGATCTCTCTCCTGATTCGTCACAGACAACTCAGAACCCATGAGCGTGTATGTGAAGTTTTGATTTCTTGCCCCAATGTGCATAACTTTACACTTACTTACATTGAAGCGCATCTGCCATTTTGCTGCCCATTCTCCCAGTTTGGAGAGATCCTTCTGGAGCTCTTCACAATCCCTGTTGATCTTCACCACCCAGAAAGTTTAGTGACGTCCGCAAACTTGGCCACCTCGCTGCTTATCCCCAACTCCAGGTCATTTATGAACAAGTTGAAAAGCACCGGTCCCAAGACCGATCCTTGGGGCACACCGCTTTTCACCTCTCGCCATTGTGAAAATTGCCCATTGACTCCCAGTCGCTGTTTCCTGGTCTTCAACCAGTTCCTAATCCACAAGAGGACCTGCCCTCTTATTCCCTGACTATGGAGTTTTCTCAGGAGCCTTTCATGAGGGACCGTGTCAAACGTCTTCTGAAAATCCAGGTACATAATATCCACGGGTTCTCCAGCATCCACATGCCTGTTGACTTTTTTGAAGAATTCTAACAGGTTTGTGAGGCAAGACTTACCCTTGCAGAAGCCATGCTGAGTCTCCCTCAGCAGAGCTTGTTCTTCTATGTATTTTAAGATTTTATCCTTAATGAGACTTTCCACATCTTCCCTGGAACAGATGTTAGGCTGACTGGCCTGTAGTTTCCCAGGTCCCCTCTCCTTCCTTTTTTAAAGATTGGCGTGACATTAGCTATCCTCCAATCCTCTGGCACAGTGGCCGTTTTAAGGGACAAGTTGCATATTTTTGTCAAGATATCAGCAACTACATTTTTGAGTTCCTTAAGCACTCTTGGGTGAATGCCATCTGGGCCTGGTGACTTATTGATCTTTGTCAATTAAGCCTAAGATGTCTTCTCTTTTAACCTCTATTTGACTTAATTCTTTAGTCAGGAGTGGCCGTTCGGGCAGCGGCATCTGCCCGAGGTCTTCTGCCATGAAGACAGATGCAAAGAACTCATTTAATTTCTCTGCAACCTCCAAGTCCCCCTTTATCACCCCTTTCCCTCCTTCACTGTCCAGTGGGCCAACCGCTTCTCTGGCAGGTTTCCCGCTTCTAACATATTTGAAGAAGCTTTTATTATTCCCCTTAATGTTTCTGGCCATACGCTCCTCAAAGTGGCATGCAGATTTTCATGGCTTGTCACGATGTGCACAGAGGTAAAGATTATGGGGTTTTCAGCCATGTGAACTTTTCTAAGTTAAAGAAATAAAGATTTACATACCAATACTTGTCTGGAGAAATTCCTTTTACTCGTAAACAGCCTCCATGCACTCTGGAGAGATTGGACTCTTTTTACCTTCCCTTTCAGCTTCTTTCTAACTAGTCTCCTCATATTAGGGAAATCCGCCCTTTGGAAGTCAAGGGTTTTCGTGTCAGATTTGCTTGGCACTCTCCCCCCGACATGCATGGCGAAACAGATCGCAGCATGGTCACTGTTCCCCAATGGCTCTGTAACATTTACCTCCCTGACCAGGTCCTGAGTACCACACAATATCAAATCCAGAGTCCCCTTGTCCTCTCGTTGGCTCTGTGATTAGCTGCTCTAAGGCACAGTCATTTAGCATATCCAGAAATCCTGTCTCTCTTTCATGACCAGAGCTTGAACTGACCCAGTCGATATGAGGATAATTGAAGTCCCCCATGATCACAACCCTGTCTCTCACTGACATCTCTCTGGTTTGTTTCCTCATCTCGAGGTCCCCTTCAGGTTTTTGATCTGGGGTATGATAACATACCCCCACTATTACAGTGCTCCTTGAGCCTGGTAATTTAATCCACAGTGATTCTATGGTAGAGTTGGACCCCCCCTTCAGTCTCTGCTAGATTCTACCCCTTCTTTGACATAGATGGCCACCCCACCTCCAACACGTCCCTCTCTGTCCTTCCTACAGAGTTTGTAGCCTGGGATTGCAGTATCCCACCGGTTCTCCGCATTCCACCAGGTTTCCGTTATGCCCACTATGTCAATGTTTTCCCTCGCCACCAAACATTCCAGTTCTCCCATCTTCGCTCGGAGACTTCGAGCATTCGCATAAAAGCACTTGTATGTCAGGTTCCCTGAGAAGGGTTGTTTGTTTGCTTTTTTCCCCCTGCAGCCTCTCTTCCTGATGGACCGGCTGTCTCATCCCATCCCATTTCCACTCCCAATTTCTACTCTGTCGTAACCTTGTTGTTCCTGAACCTCTCCACCCACATTCCCTAGAGATGAGGAGTCCCGAACCGGATGCCCCTCAGCTCCTGTCGGCTTTCCCCCAGGGGTCAGTTTAAAAGCTTCTCTGCCACCTTCTTCATGTTACACGCCAGCAGTCTGGTTCGTCAAGTGAAGCCCGTCCCTCTTGTACAGGCCCAGCTTGTCCCAAAATGTTCCCCAGTGCCTAACAAACCTAAATCCCTCCTCTTGACACCAGTGTCTCATCCACGCATTGAGACCCCTGAGCTCTGCCTGCCTAGCTGGCCCTGCGCGTGGAACAGGTAGCACTTCCGAGAACGCTACCTTTGGGGTCCTGGATTTGAGCTTTCTACCTAGCAACCTAAATTTTGCTTCCAGGACCGCCCGGCTACATTTCCCCACGTCGTTGGTGCCGACATGAACCACAACCGCTACCTCCTCCCCAGCACTCTCTACCAGCCTATCTAGACGAGACATGATGTCCGCAACCTTCGCACCAGGTAGGCAAGTCACCATGCGGTCCTCACATCCATCTATGTTCCTGACTATAGAATCACCCACTACAAGAAGGCCCCTTCCCCAGACGCCTGTGACCACAAATTCTGAAAAGCCGACACAAATAGAAGTGATGAGCAGAAGTTCTAGACGAGTGTATTGACAAATTAAAAATGAACAATCACTGGGCCCAAATGGTATCCACCCAGAAGTTCTTAAGGAACTCAAAAGTGAAATTACTGATTATCTAACAAAAACATGTAACTTGTCCTTTAAATCAGCCCCAGGTGGTAGAGGACTATAACGCAGACAATGTAACACCAATGTTTACTTGGACTTCCAAAACAGCTTTTGACAAAGTCTCTTGCCAAAGGCTCTCAAGTAAACCTAACAGTCATTCCATGGTTTACAGGAGAGTTTCTTTCATGGACTGGCAACTGGCTAAAGAACAGGAAGCAAGGAGTAGGAATAAGCGAGCAATTTTCACAGTGAAGAGAAGTAAGAAGTGGGGTCTCCCAAGGATCCATTTTTAACTTGCTTATAAACAATTCAAAGTTAGAGATAGCAGCAAGGTGGCCAAGTGTGCAGATGACACCAATCTATTAAGGGTGATAAAAACCAAAGATTCTGAATTGCTGCAGTAGGATCTCTCCACAGTAGGCTGACTAGGCAATCAAATAGCAAACAAGGTTCAGTGTAAATAAGTGTAATTTATTAAGTATAACTTCACATATATGCTGATGGGGTCTGAGCTGTCAGGAATGAGAATTTGAGATTGTGAGGAATAGCAAAATGAAAATGTCGACCCAATGCATGGCAGTAGTGAAGAATACAAATTCCGTGCTAGGGGGACATTAGGTAATATGTGAGAATAAAACTACTTTAATGTTATCATGCCCCATATAAATCTATGGTGCAGCCGCATTTGGAACAAGTTCTAGTCAGCACATATCAGTAAGGATATTGGAAAGTTGGAAGAGGTGCCAAAGACAGTAACCAAGAGGGCAAACAACATAATCAAAGGGCTAAAACACCCTCCTTACAAGTAAAGGCTATGATGTTTGGCAATTTTTAGACTGAAAGACAGCGATGAAGGCAGGACATGATCGTGACTAATAAAATTATGCATGGTGTAGACCATGGGTGGGGAATGTCCGGCCCGCGGGCCGGATCCGGACCCAAGGGCATGTTGTCCGGGCCCCCGGAGAGCTAGGTCCGAGGGCATTAGGTCCGGCCCGCTGGGAGCTAGCTGCGAGGCCGTCTTGTTTGGCCCCCACCTAACTGCAAATAGCACGATGCAAAAGACTGCCGGAAGAGGACGTGCTTGCTCCCATCCTCAAGCCACTGAGTTCTGCAGCGCACTTTCCTCCCTCTCTTGCACTCCAGCAATTTACTTTAAAAAGCTTCAGAGGTGCGTGAATAAATTAACTCTCGACAAACAGCTGATGTCCGCATCAGCTGTTCATCAGGAGTTAATTTATTCACACACCTCTGAAGCAAATTGCTGGAGTGCAAGAGAGGGAGAAAAGTGCGCTGTAGTAAAGAACAACAGAGTGCAGGGGTCCTGATGTCTCTCATTTTTTTAAAAAAGCAATCTGATTCCTCCCTCTGTCCAAGAGCAGCAGGGTTTCACACTCACACAAGTTGGAGGTGCTTGAAAGAAGCAAAAGAGACTTTTGTGCCAAATTATAAGCAAAGCATTGAGAGAAAGAGAGGGAAGAAGCAGGCAGCAGCAAGAGAAAAGCAAGGACTAGCTTCAGCCTGGGAAGCAGAGAGAGAGAGAGAGAGAGAGAGAGAGAGAGAGAGAGAGAGAGAGAGAGAGAGAGAGATTGGTGTGTTTGTTTGGTGTTGAAAATGCTCGCCTCCACCTGTTTGCCGTTTCGGCTGAGAGATCGTCCTCCCAGCGGCAGCCTCCACCCCCCCCCCCTCAGAGCAGCCTTCACTTTCAAGAAAGGATCATACTGGTAAAAGCAAAAAGCCTCCTGCAGTCAGAGAGAAAAAAATGGCCACCGCTGGCTGCTGTAGTTCTCTGCCCTCCTTTCTCCCATGTACTCCTACTGGTCTCTTGCATGCCAAAGACTACAACTCCCAGAAACCTCTCTCACTTCCACTCGTCTCACACCCCTCTTGTTTGCCCTATTCAGCCCTTCACAAATGCGATGGGAGAATGCCTGTTTGGAATGAATGGAAGGGAGATGGAACGGTAGGCAGAAACTTTTGTTTTTAACTTTAAGTATTTTTAAGATCCATTGTTTTTTAAGATCCCAGTCTAGGTTTTCTTCTCTCCCTCACCCCCTTTTCTGCAGCTTCTGTTTCTGTTTGGTATGTAAAGGAGACTCTTATTACCTTTGTAGTTGAGAAAATGCACTTCCCACGTGCGTCGTTGGGCCGTGGCAGGGGGGTGGACCACCGCAAAGGGGTGACGCGCGTCACCTCCCCCGCGCGCGTCACCTCCCCCGCGTGCGTCAGCCTCCAGAGGCTCCAAGGCCGGGAGAAGGCCTCGGAGCGTCCACCCCGGCTGCCGGTCCAGGGGCTTCTGACAAGGCCCAATGCGTTAATACATGAACGTTTACCTTTTTCGCGCTTCTAAGAACGTTTCTAAGGGCAAAAGGGCAGCCCTTGCCCTCAGAAACGTTTGTGCGCATGCACAAAAAAGCTAAAAGTTCACATATTAACGCATTGGGCCTCGTCAGAAGGCGCTGGACCGCCGTTGAAGAGGACGCTTCCGCCGGAGAAGAGGACGCTTGGAGCGGGGGGTACGTTTGGGGGGGTGCACGGGGGGTAGCGCGCGCGTCCCTGCCAATGGGTGACGCGTGCGCAGTGATGTCACTGGTCCCCCCTCCTTTCAGTCTCTCTGATTTTGTGAATCTTCTTTCTGATTTCATTGAATGTTGATTAATAATATCAAACAAATGCCTACTCCCCCAAAGGCAAAGCTCTTCTCGTGGCAATAAATAAATAAATAAAAATTTGCGAGCGACCTAACGGCCAGCCCTCGAACAATATTGTAAAAATTCAAATGGCCCTTGGCAGAAAAAAGTTTCCCCACCCCTGGTGTAGACAGAGTAAAAAGAGAACCTTTTCTGCATTTCTCACAATACTAGAACCAAGAGCCATCAAATGAAACTGAATGGCAGGAGAATTAGGACAGACAACAAGAAGTGCTTCCTCACACAGCATATCATTATTAGTACGTGGAATTCATTGCCACAAAATGCAGTGATGGCTACTAGCTTGAATGTCATGAAAGGGAGATTTGATTTAGCCATCTAGCAGCCATTGATAGACCTGTCCTCCATGCACTACTTCCAGATTCAGAGGCAGCATGCCTCTGAATACCAGTTGCAGGGAACAATGGTGGGAGAGATGTGTGCCAGCCTCTCTCTTTGCTTGCAGGCTTCCCGGAGCAGCTGGTGCGTCACTGTGGGTAACGTCCTTTGGCCTGATCCAGCAGAGCTCTTTGTATGTTCTTATGACTGTGGCAAGCACTAGGACTGTACTGTAGAATATTAGAGAGGGCTGGTGTATTAATGCTACTGACCGTTTTTTTATAGCATTTTTAATTTGCAAGAGCTTTTACCATCTTATTGCACTTGCCTTCCCAACAATCCTATAAGATAAATTGCTATTATTCCCAGGTTACAGATGTGAGGCTACTACAAAACAGCACTTACATCATACGTCAGTGAATCTGCTTCATTGGCTACTGTAAGACCTGCCAATTCCCCAAGACCAAGTTCATTTTCAAGAGCTTCATCTGCTCCCATAATGAAAGATTTTCCAGATGAAGGAGGGAATGTTAAAGCTTCTACTGAAAGAGAGAAAATGCAAGTAAGTACCTCCATAACCCCAAAACCTGTACATAATATTCCTAGTGTAATACTTCCAGGGAATACAATGTAGTAACGTCACTTAGCTATCAAACACTTACATGCCCATCTCTCTTCCACCACCACAAGGAGACAGGTAGCAATATACAATCTTGAGTTTGTGGAAGTGAAGAACACATAAATTCAGAAAGTAGTCCCTGTATCACAGTTCATGGACGTCCAACTTACAAACGTCCCGACTTAAGGATAACTGCGCAGTCAGCGCTTCTGCGCAGGCGCAGCATGCCTGGCCTTGCGCTTTCACAGCTGGAAGTTGGAGGATGCAAATTGGAGGTTATCTGAATTTCATTTCCCCACACAAAGCAAAGTGGAAGGGGAGGTAGCTTGGCTTCTGAGGGGATACCCTTTTCACTGCTTCTGTGTTTAAACGGCAAGAAAGGCACTCTTGTGCTGCAAACAAAAAGCACAACCTCTGAAAAAATAAATTTAAAAAAGGGAAAAAACTTGAAATAAGACTACTGTTGGGGAAAGGTATACTCTGCTAGAGTTATCACTAGAGGTGTTTGAAAATGGTGTTATTTATTTTACTCAGAAGTAAGACCATTGTGTTCAGTAAGACTTAGGCTGTAGTCCTCTTGAATTCAACAAAAACAAACACCTCTAGTTATCACTTGTGTCTCAGATGACTTCATGACAGTTCTTGCACCCCCTGCACAGTACTCAGACTATAAAATAACAAACACACACCTGAAAGACACACCAAAACTGACAGGGCACAAGGTTCAGCTTTCACTGATTTCACTGGAAGAGATAAGCATATGCTTACATCCCTTCCTTGCTGAAACGAATGGAGCTAAAAAGTTCAGCTTTCAGCAAATTTGGCTAGATCGTACCAAAAATATTTTTTTTCTAGTGACAAGAATATTGTATTCTGAATGCTGGAGAAATGCAATTTCTCTGAAATCAAGGTGCATCCTTGAGGGAACATATTGAAAATACCCAACACCAAATTAAAAACTGCACATATATTGTAAAAAATATCATGTGGAAAGGCCCTATGGCTCTCCAGAGGTTTGCAAAGACATCAAGGGTTTAGGTGAAAACTTCATCAATATAGATGTGGAGTTGCCAGGCAGCAGGGGAAGAGAGGAAAAGCAGGGGGTTCGTGCACCGACCCTCCTAAATGCTACAGCTCTGCCAGAGCTGGCTCCCTCCCCTACCACCAAGGCCTCAGAAGGCTTGTAAAGAAGGGTCACAGAGGCATCGTGTCCCCCACCACAAGGTTAGCTGGGGGAGCATCACCTTGCTCTGGGGTAGGGGCACTTCGCTGACCCTCTGCTTGCGCTGCTAGCCGCCTGCCCACTTCCTCCTCAACCAGTGGCAAGGATCTTATGCCTCACCGGTCAGTGTTCACAGTCTTCCTAGTCCCACACCTTTCTCCCTTGTGGGGCCTAGATGCAACATTATGGCAACTGCAACATCAGGCAAGCTCTGGAAGTGCTGCCAGATTGGCTGCAATTCAGCGTCTTCTCGCTTCCGCGGGGCATGGCTAAGATAACTACCCAGCAGCACAGCCTTCCACTGAGGGGTAGTTCTCCCTTGTCGGGGCCGCAAATAGGGAATACCAAACTTCATTCAAAAGCAAAGGTAACCTCTAACCAAATCTTGTGAAGGTCAAAGCAGTGCTGACAGACAACTCTGAAAGCCTACAACACTTAAGGAATCCCTTCATGCTAATCACTGAGCAATAAAATGGAAACCCCAATACCAGGCTTCATCCTTCAATGTACTAATCATGAGATGAAGGAAAAATGTTCCCCACAAAAGGAGAGAAGAACCACATTTCAAGCTGTTGCTAAGTAACATATTACTTTTTAAAGCCCATTTTTAAGCATGTGGGCTGTTGATCTTCTTGTGTTCAGTACTTGATATATGCAGATCTTTACATGCATCTCTCAATGCAAAGACAGAAGAATAGCAGGTAAAGACAGAGCATATTTTATAAGCAGCATGATGTCCAGACAGCAGTTTTAGACAGGGAACACTGTGGCCAATTCACAACTGACAAAAGTCTAAGAAAATGTTGCAGAGCTACACCTTGCAGCGTTTACTTGCATGAACCAGCATCTATTACTCGATTTGCAATAAGTACAAAGACACAGAGGCGCTAGTTTACACAAATGGTACTTTCACTGGCATGCCGGCTGGCCCCAAGGCCTTGCATGTTCTAGAGGAGCTTGCGTGGAGGCCATCAACAAGGCTTTACTGGAAGACATACCACGGAGGCAAAGTACTTGGCTATTTTATAGCAACATGGTGGTGCTTTCAAATTGATAAGGTGCATTAAGGGCCAATTCAACAACTGCAAATTACTACGCTCTGAAAAACTGCATAGTAAAGGGACAATTTTCAGGGTATGGGAATTCTTCGCTCTTGGTACATACGGATGCTATCACAAGATCACTTTACCATGTAGAAACATAGGAAGCTGCCTTATACGGAGTCGGACCATTGTTCCATCTAGATCAGTATTGTCAATACTGACTGGTAGCAGCTCCCCAGGCTTTCAAACAGGAATTGTTCTTTTCCCTATCTGGAGAGGCCAAAGATTGAACCTGGGACCTTCTGTACGCAAAGGAGATGATGTTCTTCCACTGAGCTACAGTTCCTCTCTAAGAAAATAAGGAGCAATTTTCCCACCTCAACAATAGTTATGTGAAATGGTATTGAGAGAGAGAACATGCAAGTATAAAGCATTTTAAATCTATATAATCAACACATACAGACAACCAAAGAGTACACTTGCCTTCATCTGTTCTGTTTATCTCTTGATCAATAAGCCGTGAAGTACTGGGTCTAGTGGGTGGCACAACAGATGTCTGTAATGAGGGCAGATCATCAACATCTCTCAAGTTAGCAAGCATATCTTGTAGTTTTGACCTGTTGGGCCCTGGCCAAAAACAAAGAAAAATGTAAAAAGGTTTATGGAAACATTATTAATGGTGACATTGCTTACAGTAAATATGTGTTATTCCAACACGAATGACAATGAGTGCTATTCTTTAGTGAAAATGTGAACTCAAGTAAATTAATGAGCCTGACTTCCAACTGTAACTAACTATAAGAGGTGAAATGAAGTGCTTGGAAAAAGAAGTGTTGAAAGCTACTGAGAATTTGCACACACGTACTTTTGGTCACTTTATGGATTTGCATGAAAATGTAAAAACACATCCAAATGAGACAGCAAACGATAAAAACAAAATTGCTTATAATTTTTCAAAAACTGCAAATGAATTAAATGTTTGTGCACAAGTTTTGAAACTTTTACAAAAGCAATCATTTTGGTATTGTAGCTTTGTGGTGCCACAATCTAAACAATATGACAATTACTTTAAAAATTAAAAAACAAAAACAAATCAAGCAAGAGTCACTGCTTTTTTCTTCCTGAAGCTACATGTGGTGAAGACCCATGCCCTTCTCAACACTTACCTGCATTTTGCTCCATCATTTTCCCACATCCCTGTTTTGACTGTTTTATATAGGACTGAGGCTGAAACATATCTTCGGTAGTTTTTCCTGTTGTAAGTTTAATTAAGAATGGGAAAATATCTTACCCATAGTCCATAACTGTTTTTCCTAGTCTTGTAAATAATACAGCTATTTCTAGGCAGCTTCAGTGCATTCTAACATAGGTCTGAACTTAATACTTTTCACAAGGACTTATTATTACAGTCTTGCAAAATCACAGAAATTTCCCTCATGTTAGAAATACTATTGTACAGAAACCCTGCTGGAATGACAACAGTCCTAAATCATAACCTGTCATTAATATTTGCTTCTGACAAACTACATAGGATTTTGCAAGCCTGTATCACTGAAGTTAAAGTCTGAAAAAAATATACAAAATTCCATAGGTAGGCACATTTATCACTAATTATACAGGCTTTACAGCTGAATATTCGGATTTCCCCTTACCCTTTCATTTCCACTTTTAATCCCTCATTTAAGAAACCACTTCATTGTAGTTCTAAACTATATATTATATAAAACTGGCGTCTCTTCTATTAGTGGTTTTTCCCCAGAACAGATACTTAATTTTTATAATAGCAAAAACGTATTTGACTTCAGTAGCCTGCTATTTTTTGAATCAGCAAAAGTAATTGATATAAAAGAGGGCAGGGGGAGCTTGGGGGTAAAGGTAAAGGTGACCCCTGACAATTAAGTCCAGTCGTGTCTGACTCTAGGGTGTGGTTCTCATCCCCATTTCAAGGCCGAAGAGCCAGCGTTGTCCGAAGACAACTACATAGGATTGTGTCCTATGTAACTATATGTCCGTGGTCATGTGGCCGGCATGACTCTCCTTGTCGCAGCGTGTAGCATGCAGCTGGAACACGGAGCGCTGTTTACCTTCCCGCAAGCGGTACCTATTTATCTACTCGCATTGACATGCTTTGGAACTGCTAGGTTAGCAGGAGCTGGCCAAGCAACGAGAGCTCACCCCGTCACGGATTCGAACTGCCGACCTTTTGATCGACAGGTCATGGTTCAGTGGTTTAACCCACTGCGGTAGGAGAATTCAAATTCCAGTCTTGAGTCCATTACTCTTGTTGAAATATATAGTTCTTAAATTCAGAAAGATCTGTGCCGTGATTTTAAGAAACCACTTGGCTGTATACGTAGGAACAACCAGCAACTTAGTGATCAAAATAATTTCTGTTCAAAGAACTCAAGTTATTTTCGATAGACTCAAAATATGTTTAATAAAAACACACACATCAGTGGCAAGAAATCATTTTCTGTGACAACAGCAGTTAATATTGTTGCCAAGCGTGCCATTCTAGCGAGTATTTGTTTTCATGCAGTTCCCTGTGCCTTAGTTTTGTCTGTAGTTCAGGACTGGACCACAACGCATTACCCACCAAATCCGACTCAGCCCATCATCCATGTACATCATCCTGCCAAATGCTTGACAACCCACCAGTTTTTGCAGTCTCAGGCACAAACACTGGAAGTTTAAACTACAGGCTATCTGCAGGCTACAATGTATGGTTAGTGGGCAGAGTTCAGGATGGTGCGCTCTGCAGATCTACTCTATGCCATAGTCAGCTCTGTTGACCCACATGCTCCAGTCCAAGCAGTGTCAAAAACTCCTGCTGTCTGTGCACAGGCTGACTACCCAAGTTTGATACATTCACATCGCTTAACATTTAATAATGATTTTTGGAGTTTCTTGACCAACTTGAGAAATGGTAGGAGACAACTGGGGGTGGGGGGGGAGACATTATATAGAAGAAAGGCAAGAAGAAGGGCAAGACTCACAAGTGGGGACCTTGTCAAGAACTGGTGACATCTAGGCCTGCTACCAGATGTTGACAATAAATGAAGAACAGGGCTAAGAATACCCGTGTAGGTTCACACCAGGGGAACAGGAGTGTGAATATCTCTTCCACCGTTGATGAGTATGTGTTAGGGTCAATGGTTAGGGTTTTCATCTGGTTCAGACCGACACCTGTATCATCTTGTCTCAGTGGACAGGCTGGCAGAAGCCTCAGTATATTTACAAGCAAACAAAGAATGTGGCTGCCAGGAGACCTCAGGCATGGTTCCAGAAGAGTGGCTAAACCTCTATGATGTTTTGGAGAAGGACAACACAGTGTACAGCATTTTTGAAAGAAATATATGTTTTTGAAAGAAATAGGTCTGAAGAGTATATTCAAAACCCCAAACTGAGCAACAGGGTTATTCACCTCCCTCATATCAATACTTAGAAGGTGGAATACAGAGAAATGGCAGGATTTAAGGCAGTGTATCCCGAACGGTGGGTCAGGACCCACGGGTGGGTCAGGACCCGATTTCTGGTGGGTCAGAAGCAGAGCCTCCAGTAAAAATGGGTGTTGGAAAGATCAGATAACTAATTGCCTCAAGCCCCGAGGCTATTCAAAAAGCAGATAGCTGCTAATTGCCCTGTAAAGAGCTGAGCTCCTGCAGTTTGCAAGATAGCTGAGCTCCTGCAGTTTGCAAGATTGTGTAAATACAGTGACCCTTTCTATCCACTGATTCGGGATCCATGGATTTGATTCAAAATGGATCCCGGATCCCAGGGGTCCACCCTTCCAACACTGTAAAAAGAAAAAAAAGGTTAAAAAACCTTTGAGCAAGGTTAAAAAAGGCGTTTTTAAAAAAACCTTTTAGAAGCAAACCGCTACGTGTTCTTGCTTAAACAGGCTGAAATCGCACTCCAGAAGCCTCTTCCAGGTCACACAACACCACCTCCCTCTCCCAAAATAGCTCCAAAATGGACGCAATGCATACTGGGGTGACCTTGGGAAAGGGGAGTCATGTGACCCGGAAGAGCAATTTCAGCCTGTTTAAGCAAGAACACACAGTGGTTTGCTTCGAAAAGGTAAAAAACAAAATGCTTTTACCACTTTTTTTTTTTACATTTTTCGGTTGGCCCCCGTATCAGCGGATTTCAGTATGCGTGGGGGTTCCGTGAACGGAACCCCCACGGATACAGAGGGCCAACTGTATATGGAGATAAATGTTTGAGCATCTTTTTTCTGGTGCTTTTTTTCCCCCAAGCCCATCAATGACAGGTAGTGGGGCAAGTGAAGCCTGGGTGCTGGGTTACATAACTTAGGGCGCAATCCAAACCTACTTAGGCCGCCGTTGTAACCAGTGGCCCAGTGAAAATGGGAGGCCCCAGAACAGAAAGGGAATTCAAATCCCCTTTGAACTCCCCTTTTGAAGGGGATTTGAATCCCCTTTCCGTTCTGGGGCCTCCCGTTTTCGCTGGGCGCTGGTTACAACAGCGGCCTAAGTAGGTTTGGATTGCGCCCTAAGTCCTTCAAGCCTCGAGGCTATTCATTAGGGCTGCCTCATTACAAGAAATGGATCAAGTTTTGTTTTTGTTTTTGTAAATAATGAAATGAATAATAAATAAATAAATAAATAAATAAATAAATCTCTCTCTCTCTCAAAGTCTCGTAATGCTAGGTGGATCCTTGATGGAGTGTAAAGTGGGTCCCAGTGCTAAAATGTTTGGGAACCACTGGGAAACCTGGATTTTCTCTTCTTGTAGAAGCGCTTCTTGTAGAAGCTCATGACTTTGGAGGGAAATACAAGCAACATCCAAGATATTGCATCTGGGAGCCTATCATAACTCACAGTAGACCATCATCACCATAGCCACCTGGTGTGAAAAGCACATCCTGACAGGTTTGGATTAGTATACCAGATTTTAGCAGCAAGAGTGAGGAATTAAAAGTCATTCTTCACCCAATCCCAGTGTCTAGCGTGCCTTTTGCCATTGTTTTCATGTTATTTGTGAAGTAGCTTTTAACACGACCAAGAATTTCATGTGATTTTGCAATATTTATTTAGCCAGTCAATTTACAGACCACCTTTCAGTGCAAGACCTTCCAGGGTGGTATAAAGCATTGTTCCAGGTTAGTACAGTAATCCAATTACTGTATAATATTTTAGCTGAAATATTCTGTATATTACTGTATTATCTTAACAGAACAAACACGAAAGTATAACATGTCACAGACATAGCCTCTGCAACATGCTAAAAGCTAGTAATTAAAAAATCTTTTATAATGACGGAGAAAAGCTAATGTTTTTGATCAAATTTGCAAAACATAGTGACAGTTATCTAAAATTAAGCATCTTCTTACAAATGTCAACCTCTCTCAACTATACCCCTCAATTATGTGCAGTGGTTTTACATAATTCCTACAAGAACTAACAATACAATTTCTGTGTATGAAATATAAACCTGTGGCTTCCATATTAAACACCTGAAAGGCTTGCACTGCATAATTTGAGAACACAGCTTCTACTTCATGGATTTATATTTTAAGAGATGTAACACAGGAAAAAAAATGATACACAGGGCTAGAAAGTTAACTTCAAATACTGATCCAATTGGTTGCCAGGTCCAATTGATTGCCTGGTTAAAAAAAACACAGTAGCACTCAATAGAATAAACTGATATTTGATCAAGATGGACTACTTTTACTAGCAGTCTGATAAGATTTTTTCCCCATTTCGAGCCCTGCATTCAAATTATGAGGACAGCATGATTTGCATGTAGCAAACATCAAATATAGACAGGGGTAGAAATTAATTTCTATCTTCCACTGCTGGTTAAGGGTGTGTCCAGACCAAAGATCCTCCGCTGTAGTTCTATACATACAAGGCTGGCTCATCCCTAGGGCTATTCCTTACAGGTTTGCAGTATACAAATGCTTCCTCCTTCTAGAACCTATAGACATTTTCTTTTTTTATTTGTTTTTAGAACATTACTAAATACATACCATACAGCTATATACCCCCTACACACCCATCCACCCACTCACTCACCCACTCACTCACAATTCTGATGCGCAAGAAAAAGAAAAGAGAGAGGTTATGAGATTTCTCCCTGGGACTGCAAAGTGTATGACTTCACACAACCCTCTTTATACTTTTTAAAGGGTGTTGTCTCACAACTCCCAAAAGGAAGTTAACAGAAGAAAACAACAAGGGCCAGGATCCAACGACTTTACTTCAGGAGGCCCAAGGGATTGACATGCTCATTGGGACTTCTTACCATCACAAATGGTTGTTTCCGTTTCAAAGGTTTTTTCCCATATAGCATCAGGGGCTGCTATTTAAGAAATGCTCAAAGCATCCTTCAGCACACAGGAAGAGACAAATACCAGTAATTCTTTGGAACCAGTTTATAATGTATATGCTAAATGAGTACTTATATGAACAGTCAGCTTAAAAAGGCAACCTCCTTATTGTTAATGCCTGTATACTGAAGTACTAACTTTCACACAAAGAACCCCCAGAAACAGAGCTCATGAGGGCAAATCAGACAATGAAGCGTGAACTGTATAATCCCTCTGGGATATTGCTAAGTATTTAAGTCATGCAAAAATTGGCTGGTTTGGACAAACCTTAGCAAGAAGTGGGTTTTTTTAATGATAATTAAACATAATTTAATCACTGTTTTTAAGAGCATTTGCCCCTTATTTTATCCAACTAGATAAAAGCAGTATTCCCCCAACACCACTGAATTTTAAGGACCATTAATTTCCACCCCTGGTAACTGGTGAACAACAGGAAAGCAGTCAGGAGCAGCAAAGTAAAAGAGTAAGTAGTTTGAGGAAAACATTGAAAGAAAGATAGTATTGGTGAAGTGAAAGAGGCAGGATTTATGATTTTAAGGCGCAATGTTTTCCACTTACTCTTCACCCCTTTTTTCCCCTTGCGCTCCTTTTTGTATTGTTCCTTCAGTTTGGTTATTACTCCCTGGTCCACATTCCAGGCTTCAGGCATGAGACACTGGTCTTCCTTTTCTAGACAAAGTAAAACAAATGAAACATCCTCTTTATGTCATTTATTTGTTTGTATTGAAGGAAGCAGCAGCTGCTGATCTATACAGGGTTTTTTTTTTAATGTCAACAACTAAAGAGTGCTGTGGTTGATGGCCAAACTAGATGTGATGACATGTTTCTTTTCTTTTCACGTAACTATCTGTTCATTTATAAAGCAGAGGATAGGAAGGGTAACTGTCAAAGAAACAGGTGGAAGAGGGGCCGGGCACTGAAGTCTTTCTCCTCCCATGCCTTACCCTTAGGCTGCTATGATTCTAGCCACTTGTTTTCATTTCTGGCCCACATGGTGTTGAAGCCAGAAATGAAGTAAAGTGGCTGGAGCAACCAATCGGAGGGGGCAGGGTTCAGTGCCCTTCCTCTTGTGTTGTCCTTTTAAAGTAAGACCCTTTCCCACCCTCTGCTTTACATGTAAATAAAGAAGGCATGTGAATGATAAGCACATCATGTCTGGTTTGACTCAGAGTGTGCCATTCTCTTCACATGTTCAGGCTTAGGGGGAAAATCTGAAATTGAAGTCATCAATTACCAATTCCTGGCTCCAACTTATTATTAGGTCTGAGTAAAAAATCTTCCTTTTTAAATTTAATTTTGAATTACTTCAAGCATTTCTTCTCTCAGTTCTCCTACTGTGATACTTTGTTTGAACACACACTTACTTTTGACTGTGTTTCTTTTATATCATACAAGATAGCTCAAAATGACTAAAGGTTCAAAAGTGAGAAATTAGGTACATTGCTGTATACCAGATGGTAACAGTACAGCAGGTCTAAACATTCCTCCCGCACAGGAACACATATCAGGAAAACGTTCAACTGAGGTATTCATGCGTTGCAAGGAACACAAGTACACTTCATCTGTTGACAGCAGAGGGCACACAACTATTTTCCAGAAGCTTTTGTTACAAGCTGATAAACAAGCCATAAGCAACCTCCTGATTTTAGAAGTAGGTTCTCTCTGTGCCAGGTGCAGGGGAGTGGCAGCAGGAAACAGGTTATCTTGTTGGCTGTGTGCTCCCTGAGGCATCTGGTGGGGTCACTGTGTGATACAGGAAGCTGGACTAGATGGGCTTTTGGCCTGATCCAGAAGGGCTCTTCTTATGTTCTGGAGGACAGTTCTCTCCTCCATTATCTTTTTTTTTTTTTTTTTTTGCAACCAGACAATGACTGCAACACATGATTTCACAAATCACACTTTGCACCAATAAGACTGTGAGGATACATTTCCTTACATGGCATCCAAATAACAAACTTCCCCAAACTACTACAGCACCAGTAGTACATCTGCCAAGAGGTACCAAGTAATGGGGGAGGTGGTTTTACCGTAATTGCAATATACCACCTGAACCGATCCTGCTAACTCTATTTGGACGGCACATTTCCATAATGTGTTAACACATGTGATGTATAACCAGAGGTGAAAGTTAGTTAAAACAAGTCAGAATGCCATTTCTACATAATATTTGGGTGGAAAACCATTATGGTAACTGTCTTCTGGCTTGTCTTAACTCATCTTATACATCACATTTATTAAGTGTAAGAGAACCTTTTGAAAAATAACACATTCCAATGGGTCAAAAAAAAAATATCTCAATTTGTTCTACGAATCAAATCTTTCTCTGTTAAATCCACATATCTAAATACTTTGTATATTCAGTGTGTTCCATCTCTGAATACAAATATCAAGTATCCTCCTCTCAGGCCAGGTGCATCATCTGTGCCAGGTGCAGAGGAGTGGCAGCAGGAGACAGGTTATCTTGTTGTCTTGTGTGCTCCCTGAGGCATCTGGTGGGGCCACTGTGTGATACAGGAAGCTGGACTAGATGGGCTTTTGGCCTGATCCAGCAGGGCTCTTCTTATGTTCTTAGGCTGCAATCCTAGGCACTGTGGGACTTACTCTGAAGTAAACATGTATATATCTGAGGCAGGAGAGTCCAAGATTTAAGCTGAATGGTAGCAAACAGCCACACCTGTGCCAACCAAATGATCCACAGAACAAATGTAGTCAGATATGGACAGAATGGTGTATAGGAAGTTCAGCAAGATGGTTGCAATATTATCCAAATGCTTGAGAGAGTAAACAAAAGTTGATTTATCACAAAGCACATAAAGAAGGTGGAAGAAGATGTAGGATTTATGACCAAGATAAAGTAGAAGGGCCAACCAACCATAACGGCAACAAAAACTACAAGGGACAATGGGCCATGGATGATGCAACTGAAGTATGAATCAGAAATAAAAGTGGTTCAAAAGGAGGAGCGTTCTAAGTCAAGCAGTCAAAAAATATGGAAAATATTTCATAGACCAAAGTTAAATGAGCACGTGGATACACAAGCTTGAAAGGGATCTTTAAAAAATCTACAATGAATAGGTCAGTATGATGGATGCGTCAGAAACTGATAGTAAAAAGATAAAGGTAAAGTAAAAAGATTAAAATCCCATTTCAAAATATCTGTACTTGGCTACTATGGAAGAAGAGTACAGCACAGAATGCCATCCAAAGAATCCTAAGTGAAAATAATGTACTTGAAAATGTGACAGAGTTCATGTTAAGAGTAACTACTAAAACTAAACAGTAAAAGAGTAAAAACTAAACAATTTTTAAAATTGTTTAGGTATCGTTATGTATTTTATGTATTTTAAATTATGTATTTTAATCTGTTAGCCGCCTTGGGCATTTGCCTTTTGGCATAGGAAAAGGCGGGATATAATTTTTTAAATAAATAAATAAATAAATAAAGTGATAATGTGACAAATGAAGACCAACTTAAAAACAACAGCAGACAAGTACAGAGATAGGAAAACTAGTTATTTTATCTTGATCTATGTAAGAAAAACACATGTATGGCAGAAAACATATGGACCAGCTTCAAGTCTGATATAATATATAAGACATCTGAACATTCTTATCCCAACATAGGTTCACATCTGGTACCATTTTTAAACTATGATCCTACTCATAATTTTACATTTCCCTGATTGAAGTTAAGCTAATGTCAAAATTAAATCTGTGTGACCCAGGCCCATGGGCTCTAATGCTGAGGAATATCAAGGAGTAGGTTGGTACATGACCTGGTGTTACCACTTGCATAAGGAGATGAAACACCGAAGTACTTACTGTTTCTTTTTTGATCAACCACAGATACATAAGGGTATGTCAAGTACATGAGCTACAATGTTTTAGTACTAGGTTATCCAATATCTGGCTCATAACTGGTCCGTATAACATTGGATAGTTATGGTGTGTGCTTAAAAAACAAGCAATATTTTATGATGTTTCCAACAGAATAATGCCAGTCTTTATCCTATAGAATGGAACACAAGTCACACCTTGCAACCAAATCAAACTGCAAGACATTTACATCAACCATCTTAAAATGCAGGTGAAAAAGGGGATTGCAAGGCTTGTGTGCCTCAAGGAAACTGCAGTAGCGTTTCCATAAAGATAAGGCAATCTCAGTTTAAATCATGACAGATTTCTGCACTTAGCCAAGTTTCTACATTTGTGATGAGGTCCTTTTAATCTTCCTTACCCCATTCTGTACCATCTCCTGAACTTCTGGATTCACCATCTCCTTCATCAGATGTAGCCAAGAAATCAAACTCCTTCAGAGCTTCTTCTGTATCTCTATCTTCACTGCTATCAGACAGCACCCTTTTTCTTATAATCTATGAAGGACAAAGAACAAAATTAAAACAACCACGTAAGTGTTAATTCCTCTCCCCCCCCCCCCCCCCAGGTCTTCTAAGCAGATAAAATTCAAGTACAAAAAATACTGGAGAATGGAGAGATGCATGCACTGCTTCTCAGTTTAAATCTGACTGAAAAAACTAACGTATTTCATACTCTTTAGAAGCATACAACCAAACATGAATCTCAGAAGCGAGGAGAAAGTTAGGCAGTCAGGAAATTCAGGGGAATTCAGTATACTTCCACAGCTCCTGTCTCGTTTCCACAACTAGCAGAAACAGAATATATTTTTAGCACTTGTGAAACTTGCTTTACTGACAATTTATTCAGGTTGCAGAAATCCTTCCTGGAGGAGGACTTGAATTCTTCTGTGGCAAGAATTCTGTCAGATTCTTGCAAGTGCAAGTACTACAACTACGTCCTTGCAATTTGTCCACACATAAGTATGTGTTCATGTGTCCTATCAATATTTTTAGGAATGTTATTCTGTAAACCTTGTTTTACTAGTAATAGTTCTTAGCCCACCGTTGAAGTGTCCATAACTGTTCTCTCTCTTCCATCAATATCATCATCATCATCTTCATCACTGAATTCTGCAGCAGCATTTTCAAGGAATTTAAATGTCTCTAGCAGAGATGCAGAGTCTGTCAAATCTGGCTTCCTAGATAAAATTAAAACAGCAACACATGTATTTTTGTCTGCTTGATTATGTTTATTTTGCTTTACAAAGCCCAAGATTACATAAAATAAAAAATACCAAAAAATAAATAAATGATTAATTCTCCACTGGATCAACACTTTCACATTCATGATATGTTGTGTTGCATGATAACAACTATGAAACATGTTCTATTTATTCACTATGGTTTAACTTCCAGCTTAATTTATTCACCCTTGAAAACCACTGTGAATGTTGATGTTGCTTTAAAATTGTCCAAATTGGGTGAGCAGAAACCACAACATTGTCATAATTACTTCCAAGAACAAAAGTAAGTTTTTTGAATCCATGACATCTCAATGAACAAATCAGTGCTTCCACTGCTAAGTAGAGTCACGGAAGCCCACTATACCCAGAATTGTCTTCTTTTTGTCTTGAACTGGAAAGTATGGTCTTCGCTGACAAAGTCAGATGCTGAAGTCTCTTGATTTTTAAATTACTACATTACATTTATTAAAAGCAGAAATGCACTTGCTGGATGTTTATACTTTTCATACATGATGAGAGGGTATACTTGGGCAAGACAAAAGTAAATGAAGTCACAACTACAACTCCCCAAACACCTCTCTATACTGAAGTTCCCTTCAGGTACTTCTTATTGAATGTCATCTTCATTCACTGAACGCATTATTACATTTATGTTAAAGATTGTAAAAAAAACATGCAATACAACAAGGTGGAAAATTCTTGCAAGAAGATTTCAAAACATTGTACAATACTTTGCTGGATCTAGAGTTTCAGTAACATTATTCTTGAGTACATACAGAATTTACAAACTAAAAGTCAGTACTGACATTATGGTGAAAAGGGTAGGGAGGCCCCTAATGAAGTCCCAAAGCCTTGCCGCTGGACTCCACCCAACGTCGGGCAAATCTCACCTCCTGCAGCCTTCTAACAATGGAAGCTAAGGGTATCAGAACATAAGTAAGGGGACCAGCCTCCTATGATTCACTGATACAAGCCTCTCACAATTTAACTTGATTCTACTTGCTAGATAATACTGAACTAAACTTCGAGATGGGCAAGTTGCATTATTTCTACAATTATTGTCTGCATTATAGCCTGAAAAGTACTAGGACACTACAGCAGGTAGTGGGGCCACACAGATAAGCTATTTTTCAATATGTTACAAGAGTGACTGGAAAACAGACTAGGTTATCAGAGGTTGTCATCAATGCCAGGTAAGTCAAGGTCAGTTTGGGAGACTTGAGGGGGGGTCCAGTAAAGCCTTCTGCTAGTTTACCATCTCTAAAATTTATACATGTAGGCTTTTCCCATAGACGTTAGACAAGTCACCAACAGGACCAAATGTCTCAAAAACACATCAATACAATCAATCAGAACAAGGGTTCTCAACCCCTTCTCGGCCGAGTACTGTACCACCTCCGGTGACACTCTCCTGCTGTGTACCATCAGAAGTGACTACTCCCAGGTTTTTGGGTTTTCAGAGGCCAGAAAATGCAGGTCGGGTGGGAAGGTCCTCCTCAGCTTTACAGAGAAGCTCAGCCGAATGCAGGAACCTCTTGGGAGCGAAAATGTGGCACCGCAAGGACCGCATTGGAGCGGTGTTCTAGCGGGCTGAGTACCACCAGCAGATGGCTGAAGTACCACTGGTGGTACGAGTACCACTGGTTGAGAACTCCTGAATTAGAATATTCAATATTTCACTAGCACCTTTCAATATTTCACTAGCACCATATTGTAGAAACATCACATTGCCCTATTCACTCATACCTGAAAGTGGCAACATGTGGTGGTGGAACAAGATCACAAACGCTGCCATCTCCCTCAGGTGTACCAACCTCACACCCATGCACAGGATCTAACAATGGAATCTCTGCATATATTTTTAGGTTTAAAGATCACACGGATCAGCCCTACATGCACTTGACACAGAGTTCACAAACAGATTAGGTTCATGTAAACATGAGAAACAGGACAGGCATACATGAAGCAATGCTGCTCTCCACTATATGTAGACTTTTACACACTTCCAGATATGTGCGAATGGAGGTCATGAAGAGACAGCAATCAAATGACTCAGTTAATTTACAATTATGTTACACAGAGATTGTATTCACTGTGTCAATCACCATATTCTAAATTCCCCTCTACACATGCTGCCCAAGAAATTATGCAAATTAAACTTGAAGCACCTAGAAAAGTGTTTTAATGTGATTTAAGTTTACTGCCTAAATAAGACTAAATATCACAACATATATACAACATGTTGAAAATCAGATATATACCAATAAAATCCAATACATTCTCATAATATACATCTTTTAAAAGGGGAACAGTCATATGCCATATACATCTCTTCTAGGAAGAGTAACTCCTTATCAAATACACACAGAATGAGACTTATGGCATCGCTTCTACAGATCTTGCTTAGAATCCAGATCAATAGAATAAGATTTTCAATTCTATGATTTCTTTATTTTCTCTGATAAAGGTGAGTGGAGACAATATGACCCCAGAGCCATTGGAGAAAGCATAGGACGGAATGCTTCTTCAATCGATCTTAACATTTTTTTTTTATTTGAGCTTTCTGGAATACAACTTGCACACCAGCTTAGGCCCTCACTGATACCACCTCAATACAGAAAACAAGAAAACGTTATTGAGAAAGTGCTTCAATTTATTTCTTCAATACATTTTAAATTATATTTAAAATGTATTCTATTACAAATTTAGTGTTATTCCTATTTCAATTTTTTTAACAGGGTCATGGATTGGGGGAGGGACATTTCACCCCCACCTCTGCACAAAGCGCACATAACTCTCTTTGCATGTGGTGTGGACAGGGGCAAAAGTGTTCAGAATGTGGTGCTCTTCCAGGTACCCTTTCAGTATGAAGACAACGCTTCCTGCTAAACTGGAACATAAGGCTGTTCTCGTTCTGAAGCGGCTTACAGCTGTTATCAAATAGTCTAATCTGGTAGGTTATGAGAGGTCATCACATTTACAACATGATTCTCAATTGGTTGGGATCATAGACCCAGGAACAAGAGAGAACAGTAAGAGGGAAAAGGCAAATACTAACCTTTTCAGACATTCTGAAATGGTAAACATGAGTGGAAGACCACCACTACCCCCAAGTTTCCCTTTTGCATTGGAGAATAGAATACAGTACAGTATTTGGGACAGCTCTAATCTTGAAGTGAAAATTTTGAAAAGTCAAGTTTTGAAAAACTTAAAAATGAAATTACTATTTTAGAAAGTTTTCACAAGTCCTGTTGTCAGATTACTAGTATCAATGCATCTGAGCTGCCAACTTGAAATTTAGTCAATTAAAAATCTTTATCAGTTATGAATACTGTTAAATAAAGGCTCCAGAATGTTAATATGTATGTCCTTTGAAAGATATCGGGGAGCCTAATCCTGTCTAGCTAGGCTGCAGTGTGGATGCAGAGCCCGCACTACATCCTATCTAGATAGGATCCAGCACTGGCATGGCTGGAGCACTCCTTGGGGGAAGGGGACATTTGTCCCCTTACCCCAAGTAGAGCCCCAGCCTGCCCAATCGATCTACTCGAATATACACCAGCTATTTTGCTGGCACACATTCGAGCAAGCCATGTAATGGCGACCAGGCCTGGGAAGGGGGATAGGATTTTGGTGGAGCCGCCACCACCCATCCCTCCCCTTTCCCAGGCCTGGCCAACCAATTTCCCCTCCTGGAATGCCCTGCTCCACCCTCCCACTGCTCCATTGCTGCCCGGAAGGGAATCTACCTTCCCCGGTGGGCACTCCATGCAATCTGGGGCGAGCAGAGCAGCACCAGCCTCAGTGCCAGTGTCACCTACTTGCCAGACGCCACAAGAGTGCTTTGTAGCACGTTTGCGACACCCTAGACTGGCAGAGCAGTCCAAAACATAGACAGGATTGTGCCGTAAGAAAGGTAGATTTTAACAGTTAAGAAATCTACCTTTCTTACGGCACAATCCTGTTAGATTTCTTACGGCACAATCTGTTAGAAGTAAGCCATTTTTGTTTGAAAAATCACCGTATACATATTACCTGAATCAAGAGACTTATGGAATGCTCCTCCATTAAAGTCTGATATTTTAAAAAAATCAAATATATGAATAATGTTTCTAGTGTTTTTTCTTATTACACATTGTACATCAATTGTCAGACAGCACAGCCTCAAAAAGTATTTACTGCAGCTTGCAAACAGGAAGGTAACATTAAAATAAAGAAGCAAGGATTAAATTGAACACTAATTGGTATATCACACAAGGCTATGCAAAACTAATGAGGCAGTTTCATATGCTTGCTTTTCTTCTGCCAAAAATGTTAATGGAAAAAGAGAATCCTTTACACTCACAGCAAGCACTAGAAACGCTAGTTGTTAATGAAAATGTTAATTTTTTAGTATTCCCCTGCAGAGTTCATTCATGCTGAGCTGTGGTACTTATCTTTTGTAAAACCTGTATGCTGATCTGAAGAAGGGCAACATTTCTCTCATTAAACATTATGAAACATGTGTTAAGTACGATTATATCTGTCAAGCTATCAAAAGAATTCCAGTGGTGGCTCGAAATCTTCCAGGATACATCCTAAGTCCACATGATGCTCTCGAGTGCAAAAGTTTTCATTGGGATCTGTACATTAGCAAATACATTGGCTTGTGTAAAATGTTTCATGGGCAGTATTGTTGTACTAGCTAATTTATAAATCATGCTGTTAACAGTAAATAAAACGTATTTTCATCAATAGAGTTCTCCCAGGGGAAAAAAGGGTTCTCCTGAAGTGGAGTCCCTGAGCTCCTTTTTTTTAAAAAAAAAAATCCAATTTCACTTTGTAACTGCTCAAAACATTCTTATCATTAGAAGTTACCAACTGACTAGAATTCTGTGAATGCACTGAATTACTGTAATTACAGTTTGGGAGATGAGTAGCAGCCATGTCACATCTCAAGACCATGGCACTGTCTTTCAAGACTTGCACTACATCTGTTGAGAAAACAGGTAAGCAACAGATTAGACTATTGCTTAAGTTAAGCTTGGCAAACTCCAGTGTACCCTACTAGAATACTTTAAAAAGACTGAAAGAGAAGCCCACTAGTTTTGCTAGACTTCACAAATCTAGAAAAATGTGACTTTTTTTAAAAAAAAAAAGATAATTGTTGCATAGCTTACAAGAGAGAAGATTCTATTTCAGCAAAAAAACAACAACAGTAAAAACAAGGCACTCTATTGGAATGTCACAATATTAGAAACTTTGACTTGATATGCAACACATAAAATGAAATGTAAAGTATTGTCCATAATACTTACCCAATCATCACTTTTTCTTTAATCTCAGCATCTGCGCCATTCAACATTGATTGTTGGTTTCTGTCACTCTCCCTTTCTGGACTATCATCCGACAGGCCCAACAAACTTCGTACTCGTTTTGACTTCACATCTAGTATTGTGTCAGTGTACCCCACCTCTTGCAGATATCTGTTTTAATAGAAAGCATACCAGTTGCTCAGAAGCTGTCAGCAAAGATGATAAATTTAATAGCGACAGTCCTTCCAGAACTGATCTACAGAGAAGTGGTAAGAAGGAAAATGTGGCTGTGTGCTGACACAACAGGCTTACAAATCATCTTGTATCAGCTGCAGAGAGGATGGTCTCTTGCAGTACCAGTCTCTATAGTCTCTAAGAAAAGCAAAAAGCTCTACTGTTAGTGTATACACAATACGTTATTCATTATACGTTATTCCTTTTGCTAAAAGGAAATTTTCTTCATACATTTTAAAACCACAACGTTCTTTCATCAAATACACTCAGAGCCACCCCACACATGAAGCAAGGTGAAATGGCTGCTTCGAGAGAGAGATATGCACAGGCACCACTCTAAGCCCATCAGACACTCTTGCCTCACCTTACCTCCCTTTCTGCTCCATGTTTTGAAATAGAGCAGAAGAGTGAGGTTGGACCAAGGAAGCAACCAGCAGTCTACTCCTCACCCACTTTCAAATCAGAAAAAAAAAATTAATTTCTGGAATGAGTGGTGCTTCTCCTGGCTTCCTTGTTCCAGCCCTACTGATGTATTTCACAACAGAGCAATTCAATGAGGAAGAGAAGGATTAAGGAAAGGAAGGAGATGGTGGTTGGAGGGCCTGTCAAGCATCATAGCAGCAGAGATGGAGCAAGAGGTAGCCACCACAAGGGGTTACTGTCACCATCCCGTGGCATTCTGCTGCCATCATCTCCATTGCTCTTACTGCCAGGCGGAGAAGATCCTGGGAGCAAAATCCCCCCACCCAGTCAGAAGGAGTGATGGTAGAGGCAGGGGCAATGGGGAGACTAGGAAGTCACTGATAAGCTGTCATGACCCTCGGTGGCAGAGAGGAGTCGCTGTTGCGTGGTGCGGTGAGAGAAGAGACTGGAATGCTGAGAATGTCAGTGACAGAGTGATGACAACTGGAAAAAATGTTTCCCTGTTCAGCATGATCTGTGGCGTCCTGCAGAGAGCTCGAGGCTTGTGTTCAGCAGCTAGTGAAGATGACTACACCATGGAGGAAACCAGCTGGAATTGTAGGGTTCTATACAGAACAATATTGTAAAAGATCCTTATCGGATCTAGATAAGCCTGCCTATGTAAACCGCCTTGAACAACATCTGAAGAGCAATCTGAGGATAAGAAAGGTGGTATATAAATAAATAAATACCACGAAATACTGTTCACACTAGCATATACAAGCTAAGAGGAAGCAAGATGTATTCCAGAGGGCACTGTTTTGAGGTAGTATTATGCAAAAAAAAAGTGACTGACCACAAAATAATTTACTGATACAACACTAAGGAACCATTTAATCATTTGATTTTGTCTGTAAATCGTTTTGTGAACTTTTTGTTGAAAAGCGGTATATAAATACGGTTGATAATAACAACAATAATAATGAGCATACTAGAGCAGATTACAACTTTTGGAGTACTTACTGTCTGAGCAACTGCCGTCCTTGTTTCCATATTAGCTGGCTATTTGGTTGCAACTGAACTTCAGCTTCATTCCCTTCATCTGCAAGGCAAAAACAAGATGAAAACCAGTACAACAAAACAGCCAGGAGATTCAGTTTTATTAAGTCTGGATTGTATCCAAAAAAAGTTGGTCATGACAGAGTCCCACTGAAATTAATGGAAACCACGTTAGACACGACTAACTTGTCAGATTGATTTCAGTGCTGCTTAGTCATTACTAACTTTTTGGGAGTACACGACCTTTGTTCTAGCAGTAACTAGATATTCCAAACTGATCAACTGTTAAAAACAAATGAAAAATATGTTTTAAAGCTGCAGAACATGTACTGAAAATGTAAACACTAAAATTAAATACACTTTCTTACCAACCACAGCTTTGGTCCCTTTATCTTATTATGTATTGTATGTTTAAGAAAGAAAATTATAATTACATCAACTTACATTATTCTTACATATATACATACATATACATATATGAAAATTATAATTACATCAACTTACATTATTCTTACATATATACATATATACAGTATATATATACACACACACACACATATATATATACATGTACATATACATATATGAAAATTATAATTACATCAACTTACATTATTCTTACAACTTACATATATAAATTACAGTGGGCCCTCCTTATCCGCGGATTGGCCACCTGCAGATTTGAGTATCTGCAGATGGCCATCCACAGAGGGAGGGATTCCACTGGGGGCAGGGGAAGTGCTACAGTACCTTTTTGAAGAGCCGTGTGGGCCCACCGCCCACTTCTTCCCTCTTGAACTGTTTTCTACGCTTGAAAAAGGCCTGTAGAAAGAAAAAACATAACTGGAAGCAACTTCCAGTTGCGCGCACAACCAGAAGTTGCTTCTGGTCTGTTTTTTTTCCTTTCTACAGGTCTTTTTCAAGCTTAGAACACAGTACCAGAGGGAAGAAGTGGGTGGCGGGTCTGCACAGCTCTTCAAAAAGATACTGTGGCACCGCCCCCCACTGCGGACTTGAGCATCCACGGGGGTTCCGGGAATGGAACCCCTGCGGATTCGAAGGGCCCACTGTAATTCCCATTTGTCTTACAGAAAGAATTGATGTAGCAATCAAGGACCTATACAGAATGGGAAAACCAAAGTAAACTATACACAATAACTTGGAGTAGAAATTAATGTACAGTATTTTAATAAATTTCAAGCACCAGTTTTCTTGCTCCATCTTTCAAAAATATTATGAATACAAAAGAGACCTGCATTTAGCAACCAGAAAATTATAGAGCTATGGATGCATATATTTGCCAGGTTATGAAATGGAGAATGTGCAGCTTTTTTTTTTTGCTCATAACAGAACGTTTTTACCACCACGTACCACCCAGAAGAGGACATTGTGGATTCAAAGGAGAAGTATGCTTAATAAATGAAACACACACCCAAGGAAAAGACAACAGGACAATCACGAATAAGAAATGTCAGTCTGAATCTACAAACATCCACCCTAGCAACAGCACAGTTTCTATGCATTACGAACCACCAACGCCACCCTCCACCTGCTAGTACTTAGTCAAGCTTGGACTGTCCCCGTCTGCCCTCACAAGGACCATAGAAACACCATCTGCCCTGTGAGGAACAGGAGACAGGCAGCAAGCAAGGCATATCTCCCTCCCTTGCCACAACCTTTTTCTGTTGAATTTCTCATTTTTTGATGTTATGTAAGCTGCTTTGAGAGCCTTGTTGGTCAAAGGGAGGGGTGAAAATACTTTGAATAAAATATTGTAAGCCCTTTGCTTAAGGATGAGACAAAATGGTAATGAAATACAAGCTCTCTTAGTTCATTTATATAATTGACTATTCATTATTTTTTTAAAAAAAAAAACATGCTTGCCCACTAAAAGTATAATTAATGGTTTGCCCTGGTAATAAGTCTGCTTAGAAAATCGAGTCTTGAGAAGTCTCATGTGAACACTGCTGGATAAGTGATCCAACATACTGCTTCAATGTTAGCATCAGCCCATGCATACATATGCAGCACAGGCTTTATTTAAACAGAAGGAGGCATGTTTGCAGAGAAGACTTGGAAGCTGTACAAGCAACTTCCCAAAAAAAACTGAGAGATCACCACAGGAATTTTCTTTTAGTTCCACAGCATAGCAAATGAAAGCACAGAAAGAAAGTAGTTCCTTGGAAGTCTGTTTACTGATAATTACAGCTGCTCTTACTCCTGGTCACTCTGCTGGTTGCAAAGAAAAACTTCAATAAGCTACCTATGTTCAAGGGAGATGAGTTTTACTCCAAGGATACAATTTTTTTTTTAAAAAAAACAAACATCTCACTTCCCAATTTTTTTAAAATATTTAATTATATTATATTTATATATTTATATTACCCAAACAGAGACTGAAGCAGAATAAATGTATTTATTGAGCAAGAAAGAACAAATAATTTATCTATTCTTTCCATCCAAGAGAATTTTCTGCAGCTCCAGATTTTTATCAGTTTATATTCCAGACAGACAATCTTTTTCCTGGGTGTCTATAATGAACCCTGAAAAATAGCTTAATTCAACATTGTAACTGCTTGTTAAGGATTATTTTTATACAGTAGTGTAAAACACAGAGCCAGTTTGGACACAACACTGGTGCCAGGGATTAGAGATGAGATCTCAAAGAAAATTTAGAAGAATGCCCACAGTTTAAAATGAAGCTGGGTAACAGCTACTGAAGTTAACACCAAACTGACGATGAGGGGAATTTGCACGTGAGATTGTTTTTATAGCACCATCAACATGCACAGTGCTTTATGACAGGAGAGAAGACAGTTTCCTGCCCCAAGAAGCTTACAGTCTAATTTAGACACAGGGGAGGCAACAGAGGAAAACTGTGCCGTAACTGAAAGGTCATAGCGGATTTGATCAGATCAAGCAGCGACAGCATTTAGAGAAAGAAAACCAGAGGGCCAAGAACAGATTCGTGCAGAACTCCAACAGAGAAAGTGGAAGAAGAGTTTTCTTCCTGTGGAAAACACGAAAGTACAATCTGACAAGCAGGAAGAGGATCCTCAGGGACAGAATCATTGATACCTAAAGCATAAAGGAAGATCAACAGCATTAAGTGCAGTAGAGACATCAAGAAGGATCAGAACCTGGATTGAGACCTTTTGTTGTTGTTGTTGTTCAGTCGTTAAGTCGTGTCCGACCCTTCGTGATCCCATGAACCATATCCCGCCAGGCCTTCCTGTCCTCCACTATCTTCCTGAGTTCGCTCATTTTCATGTTTGTTGCATCGGTGATGCTGTCTAACCATCTCATCCTTTGCCTTCCCCTTCTCCTTTTGCCTTCAATCTTTCCCAGCATCAGAGTCTTCTCCAGAGAGTCCTCTCTTCGCATTAGGTGGCCAAAATATTTGAGTTTCAGCCTTAGTACCTGTCCTTCCAGGGAACAGTCAGGGTTGATTTCATTTAGAATTGACTGATTTGATCTCCTAGCAGTCCAAGGGACTCTCAGGAGTCTTCTCCAGCACCACAGTTCAAAGGCATCTATTCTTCGGCGCTCAGCCTTCCTTATGGTCCAACTCTCGCAACCATACATTGCTACTGGGAACACCATCGCCCTGACTATACGAACTTTTGTTGGCATGGTGATATCTCTGCTTTTTATTATACTGTCTAAGTTTGCCATAGCTTTCCTTCCAAGGAGTAAGCGTCTTTTAATTTCATGGCTGCTGTCTCCGTCTGCATTAATCTTGGAACCCAGAAAAGTAAAATCTGTTACTGCTTCCATTTCTGCCCCTTCTATTTGCCAAGAATTGATGGGACCCGATGCCATGATCTTAGTTTTGTTAATGTTGAGTTTCAAGCCAACTTTTGCACTCTCCTCTTTCACTCTCATCAAGAGGCTCTTTAGTTCTTCTTCACTTTCTGCCATTAGGGTGGTATCGTCTGCATATCTGAGGTTGTTGATATTTCTCCCGGCAATCTTGATTCCGGCTTGTGATTCATTCAGCCCTGCATTTCTCATAATGTACTCTGCATATAAGTTAAATAAGCAGGGTGACAATATACAGCCTTGCCGTACTCCCTTCCCAATTTTGAACCAATCAGTTGTTCCATGGCCGGTTCGAACTGTTGCTTCTTGACCCGCATACAGGTTTCTCAGGAGACAGGTAAGGTGGTCTGGTACCCCCATCTCTTTAAGAATTTGCCACAGTTTGTTGTGATCCACACAATCAAAGGCTTTTGCGTAGTCAATGAAGCAGAAGGGGGATGGAGACCTTTACATTTGGCAATAAGAATATCAGAGGAGGGGTATGTGCAATTATATTGCCTGCTCCTGATCCCTAAACCGTGGTTCCAGTTACATTCATATCAGTCAGTACTTTTTATAGTGACAGCTCTTTCTCTTCTGCCCAATCTTAGTTGCTTCCCTCAACACAAAACCAGTTCTTACCAGAATCATAGTTGGGAGGTTTCATGTCTCCCTGATTCAACTCTGTGCCATATTTTAACTTGTGGTATTTAGCTCTAGAAAAGAAAGAAAGAAAAAAGTCAGTTAGCATATATACATGCCACCTGTCCCCTTCTTGAAGTCTCAGTCTATGAAAATATTTTGTTCCTATTATTTTCCATTGCAGTGAAAAAAAAAGTGTGTGTTTTTCTGGAAACTCCTTCTATAAGTCATTCTTCCTTAAATGACAGTAACACTGTAAGCCATGTCATTGTTATTTGTCACTTAGATATGCTTGGCTTGTATTACCAACAATGGATGAATTAATCTCTCAAAGGCAGCTCCTACAAAAAGCACCAGTTTGATTGCCAAACCTGCAATCTAAAGACCTGAAAAATCCAATCCAGCTGTGCTTAGCATGTCTGCCAAACATCCATAGAAAAACTAGGAGTTGCTGCCAGACCAACAGACATAAACAAGCATCACTGCCAGGAACAGAACCAAGGCAGGACTTCTCTCAAGGAGAAGGTTCCAGTCTCACACCAATCAGAAACACAACTGAAAAGAGGCCAACATACAAGTAAGTTGATCAAGTACAATACTTTGGGCATGAAAGTGAAAGTGCATTGGTTGTCAGCTTGGAATGTTTGCAATATAAAAGATGGTTGTCCATTAAGGGATATTATGACGTTTTTTATCACCTAGAGCAAGGGTTCTCAAAGTGAAAACCAGAATGAATGGCTGAACGGCTGTGACTGAATGGCTGTGACAGCGAGGGGGTGGGGCCACCTCATACCGGAGAGTTAGCAGGGATTAGCACGGTGCGAAACATACGGTACTGCCCCCACTGTAGCGATGCGTCTGGTACCACAATGGTTGCTTGTGACTTGCACAGAAATCTGTCAATAGCATAAGAGTTCAGCAGGCACTCTGGGTGTGCGCTGGAAGTTACAGCTGCTTTGGGGAAAATTAGCATACTGGCTCCCTATTCAGGCTTTTCTCAGAATTAGAAGGGGGATATTGGAGGCAACAAGAAAGAAGGTACTTTGAATCTGGTGCACAGGCTTCACTGTGACCAAAATCTAAAACATACAACTAGGGTCAGCCCATCACTATGGGTGTTAAGTGCCAATTTGTTATAGTGTCTGTGTGTTAAATGAAGACTAAAATTGACTGGCAACTTTTCCAGGATCCGGCCTCCGGTAAAATCAGACAAAATTATCTAATTCAAAGAATTTCATAAATCCCTGAGTTTTACTTGACTTATCCACGAGTCATAGCAAATTTCATGGTTTTTGGCTCAAAACGTGCCCTCAACTTATCCACTAGATCAACTTACACATGACTATATAGTTATCTCTTAACTGGTGCATCAATTAAATGTAACTATATGTGCATATTGACAACATCTCAGTAAAGGTGCTTTTTTGAGAACTTGAATCAGTTGTAAGAAAATTTACAATTTAATAAAACAAAAGCTATGAACCACTGTTAGAAAGCAAAGCCACGTTTAACGTTTGTTTCCTATTACCAGAACTAAAACAAACTCAAAACTAGTGTCTTAACTCTCAACATCACTAATTAAAACCTGTTTCCATCAGTCAAAACTGCCTTACTGATTAAAGCATTAACTGACAGATTAAATCAAAGTGTGCAGTCATCCTAAACAAACTACAGTAGTACAGTACTACTAAACAGGTAATCATCCAATGCCGTTAGCCAATATTTTCTTAAACTCAAATACTAGAACACCAAAAGTTAAGGTGCACTTGTTGAGACAGTTAAACTATTGACATTTGAGACCGACACTGAGACAATGACATTTATATTTTTAGAGTTCAAAATAATCATTCTGCCGGGAAAACTCCGTCGTAAAATACACTTTTATTATTAAGAACATAAGAACATAAGAAGAGCCCTGCTGGATCAGGCCAAAAGCCCATCTAGTCCAGCTTCCTGTGTCACACAGTGGCCCCACCAGATGCCTCAGGGAGCACACAAGACAACAAGATAACCTGTTTCCCGTTGACACTCCCTTGCACCTGACACAGAGAAAACCCACTTCTAAAAACCAGGAGGTTGCTTATGGCTTGTAACCTGTGATGGTCTTTTCCTCCATGAATCTGTCCAAACCCCTTTTAAAGGCATCTAGGCCAGATGCCATCACCACATCCTGTGGCAAGGAGTTCCACAGATGAATTACACGCTGGGTAAAGAAATATTTTCTTTTGTCTGTTCTAACTCTCCCTCCACTCAATTTTAGTACATGTCCCCTGGTTCTGGTGTTGTGCGAGAGGGAGAAGAATTTCCCTCTATCCACTCTCTCCATCCCATGCATAATTTTATAAGTCTCAATCATGTCCCCCCTCAGGCGCCTTTTTTCTAGGCTGAAAAGCCCCAGACGCTGTAGCCTTTCCTCATAAGGGAGGTGCTCCAGCCCACGAATCATTCTGGTCGCTCTTTTCTGCACCTTTTCCAATTCAACTATATCCTTTTTGAGGTGTGGTGACCAGAACTGGACACAATACTCCAGATGTGGCCTTACCATCGATTTGTACAAAGGCATAATGATATTGGCCGTTTTATTCTCAATCCCTTTTTTAATGATCCCGAGCATGGAATTGGCCTTCTTCACAGCCGCCGCACACTGGGTCGACACTTTCATCGACCTGTCCACCAGCACCCCAAGATCTCTCTCTTGATCCGTCAACTTCCTCAATGTTGGGAGCGAAACGCATCCTCAATGTTGGGAGCGAAACGTAAATTTTGACCATCAAATTTTAATAATAAAAGTGTATTTTACGACGGAGTTTTCCCGGCAGAATGATTGTTTTGAACTCTAAAATCTGGACACGTCGTGAGAATCTAAGAACGTACCTAATGACATTTATAATTTTCACCTAATGTTGGTATTTTTCTTTTTTAATATATAATTTGTAGAATATGAAAAGATAAATTAAAAGAAAACTGAAAAACTATTCCAAAATGTGAAAAGGCAGGAAGATGAAATTGAGCAGGTCAAAAAGTCTCTCTCAAAACTCTGTTTTTAACTACAGATCCTATTCAATGTAAAGAACTGGATGGTGTAAAAAGCAAAATGAAGGCTGCATGAATGGCTATTTTGGCATATCCTGTTTATGCATGAACCACCTTGCAACAACTCCTTTTATAAAATTTTGTGCCTCTCCATTTCACTTTATTTTTTTAGAGCTGGCTTCATGCAAGACTCTCTGCATCAAGGGTTGGCAATTATCTTCCACATAGGTCCCAGACATTGGGTCCATCAACAGTAAAGGCTGAGCTACATTACACGCGTCGCAGAGCTTCTGACCTCATTTTTGAAGCAAGCGGAGCCGCTGCGACCTCCGCACTGCCGGCGCATACTTCAAACTGGAATCCTACTTTTGAGGGGGCGGGCGCGCAGAGCTAGGGGGCGGTTCGCGGAGCTACTGCAGCCCACCAATCGTAGGGGGGGGAGGGCGGCTGCATGCCAATTAGAACTACCTCCAATCACCTTCTTAAGAAGGCGGGACAACAGTAGGGACAACAGGCAGGAAGACACTCCCCCGCTCCAAGCGCGGAGGCGGAGGCAGAAGCGGCGGCTGAGCCTCTGCCTGTAATGTAGCTCAGCCTTAAGAATGCATGCAAATTCAATATACATGTGCGAACCTCCCAATTAAGCCATAACACTAAGAAAAAAGAGATGGGCTCAGCGCAGAGAGACACTTGCCCAGACAGAGAATGATACTCAAAGGAAGCTTCTGCACTTGGTCTACTCACACTGTAAACCTTACAGAGATAGAATTACAAATTTGAATTATTTTTAGGACCACCACGGGCCGGGTGAATTTACAGTATCTTGACTTTTGGGGACTATGGGCCGTGGAGGGCTGGATCTGGCCCACAGGTTATAGGCTGCCTACCCCTGCTCTACATGGATATTACACAGGAGAACCATGTGCACACACGCTACACACACGCTACACACACACACCTATTTCACCTGCTAAATTTGAATATTGATCCTGAAGCAGCTAAAGTTAGCAACTGATCCTATGCAGTTAGGTAAACCAGCCCAGTGAATGAATTAGGTGCACCTAACTTGTGTACAAGGTTGGGCTTTTAATTCTGAGGAAGGATGCGATTCTATGTTAATTATTGAAACCATCAATGGAATTTCCTTCTGAGTAGACAAATAGAAGAATGCATGTTCCATTGAAATCAATGGAATAAGTCCCATTGTTTTCAAAGTAACTTACAACTAGCTAGCAGCATCAGGGACACCGTGAAGCAGCCTTCAGCAGCCTTACGCATGCTTTCACAATAGTGCTTTTTCTTAATTGGTCTTGACTCCTGGATATTTATTCTATCATCACTAGAAACAATGCAGTTTCCAGAAAGGATGCTAATAAATATTTTTGAGTATTTCCCACATTAAAATATCACAGAACTTAACAGCCTGCTTTGGTCTTTCAGGTCATTCTGTGGGCTAGTTACGTTTTATTATAATTTAATGATGCCATAGGCCCTTTCCCAACTGAACACTGTTCACCTACAAGTCAGCAATGATATCAATACAGCAGTTCAACCTATTTATTCCAGTATCGAATGTGCATTTGTCAATAGCATTTTATCAGCAAGAAAACAGATCAACTGTTTTTAAAAGGCAGGTTAGGAATTTTTCATTGTCTTTTCCCTCTTTATATAGTATCTTACAAATTTTACTGCAGATTTTAGAACATCAAAATGCTCTCACTAACTGATATCAGAGAAATACCGTATTGTCCCGAGTATAAGACGCACCTGATTATAAGACACACCCTTAAAGTTTGGTGCTATTAAAAAATTTAATTAAATCACTGGCATTAAATTTATGCCAGTGATTTAACGAACAGTGCAATCATGTGCATGTCTACTCAGAAGCATGTCCCACTGTTCTCAATGGAGCTTACTCTCAGGAAAGTGTGCACAGGATTGCAGCCTAAACCATTGATTGCCTGGGGAGGGGGGATGAAAGTGTATGTGATCTTGCTTTACAAAAGGATACAAAACCCAGCAGACCAGAGAACGAAAATTAACAACTGATTACAGCCTGGAAAGGGGAGAGGTATGTGTGCTCTTGTTTTAAGAAAGAAAAAGGACATACCATAAGCCCTGCAGGGCAGAGAAGGAGCCCACTGTATCTCTGCCATTATCTCCACTAAAAACAAACACGTGCTCCGAAATCTCCTCTTAGCCTCGCTGCTTCTTCCAGCAATGTCCCATGCCATTCAAAGGCCCTCACTGCACAGCTGAGCAGCAGCAGTGAGTATTTTGCTGCCCTTTCTCTGCTGAGCCTGGGGAAGGGGCGGCTGCAAACCCGAATTGCAACAGCCTGATTATAAGACGCACCCCTAGTTTAAAAACTTAAATTAGGAGAAAAAAGTGAGTCTTATACTCAGACCAATACGGTAAGTTTAAACTATCATTGAATGATTCCTTACATACTGCATTTATACTTTTATCATCGTTGGAACAGGCAATACATTTCTTCTTCTTGTTTTCAGTGGTTTTAGTTTGTCAGAAGTTTTAAAAACTTGGCAGAGGGTATAGTTTCCCTCCACAAATCAGATCAGGTCAAAGTTTAAGACAGGCCATGGGCACATTTTAGATAGCTTTATATGCATGGATATGTATAAATTAAACATGGCTATTTTTTGCACATACGTAGTTTCTAGTGAATGGTTTGGAGAAATGTTGTGCATAGATGAAAACTGCTGCATATCATAACTTCCATTTTGGGAGGAAGAGAATAGAATTGGAGAAACTTGTTGCTTTTCCATATCTGACAAAGGAATCTCTGTGTGTTCATAATTAACAATCTGAAATAGAGATAATAGATTTAAATCATAGTACCTTTCTTGTTTAAGAGCATATTCCAGCATTTTTATTCTCCGCACTAGATCTTTCTTCAAGTTCTCTTGCCCTTTTCTTTCCCCCTGAAGAAAGGCAATCTGGGCCTGAAAGAGACAATACTTTACATAGAAACATTTTAAAAAAATCAGCTTGCTTCCCCACAAGAGTACAGCTGTTGATAACTTTTTATTCAAAATGTTACCCAAACCCTTGGGACAAAGACCATTCTGAACTGTAACATACAGCCCAATCCTGTGTAACTCTTGTATACACTGACGAACACAGAACGGACACCGACGTAACCCCCGACACAGTTCGAACACAGGATGGACGCCACTGCAACTCTGCTGGCGTTCGGATGCCCCTAAAATACCCCCTGCGCCAGCGGAGGTGCACTGGCATCCATCCGGCGTCCGAACTGTGCATGTGCGATGTCCGAGGAAGGTTATGTTAGTGTCCCTGCGTCTGTTGGCATACGGCAACTTACACTGACATATGTGCACTTACACCGGTGGATCTACTGTTAGAGTTACACAGGATTGGGCTGATAGGGGTTCTGTTCACATGAAATTTATCTAGCCATAGTACTCTAATATAAGGGTTAGGAAGAGGATAAGCTTGGCCATCTGACTATGGAAGTTTATACACTTTTCTCATTGCAGACCATTGCAGAAAAAAAGACTACAGCTCTGCCGATTCGGCAAGTCTGTAGCCTTTCCTTCTGGGTTGCAGCGCAAGCAGGAGGACCCGCCTGCCCGCGCCGCAACCCGGAAAAATGTCCCCGAGATGTCCTCGATAGCTCCTCCTACCTGTTCTATTGGGAGCCGCCATCTTGGATCTTGCAAGATTTCATGAGATCCAAGATGGTGGCGCCCAGGAGATCAGGTAGGAGGAGCTATCGGGGACATCCCGGGGACATTTTTCCGGGTTGCGGCGCGGGTGGGCGGGGCCCCCTGCTTGCACCGCAACCCAGAAGGAAAGGCTACAGCATTCGGCAGGGCTGTAGCCTTTTTCCCCAGGCTGCAGCCTGGGTGGGTTCTCCCTCTCACGTTGCAACCCGGAGGGAAAGGGTATGCGGGGGGTACACAGAGGGTACACGGGCCTCCAAAGATTGGGAACCCCTGCTCTATGGAGTTTCCTACTGCTAGTAATATAGCCAGACTGGGAAGACGCAGCATAAGTGCAGCTGTATACAGTGAGAATAAGCAGCAGTGATTAATAAAGGCTTCCAAACAGCAGTCCACCTCTCTGGTGCTAAGGAAACAGTACTCAAAAACCACATTCCTTTACCTCTTATATGCCTTCTAACTTGCAGTTAGTTCAAATGGTACAAGTAAAAACTAAAGTACTACAGTCATTGTCTTTATTTAAGTCAAAGATCATGAGTTTAGTTACATACAAGAGAGGTCTAAAGCAAAATTTAACAAGTTTTAATAGAAGGAATGCAAATAGTATTTTGAAATGTATTACAAGACCCCTAAAATTGTTCTGCAGCCACTCCTAGGGTTTATGACGTGCACACGCACACACGCACGCACACACACACACACACACACCCTACAAAACATCACCAACAGGTTTTGCAAAGTCTTCTTGGCTACAAGGTCATCATTCCAAGTCAGTTGCTGCTGTTTCTCAAGTAGTCTGAAGGGGAAGGGTGAACCAGAAATACTGAAATGTTTTCGTTACATGGGTGGAGCACATGCTTGACAGTTTTTCCAGTCAAAACATAGTCAATAGCACCAAACTAAGGTGAAAATCATCCAGGCAAAATCCATCTAGATACACATCTCCATTGAATATAGGAGAGGGGGAAAATACAACATTTCAGAATCAAAATGAAGTCAAAAAGGCAAAGTATCTCATGAATAGCTAGGAATTTGGTCATGTTCAACGTTTTGCGGTAGAGGAGGCATGAGAACAAGTGTACAGATTGATTGCTACTGCTTCTCTCAGACCCACAAATCACTTTGGACACACAGACAGAACTCAATCTCCATGTCTTCATCCTTCAAGTTCTGCTTAATGGAAAAAACTCTCTCAGATAATGTCTCTTTCAGATACTGTATTAGGTGGGCAACATCTTGTTGTTGCCATGCTGCACTGTCCCTTCAAAAATATGCTTCAAGTGAGGATGATTTGAACACCAACACTTACATGACACAAAGGCCACAGTTGTATGCAAAGAAAAAGAATTCTAGGCCCCCAAAAATAAGTCAGCTGGTATTTTTATCGTTTTTAGAGTTGGAATCACGAGTGCTTCCATACTCAAGCCCTTTGTATTTTATTTAGGTACTTTAACACTTTATACCCAGCATTTTCTCCCACTAGGACTCAAAAGTGACTTACAAAACAATGAAACATAATCTGTACAATTGATACAATAAAGAACACTCAATGTGTTCACAAGGACAGGATACCATTTGACCTCGCAACATGAACGTTTTTATTCAGTGTACATTTTCTGCTTTTTAAGAGTTCCTTACTAGTACTCCTTTATTGCTGTACTCACACAACTTATACTTAATCTTTAAAATCTTAAAAATTGAGCTTCCACCTCACCTCTTCAAAGGCTGTTGTTCAATCTGAACAGTTCAATCTGAACAGTTCAGACTATTCAATTTATGAAGACATTTACCGTCCCACTCACATTATCTTTTGCTACACTTAATTCTCTTTTCAAATAAGGTTCCTAATTTAGCAACATTGTATACAGGCACACATGTTCCATGCCTACACCAAGTGTATTAGCTTAATTGTGCTCTCTAGTTATTTAATCATTTCTGAAATAAAGATGTAGTTCATGGAGGAGGTGTCACATGTCTGAAGCGCTATCAATGCTGCTTGTCAGCAATGTGCGCGTGCGTATATATATATATAGCCTGAAGGAGCATGGTATTATTAGAACAAGCAATGATTACAAAAACAAATTACAAGAGAGAATAAATTGGGAGGTAAATATCGGATATAACAGCTTCACATAGATGTGCTTTCTAAGTCAATGCAGAAGATTTCAAATGACACATCATACACTATTCAAATACTTTATACAGACAGCTTTCATTTGGGTAATTTGTGTTCATCTTGTTGTGTGAGAAGCAAAAAGATTAGAAATAAATAATATTAACTGTTCAGATTACAGCAAAGATTAGCAACAGCAGAGCACTGAATCAATGCCTGATGAGCATTAGTAAGGCTAACCAGTGAAGAGCTAAACGTTTTAGTTACTCATCTCAACTTTCATTTACAAAAGCTACATTTAAAATTATCTATGTCATGGCTCTTACAACAAATTAAGTTTTTCAAGATAAGCAGGTGATCTCACCAGTGCATCAGGAGCATTTTGTGAAAAATTATTATGTTAGAACTACTTGATTTACAGTGCTGTTTCCCAGAGGGGAGGAAATACACAGCCCAATCATAACCAACTTTCCAGTGCCGATGCTGCCCTGAGGTAAGCGACTAAACGTTCCCTTACCTTGAGGAGGCCTCCGTGACTGCCCCCTCAACACAGGACGCAGCGCATGCCTCATTGTCACGGCTGCACCAGTGCTGGAAAGTTAGTTAGGACTGGGTTGACAGTCAAACAATAGAACAGGAAGATCAATAGATCTTGCGGTTCAATGCCTAAAAGGCACAAGTCCCAAACCACTTGCACTTTGGTACAAGGTGAACTCTGCAATGAGAATGGGGATACACATCTGTAGCCATACATGTGGAAGACTGCTCTTGGTACAGCTCTCCCTTGCTAAGTTGGGGAAAAATTATAGTGGGGGGGGGGGAGACAAAACATTTGACAAAATATGATGAAACAACAAAAATAGATGATTCAGAGATACATGGGGTAGGGCAGGATAACTACGAATTCTAGTTCATATAGTGATGAGATGATCTTATGAATCAAACAATGATTCTTCAACCTACATAGAAGACTGATCATTTTTCACTGTACTTCATTCCAGTTGTCCTTCGGTATGGTTTTACATGCAGTATCCATAACAAGCAGTCTTATAATGAATCCAAACATTAGTCCATCTAGTTCAGCACTGTTTACACTGAAGTAAACATGCTGTTTACGCTGGGGGAGGACTTTATGCACACAAAACATGAGCTGTACCATTGAGCTACAAATCCTCTATCTTTCCAAAGACACTAACTTTTTAAAGTTTTTTTCCTCTGCAAAGCAACTACAATCCAGATCCCATTATAAATACTGTATAGGTAAGTCCTAACCAGTCAGTAGTGAAAAGAAGCAATATTTGATTGAATCTGATATAAAATGAATGAGAAATAAAGACCACATGGCAATTTCAGCACTGTGTGTACACACCAAACTGTTCTATTTTAAAAGCACAGAAAATCATCAACCAAGATAACTTTTTCATTTTAAAATTTGGACTCTCTCTCTCTTTACGGCACATTTGCAACGGCTTCAGGCGGTGGAGCGCTCACTCCACCATCCAATTGTTGCGCAGGATTGTGCTCTAAAATAACTACTATTCCCAAAAACACAGTATCACACTGCAGTATGAGAGTTTTCACCACTCCCACAAATAGTGGGACAAACAGTACCTCTGCATCTATTATACCATCTGCCTGGTATAATAGCAATCTGAAGCGCTGCTATTGTTCAAGGGAGAGGATGAGGAGAAATAGATGTCACCTTTCCAATCTGATGCACTTTCACAAGGAAAAAAAATCCTATATTAACAAGAAATCCAATAGAAACCTTTCATGATTGTGTCTCTACAGCACACCAACAATGACTATTGATTTACCACACTTCATTCATGACAATGGTCTTAAATCTGGGCATACACTAATCCAAAAGTATTTCCTTCTATGATGGATACTAGTGGGATGCGTGGGGGAAGGATATGTAGATGTGCCCTCACATCAAAGGCCTTAAGGGCACACAAGTTCCTGCTGAATACCTGGTATCGTGGTATCCTGGAGATAACATCAAACTGTCAGCTCCTGGCTCTTCATTCAGAAGCTGCTTCTGGGAACCCTTCCTTAAGCTCTCTATCCCAACTTGTTCAGGATTTCCAGCCACAAATGCTACAAATCTCCTCGTCTTCATGCAGTGGCGTCGCCAGGCGCCCCCGCCACCCCCAATAAAACTGTCAACATTTTAGGTTTCGAAACCTATTTTTAACAGGTTTTTGGGATTTTTTTAAATGATTATCGGGTGATTTTAAGTGTTAAAACAGCATGTTAAAGTGTATGTGTGCTTTCCCGGCACTTATCTGTAATATGGGGCGCTTCCTGGACGTTCCAGCAACAATCTTCTTCCTGCGCCCGGGCACAGCTTCTCCCTGCGCCCGGGTGCGGACTCCGTAACGCCCCCAGCAGCGGTTTCCAGAGTTTGCGCATGCGCAGAACCACGAAGTTTCCAGGGGCGTTGTGCGCCTGCGCAAACTCCGGAAAGCGCTGCTGGGGGCGTTACGGAGTCCGTGCCCGGGCGCAGGGAGAAGCTGTGCCTGGGCGCAGGAAGAAGATCGTCGCTGGAACGTCCAGGAAGTGCCCCATATTACAGATAAGTGCCGGGAAAGCACACATACACTTTCACATGCCGTTTTAACACTTAAAACACTTAAACAGAAAAAAGTGGGAAAATGCTAAAAAATATGCACATTTAAGGAGGCCCACGCCCCCCCCAGAGCCTCAGCGCCCCTATGCCCTGGGGCCCACCGCCCCACCGCCCCATATCAGCCGACGCCTCTATCTTCATGCCTTCTGCCTCTTCTTCTGGGCAGCACTGCCTCTAAATCCTAGCAACCACCACCAGCATTTCTTACTGGCTCTATTGCCCCTTTTATTTTGTGTCTCAGCCTATGTGACCAATCAATGTTCACTTTCTCAAAGCTATTGACCACTGGTGCATTGGTTAAAAGTCAAACTGAACTCTTGGAGGGCTTTTTCAATTGAAAGCAGTCATCCGCTGACCAATCAGCATTACAGGTTTAAAATGCATGGACCATTCTAGATACTTCTAACACACTCAAAACTCCACAGTTCTATCATCTCTGAGTAGTGGATGTGCATTAATGTGACTGGCAAGATTTTGCCTTCTCCTTCCCTCAATAAATTTTATCTAGTTTAAGGCCCATACAATGTATTAACTTTCTCACAGACCTCACCAGCTCAGATTTAGCCTTGGATTCTGTTTATAACCAAAGTAATCTCTGAATCCTATTTCTCATCATCTTAGGCCCAAAGCAAACATGCAGCTATTCCATGAGAAAATACATCTATCAGTCACATCCATGAGTTTCAACTCACACGGGATTTGCAACCACACGTTTACTGCAATCCAGGGCTTTCTTCAAGGTCAAAGCTGTGGTAGTCCTTCCAGTGCTGACAATCATCCTTCTGCAGACTTCCGGTGTCTGCATGTATTTCAGCAGTGTTTGCCAGCTGAAAGGGCTGGGAGCTTCCCCCTGAGGGCTCTGCCAGCAGCTAGTGTAGGACATCGTCTTCCCTAACTCATAGATACGTCAAACACATGGATATTGAGAGCCATGTGGGTTTTACAACCATGCGTTAAAAAAACTATGTGAAAGAATCCAAACTCATGGATTAGGAGGGCAACGAGCAGCAAGGAGATACTTGGATATTCCATGGCATGAAATCCATGGAATAAGGAAACCCACATGAGTTTTGCATCCTAATGTTCACTTATTCCATGGAAAATGTTAATGACTACGTGGATTTCTGCACATGTGGTTTGGTCCTTCATACTAGACATGCTTTAATCCAAAAGAATATATTTCTATGATGGATGGTAGTGGACTGACTATAGCTAACAGGGTCTATAGGGAGAGGGGCTAACAGTACAATCCTAAACACGTCTACTCAGAAGCGAGTCTCAGTGTTCAAAGGAGCTTACTCCCAGGTAAGTGTGCATAAGATTGCATAGTATGTGCTCAGTGGCAGAGCATATACAGGGTTATTCAAAAAGGATAATTTACCACGGATCCTGGATCCACGCTAAAACACTGTTAAAAGGAAGAAAAAAGCCCCCCCCATTGCAGTTTGTACTTTAAATAGCCAAACCACACCGTTTTGAAGCCGCCACGTGGCTTCTTGAAGCTTAATGACTCACTTCCAAGTTGCGCAAAGTCTCTTCCTTCATCCCAGCCTTGTCCCAGAATGCACCCTGGGGCAAGGCTGGGAGGAGGGAAGAGACTTTGCGTGACCCAGAAGTGGGCCGTCAAGCTTCAAGAAGCCCTGCGGAGGCTTCAAAATGACATGGTTTGGCTATTTAAAAGGTACAAACTGCAATTGGGGGGCTTTTTTCTTCCTTTTAACAGCAGTTTTAGCATGGACCCCAGTATCCATGGATCCTCTGATTCTCTCCCCAGTATCACGGAGACCTGGTTGGATGCGGCTGGTAGGGTGAACCTTTCCCAACTGTGTCCACCAGGGTAATGCAGCAGCCGCAGCTACAGGGGCAAGGAGGTGGTGTTGCTCTGGTCTATCGGGACTACATCTCCCTCACCGGATACCCTGTCCCACAGTGTGCCGGGTTTGAGTGTCTCCGCATCGTGCTACAGGGGCGAGACAGGATGGGGATGCTGCTGGTGTACCGTCCACCTGGTTGCCCATCAGTTTCCCTACCTGAGCTGACCAGGGTGATCTCGACGGTGGCATTGGAGTCCCCACGCCTGTTAGTGCTAGGGGACTTCAATGTTCATGCTGAGGACCCTGAGACAGCGGCGGCTCAGGACTTCATGGCCGCCATGGCGACCATGGGCCTGTCTCAGTGGATCACGGCCCCAACGCATGGAGTGGGGCACACATTGGACTTGGTGTTCACTGCTGGGTACGGGGAAGGTGATCTGCCCATGGAGGAGATTAAGATCACTCCTCCGTCTTGGACGGATCACTATCTGGTGAGCTTTAGACTGGCAATGTTTAATCACCCCTGTAGAGCTGGGAGACCGAATTGTATGGTCCGCCCCCGGAGACTGATGGATCCGGATGGTTTCCTGAGGGCTCTGGGGGAATTCCCAGCTTCCCAGGTCAGTGATTCATCTGATGCTCTGGCTGCCCTGTGGTATGGGGAGGCAGCTAGAGCCTTGGATCAGATCGCTCCCGAACGGCCATGGCCTTGTCGTCGAACCAAGGTGGCTCCTTGGTTCACTGAGGAGCTGCGGGCAATGAAACAACTAGGCCGACGCCTAGAGCGACGGTGGAGGAAAACGTGTGATGAATCTGATCGAACACGGGCTAGAGCCCATTTCAGGGCGGCGGGCCTACTCCGTGGCGGTGATGGCAGCAAAGAAGGCGTTTTTCTCTGCCACCATTGCGTCTGTGAGCAGCCGACCAGCGGAGCTCTTTCGAGTTGTTCAGGATCTGCTCCACTTGGCTCCTGTAGCAAGTGAGTTGGAGTGTTCGATGGACCGCTGCAATGAGATCACACGGCACTTCACAGATAAAATCGCTCAGATTCGCCATGACTTGGACTCTGGTTTAACAGTTGCAGATGTTGTCCCTACGGCATCTGTCAATTCCATCATTATGGATTCTTTTCACCTTATACAGCCTGAGGATGTGGATACGGTCCTCTGTAGTTTGAGACCGTCTTCCTGCCCGCTTGACCCTTGCCCAGCTTGGCTTATACGATCTGCACGGGTTGGTCTGGCCGATTGGGTGGAACCCATTGTAAATTCATCTCTGCGGGAGTGATGCCTAGCATCTTGAAGACTGCAATTGTGCATCCCCTCCTGAAAAAACCATCTCTGGATTCCTCCAATTTAAATAACTATCGGCCAGTTTCCAATCTGCCTTTCTTGGGTAAGGTGATTGAGCGGGTGGTGGCGTCTCAGCTCCAGGGGATACTAGATGAAACGGAGTATCTGGACCCTTTTCAATCCGGCTTCAGATGGGGCTTTGGGATGGAGATAGCCTTGGTCGCCCTGCTGGATGATCTTCGCCGAGGACTGGACAGGGGGAGTGCATCCCTGCTGGTCCTTTTGGACCACTAGGTGGCTTTCGATACCATCGACCATGGTATCCTTCTGGGTCGACTGGCCGAGTTGGGACTTGGGGGCACTGCCTTGCAGTGGTTCCGTTCCTACTTGGCTAACAGGTCCCAGATGGTGATGCTGGGAGATGCCTGTTCAGCGCCCTGCCCTTTACAGTGTGGGGTTCTATCACTGTCTCCCACAGGGTTCCACAGGGTTCTATTCTGTCTCCCATGCTTTTTAACATCTACATGAAACCGCTGGGGGAGATCATCCGGGGATTTGGAGTTGGGTGTCACCAATATGCTGATGACACCCAGCTCTCTCTCTCCTTGCCATCACGTTCCGGGGAGGCTGTGGAAGTCCTGGAGCGTTGTCTGGAGGCGGTTGGGGTCTGGATGAGGGCTAATAGGTTGAGATTGAATCCAGAAAAGACAGAGGTCCTATTGGTCAGGAAAGCCTCGATGCAGGTACTGAGTCATCTGCCCATTCTGAATGGGGTTGCACTCCCCCTGCAGGAACGGGTGCGCAGTTTGGGAGTACTACTGGACTCACAGCTCACCCTGGAAAGCCAGGTGGCGGCTGTGGCCAGGGGTGTGTTTGCCCAGCTTCGGCTGGTGTGCCAGCTGCAGCCGTACTTGAGTCGATCGGACCTGACCACGGTGGTACACGCCTTAGTGACTTCCAGACTGGACTACTGTAATGCGCTCTACATGGGGCTGCCCTTGAAGACGCTTCGGAAGCTGCAACTAGTGCAGAATGCGGAGGCCCGGGTCATCGCTGGAGCTAGGCGGTTTGACTCTGTTGAACCGCTGCTTCAGCGGCTGCACTGGCTGCCCATTCGTTTCCGAGCCCAATTCAAGGTGCTGGTAATGACCTTTAAAGCCCTTCACGGTTTGGGTCCAGGATATCTGAGGGACCGCCTTTTCCCATACATTTCGGCCCGTTCTCTTAGGTCATCTGAGGGGGCTCTCTTGCGAGTGCCACCTCTGTCTCAAGTTAGGGGAATGGCAGCTCGTGGGCAAGCCTTCTCTGCTGTGGTGCCACAATTGTGAAACTCCTTGACAGGGGATCTGAGAACAACCCCCTCCCTCATGACTTTTCGGCGGGGGCTCAAAATGTTTCTGTTTCGTCTTGCGTTTGGATGATGGGTTGTTGTCTGCCCCCAGTGCCTCAGTATGTTCTGCCTTGTTGTTCTGCTCTACATTGTCACCCCCCAGTGGATTTTATTGTTTTTTAAATTTACTTTATGTATTAGAAGTGATCGAAGACTGTTATAACCCGCAACAATGTACATTGAGCGAAACATCTCGGGATTTGGGTTATAAAACTTCAATTTATAAAATATCAAAAGGTAAAATACATCAGCAAAAATCAGTAAAAACACAAAGTAAGCATATAATGCTAAAACCTCATGTAACAAATACTTTAAGATCACTGAGTAAAATACAATAAAGACATTTAAAAACTGCAAGGGCATGACGTTTCGTTTACCAATCTGTAAACTTTTTCAAATGCTAAAAAAAGAGCCTAAGTAGGCAAGAAGATGTTACAAGTACACATCGCAGTCTTGCTGCTTAAAAAGGAAATTTGGTGCACATTTTACTAACACAATTAACCGGAAATCAAGCAAACCTTTTTAAGCAGCAAGACTGCGATGTGTACTTGTAACATCTTCTTGCCTACTTAGGCTCTTTTTTTAGCATTTGAAAAAGTTTACAGATTGGTAAACGAAACGTCATGCCCTTGCAGTTTTTAAATGTCTTTATTGTATTTTACTCAGTGATCTTAAAGTATTTGTTACATGAGGTTTTAGCATTATATGCTTACTTTGTGTTTTTACTGATTTTTGCTGATGTATTTTACATTTTGATATTTTATAAATTGAAGTTTTATAACCCAAATCCCGAGATGTTTCGCTCAATGTACACTTTATGTATTGTTTTTAAATTATGTATTTTAACTTGTTGTAAGCCGCCTTGGGCATTTGCCTTGGCATAGGAAAAGGCGGGGTATAACTTTTTTAAATAAAATAAAATAAATAAATAAATCCTCACTAGCTGCGAGGGGGGGTCCAGAATAGATCCTCCACAGATAGCGAGGGTCCACTGTATTTTGTTTGCAGAAGACACCAGATTCAATCCTTGATATTTTAGGTAGAGCTAGAAAAGATTCCTATGTGAAATGCCGGTGAGTCACTGCCAGTAATCAATACTGACCTAGATGACCAACAGTCTGACTTAGTGTAAGTGAGTTTCAGGTATAGTGAGCCCTCGGTATCCATGGGGGATTGGTTCCAGGACCCACTGCAGATACTAAAATCCATGGATCTGCAGGTCCAGCATCCAATGCTCACTGTTGTGCCACAATGCCTTACCAGGAGCTTCCCGAGGCTGCTTCTGGGTCATGCCAGGCCCAGGACACACTCTGGGTCATGCCGGGCCCACGACACACAATCGGCCTCTGCATGCCCCCGGATGCCTTGGGGAATCAACCAGAAGTCGCAGAGGTAAACCGGAAGCTGCAGGCACAAAACCAGAAGTCGCTTCCCCAAGGCGTCCAGGAGACTGCGGAGTCCAATGGAGTGCATTGTGGGTCCAGCGCAACCCAGAAGTGGCGTACGGCAGCACCTCTTGTTTAATCTGTGGATGGTTAAATCCGCAGATACGGGACCTGCGGATGTGGAGGGTTCATTGTAAAAAGTCAGCGACAACAGATATGCAACTGCTTGACTATTACATCCAAAGTCACCCTTACTGAAAAACGTAACTGTCAAACTGCAGGATGAAAAATCTCACGATTTTAACAGGAAGCAACTGCTTATTTGCTCTGCTTTCTGAGAACAAGGAGTATGTGTTAGAATTTTTTAAAGTTAGATTTTTAATTTTTACTGACTTATGGTCAGAAAGGTTGCCAGTTCTAGCAGGAAACATTCTGAAGGAGACAAGAAGGAGAACCTAAGAAGCAGAGGACTCTGTCCCCTAACAATAAAGCAGGCCGATATTAGAAGTATGGAAGGCATCATCTATAAAAGAATCAAGAACTCCGTTAGTCTGTATGAATTTATCAGTGTGTATGAACATAGTTTTGAATTCAAAGAGAATGGATTGTAGAGGTTGCTCCTACGGTACATCTTGAAATCTTGACAGAAAGGGAAGATCATGCCCTCCATTAACATCACAGAATCATAATCCAACGTGATTCTTCACTTTCTGGCCCAATGACAACACCCAACATCTGCCTTCTAACATATACACTGTTAATGGTAAAGAAACCACTGACTAGATAAAGTGAGAGGTTGCACTGACTAGACAGACAAGGATTCTTATTTTTTAATATAATATAATACATCCTCTGGGAATACAACCAACAATATTTGAGCACAAAGGGCTGCATCCTAATTTGTACATACTGTATATGCTGGATCAGGCCAAGGGACCATCTAGTCTAGCTTCCTGTATCTTACAGTGGCCCACCAGATGCCTCTGGGAGACACAAGACAACAAGATACCTGTATCCTGTTGCCACTCCCTTGCATCTGGCAGGGTAAACAGAGATGGACAGCCCCTACCAATCTGCTGTTGAGGTGACTGCTTCAGACGGCCTCATGGATGACCGGGACTGGGAAGAGTGGGAAGTGGGATTGGAGATGTCCCTTGCCCATCAAATGTAAGGACTTTTGGGATAACATATCTGAAATGTTTTGAATAGTCTAAAGCAGAGGTTCCCAAACATCTTGTCCCACGTATCACCTACGTGGGCCTCTGGCCCGCCACATACCACCGGAAGAAGGTGCCAATGATGTCATCGGCACTTACTTCTGGGTTCGTGGCCTCGCCGGAGCTCAAAGCAGAGGGGAGGGTCATTCCCTGCGCTCAGAGCTTGCGTGCTTGAGCTCTGCCGGCTCGGCAGAGCTCAAGCTGCTGGTTTTTGGGCTCTGACACAGCACCATGCAGCCGAGATGGAGGCCGCCATCTTGGCCGCCAGCAGCCCACATACGTGTATCAGCCTGTGGTACGTGTATCACCAGTGGTACACAGACCACAGGTTGGGAACCTCTGGTCTAAAGCACTACACACATACAAGCAGTGCAATGCTAAGCAAGTTTACGCAATAGCAAGTCCCCACAAGTTACATGGGGGCCTAACTCCCTAGTAAATACACAAAGGATTGTGGCCTAATATTACTATCACTATAATCTAACCACTTCTTGTTGCCATCCCCACATTGATGCAAATGTTATTATAGAAATGTACCTGTCATATAACACATTCATTCAATACTGGCTCATGACTTCTACATCTAACCTCTGATAATAAAGATGGCAAATGCCATTCTCAAGCGCCAGCACTTAGAAGAGATCCTACCACCCTTCCGACCCTACAGCGTGGTGAAGAGGGGAAGAGAGAAACACTCCTCATGTTGTGCTGAGTCTTGAGAATCATGCAGAAACCATAACACAGCCTGTTAACACACAGGCAGCCATTAAGAATCTCTGCTCCCCGTCCCGAAATTGACAGCAGGCAGGGCAGATCCAAAGAGCTACGTAGTTATCCGGCGGTCTTCAACGAGTGGCTCCCTACTGTGTACAGTACCAACCAAGAGCTTTACTTTTTTCAGAAGAGAGGTACGACGACACCAAAAGCCTCTAACATCGAAATCCTCCATCCCACCCCCAGTGCCTCCAACAGCAGACTAGAGCGACTCGATGGTGAATCTGAATATGCTCAGAACTCCTCTCTGCAGAAATACACCACTGCTTAATCACAGCTATTCCGGAGCTAAGCCCCGACTCCTCTGAAGCTCTGGGATCAGGTGTTGAGAAGCCGTTCCGGAGACCAAGGAAGCGGGAACGATAAGCAGGAAGGAGAAGAGATGCGCGCGTTTTGTAGGTCTGCAATTACAGTATAGTAGATGTAGCCGAGGCTGCCCAAGATGAAGACGGCGCGGTACGTTACCTGCAGCTCCGCGCGCTCCGCCTCCCACTCGGCTCTCTCGGCCTCGAAGCGGCCCCACTCGTGCTGCAGGAAATGCAGAATGCCGGGGACGCTGTACTGAGCTCGCGCCGCAGAGGCAGGAGCCGGCACTGCCGCCGAGCCCCCAGCAACCGCTGCAGCGGCCGCCGCGGCTGCAGCTGCGGCCGCCGCCTCCCCCGGCTCCATCCCCGGGCCGGCCCCGCCCGGAGGTGGCGGCAGCAGCAGCGCGTTGTTGTTGTTATTGCTGAAGAAGACGCCGGGCCCCGCTTGCTCGTCCATGGCCGGAGCCGTCGTCGCGGCCGGAGCCCGCCCCGCCGGCCCTTACGCGGGCAGCTTCTTGCGCCAGCACCGTCTCCGTCGCCCGCACCCAAATCAGCCGCGTCTCAGTACAAGCGGCAGCAGCAACAAACTGGGCGCGTCCTGTCCGCCGTCAGCGCCTGACAGCCACCCCCGCCGGCTGCTACGGTGTCCCGCTGGGTACAATTCCAAAAAGCGCTCTGGCTGGGTGGCTACAAAGCATGCTAGGAAATGTAGTTTCTGGCCTTTTCTCGCTTTTGAGTTTACAGTAAGGTGGGGGAAGGTGCAAGTACTGTCTGTCTCCGCTGGTCACAGGCAAATATCCGATATCAGATACCCGCTGTCAATTGCCCTTGTCCTGCTGTGTCCCCGCTAATAAATAGTGCGATGTTTTTAGTACCGACGACGAGAGGGCCGGGATCGTGATATTACTGTTTGTGCTCGACGTCCTCAAAGAGCTGTTGAAATGTTCTGAAGTTGTTTTCCTAGATGAGTCCACTCCAACATGCTGTTTCTGAATCGGTGAATGGGCTTAAACGATTAGATATTTTAAATTCTCAAATGGGAAAAACACCCCACTTTTCACATTTAAACAAAAAAAACTTGTCTAACCAAAGTGCAAAAACCGCTGAACCATGAGCTGTCGATTGAAAGGTCGGCAGTTCGAATCCACGCGAGTAGATAAATAGGTACCGCTTGCGGGAAGGTAAACAGCGCTCCGTGTTCCAGCCGCATGCTACGCGCTGCAGCAAGGAGAGTCATGCCGGCCACATGACCACGGAAGCATCTTTGGACAACATTGGCTCTTCGGCTTTGAAATGGGGATGAGCACCACAACCTAGAGTCGGACACGACTGGACTTAATTGTCAGGGGATACCTTTACCTTTATCACTTTGAGAAGCTGTGGTTCCATAATACCTTAATGCCAGCCCCCCCCCCCTTGAACTCCATGGCATGATTAGATAATTAGTGGCCAGTCTCCCATTTTTAAGCAAGGTACTTGAGCATGTAGTGGTGACACTGACACAATTACAAAGATACCCAGATGAGACTGATTTCCTAGACCCTTTTCAATCTGGCTTCTGGCTGGACAGAAGCATTGCCAGGGGTGCCCCCCTGTGCGACAAGCAGGGGTGACAAAGCGGCAGGCAGCAACAACTGTGCCATTTTGGCGGTGGGAACAGTGGGCGGCGGCGGTGAAGGCAATGGGTTTGGCCCACCCTCCCGTCCTGCATCTGCGAAGGGAGTTGCAGCGGCGGTGACGTCACTTCCAGTGGTGATGTCACAGGGGGTGGCATACCAACGCCACTGTGGCTGAGTTTTGGAACACAGACTGTGGGCATCCTAGCGGATTCCAATTACCTATGCTGGGAATTAGACAAGAAAAGCACGGCCCTCTTGGTTATACACACTTTACTTGGGGCTGCCTTTGAAGACAACTTAGAAACTACTATTGGCGCAGAATGCTGCCACATGATCCTTGACTGGAATCCGGAGGTATGATTACCCTATTTTGCATAATCAAAATTAATTGCACTGGCTGCCATTCTGTTTCCAGGCTCAATTCAAGGTGCTGGCAGGCTGTTACCTTTAAAACCTTAAACAGCTTAGAACCAGAATAGCTAAAGACTGCCTTTCCCACCGTATGAAACAGCACATCCTTTGAAATATTTTGGAAGGCCCTCCTCCCTGTTTCAGTGCTAGCGGACGTTTAGCTGGCAATTACAATGGAGAGGGCCTTCTCTGTGGTAGCACCCTGCATGTGGAAATCCCTAGTGCAGGGGTTCCCAAACTGGGAGGCATGGCTCGCGGGGAGCCGCGGAAACCAGCTAGGGGAGCCGCAGATGCCACGGCATCCTCTTGGAAAACAGTGCAGTGCCAATTGGAAGGCATCAACATAATGTAATGGGGAGCCGCAGGTCAAAAAAGTTTGGGAAACACTGCCCTAGTGGTAGAGATCAGGATGGCTTTATTACCCCCATCATTCAAACAGTCCACATTTAGGGTTGCATTTGGGACAAAAGACTTAGTTTTCTTTTCGTTTGGTTAATTATGTTAAAGAGATAAATATTTAACTTAGCACATATTTAACTTAGCATTATATCTTTGTAAAATTGGAGGAATCCTGTTTTTATATTTTGTATGTTACTTTTTGTTTGTTTAAACTGACTGTAAACTACCTTAGGCACTTTCTGATTAGAGGAATAAGGCAGGATAAAAATACAGTACTTTAAATAAGTAAATGCATTTATTCAGGCAAGTATGTTTGATATTCTTATTACATAATGCATTCCTCTGTACCCAATATTGATGGCTCTAGCTACAGACCTGAGTGCTGGAGCTGCTGAACTGGAATTTTTGTGCAGATTTTACATTATCACATGGGGCTGAATAGAGACTGGGAGTGACCAGCTCTCTACTGAAAGTAGTTGTCCCTCTTTTGGTATGTATAGACATTATTTATCTTCCTTCTCCAATTCATTGCCAGTTGGGACTCGGGAGTGAGTCGCACCCACTCTGATTGGATCTACAGTTTGAATGTGTGTTCGGCGTAGTACTGTGACACACCTATATTTGTTGCTGAGTCTTCTGGTTTCATTTTGTAATAACGTTCCTCCCTGCTCCACTTCAGTCTGCATGGTGTGTGTTCGTGCACGCAGATGTGTGTATACCAGCTGAAGATAACATTTAATGCATCTGATAGAAGTTCTGAAATATAATGTAGTCTTATAAATGTAGTAATGTGGTCAATAAATGTAGTAGTAGTCTTTAAGGTGCCATAAGATCTTTATCCAAAATTTTTACCTTTTGGCATTTACATGTTACTGTCTCAGCAAGAGCTGCCACTGCATCTGTGAGGGAGGAGGCCAACTCCAGCAAGTCCCTTCCTGTTAGGATTCTTCTTTCCCAATCAGGGCTGGCCCGTCCATTAAATGAATGACACAGTTGGCATTGGGTAATAGATTGGGGGGAGCAGAGGGGAAGTGAACAGACACCTGCTGCTTTCCCCCTACTCAGCCACCACGGAGGTAGCCTGCTTCTTCACCTGCCCCTTTCGCTGTGTGGGCTCTTTAATCAAAGCAGGATATGCAGAGCAGGCTGGGAGTGCTCCACATTTCCTGCTTGATTAAAAAAAAGCCCACACAGAGGAAAGAATATGATTGCTGCAGCATGCATTCTGATCTTTGGAATGCGTTGATCTGGCTCCCTCATCTTGCTTCTTCCTCCACCAGGCTCTTTAAAAGAGCCAGTGGAGGAAGGAGCAAGGGGATCAGAACCACTGCACTGCGAGGATCAGAACACAGCAATCCCGTCCACTTACCTGGCTCCTTCCTCCGTGGCTCTTTAATCAATGCAGAAAGTGTGGAGCACGCCGGGATTGCTTCCAGTGTGCTTTGCATTCCGCATTGTTTAAGGAGCCCATGCAGAGGAAGGATGAACGTTGGGTTTTTCCCCACACAGGCTCTTTAAACAAAATAAGAAATGCAGAGTCCACTGGGAGCATTCCCAGTGGGCCCCACACATCCTGCATTGGTTAAAGAGTCTGTGCAAAAGAAAGAGCCAGGCAAGAGGTGCATGGGCTGGGGGTATGCAGCCGATAGGGGGCGGCAGCAGCACTATGTCTGCCTTGGAACAGTCTAAGATTGTACGCCTATGAAACTGGGTCCTGTATTCCCATTACTTGTAAAGTGCCATAAACACAGATGGTGCTGTATCAATGCATTAATAGTCTTATCACATTTACATACCATCCTTTTTCCAAAGAGCTCAGAGACCTGTACATGGCTCCTCCATTATCCTCATAACTCCCCTGTGAGGTAGGTTAAACTGAGAGATAGTGACTGGCCCAAAGTCACCCAGTAAGATTCCTGATCCAGGTCAAAGACTCTACCCACTACATCACATTAGTTCTCATAAAATAATACTTTTGTATCCAATTCTTCCATGGAACTCAGTTCTCAGCCCACGTGAGGTTATCTCATTTTATCCACACAACAATCCTGCAAGATAGGCTAGGCTGAGAGTGAGTGGTTTGCCTGGTAAACTCCATAGCAGAGCAGGGTCCTTGGTCCAAATCCAACAACTATGCCACATGTCCTTTTGGTACTGGGCAAATTGTATTTTGTTCTTGTTTTTGCTTTTTTATTTCTCTAGGGCTGCAATCTTATCACACTTAAAGTAAGCCCCATTGAATACAGTGGGACTTACTTCTGAGTAACCATGTATAGGATTATGCTGTGGATTCCATTAAGAATGCTTTTTTCCTGCAATTATCTTTTTACTGTAAATGGTTGAGTCTTTTTTACGGTAAGTTGTAAATGTTGCCACATTGCTGTTTTCTGTTTGGGTTTTAGTGCCATCTACTTTATTGTTTTAGTTATTGTTATGTGACATTCTATTGTATATTTTATCTTTTAGGTCTCTCTGAAGACTCCTTAGAACCAGGTGGTGGGGTATACATTTTCATAAATGAATAATTTATCACAGATAAATGTGTTCAATTCCAGAATTTCTGCTGGGACTCTTTTTTGGAATCCTGGTGCACATAAAAAAACATCCGTCATATTGCCCAGAAATTTGTGGATCTACATTCCTTCAAATTTCATGATCAGTCTGGCCTGCTCCAGTTTTGTCACCATCAAGCTTCTAAATGCATTTCAATGCCCAACCGCTTTACTGAACTTCACCGGCGATTTGTTCATTACTTTGACTGAGAGATGGGCTCAAGACCTTGTTCTGTGCCTTTAGAAATAGAGGCACAGTTTCAAATTCTTCTTTGATTACATCAGCAGTCTGATCCCCCTCAGGTTACGGTCTAGTTTGCTGTTGAACAGCTGGGTAATATTATTATGGTGCTTGGATTTCTCCTGTTCTTCTGTAATAATTTCCTGTTCTTATTTCCCTCCCCCACAGATACACCATCACTTTATTGACCTAAGGTCATAGCAGCTTCAAACTATCTTACGTCAAACCATTTGAGCTCCTTAAGCTGGATTTCAATAAATATTTCATTTGTTCTTCTGACCAACATTCTACATGCTGAGCATCAAGTGTTCTTAGATGTTGTAGCCACTGTTCTGGTTTGCTTATTCTTTGTGTACCACCTTGAGAATGCTTCAAGCAGTTTCCAGATTAAAACTTAACTCCTTCTGCACTCCAGCAAAACTATTGCAGCACAACTACTGTATGATCACTGCTACACCTTCAGTGCAGGACTTGTACTCTTGTAAATCATCACTATGCCTTCATAATTAAGAACATACATAAGAACATAAGAAGAGCCCTGCTACATCAGGCCAAAGGCCCATCTAGTCCAGCTTCCTGTATCTCACAGTGGACCCCCACCAGATGCCTCAGGGAACACACAAGACAACAAGATACCTGTATCCTCCTGTCGCCACTCCCTTTGCACCTGGCACAGAGAAAACCTACTCCTACAACCAGGAGGTTGCTTATCCCCATCATGGCTTGTAACCTGTGATGGACGTTTCCTCCATAAATCTGTCCAATTCCCTTTTAAAGGCATCTAGGTCAGGTGCCATCACCACATCTTGTGGCATGGAGTTCCACAAGCTAATTACACGCTGGGTAAAGAAATATCTTCTTTTGTCTGTTTTAATACTCCCTCCACTCAATTTTAGTGGATGTCCCCTAGTTCTAGTGTTGTATGAGAGGGAAAAGAACTCCTCTCTTTCCACTCTCTCCATCCCGTGCATAAATTTATACGTCTCAATCATGTCCCCCCTCAGGCACCTTTTTTCTAGACTGAAGAGCCCCAAATGCTGTAGCCTTTCCTCATAAAGGAGATGCCCCAGCCCACTAATCATTTTGGTCGTTCTCTTCTGCACCTTTTCCAGTTCCACTATATCCTTTATAGTTGTCACTACCTCTTCCATCCCATGGCTCCTTGACCTCACCTTTCACTACTTTTTTCTGTTTCTCTGTCCCCATGGTTGTGTCTATATCTGGCCACTGAGAATTTCACTTCATGCATCTGTTCAAGTGGACTGAAGTCCACAAAAGCTTATACTGAAATACATTGATTTAAGGTGCTACAAGTCTCGCTGTTGTTTTCACCATTTATACATCATTGGGAAGTGCTGGGTTTTGACAAATGGTGCTGCCACCGTCACGCCTAGTTTGGCTCACTGAGGTTTAGGTCAGAAGCCTGTAATCCTAGACAAAGGATGTTCAACCATCAATGCATCTATACACATTCTGACAAGTTGCACATTAAGATACATGTGAATGTCAATGCTAATCTTGCCTGACCTTTTGTTTAAAGGTCATTAAAACCCCATTAAAAACCCATCTCCAGACTTCTCATTAAAAACCCACCTCCAGACTTCTAGACTCTGTTTCCAGAGCTATTCCTTTGGGATCAACAGTAGACTGGAACAGGTGGGCTCAAAGCGGTAGCTTAGCAGTAGCCTAGACCAACAACAAAATGGGCATCAGGGTGTGGAACTTTCACATAATGGTCACTTCCTCCCCTATAACCAAAAGAAACAGAATAAAGCTATCAGCTGGCTGAGATACCAGATGGTTACTGGTAACAAATACAGACCTACGCCTACTACTTTCATGAGACACTCTCCTTTCCCTAAACTCTTCTAGTATGGAGTTGCTGTGACAACCACATCTGTTTCCATGTCCTACATGTCGCCTTTGCTAAACTTGGGTGTAGTTTTATATATATTAACAAAGTTACAGCCTATTTTCATAGCAATACTGTGTGTATCAGTCTTCCTCCTCCCTATCTGCATTGTGGATCACAAATAAACAGTTCAAATTTATCCTGGAACACTTTCAGTGTAAAATTTTAAAAAACCTGCAAAAAGACCATCAGGCCAGTTTTTAACATAACTGCATTTTTAAATTTTCAAGTCACTTAAACTAGGATTATGAAGTTTTCCCTACAAAAACTGACAGCTTGCTCAGCCAGTTTTCATTACAAGATCATTTGATAACTCCCACACTTACTGAAAACAGTTCAGGCATCTATGACAACAAAACAGCCCTACCCTGCAGAAAAATCCATAACTTAAAGGACTGGTCTTACGTAATACATGAGGCTTCTAGGCAGTTCTCATCCAGTAGCATGAAAACATCTCTGTCTAAGATCAAATGAAATTGCTGAAAGTGCAGACAACAGCCTCAGTGTTGTTGGCACAGAATGAATGTATGAACAGGCCTTAAATTTTGTACTAATTTTCTCCAAAGGAAGCAAAATTCCTTTGTGAAGCAAGTGAAGTCTTGACAAGTGAAGCTGTTTCAGTTGCTTAAATTCAATTCTTAAATTACTTATAGAAATCAAAGAACCACTTTCATCATCCAAGTATACTACTAAGTAGATTCTACGTAACTGGTGCCATTGGTATTTTCTTACATACTAGTGTGTATTGTGTTTGACATATAACAACCAAATAATTGGAAAAGAAAAAATTGAGTCTCAGTCTGTGAATTTCCCTTCCATCATCTTGGCTAGTAGTCGTAAGACATCAGGAGACAGTGGTGGAGGAGTGAGCGTTTCCCTCTATAAATTATATATGACAGATATGGCAACATTTTGACAGAGCAGTGGTAGAAACTGCACCTCCAGTTGACACCCTTATAGCAAAATGCTTGTGAATTAGGGCCCAATCCAACTTGCCAGCGCCAATGCAGTTGCAATGCAACCCCAAGTAAAGGGAACAAACATTTCCTTACCTTGAGGGGGCCTCTTTGGTCTAATCAATCAGGGATGTTTTTTCTGCTCTTATCCCTATTCCCCCCCCCCAGACCTCAAATTCCAGCAGAACTCAAAAAACACAATTCATACTGCAATATTCCACTACAAGTCATTGCAAGGACACTTGGCACCTGGAACATTGGACACTGGGAAGTTCTACAACTATGTCTATCTGGATTTACTTTTAGTTTGTCATTCTATAGGTTAGTTTTCCTAAAGCATTTGTGTTTTTATTTTATTTTTAGTACATCGTGTCAAGAATAAAGTAGCTAGCTAAAAATGGGAATTTCCTTACCTGTGAATTCCTGTTCCTGGTAGTAGGGTCAGTTAATGAACACTAGCTCCTTCGCATGGAGGGCTAACCATTGCCCCAATCTAGCTAACAAACCTTTCAATTTCCAAGCTGTTAGCCTGAACATCTGTGGTTGTGGATGCATAAGTAGCCCCTGCAACAGAAGATTCACTCTACTGGGCAGAACCCAAAGTTCCTGAATTGACAGGTGCACAAGGTTAGGGTACCATGGCCTTCTTGGCCACCCCAGGGTTATGAGAATGACTGCGGTCCTCAAACTTCACATCCTCTGGATCACCCAAGGAATTAAAGGGAGGAAAGGAGTATAGTAGCCCCTGAGGCCAAACTGTTTGGAGAGCACCAACTCCCTCCACCCCCTGCTCTGCCAATCTCGACAGAAAGCTCGGGGTCTGAGCATTGTTTCTGGTCAAAAATAGGTCCAGAATTGGAAAGCCAAACCTATGTGAGATCTCTGCAAAGGTTTCCGGATACAGATTTATTTATTTATTTATGTATATACCGCCTTTCTTATCCTCAGATTGCTCTTCAGATGTTATTCAAGGTGGTTTACATAGACAGGCTTATCTAGATCCAATAAGGATCTTTACAATATTGTTCTGTATGGAACCCTACAATTCCAACTGGTTTCCTTCATGGTGTAGTGATCTTCACTAGCTGCTGAACACAAGCCTAGAGCTCTCTGCAGGATGCCACAGATCATGCTGAACAGGGAAAATTTTTCCAGTTGTCATCGCTCTGTCACTGACATTCTCAGCTTTCCAGTCTGTTCTCTCACCGCACTACGCAACAGCGACTCCTCTCTGCCACCGAGGGTCATGACAGCTTATCAGTGACTTCCTGGTCTCCCTTCCAGCACGAAAACTGACTGTTCCTGCTTGGCTTCCGGCAGTTCAACCTAGGGACCACACCTCCTGCCACTCTGAATCCCTTACCCGGCATCAACTTAGCCAATCAGCCTCTTCATTCTGCACTCCTGCCAGATGCACTGCTTTCATAGAGAGATTGCTCTCTGCCCATTGGAAAAGTCTCTCCGTCTCCTTGATCAGGTCCTGTGAACTTGCGCCCTCCCCCTCGGCGATTGATGTAAGCCTTTGTAGACACATTGTCCATTCTGATCAAAACATGTCTGCTGCTCTGAATTTCTACAGGGCCAGTCGCACAGCCTTTAATTCCAGAAAGTTGATTCTTCTTTTATGTGACCCCCCAACCTGCCAAACTGGTGTCTGTCGTGACTACCAACCTGACCAGGATTTGAAGACTCACACCTTGTGTCAACCACCACCTGAAATCCACTTTCAAATAAAGAGGTACAGCTATAACTTTGTGACGTTTCTCTACGATCAGAGGACCCTTGAAGCCGTCTCGTATGGAACCTTGACCAGGCCACCAAATCCTGACAGGATACTAACATACCTTGCTATTTTACTTGAGGCATAATATATAGAGTCACAATGTGTTGAGCAACTGTCTTCACCAATCACCAATACTATGTCGAGAATATCTACCTTTCTGCCAGCGTCTAGATATGGCCGATAGTTATAGATAGACTGAAAGCATTGTCTGGAGAGTTTCTAGGCTATGTAGTACACTCCTTCACATGGGTTATCCAACGGAAAGGTAGAACATAAATATTTCAAGAGAGTGTTATATGGAACGGTTCCCATGTGCCTGCTTCTTGGGGTCTGGTGTAATGTAGAGTGGCCTCAGCAAAGCACAGTAACAGCACAATCCTATTCAACTTATTCCACCGGTGTAACCAGTGGGGGAGGGCAGGGCAGGGGGCTTTGGAGGGGACGGGGGATTTAAATCCTCTTTGAAGGGAATTTGAATCCCCTTCCCGTTCTGGGACCTCCTGTTCTCGATAGGATTGCGCTATAAGTAAGAAAATTTAGGATATTTTTATATGACATGTTTGACCAGCAGCGTCACAAGCAGACGCGTCATCCCGGGTGAAGGGTCAGCTGGCTTGGTGCGTCACTCCCACCCCCCCAGCCGCGTCACCCCCCATACCTCCCCAGCCGCGTCAACCACCCCCCAATGCAACATCACCCACCCTGGGTACTCACCCACGGCGGTGGCCCATGGGCCGGCAGGTCAAGCCCTGTCTTGTTGGGCAGCTCGGTCACTTCTAAGTAGGTCGGGCAAGGCTTCAAGCGGTGTTGTGCGCATGCCGCTCGAAGCCTTGCCTAGCCTATTTAGAAGCGGCCAATCCATAGAAGAAGATGTGGCTCGGCCTGCTGCTCTCCCGGGGTGCTCTCCTGCTGCTCTCCTGCGCCAGGAAGGTTATGTGCCGGGAGAGTGACGTGCCGGGAGGGTGACGCGCCGGGACTCCTGGCGCATCACCCCCTCCAGGAGCGTCCCGCCCCCCCGCCACGCAGCAGCAATGCCAGTGTGTTTGACTGTAATTGAAAAAATAATACCTTATTGCCAGGTTATATACCAGGGCTGGCCAAACTTGCTTAATGTACTGTATTTTTTGCTCCATAAGACGCACTCCCCCCCCAAAAAAATAGGGGGGAAAAGCATGCGTTTTATGGAGCAAATACCAATCTTCATTTCGGCAAAAAATGGCCGAAAATTGCCGTTTTTTGCCGAAATGAAGATCGGGGAGGCCTGCAGAGGGTCGGGGAGGCCTCCCCGAAGCCCCCAGAAGAGACTAGAAGCCCCGGTAAGTGAAAACTTTTTCCCCCCTATTTTTAGCTCCATAGGATGCGTGCGTCCTATGGTGCGATGCGTCCTATGGAGCGAAAAATATGGTAAGAGCCACATATGATAAACGCCAGGTGTTTGAGATCCGCAATATTTAAGAAACATTTAAATTCTTAAATATATTTACTCACCATGAACATTAAACTTACATTTTAATTCAGTGGACTCTCAGTTTATACCTGGTAAATCATTATAAAACTTGAAAATTTCTTATTTACCTTTTATATTAATTGCGATGCAAAAAAGAGCTCAGCCAACATATTTCCGAGAGTCGCACATTATATGTCAAAGAGCCGCATGTGGCTCAGGAGCCGCAGTTTGGCCACCCCTGTTATATACCTATTCCACTTAGCTAAGCGTGTCCTGTCTCTGTCAAAATGGGCTTTGGTTGACAAAAATCTATGCCACAATACATTTGGTAGTTTTACAAAGGGATCAGAAGGCTCTGTGTTGGTTGTGTTGCAATGGACTAACAATGCTACCTGTCCAGAAGTTGCACTTAGCCTTATCACACTGCTTTCTTTTCAAATACAAAACTGCATTATCCCACCACCAACAGGTTTCCAGTGATAAATGGTAAGGAATGCTGATTTTCTCCTCTCTGGCTCACATGTGCCAGTGAACTTGTCTACTGGAAGTAGATCATTCGGCTTTTAGAATCAGGTATGGAGCCTGAACCTTTCCAACATTCTAAAAATAAAGACAATCGAGTACCACACAAACCACTTTGTTAAAGGAGTTACAGATTTAACACAAGCTTGGATGCATGATCAAGCATATTCCATTTCATAAAAATCTAGATATATACAGGTAACATGACATCCTTTATAATGCACAGATTTAAAGTCATCACACACATCTAGGAACATAAATTTCCAGTAGACAAAACAATGCAAAATACAGAGTGTGCTGTGCAGTAGCAAAAAAGGAATGATGTATTGCTTGGTGATCAATTCTGTGATTGGTTCCCAACCAGAACAAATCAGAAAAAGCTAGTTTTGAGTTTAATTGTTGGAGTGGAATGTATTGTGGGAGGTGGTTGCCTGGCAGCTGCTTTTGCTTTGCTTGCTTGACTAGCTCGCACTGCAGTTTCCAGTCGTGTTTTCAATTCAGGGGCTGCTCCCATTACTGTCTTAAAGGCATGCGGGTAGAGGGGTCCAATGCGTGTTAGGTCTTGGAGGGCAAACTCATGAAGTTCTTTTGATACCACGGATGCAGAAGAGAAAGCACTTTCATTCAGTAAATAAGATATGAGGGTGGGAACAAGAAGAGCAAGCAACTGGACTCCTGAAAGGAAAAAGGAAAACGTATCAAAAGAGTAATTGAAATTAGGCAGTTTACACTTTATTGCATTTACTACACATATCTCACCCTTCCTCCAAGGACCTCAGAGCATACGTGATTCTCTCGCCCCTATTTTTACCCTCATAAGAACCCCGTAAGGTAAAATCCAGGTCTTCCCAATGTTCCATTCCATTCCTTCCATTCCTCTAACAACTATTCAATGCTGCCTCTAAATCTGTACATAAACTCAGCGCTCCATTTTAATTTCTTTCAATTAAAAAATAAAGTATCAATGACACCAAGTATCAATATTCAATGTTTTCACTTAATACAAATCCCAAAATGACACCAAGTATCATTCAACCCTGACTGTTCCCTGGAAGGACAGGTACTGAGGCTAAAGCTCAAATATTTTGGCCACCTAATGCAAAGAGAGGACTCTCTGGAGAAGACTCTGATGCTGGGAAAGATTGAAGGCAAAAGGAGAAGGGGAAGGCAAAGGATGAGATGGTTAGACAGCATCACCGATGCAACGAACATGAAAATGAGCGAACTCAGGAAGATAGTGGAGGACAGGAAGGCCTGGCGGGATGTGGTTCATGGGATCACGAAGGGTCGGACATGACTTAACGACTGAACAACAACATCATTTTGGAATCCCCAAAATGACACCAAGTATCAATATTCAATTTTTTCACTTAATACAAATCCCAAAAGTTCCAATACCGGTAGCAAAGAGTAGACGCACTATTTATAGAAGATGCCCGCAACCCCACACTGTGCTCAGTTTCAACACAGCTACACAGTTCCATAAGGCGCTCTCTGTTACCATAGGGATAGATATAGCAAGCAACTGCATTTAGCAATACATAACCAGGAGAAGAGCAGGTGACACCTTTTTGGAACTACTCTTTCAATCTGTTAACAGAGCAGAGAATTAACATGCATATCTCAAACCATATAACCTGTAATATCACAGATTTGCTTGCCACAGACATGACCTTTTCAAGAATTCCACATGCATTTCAACATGCATATGGAGCTCTGTGTGCTACCTTGTTCCTTTTCAATGGATGGATCCATTCTGCATGCAAAAAAGAACGCGCACTTAACTTCCTTCACTGAAAGAATGGGAAATCTCTTGACAGTAGGAGTAAAAAAGAGAGACAGTGGGAGCCCATCAGAGCTCTTTATCCATAAAAAAATTGCTGTACTAGAATAATCCATAAATGTATCATTTCAGAAAACTGATACTTGTGAAAAAAATATTTAGCTTTGAAATTGTTGCATGTTCTCAGTCAGTGTCCCTTTTGGAGAAGTGGGGCATAGTTTTTTCCTAGATTAAAATTGAAGTCATACTTCACTCACTTCAATATTCTGATATATTTTCTTGATTAGTGCCCAGAACAATGCGCAGGCGGCATCTTCCTTAGAACTGTAGGATAGTCCGATTGGCTGCCAGAGTCTTGTCCTAACCCTTCTTTGCTTGTCACTTAGGGATGGCACAGTTCTTTATGACAATGGTATTGCTTCTTGGAGTCTCCTGTATCTCTCAGTTGTAGCACAGGCTCCATCAGGGGATGCTGGTATGTCACTCCTTCAGGATGTCATTACCCATATTTTACTCGGGGCTGAGTGGGATCAATGCTACATGACACAACTTCACAATTGGACAGTGTAGTAAATACATCCAACTTGTGGGTTAAGTTTTGAAGGCACTTTTTAGCCCACTACTGTGCTCTAGATACTGTTCTAGAGCAGCAAACAATGTACTTACTCTTTTCACCTGAAGATAATCGCAGAGGCTGATTGAAACGGTGTGTGACCTGCCTTTTTTAATGTTTTGTGTGATATTGTAACAACCTTTCAGCATAAAACATTTTATTTAAACATGGCTTCAAATCCCGATCTTTTACATTATGTGTTAATCGTTGCTGGCCATGAAAGCTTCCAAGCACATTTAATGTACTTACTATTTTGCTCTTCACCAAGAGTGACCAGCGTTTCGAGAACTTTAATTCCTTCCTGGACTGCTAAAAGCTCTGTTTTGTTGTTAGGGCGGTTCTTTTCTACACCTTTCAGTTTTTCAACCATTACCGGTGCCAGTGAATGAATATATGGGGTTGAGAGGGCACGATTGGTGTGTTGGAATACGGAAAGTAAAAGTTGATAACACTTGGCTTGAACCTAATAACAATATATAACATTGCATTAGTTTATGATTTGCAATGAAAGTATCATACGTTTAGGTAAACAATATTGATGCAATGAAGTTTCATGAAAATGTACAAAGGCAATTCAAACTGTAAGAAACTACTTAGTACCAAATTCAAACAGTATGGAAGGAAGATAAAAATAATGTCTTTTCTTATTTATGTCTAGAGATTTCAAATTTATTGTTTACCCAAAGCCTTTCATTCAGACCAAAAACCCTAAATAAACCCTAAATAAAAACACTAAATAAAGTGATTCCAGTCTCCAGTCTGTGTCTATATTATATAAATAATAAATAATTTATAAATAAATAGATTTATAAATTTATTTATTTATTGGCGCAGGTGGTACTTTAGAAAACATGACTGACAGGTGGTATACCTGACGACAAAGGTTGGGAACCTCTGCCCAACACAATTGAGGGCGAAATGTTAGAAAAACCTAAACTCAGTGAACGTGGTCAAAAAACCCGAAAGAACCTTTTACCTCAGACCATTTTAAACCTTCTCCCCCCTCCCCAACTTTTTAATAGTGGACCCTCGTGGGTCTGGGATCTGCAGTGAGACAAATCTGCGGGTCCCGAATCTGCAATTATAGACTGTCCACTGTACTGTATACGGTTTTTTTTTATTGCCATGCTGCTTACTAGTTACACTTTGTTGTACATGATCATCACAAATTCTGACCCCAGTCTGAAGAGAGACAAGTACAAATATTGCAAATGTGAACAACCCATTTATTAAAAATTTGTTTCCACACTTTAACTACTTCTAAGGAGTTATAAGTCAGGATCAGTAGCATAAACCCAATGCCTGACTGGAACAAGATGGTATTTCCCAATTCTTAGAGTTTTATACCACCAGGAACTAGAAGCACAAATAGAAACACTTTCAACAAATCAAATACCATAGCATATGTGTGGCCACAGATTAATTCATATAAATTAGGTCAGAAGACTTGACTAACTGGATCCCTGGAGTTTTGGACATTACGGCTCTTTTGTGCAGACGCAGTCTGTCTGGTCTTGTACTTTCGTGCAGGTGTAATAGCACTGAGCCGGCAAAAGCCGGCTGGACAGGTACGTTGGCACATTCACATAGCACAGTTCAGCTGGTTTTGTGCTTTCACACAGGCGCAATAGTGCTGTTCTAATTTATGCCTGTTCCGACTTCCGGACAAACCTTCAGAATGGAACCAGGATATAGGTTGGGGACAGTGTATACGTAGGTTTTTAAGTGACCAAATTGTACCTCGTCAAGTAATTAAGAGTGAGGAAGACTTTGCTACCACCACTAGGAGGCAAAGCCTGTTAGTGCCTACAGTTGCTCTATCCTCTTCCCTCTGCCACCCAGAGTTGCTATAACATTGCTGACCAGCTGTGCGCGGTGCCTCATTCCACTTCTTCACTGTTGCACGTGGTCTGTCACCCTAGAGTCTGTCACACTGACTTTGTGCTCCATGCAGCAGAGGGATAAGTTGGGCTCACAGGACTGCATTATGATTGGCAGCAAGTACATTGGAAAATCTGAGGACTCTAGGTTTAACATCAGCCCCCATCAGTGTTTCATAGAAGTCTTCTAGAGAGCATGAGAATGACTGGCTGGTAGAAATCCACTATGGACTATTTTGGGGGACAGGATGTTTCACAATTGAGCTCAGAGATGGTGGATCACCCCCAAAGGGGAACTCCAAAGGGAATTATCCCTTAGGGTCTCATACCCTCAAGGATTGTGACAAGGGCAAGGGTTGGCTCTCTCTTTCTCTTTCACCTTTACCCCCTCAAACCATGGTAACAGCATAGACTAATTGTGTAGTCCATTGGTGTCACTGCTGAGTGAGATGGTGGTTTTGGCTCAAGGGAACTAGCACTTCCTCCCCTGTGCTTTTTGTTGGAACTGTAGGTTTCAACAAAACCTACAGGGTTTGAACCTGCTTGTGTGTGGATTTCCAGGTAGGTGAGGTAATTGTCAGTTTGCTAAGTCTCCATCTGTATTTGTGCTTTCTGTGATGCTATTTGTATTTGATGCACTGTCCATTTTAATTACTTTTTCTACTTTTATGTATTGTTAGATCTCCTTGTTTTAATTACAGCATTTTTGGTTACACCAAGATCAATATGTTTACTGATATGTTACTCTGTTTGAACAAGTTGCTGCTTTTTGTGTATGAGCAGCTATTTTGAACACAGCTGTTTGTGCAAGTGGTGTATAAATTAAAATTTAAATCCAAATCTTAATTAATGCTGAATGGCTAGGGCAATGCATTTATCATATATGAAATACTCACCCAAGGATCAGATGAGTTCAGTGCAGTTTTGAATCTGTTCATGCAGCCATTCTGCAATGACTGCACTCCAATTATTTCTGTGCTTGCAGACCACAGGAAGAGTGCAATAGCTGTAAGCATGCTTACTTCATCCAAAACAGGCTTTGAATTCTCTGAAAAAATCCAATGAAAACAAGCTGAGAGCTTATACTGAAAAGCTTTTGGAATCTGTTTTGCAGGCAAATGTATCTAAGCTATTTCCAAGTAGGAAAAGGACACTGAAGACACACACATACACACACTTTTTTTTTTTTGCTCTCATTATATAGTCTTTATTGCACAACATTTCCAGGAAAATAGCTAGACAAACTACAGCATGGCATGGAAATGGTGCTCACTGAGAGGCATCTTGATAAGTTTGTGAGAAACAGCCTTTGGATTTTCTGATAAAATGCAACACGTACTCAGTTTGTCCTCCATGAAAGAACAGAATTATATATGCATATGAGTATTTTTTCTATGCGTATACAAAGCATCATCATCAAAGAATGTTTAACATAAGAAGAGCCCTGCTGGATCAGGCCAAAGGCCCAACTAGTCCAGCTTCCTGTATCTCACAGTGGCCCCACCAGATGCCTCAGGAAGCACACAAGACAACAAGATACCTGTATCCTGTTGCCACTCCTTTCTTTGGATTCACCAATACTGTATATGCCTTTTATTCCTAACTCGTTGATTTTATAGGTGCTGACACACATTTTTCATATTACTATAAGCCAGAGGTTCCCTAACTCCTAGGAAGGCCCTCCGCTGCTCTAAGTGGCAGCGGGGCCTTCCCAGGGGTCACAACGACGCGCCCGGGGTCGCGCCGCCGCCGTGCCCGAGAAGAAACCGTGAAGTGGGTTACGTGAAACCGGAAGTGGGTTGCGATCGCGTCGGAGGGGTCCGCAAGCTCCCCACAACCCCCGCCGGATACCCACTGCCAACCAATGAAGGTAAAAAGGACGATCCCGAGCACGGCGGTGGTGGCGGCGTGATCCCGGGCGCACCGTCGACGTCACCGCGGGTTGCCATGCCCCTTAAGGGCATAGCAACCCTTTGTTCCCGGCTGGGGCGTCGCGACGCCCCAGTTAGGGAACCACTGCTATAAGCACATGAAATTTGTTTCCCATAAGAGAATCATTCGTTTTGCTTAATTTTTAAGTAGCTCTAGTAACTCTATGCAAATTACCTGGCTGAGAGTATTCCAAGATGGAGGCCAGAGTGCTGCGGATAAGATTTGTCCACTGTTTGTGAATTTCTTCTTCATTTGTGGCCATTGGAAGAGTAACAATGCTTTTCAATCCTTGAAGTGCTGCGGTAACTGGTGGTGGAACCTGATTTCCCATTGTTTTTATTGCAGTTTCTTTCAACACTTGTGTTATCAGAAACAGAACAGTGGGCAATATTGTCATGCATCCTGAAACATAAGATACCTTGCAGTTAACTACTAAAATAGAATGGTACATAATTAGGCTTACCATAGTCCCGGAATCGAGGCATGCTTCGCCTAGAGCAGACCCGAGTCGCTCCCAAGAGTGCACTGAGGCTGCCCAATGCAGTCGCGTCATTGACCGGAAGCCCCGGAAGCTGCGGTGCACTCTAGGAAGCAGCTTGGGTCCGCTCTAGGCCAAAGCATGCCTTGATTCCGGGACTATGGTAAGCCTATGCATAATGGGCATGATCCACAGTTTGATGGGTCACACTGTTCCACACAAGCAAGGAATTAATACCCTGTTCTCTTTTGCTGGGAAATGCACTTGTTACAAGCAGCACTGTCCGACTCATAGAACAGAAGAAGATGCAAAGTGTTCCCATCAAAGTTATTGGATTGTATTTGGGATTTTTCCTCCTGGTTTCAAAATATAATACTACATGTGGTGCTTCAAAATTGTCATCTGTTCCAGGCTTTGACTACCACCATGAAATATACGAGCCCCTTAAAAACTCTAGAAGTAGACCCTAGCACTGAATTGACTTCCTTTATTGATACAAAAGTATCATAAATGTGCTACCGTACAAAGACAGTAACTATATCCTAACAGCAGCTTTACCAAGTTATAATGTTAAGACTCAGGTTGCACAGGTTTTTCATAAGCTTTGAACTGCACTCTCTGTAGATGTGCAGTAAAACAAGCACTGGATCAAAACTTATCTCCATAGTCTCCAAAAGGCCAATAGATCCACCCCAAAGGCAAACAACTGCTTTCTATCCAAAATGATTAGGGTCTGTTCTGGCAGTGAATATCAATTGCCAGTGCCCACGGGCGTCACTGGAGTGTGGGGGGGGGCGGGCCACCTGGGGGTGACGCGCGCACCCCCTCGCGCGTCACCTCCATGATGCACGACACCCTCCGGACGCTCCGAGGCCCGTCGGCGCTCCAGGGCCTTCTGAAAGAAGGCCCAAGCAGCGCGTTCATCCGGGTATTTTCCGGATTTTCGCGCATGCGCAGAGACCATTTTGAGGGCTTTTTTGCCCTCAAAACGGTCTGCGCATGCGCGAAAATCCGGAAAATACCCGGATGAACGCGCTGCGTGGGCCTTCTTTCAGAAGGCCCTGGAGCGCCGACGGGGTCGGACGCTCCGAGGCCGGCTCCCGGGCCGGCCTCGGAGCGTCCGGAGGGCGACGCGACGGGGAGCTGGGTCGTCCCCTGCGCCACGATGACAGAGCGTCACTAGGGTGACGCGCACCCCCCGCCCCCAGGTGACTCGCGTCCTAGTGATGCTACTGCCAGTGCCACCTCCCTAAACTCTTCCCACTTCCCCAAACACACTTCACATGTTTTTTTCCCCTGATTTCAACTTGTCATTGTCTTCAATCCACTGCCTAGGATTTATTTTCTGCAAAACACACTGATCTAGAACACATCTTAAGAAAGATTTAGTACACTACCAGCTGGAGAACAGAGTGTGGGCAGATCAGATAGAATGGCAACAGTGGCAGCCACAAGGCGAGCACTTTCTTCTGGGAGCTGGGTTCTGCTGGAGACATGACTCGGAGAGTCTGACATTTTTGTGCTCAGATGAGGCATATGTCGTACTAGGATAAACATTAGCAGCTCCATGGCAGCAAATACAAGAGATTTTCCTGGCACAAGACCCCCACTTTCTCCGCCTTCACCCAACATAATGCTGCTATCTTTTTCTTTCACATCTTCTTCATCTGCAAAAAAATGAACACAGAACAAGAGACACATATATTAAAAAAATACGAACATAACATTCAAGTAGCATTAAAAAGCTACAAAATACTGCATAATAAAAAAATGAAACTCTCAATATGGTATAACGATGGGTTAAATCTAAAGTAGCATGAGTGAACATCATTTGCACAATGGAGATTTCCTGCCCCCTTTCCCTCTGCAAATCAACGGGAGGGTCAGGGAACCTTCTGGAACACTGTAGGATGGACTGCGGGGGATTGCAGCAAGGGGAGAACCAGCAGAAATCGAGGGAGGGCCTTATGCAAGACACCTCTGAATACAAGCCAATATTTCATTTTAAAGTTAGACTAAAATGCTGACATGTAATAACTGTATAGCTTGCTTATTGTTCAGAAAATATGGAGAGGACAGGATCAAAGGTGACTGAATACTTATTGTATTACCCAAATAAGCAATGCAATATTAATACGAAAAATATTGATATGTTCCTTTTTAAACGTAAGAAATAGGTTACACCTGGTAGATTTTGGTCCTCTATCATCCTATTGCATCAATGCACATTAAATTATTCAGTTTAATTAGCTTTGGAGGTGTGTTTTTCTTTTTTCTCTGCAAACTGAGAAAAATAAGCTGAGAGAGAAAAAATAAGCACAGAAAATGTAAATCACCTATGGTAGACAGATGTAGTAAAATGTTCTACTGGTAAATGAGACACTGAAGAGCGCAATCTTTTACATTATCAGGCTCATGTTCTACACATCATAACTGAGCTCATATCTATTTTTTTTTTGCATGAACATATGGGACAGTTTGATTGTTCTCCTGAGTAAGCTACCACGTGGTAAATTTTACTCCAAAGCAATCTGCCCCAAATCATGCCCTGATATCCAAAATATTTTTCTTACCATCTGAATGTGTTCAGTTTTGTTATTCTAATGACTGGCAACTACTGTTAAGTGAATGGTTTGTATCCAAAGAACTGTGAACATAAGAAAGCTTATAAGATGCAACTTCCCTACCATCTCCTCTCCACAGGAGCCCCTTGCACCAAAAGCTTCTCCTGAGAGTTGGGGGACCCTCCAGAAGAGCAGGATGGGGCTCAGGGGGAACTTCTGAAAACTGGACATAGGCACCTTCCAAGACCACAGTACATACGGTAATATGAAGAGACAATTTCATATGGTTTCACAACAAAAACTTCACTCTAATACATTTCATCATTTCTCTACTTTGGAAAATGTGTTTTTTTCTCTTATCATAAGGTGTATATCTTACTCAGAGTGTTTCTTTTTTCTTGTAAATGATCTTGAGCAGCTCTTACAATCTGCTGCACAACTCCAGTAACGAGAAGTTGGACTGAAGGGGGATCACAGGTCAACAGGAGTCGATGCAGCACACTCAGTAGTTCAACACCAAGTAGCTGTTAACAACAGATGATAATTTCTTAAAAAATTACAAGCAATAAGTCATGGATGCCTAGATAATAAAAAGCTTTTGTAATTTGCCATCCTCTCTCTTCTAGTATCTATGTAATCTGCATATGAAATGCTTTGAAAAATACGAAGCTATTCGGAACACTGGAAGGGTTGTGCTAGACCTGCCAAATAAATGATTTCATTTGTGATAAGTGATTTTAAAAGAAGGATAGATCAAATGTGGCAAACAAAAATAGATAATACATCCAAGTGGAAAAGGAATAATGAAACCTCAAAATATAAAATGTATTCAAGGGAGAGGATTATATTAGAGTATGTGAAAGACTTAGTGGATATATACCATATGTAATTTTTTTTCAAATTGATATTTCTTTTGAAGTTGACATTTTCTACAAAAAACCCTTTAAGATGTGCAGTGTTGCACTAGCTCAACTGGTCTCATGATAAGAAAAAAACGGAAATCCTCTCCCCAGAATTCCAGTTCTGGGGAGAGGAAGGGTGGCATTCCTGACTCTTTTGAATGCCCCCCTTCCTCTACCAGAGAAAAACGGAATTTCTTACACGAGAATTCCTGTTCTAGGGAGAGGAAAGAGTCAGGAATGCCCCCTTCCTCTACCAGAGCACTTTCAAAATCATTTGACCACAATATTGACACCATTACACTGAATCAGTTATTGTGGAGGAAGTGACACTAAACACCATTTTTGTAAGCATGCAATTCCCAAGGCATCATCCAACCAAGTTAAGCTAATTTCCACAAATCCTTGTATGCTAAATTCCAAACTTAACTCTCGTTATGTCCAATTATTTACCGATTTTCTAGTCTACTCCATTTTGCCTATCTGAGTTGGCATGCACTAAGTTAGAAGGGCTGACATTTTATCAATGGTCTGTTGATTTCATAATGAATTTTTAAATGGAGAAAAATCAGGACAAAGTATTTCCAATATTTCATAAACTTTTCTATCCCATGAAGAATTAAACTTTTAAACTAATATTACAATGATTGGCTTACTTTCCTGCACACTGATGGATCTACAAGTAGTTTAAGTTATAGCCTTCAATTCTTATACCTGATCCTCTGCAATATGAGTTCTAGCACAAGGGGAATCCAATAAAGTATGCAGTGCTTGTAAACAGGATGTAACATGCTCAACAGGCTCTTCTGGACGAGGGGAACAGAGAAACTGTATACTAACACCTGAAAAACAAAGTAGTTTAGGTTTTTAGACAACATAAAAATGTGGGATAAAGGATTTGGGTTGGATCCAAAGGTGACTAGTGCGACTAGGAAAGCATTTCTGCTCACACAAGGTGACCTCAATTTCCCCATCCCATTCATTCAAATTCAAATCCATTCCAAAGGGCTCCCCGACTCTCAAGAAAGGATTCCAGGGGGATGCAGTAGGGACAAGGGGACAGGGAAACCTTGTTACGCAAGCAGAACTCAGTTTGCACTTCTTTGGATCCAACACACTGTATATTCTTGCATGTTTCTCTGCATATATGACACACTGATTTTAATGATATTTGCATGCACATGACTGAGCATGGTAAAGATTATAGTCATCAGATCTAACCAGTCAGGATTCTCAAGCACCAAAACTCAAATACTCAAGTCTCTTTGAAAGTTAGAATGGTTCCGTTTCTGTTACTGCCACAAACCTATAGTCCAGTGGTTCTCAAAGTTCTCCCCGTGAGGCGAGGACACTATTTCTAGCTGATAATATTTAGTAGCAGCATCACTGCAGAATTCTGAAAGAACAGTGCAAGATATTACCCAAAATCAAATGCATTCGATCTTTGTTTATCTCTTGCAAAGATCTGGAGACAGGTGGTGTTCCAGGTGCTGGGTTTAACATAATGGATGAGGCACGTTTCTGTGGATTAGGTATTGCTGCTGATGCATCTTCTGTTTCAGAGGCAGTAAAACCTGTACTGTTTAGCCACAGTGCCACAGCATGTAGAATTGGAGCCCATGAATTCCGGTAATGAAGTCTAGCTGTGTCAATTGTTTCTGGGGTGTAAAATGCTCCACCTGTTAAGCCAAAAAATTACACTTTTAGAATGGAGGTGATGTTAGGAGGGAAAGGTGAGAGTAAAAAATACACTAGTTTTTCCAGTTGAAATATGTTTTGTTAATATAGGATATATCTTAGTATTTCTGTTACCATATCTGTGAAAACTAGGGCCAGAGGTCAAAATTATGTAGACTCAATTCTTCACATGATGGTTCATTATTAAGATCTAGAACTCTCACTATTCCACTAACAGAGATCTACACATATAGATCTTGTATACGTACCGGTATATGTTGTATATGTACATATACACTTTGCTACATGCCTGATGATTCGCAGAGGAACATGTGAACAATATGCGTTGAAAAGCATTGTATTTGGGGTGATGCAAGTACAGTGGACCCTTTCTATTCGTGGATCTGGGATTTGCAGATTTGACTCACTGCGAATCCCGGACCCGCGGAGTCCACCTTTCCAATACTGTAAAAAGAAAAAGGTAAAAAGCGCGGGTTTTTTTTTTACGTTTTAGAAGCAAACCACTGCATGTTCTTGCTTAAACAGGCTGAAATTGCATTCTGGAAGCCTCTTCCGGGTCGCACGACTTCCCCTCCCTCTCCCAAAATAGCTCCAGAATGCATTGCAATGCATTCTAAGGCGACCTTGGGAGAGGGGAGTCACGCAACCCGGAAGAGGCTTCCAAAGCGCAATTTCAGCATGTTTATTTATTTATTTATTTTCTGTATTTATATACCGCCTTTCTTATCCTCAGATTGCTCTTCAGATGTTATTCAAGGCGGTTTACATAGGCAGGCTTATCTAGATCCGATAAAGGACCTTTACAATATTGTTCTGTATAGAACCCTACAAATCCAGCTGATTTCCTCCATGATGTAGTCATCTTCACTATCGGCTGAACACAAGCCTCGAGCTCTCCGCAGGATGCCACAGATCATGCTGAACAGGGAAACATTTTTCCAGTTGACATCGCTCTGTCACTGACATTCTCAGCATTCCAGTCTGTTCTCTCACCACAGTAGCGACCCCTCTCTGCCACCGAGGGTCATGACAGCTTATCAGTGACTTCCTGGTCTCCCTTCCGGCACAAAAACAGCCTGTTCCTGCTTAGCTTCCGGCAATCTTCAGGCAGTTCAACCTCAGGACCACACCTCCTCTCGCAAGAACATTAAGCAAGAACATGCAGTGGTTTGCTTCTAAAAGGTTAAAAAAAACCTCACATTTTAATCTTTTTTTTCCTTTTTATGGTGTTTTCTGGTTGTATCCCCGTATCCGCGCAATTCAGTATCCACGGGGATTCCGGGTACAGAACCCCCACAGATACGGAGAGCAACTGTATATAAGAAAAATCTGTGATGTTTGAACTGTGATGGCACATTCACACATGCAAGGTCACTACCTGATCCTGCAAAAAAGTAATGAATTTGCCTGTGTGAAACAGCTGCCTGTCTCTGTAGGTTGGGAGATACAACCTACAGTGGTGTCTCTGCACCACTTTTTCATTTTACTGAGCAAAGGAACTCTGGATTTATGCCGGGTATCCACATGGCTTTTCAAATGTTCAAAAGGACATCGTTATTAATTATACAGAGGCAGATGGCTGGAAGAAGTTGAGCCTTATAAAGCTCCATCTTGTGAGGTCCAATGTGCGTTTCCCATATATAAAATCTCATTGCTTACCGTCTGGAGGCAGCTGACTTGCAAATTCAGCTGGTAAAGTCAGAAGAGCATAGTCTTTAAGTGCAGCTAACCAGAGGCGGCTAAGAGTGGGCAACTCTGGCTGCACAAGCGTTATTAAACTGTCTGGTGGCAGTTCATCCACTGTACTGTAATCGTCGTCATCATCATCTCCTCCATTTTTTACTGGTTTCTTTGGTTTAGTCTCTGCTTCCTTTTTAATCTTCATAGCTACAACATATACCTTTAGACAAAGAGCCATGCAAGGTATTACTTTGTGCACACAACCCTGTGCCACCTAAAGGTGAATTCTGTGGTACACTTTCAAGACCATTCGTAGCAGTGGCATAGCTACCACAAAGTGGCTGGTGCGGTCTTGCCCTGGGCTCCACTTCCTGAGGGGGCAATCATGCCAGCTACATTGTGGTGGCAGGGGGCAGCAGCAGCAGGCCCCTGCAAGTAGCTGCCCTTCTCTCTCTGCTGGATCACGAGGAGCAGTGGCTGCGTTCTGACTTCCTTTCTCCTTTGGAGAGAGAAGGGCAGCCAATTGCAGGCCTTCTACCACTGCTCCTCACGATCCGGATCATGGGGAGGTGGTGGCAGTGGCGGTCGCAACCCTGACCGCCTTTCTCATTTGAAGGCGTCTAAGGGAGAAGGGCAGCCAATTGTGTGCCCACCACCGTCACCTTGGGAGGTCTCGCAAACTGGAAGTAATAGGCGGTGGCATCATCACCGCCAATTACTTCCAGGTATTCTGGCACTTGGGGGACTCCATCAAGAGTCACCGTCCTGGGCACCAGAAGACCCAGCTACACCAGTGATTCTTAGTCACTTAAAAAAAAATTCTGTGAATTCTGCTTAATTCTGTGATCAATATAAAGAAGAGCTTTTTCTGAACTTCTGCATGCTTTTAGGTCACAGGGCACACATTCAACAATGATTACCAAAAAAAGATTACAAGAAAACTTGGGCAATAATCTGAATTCCTTTACACAATACCAAACATGTTAAATAAGTGTTTAAATTATGGAAAATGTTTTCCACACCAACTAGCTAAGCTTGCCTGTATACCCAGTGCAATAATCAAGGGCTAACGTTTTGTAAGACTGGCCATTAGTAGAGGAAATGCACTACTATGGAAGTTACCACATTGATTTAACTGAACTGTTGCAATTTCTTACATGAGAGATGTGGTTTAAATACATTCCCAAATCCAGTGTAGTTTATTATTCATTACAAAGAGCACGTGAACCATGTATTAAATGCTCAGTCTAGATAATTAGAAGTGCGCCTTTCTAGATGATGAGATTCGGTATATGTATATGCAATTCTATGCATGTTTATTTAGAAAGAACTCCCATTAGGTTCAATGGGGCTTATAAAGGTTCCCCTTGCTCGAAAGCCAGTCTTTACTGACTCTAGGGATGGTGCTCATCTCCGTTTCAAAGCCAAATAGCCAGCGATGTTCGAAGACGCTTCCGTGGTCATGTGGCTGGCATGACTCAACGCCAAGGCGTATGGAGCACTGTTACCTTCCTGCCGAGGCGGTACCTATTAATCTACTTGCAATTTCTTGCTTTCGAACTGCTAGGTTGGCAGGAGCTGGAGCCGAAGACGGTAGCTCACACCGTCACGTGGCACTTGGGTCTCGGACTGCTGTCCTGCCTACCTCCCGGTCTGCACTTCAACATCTTAACCACTAAGCCACCACGGCTCAATGGGGCTTACTCCTGAGCAAATGCACTGGAATAAAAGAGAGGAATGCTCCCTCTCTTTTGACTCAAGCCAACAAAGATTGGACAGACTACTTAAGTATTTGAAATGGCCCCTACACCACTATGAACGTGAGATGATGCTATCCTTTATACTTTCGTATTCTTTCATCCCCCCACCACAAACACTTTTTACAAGGCACATTGATTTTACAAATCTCCTCTCACTAGGTGTGTGTGTGGACTGCACTGGGTGACACCAAAATGACTTTCTATTCTATTAAATACTATATTTGTTACCGATGGTGTGAAAATGCACCAATGGTAGAAACAAATTAAGTACCAGTAATCTTATGCCAGCAGGCTCCTACTTCCAGGAAACATGACTACAAAACATGACAGGGCATGCAGAGAATGCCTATGAGGGAAATAACTTTACCTACTGCAATGGCCTTTTCCACTGCAGCTACCTGAGATCCTTCCTAGCCTTCCTTTCCAAAGCCTTCTTTGCTATCATGACTCTCAAACCCACCTTCTTCTGAAGGAAATTTATGATCTCTCTCCAGAGCCCTATTTAAACACCCAACATTTGACCTCCAAACTCCATGGGGAAATTATAACACCAAACCAACCAACCTGCATCCCCCCAAATTTCTCCCCCAGTTAACAGACGTTGTAATCTGTTGTTGGATAAGGCAGGAGATGGGATTGAGAAGGCTTTGTTTTTTGCCAAGAGGCTTGATTTTTGGGGATTGCAGTAGGGCCGCTGTTCCTTCTGTCTGCTGGAGTCTAGTCAGTCAGTAAACAGATTGGTGGCTGCTCGATGTTATTGCCCCCCCCCACTGAATGCTGGCATCTCTTAGGGGTTGACGGGGTTTATGTCACTACTAATTCCATTACATTCAGTGATATATGGGAATTATGACTTACGAATAACATTAGTACAAAACAATTACGAAGGATTCTGTGTAGTCTGGTATAGGAGGACGACCATGGGAGTGAAGGCCATGAGTTCTTGCACCTGGTGACGCCAACCCTAGTGACGCCTCTACTCATTCACCTTTCCTACAACCCTGTTAAATTAGTCAAAAAAACTATTTTGTTGATGACATTTTGCTTGTAGGGAAGGGAGGATGTGATAAGTAACTTATTTAAGATTAACAAGGAGGTATACACCTGAGCTAGACTTTCCCAGGTCTAAATTCAATACACCTACTGGATCAAGCTGGCTTTCAATTATTCTATTTTTAGAAAATCTTAAATTCTAGGTAATAAATGGATGGCTTTATTTTAAAATATGTTAGACACGGTAACTATATTACATAAAAATTATGGATTAATTTTTTAAAGATATTTAAAATGTAATAAACAATACATTGACAATTAAACTCAATTTAAAATATCCTTTCAAAACTGCTGCATTAGACAATTGACGGGGAAAAGGAGCATTTTCAGAGAGGATATATAGAATAATACAAATTTCATCTCCTTTCATCTGTTGATCTCCTTTCAACAGATACTTTGCTTAGCGCTATGGAAGTGAGTTATTAATGCTTTGCTTAATTTCTCCAAAATGAAATAAAAGACTGTCTTGTATTTCAGATCTAACATACATTGTTGGAATTTTTGTACAATAGTCCAATTTGTATTGGGCTTCCTATTAAATTGCACAGTATTGGCAGTGTTCTTCTGGCCAGAGGTTCTCAACCTGTGGTACGGGTACCCCTAGGGGTACGCAGACCTCTTGCTGGGGGTATGCCAAGCCCTGCCCCTTATCTGCTCCATCAGCAGCTAATTAAGTGTTAATTAACATGGATTTTAAATTGTAATTATTTTCGGAGCCCTTCTGTCTCTCTGATTTTGGTTTTGGGCTTATTTTTGTACTTTGGTGGGGTGGGGGAGGGAGGAGCCGATTTTGGGAAGTGTGACTTGGAGAAAAAAAAGATCCTTGCATCCCTCCCTCCCTCCCTCCCTCCCTCCCACACAGTTAAATAAGACATCTTTTCACATTTAAAATTGTTTTAGTACTTTTTTTTCTAACGATTAATTACCTAGTTAATTAATTGATTAATCCAATTAATTAGCAGTTAATTAGCAGGGGATACTTCAAAAAATTGGACTGCGATAGGGGGTACCCGGGCCTCCAAAGGTTGAGAACCCCTGTTCTATGCAATGAAAAAAGCATATAGCAGATGAACTAAGAGTGTTTGCAGCCATTACACTCTTCATTTTGCAGAAAAACAAGAACATACCAGCAATTATTTGTTATATTATTATTATCCTGAAACATTTACCTCTGCCCAAGCTTTGAGTACTGCCAGTTTTTCCATAGTAGTTGCACTCTCCCTGTAAAGCTGGCTGGAAGACCCTTTTCCCGTTTGCACTTTGTCCAGAGAAGAGACCAGAAGGTTGTGAACACGGCGAAGATCGTTCAGGTCACTTACCACACCGCTTCCAATCCAGGTGCTACATACCTAAAAACACACACCACTAGTAATAAACTTGCATTTCAGGAAATTCCTCCCATGCCTGTCTTCAACCAAGACCCTCACTCAGCCATAACGCACAAAGGTTCATCTTGAACAGATCCCTATCTCTCACCATAACCTCCTGAGAGCCCACTTGGCTGCTTTAAGACTGGGTTTCTCACTCTCCTGGCAAGACAGTCAACTGCATAATCCCTATATGCTTCAAATCTGCTTTAACATAGGCTGTGCAGATTCCATCACAAAATTCTCACTGGGCAAAGGGTATAGATATCAAGGGCACATCTGATTAGACAAAAATACTAGGATTCAGCGAGTGTTACAGGTGTGTACAATACAAACGGCTTGGCCACTCCAAAACGCTAAGCAACATCCTGCCCTATGAACCTTCTTCATGATCTTATCAATCAAGAGAAAAAAACTGGAAACTCTCAATCTAACCCTGTACATTTTTAGAATAACTCTGGTAGAATCACATTATATATCAAATAATAAGTTTCCAAATTAGAAACTTTGCTAGTTTCCAAACTAGAAACTTTCCCTCTCCATTTTTTGTTCTTAAAAAGGTTAACACAATGCTTTTATTTGTACCTGGCAAGCTTTTGCTGTTATGTCTGAAGGAGTATCCTGTGAGAAAGCCGGCCTTAGAGCAGCTCCAACCTATATAAGAAAAGGAAATGTGATAAAACTACTCCCCATAACCAAGCTTTTGAAAAGAGAATTCAGACACTTTGCATTAATCAGTCATTGCAGCTAGTATCTATGACATATGTAAATGTTCAAGTTATTCATCCTACTTTTTAAGCTGATAAAGAACATTTAATATTAGAAGCAAGCATATCGATGAAGAGCTCCTCCTTTGTTAAATTGGTTTCATTTTGATATTGCAATTACAAGAAATACTGACTGTTTACGTTTTGTTAATAATGGAAATGAGAGCTAGTGATCATTTAAGCTGCCCTAGCCACGGCTGCTCCAACCTCCAGAACCTTCCAGGCTCCTACTATAGGTAGTGAAGATTAAAGGAGGAGAAGCTGGTTTAGTAATGGGACACCATGAGCAGCACAGGGAGGCACAGCTTCAAAACTGTATCGAAACTCTTCTTTCGATACAAAACTGTATCGAAAACTGCATCGAAACTCTTTGGGCTTTGCCAAGTTGCATTTGTGGAGGAAAAACATCAGATCTAAGCTTCTAGGAAGAAATTGATCTGCCTGTAAATCCCCACATTTGATGATCCCTAAAGATCCATGGGGTCTCCATGTATATGCATACAGAGCACTGTACCAAATGGGATTACTACATAGGCGTAAAAAATCCAACAAAAGCAAGACAACATGGAATTTAGGCGCATCTCTTCACAGCTGATTTTCAACTGGCATTAGCATTAAAGACAATCTTACGTTAGCCTGATATTGCTCTAGAATAACATGGCCTGGGAACTCTGGTTCAGGAACTGCTGCAAATTTCTTGATAATGTCTTCAAGTGCTTGGAGACCTGCCATTCGCAACTGGTTGCTATGATCAGTTGCAGCCATAAATGCCATGCGGATAAGATCAGAAAGGTGAAGCACCAAAAGATCGTCTGAAAACAGAAGAAAAAAAAATAAGTACTAGTTACTTAAGTTATCAGCAATTGCACACCAATCTTACCAACACACACCTTCTACTGAAGAAGTTACATTATAGCATGCACATCTGATATAGTCTTAGCAACATAAACAAACAAACAAAATAAGGAAAAGTGCTAGTTTAAAAATGAAGAGTTATCATGAATGCTGAGCAATACGCCTTAACGGAAAAAAAAGTTAAAAACAGAGTTCTGCTTGATCCACAGAAAACCTAAATTTGTAATTCATAAACAGAGTGCTTGTTTTTCCACAACAGAGCATGTGATCATTTCTACAGTTCAGCCATTGGTTATTTTGGATTAAAAGGAGCAATTCACCCACAGTACTTTGGAAACAAAAGCTTGATTCAGACTATAAACAGATCTATTGAAAGAATTAAGGAGAACGAATAGAACAATTAAAATGTTAACAGAATTTCTGTGAAGACAAAAGTTTTGCTGTTTAACATGTTTAAAAATTTGAGCTTAATTCATTGACTTTGCATAGGATTCTTACAGATGATTCATTGAGTATTGAGAGACCACATCAGCATAAAGTGTTAGCAGATTGTTCCACCTTAATATACAGTCTTTAAAAGGACTAATTAAAAGATCCAATGAGTTCGATCCTAAAGGAGACAGCACCTTTGAGCAAGCAATCACCCCCTTGTACAGACGTGGGTTCTATGGGATTTTCAGTCATGCTAAATTGTTAGAAATTGAAGAATAAAGAAATATATTGTCCAAAACTTGCCTGAAGAAATTCCTTTTCTACTCGATCCCCAGTAATATGGGTGCCGCTTTCAAGGATTATCCAGAACAGATGAAAAAACACAGAAAGAACGTGAGACAACTAGAAATAAGGAGAGAAAGTGCCTGTCTCTGCCCTACATAAAAGGTACCACAGATAAGATTTCACGGATTTTCCGAAGACATGATGTAAAAACTATATTCTTACCCACTAGAAAAATTGAACAACTCCTGGGGAATCCTAAAGATAAAAGACCGGGTTTATCCAACCCGGGGGTTTATGAAATCCCTTGTAAAGAGTGCAAATGTACCTATGTGGGTAACTCGGGACGACCTATAAAAGTTAGAGTACAAGAGCACCTCCGCGCTGTGAAAAATCTCCAAGAGGATAAATCTGCAATTGCTGCTCATGTGGTGACAACAGGACATGAAATTGCTTTTCAGAATACTAGGTCACTTTTCACAGAATCGAAAAACAGGCAACGATTAAATTTGGAGGCAATCTCGATTTCCCAAAGAAAAACAGGGTCCCTTTTAAACCGCCAGCAAGAACTGTCATTTGTAAATCGCATCTGGCTTCCGTTTCTGAGGAAATCTCATCAGCAGCGCCAGAATATAGGAAGATCATCTGGGGTTAATGTGGAAATAAGGGACTCTGCTTCTAATAATTTAACTTAAAGACTTGACTAAAGATATGCTTTAATATATAATGTTTTTTGCCTTTTGCAATATCAAGTTAACGGTTCCTCGAAAGCCCTGCGCTTTGATTCACAACTGCTATGTAATGATTTGTGTTTGCAGCCCTATGGAAACACTAAGTTTTGACAGGTTTCCTGGGTGTTTTGCCCCTGCTCCTGAGGTGACTGTACCAGCTAGGTTACAGCAGAGCGGTCATTTGATTTCAATTATTCAATTAAGCTGTTCCTGCTTTTTTGCACTTCTCTTTTTCTTTATATGTTTGTGTCAATGTAATTTCTGGTTCATGTACATCTACCAGCAAGTTGCTGAGTGTTCTTCTTTTTAGCTTTTGACAATGTCCCAAGGCGGGAGGAAACGTAAAGCAGAGGATTAAAGAATTATTTGTGCCTGTCTGTTCTGGATAATCCTTGAAAGCGGCACCCATATTACTGGGGATCGAGTAGAAAAGGAATTTCTTCAGGCAAGTTTTGGACGATATATTCCTTTATTCTTCAATTTCTAACAATTTAACATGGCTGAAAATCCCATAGAACCCATGTCTGTACAGAAAATAAGCCATGAAAATCTGCATGCCACTCTAAATCACCCCCTTCCCCAAGACAGCTGCCCAAGCCCCCCAAGAATCCATTCCTGAGGATTGGGGGAACCCTCAGGAACTGTGCCGAGATGAGGTATGAGGAGGCTGTTGTGGGAGGGGGAAAAAACCCAAAGCACAGAGTCAGTTTCTGTGACTGGTCTGATCATGAAAACTGCCTTTGTAGTTTTGGAGGATTTCCCCCTCCCACAGCAGCCCCTTGCACTGCATCCCACACTGTTGCCAAGGGTCCTGTGATCCTCTGGAGTGGCTCTCCTGGGGAGAGGGAAAGACAGCTTGCACAAGTAAGTGTACTATCATGGTCATGCTTCATACAACCCAATGTCATTTTCAATATAAGACTGAAAAATGTCTCTAACAGATATCACGGAACTATTTAGGAATTCTTTTAAATAATACATTTTGTCCAAACTTATGAGAACAGGGACCTGGTATTTCACACTGTTTTCAAAAGCATCCAGGCAGATGGTATCAGAAAGTCCACAATCAGGACCTGGAGCAAAAGTCCCTCTTACCTAACCAAGAACTGGTATTATTTCAGTTATTAAAGATAATAGCTACCGATGGGTCTACCCTTCATGAATGCACTTGTTTTATCCAGCATGGGCTACAGAGATAAATAATATGTGAGGACAAAATATTAGTGGGGAAGTAACTACCCCATCAGATTTTTGAGATGACAAACTGAGATAAGAGACGATTTATCTTTTATTGTGTGTCCTATTTTTGAGATACGACAAGAGGGACATATTTCGAATAAATGCTCATTAAAATTATTCCTAAACAGTTAAGCTAGAGATCAAATAAGAACAAAACAAAGTCAACACTCCTTACTTGTAGGGTTTCTGAGTTTGGCAGAACGGGCCAAGGCTAGATCAAAATGGGCTTTGTTTGTATTTTCACAGAGCATGATGATCCGACACAGGCAATCGGCAGCAAATACTCGTGTAGCCCAGCGAGGGGCCACAGAAGGCTTAGATTTATCTTCTTCACCCAATGTAGTGAACATCGAATCATCATCCATTTCATCTTTCTTCTCCGATTCATCATCCTTTTCAACTCCCAAAGGAGCTGTAGTAGTACTCATGTCTACATTATAATAAAAGGAATCTATTTATTTATTCAAACATTTCTACCCTTTTACAGAAAACATCTTTCATGGTGGCTAGCAACCAGACTTAAGCCAATTTAAAATATAAACAATAAAAACCAAGTAAAACTGCAGTAAAAGGAGGCCACCAACAAACAATATCAGCAGTAAACCCAGGAATAAAACAGCTACAGCTGCATTAAAAAAAAGAAGAAAGGTCATGTTTCATGGCACCTAAAAGCAAACAAACTCTAATAAGGATCTTAATGAACTGGAAGATTCAGAAAATAACGCTGTATGTGAAGGTGCTCCAATTTGACAAAAGCTTTCAGACATTTTTCCAATACAAACTCAAGTTGTTCAGAAAAACTTATTTTTGCACTGAGGCAAACCCACATGAAAGAAAGAATGCAAGAAAAGGAATGTGACTGACTTGTTCAATCACCCCCTTTTAACAATCTGTCCGCAAGCTGAAACATCTTGATAAATAACAGTGAACAGTTGCCTATTTCTGCAAAGTAAGGAATTCATACACACACTCCTGCCTCTCAAAAACAATGAAGATGGTGCTTTTCACTTTTAAAGTAAAACAGGGACCTTTAAAAATGAATGTATATAATCTCACAACAAAAAATATTATCCCGTAATACAAATGTTGGCAAGACAGTATTGTACACTTACAAGAACAAAAACCTTTGGCAGGAATCTAGGACAATTTCATAGCACTACTTTACATAATGCAACAAAATTCTGAAGTCAATGTCCTGATTCTATTACAAATGTTCCCAGAAGAAATGGGAATCAACAGATCAGTGACTCAGAAGGTTTATTCGCATATTAGTACCTCATAAACAACCAACTGAAGACAGTTTTAGCAACATGGCAAGCACCTCCTAAATTACCTATAAAACCTTATAGCAGCAGCTTTCCAAATACACCCAACGATTGAATACGATATTGAAATTGTTGCCTGGTGGAGAGACAAATCCGCACACAAACAGACTTTATAAGCTGACCTCCCTAGCTCAGGAAACGTAGTTTCCAAGAATAAATAATTCCACATGGATTGGGTCTCAGATGGATTAATCTGAATCTAGGTTTCCTTCCCTAAAGCTTCAACCAAAGCCCATACATTTTCCAAACCTTTTTTTAAGGCTTAAACTTGCTGTCTGAGATTTAGCAGGAAGGAAGTTACTTTAGTGTAGTTCAGAGGTTCCCAACCTTTGTCGCCAGGTGTACCACCTGTCACAGTCAAATTTTCTAAAGTACCACCTGAGCCAATAAATAAATAAATTAATTATAATATTTAAATAAATATGTGCACTAGATAGGCGATAGTGTCAGCAAATGCAGCAATTAAGCCACTGTGGGGGTTTGCTTTTTTCCAAACAGATCTATTTCCTGCTTTGGAAGCTTATCTGAAAGAGCAGATATATAGGGTTCAGTTCAGGAGTAGAATATCATGCATCCTCAGTTTTCAGTCTCTCTGGTTTTTGGCCTATCCCCCCCCCCCCCCGAATCCCCTATTCATGCCTATTGATTTGAATCTCTACAAATACTGTATGAGCAGCAGCTTGCTCAGAGATTTGAGCAATTTGAGCAGCTTACTCGTGGGCTGGAGCACCTCCCTTATGAGGAAAGGCTACAGCGTCTGGGGCTTTTTAGCCTAGAAAAAAGGCGCCTGAGACATGATTGAGACTTATAAAATTATGCATGGGATGGAGAGAGTGGATAGAGGGAAATTCTTCTCCCTCTCGCACAACACCAGAACCAGGGGACATGCACTAAAATTGAGTGGAGGGAGAGTTAGAACAGACAAAAGAAAATATTTCTTTACCCAGCGTGTAATTCATCTGTGGAACTCCTTGCCACAGGATGTGGTGATGGCATCTGGCCTAGATGCCTTTAAAAGGGGTTTGGACAGATTCATGGAGGAAAAGACCATCACAGGTTACAAGCCATAAGCAACCTCCTGGTTTTAGAAGTGGGCTTTCTCTGTGCCAGGTGCAAGGGAGTGGCAACTGGACACAGGTATCTTGTTGTCTTGTGTGCTCCCTGAGGCATCTGGTGGGGCCACTGTGTGACACAGGAAGCTGGACTAGATGGGCTTTTGGCCTGATCCAGCAGGGCTCTTCTTATGTTCTTATGTTACTCAAATATAACAAAAAAAAAGTAGAAATAAAAAGAGATAAGGAAATAAAACGCTTGCCTGCTCCTTCTTGCCTGTTCCACCTAGTGGTTCAGTGGTGTATATACAGGAAGCAATAGGAAACAGTACAGATCGGACATAAGGAGCAGAAGCAGCTGAGAGATCTGAACAGCAGATATGAGACTTTCTAGCAGCTGATTGCTGTTCCTAACAGCTAATTACTGCCTGTTCAAATAAGAGACCTTGGGGGGGTGTTCCAAAGGCAAGACCAGCAAGTCAGATGAATTGTAAGTCAGGCGGGAGATTGGAAAACCAGGTAAGGACCAGCCTCTCGCGTACCACCGGCAGTCACTCAAAGTACCACTGGTGGTACACATACCACAGGTTGGGAACCTCTGCACTAGTTCATACTTTGTTATAAAATAGGACATCATCTATCCTGGACTTCAAGAAAGAGCAGCATGTAAGCTGAACACTGAGAACTTCTAAATAAAAGTCTTCCATGAGCAGAACAAGATCTATCAACAAGCTAGATAAGGTATCTACTTGGCCAACCAACATGGCCATTTTCAGAAACTTACCACTGGTTGCTGCAAGGACATCCTTACACAAAATAAGCCAGTGAGAAAGTTTTTCCACTGCCAGCGATGAAAGCATATGTCCCAAGGTATCATGAATATCAGAGCACAACTTTCTATCAGTCTCTCGATCTAACATTCCAAAAAGGACTCCCTCAAGTCCAGTCTCTGTGATATCAATTCCTTGGTGCCGGCCATGAATATCCCTCCGGGAGCCAAGTCCTGGAGCAAAAGGATTAATATCTGCAATGGCAAAGATATTTTACATTAGCAATAGGTACTTGCATCTTCAAATGGCAATATCTGAGATCTATCTAATAAATACTAGCTGCACACCATCGCTGTTGACAACTGTCTTATTCTCTCCCATACAATTGATAAACAAGTCAGGGTATCCAGAGCAAGATTTATATGTGGCTTTTATTGATTTAAAAGGGGCTTTTGATTCAGTGGACAGAACTGTTATGTCACAAGGGATAGAAAAAATGACTCCTGTTATCGATTAGATCCCTCGATACCAACAACTCCTGCCAAGTGCGATGTCCACGAACTGGGGCCCTATCCTAGTCCATATCTGTTAATAAAGGAGTTAAGCAGGGATGTATTTTGGCCCCCTTATTGTTCAATTTATTTTTAAATGATCTTGCCCGGGCCCTGGAGGATGTTAACAGCCACTGTCCATGTTTGGGCAACTGTCGGGTACCGCTGCTTTTGTATGCGGACGATATGATTCTTCTTTCACATACTCGTGTGGGTCTCCTGAGGCTACTTAATAGATGTGCTGAATACCTAACAGCCAACAAATTGAACATTAACTATGCTAAATCTAAAATTATGATTTTTGCAAATAGATACAAAATCTATAACTGGACCTGCAAGGGTAACAGTATTGAACAAGTCTGCAAGTTTAAATATTTGGGCATCACATTTAATTACAGGCACTTTTGGGCTTTTCATCGCCGTTCCATATCTAATTTGGCCAAACTCTCATCTTCAGGAATTGCAAGATTTTATTTTACTCTGGGCAATAGATATGTCCCGGCTGCTTTGGAGGCCTATAAGGCCAAAGTTGTCTCACAAGCTTTATATAGTGTCCCGATCTGGTTCAAGGCTTCAGACCTAGCCACGGAGCGTATCCAATCTAATTTCCTCAGGAAAATTTTGGATATGCTGCGCTGTGTCCCATACTCAGCTCTGTGCCTTGAAACCGGTCTTATAAGGCTGAATACATTGGTGTGGCTAAGATTTGCAAAATTTTGGCTGGGCATTCTTTTTAAAGCAACAAGTGATAGCCTGATTTACCACCTACTATCAGACACATCTTTGCCTTGTGGGGTTTCTAGTCTACTTACAAAGCTAAAATTGATGGGACTTGATAGTGAGACGCTAGGCATGATGGGGTTAGCTGCAGCATTTAAAACTATTAGGGAGAGAACTCTTGACATTGAGCGCCAAGAGTTAATCAGTGCAGCTAATACAACGTGCTCTCCATTGCACCTCCATCTGCCTATTAAGTTTGGGAAGCTGTCAACTTATCTATATCAGTTGCATAACGCATAGCTAAGAAGGGCTTTTATGCTGGCGGGGTGCAACACTCTCCCTTCTGCCCTTTTATGGGGGCGGTACAAAGGTACAAAGTGAGTTAAACCGCTGAACCATGAGCTGTCGATCGAAAGGTCGGCAGTTCGAATCCGTGACGGGGTGAGCTCTCGTTGCTTGGCCAGCTTCTGCCAACCTAACAGTTCCAAAGCATGTTAATGCGAGTAGATAAATAGGTACCGCTTGCGGGAAGGTAAACAGCGCTCCATGTTCCAGCTGCATGCTACGCGCTGCGGCAAGGAGAGTCATGCTGGCCACATGACCATGGAGACGTCTTTGGACAACACTGGCTCTTCGGCTTTGAAATGGGGATGAGCACCACACCCTAAAGTCGGACACGACTGGACTTATTTGTCAGGGGTCACCTTTACCTTTACAAAGGAATACCTGTTTCAGCAAGGCTCTGTTCATGTGGCATGAAGTGTGTGGAGACACCTGAACATATCTTTTTATCATGCTCTCTGCATGAGTCTTTCCGCCAGAAGCACCTTAACTTGATACTGGTGTGTTTTCAGGGCTGGATGGAGGCAGATATTCTCCGAGCCCTTCTGTCAACAGAAGATGATGGAAGACTTGATAACGTTGCAACTTTTGCTTCTTTGGTGGTGGCTACTCGGGAAATGAGTTTTGATGTATAGATTCATAGTGGGACAGTTTGGGGAGAATTTTTTTCAGGATTGTGGTTGTTGTCATTGGATGTGTTGGGGGATTTTTGGTTGTTTGTTTATGTTTGTCTGTTTTTTTATGTGTTTATGCCAATAAAGGTATCTATTCTATTCTACTACTTAACATGCTGATATATTGACAGCAATCTGTAAACGTCAAATATAAGCATCCACAGGAAATAAGAACGTTTCAATAATTGATAGTAGCATTTGGCTTCAAATTACTTTGGATTGAAAAGAACCTCCTCAGAACTAAATCTAATGATGCCACTGTATGCTTGAGTGTCACAGTGATCAGCAGAAGATCAACTATGATGTAAACCAAAAAAATAAAACATGGTTCTAATCAGATTAAACACAAAATGCACAATAGTAACAGAAATGTATGAAGGATGTACTAGGATGAAGCTGTACTAGAGTTTCAATTTTACTGAACCTCAACTGTCAATCTCCTGCTTATTCTTCATCAGAGTACATGGCTGTTTGTAAATTCCTTGGAGCAGAGACCAGTCATTTACTTTAACTCTGTTATTAAAAATATATCTAAATTTCAACTGACTGGAATAACAAAAGGGGGAAAGAAAAGGGAGGGTAACAAGGAATGAATATGAATAAATGATCCTGGAAAGGCTTATTTTCACCAGGTGTGGGCTATGGGCCAGTGCCACAGGTTTCATGGAAACTATCTGAATATAGTGTAGTTTAAGCAACCCATATAAATATCAGTCTGTCCTGCAACACTTTTGTTTATCCAAATCTGGTGAACATTCCCTCGGGCTATTTATATGAAAAGCATATTAGGTATTTTGGCAGGCCATTTTCTTTTAAAATCCTTTTAAAAGTGTACACAAAATTTATGTATGCATGCATTGGTCCAAGTAAAGTAGTCTTATTAATCCAGAGAAGCTGAAAGCAGAGTCAGATCATCCAATAAAAAAAATATCATCATATACTGTACTTAAAATGCAAAAACTGCTTCCTGCTAAGCCAGAGGCAAGATACCTCTAGTTTTGAAAAGAGAAATTTCAATAATCTGGCATCTAGTACTGTGGCAATCCCTAGAGCACCAAAAGGAACATGGAAGTGATTGAACTTCTGCAAAAAAAACGAGTCACAAGGCAGCAGTGGAAGCAGTTGAACCACGCAAAACTAGTCAGGACCGGATCAGGCTGCCACTGGCATTGTGTGACACTGGACAGTGTTTGTGTTTTCTCCAGCTATTTCCATTTATGCTGTGCAGTACTCTGAATATTTTTTGCCCATCAGTGTGTAGTGATAGCATCATAGGTGAAGATGCTGGTGGTAAGAGAAGCATAACAAGGAAGCATGTAATGCTGACATTGAAATAGAAATTACTGTACTGTACGTGATCTTAATGCATACATTTAGTCACAGAATGAAGAGCTATGTACCACCCAACAGTTCGGCACCACCTAGGTCCCGTCAATGCCAGATTATGGGAATTTTGCTGTACTGTCAAAAGTTTAAAACAGAGTTCTTTCCCAGTCCTGCTCCATGGAAGCAAAGTCCATTAAAAGTATATGGGGTTGACCTGGCCCTCATATATGCAAAGCATGTAACTCAACAGCGAGTATTCCCATAGCCCAATCAAAACAACTGTCAAAAATCTTCACAATGTGGAAGAAGAGAATTTCCTCATAATTATTTTCATGAGGTCTGACAAGATTAAACTCCTATATGTAGCTGAAATTAAGGGGAAATGCACCTAAAATCCTGACACTGCTGACTATTTTGGTGTTTGGTTTTCAAAGAGAACATATGCAAGCAAAACTTACTCATGCCATTATTTTCTTTATCTCTAGCATTTTTTGCTAAACTCATGGCATATTCACATACTTCTGCTGCTTCTCTCTGAGCAAGCTGCCGTAGACATGCTACTGCAGCCCGACGAAGTAGCAGGTGAGAACTGCATAAGTGAACCTGTAACCACAACCATAAACAAACTTGTCAAAATTGCCGGGTCACTGAAAGAAACCATTACTTATTACCAATTAATGACAATTAACTGCTCAGCAAATTAAAGTTCCGTAATTAAAAAGCAGTACAGCATTACACATGAAGTAAAATAAACCCACTAACTTGAAAATTTCTGCCAAGACAAAGACCGGGGAGGGGAGGCGCATGGGGCTGAACATGAGGATGGGATGCCGTTCTAATAAGCATTGGAGAGCAACAGATTGCAGGATTCAGATTTGCCCAGTCATGAAGCTGTGCCATTTACTGGCAGCCACAACTGGCAGCTTTTGCCAGAATTTGGGAATGTAGGCATTCAAATCAAAACTACATTCTATAAGCATAACTGAGTAAAAATGGATGCAGCTGGGCACTTTTAATGTGCTCAATTCTCACATTGATTTCAAAGGGACTTGACAATGCTTCACTTGGGTAGCCAGTGTTTACAGTCTGAGAAATTCCCATTGCAAGTTGTTTGAAGCTGTGGTTTCATCAAACTTTAAGACAGTTTATCAGTTTTAAGAGGGTTACCACACTTCAGAACCAACCTGAACACTGATTCATCAGTGACCAGAAACAGTTCCCAGCTTCCTGGCATCTGACATTTTTCATTCAAAGGTCTGACAATATCTATTGAATACCAAACACTTTTGAAGTCTTAAACATGTTTTTTGTTGTAATGCGTGCATCTTAAAGTATTTGGAACAAGGCCAGATTCTTGAGATGACAATATTTTACTGTCAACCAATTTGGATGATGTTATCAGCTACCAAGGACAGTAGGATGACAATTTTGTGAGGAAAAATTATATTTTGATGAAAAAGGGCTAAGAGCAGCTGAAGTTCACATGGTACATCATGAAGGGCTTCTATTTTTCCAATACAGTACAAACAAAAGTTTACAGAATATCTAAACATGCTTTTCAAAAGCAATCACTTTCAGATCTTTATGATAAGTATTTTCTTCCAAAAGAAGTACTGTGCATCTAAACATTTTTTTTTCTTCCAGATAATTTACCAGTCTCCTGACTTTTCTTGGCAGAAGGAAATTGTACAGAATAGTACATTTCTCCCCCCCCCCCCCCAAGTGAGAACAGCTCTTTGTAAAACAGCAATTCTTCAGTTTCTGGTTTGCTAAAAATTATGATCAAAACAGATTTCCTTCTGACATTTTAGCATGCTGCGAGAATAGAAATCAGTTTCATGAAAGGTCTAAGAGTACATAACATGGAGTCCTTACTTCATGAATATCTAATATGTTCATACACTTCTGGCAGAATTTCAAAGACTTTCTAATCATCTTCCTGACATTTTTCTAAAAACAAAGAATTCTGACAAACTGCAAAGAAGCCTGTATACAATATACATGTTTTATTGCTAAGGTACAACATTCCTGGTGCAAGCTGAAACTCTTCCCAAACAAATGGCAAATTACATCTATCTTTTTCTTCTTGTGTTATTCTGTTATCCTGTCAGGCCTATGAGACACCATGGGCTCTACTAATATGACATCAGACCACAAGGACCTATCAGAAACCAGAACCTTCTGTCATAGAGAATGTGGAACCTTCTACAGATCTCTCTTCATGCTGCCTTGTCCCTCCCTCAGGGCAGCTGCCAAAAAATATAATGCAAAATTAACCTAGGCTGAAACATCCTAGAGATAGCAAGGTGCTCAACTTAGACTCTCACTATTTAAGAAGCCACAGCAGCCCAGACAAGTAGGTAGTGTGTAAAAAGAGCTTTCACATCACACACAAGCACTTAAGAAATCAATAAAACAGATACACTCAAAATGGTGTCAGATGGAGAATTTAGCAAAAATATGACTGCCCAAAGCACTTTGACAAAGTATATTATTTTCTTTTTTCCCTCCTGGATTAATTTATGAGAGATGAGTCAACCTGATAGCATTAACTGAATAAGTAGGCATATTTTACTCACACAAAGACTGGGAACAAGACTGGAGAGGTTAACATGGCGTGGTGCAAACATATGAAGTTGCTGAAGGCAGGAAATGGCAGCTGCTTGAACAAGAGAATCTGAATGATCTTGTGTAATTGCACATCCCACCAGACATGAGGAGCGAATGGTTGAAATGGTGGCTCCATTGCCTAACAAAATCATCAAATTAATTTTTAGTAATACTTATAAAACTGTATAAATTATACATTTATCTTTCAGTCAAAATTTCACAGATGTATGTATTTATTTAAAAAGTATTCTTTCACGGGGTATAACAAAAAGTTATATCCTGGAAGACTGTGACCCCTATGGCACAGTTCAGGGCCCTTCTCCAACCAGTACTGTATACTGATGTGAGCCATTTGTGTCCTACCATCCTCTACCAGATGGTCAGAAAGAAACTTGAAAGCTTCCCTATAGCACAACACCTATCAGAACTTTCACAATATATACATATTTGCAGACGATCAATTACACAACATGTGTAATAAAGGGAAAAAAATCCATAAAAAACAGCAAACAGTCAACATTTACACTTTTGCAGCACAAATGCATTTACCTATGTTATGACAGTCAGCCCCAAAACTTCCTGTTAACGTCGGAGCCTCTCTAACACTGAGGCTGCCGGCTCTACTCAGTCTCAAGCTGTCCTATAAGCAGCAGGCTGCTGCTTATAGTGCTTGGTTTAAGCAAGACCCACTTGGCGTCAGCAAGAGCAACATAAATAAGATAATGGGTGCGGGGGGGCTGTGGGGGGACACAGAAGATAGGTTCCCGGTATCCGCGGGGGGGGGGATAAGAGTGGATGTAATGAGACGTGCTCGGGTAAAAGATATTTATTTTTAACATTTTTATGCTGCCCTTCCACGAAGGAGCTCAGGGTGGTGTACATAGTTCCTTCCCTCCTTTTGTCCTCAGAACAACCCTGTGATGTAAGTTAGGCTGAGAGATGGTGACTGGCCCAATGTCACCCAGGAAGCTTCATGGCTAAGCAGGGATTTGAACGTGGATCTCCCAGGTCTAAGTCCAACTCCAGAACCACTACTACACCATCTTGGAAAAATAAATGGAGACGGGCAGGACTAAAGCTGCAATCCTAAGCATATGTGTTTGGAAATAAAAATCTAAAACGTATGAAAAAAGTAAGTTGAAAAAAGCCTGCCAGGTCTAAGTATAGGCCTCAGGCCTCCCTCACACAGTAGCAAGGGAGAAAAAGGCTCTTATAGGCTGCAGCCATGGCTGTAGAAAGCCTGCTGAAAACAAATAAACCCTCCTTTGCCTGTGTGAGGGCCGGGCCCTGAGTAGGGAGGCAGAGGGAGAAAAAGGTGATGAGAAAGGAAAAGGAGGAGAAGAAAAATCTAAAGAAAAACGCTGAGCTACAGAGCTCAGAGTATTTGCTTCCTGTCTTAGCAGAGGCAGGGCCGGTCTGGGGAAATAGGAAGCCCTCCCTGGAGGAGGAGACTTCATCTGTGATTCACCCTGCCTCCTGATAGTGGGAGTGGCTTTCCCAAAGAGTTAGGAATGCCCCCCTTCCTCTACCATAATGTGCATGTAACTTAATGAAAAATTAAAACTTTCATTTTAATGTCTTTCAAAACATACCTTGTAGTTCAGGACCAACAGTTGTTATTATAGCTCCAAGACATCGACCCAAACACTGGTGTACTTCCGTGTGTGATGGAGGCACTGTCAGAAGTAAGGTGAGAACCAAAGACAGAGTGGGCTCCACATACCCACGATACATTGGTCCACTGGAATCCACTATTAAAGCAAGCGAATGGAGGGACCATGTCTAAAAAAAGAACAAGTATTTCAGTCATACGTTTGGCTTAGCACCACTGTTCCTGCTAAGGTGTGCAGCATCGCAGCTGCGGAATTTGCCAACCTGGAAGTTTGGCAATGACAAGATGTCATCACCCAACGTCCATAGGCAGCATTTGATGAGTCGCGGCACTGCACACCTGCCAAAGGGGTTCGTGGACTGGCGCAGACCCCTTAGACAGAATGATGCATAGTACACCAGGATTTTGGCAGTTATGGCTATCACTGTTTTACAGAAGATTTTAAACGCATTCATATGAAATCCCTCTAGGCTGAAAACACAACTCTGAGGTCCTACTTCAGTGGTTCCCAAACTGGGAGGCGCATCTCACAGGGGAGCTGTGGAAACCACCCAGGGGAGTCGTGGAGTGTCACGGAATCCTCTCGGAATACAGTGCAATGCCATGCCAATTGGCAGGCATCAACATAATGTAATGGGGAGCCGTGGTCAATGGTCGCCAATGGTCAAGGGAGCTGCAAGTCAAAAAAGTTTGGGAAACACTGCCCTACTTCCTGGCTATAATTAAGGAAAGCCAGAAACAAAACCTGCTCTTGCTCTGTAAATAAAAAATGATTTGATAACTATTGTGATAGCCTGCCTATTGTTGGGGGCAAAATGTACCCTCACTGACTGCATAAGGACAAAAAATAAAAGTATCCTTTATGGGAAATAACCACCATAGTTTGGGCTTCACTGTAATGAAATGAGCATGCATCAATTCTAAGCATGCCCACTTGAAGGAAGCTTTGAGTTCCAAGGCGAGGGAAAAGGCAACTGAAGTAGAATGCTGAAAGTTAATGCCAATTGAATAAAGCACACAAGGGACTGAATCTGACTTCCAGAAGGATCCACTGAGGTGAACTCCTGTTAAAGGAAAGGCTAACAAAACACTGACATAAAGAAAGCACTCTACACAGTTCCTTATAAGGCATCTAGCCTCACAATTCAGTGCTCCAGGATCAAGTCTTGCACCTGGATACCCATGTTTCTGTTGTGGCCCAGGGTACTTTTGCCCAACTTAAGAAAGGCCATAGCTGGTGTGACAGCCTGACTTACTCAGACCTGGCTAACAATGGGTGCCCACGCATTTGTTATGTTGCGTTAGGATTACCGTAACAAGCTCTATGTGAGAATGCCCTTGAAGACCATTCAGAAACTTCAGCTAGTACAGAACGATGATGCATGATTGTTGGCCAGCAGAAGGCGTGGTGAGCAAAGCATGCCTCTGCTTAATAATTAATCAGCTGGAATTGTTGCCAGTCTGTTATCTAGGTGCAATTTAAAGCCCTAACCAGCTTGGGACCAGAGTGCTTGAAGGACTGCCTCGGCCTCGCTCTGTATGAAACTGCCCACCCATTTGAGATTAACTGAGAGAATGTTCTTACATGTCCCAGCACTGGCAGGGGTACATTTGACAGCAACATGTGAGGGACCATTTCTGCAGGGGCACCTACCAGTAGATCATGAAACTCCTGGCCCTGGACGCATCACTTCCATTGTTCTGACAACTACTGAAAACATTTTTGTTCCATGTAGCCTTTGGGGTGCATGTTTACGTAGATCTATTTCCTCTTAGTTATGCTAAGATTTTTTATCTGGTGCTGTATACATTTGTCATTTTTGAATTTGTATTGTATTTTATTATGTTTTTCATTTGTTGTGAGCCACCTTGAGAGCCTCCCCCATGTGAGGAGAAAGGTAGGATACAAATATGTTCAACAACATTAAACAAACTCAGGAGATCAGAAAGAGCAGGAAGTCTTCCCACCAAAATCCATAGGACTGGAAAGTGCTTAAGTTTGGGTTGCGTGTATTTGCTTGGAGTGGCAGTGAGGGAGACAAGTATTTTCAGGTTGTTTTTGAAGTAGTGCATTTGGTTTACTAGCTATTAATAACGAAATAGTTTTTGAAGTGACAAAACGTGCTTACTTATGATCAGAGATCTAATATATTTAAGTAAGGTTTATAGATTCTGCTCCCTCTATTTTTACAGCAATGGTTTTCGTGATATTGTTAAAGCATCCATATGCAACTAGGAGGTAAGGCTGTTTATGAGAAACTCATAACTGTACTGTATACATAAACTGTATATTATATATTTATTTTACCTGGACTTCAGGTGAGGTGCCATCTTGTGCCAATGCTAACAGAATGCTAACACTGGTTTTCAAATGCTGTCCAGAACCTATTCCACCAACGTAACGATGAAGGCAGCCAAGAGCCAAGGAATGGCCTGTTCTTGACACAACGTCTCTAGCAGATTTCAGCCTGTGAAGATTGTTGTAAAGAAGTTTATAGACTGATTTTGTTTCAACACTCTGTAGTGTGTACAGACACATGGAATGCAGGTCTCTTTTTAGAGGACATTAGATCAAATCTTTCAACAAACAAGACTAAGGAAGTCCATTTCTTTCTATTGATCAATTCCTTCTACACAAATTCTTATAGGCAACCTACTTCTCTATTAATTGATTCAAAATACACACATGCAGCACTTTATAAGGTTTTCATAAGGTTTACTAGGCATGCAACTGAAAAATATACAAGATAAGAAAAGGAAAATAAGAATTCCTAGTCACATTCCGGAGACAGATTTTCTAAAACAACATTATGGTCTACTTTTACTAATGTTTTTGCTCTAACATACTTGTCAAAGCTGTGCTGTGCCATTCTTGCAATAAAAGTTGCTTCTCCAACCACCTGGGCCATTCTGCCAAGAGCCTCTCCTGCAGCACACCTCAGAATGGGATTTGGGTTGTCAAGGGCCCCCATAACTAATGTCAAGGCTGATTTGCGAACTTCTTCAGGTCCTAGAGTACTCTTATTCTCAGCCAAGCCCTTTAACAACAACAACAAAGAGAGAGAGAGAGAGAGAGAGAGAGAGAGAGCGCACTTAATGGAATTTTAGAGAAACCCATCTTGAAAAGGGCTACATAATGCTTTGCAGCTATTGTAAATAGAAAACAGATCTCTTACGTTGCCGATAACTGAAAATGTTAAGGTTTCACACATGCTCTGAGAAATATACTCAGATTCAACAAATTATCTCTCCATCTGCTTTTAAAACTATTCACTGCTGAATATTTAATATTTATTTACGTTAATTTATCCAATGGCTTTTCATTTTCATGCAAAGGGAAACGGGTGATGCAGCAAAAGAACCTATCGGCCTGTGCCAATCTTCCCCTCCCTCTTCCTGAACCAAGGCTATGCCCTAACTATCCAAAGCCAACAGAAGGAGGGAAGGAGACAAATAAAGCATGTTTCTAAGAACCCAAACAACCGACACCCTTCTCTCGGACGAGGTAGGACCAAACTGGGTCTAATAGTCAGCACCCGTGTGGAGGAGACAGCGTTTGTTTAACTGACCCTACCTCGTGCTGGTGTGAGGGCATTCTCATTCAGTTAGGAATGCCCCCTTCCTCTACCAGGGAACTTAAGATCTGTAGAGAGGTAGGAATCACAGGTATAAAAGCCATGTAGAAAAACTTTAAAATTCAACCGAGTAAAATAACAATCAATCAATCCTGTCAGCAGTCTCCGGATTTCTCCAGCAATGCAGACAGGCAGAAAATCATTAATTTCTACATTGCTGGAGAAATCCGGAGACTGCTGACAGGATTGATTGATTGTTATTTTACTCGGTTGAATTTTAAAGTTTTTCTACATGGCTTTTATACCTGTGATTCCTACCTCTCTACAAATCGTTGCTGGCCATGAAAGCTTCTGCTCAAAAAACCTAAGATCTGTTGAGAAGTTCTTGATTTCCAATATTGTTGGGGAGGATGCTTTTATCCTATGACTTATGATCAGAAATGAATTATGAATAATTATATGAATAATGAATAATTATAATGAATAATTATAATGAATAATTATTCATTATTGAAATGAATAATTATAGAAATGAATAATTCTAACTATGAATTATGATCAGAAATGAAGTGTGGGATGGTTGGGTGTGTGTACACTGCAAAAAGAATACAGCATGATACTTTGTGAAGCAGCTTTACCTTTAATGCACTGAGAACAGCAGTGAAAATATTAAGCTGCACAGCTTGCTGACGGACACCTTTTGCCTGTTTGACACATTCTGCAAAATGATCCAACATCTGTAGCCTACAAAAGACAAAATATTGTGAGAGAGAAGTCCATTGAAGAACAGAGAGGAAAAAGAGCCTGTAAGAACTCCAGAGGTGACTGAAAAGACACCTCTGTTTGGTAAAGGATTATGCCATGATGACCCAGTTCAGATGTAATGCTAAACCATGGTTTCATGCTGCTTCAAAAAGCTCAAGGGAGTGACAGACTTGTGCAAGAAGATAGCAAACGCTTTTGGTCTCACTTTAGAATAAACCGCAGTTTCATCTTGTGCATAAACTTGGGGAATTGTGGTTTATTAAAATAGTTAGAGTTAAAACAAGACAAAATACCAATCAGAATCAAAATGTGGTCCGATATGCTGGCTTGTTCTAACTATGGTTGGTTAAACTTTAGCTGCCTGAATTCATTTGTAACAGGGAACTGTGGTTTGTTTTAAAGTAGAAGCTTTCACTCTCTCTCTCCCTCTCTCAACTGGGCAAACGTTACTGAGGCACTTTCAAGAGTGGCACTAAAAAGTCCTCAAGTAATGCTGGTTTGTAGGCGGTTTGCATTTATCCATTGTCTAAGAGCCCACTCACAAGAACTCACCTCACACACTGTTTGTAGAGCTGCTGTCATAATGAGACCCCATAGCTAGGCTGGGCATAACTGCCCCTAGTTCTGAAATATGGGGATATAACTCAGTAGTGGACAGAGCTTTCTAATTTTATGCTCTCCCTTTGGTAAAATGCTAATGCATATTAGTGAAATAGAATAATCATAAATCACCTATTTATTTTCATACCAGAAACTACATAATACACATATTACATTGTTTTCTATCAGCTTTGCTACAGACAGACCTGTGTTTGTAGGAAACATGAGGGAAAACCACTCCAAACAGAGCCACAGAGGCGTCAATCACCGATACACCCAAAGGAAGTGGACCAGGAACAGCTTCACCAGCAGGGATGCGCAAGTAAATGGAAGAGGGGTCATGTTCTAGAGCACCACTTCCAGAGGCACTGTTTGGCTGGAGCTGTAAAGCATTAAAACATCTGAAATACGGTAGAGACTGGCTTTTCACAACTTAACACTACACACTGTTCAAATAAATGCTACCTTAGCCAAGAGAGCAATTGCATTACCAAAACAACAAAGATTCTTACAGGGGCTTCTGAATGATTCCTGCCAAGTAAACTGAAAAATAAACACACATGGTGGTTGGCAGAAGAGTCTTCATTATTTCAAGTACCAAAAATCATTAAAACCGATCTGCGTAATTCACATGACATGGTCTTGCCTGTGATCAATCACTAGGATTCAGTGAAGTCCAATAATTGGCTCCATGTGCTATGTGACAGATCAATCAACAGGCATTCTCAGTTTCCACTTGTAAGTGTGAAAAGAAAAAAAACATTATGGTTACACTGACAGGTGCCCTACCATGACTCAACCCAGCAGAAGGTATGTGGAAAACATATGGGTACCAAGAGGAAAAGTAAATGCTAGGTTTACTGAAGCAGACTGGAGGCCTAATTATATATGATGTTTGAAGTGTTATAAGACAGTAGGGGGGCACAGAGTTTTTTTTTAAACTCTACTCCTGACCATGATCACAATTCTGGGAACCTTAGATCCAGTTGCTCTTCTCCCACAGGTACCAAAAGGGAACCTTTTCCAGAGTAAATATCAAATGGTTCTTTGATATTTGATAGCCGCCTTGGGCATTTGCCTCGGCATAGGATAAGGCGGGATATAAATTTTTTAAATAAATTTAAATAAAATGCTCCAACACCCTGCTGACTGTTACCACAACAGCAGGGTTAAAGCCCCCTAACCCCACCCCCCTTGCAGTGGTCTCAATCCATAAGCCCTTCAATCCAGCTGTTACTAACAAAAACAAATTAAGCTTGTCAGGTATGATAATGTTTTAAACACTGCATGCAGTTTCACCCTGGGTAACAAGCAGAAGTTAAATACTTGAGTGTTAGGGTTTTTGTAAGTGCTGATACCTGATCCTCAATTGATTTATGGTCCGTTTCCTGCAGCCAAGAGCCAAGAAGAACACTGTCATCATAATGGCAAAGTGACCTAAGGAGGGATGTTGTAGTATTTGCAGAGTTGTCTGTTAAAGTAAATTCTGCTACTAGCTCCCGAAGAAGTGCGTTAAATGATCCTAGAGAAAAAAAATTGAAAGGAAAAAAATAGCAAATATAGCTTTTATGCAGCCTGTTAATCAACAAACATTATATGATGTAAACACAGTGTGAATACAGAGATGATGTGGCACAGAAAAACCTGCACCAAGATTGTTCCTGTGGGTAATGTAGCTCATGGTAATGAGTTCATATGCCCCACATGGCTTGTGTGAATGGATGCACATTGGATCTCCAGAAAGCTGGTCGTAGAGATTTGTTCAAAGGCCCCAAACACAAGATTTATAAGTTCACAGTCTGTGTGTATTTGGTTTAGTACGAGAGAGGTTTGTTGGTGGGGCCTGCACGTGTACACATTTGTAAAGAAGCACTGTGGTTCCTGCAGTTTCACTGCCATTTAGAAAAATAAAAGGACAGTTCCTAGACACGCTAACAACCCTACCACCACTTTTCAAACAATGAAAGTAGCGACACCCCCCGCCCCAAATTACACAGTCAGTCCTGTATATGGAACCAAGTATTAAGAACAAAACATGGATATGGAGCCAAGTATTAAGAACAGCAACAATTGCAAGTAATTTACCTTCATATGTTTTTGGTGGCAACAAAGCCAAAATGTCATAGAGTCTTAAGCGGACCATTGCTGCACTAGCCTTCAGATGGGCTCCATGGGCCTTAATTACAGAGGGAATGCTACAATGTCAAAAATAAAAGATTAAATATCAGTAAAAAAACCTATGGAAACTTACACTTAAGCTGCCTCAGTCCAAACAGGCTTACTAGTGGGCCACCATTTAAGTCTGCTGCAGAGGACCTGGTGGGTCACTAGATGTGCCTTATACTCTGGAATAAATTGCCTATTATAGATACTGAGTAGGTGATTCTATGTGTTGAAGTACATACATTTCAAAAGTCATGACCATATGCTCAAGATAAACAAAAAAATACACCAAGAAATAAGATTAAAAGGAAAGATTATACTAAGCTCTAAAAAATTGAAGTGTCAAAATTCTCTTCATTTTGATATTCTACTTGTTAAATTTTAAAATAAACACCTTTCTAGCTATTTTCAGTACTGGTTATTTATACTAAGAACAAATCATTTGAAAAGGAGAAATAAATTTGGTGCACAGGAAAGCATACTCACTGAGACATCATCGTCATTGCACACTCTATAGGGGTCATCAGTTTTCGAATAACATCTTCTGTTAGGAGTTCAGGGCAGTGAGCGACAAAACTCCTCATAGCTAATAATGAAAAATATCTTAGTCGAATAAGATCGAAGATTTTCATGGCCCGCAAATAATCATAGAAGTTTGTAGATACAAGTGATTAAAAGCCATGACTAATGAATAATAAAAAAAAGAATTAAAAGCATTTTTAAAGCATTTTTATCCTTTAGTGTAGATTAAAAGATTAAAGCTTTTAATCCTGTGTATCTACAAACTTCTATCTTAGTCAAACGTTACCTGTACAAGTAAGGAATTTTCAATGCTTAACTAGCACTATAATTCAAAAGTTAATCCCATTCTTTTCCATATCAAAGCAGTTATTCAAACTATCAATTTAGGCAGCAAATTAAAAAGTGAAGGAATTGGCAGGAGAGAATGCGTAGTAAAAATAAACACAGATAGATCAAACAAACTAAAGGAATACATCAGGCAGCAAAAATTCCTGGGTCACCAGCATACATTGTGAATGGGGTAAGTGTTTTACTACACCCAATGTGAGTTCAGCTGAGTTCAGTCCTAAAGAAAAACAGTCCCCTCCATCCCACTACATGACTCTAATTCTTATAGGTGATTCGCACCATTTTTGGAAAACACATTTTCCATTTCTATATCGTCCACAGGCCCAGACCCACCACTGCGTTTTCTAGATTGACGAGGCCAAGAGATTCTACTCTCAATTCTTTCCACCTGGATAGCAGCAGAAGAGGACAGGAGGAGACAGAAGCAGAATCCTTTCATGGTGGCTCCTTCCTCCTCCAGATTTGCCCTGCAATCTTTGGCAGTAGCATTAGAGATAGGCCTGCCAGCTCACCCACCCACTGTTCCTTCCTTCCTTACCTTGTTCCTCCTCCTTGCTTTGCTGCTCTGTTTGAACAAAGGATTTTCCTTGTTGGGAAATGGGGCAAGGCTTCTCCCAACTTCCTTGTTCTGGCCCCATTCTGCTGCTCTGCTCCAAAACACAGAGTGAGGAAGAGATACAAGGAGGCAAGGTGAGGGACCTGTGGAAGTGGCCAAGGATGCAGGGTGCTGCCTGTGCCCATCCAATGCTCAAAACCACCATTTCACCTTGCCTCATGGGTCTTCCAAGTAAAGTAAATCTTAAGATATCTCTGTGTACTAATTGTGATGTTGCAGGTGACGAGATTGGAACAGTCCTGGAACCTTCAGGACATTTTTGGAATTCTTACCACAGAGAGCTCCAGCTCGTCCTTCCAGTGTTACTTGCCATGTAAAGGAATCTCCACGGGCTTTCTCTGCTTCCAACTCCTTTAGAGAACGGGGAAACACATTTCGCCACAGAAGCAACATCTTGGGAAGATGGTAGCGGACGACTGAAGGACCTGTCCAAGGAGACAAACAACAGGTAAATTTAAGAAATCTCAGCAATAAAAATGGTTCAATGCTATTTTTTGCATATTACTTTTTTAAAAAAAGTGATTTTACATTTTGTATGCCATTTCAGACAACTTTTGTGGGAGAGGGAGCCAATAAATGGTGTACATAAATACCGTTTGCAAAATTCTACAAGGACAATGAATTAATATTGCTATCAACTATATTTTCACATTTGACACTATTATATTACAGGGTTATCTGCACCTTTTAATGAAGTGCAAGTGTTTAATCAGTGTTCAGCATTGGCAACATCTGAATCAGCTAAAGCTAATTTAAAGAACTGGTTTTTTTTTTTTTACAACTTATTACCTGCTATCAATTGACTATATTAGATTTCATTTTTCTCATGCCCAGAAAAAGAGCTGTAATCTACATGCAGAGAACAGAACAAATATGAACAACATTACAGAGCAACTGTCTACACTTGCACACATTTGGGAAATAATCTGGTTTTAGGGACAGAGACAGATCTGGTAAGACCTCTGTAGTCATGGAAAAAAAATCAATAAACATTTTCTGTTGTGGCAAAGGGAGCTGCTATTCTACTTCTTTGAGGGGGGGAAGCCCCCCTTCTGGATTTATGGAGCTTCTGAATTTAAGGAACAATTTCCACTCCAACTCTTACAACCTAAAAGAACCAAAGGACATAAGATACAAGAAGGAAATTGTATTTTTCCAAACTAATTATGGATACTTTGAAAGGCCAGGAAAATGAAGAGACAAAGAGCATGATCATAGTGCAATTTGTCAAATTTATGTTTTAACACATTTACACGGGTTGGTTTTTCTGGGAGACTCAGATCCCAATTCTACCCCCCACCATCTTACGCAATGTAGTGTGCACTGCATGCTATGGGGGGGGGGAGACCAGATGGCGTGGGAGAGGTAAGTAAAAATATTTTTTACTTACCTTTCCCAAGCTGCCTGACCATCAACAGGTCTCCTCAGACCTACACCAACTCTTTTGCTGGTGCAAGTCTGCTAAGAGCCTTGGGGTGTGTCAGGTTGGAAAAACAGGGATCGGATCCCGGCATCCATCAATGCTGATGAGATCTGCCCCTCCTGCCTGTTCTGCCCCGATCCCCAAACCGCCCATGAATTGCCCTCGCTGGCACCTTACCTGCTTCGATGCAGGTTGGGTCTGTCTCTGGTGAGCGTGCAGAACCTCTAGTCATTTGCACCGGTGGCTCCAACGTGCACAATGGTGGCACGTCTTTTACAATGCCACAGCAGCACTTATGGCGGCAAAGCAGGCGTTCCGCCACCATAAGGGCCCTATAGGATTGGGCTGTCAGTTCAATGCTCAAGTGCCAACTGAGCATTTTTCTCAGTTACAAAGACTAAGAACTGATCAATTTATTCTAATCTGTACCTGATGTTTAACTATGATAAGGAGTTCCACTACAAGAGCTAACCATACAAGCTTCTCAAAAATAAAGGGATGGTACTACACAGTAATAAAAACAAGTCACTTTTATGCACCTAAGGTCATTAGAGCACCAAGTAAAAGCCATCCAGCCTGGGTTCGCTGTAAAGACAATCTGCTGTTTTGTGCAGCTGTTCGTAAAAGATCTTCAGCAATACTAACAACCATCTGAAAAAATGAGGAGGTAGGAATGAATATGAATCAGGTTTGAACTAGGAAAAAACACTAACAAGTTGATGTTTAAGATAAAATACAAGATTAGTTGACAAGGCAAACTGTTTTTGCAAAGAAATGTCACACCATTCAAAACATTTCATCTTTAATTAAATGAACTAAAAAGTAAATCAGATTTTTTAAAAATGGATTTTTTGCTTTAATGGTATACCTTGACACAGGGTTGTAAGGCATATACCGGTACAATGTTGTAAAAAATGCCTTAGGGTGCAATCCAAACGGGAGGCCCCAGAACGGAATGGGGATTCAAATCCCCTCCAAAAGGGGAATTAAAAGGGGATTTGAATCCCCTTTCCATTCTGGGACCTCCCGTTTTCACTGGGCCGCTGGTTACAACAGTGGCCTAAGTAGGTTTAGATTGCACCCTAAATAATTTATAAAATAAATTCAACTGTATTGCACACTAACTACTCTGGCACAGATTATTTGCTTATTAATTACACCTACTACCGCAATAAAACAATTTTGAAATGATAAAAGAAAACCATAGCTATAAAAATATTTGCACTGTCAATTATCTGTTACATAACATTACTAAAGAATGCAGCACTCATAACACTATTTCTGTCAGCAGTTTTTGGCTGTGTTCTAAAGAAGATGCATGAGCATGCAAGTGATAGTCAAGAGTTTTCAAAGCTTTCTTTGAAAGCTTTCTTGAAGTTTTGTCCACTATTAAAGAGGCAAAATGCTATCCAATTTAAAAAGTGACCTTCCCCTTTGACTCTTGGTGGTCCTATAGAAAACACAACAGAGAACGTTACAGTTACATGTTCAACCCTTGTCTTTACATACAGAGTTGTCTCTAGCTTTTAGGAGACGCTAGGCAAGCCCCCCCACATGGTGGAATCCCCCATGGTGCCCAGGAACGTGGCAATTTTTCTTCACTGTTGCCTCTATACTTATGAAGAGTAGTAGAAAGAAGAACTAATGTCTGCTACTGCCTCCTGGTCCCTACCACTTCTTGGTGAGCCTCCCTGTTGGATCTTGGCTGTCTTAGTGGTGGGAATTAGTGGCAGCAGGACTGTAAAATGGCAGCGCAGAAAGGGGAAGATGTCTGTTGCTGCCACCTGCTTCCCACTGCCTCCTGGTAAGACCAATGGAGATGACTATCAGCCAACAATGGGTTGTACCAGATACAATGGGTAGTTGTAGGAGGCAGTGGTGAGCAGATGACAGCAGTGAACTGCATCCTTTTTTCCCCAGCACTACTGAACAACTCCCAGACAGGACTTTTGAGAATTGGAAAATAGCACTGGAGAAGAAAGCAGTCTGCTGTTGCCACTGCTCCCCCACAATTCCCCGGAAAGCACCTCCACGGGCCCTGGCTTACCAGGTGGTGGTAGGAAGCAGTGGACCCTTACTGCTTCAGGGGTTGACCAGGCACAGGTATGAACAGGTGCCCCCAAGCCCATGCCTATCAGTGGAACCAACCCTGTTTACATGTACTTTGCTTCTTTGGAGCACAGCCTCTCTTATTGATCATACTGCTGTTACTTTATGACAGTTGTTCAACACACACACACACACACACACACACACACACACACACACACACACACACACACACGTTCACAACCTCACCTTTCCTTTTGCATGGGGAATACCTAAAGGACATTGATGTACTCCACCCAACAAAGCAGCCATCGCAAAACTATAACCACTAACAGCTTCTGGTGATGTCTTCAAATTGTTGAGCCTTTCTGCACACCTGTCCAAGAAAGGAGTCAACTGGAAAGGCAAGGCCACAGCTACACAACGTAAGCACCAGGCAGCTGCAAGTCGGGCAGCCATACTTGGATGAAGAAGAACTGAAGTAACAGTCTCCAGCAGCCCTGAAACCAACATAGAAAACAGTCACCAGAGTACGGGAAAATGGGAGAGATGGACCATGCTATTCAGTCCCCTCTTACTGCTTGTAATGGTACACTGTGAAATCTATAGAATCTATCCTGCTCAATAGGATAAGATTTTAAACTCATTTATTTTGAAATTCCAAAGTTTATTTCACCTGAATAAAAGCACAGAGAGGGAGCATACACCAGCCCCTCCCAAATTCCAAGTTCACCAATAGAACTTTATTGATCATTATTTGATGAAATGTGTAGCTGCTCCATAACAGTATACAAACATGTATTCAGGCTATTCGTTTAATCATTATGGGTGCTTATCCATGCTAGAGCAGGGCTTCTCAAACTGTGAGTTGCGACCCACTTGATGGGTTGGGCTCGATGCCGAGGTGGGCCACCAGTTGGGTTTGCCCACCCGCCCCTGCCTCCATTTGGCTCCAAATTGGAGCCAAACGGACGTACTTCCAGGTCGCGACTCACCTCCCGCAGCTGTTCTCACATCGCACTGGGCCAGGATTGGCCTACGGAGACTGTTGTGGGCCTCGGAAGGCCTTCGGAAATGACTTCCAAGTCACTTCCAGTTTCACTGACATGACTTCCGGTCACGTCAGGAGGCCTTTCTGAGGCCCGCAGAGGCTGTCCAGGGCCCGACGTGGGAGCAGTTGCAGGCGGTGGGTCGCAACCCACCACCGGAGGACGAGGTGGGTCGCGGCCCCGTTAACTTTGAGAATCGCTGTGCTAGGGACTGCTTCAGTCCCACTAAAACCAGTGGGATTTTAAATAGTTTTTTATTTCTCTGGATTACACTGTTACTGTATATACTTGGCTGAGTTTTAACAGTATTTCATGCTAGAACTCAGTAGGAGACCTAGTAAGCACACAGAAACAGATCTAGATGTGAATGGCTTACCTATGGAAGGTTCTTGTATGAGCGGTGATGCAGTCGCATTCAGGCTCTGTACTAGGCTCCCAAGCTCTTGAAGGGCACAAACCATCACATGCTGACTTGCAGCAACATCAGCTGCTCCTGATTTGTTCTCAATATTAGCATCATTCACAACTGCTTCTGTCAAAGGGGAGAGAAAAATCAGCGTTCTGCTTAATTTGAGGCGCATTCAGATGTTTACAAATAAGTGCTAAATAGATTTGATAGTTACTATAGTGGCTAATAAACTGGGCACAAAAAGACAGTTTAAATCGTGCTTCTGCTATGAACCCAAATGAACCCAAAATGGGAGACCACACATTATCAGATCCCTCAAATGGGAGACAATACATCATTAAAGTACTGTATAATAAGCTGCAAAGTAGAAATAAATGGCAGGAGAAGAAAACACACTGACAAATAAATTTAAAGTTCTTTTTTTGTTGTATAGCCTTAGTGGGGCACAGCTATGGGCATCATAACGAGCGCCTGCACTTCAAAATTTACCACTACACAATACTCTAATTGTAGTACTTTAGTTTCTCGCATGATCACAAAACTAAGTTTAATACATCTTAACAGATACAGAACTGATGCTTGCAGGAGAATTGAGGAATGATTAGAAGTTTCAAGCACAATCCAGTTTAGTGATGTTCTACAAGCAGAGGAGAGAACACAGACACACTCACTAACAGGCTAACAGCTTTGAAAAAATATTTGGAGTCTTATGCTGAAATAATTTTAAAAGGGTATTTGATGGAAATTTACTGTGCTGTGTAGAAAAACCTATTTATATCATGACTACCATAACCATTTGGCGTATAGCACAATTGTCACATTTAAAAATGTGCATCACTGCTATTACTGATTACTCAAGTTGCTCTTACCTACTGCTTTCATCTGTTTACCAATAGCCTGACAGATATCTTTGGCAGCAGCAATCTGCGCCTTCTCCCCCAATAAACTCCCTACAGTTGATCTGAGGATAAAAGAGACACATCTTCGGGAGTACACAGCTTCTACATGAGTCTGAGTTGCACGAGGATGAGAAACCAGATCCAGTACATGTGACAAAAACGTAGCAAAGTTACGCTCCAGCCACTGACCTCCCAGTGTTGTGACAAAGACAACATAGGCCTAGAAATACAAAATACATATATTTAGTCACATTTTTAGAATGGGGTGAAACAACAGAAAGAAACCAATAAGAGAAGGCTTAATGTCCCACAATACAGGAAATTTCAGAGCAAGATGACCTTCTGTTAGATACAGATTCAAAGGTCTTAACATGAGCATATATCATGGAACTATATGTACCCCTGATTTAAGTATTGGAAAAATGAACTGATGTACACAATAAAAAAAATTAAGAGTAAAACAAATGATTAGAGAACACACACATACCTGAGTAACGCCAACTCTCACTTCTCGATTAACAGATCCTCCTACTTTTAACATCTCACCACCACTTTTTAAAAATCCAGATCCTCCTCGAAGAAAACCAGTGGCCATGAGTTCTAAGACCTCTTCTAGTGTAGCCCGCTTCACATTCTGGCGCATCACTTCAAAGAAAAAAACATAGCAATTTAATAGTATATGTTTTTTGTTTGGACTCATATTATTCCTGTGACTTTAAGGAATACTATTGCCAGTCTTGTTATAGTAGCAAAAGTAATTGACACGTGGTACAGTGTCAAAAAATGAAATAAACAATCTAGAAAAGATAGCATTGACTTAGCACGGTACCATTCACAGTTTCTGTAAATAAAACTCAAGAAATCCAGTTCCATCAACTAAATTATTCATCCACACAGGTAGAGCTAACCCTGACTGGTTTCAAAAATATAACAGGAAACATAGGGGTTGTATCTCAAGTTGGTACTTCTATAAATGGCACGGGGGGGGGGGAAGAGGAGGAGTGATTTTCCTTGATCTCCCCGTCCCTCTGCACTTTCCTAACCACACACACTCCAAAAATCTGTTCCTGAAGGCTCCCCAACCCTCAGAAGCACACATTTGGTGGGTTCAGGGGCTGCAGAGGAAAGGAGAGATCTGTGAAAACTGCCCCTCCTCGAACAAAAGAAACACTTAAGATACTCATAAATAGTTCGCCATCTCTGTTCTATATTTTAGAAACACATACACAGAGTGAGCTTATATTGCTGTGAAATCATAAGACACAATAGTCACAGAGAGCTCAGTCTTCTTCAGTACCTGCTGCTTGCTTTGGTATCAATGCTGTAGCCATCACTGTTCCCAAAAGTTTGGATACTGCAACTCGTACACCATAGTTTGAATTTTCCAGGGCCTTAAAACACAAAGTTGCTACATTTTCTAGTTCTGCTGTCCACATAAACACAGCTTCATTTTGTAGTTCCAGTAGGCACTACAGGAAAAAAAATCATGAATACTTTTAGAATGCTTATTCATCCAGTTCAGAATACAGCTGGCATAATCATTTAAGAAAAGATTCAGGAAAAGGTACACAGAGATATCTTTTTATAAATTATATATCAGGAAAAGGTTTGGAGAATCACTGGTCAGATGTTCATTTACAAACTAGGAATTAAAGGCTACTGTTGAATTGCAGGATGGGAGCATCAAGATCCTTTCCACAAACATCTCAATTGTTTCAATTTTTAAATGTATTGTGGAATTTTCCTCCATATCCCACAACTCCAACCTTGCCAAAAGAAAAGATCTACCAAGCAAAGGTTCTGCTCTACAATGCTTTCTTATAACGGACAATAAAAAAGAGATGTTGACCTCTCACAGTGAAATCATGAAACTTCAGTTTTAAAGAGAGGAAAACTTCATTACTGCTCCAACAGCACTTTATCCTCAGTAAGAAAGGCAAATTCAACCTATGCACTCTCTCTCAGGAGGAACCAAATGTGAAAGGTAATGACAACTATTGGAAACATTCAATGCCAACACGAATACAGCACACCTTTACACCACAGTTCTAGACCACATCCAGTAATGGTTACTGTGGCAACCATAGCAATGCTGATCCCATGTATGATGTCAATGTTAGTGTTAAAAATGGTAGAGTCCAGAAAGACCTATTGCAGGTGTAGTGTACTCAAAAGTATTGGGTTTCTATAAAGCTGAAAAGTTATGCCTACCTTTGCTACTGCACATCGCACAGCCATAGACCTGTCCGTCAGGAGAGATCGAGCATTCTTATAAATATCACGGTGGCAAGAAGCGGCAGCACCCCCAAGTCCACTTAGCACTTTCTGCAAACTCATTAATATTTCACTCCGACCCTGGGACTGCAAATTGAAGAAAAAAAATGAGCAATTTTATTTGTATTTTAATAACACCAATCATACCATAATTTTAATCTTATTTTAAAATACTGCGGATTATAAACATTTGTTTATTTAAAATAATTATATCCTGCTGTTTCCTTCCAGTGGAGGTATCCAAGGAGATTAATAACAAGGGATTAAAATCAATTTAAAATAAAATAAAAAATAATAAAACAAAACAACAAGAGAAGAAATTATGTATACTGATTTAAAATTAACAGGATTAAAAGCCATGTCAGAAAAATGTTTTAATGTTTTAACAACAACGTTAAAACACACTGCTTAAAACAAAAATAAAAATAACACTATGTTCCATCCACATCTGTGGACCTCCTCAGGTGTTAGAGCAACAGTTAAGCTGCCAAGATGTTAACTGCCAAAACGGCAGCGATGGAATTTATAGGAGAGTGCAGAACACAATAGAAAGAGCGGAACACAGCTGACAGCTCAGTAATTAGCACCGAAAACAGTGGAGTGTGCCGTCTGACCATAGACAACCTTTGCCTTCCGTGATGAACTGCAGTAACCTCTCTCAATACTGTGGGAGAACATACATAGAGAACAGTCCCCCACATTTTATTTATTTATTTATTGAAATAATTTCTATCCCGCCTTTCTCCCAATAAGGGCAATCAAGGCGCTTACAATTAAAACTTGTTAAAATACATAATACGATACAATAAAAATAATTAGCAGGTGATTAAAACATGGTGGGCTAGCTTTTTAATAAATGTAAATCATAAGGTGACCCTTATGATTACATTTATTAAAAAGCTAGCCCACCATGTCAGCCATCGAATACCAACCTGAATAAATACATATTGAGGCCCTGCAGAAAGGTCTCTTAAGGAGGGAGCCGTTCTCAATTCCAGGGGGAGGGAATTCCATAGTTGGGATGCCACCGCTGAGAAGACCCTATTCCTTGCCGCCACCCCCCTCACCTCTGTCAATGGCAGCACGGTTAACAGGGCCCCCCCCAATGACTTCAGAGTATGTGTCGGATTATAAGGAAGGAGGCGTTCCCTCAAGTACCCTGGTCCCGAGCCATAAAGAGCTTTAAAAGTCAAAACTAGCACTTTGAATTGTGCCTGGAAACGAACCAGCAACCAGTGTAGCTGCCGAAGCAACGGCCCGACTAAGTCGAACCGACAAGCCCCGGCAACCACACGGTCAGCTGCATTCTGCACTAGATGTAGTTTCCAAACTGTCTTCAAAGGCAGCCCCAAGTAGAGCGCATTGCAGTAATCTAAATGTCACTAGGGCATGGGTCACTGTGGCCAGGTCTGCACATTCCAAGTACGGTCGCAGCTGGCGCACCAGCCAAAGCTGGGCAAAAGTCCGCCTGGCCATAACCACCACCTGGGAATCCAGGAGCAGCTGCGCATCCAGGAGAACCCCCAAGCTGCGGACCTGCTCCTTCAGAGGGAGTACAACCCCATTCAGAGCAGGGCGATGGCCCAATACCCGAGTCATAGACTTCACCACCACCAGCCTGACTAGACTCTCTGGGCATTCCTGCTCTTGGGAATCAAATGGACCTCACTACTGCTGAGGTGATTGCAAGGCCCCAAACAGGTGGAAAAATAGGCAAAGAATGGAGGAAAATCAGCACCAAACTGCCCAATCCTGCCTAAGACCCACTGCAACACACTAAGCACACTGTGCTGGGCAGGCCAATGGCGCTGGAGCTGGGGCACACTTTGGAAGAAAGGGACATTTGTCCCTTTCCCCTGGGGAGAGCCCCAGCAGGCCTAATGGCCCTCCTCGGATGTGCGCCGGCAAAATGGCCAGTGCAAATCTGGGGAGGTCGTGTAAGGGCGGCCAGGCCCGGGAAAGGGATAGGATATCAGTGGAGCGTGGCGCCGATAATCCCTCCCCAATCACCCCCCTGTTTCTCCCCAGGATGCCCTCCCCATACCACTGCCTCGACCATTGCAGAACTTACTTGCGTCCGTCAGCAGTGCCTCCAGTCATCAGCAGAGTGAGCGACACCGGTGCCGCTTACTTGCTGGGTGCAGCAAACATGCCTTACGGCACATTTGTGACACCTTCCCCAGGGAAACTTAGGTAGGATTGCACCATCAGGATGCATTTGCTGAAAAGGTGCAGGACGGGGGACAGGATGGGATAGCAAGGCAGTTCTCTGGCCCTCCAAAATTCTAGGAGACAATGGGAAGGCCCCAAGCTACCATGGCCATTTTCTTCTTCATTAGTGGCATTTATCTGACACAGGATATCACTGCGACTGTTGCAATGCTCTGCTAAGCACAACAGATACAGCACAGGATAGGACTGGGATATGTGCAAGTAGAAATGAATGAAGAAGCTTACTGGTAGATCGGGAGTGGGAAGATAAGAGAAGCTTAGGGTGTGATGTTGCATATGGCACTTACAGTGAACAATAAGCCAGTGATGACAATTCACTGGAAGTTCCTTAAAGCAATGCAACTGAATATCAATTACCATACCAGTTTCTGATCAAGCACCTATGTTGCAAATTTTAAAATGGAAAATTAGCTTCCTGCTTATTAACAACCATCACCCACTCACCCCTTGCGGACTATTTTTTGAATGTTAGAAATATATTTTCAGCATGCTCTGAAATTTATTCCTTTTCAACACTCTCTAGAGAATCATCAGAACGGTTCACACTTGGTGGCCCCCAAATGATCACCTCAGAAGCACACAGGGCTGCTAACAGGTTCAAACAGAGTACTGTAATTGTTTATGTATACACTAACCCCACAGTTTCTGCAACTGTAATCACTTTTTCCAAGATGCCATTGCTATGGAAAATGTGACAGTCATGTACATAATTCTTTCTTATCAGTAACACATGCAGTGCCTCTGAGCAAGCCCAGCTCAGCTGTGGGCCTGGCAACTGCTGTGCTTGCTACCAAGGAAACTATGTGGGAATTGCACCATACATGAATGACTCCAACGTGAATTGCACAGACAACTGCACAGAAACTGCCAAAATATGACAATTTTTCACCAACAAATGTAGTGAATGGCAGAAAATACTATTTCTAAATTTGGGTTACATGGATTAGGAAGGAGCTACATAAATAAAACAACAGCATGTCACATTTTCCATAACACTGTATATGTCCTTAATTGATGGCTTTGATTAGTTGCACAATAGAAGGATAACTTCTGCATTGAAGAACCATGAACAAAATATGCAGATTTTTTAAAAACATTGCTTTCTCTCACCTCAGCACTTTTCAGAGACTTTAGGAGATTGTTAACTGTTTCTGGGAAAGAACTGCCCAGCATTCTCCCCATTTTTTCATAAAATGCCCCAACGCATGCCACTGCAGTGCTGCAAAAAAGTAAAATAATCGATAGCATTTTTTCACTAACATGCAAGTGAGAACATCAGACCAAATGTTAAATATCTTCAGGCAGAGGTGTGCAGTTTTATGCAATATACAAGCTTTGGCAGGGATTCGAGAATCCTGTCATATTTTGGTCACGGAGATAATTTTAGAAATGAGTAGGTGACAATTCAGGATGATTAGCAATAATGTGACAAAGAAAAAAAGATCAAGCTTTATTACACTTTTCAGCTGACTTTTTTTCCTCCCCTCAAGGAGTGACTCAGATTTTTCTCATATCTCAAAATAAGAGCACAATTCTATGCATGTCTACTCAGAAGTCCCATTGTGTTCAGTGGAGCTTAGTCCTAGGAAAGTGTGCTTAGGATTGCAGCCTAAGTATAACATGCCCACCAATGGTAGTTTGCCATATAGTGAGCCCTCAGTATCCGTGGACCCCCCGCAGATACCAAAATCCATAGATGCTGAAGTCCAGCAATACCTGGACTTGGCCAAAATACTGTACCTTACTGGGAGTCTCCAGAGACGGCTTCCGGGTTGCGCCAGGCCTGCAATGCACTGCATCGGTCTCCACAGGCCTCAGGATGCCTTAGGGAAAAGATCAGAAGTCGCGGAAGCAAACCACAAATAAACCAGAAGTTGCTTCCGGTTGCTTCCCCAAGGTGTCCTGAGGCCCACCCCAGAGGCCATTGAAGTGCTTCGCGGGCCTGGCGTGACCCAGAATCGGCCTCTGGAGGCATCCGCGGATGGTTAAATCCATAGATGCAGGACCCACAGGTGTAGAGGGTACACTGTACTAAAAATTCTCTTATACAGTAGATTTGCAAAGGTAAAATGCGTCCTTTTGCAACTTCAGAATATTGTCCAGAGCAAAATAAAAGCACATCATGAGCTCAATACTGAGCTGTGAATGCAAAAGGAACAAAATTTGCTAACCTACACCTCCTAGGAGACTGAGAATACCCCAAGATATTTTTATAATGCCTGGTAGCAAATTTTATAACTCAAGGAGTTGCTTTGCTACTTATGTTTCAAACTATTTTGCAGTAACTAATTAAGAAAAATTATTGATCTACAGCGCAATCCTGTGTAACTCTTGCACTGGTGTAACAGTAGATTCACTGGTGTAAGTGCACTTATGCCAGTGCAACTTGCCATATGCTGATGGACGCAGGACGGACACCAGCGTAACCCTCCTCGGATGCTGTGCATGCGCAGTTCTGATGCAGGACAGACACCAGTGCAACTCCGCCAGTGTAGGGGGCATTCTGGGGGTGTCTGAATGCCCTAGGAATGCCTCCTGTACCAGCGGAGTTGCGCTGGTGTCTGTCCTGTGTCTGAACTGCGCATGTGCAGCGTCCAAGAGGGGTTATGCTAGTGTCCATCCTGCATCCATCGACGTACGGAAAGTTACACTGGCATAAGTGCACTTACACCGGTGGATCTATTGTTACACCGGTGCAGGAGTTACACAGGATTGTGCTGCTAGTCAAGCAAGGGAACAGGACCTGCGTCTGAAGGAGCCAACAAGAGCAATAAAGCCCCATTTCCCCTGTCCTCCTACCTAGTATGCTAGTAAACAGAGCACAGGTCCACATACAGGCAAAGCAAGGGGGAATTTCAAGGAATAGTAAATCTTCGCATTTCTTCATATTCCTATTTTAATGAACTCCATCTTTCTACAGACAGCCTAGAGGCAAGTAGCTGATATCTCTGAAACAAATAATATGCCTACTAAATATTTATTACTTCTAAGTAAAGTGTTTAAAGATTAGTAAATATATTATAATCCCAAAATGATAGTTCTCTTGTAATAATTGCTACTTTTTTGGAAGAAAAAATCCAAGACAAGAACTTTGTGTCATTTCCATTATGAGGCATTTGAAATTCCCTCATATTGCAAAAGCATGCAAAGACTGGTTAGGCTTGGAAATACTAAAGCAAAATGGAAGAAAGTCTTTCCATCTCAGCCTGGACACAACAGATACACAATGCAGACATAACACCTTACACCTCCTCTACTTAAGCATATTTTTTAAAGACACATGACCTAAAATAGAATGAACTCTCTATCTTTCCTTCTTCAGTAGGCAAAGTGTGGATAACAACACTAAAGTCCACTGCTGCAATTCTAAGCACTCTTACCTGGGAGTAAACTCCATCAAACTCAGTGAGACTTTCTAGATATTCACTAGGTTGCAAGTTTACCAGCTTATTCATTTTGTAAAACATTTCCAGTCCACCTTTTCAATTTGGTGCAGAAACACTATGCACACTTCATTGGGAATAAGTGCCACTGATTAGTAGCATAAGTGTACGTAAGATCCTGTGGCACATAAATAAAATCTCTTTAACGTTACTGCCCATCTGCTGTTTTCATTCACCATCCTGCTTCAGCGGCATCATACTCCTAATGACCAGCCTTGCAACAAAAAAAGAAGTAGGACATAATACTATGGAGCAAACATAGCGCTCAAACATAGTGCTCAATCACTTATTGGTAGGTGCATTTCCCCAAGAGTTCTGATATTCAATACATTTCATGAGTCTCTGAAGGGAGAATCATCTGAAGTCGTCAGCCCTCTTTTCAGACATCTGTGTTTCAAAATTTACTTTCAGACTATGATCATTTTTGCACACTAGCAACAATTTTTTCTCCTGCATGCAACATATTACTTACAGTTTGGTTGGTAAGTAGGCAGAAGTATCATCTTTACTCTTGATAATGTCATTACACTTATCAAGTGTCTGAAATACAGTAAAGGTGTCACCAGTGCTATACAGAGCAGCAAGATTTTTAGCGAGTAATTTCCGAGTAGGTGGCCCAGGGGAGCTGCTGATAAGACCAGTTAGCTGTTCAACAAGCTTTTTCTGCTTTTCTTTTACATCTGTCTGTAAGAAAAGCAAATTCAAATTTTAATTGCTCTGAACATCACATCTTAACACACCAAAACGTATTACTTTCAGGTTGCTAGCTATTCTAATATTCGTATTTCTATAATCTGTTTCTTAGCACAGGTAAAAATTCCATCATGAATCATCTTGCTGTTTAAAGAAGCAATTAAGCAAGCAAGCAGAGGGGAGGGGAGTGCAATAATTTTGCCGTGCCTCGTCCCTACGTCCACACTGTTACCTCCATTGCTTGTACCTGCCCAACTGCATTCAAACACACAGGCTGGATGGAGCATGTGGGAGCAAACTCTCCTTCTGCTCCCAGCACGCTCTACCCAGTCCATGTGTTTCAAGCTGTAGCTGGATAGGTACAAAGGGAGTGGTGGCAGAGGTAAAGGGGTGGGTGCTCAGGGTCTGCCTCTTTCTTGCCTGCCTGCTGTGGCTGGGAAGGCAAGAAGGTGGTGTGATCCCATTTTGATCACATGTGGAAAGGGTGTGATCAGAAAAGGATCACAACGGTGCCCTGCTGCTGAAGCAACTGCATTGGAGGAAGAGGTGAGTTGCCACTGCCTAGATCCTCCTCTCACTCACTTTTAGAGAGCAAAAAGATGACCAAAGCAAGGGGTGAAACAGCTGGGTGGGCAGCGAGCCAAAAACAGGCCACGGGACAGACACAGGGGCAAGGTATCCATTGTCAGTTCACCACCTTGTCTAGCCTGCCGTTCAAAGTACTTCTTCAGTGTACTTCATAGGTGAGCCAGCCCAGTTCCCAAGCCCAATCCTAACCAACTTTCCAGCACTGATACAGCCGTGCCAACAGGGTACGCTCTGCATTCTGCGGTGGGGGGGGGGCAATCATAGAGGCCTCCTCAAGGTAAGGCCTCCTCCATTACCTTGGGACTGCACTGCGGATACATCAGGGCTGGAAAGTTGGTTAGGACTGGGCTGTAAGTCTAGGTGATGTTGCTGAAGAGAACCATACTAAAATAACAGCTGAAAAAGTATCAACTTACCTTGTTAGCAGCTACAAGCACCTTGTCAAGAAACCGCAGCCATTCAAAGATGAAAACTGGTCTCTTTGCTTCTGTGATTTGAACCAAAGCCTCTTCATTTAATAACAAACTGTGAGCAAGCTCCATAGTTGGCTAAATTTTGATTTTACTACAGATGCACTTATTTCCTATTATATAAACAGAAAAACGTACCATGAAATATTACTGTTTCTTCATCATAATGGTTGTTTACAGAGACACTATTTATTTACTATTTTTACTACAACTGTCACTTAACATGAACCATCTCCATGGATCTGTCAGTCAGCTTCAGTTGCATGTATTTATTTTAAAAAATTGAGCATAAGAACCTCCAAATCAGCTAACACAAAAATTAAACCATTCAATTTATATTGTATTAGTTTTGTATGTTTAAATAACAATCAAATATCAATAAAAACAGTAAAAAAGGAGTAGAATAGCAGCAAAACAATTAAGGGAGATTAAAACATCAACCATTAAAAGTTTGGGATAATAAAATAGTCTTCATCTGACATGTTGCAGACTTGCAGCGCAATCCTGCATAAAGTTCTAAGAAATATATATCCCAAACAGGGGACATACACCATTAATTGAAAAAAGGTGAAAACTGCAGTTGGGGTAAAGGAGAACAAGCTATAAATGGATGCATATTGTGGTGCTGATTGTCTGGGACAGTTGTGTGTGGACATAGTATGAACGTACGAACCCCCCGGGAAAATTTAGCTATGCAGTACAAGTACAGATATAAGACTGTGATGTAAGTCTGTACTGTAGATGTGTGTCTACTAAAAAAAAAGTCCTATAACAGGGGTGGCCAAACTGCGGCTCCTGAGCCACATGCGGCTCTTTGACGTATAATGTGCGGTTCTCGGAAATATGTTGGCTGAGCTCCTTTTTGCATCACAATTAATATATAAAAGGTAAACAAGAAAATTTCAAGTTTTATAATTATTTACCAGGTATAAACTGAGAGTACACTGGATTAAAACATAAGTTTAATATTCATGGTGAGTAAATATATTTAAGAATTTAAATGCTTCTTAAATATTATGGCTCTCAAACGTCTGAAGTTTATCATATGTGGCTTTTACATTAATCAAGTTTGACCACCCCGGTCCTATAAAGTCCAATAGGACTTACTCCCAAGTAAATGTGTGTAGGATTGCGTCCATAATCAATATTATGGGATAATTGTCAAGATAGCTTTCATTTTAATGCCTTGTCTTATTTCAGAACATAGTTGCCCCACAGGGGTTAATAAAACAATTTCTCTCCAACACTTATTAAGTGCAACAATGACTCCTAACAGTAGGGTAATCTGCATTCACAAGGTCATATAGTTAACACAAGAAGAGCCCTGCTGGATCAGGCCAAAGGCCCATCTAGTACAGCTTCCTGCATCTCACAGAAGCTCACCAGATGCCTCCGGGAGCACTCAAGACAACATGATGCCCCCACTCTGTTGCCACTCCCTTACATCTGGCATTCAGAAATAGGCTACCCCTAAAACCCGGAGGTTGCATATAGTCATCATGGCTTGTAACCTGTGATGGATTTTTCCTCCATAAATCTGTCTAATCCCCTTTTAAAGGCACCTAGGTCAGGTGCCATCACAACCTCCTGTGGCAAGGAGTTCCGTAAATTACTCACTGGGCAAAGATTTCCTTTTTTTTGTTCCAACTCTCCCACCAGTAAATGTATAATTATACTAGTATAGTTTATACTTCCTCTCTGAAAATATTGGTAGTCTTAATTTGAATTTGTACTTTTTCTACGATTTAGAAATAAAAAAATGTATATGTAAAAACAGAGGCACTACAAATCATTATAATTTTTCACCATCAAACAACATACTCCCAAATACTACAATTTTCAGAACTCCACCACATACAAAATAGTTCAGCCCAGTACCAGAGCAAGAAAAATGACATTCTACCAGGCAAATGGGTACATCTGAAAAATATGCTCCTTTATTGTACACAGATCTGATTCAAACAAAACAAGTACATGTAGAAAAGCAACACGTACTATGCCAAGTCAACAGTCACAGCTGGAAGGAACATACCCAGGGTTGAGTCCCAGAACCAGTTTTCAATATCCAAGCTTAGACCTTGAGCATATGAAACCATAATACCAAAGGGCATTTGAGCACATACAGACCTCCTTTACTCATTACATTTTCATCCTAAAACTGCAAAGCTCACCATACCGGCAAATGGGTATACACCAACAAGGATCTGGGGCTGTCTGCAATTTCCCAGATTTGCCTCTGCCTAATGCATGGAACAGCTACGATGATGGCCATTCCATTATTCACCTGAACTCTCGAAGACCCACTAAGCTTGGAGGGGGGGGGGGACTCATAGTTCAGTGGCAGAGCACATGCTTGTGTGCAAAAGGTCACAGGTTCATTCTCCAGAAAGGGGCCCCTACCCCACACCTCGGAGAGACCACAGAGCCAGTCAGGGTGGACATCGCTGGGCCAGGTAGACCAATGGTCTGACTCCGCAGACATTAGCTCCATCCATCGAGCCAATCCCCAGGCATCCCTTACAAAGACTCCCACAGTCCTGCCTCAAGAAAAGCCACCACTCCTCGGGTGGAGACAGGGGGGGCCCGAATCATCCAAACTCCACCCCACCGACTTCGCTCCCACCCGTAGGAGCCGCCGTTGTTCTCTCTTCCTCTCCTTCACTGGGAGACCCACTTTATGGGTCCAACTACAACAACCGCCGCCGCCGCCCCCTCAGCTATTCATACCCCCGGCGCCTCCCTCTAGTCTAGAGGAAACCAAGTCCTGCACCCCACAGACTGACCTTTTCCAACAACCGTTCGCTCTGTCGCAGGCAACTGCGGCGTTTGACAGAAAGGGCAGAACACCTGACGTCGCCATAGCGGACAGCAGCCACCCAGCCTCTCCACAGCGCAAGCGGAGGAAGCACCGGCTCCGGCGCAGGCGCCGTGGAGAACCCCGGAAGCGGGTCGGTAGAGGGCGAGCATGCGCTGTCGATCGGAAGGGTCAGAGGCTGTTCTGTGCTGGAAGTAGGGAAACAACCACCAGCCGCTGAATTCTGCAACGGGTAGGTGGAAGGGGCGGCATTGTTTGAATGTTGTGGGGTGTGGAGTACCAGTCCGTGCGGAAGCGAGTGGAGTAACAATAATAAGGGGCAATGTGTTAGCTTCTAAAATAAGAGATGACTTTGCATCCATAGTTGGAAGTAAGCCGTGAAGCACTGTTGAGTTCATCGGGACTTGCTTCCGAGTAATTTAGGATTGAGCTACACAATACTGGAGCTCAGTGCTCATTTAATGTACTGAAGCTGCTATTCTATGCATTCTTAACCTGAGAGAGAGTAAGGCCCAATGAACTTAATGGGGTGCACTTCTGAGTAGGATTGTGCTGTGACGATTTCCAGCTTTTGGGGTGGAGGTTAAGGGGGGCATATAGGAATTGGTAAGTATGGGCAACATTCATGGACATTAAGGCACGTATCAGTTTGCTGCCCCCATCTCCTCAGCCCAGTTTAGTTCAATTGTCTTTAGAGTATGCAAAAGAGAATACTGGTAGTATGGTAAAAAATAAAAGGCATCTGCTTCAAACATATATTCAGTATTTAATGTGTGCCTGTCAAAAATATGTATTCCATTAAACAATAAAGTAAATCCAATAGTAAAGGAACAGGAACATGAGGAGATCCACCAATAAATACAGCACCAAATTCAAGGATTCTGGCCCACAATAAAAAGCGAAGAAGTCATAGGCTTAATGAAGCATTACTAGCAACAGTGTAACCCTTAATGAACCATTAATCTCTCTCTCTCTCTCTCTCTCAAACCAGACTAAACATCCAGTGCATTCTAAACTCTAGCCATATATCACTTATAGACAAGAGGACTGTAGGTGAAGCACTGAGACACAATATGGATGACACAGAAGAGGATTACATGTCTGATTCTTTTATTAATAGCAGGTAAGTAGATTATTTTTCTAAACCTACTTGTCTACACCTAATTATGTTGATTGTAGTCAAAACTACTTTAGTAAAGGGTTGAAAACTCCCATAAAGGGTCAACCAGTGGTACTAGTACCACCACCAGACCTCTGCTGCAATGCGGTGCTTTTGCTGAGGCTCCTGCCTTTGACCCTCCCAGTGCCTCCTACGTAAATGTGTTTTCTGGCTCCTGAAAACCTGGAAGTAACTGGTGATGATATCATCACCAGTCACTCCTGGTGGTACGCAGCAGGAGAGTGGCACCGGAGGTGGTACTCAGCCGGGAAGGGGTTGAGAACCCCCGATATAGAATGCCTCAAGAATACAACATTCCCACTATAGGCCAGAACAATTCTGGAGAAAACAACTGTAACAATACTGCTCTTATTGTATGTACACTCACACATGCACATCTGCTTTCTATCGCTTCTTCTATCCATTCTCTCCCCCCTCCCCCTTCACTAGGTCTTTCTTTGAGGCAGAAGCCTCTTGAGCTCTTGTGTGGTCCCCTCTTCTACTTCCGGAAAGCTTGGCACAGGAGTAATTTACTTTCCAATTTTTTAATTGGATTGGCTCATTCTTCAGAGATCAGGGAACAAGCAAGTAAAGAAGACTTGCCAAGTGATGCAGTGGCCAGGGTTCAGACAGAACCCTGTGCCCTACACCCTTCTGTTTGTCAATGAAATGGGTTTAGTTTAGTCTTTCAGAGCTATCCAGTTCCTGAATTGCAGGGGGAGATAGTCTCATGCATCATAGGAGTAATGAGGATGCCTACCTACAGATGTGTCCCAGTGATTAAAGTAAACCACTTCCAGTCCAACTTCCTGAGCTGCAATGATTTAACGAGTTTGAGAAAATGGCATTGGAACCATACTCATTTAACTAAAAGAATCCACTGAGGTGGGGTGACAGAGTGGATTCAGATGATCATCTAATAAACGCATTAAAGGCTGATCTAATTGATGTGCTGTCCAGCCATTTGGATGCTCTTACACATATGTGGAAAGACTGCAGCTTGCCACTCCTGGCTCAACCCAAATTGCTCATACATTTTCCAGGAGAGGATGGAGCTAGGATCTTGCTTTGCTTATGGATTGGTATGTTCTGAGAACATATTACTGTACAACAATAATACCACCACCTTGTGGTGACTATGATATCACACCATTTCTGCTGTTTGAATCTGATTTCAGTGTAGCAGAGAAGAGAAACATTTTCCTAAGAACTATCATTTTATTGTGAGAATTGCAATTGAGGTTAGCAGTCCCTTGTTTGGAGACTTTATTTGTACTGCGTATCAGTTTGTTACGTTTGCTTCTTGCTGTGCTCCTATATACCCTAATCTGAGCGAAAACCCCATTAAACATTGTGGGACTTACTTGAGTAAACAGGCATAGGCTTGCACTGCAAATTGGTTGTCCATGGTTCACTCTCATGCCATCTCTCCACGTAATAACTAGATAAACCATTGAAACCATTTACGGTAACTTCTGCTCTTGTTCAGCCAAGACATCAGACCAGGAATGCCAATGCTGAGGCGTGTGAAAGAATCATTTAAAAAAGAAGAGAAGCATAAAGAAGCTAATGAGAAAAGTAGACAAAAGAGTATCAAAGAACAGGAAAAAGAGCAGCGCGATGCTGTTTTAAACGTTGCTTTGGGAAACGAAAACAAAGGCTTTGCTATGCTTCAGAAGATGGGCTACAAACGTGGCCAGCCTCTTGGCAAGAGTGGTGAGTATATGTTGCTGGCCAGGTTTCAAAATATGGCTATTGTTTGATACCATCTTCTACAGCAGGGTTTCTCAAACTGTGGGTTGCGACCCACTTGGTGGAGGTGGGTCGAGAGTTGGGCCCTCCCCCACCTGCCCTTGCCTCCATTGGTTAGCAAATAGGTTTCCTGTGTCACTAAACCAACTGCTGGTCTCTGACACCTCAGAATCTTTGCTGGTGCTTAGGAATAGTTTTCCAGCCCTGATTGAGCACACTAACAAAGCGAAATAAATACATATTTTCTAGTAGAAATACAAGGGTACTGCAGGGCCAGATTCCAACATAATACGTATCAAATCAATGCAGCCTCCTTGAGGGAAGGGAAAGGAGAGACTGCAAACATCACATAGCTTTGCCATATAGGGCTGAAAAATGCCCCTTGTCAAAGCTGTCAGAGAGCCAGTGCAGAGCAGTACTAATCCTGGACTCAAATCCTAGACTCAAAAGGTGCTGCTAATCCTGGAGTCAAATCTCTGTTCTGTCCCAAAACTCACTGGATGGCCTTGGGTAGGTTCTAGCTCCTGATCTTGGCTACCTTGCAGGGTTGTTGAGAGAATAAAATAAGATAATCCAATGGCTTAGTGGAGATCCAAAGATAACTTAGTGGAGGAAGTGTAGAATACAAATGTATCTAATAATAAGAATAAGGTGCTGTATCTACTCTTATCCACTGAATTTCATTTTCTGCAGGATCGGGGATCGTTGAGCCTATTCCCCTGAACATTACCACAGGTGTGTGACAATCAGTATCTGTTTATTTCTTTAGTGCAAATGTGGTGCCTCTCAGTGCGTTAAACTAGTGCTTTGAACTTGGAACAGGTAGAAGTGGGATTGGGCATGAAGAAGTAAAGAAACGAAAAGCTGAAGAGAAGCTGGAGAACTACAGAAGAAAAATTCATATGCAAAAGCAAGCAGAGAAGCAGACTGCTGATCTTTTCAAGTAACGTGCATGGCTCTGCTAGTACAATTTTTTTGACATGCTGGTTCAGTTGTGAAAGACATTTGTATGGCTGGATTGTGGGGGGCAAGATGACTGAACAACACAAATAGTGCAAATACCTGATGACTAAACAACACAGTGCAAATACCTGATGACTAAACAACTAAAGTACATATTCAACAAATATGTATGTTCTGAAGTCCACCCTAAGAGGATTTGCTGATGATGTTTAGGATCAGGGTTATAAATACTAATCGTGCTAACTTGCAAGAGAAAATATTTAAATGGTGTTTTTTTTCCTCCTCTTAAGAAAGTGCAGCTGAATGTGAAAGTATGTTTTAAGAATGTTCACATGAATGTTCTCCTTCTCCCTGCAAGAATGTAGTTGCTCCTATGGGCAAAGGAGACCCCCACCATAGGAGACGTTTGGAACCCTGTACTCCCTGTCAGGCTGCCCTAGCTGCTGGTGAGCTGGGTGCCCAGGCATCTTCGAAGCCCTCCAGAGCTTCACTTTCAGCACAGTCCTATGCATGTCTACTCAAGATGTAAATCCCATTGTATTCAATGGGGCTTACTCCCAGGAAAGGATGCTTAGGATTGCAGCCTTTGCCACATTCAGTGCTCTACTCCTCTCCAGGCTCTTTCACTTTCTGAATTACAGTTTGTGGGTAACATATGAGGGGACCTTTTCTTGCAGCACCAAGGATGCTGCCCCAGAAGATCCAGTCTTCCCTGCACTTCCAAATTTTCTGCTAGCTTCCCATAACTTTTCTGTTTCTGTGGTTTGATTTATTATTGGCTCCCTTTGCTGTTACATTTAATGGATGAATTTGTTTTTATTGACATTTGCCACCTTGGGCATTCTCTCAGTGGAAAGGCCAGATGAAAAATCCCTTAATAGACGTTAATCCCCTTACTGTGAGTAGCCCATGCATCGGGCCTGGAGAGGAGTATGCTGCTGGATTCAGCAAGGTGAGATAAAGGAAAGACTCTATTTACCATGACGAGGGATTTTTGCCTAGAAGGCGAATAAGATTTGCCTATCAGCATTAGCTGTGGTTTTTTGGGGGAAGGAGCAGCTCTACAGTTCTTCTTAACCTGCTTTTCCATAAACAGGTAGCAGCAGGAGCTTTGCCTGGAAAGGAAAGAAGACCTGCCTCTTGCTCATGAATGGCCAGGTTCAGCAACCTCCATGGTTGGTGGGGGAAGATCATGTCCATTAGCTGCTGCCATCGTAACAAATACTCATAGATTTTATAATTTTGTAATCAAATTCTCGTTACCTGATTGTTGTTCAAAGTAACTCTTTATTATTCATCTTTCAGCGAACGCTCTGCTTAGGTAAGATTCCATATAGGGAACAAAACTATGTGAAATATCTCAACTACTTCTGATTAAAGCATTTTCTCCTGTCTCACGTTTTATCATTTTTTGAAATGAACAGAATGAGAATGAAGACCAAACGGGAGGAACAGCAAGTAAACAGGGACCTTGAGAAGAGTCAGAAAGCTTGTCAGCAACTAGATATGCAGAAAGTAAGGGTATTAAACATTTTATTTGTTTATATATCTGTGGTCCATGGGCTCAGAATGGGTCCCATGTTTTACACCTCCTTATAAATACAGGAAAAACTAGCCTACACACATTTTTTTACAAGTTCACCTGCCCCAAATACAGGTAAAGGTCAATTGTGACACATCAACAGACTGAAAACTAAAAAGAGCTAACACTTTGTTAACTGGAAGGAAAAAAAACCTTCATTGTCTGCTCACCGAGACTCATAGCGAGGTAGACAGGTAGCTGTTTATACACCTGTCTTTTTGTATAAGGACTATATATAACTTAGAGTGCAATCCTGTTGAACTTCCAGAATAGCGGAGTGAGTGCGCCGCCCCAAGCCATCGTGAATGTGCTGTAAAGCACGTTTGCGACAACTGGAGAGTAAGGGCGGCCGGCATGGAGGCCAGCTGCCCTCACTCTGCTGCCGGATTGTCCCCACAGCCACCGGAGGAGGTAAGTGCAGCTCCAGCAGGGGTGGTCTGGGTGGCGAGGGAGGGGGACCATTGGCGGATCCAGCCCGGGGGGGCAGGGATGGCGGCCGTCATATCCCTGTCCCCTTCCCAGGCCTGATCCACCATTACACAGCCACCTCCGACTTCCTCCAGCTAAATAGCTGATGGAAATCCAAGGAGGCCCATTGGGGCCACCCCACGCTACACCCGGGGAGATCTTGAAGAACAGGGATAGGAGACCTTGGGGAACAGGGATAGGATCCGGCGGGCGGTATGGGCCACCCCCCGGATACTTAGTAGGATTGGGCTGCCCGACATGGTGGGAACAATTTACTACTTCAATGTCTTTAAAATGGCAACTGCACAAAAAAATTACATGCCACAGTTCCCTATTCTGCTTTTTGATTTTATTAATATGCAGAACATTTTCCAGAGTGTTTTTTTTTATTTTGGGTGTTTGTTTTCAGTTGCATCAAGGTACCCTTTTTTCTGTCATTATACTGCTAAGAAGCTGATGAAGTAGGAGATGAGTTTTTCTTGCCTGATTTTTATTTTTAAGGGCCTTAAACTTCCAAAAGAGATTTGGTACTGGTTAAGTCCAAGGGAAGAAAAAAAGGAAGAGGAGGAAGATGAAGACGAAGACAAAGACGAACAGACTGTAAGTTTATCTTCAGATACTGTTTTAAGCAATGTTTTGCAATTGTATACATTTCAAATTAAGACATGTTGTATCCTAACCCTTTGCTCAAGACGGAAGAATTTCCGTACACTGAAGAAGAGTCGCACTCATGGAATGAGCCAAAAAGGATTGCTGGCTATTATCCTAGCCTTACACTCTGAATGGAAGAATATAATTATTCTTCTAAGAATAGGTGGTGAATCACTTGATAATAGTGGATTGCATCCTAAATTCTCACTCTATGAATGGGAGTAGCTTCTGCTCACAGATGGGGCCCTTCCATGATTTGAAGCTCCTCGCATTCACAGATCAAGAATTTTAAGATTCAAACCATTGTGGGTGTTTATCTTGGTTTCTGTGGCAATCCAATGATGCCATTTTGGCCCATCATAGGGGAGAAGCAAGGCACAGCCCATGCACCTGACTTTCCTACATACCCTTGTGTCATAAAGGGTTGGGCCCCCTCAAGCTTCGGGCTGGCACAAGACAAGGCCTTGGCACTGAAGGGGCTTAAACCTTTATGGTGTTTGAATCCACTCCTGGACAAGGAGGGCACTCCTGAACAAGGAGAAATGGAACAACTACCCCTGGACAAGGGAATAGTAACTTGGTAGAAATCTGCCACCAGCCAGGACTGCCTCCTAACCCTTTCAGCTCCAGGCTACTGAGAAGGGGTACAGAGTGAACCATTGGTCCACTGGACTGCCTGAACAAGGTAGCCAGGGATACAACGTGCAAAACACAGGTAGTATGTGACAAAGCTCAAAGGCTTCCAGGACTTAGACTCCTTGGTTCCAAAGAAACACTCTCAGGAAAAATAGATAGGTGTTTATTTGTTTAGGCTACGCAAAAGCATAGTAAGATACTTAAAAGGTACAGGCAGCATTTGCTGCTACAGAAAAGGCATAACATCCAGATACAGAAATACAGCACAAAATAATAAAGGAATAACTCCTCAGCTAAATACATTGTCCCTAGCACTCACCGAGATGAGAGAGGATTTTCAGCCATCCCAGCAAGGATGGTCCAGGGCTGACCCGCCCAGTGACGGAGGGCTAAAGCCAGGCCATAGGAGTAGTAGACAGGGAAGAACTGTCTCCAACCAAGTCAAGTTAGAGAATGAAGAAAGAACTCAAAATGGTTTCCTACAGAGTAGTTTAAATAGACTTTTGGGGTCAGATGATTAACATAAGGGAACAGACCAATCAGAGGGTGACACATAGGGAAAGTTCTCAAAGATGAGATCAACTCCTCGCTCCCCCTCCCAGTTTGAAGAAACGCGTGATGTCCAGCGCAGGTGTGGGAAGTTAATTGGGAGAAGTTGCACTATCACTGTTCCCATGCAGATAAGGGGTAAACAGGACTGCTCAAAGCAGTGCTCCCAAGGCCTCTGGCCACCTGCCAATCACTGGGGCTCTGAAGCAGGCAGGCAGAAAAACCAAGACAGGAAACCCAAAATGGAGACAGACCAAAGAATTAGAAATCTTCACCACACCTTGGCTTTAGAAGTAGGTTTTCTCTGTGCCAGGTGCAAGGGAGTGACAACAGGAAACAGGTTATCTTGTTGGCTGTGTGCTCCCTGAGGCATCTGGTGGGGCTACTGTGAGATACAGGAAGCTGGACTAGATGGGCCTTTGGCCTGATCCAGCAAGGCTCTTCTTATGTTATGTCTGAGACAGTCGCAGCACCTGACACAGACAGTCTTGGCAAAGGTGGTTTGCTACCACCAGGAAAGGAAACCAATAAGAGGGGTTACTTTTCCTCCCACCTATAGGGTTAAGCCCAGTTACCAATATTCCATCAGAAGGGAAATCAGTTGCTAAAAAAAGTGCTCAGGGAGTTACTGACCCGGTCAACCTCAGCTCCTTTGCAACTAAACACATACAAAAGCTTGTAGTTTTTAGCCATATGGCCCATAACCAATCTGTAAGAGAGGGGCAATAGCTCTACTCTAGTTTACTAAAACAGACCAGTAAAATAGCAGTAGTTTATTAAAAACAAACCAAGAGATAAAAACAAAAATAGAAAAGTTGTGTAAAATTAGAGGTAAATTAAATAAAATCCTAAATGGCCTTGTCTAGAGTCATTCAAGCTGCAGACCAGTTGTTTTCCTTCAGAGTCTGTAGGTGCAGATCAGCAGTGTGCAGTTAGCTCTATAAGCACTGAAGCAAAATGTGCACCGTCTCAATCCATCCCTCTCTTTTTATGGGGTTGAAGTGTGTGTATTGAGTTCTGCATTTTCCATTGGCTACTCCCATGGCAGGGAACTCTAGCCCAGCCCCCAAGCTCTTCCCTTGGCCATTGACTTGTCCAAAGGACAGGTGTAAGCAAAATCCAGCAGTATGCTGGGGTTTTCCCTGGGCCATTGTTGTACCAGGGACAGGATGTCGATTAGCCTGGTGCAGTCAGTACACATCTGAGGTTAACCCTTTCTTGTAGACGTTTAAGTTACAAAGCTGTACTAGCTAAGACAAGCCACTGTCATGCTACACAGAAAGAAACAGGGTTTTCCCAATTAGAGTGAAGATGTCCTGTTCACCACAGCTTCTTGGTACAGGAACATGTAATATCTGTTTTTCCTGGTTTTTCATTTTTTACCTTGAATATCAAAGCAGTGAAGATAAATAGGTATCCCCATGCATTAACTTTGTTTCTGGCCCTACTTTAAAGCTGCATAAGTAGCAGGAAGGAATTGAAAGTGAAGCATTTTTGAATGTGGTATTATAAGATGGGCCAAAACCATACATTTTTTACTTTGTGTTTGCTTATGATGTAAAATACCTCCTGGCTTGAACTTTTTTGTAGATTTCTGTTTGTTTCAAATTGGACAGCAGTGTATTTTCATTCAGTTCTCCTGTCTAACAATATTATATGACCTGCTGTCGGTCTGCAGTGGAAAACCTGCCATGGATAGGAAATTTATATTACATATAGATAATAGATAATAGAAATAGATAATAGAAATATAAATGGAGGAAAAGGGTAATGCTACAGCTCTAAACGTAATGCTAAATGGTCTTTCTTGGGTTGCTAGAACAGCCTTCATGGCGTTTCATGCTGATAAGTACATTAATTTATGCATTTTGCACAGGCATCAGAAAAGTTACAAATTTTGACAGCATATTTACGAGAAGAATATCTCTACTGCATCTGGTGTGGAACAGCCTATGATGGTAAGCTGAATTCTGTTTTGCCTTCACATGCCAAGAAATATTTACTCGGAGTCCAATTCTCCAGTTGCTCTGCTAGTGGAACGAATGATCTTTTCTACCCTCTGGCTGAATTCATAAGTGACATTCTAATTATGATTATCACTTGATAACCAGACAGTGGTGAAATTACTTTTACCTTGGATAATTCAGGAAATGCCATATGGCATCCCCTAAGTTCAGTACCAAGAATAAATTGACCAAGAAAATCCAACTGCCACGCAAAAACATGGCTCCTTTCAGTCCAGTATCTGCCTGTAACTTGGGGTCAAACGATGCATTAGTCACCCTTGTGCAAGGAAGATATTTACTGTGTTCCCTGCTTTCACTTCCCTGGGATAGGCTTACCAGATAGTTGGGAATTCAGCCATATAGAACTTTTTTGTCCAATTGCTTGCAATAGGAAAGTAACCATTTCTTTGAAGTTCTTGATCTTGTTTTAGTTATGGTTCAACACAGCAAGTAAGAACTTAATCTCAGCTGAAGGTATATTGAAGAAAGACTTAGGGATAATTTCAACAACTGTTCTGTTTCCCTGTGGGTGTGTTTGTCTTCTCCTGCCGTCTTCCTTTTCACTTTCTAAACCTAAATCTAGTGTGTGTTTCTTATAACAGTATACTATACTATAATCTTACGTTTCAGATCAAAATGATTTATCTTCACACTGCCCAGGGGACACTTTTGCAGATCATGAATAAAAGACAATATATTGTGTCGAAACCCTGTAAGATCTACTCAGAGTGACAACATGGATTACTTTAGAAGGACTGCATATCTTTCACAATGCGGAGTATTTTGTGGGACATTATATATTTAAAAATGGAACTACCCTCCCTGAACTTCTGCTTATTTGGAAGTCTAGATATTTTCTAGTGGCTAGTACTAAAGAGATGCAATGAATTGAACTTTTGTAATGCATTGCCGTATCTGTAAGTTAAGTATTCTGCTTTTTCAACATCCCTGTGGTCTGTTCGCCATTTTCCCTAGCAGCAAGACTGCCACTCCATTTTAGCAAGGTTGAAATATACAGTAGTGTTAAAGCAAAAGGACAGTGAACAATCCTAAAACTATGTTTGGAGTTAAAATATAATTTTCCATGAATATAAACAGAACACTAAATTTAGTCCCTTGCATGCTGTTAACACACTCTGGAGACACATACATTGTGTGTTTACATATGCCTCCAAACATACATGTCTAGGGATCTTGTAGTCTTTGGTCATGATGCATACTCCCACAAACTGTCACCATAAGAACAGAAGGAGAAAAGGAAGATACTCTGAGCCGAAAAACAATATAAAGTTGAGATACTGAATTTAAACAGCATACAATGATAAAAAATGTATAAACAATTGCTGCTTAAATGTGTAATTTTATGTATGCCCAATCACCCAATACACACACAGGAGGACATGAAAACAAAGCTTTAAACCTAACTAAAGAGTCTGAAGTTGCTATGGGAGCAGACCTGACAGCCTGCTGGGAAATCTTAAGACTGGGTGAGAAGGAGAGGGGAAGTTACTTGTCAAACTTTTTCCAAGGGGGAACGGTGTGATTTTTTAGAGAAACAAAGTCTTAGGAAGAGGAAAGAAAGTAAAGGTGGCAGCAAGCAGAGCTGGTTCCTACTCCTTCATGATCAAAGGTCCTGGAGGAAAGTATTTAGGCATCCATAGCTGTCAGCAACTGAGTTCTCCAAAGACAAGGACAACTATCAGTTATGCTTCAAACTGAGGGGCTTCTTTCCTATGATTCAGCATCCAGCACAGACCATAATAGGATCAGCAGTCAATTGACAGGACCAAAAGGAGCTCAGAGGGTCTTTCTGAACCTCCACCTCTCCTTTTAGTTGAAAGGTAGACATTGCCTTAAACTCTGCTCTAGGTTTGTCACCTGTAACAGAATCCTGAGTCTCCTAGAGGATTTTGGCAAAGGAGGAAAAGGTGACGTCAGGAAAGGGAAGTAATTCTCCTCCCTTGGGGAGGGGTGCCTTTTTTATAGGTTCATAGAGGCTACCTGAGAAGGGCAATATTAAAGCTTACAATAGACCTAAATGAAGGTCTGCAATTAAAATTACTAATAAGGGGGGAAAATGCTTGTTTGACCTATCCCATCCCTAATCCAAGGGTAAGCAAAATTATACCATAAATTGTGCTTGAGGGAGAGGATTGTTGCTTAAAGTAGGCACCCCAATTATTTCTAGCTCTTATTGAGTATCATAGGTCAGCAATTTTCAACCGGTGTTCTACAAAAGGTCCACAGTTGTGCTGCGGGAGTTTTGGGCACAGCTGTTGAAAATTGTTAAAAAATCTCTTTGGGTTCTGCAGCTCCATTATTAGGGCAACTGCCTGTAGTAACAAATTGTCTTCCTTTGCCGGCTCTAGAAACTGAGCCGCAGAACCCGGAAGAGCCTCCAAGAAGCTGGAAGTGACATCGCAAGAGGTGAAGATCGTAGAGAAGACCATAGAGGTGTGTGCCATTAGAGGAAAAACTTTGAAAATCGCCGATATAAGGTTATTCTGACACATCATACACTCTAGTTGCCCAATTTAGAGGTGACCCAAAACTCTCAATGTACACCTGACTGTTTTTGGCAGGACATACCATTTTAAAGGGTCAATTTTCAGAGCATAGGGCTGGCTTTCTGAAGGACATCCAACTACTTTGTCTTTCAAAGTACAGAGGGGCTAAGCTTTCCTGCTAACACAGACCATACTTCCCATGTGACACTTCAAGAAATCAATGTTTGGTTCAGGGGGTCCAACAGTCCATTTGGAGTTTACAATGCTTATGTTGGAAGAAGTCATGTTGAACTATGGGCCTTTTTAAAAGAATAAGTGCTGATTAAACATCTAGTGTTGGCCTGACCAACCAATTGACACTTATATCAATGATTTTAAAAGTTCTCAACCTTTCAGCAATTAACTTATAGCAGTCTGTGCCTAATGTTTAACCCCTCAGTACCTATAGTCATGTCTGTATTATCCATGGCTGAATAAATGTTTTGTATTGTGACTGGTTTTTAAAAATACATTTCTGCCTGTTTCTATTTAAGATTATCAGAGAGAACCAATCAGAAAGGCATGACTCAGCCTTACCCTGATTAAGGGACATACTTAAGGCTGCAGTCTTGTGTCCACTTATACGTGAGAAAGCTATATTGGTCTCAAGGGGGCTGTACTTCAGAGGAAATGGGTTTAGGACTGCTGTATGATACAATTACTTTCAAAACTCACTAATGGAAAAACAAATGGGTCTTTATAGTGTTCAGTATTGGCTGGATTATACTCAGTTACAGGGGAGTGGGCATGGTGCGACTCTACTAACATACATACATATTGTGAAACACACTGGATTTTTTAAGTGTAAGAGTTGCACCATGCCAGTCTGATACTTGAAAATACCAAATATAATTAGGTAGCCTGAGTCAAATGAACACACAATTTATCTGCCCTACTCTATTAATAGTTATATACCCTGGGAACACCCAGAACCGATTACTTACCATATACAGTCAACAATTTTGTAATAATAATTATTATTATTGTTATCGGCTGTGGTTCCATTCCTGAAAAACCCAGCAGATACCGAATCAGCGAGTGCTGAATCAATTATCCTATGGGAAAAATGGTGCTAGGTTCCTGCAGACCCTCTTTGCTATGCATTATATGAGCTTGTTGAACCTGAATCATACCTTGAACTCTATGAGCTGGGAGATAGCGAGGGCAGCTCAGCATCTCCAACATGTTATTTAAAACAATGGCAGCCGGGATAACTAAGAAGTTATCCCAAACACTCAGCAAGCAGACCACTTCTGCAAGGTTTTTTTTTTTAAAAAGACACCCACCATAGGCATATTGCTTAACCCAACTCTGAATTGGCTGCTTGCAATTACAGCCCATTCCTTCCTTCTTACACAGGAACTGGAAAACCAGTCCTTAGCTGGCTTACTGAAATGCACAGCTTCTTCTCTTTTTTCCTCCCTTCCTTGGCTGTTAACAACCTGCAGTTAATATGTAAACTTAGATGACTGCCTGACAAGGCTGTTAGTTCAAGAGTCGTTCTCGCCCTTGAATGGCCCTGAACAGACCTGATGACACTGAAGAGACCAGGAATGGGGCCGAAGTTACACTTTTGTTCCCACAGATAAGCAAATCCACATAAGGAGGATTGACTCTATTTGGCATTTATTTTACACTGTTGTTGGGGGCGGGGATAAGCAAATTGCATCTGAGATAAGTTAAAGGTCTAAGGGGAGTGATCGTGCAAAGGTATCTCTCCTTAAGTTGTATTTCACAGTTTCTAAACAAAATGAACAATCCAGAAATTTTTTTTATGTATACAGTTTATTAGGAATTAGAAAAACTACCACACAAACCACCATTTATCAAATCAAGAATAAAAACAGTGTTCAAACTATAAGATACAGAGTTGAGCTATCAATAAAGGCAAAGATGAAATCTTTGTACTTCAATTTAACAAATCAGTTATCTATAGAAAAGAGTTTGGTGAAATAAGATTAATCGTTCTAGACCTAACTATGTTTGGCCAAGAATCTAAATCATGGCCTTTCTTAAATAACCTAAATCAGCTCTCTTTTTCTAAATCAGCATGTTGGTTGACAGAGCTGAAAATCGGTTCCTTTTCCACTGCATACTAAATCATTTTACTGTGCAGGAGTGTAATACAAACATTTTACTTTTGGCTATATACAGCAGGTAGAAGTTGTATGTACAGTTTCTCATTTGCGGATTGGCCATCCCCAGATTTGACTCAATGTAGATGACTGCCGTGGACAAGAAGAGCCCTACAAATCCTTCAAAGTAAAAAAAAGGGGGGGTAAAAGTAAAAAAAGGGGGTATTTTTTATTCAACAGAGGACCTTTCTCCTCTATTCAATTGAGGATTTCTCTACTTAAGGACTTCTTTGTAGACTACACTGGTGGTTCTCCCCTCATGTACTAGGATCACCAGGCTGCTGGGTGAGCTTACTCTAGAGCAGGCCACATTGAGAAGCAGTCATGTCATTCGATGGAACCATGACTTTTAATAATTGCAGGGTGTTGCCTGATGTGGGATAGTTGTGCTACATTTAAATGGTTCATTGCAATCAAAGGAAAGTTTATGGGAGTCAAAATGGATTTTTACTTAAATCCCGTAGCGAAGCACAGGTATCAAGCTAGTATCCTCATACTGCAGTTGCAAAGTAGAGGTTAAAAGGGCAGACTTGCGGAAAGTCAACTCATGAGGTAATAGCAGAGATGAGATATGAACTGATGAAGAAACAGCTCTCTCTGAGATCATGCAGACTATTCAAGAGTAAATTTGCATAACCAATGGTATTTCTTAAGAAAAACATTCACACTGGAAATAACTAAAACAAGCTATATCTGGGAGTTAGTGAAGGGATTAACATAATCCTAGTTCTTTCAAACTCTCAGCCCAATCCTGTGTAACTCTTGCACCGGTGTAACAGTAGATCCACCGGTATAAGTGCACTTATACCAGTGTAACTTGCCGTATGCCAACGGACGCAGGACGGACACCGGCACAACACCCCCTTGGATGCCGCGCATGTGCAGTTCGGACGCAGGATGGACGCCGCTGCAACTCCGCTGATGCAGGGGGCATTCTGGGAGCATTTGGACACCCTGTAATGCCCCCTGCACTAGTGGAGTTGCAGTGCCGTCCATCCCGCATCCGAACTGCACATGCGTGGCGTCCAAGGGGTGTTACGCCAGTGTCCATCCTGCGTCCGTCGGCATACGGCAAGTTACACTGGCATAAGTGCACTTACACTGGTGGATCTACTGTTACACCTGTGCAAGAGTTACACAGGATTGGGCTGTTAGTGGTTTACTTTGCTATCATAGTGCAGACTCTAACAATGCATTCTAATTATCACGTGTGTGCTTACTACCAGTGGCGTCACTAGGGCGCGCGCTGCCCCAGAGCGGGGCACGCGCGTCACCTAGTGACTCCTCCCCCGACACCCCCCCTTTATAAACCTTGGGGGGCGCCCGACGGGTCCCCGCTCCGGGCACCCGACAGGCACCCGCTCCAGGCGACCTCTCAATCGGGAGAGCCGGCTCAGGGACATCATCCCCGGCCAGCTGCCCGGGGCCTTCTGATGAAGGCCCGCTGCGAGAACGATATTTATACCGTTCTTTTTGCGCATGCTCAGACTGTTACTGGGCTGCCCTTTTCCCTCAGTAACAGTCTGAGCATGCGCAAAAAGAACGGTATAAATATCGTTCTCGCAGCGGGCCTTCCTCAGAAGGCCCGCTGGCAGCCGGCCGGGGAAAATGTCCCCGAGCCGGCTTTCCCAATTGAGGGGGCTCCCAGAGCCGGCCTGGCGAGGCGGGCGGGAGGCCCCCAGGCGACGCGCGTGTGTGCGCGCGCGTCACCTTTCTGCGCGTGCGCGTCACCTTTCTGCGCGTGCGCGTCACCTTTCTGCGCGTGCGCGTCGCCTGGGGCCCCCCACACACCTCGCCACGCCACAGCGACGCCTCTGCTTACTACACCTCTGCTTAAAATGGACCAAGCAAGGCAGAAAGTGTTACCCTAACCCTGAGGCAGTTTAAAGAATGAGAACATCTGGGAAGGTGATGTAGAGAATAGATCCCTCTTTGTGCTATGGCTAACATCAACGTATCTGAGCCAATGGAAGGACTAAATTCACAAGAAGTCTCATTCATAATAGAATTCTAGGATTCATAAAACTAAATGACTCTCAGACACAATGCAGGAAGTCAAGACCGGAGGTGAGAGCAAACAGAGAACCACCAAATTTGGACAGAGGCTCAGTGCTTATGCTTTGCATGCAAAAGACCCAGGTTCAATTCCTAGCATCTCTAAAGTAGGGCCAAGAAAGATTCCTTGTCTGAAATCTTAGGGAGCTGCTGTCGGCCAGAGTTAACAATACAGAGCTAGATGGATCATAAGGCAGGTTCTTATGTAACCAAGAACCTTTGCAGATGAACTGAATTCAGTCATCCAGGAAGAACAGTATGTGCCCCTCTGAACACCTGAGCAACTGGGAGTGAGAATTTAATAAACTGGAAGAAATGGAATTTAATAAACTGGAAGAGACTGAGAATGTGTCTTATTAAGACACTGATGTTCTGACTTTTCACTGAAGTTCTGACTTCTACAATAGTATCTCAAAGACTACAGTAAGAGCCAATCATTCAAACTGCAAAGTCCCAAGCTTTATGTATTTTGTGCACTGCGCTTGGATTAATTTCAGACTTTTAGCTACAGAACAGAAACTACCAATTTTAGATCAAAATACTGTAGTGATGTTTTGAAAGATTAGTTAACAAGTATGTACTCTGCCTACACCATTCTTTAGTTAACAAGTATGTACTCTGCCTACACCATTCTTTAAACAAGTATGTACACTGTCTACATCGTTCTTTAAAATATCCAAAAGCACAGTTGCTGATGGTCTCTCATCTGGATTTTTTGAAAGCAGCTTGGTAATTATAGATTTCTGTAAAGGAAAAGAAAAGATTTTAGAGGAAAAAACAAAGCATTACAATGCAGACAGATAAGACAATCCATGGAGACGTGTGCATTGTAGTATACCTCTTTTGGAAATTCAATGACAAATGCTTGTGGAAATTTACAATCTCTGATGTTCTTCCACTCCTGAAGAGAAATAAAAAAGAAAATCACATATACAATTTAAGAATAGCTCCAACAACAATTTTTTTTACTGACTAAATTCAGAGTAGTTATTTTGAGGGAGATAAAAAGATGTTAACTCCCCAGATCTGGCCAGCTGAATGTCGCCTATGTAAGGCAAATAAAGGAATAGAAGAAGTGAAGTGTGCATGTATAATGTCTATAAAGAAACTAAGCAGTACCACTGTTGCAAAGGAAGAAGAAAATCAGCTGAAATCAGGCAGAGGCACTGGACCTAAATGGTGCTCTATTTTGGCCAAGGTAGGTGATTGCAGCTACATGGAAGAGAGTCCACTGAGGGAGCTGGTTTATATCAGGTTCCCTGGTGGCTTCAGGCCCCCATTTTCCCCTTCCCTTATTGTTATAAGGGTTCCCCCTCCCCCAACTCACTGGAATTCATCTGTCTAAGATTCTGTCATTTCTAACTCCATGTTCAAGTACCAATGATGCCTACTTTTAATCACCAAACTTCAGGTTTAAAAAACAAACAATACTTTATTCAAGGCCAATTTACAGAACTGTGGAGTCAGAGTTGGTGAAAATGTACCGACTCCAACCTCAATATCAAATCTTAAGAAAAATACTTTAACACAGGGGGGTCAAACATGCAGCCCACGGGCTGGATGCAGCCCACCGAGACTTTTTAGGTGGGCCGCATAATCACTGGGCAACCTTCTCACTTCCGAGCTACGTGGAGTTAGAATTGCTGGATAAATGCTTCCTTTTAATAATAATAAAAAATGCCTCTGTTCTTTAAAAGCCTTCGGTGCTTGCTATGGATTAGGAGGGGCGGAGTCTTCACTCACTGGCAGGAAGCTTCGGAGAACAACAGAAAGACAGGGGGCACTCTCAGTTCTCTTGACTTCTCAGAAGCTCCTCACAAGAGAAGGAAGACTTATGAAATGGAGAGGGGCAGGATTTTCCCTCACGTGCAGGAAGCAGAGAACGATGGAAAGGGGAGACAGTGCCTGCTTGTGTTTCGTAGCTTCTTGCAAGCCAAAAAATATTTGTGTCTCTCCGGCGGCACACATGTAGGAAAGGAGAGAGAGTACTCACCTCCGGAAGCCGCTCCTGTGTTGCGCCAGGACCAAGAACAGCCTCCATTGGCCTCAGAAAGCCTCTAGACGCAACCATGAAGTCACATCCACAAAACCAGAAGTGACCCAGAAGTCACTGGAGGCATTCTGAGGCCCACACAGAAGCCTACAGAGGCTGTCCCCCAGTCTGGTGTGTGGGCGGCTTCTGGAGGTGGGTCCCGACCTGTAATCGGCCTCCACCTGCATCTAGAAGGTACCAATTTGGAGCCAACCAAACACAAGGGTGGGCAGGAGGGCCCTTAGTGGCCCGCTGCACATCGGGCCACGACCCACCAAATGGGTCACTACCCAAAGATTGGGAAACACTAGTGTACATAATACAACACTTGTGTTCTGAAATTTGCAGAATAGCTGCTACCATCTGGCACATGTGCTTCCTGTGTGCACTGTGGTCAATAGGAGAAATATGGAGGGCAGTCAACTGGATGCTTCCTCCCAGCAAGAAAAAAAAAACACTCCTTGTTCCTCAGCACCTCTGTTGCTGCACCTACGTTGAAGGAAATGCCTCCAGGTAGGTCTCTAGTCAGTTTTGGTAGGCCAGTTTTCATTAGCAAACATGCGTGTGAACAAGAGTGTAAAACGTAGACCACCCCTTCCTCTATTAGCCCATTCCGTCCACTGTGATGTTGCCTTCACTTGTTCTTATTTATTTCCTATATATTTAAGGCAGCACAAAAAAATCCTATCATTTACTCACATTTGATTTCTCATGGAAACTTTGAAAAACATAAATCATTTCGAAAAAAATTAATCCCAATGCAAAGATATCCACTTCCTTTCCATATGTGCTCCCCATCTGTGAACCACATAATACAAACACATTAGGAGTGCATTCTTAAGGATAAGTTTTAACAGAATAGTTTCATAGAACTTCATCCTAGAAGCCTGACAGAACTCAAAATGCACTATGGCAATTTTGTCTAAACACGGACTACAGGACTGAGGCCACTGTTTACCCCCTGCCCCAAAGAAGTGCTTTAGTTTGATCCTTGGTACCAGAAACATGCCCTACCTGTATTCTTTGTTCTTATTGTACTATGTATTTGGTGGTTTGTTTTCTTTTATATATTTTAAGTTGTTCTATGTGGGGAGGTTCATGCAAATTCCCCACCATTTTGGTAACAACAGAGAGAAGACAAAAGCTCAGCATAGCACAGTAAGCCCATTACAACAGGACCTTATTTCTGTGCGCACTGCCTCTCCCCTCTGTGCGCACTGCCTCTCCCCTCACAGGGCTGATGCCAGGCTACACTGACCCTGTGGCACAGCCGAGTTCTGGGCTCTTGTGCATGTGTGTTACCTACCCCCTGGCCTGTTCTGCCTCCCCAGCTCCCAACCCCAGATTACCTGGTTCTGGATGGTGAGGGCAGCAGATAGACAAAGGCAGTTCTCTCCCTCTCATCCTGACTTGCTCCCCACCAGCAGTCCTGCAGCTGGGAAGTGTGTCTCACCAGGGCCACACTGGCCACTGAAAAGGGGAGAGGCGGAAGTGCCCAATCATGCATCCCTCCTTCCCCACATACCAATGTTGTGCCAGCCAGCCATGCCCCAGCTGGATGAGAGCAAGCCAAGTTGGGAGAGAAAGGAATCACCTCCTCCCACCTGCTGCTACCACTGTCACCCCTAGAAGTCCCCTGGGAGAACACCACTGGCTGCTGTGCAACTTCCAGTCCCATATGAGTGTAGACTTCCATACTAATAAAAGCATAAGAAAAGCTGGCTGGGTCAGGCCAAAGCTCCATCTAATCCCACCATCCTGTTTCCTAGCTGCCTCCAAGAAGCTCAGAAGCAGGAGAAAAAGGCATACTGCTCTTCCCCCCCCCCCCCCTTGCTTCCCTGCAACTGGTACTCAAATGCCGCAAGCTGCAAAGCAGCCAAAGACAAGGATGGGTACCTCGGAGGTTCGTGGGTAGGCTTGCCCTTCCAAACGGTCTTGTCTCCTCATCCTGTAAAACAGGACCAGCGTGTAGAGAACAAACAGGTCTTAGGCATGTTATCAGGCTAACAATTGTGCCTGTTTGCCATGCAGAGACTTGTATGGAATCATATGGGGCTCATTCCAAGCTGGTACATATAGACACCAAGCAAATGAACAACTGCCCCAGTAAGAAGTGCCAATGCATACAGATGAATCAGGTATTAAGAGAATTACCTGTTCAGGGGCCATATATGATGGTGTTCCCCTGTTTTCTGTCCGTGCAACCAAAAGGTCATCTATGCCAGATGTTGCCAGTCCAAAATCACCTATCTTTATTTTATCGTCTTTAGATATGAATATATTTAAAGGCTGTAAAGACACACACACACACACACACAATATTTGTAACATTAAAAACCATAGTACAGTACTACTTCTGGTAACATTTTTCGAGTTCAGCATGGTTCATTTCATACCTGCACTTTTGCAGGGTTCCACAAACTTTTGATTACAAACACACTAAGGCTTTCCTGGCTGGGCGAATCTAAAATATACCATATTGTCCTGAGTATAGGCTGCTCCTGATTATAAGCTACACCCTTAAAGTTTGATGCTATTTAAAAAAATTTTTTTTTAAACTTTTTTAACTTAAAGAAAATATACACATTAGTAGAACAGTAAAGCAGTACAGGAAGTCCTCACTTAAAGTTGTAGATAGGTTCCTGGAAACTGCAACTTTAAGTGAAGCAACTTATAACGAAACCAATTTTACCATAGGCAAACGTAAGTAAACAAGAGTTAGGTTCCTATGGCATATTTCTGGTCACAAAAGCATCACCAAACTTCTAAATAAAAAGGTGAGAATTGTAACTTCTAAATAAAGACTCAAAACACTGCTAATACTAAACACTGAAATAATGTTTACTATAACAAAATAGCAACAATATTATAATAATGTATAAGTAGAAGTGAAGAAGAACTAAAGAGCCTCTTGATGAGAGTGAAAGAGGAGAGTGCAAAAGTTGGCTTGAAACTCAACATTAATAAAACTAAGATCATGGCATCTGGTCCCATCAATTCCTGGCAAATAGAAGGGGCAGAAATGGAAGCAGTAACAGATTTTACTTTTTTGGGTTCCAAGATCACTGCAGACGGAGACAGCAGCCATGAAATTAAAAGACGCTTACTCCTTGGAAGGAAAGCTATGGCAAATTTAGATAGCATAATAAAAAGCAGAGATATCACCATGCCAACAAAAGTTCGTATAGTCAGGGCCATGGTGTTCCCAGTAGCAATGTATGGTTGCGAGAGTTGGACCATAAGGAAGGCTAAGCGCCGAAGAATAGATGCTTTTGAACTGTGGTGCTGGAGAAGACTCCTGAGAGTCCCTTGGACTGCTAGGAGATCAAATCAGTCAATCCTAAATGAAATCAACCCTGACTGTTCCCTGGAAGGACAGGTACCAAGGCTGAAACTCAAATATTTTGGCCACCTAATGCGAAGAGAGGACTCTCTGGAGAAGACTCTGATGCTGGGAAAAATTGAAGGCAAAAGGAGAAGGGGAAGGCAAAGGATGAGATGGTTAGACAGCATCACCGATGCAACGAACATGAAAATGAGCGAACTCAGGAAGATAGTGGAGGATAGGAAGGCCTGGCGGGATATGGTTCATGGGATCACGAAGGGTCGGACACGACGTAACGACTGAACAACAACAACAAAGCTTTCCCAGATCCAAAGGGGGACAGAGTGCCTACCTTTAACCTTTGGAATTTGGGCAGGTGCAGCTGGTTGCACCGTTCCATGATGATGAGCTGCACCTACACCTGATGAGCTGGAATTTCTTTGGAAGAAATTCCAAAAGGTTAAAGGTAGGCACTCTGTCCCCCTTTGAATATGGTAAGCCTATGCAGGAGCAAGATATAGCACTCTCAACTTTCTAGCTGGATCAATAAATATCTTAGTTTCCACAGCATCCTGGGGCTGGTACTTAAGGGTTAATGTTTTCAACAGCTTCCTTGCCTGCTACAGGGCGTAATAATTACCATTTCAGCAGGCTATTGATAAGAGATCACCAGGCTGAAACGGCTTGAAAACATGCACTTTGCAGAAAACTTGCACTTTGAAAAGCTTTTAGTTTCCCTAAGGCTTGGCTGTGATTTGTCACCCCTAGTTTAAAGACTTGCCTTGGGGAAAAAGTGAGGCTGTAATTTAAAACATTGCTCAAGTTCTTGAGCCAGGGACTAGATGTAGGATTTGATCCCAACTTTTCGCTTTCAGCTGTGGAAAGCACCTTCAGGGGTTAGCAGCACCCTCTGTTTGGTGTTCTAGGCAGCATCTCAGTTTCCAACTGTCAGCTTTTGCTTGGAATTTTTAAAGGCACACTCACACTTTTCTTTGCCTGTCCATCATTGCCACAGTTCTTTATGCAATTTTCCAGCTGACAGTTGGGCCCGAGATGCTGCCAAGAACACCAAGCAATGTTTTAAATTATATTTTAAACTTTTGATTGTCTTAATCACCAAGCCAAAATTTGTGGTCCAAACTGTGTCAACCAAATGTTGAGGCTCTGCCCCCCCCCCCCCGCTTCGGCACAATTCTATGGTGAGTAGAAAGGCCATAAGCAAAAGGTATGAGCACCTGGCATTGCATGCAGAAGGTTCAATCTCTAGCAGCATCTCTAGGCAGGATTGGGAAGAAATGCATCCTATCTGAAACTCTGGCGAGCCACTGCCAGGAAATAGTGAGCTAGACTAATGTTTGACTCTGCAGAAGGTAGTTTCATATGTTCACATGCATATTTACTAAGAGGTAAGACCCACTATGTTCAAGGAGGCTTAGGCTGCAATCCTATGCACACTTACCTGGGAGTCCCATTGAACTCAATGGGACTTGCTTCTGACTAGACATGCATAGGATTGCACTTAGTCCCCAATCTTGCTCTGCACCTCAGCACAAAGTCAGAAACAATCCCTTGCTCAGGAGGGTCTGAGAAGCTTAGCGCAATTGTGGGAACGACAGCAGCCCCCCTTCCACCTCTAAAACATGGAGTAGGGCGTCTACTACCCGAGCATCTCATGGGAAGGTACTGGTCTGAAATTTGCCTCCATGTGAAAGTCACACCACTTTGGAGAACAAATCACCACTTTGGAGAACAAATAAGTGCCGGTAGCTTTTCTACTAGAAAAAGGTTTCAGCTTCATTTTCATTTCATTTTCAGCAAAAACGTTCATTATTAAGAATGATCTGTATTATTGTTTGTCTGTAGTGCATTTAATAAAATTCAATTAATAAACTGGAACCTCTATTAGGAACTTGCTGTCACTTAATCATATTGTCAGTATCAAATTTACTTATTAAAAAATTATAATCCACACTTCTTCTAGAATCAGAGCAGCTTACAACATATGAGAAACAGAATATAAAGCCAATAAATAGCAGCAAAAAAAAATACAAACAGAAGACAAAGGGAGATAAAAACCAAACAGTCCCATTTATAGTGCATTAGTGCAACAAAGGCCTGCTAGAATAGATTAATCTAGTGCTAGTGACAGAAAGTCGCCAGAGAGGGGTACACCTCACAGTGTTGGGAGTCACCACAGAAAAATGTCCTCTTACAGGTCACCACCAACCACACTCTAGCAGAATCCACAAGAGGGCATCCCTGAATCTTACAGGGCATGTAGGTTCGTGTGGAGGGAGGAGGTATTTGAGATACTCGAGTCCTAAGCCACATAGGACCTTGAATCATGCCTGGAAAAATCATGCACTGGTAACCAATGCAACTGCATCAGCAGAGGTTAGGAGCTGCATTTTGCACCAGCAGAAGTTTCTGGAGGGTCTTCACATTACACAATAATATACATGCAAGATAACTAAGGCATGAGTGCAGCCAGAAACATTACACACTCAAGAGTTCAGCATAAGGGGGAAGCAAGTGTAAAAGATTACATTCACTCACATAATCTCGGAATAATTTAAGGTAAATACCACTGTTGTCTGAACCCTTAGGCAGCCTTGAAAGATAGGGAGGTACAGTAGCTGCAGTTGATTATTATAACTATACCCCATACAATAAGGATGAGAAGCATGTTACACCACCATCTCAACCCTCAGGAAAGAATGAAGCTTTAATCGAACAAAATAAGTGCCGGGGGGGGGGGGGTCCGCGGGGGGTGCCATGCCACAAGTTGGGAAAATAAGACCTCCCTGAAAATAAGACCTGCTGCATTTTTGGAGCCAAAATTTATAAGACACTGTCTTGTTTTTGGGGAAACACGGTAGCTAGCAATTTCTGTTCAACATTCTATTTATTTACCATATTTCTATCCCGCCTTTCTCCCCACGGGACCCAAGGCGGCTTACAAAAATACAAATACAAATACAAATAAATTTCAATTTTACATTTTAAACAGCAAAAAAATAAAAACATCTAAAAATTAATTTAAAAATTTAAAACAAGATCATAAAAACAGCAGCAATTTCTATTTCATCATTCAAAACAAATTATAATTATCTTGTATACTCACCTTGAGATCTCTATGAATTATGTCCTGAGAATGAATATACTGTACCCCTTCTACTATTTGCTGGAATTTCTTCAAGGAATCTTCATGGCTTTGTGTGCTTCTCTGTTTTGAAATCCATGATTTCAGTGTTTTATTTTCACAAAATTCCATTTCTATGAAAAGGCACTCACAAGTTTTCCTCAGACTATAAAAAATAAAAATAGGTTACAGAATATTGCAACTATTAAAACTAGCACAACATAATTCCTATAAAGGAAATTAAAAGGACAATTACTGGTTTGTTCCAAAAATCTGAGCTGCTGCCATACTGACTAGTGATGCAGAATTTATTAATTTTTGGCTGAGCTATTTGCCCATAAGGTAGAAGGCATTACTTAGAATCTTTGTCAATCATGTTGAAATTCTCCCGTGAGCCCCTTTGGTCCTCATTGCTGTCCTCCTTTACCTTGGGATATGAACAGCACAGCATCTGGCCCCAGCCTGGACATCAGATAATGAAGCGCTTCCCTTGAGGAATGCAGTATTTCCTTCTCTATGCAAACAGTACCTTCCTCTCTCCATGGACACTGCTGTGTTAGATGTCACTTCGCTTTGGGACAGCTAATTTACCCAGAACAGGCAGGCCTTGGTAGTCTCAGACTCGCTGGAGCCAGGAACTCTATTTTGGAGAACTAGTTGCATGTTTATGGAAGTTGAAAGACACGTGTCTTGTCTGTAATCTTTTTGTTCTGAATGGTATAAGAAGTGCTCTCACTTTTGCTTTGGGATCTGCTCCTGGCTTTCTGGGATGGTTCATGTACAACGCTAAAATAAACTGGACTATTTTCTTCTTACCTACAGCCTACATAGTCCATTACTAAAATCAATAATCAAGGTGGCAATACTGTAGTTTAGGCCAGAGGTTCCCAAACTGGGAGGTGCAGACTCCCAAGTGCGTCATGGAAAGCAGCCAGGGGCATCGCTTTAGTCTTTTATTTACCACATATTCTTGCTTGCAAGAGAGAAAGAGCGAGCAAAAATAAAGACCTGGAAAAGCCGCCTCTTCACATCAGGTCACTCGAAGTTCAGTTCAAAAGACTTCAGGTTTGTAGGCAGCTTTTCCACATCTTGTTTTTAACCACAGCGTGAGGCGAAGCCTGCTTATCTTATGTCAAAGAACAATAAACTCAATGGATAAGCTAAGTACTTTGCAAGGAGCTGGAGCCCAGTTTCTCTCCAAATCCTGAGACATTGCAGGTTTGCAAATAAACTATTTTCTTTCTGTTGAATGTTTTTAAGAAAGCAAACACAAAACAAAAAAAAGGATCTTTTAAAGGCAGAATAATAATCCTCATGCAAGACCTGCAATTGAAAATGGTGCAGAGCAGGTTCTGCTTTACAGTCTTTGATTTCTCACTCTTCGATTAAAACCCATTTCGACCCAAGTGTCAGATTTTCCCAGAATTCCCAAATGTCAGTGTGTTCCACATGTTTAAGGGACCCCCAAAGAGGTAAAACCATCTGCAAAAAAAATTCCCAGGTGTTCCATATACCTGTAGCATAGGCATTGCATTCACCACTCATTGGGGTTTAAGGCAGCAACCACTCGTTGAGGTTTAAAGGAACAGTTTCCATTTATTCCTATGTAAAGCATAGACCTGACAACACAAGATCTCAAACAAACACATAGTTGTGTTGTGCACACAGCTTCTTGCTTTAGGGGTCTGTAGGGGTATGTCTCAGCACAGTGTACCCCAAGTTACAAGTCCCTGACTTCAACAGTTCTTTTTAAATCACTCTTAGAGTTAGTTTTTGCAAGATCGTCTTGGTTCTTGTCCCTTTAATTTTTTTAAGAGACATGTATTTAAATGCCTGGGTCATCAAACGTAATGGCAGATTTAGCTGCAGGGTAGTTCCTGACCTTTGAATGCACTTCTTAGTGGGAAAATACCATCAGTTGAAAAATACTATGTTTTACAATGATATATATCTTAGCAATGAGCTCACTGAAGCTGTGTTGCTCAAAAGCAACAGTCACCTTGCAGTAGCTGCATGAGGCTGGAGACAGAATTCTGATTACTCCAACCTTCACCCCCTGTCCTCAGCATGCCCTGGGCTCAGCCTGGGGGGGGGAGAAACACCCCTCCCCCCAGAAATAAATAGCTAAACTGAGCTCCTGCAACAATCCAGCTAAAAATCAGTATATAATGCCAGCCACCTGCTAGGTCCCTGCAAACACTCCATTGAGGCTGGAGACAGAATTAGTACCCGAACCTTCACCCCCTGCTAGGCTCAACCTGAGGGGGGAATAGAAAAAAACCCAGAAACAAATAGCCAACTTACAGGAACATTAGATTACCCTCTAAGGACCAATGAGTTGTTTGAGCAACGCCTTGAGCACACAGCCAACAAGATAACCTGTTTCCTGCTGCCACTCCCCTGCACCTGGCACAGAGAAAACCTACTTCTAAAACCAGGAGGTTGTTTATGGCTTGTAACCTGTGATGGTCTTTTCCTCCATGAATCTGTCCAAACCCCTTTTAAAAAGGCATCTTCACCACATCCTGTGGCAAAGAGTTACATGCTGGGTAAATAAATATTTTCTTTTATCTGTTCTAACTCTCCCTTCACTCAATTTTAGTGCATGTCCCCGGTTCTGATGTTGTGCGAGAGGAAGAAGAATTTCCCTCTATCCACTCTCTCCATCCCATGCATAATTTTATACGTCTCAATCATGTCCCCCCTCAGACGCATTTTTCTAGACTCTAGTTCCCCACTCTATTTGCTGGGACAACCCCCCCCCCCCATTGGAGACTTCCAGGCAGTATAAGAATCTGTTTTTCATCTTGCAAAGATGCTACCTAAAGGATCTTTCTCTCTCGTGCAACTGGGGTGGGGCATGACCAATGGAAAAAAAAAGACCTCCCTCCCATGCTTTGATGTTTCTCTTGCCATTAATAGGACTAACACAGACAACATCAGTGCCCTCTACTAGGTAGGCAACCCAGGCCTGGCGATGGAGGGAGGGCAGCATCCCAACCCCACCCTGTGCACTCCTGGCTTAGCTGCTGCTCAGCATAAGCATGGAAAATCCACTTTAGGGCTCGTTTTGGGAATACACATACATATAAGAAAGTGTGCCTCTGAACATGTAAAGAGTGCCTGTCTCTTCAGTGCACTGTAATGGGGAGTCACGGCTAACGGCGAGGGAGGTCAAGGGAGCCGTGAGTCAAAAAAAGTTTGGGAACCACTGGTTTAGGCTTTTTGCGGCCCAATCAAGCCTTTATATAATGCTTTTCAATCGTTCAGGACACCTTGTTTATGTTATCTCAGCAACCTTTTTAACAGCCCGTTAGTGTGGGCCAGGATGCCATTCTCACATTGCAAAGGGAGGTAGAGGATGGAAGGAGAGACAGAATAGTTTGTCAAAGGCCACCTACTGAGCAAGGACTTCTTAGTTCCTCCCACGACAGAAACCTTTAACTGTGCTGTGTTATCACTTCCCTGTGGCTGACATGTTGCACTGATAAGTGCCCGAACCTCCCATACATGAGCCACACATCTACGCCTGTGTCTTATCAGTAGTAGGCTTACCATATCGCCGACCGGGACGCTCCATTTTGCCCTTAAGGGGCGGGGCGGGGGGGAAGGGAGCCAGAGCGTCGCTCTGGCTCCCTTCCCCCCGCCCCGCCCCTTAAGGGCAAAACGGAGCGTCCCGGTCGGCGATATGGTAAGCCTTATCAGTAGTGATAAAAGAGGGGGGTTGGTTGGTTTGGTTTGCTGCCTCAATGTACTAGTCAATTTTATCTGATTACACTGTGTAACAAAATTCAAACGATTTTGTGTTTGGTTGAATATTTTGATATGCCTATTAATTTGTGCAAGGATTTAAAAATGCAGCTATTTTTTGCATAGCATTAATAGTTCAGCCACAATTTACGCTACTCAGGGAGAGCTTACAACCTCTTGTCATGGACAGTGTTTCAATACCAAAACAAGATTTAAGATAACTAAAAACGTTTTGATGATACAAGCCCCCCCCCCCGAGAGTACCATTGGAATCAGCACCTCTGAATTGTATAAGAAATGTTTAGAAATAAACATTTTTTGTGTTAGTGTTCTTTTCTTAACTATTGGTATGTAATGTTCACACAAAGTGATAATTGGCATCTAAGACTACACAATGAATTTACCTGTCATCACTTATGCTGCTGTCTTCTGATGGGACAGAGTCTTTCCCAATCCAACAAGTGTAATATCGAACAATGTTTTCATGCACAAGTTTTGCTAAGACTTGCACTTCTCGTATGGCTTTTTCTCCTTTGGTTTCTTCTTCTGTTTCTTCTTCTTCACTGGTTTATTGGGGGGGAGGGGGGAGGAAAAATGTTACAAACATTCAGAAAAACAGCTAACAAACTAGAACAGGGCTTCTCAAAGTGTGGGTTACAACCCACTTGGTGAGTTGCAGCTCGATGTCAAGGTGGGTCATGGTCTGTGCCCTCCTGCCTGCCTTTGCTTCCATTTGACTCCAAATCAGAGCCTTTCTGGAAGCCCTGGAAGGGCCCAGAGGCCTCTTTCGGGCCGACAACCCACTCTACTGGTCTCCGTGAGCCTCAGAATGGCCCGCAGAAGCGTCCGGAAACCATTTCTGGTTTACAGACGCAACTTCCAGTTTTTGCTTCCAATAAATGGAAGTAGCTTCTGGATGCTTCTGCGGACCATTCTGATGTCTGCGGAGGCCGGTAGAGTAGGTTGCCAGCCCGGAAGAAGCCTCCGGGCCCCCCATATGGTCTGGCTGCCCCAGACAGAGCATCTTGTCACAACCCAGCGGGGAGGGCAAGGTGGGTTGCAGCGCTGAAACGTTTGGGAACCAGTGGACCAAAATATTGGCACAGATAAATCCCTTCTCTATCATAAAAATAGAGCAGCGGTTCCCAACCTTTGTCGCCAGGTGTACCACCTGTCACAGTCAAATTTTCTAAAGTACCACCTGCGCCAATAAATTAATAAATTTATTATATAATTAATGTTTATATATACATATAAATTTATTTATAATAAATTTATTTATAATATTTAAATGTGCACTAGAGATAGGTGATAGTGTCAGCAAATGCAGCCATTAAACCACTGTGGGGGTTTCCACCACCACCACCCAAACAGTAGTACTCACAGATCAATTTCCTGCTTTGGAAGCATATCCAAAAGAGCAGTTGTATAGGCTTCAGTTCACGAGTAGAATATATATAATGCATCTTCAGTTTTCAATCTCTCTGGTTTTGGTCTATCTTTTCCCAGGACAGTTATGTTTCATTCCTCCTCCCCCCCCCCCACACTGAATCCCTTATTCATGCCTATTGATTTGAATCTCTACAAATATGAGCAGCAGCTTGCTCAGAGACAGCTCAATAATACAGCCATTTGAGCAGCTTGCTCAAATACAGCAAAAAAAAAGTAGAAAGAAAAGAAAAAGGAAATTAAAAGGCTTGCCTGCTCCTTCTTGCCTGCTGTAGTTCAGTGGTGTATATACAGGAAGCAATAGAAAACAGTACAGATTGGAGATAAAGAGCAAAGATGGTACGGCAGACCTCCTAGCAGCTGATTGCTGTTCCTAGCAGCTAGTTGCTGCCTGTCTAGATAAGAGACCTTGGAGGATCAGCGTTCTAAAGGCGAGACCTGCAAGTCAGAGATGCTTTGAATTGCAAGTGAGACCTGAAATCGGAAAACCAGATAAGGACCAGCCTGTCGCGTACTACTGGCAGTTCCTCAAAGCTTCACTGGTGGTACACATACCACAGTAGACAGTATTGATCAATGGTCTGACTTGATAAGGTAGCATCCCATGTACACTAAAATTATCTCAAGTTCAACCGGCAGCATTACTGCAGAAAACATCACACACTTATAAAGGTAAAGGCTTATAACAACTTAATTCATATACCTGTAGGGTACAGGGTAACTTACCAAGAAAGCGCAACTCGTTTGACAGCACATACACGATCATCAACGACATGTTTTGCTTTGAAAACATACCCAAATCCACCATGGCCAATACACTGTATTTCTTCATATGCATCAAGAAACCTATACCATGAAAGCAATCTTAGTGTTAGATATGGTACAAATAATAGTAAATATAGTGAGATTCAAGCAGCCAACAAATTGGTATATTAGAGAATTTGCCCTGCCTTACATAAGGGGCCCAACGATGGCTTCAGTGCCCTATGCTAAGTAAGTGGCTCAGAACTTTAAACATGAGGACTGGGTTTCTCACAGCAAACACAGAAAGTGACAGCGCAATCCTATGCATGTCTACTCAGAAGTAAGTCCCACTGTGTTCAATGGGGCTTACTCCCAGGGAAGTGTGCATAGGAATGAACATACATTCATGTATGTATGTTTGTTTATGTTTATGTCTATGTTAATGTGTGTGTATACATGTAAGATGCCAATAAAGGTTTTGGAATTAGAATTGGATTGCAGCCTGAGTCGCTGATCAGGACACCAGGTATATATTCATTGGTGCAAGTACACACTCGTCATTCGCCCTTTATGTTTGCTGCAAGATAAGAAAAACCAACATGCCCACAGTATGTTTCACATGATGTGAAACCTGGAGCTGCTCCAAGAAATACTTACACTGGCATATAGCCACAAAGGTTTGCCATTACAAATGGACAAAAAGAATCTAATCAATCATATATTTCAGCCTGCTTAATATTTAGATAAAACAACATTCACAAAACTACCTTTTCTCCAAATTGGCCTAAGGGGTACTGGAAAAGATTTTATCTCATCTTTCCATTCACAGAATGTACGAGACAGCTAACCATTTAAAAAAATACAAACACCCAAATATTAAAACTATAACATTGACCCTACACCACCATAAAACTCAGCAGCACATAAAAAAAGATTTGTCATATTGCAAGAAATAGGTTGTCTGGGTGAAATAGCCATGTAAAAAAGGTATATAAATACAGAACCTCCAAAAAACACGTAAAAAAAATTTCAAAGAAGCCACCAATAAAAAGCGGGGAATGAGAGAATTAAAAACGGAAATCAGAAGAGTCCCGTATTTACAGAAAGACTGACGTTTCAACCTCTAAGCCGAGGTCTTTTTCAAGGTAAAATACAGCAAGGTTGCAAAGATAACACTTTGTCATATTTGTCATATTGCTAATGCCACAAAGGAAACTGCAAAGCTCTAGAACAGCAATTTTCAACCACTGTGCCACAGCACATTGGTGTGCCGCAAATGGTCCGGGAGTTTGGAAGGATCATTTATTAGTAGGTATATTAGTATTCTATAACCTTTCCTAGAAAAAGAAGGTGTGCAAGTTTTGACCCATACGGCTTCTTTGACTCACCGTGTTATTTCCAAGCCCAAGTCAAACTCCAGGTGGCTCAGCAGTGCCAAGCATCCTGTCCAAACAGGGAGACGCAGGGCTATTTAATATACACCAACCAAAGTCAGGAAATGCATGAGTGGCAGCCAAGCAGACCAATCAAAAACCCAAAGAAGCACGGTTGTGGATTTTTGAAGTGTTGGGAGACTGGACAAAAATCTTGTTGATTTAAATCTGCAAAGTTTGTCACTGCTGAGTAAACACATTGAGAAGTATTTTCAACATTGACAAATATTTCCTGTCACTTCCTTGGACTGAGGGAGAGATCCTTTTGTGTGAAGTGCGTGCGAGTCAGCAGAATTAACTGTTGCAGAAAAAGAAATCAGTAATAGAAGACTGAAACTGAAACACTCATCAACACAATGATTAAAATTTTAGTTACTGAACTTTAAACTTTATACTCCTTTTTAAAATGTTAAAATATATCCTTAAAAAACTGGTGGTGAGCCTTGACAATTTTAGCGCCTTTTCAGTGTGCCATGAGATGAAAAGGGTTGAAAAACGCTCCTCTAGAAACCCACCAAATTAGTAGCACCTTAGCAAAATGACATGTTTGCTAAACATTTCGCAGATAAAATCAATTGGATTCGCCATGATTTGGATGCCACATTAACAATGTCTGAGGAGGTCCACCTGGTGCCAGCTAGATCAGTTTTGTGGGATTCTTTTCAGCTTGTACAGCCTGAGGATGTGGACAGACTCCTTTGGAGTGTGAGGCCGTCTGCCTGCATGCTTTGATCCTTGCCCAGCCTGGCTTATTAGATCTGCCCGGGAAGGACTGGCTGAGTGGACAGAGAGGGTGGTTAATTCCTCACTAGTGGAGGGGGTGCTGCCACTGGCTTTAAAGCGGGCGGTGGTTCACCCCCTTCTGAAGAAGCCCTCCCTGGATCCCACTGTATTGGACAACTATCAGCCAGTCTCGAATCTCCTGTTTCTGGGCAAGGTAGTTGAGCGGGTGGTGGCTTTGCAACTCCGAGGGTCCTGGATGAAACGGATTATCTGGATCCCTTTCAATCTGGCTTCAGGCAGGGCCTTGGGACGGAGACAGCCTTGGTTGCCCTGGTGGATGACCTACACCAGGGACTGGACAGGGGGAGTGCGTCCCTGTTGGTCTGGACCTCTCAGCGGCTTTCGACACCATCGATCATGGTGTCCTTCTGGGCAGATTGGTCAAGCTGGGGGTCGGGGGCATCATTTTGTGGTGGTTCCGCTCTTACTTGGCGAATAGGTCCCAGATGGTGGTGCTGGGGGATGCCTGTTTGACACCCTGGCCGTTGCGGTGTGGGGTGCCACAGGGCTCAATCTTGTCTCCCATGCTATTTAACATCTACATTAAACCACTGGGAGAGGTCATCCGGGGATTTGGAATGGGGTGCCGTGCTATCAGTATGCTGATGACACTCAGCTCTATCTCTCTTTTCCACCAGATACCAGGGTGGCTATTGAGGTCCTGGAGCGTTGCCTAGAGGCGGTTGAGATCTGGATGAGGGCAAACAAGCTGAAATTAAACCCTGACAAGACAGAGGTTCTCCTGGTCTGGAAATCCACGATGCAGGTGCTAGAACAGGGGCAGGGAACCTTTTCCCTGGCGATGGCCGTTTTAAATATTAGAAATTTGTTTGAGGGCCGGTCGTAAGGCTGGGCGCCATTTTTATTTATTTAATTAATTTTTGCCCCCGCCCCCCCCATCAGCCTCCGGAGGCTCCGCGCTCACCGTCTGAAGCCGCCGGGTCCGCGAGTCACCTCACGCGTACCATGCCGATGAGGGCAAGAGGGCAAAAGCTTGCCCTCATCGGCATGGTACGCATGTGCGAAATGGCCAACGGCCTGGTAAGAAGGGTTCTAGGCGGCGGCCGGGGAGGACATGCAAAGGCCCTCTCCCGGACTCCGGAGGTGACGTGCGGACCTGGCGGAGCCTCCAGGGGCCGGTTGGGCGGCCTCCCGGCAATCTCTCCGGGGGCCGGACCGGACGGCCTCGGGGGCGTGATCCGGCCCTGGGGCCGGAGATTCCCCACTGCTGTGCTAGAATGTCATCCTGCTTTGAATGGGGTTGCACTCCCTTTGAAGGAGCAGGTTCGCAGCTTGGGGGTTTGCCTGGACTCACAGCTGCTCCTGGATTCCCAGGTGGCAGCTGTGGTCAGGGGGGCCTTTGCCCAGCTTCAGCTGGCACGCTGGCTGCGACCATACCTGGATCGCGCAGACCTGGCCACGGTGATCCATGCCACAGTGACCACAAGGTTAGATTATTATAACGCACTCTACGTGGGGCTACCCTTGAAGATGGTTCAGAAACTGCAATTGGTGCAGAATGCGGCAGCCCATGTGATCACCGGAAGCAGTTCGACTCAGTCAGACCACTGCTCTGACGGCTGCACTGGCTGCCAATTCGTTTCTGGGCCCAATTCAAATTGCTGGTTTTGACCTTTAAAACCCTATACGGGTCAGGGCCAGGCTATTTGAGAGACTGCCTACTTCCATACCATCTGGCCCGCCCCCTCAGGTCATCCGAGAAGGCTAAAAGTGCCATCGCCTTCAGAGTTGAGAGGGGTGGCGGCAAGTAATAGGGCCTTCTCAGCAGTGGCACCAACTTTATGGAATTCCCTCCCTCTAAACTTACAAACTGCTCCCTCCTTGGAGGCCTTCCGGTGGGACCTAAAGACATTCCTTTTTCAACAAGCCCCGAGTTAGCTACCCAGCCTAAATATTTTAGTGGTCCAGCCCCTTTTACTTCTGTTTTTTTAAAACTTTTTTACTCCTGTTTTTATATTCTGTATTGTGGTTTTAGATTTTACTAATGTTTTAAGAGTTTTATATTGTTGTAAGCTGCTTTGAGTCCCCCCTATGGGGGTAGAAAGTGGGATAAAAATCAAATAAATAAAATACCTAAAATAAAATACCTAAAATACCGCTGAGAAAGGGAGCAAAACCAAACTGCAAGCTTGAGTCTTAAAAGGGAGGGCAAACTCCTTTCAACTGTATCCCTTTCCCCTGGCCAGCCGCATTTCCATGCCGCTGAAGCATGGCGACAGACAGCCCCTTGGCTGCTCATCAACCAAACCTGATGACAGCCAAGGGATTAGTATCAGCAGTCAAAAGGAGTGGCAGCCAGAGAGACAAGGAGAAACAGAGGTGAGAACAGAGAGCCACAGATGGGGAATAGAAGAGGAAAGAACAAGGAATGAAGAAACAGAGAGGAGTCCAGAGCAGGAAAGAAAAGGCAAGAAGAGAGGGACTAAAAGAGAAGCCGGGGGGGGGGGGAGTACATAGAAGGAGGATGATACAAAAATGGAGCAAGACCTAGTGAGCAGACTGGGGTAAGGAAAACCCAAGGATTACCACCTGGGAGACTTGGAGTGATCCAATGACCAGCAGAACATTTGAGGCAGGGTCTCACTCAGTGAGTGGGTTCCTTTTTGGTAAGACCCCATCCCCAGGGATTGAAGGAATTTGCACTAGGTGACCCAGAAGCTCAACTGGTCAAGGCAGATTAACTGGGCTTTGCGATACCCTCGCTCACCAAGAGGCACCATTGGGCAGAGAGCCTCGAGCAAGAGACTAGTGAGCCCTTTAGGGTGGCAGACTAGAAAAGGGACTGCTCTGAACTTGAGAAAGATGAAGCAACCTATGGTATGAATTAACTCCTAAGCAGGATTCAAGTTCTGTTCTGTAATAACTGCACCAGTTCTGCCCCAATAGTACAGTGAATGGAGAAGCCCGTACTCGCCAAGTTATCCAAGAACGCTGGGCATAACTTGATGCATTTCTGTCAGTACCTAGACAAGCCCACATCTTTCCAAGTAGACCTAAACCAGGTCTCAGTCCATATCAGATTCATGTGAAATCAAACTTCAAAGTTAAAGATGGAAAACCTTGTTTAAAATCCAGAAGTATTTTTTCAAATCTTTGTTTACCTCTCATTTACAGTGTATTTGCTTTCCTTTCGATGGAGATTTGAAAATCTAGGTGCCAACAGTGTTTCTTTCCTTAGAAAAATAAAATGAAAATGAAACGGACAAATGCGTAAAAATGCCATTAATAGTTGGCATATATTATTTTCACCAACTGACAATCAATTGAATAAATTATGATTAGGATATAAATTTCAAACTAAAAAATATATACCTTTTAGGTTTTTTAACAGGACCCTTGGGACTTGCCTATAAGAACAGAGAGCAGAACATTTTTAATACAGCAGTTCTGCATTGATGCCAATTGCTTACACCCAAAAACTTTGCTCAGAATCAAAACCCAGCTGACATCAGAGGTCTGAAACGGATTCAAGTCTTATGGTGCCTGGTAAAGACACCACAGATCCTGAGAGAGTCAGGGAAAGCCATTCGCATGTCACTGTTTTCAATATACCTCAAGGCCTTTCACACTTTCTCAGTTTGGAAGCTCATCATTGAGTTGGGCAACTCATCAATGCCAATAAAAATACCTAGCTCTCTCTATGTCACCAGATCCCACAGAGCCTGTTAAACCTACAGCATTGCCTGGAGCAAGTTGTGGACCAGATGAGAGTTAACAAGCTGCAGATATTGTACTACCAGCCTGTTCTGAATGAGGTTGTGCTTCCTCTGCAGCAGAAGATGAGCAGCCTGGGTGTCCTCCTGAACTCATCAATGTTCCTGGATTTTCATGAGGTAGTCAGTGGCGGCCAGGGGAGCCAGTTAGTCAATTTAGACTGGTGCACTGATTATGGCCTTACCTGAATTGGGAAGATTTAACCAAAATGATCCATGCTGCATTAGTGATCCAGAGCAGATTGCTGCAATGCACTCTAAGTGGAGCTGCCCTGGAAGATTTTGTGAAAACTGCAATTACTGCAGAATGTGGCAGCTCATGTTGTATAGGGGGGTTTGACAATTGGACTGCTCCTATGGCTGTACTGGCTGCCAGTCTGCTGGTGATGACTTTTAAAGCCATTTATGGCTTGGGGCCAGGGTATTTGAAGGATTGCCTTCTCCCATATGAGGTGGCCTACTCCTGGAGGTCATCAAGGGGGGGGGGGCTCTTGCATGTATCACCACTATCTAAAGCAAGACTGCTGGCAACAAGGGGGGGGCTTTCTCCATGCATTGCCACAATACTGGACTACCCCTCCCCAACAGAACAGCCCCCTCCCTGCTATCCTTTCAATGGAGGCTGAAAACATTTCACCAAGCTTTCTCCCTCTAGTTGCGTTTTTTGATTGGCCTCTCCCTTCCCTCCTCTGAATTTGGATTTTGTTATGGTGGTCCCTATGTGATTGTTAATTATGGAATTTGATTATATTGAATTTCATTGCGTTTTAATTATTGCAAGCCACCTTAATAATCTTTTCTTGTTTTTAAAGAGGATAAGATGGGGTATAATTTTTTAATAAACTGAAATAAATTGAAGGAAAATGCTACACTTCTAGGCTGTCTTCCTGCTTTCTCCTAATCTTGCTGCCAGCCCAATTCTACTGTATCTAACTGGGAAATATCTTCTAATTTGAACTAATTTGGTTAGTGAAAGGGAAGAGAAGGCAAGTTTACAATGTTGCCTTATAAACATTTATAGCAAAATTAATACATAACAAAAATAGATGACACTGTACAATGAAACAAGAGGAAAACAGTTTTCATACTGTACCAAAGAAGAAGTTTCATTTAGTTTCACAGCATCAAGTGAAATCAGATCACCCAGTCTGTCAACTGAACTCTTACATTCTAAGCCGGAATCTATAGCACTACAAAGGAAAAAAAAAGAATGACTTTCACTATAACTTGTTTAATTTCTTCCATTTTGCTCAAGTTTCTTTGAAACATAGAAGTGAGTCCCCAAAGAAATTCAAAAGTACAAGCAGAGTACTCATTTTCTGTAACCAACTTGAATTAAGAGCACGTATAGCAGCTATAAGTGATTTACAATCTCAGTGATCCCTAACATATCCACTCAAGCCTGTTCATCTAGGTAAGGCAAGACAAAGTATAAGAACCTTACAATTGTAGCTGAACATAAAATAAAGCATCTGCATAGAGTCTATGCTGTAAGACAGCTTGGTCATATTTTCTGTAATAGTTTGTTATTTATTGCAAGAGACCAGAACTGTCAAACCCAGGTGTTTATGAAATTCCCTGTGGAAATTGTCAGGGCACCTACGTGGGTAATTCTAAACGACCTATTAAAGTTAGAATTCAAGAACACTCCAGAGCTGTCAAAAACTTACAAGAGGAAAAATCTGCGATTGCTGCGCATGTAGCAGCAACCGGGCACAAAATTGACTTCAAAAACACTCGTTCTCTTTTCAACAAAACAGCGATTAAATCTGGAAGCAATTTCGATCTCGCAAAGAAGATCAAATGTTCTTTTGAACCATCAACAGGAATTAACATTCATTAACAAGATTTGGTTTCCCTCTTTAAAGAGATCCTTTAAGCAGCGGAGCCCAGGGGAAAGGTCGTTGCCGGCTAATTTGGAAACTGTGGTTTCCAATTAATCAATCTAACAGTTCCTGTGCTTCCTAATGCCTTGTCTCTATATCTACCTTGTGTCCTCACACAAGGTTATGAACACCTACCAGCTTGTTTGCTGAGTCCTTTTATCTGCTTTTGAGAAAATCCCAAGAGTGGGAAGAAACGTTAAGCTACGAAGATCTAAGGCTTTTTTCTACTTGGCTGTTTTGGATAATCCGTTTCTGGATGCCTGCTTCTTCATTGCAGTAGGATCAAAGAAGAGGAATTTCTTCAGTCAAGCTGTAAGAATTAACTTTATTTCTTCAAATTTTAAATATACATGGCTGGAAACCCCATAAATGTTGCTTCTGTGTGCAGTTTGTTATTTGCTTGCTTTTCTGTACAGTGGCCCCATAGTATCTGCGGGGGTTCCATTCCTGGAAGCACCGCGGATACCCAAAACAGTGTTAAATGAAATACGCAGTGGGGGCAGGGGACGGCGCCAGTGCGCCACAGTACCTTAATTTTCAGCTGTGCCAGACCTGCTGCCTTCATCTCAACTTCCACACGCCTTCTAATGTATTCCAAACTGCAGCAGTTAAAAAAGTGATCAAAAGTGACTTCCGGTTTCGCATCATGATTGGAAGTCGCTTTTGATTGCTTTGTTTTACTGTTTGCTGCAGTTTGGAGTACTTAGAAGGCACATGGGAGTCGAGAAGTGGGCGGTGGGCCCAGTGCAGCTGAAAAATAAGGCAATGTGACTCCACTCCCAGTGGGACTCTACTTCCAGGGTTAGCCATCCACGCTGAGTAAAACCTGTGGATGAGGGCCCACTGTACAAGCTCATCCCTATATCACTTGCAAGTAAATTGTGTAGCATATGCATTATACAGGCATATTGTTGCATTGCATACTACTGTACCGTTATCTGCCTTGATATGCGATAGAACAAGATATAAGTCCCTATAGTTTCTTTATAACACAAGGAAGGTACTCAAAAATCTTTCCTAACAGTATAACATGTTTAAAAGTTCAAGTCAGTTTCAATCTTCTATATCAGGGGTGGCCAAACTTGCTTAATGCAAGAGCCACATACGATAAACTTCAGGTGCTTGAGAGCCGCAATATTTAAGAAGCATTTAAATTCTTAAATATATTTACTCATCACGAATGTTAAACTTATGTTTTAATCCAGTGAACTCTCAGTTTATACCTGGTATATAATTATAAAGCTTGAAAAAATCTTATTTACCTTTTATGTTAATTGTGTTGCAAAAAAAAAATGGAGCTCAGTCAACATATTTCCGAGTACTGCACATTATACGCCAAAGAGCTGCATGTGGCTCAGGAGCCACAGTTCGGCCACCCCTGTTCTATATAATACCACCATGAAATCAAATTATGTCTTTTATTACCATTAATTTTATACCATTTCCTATTTATAACCATCACTTCCACTGGCTAAGTTTGCTATTTCCTTCTTTTGACAGGCTCTTCGCAGAGAAGTCACATCCTAAATTTCACAACACTAGATCTCACTACCAGTTTCTTCAAATACATGCCTAGTTTGGCACACATACTACAGATAATTACAAAAAAAATAAAATGTTCTCTCTTCTTCTGTTATGAAGGAACAGAAATATTTCTGCTACTTAGTATTTTTTCATGTTCAAATATTGTAAAATGTTTCTCAAGTATTGGAGCTAGTCAGTTTCAGCACCAGAATCATTTTGTCTTCAACATCAGGAAGGAGGAGCCTTGGAAAAAGAAACTTACAGCTCTAGTGAAACAGAAACTTAAAGCGTTGGGAAAACAGAATCTGAAGTTACTGCCTTTTCCATTGGTTCAAATCTCAGGAGCGGGAGTCAGTTGGGCTATTTAATTAAGAGGACTTGGGGCAAAAACAAAAAGGTGACCCAGAACAGAAAGTACTGTGGAGGTTGTTGAAGAAAAACAAAGGATTTTACTAAAATATTTAGTAAACTAAACTCTGTAGCTTTGTTGTGTCATCATCTTAGTCTTTGAAATTTTTGTTTGCAACCCATGTCTACATGCCTTTTCACTCTACTCAGCAGAAGTAAATTGACCGAGCTGTTGAAGTAATAGTGGACTGTTCAGCCTAGAGGGACAACCAAAAAACTTCCACTTGGCAGAAGGAAAGGCTACAAGAGTGGGGGAACAAGAGGGTGGCCAACAGCGCAAATACCTTAAGCATGTTTTTACTTAGAAGCAAGCCTCACTTGTCGTCTCACTTGGGCGCAGACTACCACCAAGACCGTGACTCTTCGGCTTTTGTAGTTCCAAGAGAGTCAGGAGAGTTCCAAGGCAGTCAGAAATAGCAAACTTAGGAGTGGTTCTGGTGTTGGACTTAGACCTGGAAAATCTAGTTTCAAATCCCTGTTCAACCATGATGCTTCCTGGGTGATGATGCTTGGACAACACAGTCAAGATGGAAGCATAGTGAGTGACTTGGGCCAGTCACTCTCGCAGCCTAACCTAACTCACAGAGCTGTTGTGAGGACAAAAGGAGGGATGGGATAATGTATACCACCCTGAGTTCCTTGGATATTGGATATCCAATATAATGTGTAGAGTGATATAAAAATGTAAATAAATGAATAGCAAATCTAAAAAGGAATCCAATAGACAGAATAGCACTAATCATCAAAAGAAAGGCAGCACAGCAGCAATTATAGTAAAATTACTAAGATTCACCTTTCCCTTCCAAACTACTGTATTCCAGCCCAGATCATCAAGATCACACAACCTGGCAAAAGCTTAACAATCCAACTTTGGAGATATTCCACTAAAGTGGAATAAGCTGGGTGGGTGTGGGTGTGTATTATTTCTACATTTAATGTTTGGTTGTTGAACTTATCCTCTGAGGAGCCTACACTACCTTAGCAATTATAACAATCTCAAAACTATGATACAGAAAGCCTCAGTAACTACAACTAATTTGGTTAGTGAAAGGGAAGAGAAGCTCACTCTCCTTGTGCTCTTCCTAATCGTTCCATGAATATGAAATACTCAAAGTATAAAATAAATAGACAGAAACAGATGCTCTCCTCCAACACCACTGATTTTTTCCCCACTCTTAAATTAACCCTTACCTTGGAGATGCACCAGAGTGTTGAAAGATCACACTATCCGATGTGTCGGAAGCGAAACCTTTTACAGCCCTGGAAGACATATATCCAGACTGTAGTTTAAAATTGTTCAGTGGCCCAGCACACATTGCCATGTCTGTTAGCCATGCTTCCGAATGTCCACACATTTGGAGATGTTGAGAAGGGCACTATATGCATATAGCTGTATGTACATATGGCTTTTCCAAGTGATTGGGAACCCTGTATGATCAGGGTTCCTGATTGTTTGGAGAAGCCTTACACACAAACAGCTGAATGCAGAAAGAGCCCCTTCATAGCAATCTGTGAATGTTGGAGTGCAAGACCAACATGCATATTCCCCACCCCAAGCATTCAGTGAATATATCGGGGCTGAATGAGTGAATAGCTTTATGGTTTCCATATTTTCCCTAAGACATGCTACCAAAAGAACTGACCTTGGATTAAGCAGCTGTATACTCTTAACTGAACAATGTTTAAAACCCTAGAAGAAAGCAACACAGTCAAGATGCTCATCTCTCCTGTACAGCAAAGTGGCTTGAAAAACACTAGGGCACCAACTGGGCAGTGCTTGGTATAGAAAACTGATTTTGGCAGAACAATTCCAGGTTTGGAACTTTCTTTAGGCCGAATGATCTCACAATAGGTGCTCCTTTTTTTGGCTGGGAGAAAGACAGAAATTACAGAGGCGGTAGCCACAGCATGCAACTAAGGAAAACGCAGTAGGATTTTACAGTTCTTCTAGTCTTGGCATTTCATTTATCTCCAACAGGTGAAGGAGACAGATACTGGAGAGAGAACTAGCCTAGAACATACCCAAGAGTTTTACTAGCTAAGGAATCATACCAGCAAATTATGGCTGCCAATAGTGTGAGCACTTCAGGGTCGGCTCAAGTTCTTCTAATGTCCGAGGCAACTTGCCAAATGCTGCCCCCTTTACCCGATGATGTGCCAGCCTCTGCTCCTCTGTCTCCAAAAATGCTAGCATAGCACTCTCCTACCCTCCACATTTCATCTTCCTTTTTGTTCCCCTCTTCCTTTTTGAATACAGGGAGTGGAAGAAAAAGGAGCAGTGGAGGCAAGTAGGCAGACAAAGATAGAAAGCTTCCCCCACCAATCTACTGCCTCAGGCGACTGCTTCAGATGGCCTCAAGGATGGATGGGCTGGCCCGGGAGCACTTTGTATTTATCTAGCAGGAGAGTAACAAAAAAGCCAACAGGCAGAAAAGGTAGATGGAGCAATTCAGAGGACCTCTAAGTTTCCCCTACAGCAGCAGCGAGCTATGCCTGGTCATCTGGAGACACTAAACCAGCAGCCAGACAAGTGTCTATTTACAAGGCTATACTAAATCATCATTAGATACATAACATACCCCTCAGTTGCTTCCGATACTTCTTGGGAATCACTAAATGGCATATCTCTAGAACTATTGCTTGGGGTAGTACTTCGTTCTGTCTGGAAAACAAAACAGAATAACAATTGAAAATCAAAGCTCTATTTCAACAATATGCAGCAATGCTAATGAAAGGAAGCATATGGGCAGCCCAATCCTGCTTAAGATCCACCGCAACGTGCTAAGCACGTTGCGCAGGATCCCGCGTGGGATCAGGCACACGCCAGCTGAGCTGGGGCACACCTCAGGGGAAACCGACGTTTGTCCCTTTTCCCCAGCAGCCCCTAATGGGCCTCCTTGGATGTGCGCCGACAAAATGGCCGGCACAAATTCAAGGACCAATTTAAGGCCAGCCAGGCCCAGGATGGGGGACAGGAGATTGGCGGAGCACACCGCCGATATCCCCGCCCCTGTCCGGCTAAACAACCCCTCCCCTGCCACCCCGGCCCACCATCCCACTGCAGGACTTATCTGTGTTCAACGGCGCAGCCTCTGTCTGCTGGCAGAGTGAGCGGCACGTTTGCAACACCCAGCGCCAGCAGAGCTGTTGCTCCACCGGCGCAAGTCTATGCTGGATTGTGCCATAAATCTTTACATGTTATTGTGGTGGCAAAACCCAATTCACTTGTGTCAGCCATGCAATGACGGCAATTATCATCGGACAGCCTAGTTGTCTGAAATTGTCCTCATATGGTCACTCAACATGGGGGATGGGGATGTTCCATCCTCATGTCTCCTATTCCTGAACTCCTGGAAAGAGCAGTGTGCCCAGAGAGGAGTTTCATTCACATGTCTGACCCAACCTGCCATGTCAATGTTCACAATTATAAGACTACAAATATCCTCACAATGAACTGTGTGACAAACAGCGCGATCCTATCCAGTTTCCCCACTGGTGCAGCCAGTGGGGGAGGGCAGAACGGGAGGCATTGGAAGGGAAAGGGGATTTAAATACCCCTTTCATTCCCCTTTAAAGGGGATTTAAATCCCCTTTCCCTTCCAAAGCCTCCCGTTCTGCCCTCCCCCACTGGCTGCACCGGTGGGGGAGCTGGATAGGATTGCGCTAAAAAGGAGCACCAGTGTGGGAACACTGACATTTTGTACTCAAGGCAACCCATTCACACAATATTATGAAAGGAAAATCCATATAAAATGAAACCCAAGTTAATTTGCTCAGGCCTGCATGATGCTATGAGAGGCACTTAGTTGAACAATGTATTTATATACATAAGGAAAATAATGTCTCACATAAATGCAGTTTGTTCTTCACGCTTTACTTCTCTACAACTTTTCAAATTAAATTTCATTTAAAGCATGATTGCTTATCAGAGCTAAAAGTAAAGATTAAAATTTACTTGGTCAAAGTAGACCAGTCAACCAGTCAAGTCTCTCCTTAGAATACAAAAAGAAAATAACACAAGTCAAAACTTTACAGACTCCACAGACTTGGGAAAGGAACCTTATAAAATCTAAATCATCATATGAAGTATGTGAAAGGAGTTTGATTTACAGTAGATACACATTAAGAATAAATTTACGACTTTAGCATTACTGTAAATGTAATACATACCCTGAAAGTTGGTTGGCTATTCAATTGTTTATATGCTAGCCTGGCTGCATTACATTTTGCAGCTTGCTTAGTACCTCCTGTACCTTCGGGAAAATTTTTATTTCCAACTTTACAAGCTACGGAAAAGCTACAAGACATAAAAATGGAAAGAAAGAAGTTATTCTCACCACTGAAGTCCACAATAGCAGCAAAGCATAGCATCAGGCCCACAGTTCCCAGTACAGCACAAGGAGGCTTTTGTCCCCTGGTTTCACTATCAGAAGCCAACGTGTACCATGTACGTAAAGACTTACGGATCATGGAAGAGGCATGGAGAGAAAGGTACGGCGACTGACAGTTCTTTGCATCCTATCCTGAGGTAGTGACCCTACATTCCCATTGTCAGGACAGACCTTTAGAAAAGGGTCTGCCAAGACCTTTAGAAAGGGGTCTTCACCTTACATTTACTAGCATTATCCAGATCTGCTCCAATTTCCTTCACAAGATGCTACACCTGTTGCAGCAAATCCCTCTACTTGTGCTACATTTACTGGCAGGGACAGAAGCAGGCTACAACATATCCTAACCACGTCATATGAATTTGGGTGAATTATGCTTTCAACCTTTCTTTGAAGGAAACTCTCTTTTTCCTCCAAAATGTTTTTTTGTCAACTGCCTCAAAACTAGAATTGTGCATATATTACATGTCCATAGAATCACTGTGTGTGCAAAAATACGTTATCTGGCAAACAATTTAACATCTCAAGAATCATACTTTCCATTATACTAATTATTTAATTATTCCATTTAATAATTTCAAAAGCAAATTTCTAGCCCTAACGGTTTCAGAAAAGGAATATATCTGACAATTCCAAACTGGCGTGCACACAACAAAACATTTGTATAGCGCTTTGTCTTTCTTATGACATGTCTTCCTTAGGACAACCCTTGAGTAGATATTAATAAAGTAAAAGTCCAAGTGCTCTATCAATGTCTACACATGATGTCATTTGAATTACTGCAGATTATCTTACATTGGCATGTGGTCTGTTCCAGATTTATCCCCCCAAATGTACTCAATGTCCACATTGTTCTGTTGTTTATAGACATTGAGCAAATAAATATAGTTAAGTGAAGGCAAAGGTGATGCTCCTAAGTCTGCAGCAGGCGGAGGGGCTTGAGATGATCCCGGTGGTGATGGAGATGGCAGCGGCCGTTGCGGTTGTCTGGAAGCAGAATCTGCCTATCAACAAAATGTATACGTTAGACTGCATTAAGTCTGACTCTTACTTCTGATTGGACGATAATAGAACTAGGCTGCAAGTCTACTTAAGAGAAGAGAGCAGTGACTCACTGAATCCCCTCCTCACTAAATAGATGGACCCTGTCTGCCAAGCTCTGTATTTTAACTTGGTAGGACGGACAGATACTTAGCAACACATTGCTCTGAAAATAACCCCCTCCTCCCAAGTAATTCTTCCTACGTTCACTGGATGAAAAAAGCAGAGAAGGCACCACTGGCCATATCGCACCAACTGCACATCTGGAGTTCATGAAGAAACACACCTACATACACCATGCCAGCAGAAACCTGGCCTAGAGCATATCAGTGTTAAACTGGGTTCAGCAGCGCAGTTTGCGTCTCTGTGTTCAGTGAATGTGGGAAGAATTACTTAGAAGAAGGCTACTAAGTTGCACTCTCTTATATCCACGGAGATGCACCTAACATGCACCCGAAGTGGGAGCAGAGACCTAGCTCTGCCCAGGCTTCTGGGCTGTAGCCACAGTATTAGAAACTGAACACATTTGAAACTAGAAAGTTGTGGAAAAGACACGGATGGCGCACATGTGTGTGTGTGTGTGTGTGTTTAATAGGAGCTGCTCAAAAGACTGTTGCTGTTTTCTGGGCCAAAGTGCCCCCCCCCCCCGGAATCTGTGTTCCAACTCTATACTTTCCACTTACTTCCAGTTCTTGTTCTATGGTTTTCCAGGCTAGTTCTGCTGCATGACTTCTTGCCTCCTTCTTGGATTTACCTGTTGCTGGGCTATACATTCTGTTGTTTATTGAAACCATTGCAGTGAATCTGCAAATGGAGAAAATAATGCAGTGAACAACTTTAAAAGTTTCTTTAATGTGTGCTTAAAGCCTGAACTGTTCATCTTAAGAAGTTTATAAGAATGTAGGCAAACAAAAAATAGAACCTTGGGATAGGTTTTGTTACTATAAGAGTCCCATCTCTCATTATAATTTACAAAATAGGCTTCATTCCATCTGCCCTTTATACCACTTCATAATATGGGGTGGCGGGTGGCGCAGTGGGTTAAACCGCTGAACCATGAGCTATCGATCAAAAGGTTGGCAGTTCGAATCCGCGACGGGGTGAGCTCTTGTTGCTTGGCCAGCTCCTGCCAACCTAGCAGTTCCAAAGCATGTTAATGTGAGTAGATAAATAGGTACCGCTTGCGGGAAGGTAAACAGCACTCCGTGTTCCAGCTGCATGCTACGCGCTGCGGCAAGGAGAATCATGCCAGCCACATGACCACGGAGGCGTCTTTGGACAACACTGGCTCTTCGGCTTTGAAATGGGGATGAGCACCACACCCTAGAGTCGGACACGACTGGACTTAATTGTCAAGGGTCACCTTTACCTTTTTATCCGCAGGGGATACATTCCAGGTTCCCCGACTGATATTGATAACCATGGATAGGGGAGAACGCCCCCATGGTCCCCCGCACCCATTACCTTTCTTTATCTGTTAAGATCTGTCGCCAAGTCCGTGCCTCTTCCTTAAACAAAACACTATAAGAAGCATGTTGCTTATAGCGAAGTAGCAGGCAAGCAGCCTGCATGCTAGAGAGACTCCTAACATTAAGGTTCATGTGTAGTAAGGTTCATGTGTAGTAAGGGTGGGTGTTGTAGCTTTCTATCCCATCCCGACAGACAGACACACACAGACAGGCGCGATCTTTAGCTACTATAATATACAACTTTTTTACATAACATATGTCTGGAAAAAAGTGCATTTCCCCTCATATCCTCTTGTTATCATTCATCAACTTACACACGATCATGAGGAGGGCCTTCAACACCAACATCGTTATAGCTGAGTGTGAAGTTGTTTATCTGACAATATTGATTAAGTCTTGCCATTGCCTTAACATAGTTATCAGCCATTTTGGTGCAACCTCTGAAAATGGAAGAAATTCCGATAAATATTGCATTCATAACAAAATTTTTCTCACTTTAAAATATAAAACCCGTTCTTGTCACTGGCTCGCTCCAGCACTGTTTGTTTGATTTTGTTGGAAGGTGGTGCCTAAACAAAAAACCTGGTGGGGTTTCTCACTTCCCATTCACAATGCCTCTGCTGCTGCAGCTTCCACCACTACCTCCAGTACTCAGAAGGCAAAACACAGGCGTGGTAACGAGACCCCCCCCCCCAGAGCTGCCAATGAAGAGGAAGAAGAGCCTCTGTTCGGATTCTAAATGCCACTTTCAAAGCAGCTGTCCTTCGAACGCTATTAAAGACATTCCCCTGCATGCATTCCTGTACCGGGCGGGGCGGGTAGTATTAGTGCATTGCTAGGTCCCATCCCAACATACTCCCAACGCCCCATGTTCCCCACAAGTTCTCCGCTGCCCCAACATACAGTCCGATTAAGACTGATTCATTTGATGGAACATGCTCACTTCTTTGTGACCTTTAAGGCAGCTCTCTCCGGCCTTGGGCCTTCAGTCCCCTGCTCCAGCTCGCCAGACAGCGGCCGCCTTCCCTCCGCAACAGCAAACGGCCCTCCAGGACTCACCAACGCAGCGGGAACCTTGCTAGCTTCCCCGTAAAGCAAGCCTTGAGCAGACCGCCGTCTCTCCGCACCAGCTAGTCTGCAAAGCAGCTTTCGTTTCCTCGCAGCCGGTGGTATTACTGAGAGAAAGACTTGGAGACGTCGCCGAAAATCGAAACTGAAAGTCCTGCTGCTACTACTGCTGCTGCCGCCGCCGCCGCCACCAGCGCTGGTTGGTGACTAGACTAGCAGCTTTTCCGAACGTCTTTCTTCGGCGACTTGTAAACACAGCCCATGCTTGTGCGCATGAGAAAAGAAAAACCTCGCCTCGCGCAGTCCTTCTTCATCTCTACCTTTCCCCCTCCTCACCCCCTCCAACCTTCCAATGAAATAACCGGCGCCCCCAGACCTTACCCTTCAAAAACCAGGGGTCTCCTGTTTGCAAAGAGCACATGTGACAATCAGGAGGCAGGAAAGGTCAGGGCAAATCCAAGAACCAAGTGGCCAGCTGAGCTACCCGTGCAACATTGAGCTACCCGTGTATACACACACATACACACACACGTGTATGTGTGTGTGAGAAAGAGCGCGCGTGTTGTGCCTGTGGGAATTTTCAAAAAGGGCTGGGGTGGGTTTTTTGTAAGTTTTCAAAGGGGGGGGGTTATACAGGCTCATCCACAAAATTTTTTGCAAGTTGCAACTGCAAAAAATCGAAGCAAACCATCCCTCCACCATTGCAGAGAGGGGGAGAGACAGATCCTACAACAGTGTGACCACCAGGCTTCAGCGCTTTCTACTCCTAGCAAGCAGTCGCTGCTAGGCCTGCACAAAGAAATGCAAACGGGCAACTAAAGGAAGATTCCCAGCATGCCTTTGCCCTCCAGCTCTCCCTTCTACAGACAAATACAAATTGTGTGTCAACACACACAAAAAATCACACACCCTTCCAGCTAGCGCTCTCCCCTTCCCAGTGCAACGAGGTACTGGTGCCAATGGCGAAGCTCCTTGGTAGCAGCTCCTGACTCGGATGGGGAGAAAAGGGGCGATTCTCAACCACCAGCACCATTCACAGCGCAGCCTACCGGGAGGGAGAGACAGCCCGTTGCGCAGCCAGTGCTGGAATTCTCCCTGTTCACTGTGCTTGCCGGTGTGAGTGACATTCTGCCAGCATCCTCTGCCTTCTGGGCGCCCCCTTCGATATGGCACCCTTATGTAAAAATTGAAAGACATGTTCATGTCGCTAAAACCGGTTTTTGTGACGCGAGGTAGTAAGAATGGGTTTCGAATTCCCAGTCTCTTGCTTTCCCGTTCACGATGATAGCGCACTTGTATCCTCAGCACAAAGGAGACGAGAGAGCCTGTGGCTCTGCAGATATGAAGTGATGGCCGACGCCAATGAGAGCGCGCAAGGGGCAGAGAGGCAGCTGTTTTAGCGCAAATAGCACCCCCTTCCTCTCTTTCTCGTGGTTGACAGAGAGCATAGGCCAGGGGGGGTGGCCAACCCACAGCACACCACGTGCCACTTTTTCGGTACAGAGTATTGAACGTGCCACTCCTCCTTAATGTAACACCCGGTTGCCCTGTTGGCCCGCCCCTTCCGGCCGTCAGCTGTAGAATCCTGTTCTTCTAGTTCCTGACCCTGTCGTGCCCCATTCCCTCCCACTTCCCGTCCCGTCCAAAAAGCCATGCCAGCTGCCGAGGTTTGTCTGGAGCGGGTCTGGTGCTTTCTGGATGGGGAGGGGATTGCCAGCAGCTGCCTCTAGCAGTGTCTGGGTCCATCGCTTCCCAGTGCGCCCGCCTGCGCCAGCCGGCACAATGGCCCGGAGCACCCCAGCATGTTTTGCAGCCATTGTGGCCAGCCATTGGCCGGCTTCACTCTGGCTCGGCAGCAGCAGCGCTCACTGCTGCACCAAAGCAAACCGCACAGCTGGGCCCAGATGCCGTGCAAAGCACCTTGGAGCGGGTCCAGGACACCTCACCCAGGGCAGGTAGTAGGCCGTGGTCCAGACAATGGTGACTTTGTGTGCGCCATTTAGAAAGTGTCCGCATATTGGCCACTCCTGGCATAAACACAAGTCTCTCTATTGCACACCAGTCAGAGGTGGGCAAGCAGAGTCAACGTGGCACAGACTGGTTGTCCTCTGTCTCAGGCAGCCTGCCAGGGTGGTAAGCTGAATTATGGTGCAAGGCTAGAGGTATCACTAGAATTTTCGTTACCCGGTGCGAGAGTTCCTCGTGTCACTAAGGTTTGTGTCACCCAGGCTGCAATCCTATAAAAACACTTTCCTTTCCTGGGAGTAACAGCGCATTCCAGTAAACCAGCTCCTCCACTGGTGCAGCAATGGTGGAGGGAGAACTGGAGACTTTGGGAGGGATTTAAATTCCCTTTAAAGGGAATGTAAAGGGGATTTTGTCAGGGTTAGCTCACCAGATCCAAGAAATTTCCTGTCTGAATGGTGCAGGGCCCTGATGCTTGGGCAAGCATGGCTACCATGGACTCTGTATATGTAAATATATGTAATATATGTATTTGTAATATATATAATATATGTAAAGGGTTCAGAGCCACCAAAGCAGACCCCTGCGTGTATACAAGAGGGTCTGGAGACAAACAAATGCTTTTGTTATCTTTTGTTGACGATATCTGTGTAATTGCGCAAGAGGAACAACAAATTGAACATGTAATACAGGCACTAGAAAAACAATTCAAACTGAAGGATCTAGGAGAGATCCAGAATTATTTGGGTGTTAGTATTCAGAAGTGACCAGAGCAAGGTTATGCTCTGAGTCAAAAAGAGAAAATAGAACAACTTCTGTATAAGTGTGGCATGGAGCAATGTAAAGGAGTGAAGACACCCATGGTCACAGACTTTCTCAAAGGTGAAAGTGAGGAAAGTCCAGAATGTGATAAAGATATGTACCAATCAGTAATTGAGAGTCTGCTATATTTGGCACAGTGGTCCAGACCAGATATTGCAAATGGCAATAATATGCCAATAAAAGTTGGCATATTAAGCAGATACGTATCTTCTCCCAAGCAGAGGCATTGGCTAGCAGTAAAAAGGGTCCTGAGATATTTGAAAGGAACCAGTGACCAATGTCTGACTATTAGGCCCACAGGTCCACTAGAATTAACTGCCTATGTGGATGCAGACTGGGCTAGATAACAGAAAGTCTACATCAGGGCTGGTAGTGAAATTTGCAAATACCCTGATAGGATGGAAATCTGTCAAACAAACCTATATAGCCATGTCCACTGCTGAAGCAGAATTTGGAGCACTTTCACATCTATGTACGGAAATGATTTGGTATGTTCAACTGGTAAAAGATTTGAATGTACAAATAAAGAATCCAGTTTTGGTGCATGAAGATAACGAAACGTGTATAGCCATGGCCATGTCAGAAAGGGTTAAAAGTTGCAGTAAGCATGTGGATATTCGCTACTGCAACGTGTGAGAGGCCATAAAAGAAAAACTAATTGAGTTACAGTATTGTCCTACAGAAGAAAATGTAGCTGATATTATGACCAAGCCACTAGGTGCAATTAAACATGGTAAAATGGTAGAAAAACTTGGCATGATAGACTGTAAACACTCTTCAGACTGAAATTTGGAGGGGTGTAAGGATTAGCTCACCATATCCAAGAAATTTCCTTTCTGAATGGTGCAATGGCTACCATGAACTCTGTATATGTAAATATCTCCATGTAATGTAACATGAAAAAATGCTGAATCACTGTGACTAAGCACCTGTGAACAAAGGCTGATGCAATACATAATAAGATGCATCAAGCTGCACTATGATTGGTGGAAAGAACTATATAAGGAGGCTGGCAGAGCCCACCTGTGTGGGTTGTTGTGTGGAGTTGAGAGAGCTGGAGTCTATGCTGTGGAGTTTTGTATATAAGAAGCTGCTTATCTGTAAATATGTAAATACAGGCTTGGTGGTGGACATCTGCCTTGTCTGTTTTACTTTCATCGGCGGAGGAACGACCTTGGAGCAAGCGTGCCGTTGCACTCCGCTAGAGGCAAGCTCATTAGGCTCGGCATTTCTTAATAGATTTAAATCCCCTTTCCCTTCCAAACTCTCCCATTCTGCCCTCCACCACTGCTGCACCAGTGGAGGAGCTGGGTAGGATTGTGCTGTAGGTTTCATTGAACACAATGGGACTTTACTTCTGAGTAGATGTGCATAGGATTGTGCTGCCAGTGTGATAACTCATGGTGTTAATTAATTTTATTTTAACTTTATTAACTTTTTTTTAACCCCATTAACTTTATTTTAATATATACCAGTACAGGTCACCCAACAAATCAGTAACCAACAAAAACTAGTGGCCAACTCAATGACACATAAGAGTTCTAATATTAGCTTTGATACATAGAAATGAGAGCTGACTCATGTTGTTGTTCAGTCGTTAAGTCGTGTCCAACCCTTCGTGATCCCATGAACCATATCCCGCCAGACCTTCCTGTCCTCCACTATCTTCCTGAGTCCGCTCATTTTCATGTTCGTTCCATCGGTGATGCAGTATAACCATCTCATCCTTTGCCTTCCCCTTCTCCTTTTGCCTTCAATCTTTCCCAGCATCAGAGTCTTCTCCAGAGAGTCCTGTCTTCGCATTAGGTGGCCAAAATATTTGAGTTTTGAGGGTTGATTTCATTTAGGATTGACTGATTTGATCTCCTAGCAGTCCAAGGGACTCTCAGGAGTCTTCTCCAGCACCACAGTTCAAAAGCATCTATTCTTCGGCGCTCAGCCTTCCTTATGGTCCAACTCTCTCAACCATACATTGCTACTGGGAACACCATCGCCCTGACTATGCGAACTTTTGTTGGCATGGTGATATCTCTGCTTTTTATTATGCTGTTTACGTTTGCCATAGCTTTCCTTCCAAGGAGTAAGCATCTTTTAATTTCATGGCTGCTGTCTCCGTCTGCAGTGATCTTGGAACCCAAAAAAGTAAAATCTGTTACTGCTTCCATTTCTGCCCCTTCTATTTGCCAGGAATTGATGGGACCAGATGCTATGATCTTAGTTTCTTAGATACTTAGTTAGTATGAGCTGACTCATAGTAATACCTTATTGTTTCTATGATGTGTCATAATACACCTCATTGGCTCTCAGAACAATCGGTCTCATTGGTCAATTTTGAGTTAAGGAAATCCACTTTTTGTTATACAATATACGGCAGTTGTGTCGTCGTCGTCCGCAGTTATTTGGCCATAACTTTTGATAGAATATAGTTTTGTTTAATCATTACATTCTGCATTAAATTACTTTTCCAGTGATATATAATTTGATGGTATTATTCTTAAATATAAATTTTCCAAAATGTTTCCACAATTTTTTACCACTAGTGGTGTCACTCTGCTGAGGGTGTCACTCGGTGCGGTCCGCACCCCTTGCATCTCCTAGTGACGCTACTGGTGCAAGGAGCAACTGCTACTCCTGATCCTGAGTTCTCTTCTGCTCTTCTACTGGCAACATAGTGGGAACGTTGGACAGACAAGACTGAAAAAAGCCAAGCAAGAAGGCAGGCTGGCCCTTGGTAACCACAGCCTCAGTAACTGCAGTAAAGTGTAATGGCCCAATCTTATTGGGCCACTATGCCACCGCAACTTGCGTTCCAGCAGCACGGTATGTTTTATGGCAAAAGCTGACAAGCCATTCAGCGTGACTGGGCCACGTGACTGGACCCCTAGAATGATCTACATTCCAACGCCCCCCCCCCCCCGGCAAGTCAGCGCACGAGTTTGGCAGGAGGCGGAGGGTGGGTGAAATGTCGGATGACACCAGGGTGGATCAAGACCAGGAAGGAGGCAGTATCAGCAGCAGCGGCACCACCAATATCCTACCCTCCTTCCCGGCCCCAATCTGCCTTCCTGGGTTCATTTGGATTTGCGCCAGCAAACTCTCTGGCGCAGATCCAAGTAGACCCAGTGGGGCAGTGAGGGTTTACTCCAGGCAAGATAACATATGTTCCCTTATCTGGAGGAGACTTCCAGGACTCACACACACACACAGGGTGCAGCCCATGCTCCCCTGGCGGGGCTCCATAAGCAAGGGGGGTATTTAATTAGGATCAGACTGTAAATGTTTATGATTCTCGAGAGCTGATAAATCTGGTGGCAGCAAGTCGGTACAGTCAAGAATCTCTTATCAATGAAAGGTCCAAAGGAGAGTAACTCATGGGAAAGGCGCTTGACTGAAAGCAATGTATCTCTGGGACTTATCAAGAAAATTTCTTGAAAAAGGAAGGAGAGGCTGCTGCTGCTGCTGCAGAATTTATTCCTTTGTCAATCTTCAAATTCTCTCTATTAAACATGTTACGAATCTGAGCCCACGGCTTTAAAGTACAGTACAAAGATGGAGAAAATATTTTTAATTTTCTAGGTGTAAATGTCTACTTTAAATTTACTTTACTTTAAAATTTACTTTAATCAGCTCCAATTTAAAAGATAAAACAAGAGGGTTTGAGTGGAACTTCCCTAAATTAGAAAAGTTAGAATTTGCAGTATTTGTCATATTTTAACTTTGCACCCAGTTTAGTTCCTGCTAAACATTCATTGAATTTTGCATCTATTTCCTGGCTCTGAGCTCCAGTGAACAAAGTCTTCCAATCACCCACTTCACCTGCATAGAAATAAGGAAAAATTAACAATATTTATGAATTACTGTATATAATGTCAGAGATCAAATACATAATTTTGGAATGTTGTGACCAGTGAGTTGTCCTGATTTACATCTTTTAGGACTAGAGACATGGAGGCCTGGAAAAATTGGACAACGGAAAAAAGCAGCCTCTGGAAAATCCCTGGCACTGGTAAGTCAGTGCGAAGAGCAGAAGGCGGGGGGGGGGGGGGTTGTCGAGGCCAAGCAAAACAGCTGACACAGATCCAAGAATATCAGGGCAGTGGGGGCTTGCCCTGGGGCAAGGGGTCAAATATTCCCTTACCTCAAGGAGGCCTCTGGAGCTTGTCCCTTCCAAAAGTTCCCAAGGCTCCCAGTCTGAAACTGAGATCTCACTCCCAGTCTTAAATGGAGAATTTTGTAGCTGCACACAATGCATTGAGATTGTAAATGGACAGCCCAAAATTTATATACTGTAACATCAAAATTACATACCGGTAACTCAAGGCTTACATGGGGAATCTCATGTATAGTGAAATGTAATTAATTCAATTTAATTTACTAAACTACTGGGGGCCAATCCTATCCAACTTTCCAGCGCTGATGCAGCTGTGCCAACGGGGCATGTGCTGCATCCTGCATTGTGCGGGGCAGTCACAGAGGCCTCCTCAAGGTAAGGGAATGTTTCTTCCCTTACCTCAGGGCTGCGTTATGACTGCATTGGCGCTGGAAAGTTGGATAGGATCGGGCTCTGAATTTGCTAAAGTTCAGTTTTTTCTTTTAACCATGAATGCCTGCACTAGAGGGGTTCAGTGCTACCTGAAAAAATAGCATCACAATAATATAGGATTCTAAAATGGGATTGTTACACAGAGTTGTACCTTTTCTGAAAAGGGCAGGACCTAAATCACCATGGGTTTCTTGAGACTTATTTTTCATTGATTGGAAGGTGGCTTTTTCTGCTATAGATCGAATCTTCTCATCAGACAGAGGAAACCCATAAAACCTGGCTATTTGTTTTACTCCTTCATAAAGGTTCTGTAAAATAAAAACACAGTAAAGTTAGTTGTGATTTTCTTTGGTACATTCATTATCAAATATTTTTAAATTATAAGCTTCCCTGAGATCCAGGATGGGGTTAGCTAGAAATCAAAATAAATTAGGGTTGCCTCCTCTAATCAGATTCATTTATTATTAATGTTTTAGTTAATTAAAAATTACAGCCCAATCCTAACCAGGCCTGCACGATGCAGGGACGCCGACGCGGCCTCTACAGCATCCCATGGGCCAGCTGGGGACCAGAGAATTTTACTTACCTCCTTTACCATTCCCTGGTCCCCTATAGACCTACTCCGAACTACACCAGCTATTTTGCTGGTGTAGATCTGTGCCGCCGCAGGGCCTGGGAAGGGGGCTCCGGATCTCATGGACACTGTTGCCACCGAGATCTGCCTCCAATTCAACCCAACTGGTGCAATGCACTCCGATCCGCCACCTTACTTGCACCTACAGCTAGTCTGCAGCCCACTGCTGCCAACGCAGGGCTTACTGGCTGCTGCACGGTTGGCAGCAAGCCGCAGATTGTCAGAGCAGCTGCAGCAATGGCAGTCCGTGCGATGCACTTGTGGATTGTGAGATCCACTAGCATATCCCTGGATAGGATTGGGCTGTTAATTACGCAGCATTTTAGATTTTTTTTTAATACAAGCAAGTATAAAAATATCATTTTTGTAAGAAGCATTTCCCCTTCTCTTCCACATAGGACAGAATTACTAATTTAAGATTATATCTGCTGGAGAACATATGTGTATCACAGACAAGCCAGAAAGAAAATGTAATGCAAATCTCATCAATTTATTAACAGTCTCTGAATATACTGTATATGTTCCTTAACATATGCTCTTTAGCCATACTAAATAAACAGGCAATAATAGTTGTGTATATTTGTATAAATGTAAAATATAAAATCTGTAAACAGAATAAATGACATGTGAAAGTCCAAATAATAGATAGAATATTAGAGTGACAACCTTTTTTGCAGTGCATGGGGCTTCCATTGTAGTTGCGCAGCTGCGCTGTCATGCAGCTTACAGGTAAAGCTGCTTAGGATACCGTGATCATTACACTATTGAGGCAGCTTCTGTATAGGATTGTACCCTTCGTAGAAGAATCCTCCAGAGGTAGATTGCAAAGCTCCAAGATATGCAAAATAAGGTTCTGCAGTTGACATTTACTGAAAAGCATTTTTTTTTCAGTTTCATGCTACCAAATATTTTCTACTTCCAGTGTATCAGATCCAAACATCCATACTTTTAAAAACTTGTTCCAATTAAAAAATTTAAACAAGGAAGACTTGATAAAAACCCAGTAATTATCGATTTAATTTAATCAAAGTCCCATCCAAAATGTATTTACACATTATTTTTGTTATTACTGGAAAGTACAAGGATTATTCGGTAAGGATAGGTATAAATTGGATTAGAGTAGTAGGCTCTTCATGATAGGAAGTTCATCCTATACATACTGTATATATAATATACCAGTGCTCAGAAAACTGTGTGTAGCATAGTTTCTAAGAATGCTCACTTCTTTCAGGTCCTCAAATGTCACAACCAAGATATTTTCTTCATCCATGTGTTTGTTCCAAGCAAGAGCATGGTCAAAGTAGGATTTCCAACAAACTGAAATGAAATGCAAAGCAAGCCAGGAACAATTAGAGGTTGATGTTCATTTCAATTTGAGGTTGATGTTACCATTTCTTATGGTAAGAACTCCACACAGCATACAGTGAGAATACAACAATTCACACATACAAGTGTTCATACGCCATGATATTGACCCAAGATCAAGGCAGTGAGCTGTGTCTTAAAAATGTCTTCCACAAACCAAAGGCAATTCTCCCCCCCCCTTCTGTTGCACCCCTTCCTACTCTGTACTGCATAGATAGTACTATCCCATTCTGAAGGGTAATCCAGCCCTTTGAAGTTGATTTTTAGCCTTGAGGCTGCAGAGGGAAAGGGGGGCTGGCAAAAATCACCCCCTTTTTTTAGCCAAACAAATACCGAGGATACAACCCATTATTTAATTTTTAGAACATATTTTCAGTACAGTACCTTTCGACTTCCAGGCAAAAGTACTCAAGGTGGCTTACACAATTAAAAGAACTAAAGAACAAAAAGCAACCTAAGCAAACAATTTATAAAACAATGTAAGGAGCAGCATATTAAACAGCCAGCCAGGAACCAGAACAACCAAAACTTTAGGCAGCAGGCAAACCAAACACTTGCTGACAAAGGCGGCAATCCTATCCACACTTACCTGGGAGTAAGCCCTATTGACTATAATGTGATTACTTCTGAGTAGACAGGCATAGGATTAGGCTGAAAGTCTTGGGTTGACACCAGCACATAATAATGAAGAGATCAAATAAGCTTTCAGGGGCAAAGAGGTCTACATTCTGAGTGCCATAATTTCACATGCCCCCGCCACCTGTACCTCAGGAAACAGCAGCTAATGGACAGATTCATACTGCTCTCATACACCAGAATTAGGCTGACCATATCCAAAAAGGGACAGGGTGCCGCCTATACCTTTAACCATTGTAAGAAGAGAGAATTTGGGCAGGTGCAGCTTGTTGCACCCTTCCATGATGAGCTGCACCTGCCCAAATTCCAGTGGTTAAAGGTATAGGCGCACCCTGACCCTTTGTGGATGCACCAAGAATTCAAACTAGGGTTTCCAAACCAGAGAAATTATAGTCTTTTTGCATGTGGGGTGCGTGAGCCCACGTTTTCAAAGTATAGATCATTTCAGGGATTTTCCCATTTCCCAATATCCTGATCAGCTTTATCTGTTGCACTGCATCTTAATGGGATTTAGATGGATGGGGGGGGGGGTGGATAATGGAACTCTAGAGCCTGATTCGGGGGATTAATTTGTTGCAACTACCAAAACTAAAATGGGAGTGTAGAGATAACTGCATCTCACAGTTAGTGTAGATAACCTGGGGTCAGGATCCTTGGGCTGCAGCTGTATATACACTTGTTGTTGTTGTTGTTCAGTCGTTAAGTCGTGTCCGACCCTTCGTGATCCCATGAACCATATCCCGCCAGGCCTTCCTGTCCTCCACTATCTTCCTGAGTTCGCTCATTTTCATGTTTGTTACATCGGTGATGCTGTCTAACCATCTCATCCTTGGCCTTCCCCTTCTCCTTTTGCCTTCAATCTTTCCCAGCATCAGAGTCTTCTCCAGAGAGTCCTCTCTTCGCATTAGGTGGCCAAAATATTTGAGTTTCAGCCTTAGTACCTGTCCTTCCAGGGAACAGTCAGGGTTGATTTCATTTAGAATTGACTGGTTTGATCTCCTAGCAGTCCAAGGGACTCTCAGGAGTCTTCTCCAGCACCACAGTTCAAAAGCATCTATTCTTCGGCGCTTAGCCTTCCTTATGGTCCAACTCTCACAACCATACATTGCTACTGGGAACACCATCGCCCTGACTATACGAACTTTTGTTGGCATGGTGATATCTCTGCTTTTTATTATGCTGTCTAAGTTTGCCATAGCTTTCCTTCCAAGGAGTAAGCGTCTTTTAATTTCATGGCTGCTGTTTCCGTCTGCAGTGATCTTGGAGCCCAGAAAAGTAAAATCTGTTACTGCTTCCATTTCTGCCCCTTCTATTTGCCAGGAATTGATGGGACCCGATGCCATGATCTTAGTTTTATTAATGTTGAGTTTCAAGCCAACTTTTGCACTCTCCTCTTTCACTCTCATCAAGAGGCTCTTTAGTTCTTCTTCACTTTCTGCCATTAGGGTGGTATCGTCTGCGTATCTGAGGTTGTTGATATTTCTCCCGGCAATCTTGATTCCGGCTTGTGATTCATTCAGCCCTGCATTTCTCATAATGTACTCTGCATATAAGTTAAATAAGCAGGGTGACAATATACAGCCTTGCCGTACTCCCTTCCCAATTTTGAACCAATCAGTTGTTCCATGGCCGGTTCGAACTGTTGCTTCTTGACCCGCATACAGGTTTCTCAGGAGACAGGTAAGGTGGTCTGGTACCCCCATCTCTTTAAGAATTTGCCACAGTTTGTTGTGATCCACACAATCAAAGGCTTTTGTGTAGTCAATGAAGCAGAAGTAGGTGTTTTTTTGGAACTCTCGTGCTTTCTCCATGATCCAGCGCATGTTGGCAATTTGATCTCTAGTTCCTCTGCCTCTTCGAAACCCAGCTTGTACGTCCGGTAGTTCTCGGTCCATGTACTGCTGAAGCCTAGCTTGTAGGATTTTGAGCATAACCTTGCTAGCATGTGAAATGAGTGCAATTGTACGGTAGTTTGAACACTCTTTGGCACTGCCCTTCTTTGGAATTGGAACGTAAACTGACCTTTTCCAATCCTTTGGCCACTGCTGAGTTTTCCAAATTTGTTGGCATATTGAGTGCAGCACTTTCACAGCATCATCATTTAGGATTTTAAGTAGCTCAGCTGGGATATTATCAGCTCCACTAGCTTTGTTGTTAGTAATGCTACCTAAGGCCCACTTGACTTCACTCTCTAGGATGTCCGGCTCTGGGTCAGTGACCACACCAGCATGGTCATCAGGAACATTAAGATCTTTCTTGTATAGTTCTTCTGTGTATTCTTGCCATCTCTTCTTAATCTCTTCTGCTTCTGTTAGGTCCTTGCCTTTTTTGTCCTTTATCATGCCCATCTTTGCACAAAACGTTCCCTTGATATCTCCAATTTTCTTGAAGAGATCTCTAGTCCTCCCCATTCTGTTGTTTTCCTCGATTTCCTTGCATTGTTCATTTAAGAAGGCCTTCTTATCTCTCCTTGCTATTCTCTGGAACTCTGCATTCAGTTGTTTATATCTTTCCCTTTCACCTTTGCTTTTTGCATTCCTTCTTTCCACAGCTATTTGTAAAGCCTCATCTGACAGCCACTTTGCTTTCTTGCATTTCTTTTTCTTTGGGATGGTTTTCGTTGCTGCCTCCTGTACAATGTTACGAACTTCCGTCCATAGTTCTTCAGGCACTCTGTCTACCAGGTCTAATGCCCTAAATCTATTCTTCACCTCCACTGTATACTCATAAGGGATATGGTTTAGGTCATATCTGACTGGTCTAGTGGTGTTCCCTACATTCTTCAGTTTAAGCCTGAATTTTGCAATAAGAAGCTCATGATCTGAGCCACAGACAGCTCCAGGTCTTGTTTTTACTGACTGTATAGAGCTTCTCCATCTTTGGCTGCAAAGCACATAATCTATCTGGTTTCGGTATTGACCATCTGGTGATGTCCATGTGTAGAGTCGCCTCTTGTGTTGTTGGAAAAGAGTGTTTGCTATGACCAGCGTGTTCTCTTGACAGAACTCCGTTAGCCTTTGCCCTGCTTCATTTTGCGCTCCGAGGCCAAACTTGCCTGTTGTTCCGTTTATTTCTTGATTTCCTACTTTAGCATTCCAGTCTCCTATGATGTAAAGGACATCTTTTTTGGGTGCTAGTTCTAGAAGGTGTTGTAGGTCTTCATAGAACCGGTCAACTTCATCTTCTTTGGCATCAGTGGTTGGGGCATACACTTGGATTACTGTAATGTTGAATGGTTTGCCTTGGATTCGAACTGAAATCATTCTGTCGTTTTTGAGGTTGCACCCCAGTACTGCCTTTCCCACTCTTTTGTTGACTATGAGGGCTACTCCATTTCTTCTAAGGGATTCATGCCCACAGTAGTAGATATGATGGTCACCTGACTTAAATTCGCCCATGCCCGTCCATTTTAGTTCGCTGATTCCCAAGATGTCAATGTTCAATCTTATCATCTCATTTTTGACCACATCCAGCTTGCCTTGATTCATAGACCTCACATTCCATGTTCCTAAGCAGTATTGCTCCTTGCAGCATTGGATTTTCCTTTCAACCTCAGACACATCCACAGCTGGACGTCCTTTCGGCTTTGGCCCAACCGCTTCACTCTTTCTGGGTCTACTTGGAATAGTCCTCCGCTCTTCCTCAGTAGCATATTGGACACCTTCCGACCTGAGGGGCTCATCTTCCGGCGTCATATCTTTTAGCCTTTTGGAACTGTTCATGGGATTTTCTTGGCAAGGTTACTGGAGTGGGTTGCCATTTCCTTCCCCAGTGGATCACTTTTAGTCAGAACTCTCTGCTACGACCTGTCCGTCTTGGGTGTCCCTGCACGGCATAGCTCATGGCTTCATTGAGTTACGCAAGCCCCTTCGCCACGACAAGGCAATGATCCATGAAGGAGGTATATACACTTATCTTGGAGTAAGTCACGTTGAATTTAACAGAGCAATCCTATGCATTTATACAGTACTCAGAAGTAAGCCCCACTAAGTGTTCTCCTGGGAGGGTTTTTTCCCAAATGGCCCCTCTCTGCCTGGTCTCTGTAGGTTGATGGCAGCAGATACAAACTACCAAGGTTCTTCCCCATTCAGCTTCTGGCCCAGTAAAGGGAAAGCGGGGAGCGTACAAGCTAACCACTAGATTCTACTACCCTTGGCCAGCCTTACTTCTCCTGGGATTTTTTTTACATGACAGGGAGTAACTCCCAGGTACAAGATTGCAGACGTATTCCAATCTTAAAGCACAGAACTGAACATTTGATTGATACAAAGTGAATGACTGAAAGTGTCTTTTTAGAAACATAAAAAGCCACCGGGCACCCCGATCCTGCCTAAGATGTGGCAGCCAGCCATAATGGCCGGCTGCGGCCCGTGCTGGCACAGCTTTCATCCCCTTCCCCCAGTGTAAGCCCCAATGGGCCTCCTATGATGTGTGCCAGCTATTTAGCTGGCGCATGTCCGGGGAGGCCATGTAAGGCCAGCCTGACCCGGGAAGAGAATGGGAATATTAGCGCAGCCCGGCGCCAATATCCTCACTCCTCCCAGGTCGTGCTGGCCAATGGCCCCCACCCCCGACACCCTGACCCACCCTCCCCATGCCCTCCCACCACCCGGCGTAGGGCTTACCTGTGTCCAGTGGTGCAGAGTCCAGGGGATGACAACATGATCAGCGCCAGCCTCCATGCCGGCACTGCTTACTTTCCCAGTGCCAAGGAAGTGCTTTACAGCACTTTCGCGATACCCAAGGCCAGCGGAGTGCGTGCTCCACAGGCCTATATATAGGGTGGTGGGTCCATCTAGCTCAGTACTGTCAACACTGACTGGCAGGGACTATCCAAGATTTCAGATGAGAATGGCCCTCTGTCCTTCCTGGAGATCATAACTGAATAAACAAAAGTGTGGATCTATGTTCTGAATTAATTAATCTAAACTAGGAGACAGGTCAAAAGCCATTGTCTGGAATTCATTTTTGCCCGTTTCAGTTCCCCAAGACAATATCTACTTCAATTCATAGAAAATCCCTGTTTGTGAAAGATACCTGCCTAGTAAAACTTAACCATATCATAATCTCTTAATTAGTTATAGCTAGGGGCAGGAGAAAATGGTGACAACGAAATAAAAACACATAACACTAACAAAATCTGCTAAAAAAATCTAATAAAAAAATGAAACCATGTAATTTTGCATCATTCTTCATCTGCTGACACTAGTACACAACCTATACCACATATCTAGTACACTTTTAAAACTGCTACAATTGATAAAAAGGGGGGAAATTGGAATAAAAACATAACTCCGCTTTCTGCTGTTTCATTTTGATTAAACACTGAAATCTGTGAAAAATAAAACCATTTTCTCCCACCTCTAGTTATAGCTGGGTCCTAAGGGGCTGACCTAAATGCTAGCCCACTGGCATGTGCAGCTGGCTTGCAGCATCACATGTGTGGACTGGCAGCAGCATAGGGGAGCTGGGGACTGGGGAGCTGCTGAGCAGGGAAGGGGCAGGGAGGGAGGTGGAACGGGGAGGGAGGGGTAGTTAATTGGCAGCACTCAAGTGCGCTAGTATCCTGGGCTCCCTCCTTCCCCCTCTCTTACTCTCCTCAGTTGTGTGCAAGCAAAATAGCAGGGGCAATTCGGAGGAGATCCATTGGGGGAGCAGAGGCTTACCCCCAGGTAACAGAACGAAAGTCCCCTTACCTTAAGGCTTAAGGAGACCTCCAGACTGACCCCCTGTTAGATGCAGCGCATGCTCCATTGGCGCTGCTGCATCGGCACAGGAGGCTTTAGAGAGGATTGGGCCATAATCAGAGACTCAGGGATTGAGAGTCAACAGCATCTCTTCCTGCACTCAAAACAGCCTATAATTTGAAACCAGTTTCAGTTTTAACATGTTGAACACAGAGGCATTTGGAAGCAAGTTTCACATCAGGCAGAATTTGGGAACAGAGTCCTAGGGTTTGAAATACAAAAGGGAAAAGCTTCTAACAAAATATACCTTCACCACTCATGAACTTTTGGAAGAATTCGTCCCAGGAGCTGACATTTGGAAGGGTAGGATTTTTGTTGTAGAAGTGGTAATAGGATACAGCTGCATCTTTTGGGTTTCGGAAAACCACCAATATCTATTAAAATTATAACAGAGGAATATTAGATTCTTTAGTTTAAAGTGATGTCCAGTTTTCTGTTTATATGATGAAATTAACATATTAGTGCACTGCGACATAAATTGGAATGTTGAAAATTTTGAACTTCCCAGTATCTGGGAAGGCTTCCTCCTATTGTATCTAAAATCGGGGGGGGGGGGGGTGTTGCCCCTTCATTTGGAGCAGAAGAGATGGACACAATAAGAGGAAGGAAATAAAGTAGACATCTATCACAGTATCATTTCCTATTCACAAGCCCAAGAGTTTTGCTTTAGTTTCAGGATCGAGTTGAGTTCAAGAAGTAATGTTCTCAGGTAGGTTTGGATAATGATGTGGAAAAGGAAGAAGGGAAGGGTGATTTTTGTGTTCTATGTGCTGTGATTTGACTCCTGTGACAAAGATGTGGCAGGCCCTTTGTTTAAGAGGAACTCTGTTCCAGAGGCACCTTACCTGTGCAGAGGTGATAAGGGAACCCCTCCACCAACACCTACCCCAAGGATATAATGCATTGTAATTTTTGCATTGTAATAACAAAAACTGTCATAAACAAAACAAGACCTGCAGAAATTAAGTATTCGATGTCTACATACTTAAATGCTACCAGGCAAAGCTATTAGATAATAATAATTGTGATCACCTACCTTCACCTTATTCTCAATAAAAGATTGAGGAATGTTATCATAAAAGAGATGAGTAGTAAAAACACGTGGCGAGGGATAGTTTTTCCTTTCCTAGAATGAAAAAGTTATTGAATCTTAATACTCTTACTTTATAAACACTCCATTTCATACATTTTTCTTCAAAAACTATTTTTATTTTTCACAGAGACTATTAAGGCTGTGTTATAAACATCCTCTTTTTCTCAACACATGTGCAGTCTAACCTAACTCCATTTTGGTTTCTGGCTGTCATTCCTGGGAGCTAGGCAGGACTTCACTCTGCAAAGGGTGAGGCAGTGGCATAGCTAGCCTCTGTAGTACCCAAGGGTAGAATTCGAAATGTCACCCCCGGAAGTGATGTGGGCGTGACGTCACTTCCAGGGGTGATGTCACACCCCCACGTTTTTTTTAATTAAATGTTTTAATGATCTTCTTGCCTAAGGGTACCAGCCCTCCCTCCCCTTTAATGAAAGGTCAATCGCTGTCTCCAGCCTCCCTCACCCCAGCCTTTCCCTCCCACTTACCCTTGCCAGCTGCTGTTTTTGCCGCTTCTTTTGCTGGAGACTCAGACAATGGCGGTGAAAAAGGCAGGTCGTTTGCCGCCACCTCCTTGTCACCTGTGTCACCCCCAGGTGCGTTTGGCATGGCACCTGGGGGCACAGCCCACCTTGCCCCCACTTAGCTCACTGGGGTGAGGTCATGCTGAACTCTTAGGTAAGGTAATGCCAATTAAGGGCCATTAAGGGGAAGGAAGGCTGTAGCACTGTGGGGCATCTGTGTGTCTCTTTTCCTCCAAGGTCTTGCAGTCTGTTGCTACGAGCACAAGTCCTGCTGCATAATAAATTAAGTTCCAGCTGCCCAGGGTCCAGGTCACCTGGACAATCGTTTCAGATTCCTATGTCAAGAAGCTTCTCCCATCAACAACCAGAGCCTGGGTGCAACACCCACCCTGCCATGCCTTTTGTGTCTCAGGAACTGCTCCAATTGGAGAGCAACCAAGCTTTTTATTTGCCCCTGGAAGGACACACTCAAGCCCAATCAAGTCCAGGAAACTATGCTACATACCCAAAGAGAAGTTCCAAACCCCTCTTTGTCCACCCAGAAATGCTTTTGTTTCCTTTGTGCAAACTCCTATAACTGACTCTGCTCTGGAACCAGAACTTGCTCACTTCTCAATTCCTTGGAGGTGTCCACACAGAGTGTTTTTGTCACTTCTAAATTCTTTTGAGCTATCCATGCTGTGTGTTTGGAGGTCTCTTTCCCAATAGAAACCACCTCCATTTTATTTTTAGGTCACTTTTCTTGTGGAAGTGTCCAGGCTGCTGTGAGTTTTGAAGGTCTCTTCCTGTACAGACTCCCCCCCCATTTTGGTGGCACTTTCTTCCCTGCTGAAAGGCCTCTACATTTCTGCTTGGCAACGCTGTCCTGCAACCAGGAAGCTTCTTGCTCTGGTAGCTGTCCTCCCTCTTAGAGGAGCTACTTTTTTGGCTCAAGGAGCACCTTTTTGCTGTATTTTTCACCCCTGGAACCATGCAGCCCAGCCCTTGCTGCTTAGACAGACTTCATACTCAAAACCTGCCCAGCAGGATTAGTAATATCTCTCTCTCTCTCTCTCTCTCTCTCTCTCTCTCTCTCTCTCTCTCTCTCGCTCACTCGCCCCCCTTCTTCGATCACATAACAGTTCCGCCTCCTTCTGTCTCTCTCCTAAAAGCCTCCATTCTCTTGTGCCTATTTCAAGGCTTCCCACTAAATTGCCTTCTTCTATAGACTGACTGGGGAGGGAACCCAGTTCAGCCCAGACAAACAGCGCAATCCTATCCAATTTACGCCACCGGCTGAGCAATATTATGCCACTGATGTAACCAGTGGTGCAGCGAGAACGGGAGACCGCAGAACGGAAAGGGGATTCAAATCCCCTCCAAAAGGGGATTCAAAGGGGATTTGAATCCCCTTTCCATTCTGGGGCTGCCCGTTTTGGCTGCACCACTGGTTACACCGGTGGCATAAATTGAATAGGATTGAGCAGAGCTTAGCTGGTGGCGTAAATTGGATAGGATTGCGCCCTAACTGCATTGCTTTCTCTGCTGTCTCTTTCCAGTTAACTTCTGTTTGCCCAAATGCAGCTATCTACAAGTATTTCTCTTTCACTTTCAACCATTTAAAGCTCTGTGTAACTGATATCCTAAGTAACTGAAAAAACTAAATGTGCCTTTTTCTCGTTTGCCTGTATTCTTTAATAAACTCTTATCTTCTTTTGAAAAGCTCAGTCTCGTGGTTACTGGTAGCCTAATTTCGAGGTACTTGAGGTTGTTTGCCCCGCTCACCCACATCAGTGATCCCAAAACTGTCAGACACCGCTGAATTTGACCTCTTGCTCTAGAAGTATTGCTAATTCCCCCAATTTGGTTCAGTTTGAGTTATCGTATGCGTGTGCATATGATTGAGCATTGTTGACAACAGCTTTTTAACTTCCCTTTTTTTAAAAAAAATGGAAGTACTTGAGTGTTGGTGACATAGTTTCTGTTATTTGTCCACAAAGCACAATGATTATTATCACAGAGAGTATCATTACTACTTGTAGGATCTGCTTTCTTCACATCACCTCAGTATGTACAGTATTTGCTAACATTCACATTGCTCCATTCATTTTTGGGTAACGCCACTCCTCACATGGAATCTGTTCATTTTGATGGAAGCTTGTTGATACAGTAATCATCTCCTAGACAAAGTTTATGAGTTCATGCTGACCTGAACACTTCCTGGGGAATCAAATTCAAGCATCGGGAGGGGTTCTGGTGTTTGTAAGCCCTTGTATGCTGCAGCAACCATTTCATTTACAATATGTACTGTCCAGTTAGTACCTGCAACAATAAGTTTATAATCCACATAAGGATTCCAGAGATAGGAACCACACAACCCAGAAGATGGTTTGATTCACTTCAAGTCTCACTGAATTCAGGGTACGAGTGTGCCTTAGACTGCAATTCTGTACACACTTACCTGGTTGTAAATGCCATTTAATTTAATGAGTCTGACATACCTAGGATTGCACAGTTCGTCTGTAGGCCAGTTCAGGCAATCATTTTTCTGCAGTTCCCTCTTTGAGTATGTATTCTATGATCACAATGTATTCTGCCAGCTTCCTGACATGCCTGGGTCCTTTAGCTCAATTACGGGGGTAGTAGTCAGAGTGAACCTGAACCACCCCACCAAATGTGCCGCTTATACTACTGTTATATTGGCAACAAGTGTAGAGGGGCAGGAAAACCCCTGCCCACATGATTAACAGCGCAATCCTACCCAGCTCCCCCACTGGTGCAGCATTGGTGGAGGGAGAACGGGAGGCTTTGGGATGTAAAGGGGATTTAAATCCCCTTTCCCTTCCAAAGCCTCCCGCTTTCCCTCCACCACTGCTGCACCAGTGGAGGAGCTGGGTAGGATTGCGCTGTGTGCTAAAGAGCCCCAGTGCAGATGTGCAAAGAGAACTGCAGACAAGATATTGTCTGAACTGTGCACACAAACTGTTACAATGCCTAGGCTCACTTTCCAAATGTTAGTACAGTATCTATTTCAAGCAACAAAAATATCATCACCCTAAGAGCTTCTAGATCACCAGTATTTTGCCAAACAGAAGATTACCAATGTACAGTTCTCCAAATGAAGATGGAACCATGGTGGGGACAGAATGCAAAAGCACCTCTCCCCTTCCCCACAAAGGGCTCTTCCCATTTTGCTACCACCCCAATCTTTTTTTAAAAAAAATTAATTAAAAAAAACCAAAGAGCTGCATTATGCATTTGCCAATTGGTGTAGTTTAGCCCTTGCCATTTACATTTGAACTATATTGTATATTTAGAGCTTGATGTGAACCACACAGCTCGGCCTCAGCCCCTAAACTGATATGGAATGCCAGGTTAGGCTGGGAACATTTGAATCAATCTTGAACAATGTATTCACAGTGCCTTTCCTTCAGCCGTGGATATTCACAGCTGCAAATATCAGGGTTACAGTCTCTCAGGCAAACATACCGGTAATCTATACAACATTATCTGCTATATATTATCCGTTTGACTTTTTCCAGGTGCAGTTCAACATGCTGACTTTGGAGCAAAACCTTAAACAGCCTGGATCTAGCACATCCAAAGGATCTCCTTCTCTGATGCGTACCTGCTCATATACTAAGATGATTAACTACTGAAGTCTTGCTTCATGTGCGCCCCCCCCCCTGCTTTGGAAATGAGACGCATTTCTACCAGGGACAGGGCCCTCTCTGCTGTGTGGCTCCCTGATTATGTGGTTTTTCAGAGAATTCAATATGCAGGTGTTTTCCGTTGCAGATGCCAATAATGGCTTTGTATTTTATTTTTGGTACTTTTGGTTGTAAACTGCTTTGGATATCATTGGATTGCCAAGTGGGTAGGGCGGGGTACATTTTTCAAATAAAGTAATAAAACTTTAGTTATTGATACTGAAGCCTTTCCATTGTGATTTTCCCCCCTTAGAAGTGAACACCACTCACCACATTTTGGATAAGCAGCAATCAGCACATCATCCTTTCGAGCTTCCATAGTTTCCAGGGCTGCAAACGCCTCCACGCTACAAATAGCACTAGGATACAGCACTCCTTTGAATGTAAACAGCAGCTCCTCATTATCTTTCTCTTTACAGGCAGCAGCAAGTTCGTTTAATTTTCTAGCTAGAGGACTTGGTTTTCCAGCCATACTCAACTCTTGCTGGCTGTTTTTGTCTTGTCAGGCTACTTTCTAAAGAGGAGTTCCTGCTTCGAGTGCCCTAAGTACCAGAGTCGTGAGAAACTTGCTGTTTGCTGACTGTTCTTGCTCAATAAAGGGTATTGGCACAGAAGAAAAAACAACCCTGAATGATCCCAAAGCTGTCACGCTAACCTCTGATTTAATGTACTGATTTGCACACCTTCCTAGTTTCAACAGCTTGTAATCTTTTTATGGCTGGGCAGAACTCCTTGAGGAAGCAAAGAAAAAGGAGGGGGGGAATCAGTTAGGAAAGAACTGAAGCACTACAGGGCTGGAGAACAGCCTGAAACCATACAGGAGATGAATTAAGAGTTCTTTGCCTCTTTCAGAAATCACAGCACTATACAGGGCCCGGGGGGCCCTGCTATCTGCGGATTCACTTATCCAAGGATACCGGATAGCCCCCCGCCCCCACACACATGCACGCGACCCCGACCCCGGCTCTTACTTTTATCGCAGCAAGGTTTCTTCCTTAAACAAACACGATAAGCAGCCTTCTGCTGCTTATTGCAGGCAGTGGGGTCACTAGGACGCGCGTCACCCCCCTGCCCTAGGGTGACTCGGTGCGCGTCACCCTAGTGACCCCCCCAAACACCCCCCCAAAGCGCGGCTGTGTACTTGCCCCCGCTGCTGCCGGCTCCTCTCTTCCTTCGGCCGGCTCGGCCGGCGCTCCAGGGCCTTCTGAGAAAGGCCCAATGGCTCAAAAAATTTACATTTTTCGCGCATGCACAGTACATTTTCTGAGGGCGAAGGGCTGCCCATTTGCCCTCAGAAATGTACTGCGCATGCGCGAAAAACGTAAAACTTCACGTTTTGAGCCATTGGGCCTTTCTCAGAAGGCCCTGGAGTGCTGGCCAGGCCGGACGCTCCGAGGCTGGCTCCCCGGCCTCAGAGCTGAGGGTGACACACGTCATGGAGGTGACGCGCGGGGGTGCGCGCGTCACCCCTTTGCGCGCATCACCCCCTGGCGGCCCGCCCCACCCGCCACGCTACAGTGATGCCCTTGATTGCAGGCAAGCAGAGCGAGACTAAGTGCTACTCTTCTTGTTAACCTTGCGCTTCCTGTTAACCTTGCAGAGCCTATCTAGCACTTAGACTCAGCTGCAGGCAGAAGGAGGGTGTGTGTGTGATTGGGTCTTCAAAAATCTTTACCCAAACCTTCAAGGGTTCCTTGGAACAGCCCAATTCCCTCTGGTCAGCCAATAAGCATGCACTTCAAAAAGTTACTTAAAGTTTATTACGCTTTCTCATGTTAGTAAGTCTGGGGAAATCCGCCACCCCACAAAGGGGCTCTCAAAGGAGGAATCCCAAAGCAGTAAGTGAGTACAGTACATACATGTTGAAAGGCAGCATAAAATAACAAACTACCGTAAGCTAAACTACTTACTACATGATGAAATGTCTAAGTCCCACTGTGCAAGATTGGTGGTCCATTGGTAGAGGTGGGAGAAAATGGTTTTATTTTTTCGCAGATTTTGGTGTTTAACCAAAATGAAATAGCAGAAAGCGGTGTTATGGCGTTTTTATTCCAGGTGTCCCCCTTTTTTATCAGTTGTAACCTCTTTAAAAGTAGGTGGTGGTATAGGTTGTACAGTGTCAGCAGATCAAGAATAACGCAAAATTACATGGTTTTATTTTATTTTTTCGCAGATTTTTTAGCAGAAACTGGTGAGTTTTTATTTCGATATCACCATTTTCTCCTGCCCCTATCCATTGGACAGAGTGTCCTGCAGCATCTGGGGTGTGAAGCACCTCTCTATAGGCTTACCCTACCTATATAGTCAGCATCTTCGTGGATCCAGTCCAATCACCTCATCTTGAAATCTGCTGAGTCAGGACCTGCCCAATCCTGGGTCCTGTACACAGCCTTCTGATTATCAAACCGTTGGCATCATTCCCAGTTGACAGCACCTGGGCATTGTCCTTGAGCCTATGTGTTCATCAGATAGCAGCCACCTGTGGAGATCCTCATTTTTCTTCCCAGTAGTAACTCTCCACTCTGGTGGCTCATTTGGCTGTTTAATTCCTCCAGCTAGACAGCCCCATGACTTTCTCACTGTCTTCAAATAAGTTCATGCTATTTCAAACTGGACCCTATGGATAGAACCTCTCCCATATCAAAGTGCTTGGATCTCGACCAGAGTATCCAAACAAAATATCCCCCTTCAAAGTAACACAACATCTTCCCATGTTCCCAATCACCCCACTACAGGGATGTGGCAGGCCGGCTGAGGATGAGAAATGGTGTTTTGCCTAAATCCACTAAGCAAGTTAGGCCAGCGGGTGGCGCAGCGGGTTAAACCGCTGAACCATAAGCTGTCGATCGAAAGGTCGGCAGTTCGATTCCCGCGACGGGGTGAGCGCTCGTTGATTGGCCAGCTCCTGCCAACCTAGCAGTTCCAAAGCATGTCAATGCGAGTAGATAAATAGGTACCGCTTGCAGGAAGGTAAACAGCGCTCCGTGTTCCAGCTGCATGCTACGCGCTGCAGCAAGGAGAGTCATGCCGGCCACATGACCACGGAGGCGTCTTCGGACAACGCTGGCTCTTCGGCTTTGAAATGGAGATGAGCACCACACCCTAGAGTCGGACATGACTGGACTTAATTGTCAGGGGACACCTTTACCTTTTTTACTAAGCAAGTTAGTATGAGAGGCAAGAATTTAACAGGTTCACAGTTTACCGTTATGCTACACTGGCATACAATAGATATATGTGACCTTGTACAGGCAAATATGAGCCTGGCAAGTATGGGAAGAAGCCTCCAAAGTGGTTTCAACTAGTTTAGAGAGGACAGCGGGTGTGATCCTGCAATAGGACAGAGAAGGTAAAGCTAGTCCTGTATTGTTTAAGTAGGTCATAAATGAAAAAGGAGAGGTTGCTGCTGCAGAACTTGTTCATATATTAATTTCCAAATATTCCCCATTAAGCATGTTAAGAATTTGAGCCCAAGACTTTAAAGTACAAAGATGAAGAAAAGAATCTTAATTTAACGGGGTTAATGGTCTACACACCACGTTAATAATTCAATTCTCATTTAGAAAAGATCTAACTAATGGGCTTGAGTGAACTTCCCACATTCAGAAGATTTAAAATGTGCAATATTTGTCATATTTTAGCTTTGCACCCAGTTTAGTTCCTGCGAAACATTCTTTGAATTTTCTATCCATTTCCTGGCTCTGAGCTTCAGTGAACAAAGTCTTCCAATCGCCCACTGCACCTGTATCAAAACAAGGAAATATTAGTTAATATTTATGATTTCCTATGTAGACGTTCAGAGATTAGATTCATAATTTTGTAATGTTGTGACAAGTGAGTATATTGTCCAGGTTTACATGTTTTAGGACTAGAGATGTAAAGGCCTGAACGAAAAAAATAGACAAATTGGAGAATTCCCTCTGTGTGTTTTTTTCCCAACTAAGAGATACTTAAATGCCTTCAAGTACAGCAACTTGCTATTCCATCTCTAACACTGAGTATATTTCCAATCATTTGTTTTAATAAAATGGAGGCATTTATACTTTTACATTTCAAAACTAAACCCTGGGTGCTTACTGCAAGAGGACGTGTGAGTCCAAGAGAGGGAGGTCTCATCGACCCACATCACCACGCAAACAGACAAACAGGTAGCAGCAGGTCCAGCCAGCCAGCACTCCATGAGGCATGGAAGACAGAAACTGACAGACAGGCATGGAAGACAGAAACTGACAGACAGGCATGGAAGACAGAAACTGACAGACAGAAACTGACAGACAGGCATGGAAGACAGAAACTGACAGACAGGCATGGAAGACAGAAACTGACAGACAGGCATGGAAGACAGAAACTGACAGACAGAAACTGACAGACAGAAACTGACAGACAGGCATGGAAGACAGAAACTGACAGACAGGCATGGAAGACAGAAACTGACAGACAGAAACTGACAGACAGGCATGGAAGACAGAAATTGAGGGCCCAATGCTAACCAACTTTTCAGCACTGATGCAGCTGCAAAGCAGCCCTAAGGTAAGGGAATAAACGTTCCCTTACCTTGTCCTTGATGAGGCCTCCGTGACTGCCCAACCCCACCGCAGGATGCAGCACAAGCCCTGTTGACATGGTTGCATTGGTGCTGGAAAGTTGGATAGGATTGGGCCCTGAATCAATTATACATTTACTAAACTTTAATAAGCGAGTACATTTAGTTTTGCTTTTAACCATATATTCCTACACTAGAGGGTTTTCTGCTGCCTGAAGAAATAGCAAGTATTGATAGCAACAATAGAGGACTCTAAAATGGGATCGTTATTCTCTATGGTACCTTTTCTGAAAAGGACAGGAGCAAAATCACCATGGGTTTCTTGGGATTTATTTTTCATTGATTGGAAGGTGGCTTTTTCTGCTATAGTTCGAATCTTCTCATCAGACAGAGGAAACTCATAAAACTTGGCTATTTGTTTTACTCCTTCATAAAGGTTCTGTAAAATAATACACAGTAAAGTTAGTTGCGGTTGTATGAAACTCTTTGGTGCTTTACCTAATGTTTTTCATTTGAAAATGTCCCTGAGACCAAAGATGGAATGGGCTAGAAATCACAATAAATTAGAGCTGCAACTTCTAATCAGCTATACAGGTATTCTTTTTTTAAAAAAAAAAATAATAATTAATTAAATGATGCCACAATTAATTTGGCACAATTTTTACAATTATTATTTACTATCAATTATAAATGCATCATTTTTAAAAGAAGCACTTCCTGTTCTGTTTCACACAGGAAGGAATGCCCAATTTAAGATTATATCTGCTGCGAAACATGTGAGCATCATAGACAAGAAAGAGATAAAACTTAATACAAAACTAATCGATTTATTAATTGACAATCTCTGAATAAATATGTTCCTTAACATATGATCTTTAGCCACCCTAAATAAATATATATGGTATATCAGAATGCCATGTGAAGGGTCAAATAATAAGATGGCATTTTGGAGGGGTGGAGGGGGGAAGCATTAGAGGTTATTTAGGCTGCAATCCTGTACACATTTACCCAGAAGTAATTCCCATTAAACTCAATAAGACTTCTGAGCAGTGTTCACTTTAAGGTGCGTGGCCAAGTGGTCGTGCATCTCCCAGCCAAGCTCCGCACAACACGGAACTTGGCAACCCAGAAGTTTGGCAACCCAGAAGTTTGGCAATGACATGATGATGTCATTGCTGAACGTCCAGAGGCCGTATTGCGACTCAACATTGCAAAACCACACAGCTGCTGGAAGGGTCTGTGCACCAGTGTGGACCCCTTAGAGGGAATGGTGCTTCTGAGTAGACATGCATAGGGTTGCACTGTTACAAGATGAATCCTCTTAACAAAAGAGATTGATTTTAATGCTTCAAAATATACAGAAATATTTTTTCTGGCATTGACATTTGTTGAAAAGCATTTTTTTTTCAGTTTTCTGCTACCAAGTGTTTTCTAGTTCCAATATGCCAAGACCAATCACCCACACTTGAAAAACCTTCCAAATAAAAAATGTAAGCAAGGAAGACTTTAAATACCAAGACTAATTGATTTAAATTTAATCAAAGTCCCATCCAAAAATGTGTTATCATTTTTCTTATTACTGGAAAATGCAAAAATTACAGCTCAGTGTAAATTGGATTAGAGTAGGGTCTTTGTGATAGGGAGCTCATCTTATATATACCAGTCCTCTGAAAACTGTGTGTAGCATAATTTCTAAGAATGCTCACTTCTTTCAGGTCCTCAAATGTGATAACCATGATATTTTCTTCATCCATATGTTTGTTCCAAGCAAGAGCATGGTCAAAGTAGGATTTCCAACAAACTGATAAGAAATAAAAACATAGCCAAAGAAAATTAGATGACGACATTCATTTCAATTTATAGTAAGAACTCTACATAGCATACAATGAGAATACAACAATTCACACATACAAATGTTCACACTCCATGATATTGGCCCTAGACAAGGCTAAAGCAGTGAGCTGTATCTTAAAAATGTCTTCCACAAACCAAAGGAACTTCACTAGTGAGGGGCAGAAGCAATTCCCCTCCCCCGCTGCAGCCCGCCTCTGACCACTCACTAGTGCATATTGCTATTCGAAAGGGAAAACCAACCCTTCGAAGGAAATTTTTAGCCTAGGGGCTGCAGAGGAAAAGGGACATTGGCAAAAATCACCCCCTTTTCTTAGCCAAGCAAATATCGAGGATACAACCCATTGTTTATTTATTGGAACATATTTACCCTGACTTTCCACTTCCAGACAGAAGTGCTCAAAGTGGCTTACACAATTTAAATACAGTAACTAAATACAGTAATAAAAAGCAACATAAACAATTTAAAAACAATGCACAGAGGAGCATAAAGGGGAGGGTAAGTATGAGCAGGGTCCCCAAACCCTCCAGGGTGGTCCAAGCTCAGCTCAAAGAAGAACCCAGGGGCTGGGGCCCCGGAAGAGCAGGAGGACGGGGCAGGAAGGCAGGCATCAAGGCCCATTGGCAAACCCTCAACCAGGGATTCAGGGAGTGGCTCTCTTCAACGCCCCTGGGCAACCAGCCGCCCTAGGGTGAGACCATGGCTGCCTGGATAGGAGAGAGAACTGAACAAACAAAAGTGTGGATCTGTGTTTTAAATTAATTAATCTAAATAAAAGAAATGTCAAAGATTGATCATTGTCTATAAATTCATAAACACCAGTTTGAGTTCACCATGACAGCATCTACTCCAATTCATAGAATGCCCCCTATTTGAAAAAAAAACCCTGCCTAATAAGACTTGACCATCTCATAAACTCCTAATACGTTAGTGGTCAACCAGTGAGATTGAGAGTCAATCTCAATACTGTAGTGCCTCTTCCTGCACACTAAGGCAGTCTATAATTTGAAACCAGCTCCAGTTTTATTTTAACATATTGAACACAGGGGCATTTGGAGGAAACTTCACATTAGGCAGAATTTGGAAACCAAGTCTTAGAGTTTGAAATACAGAAGGAATAAGCTTCTAACACAATACAGTATACCTTCACCCCTCATGAATTTTTGAAAGAATTCATCCCAGGAGTTGACGTTTGGAAGCAAAGGATTTTTGTTGTAGAAGTGGTAATAGGATACAGCTGCATCTTTGGGGTTTCGTAATATCACCAATATCTATTAAAAAGATAGAAGATATATTAGATTATGTGAGCACAAAGAAAATCATATGGCATTGGTGCATGTGTAAGGTGTGGTTTTCGCGACACTTTCCTTCCTTGAGACTTTCTCCCTGTTGAGAATTCCCCTTTCTTTGGTCTTGTTGCGGGCCCCAGAATTTATAGTGTAGGGACTGAGACAGAAGCATGCTTGACCTGACTGATTTCTTCCATGGATACCCAAGAGCTCTCCACCCACCCTGGTTCTGAACTGGAAGGTTGCCCAGGGAAACTGCCCAATCAGTCCCCATAAAAATGAACTTTCATTCAGGGGGAAAACCTTCCTGCTTAGAAGCAGGGAGGGGAGGCCATTCTTTCAAAAGGGGTTTCCTTGGGGAGGAATCTCACTTCCATGCAGAAAACATGGGGGGGGGGGGAAGCATAGGGGAAACATTCTCCTGTGAATGTCAATGAGGAAAATCACAGTTCAGTATATGCCCGAGCCAGGAAGTATCTTGCCCTGAGAAGGGCAAGGCTTCAGAGGGAAACTCCTGCCCCTTTCAGTGGGCAAGTGCTGCTGGAATTTCTGCAGGCCCAGGAAGTCTGCCAAGTGATGATTGGCAGCACGGGAGGAGAGACCAATGCAGCATGTGACTCGGAAAAAGCCCTGGATAGTAACGAACATGTAGTCGCTAATACCCTTTGTGTTGAAACCCAGGGATGTGACTCATGGATGTATTTTCCCATGGAATAGCTGCATGTTTGGTCAGGGCCTCAGTTTGGATAGTGATCAAGATCTTGAAGAAGGGAAGGATGATTGTGTTCTATGTGCTGTGGTTTGATTCATGTGACAAAGTTACAACAGGTTCTCAGTCTAACAGAGCAGTCCTAACCAACTTTCCAGCCCCGGTGCATCCGCAATGCAGCCCCGAGGTAAGGGAACAAATGTTCCCTCACCTTGAAGAGACCTCCATGACTGCCCCCGCACTACAAAATTCAGTGTGTGCCCTGTTAGCACGGCTACACTGGCGCTGGAAAGTTGGTTAGGATTGCGCTGTAAGGAGAACTCAGTTCTAGAGACACCTTACCTGTGCAAAAGTGATAAGGAAGGGAACCTCTACCAACACCTACACCAAGGATACAATGGACCAAGCATCTGTATTGTAATCATAGCCAATCCAGCTTTGAAGTGGGCTGATGCATTTTGCCAGTAACAGATGGTGGGGGATGAGCGGGTTGGGTGGTGGATTCAGGGTGCCCTTCACCCTGAGTCAGCCACCACGACGTCCTTCAAGCCTGCCATGGATGCAAGCCCGCCACACTGATCTGCTTCTTCCTTTCTAAAAGTGAGCGGGAATCAGATAATCGACTTCCCTCCCCATGCTCTGTCTTCATGCTGGGTTTGGATTTTAAAAGGAAGGTGTCCCTGAACCTGAAGCCCTGTGTGAAGGAGTGCTTCACTACCCTCTCCCCTTCCTCCTTACTTGAGTGCTGTTTAAAGAGATCGTGTAGCTATAAACACCACATGAGTATGGAACACAGTAAGGCAGCAAGGAGCTTATTTTGGAGGCGATGCGCACACATGTGAAGGTGGCCGTGGCAAATCTGGTGGCAGTGGCAAATCATGGGTGGCATTAGGCAGCAGACCCAGTTGGGCCATCCCTGATTGTAATAACAAAAGTTGTCATATTGTGAGGCCTACAGAAATTACATATTCAGTGTCTACATACTTAAGTGCTGTTGGGCAATGCTAGCAGATAATAACAATAATAACAATAACAAAAATGGCGGTCACCTACCTTCACCTTATTTTCAATAAAAGATCGGGGAATGTTGTCATAAAAGAGATGAGTAGTAAAAACACGTGGAGAGGGCTGGTTTTTCATTTCCTAGAATGAAAATACGAATCAATATTTTTAACATTTTAAACACTGTACTATATTGTGTATTTTTCTTCAAAACATATTTTTATTTTTCACAGAGACTATTAAGGCTGTTTTTCTTTTTCTTTTTTCAGCAATGGAGGATGTACCTGAGTGTTAATAATATGTTTTCCCTTATTTGCTTACAAATGACAATAACGGAATTATCATTATTACCACAGAGAGCATCATTACTACTTGTAGGAGCACTTTCCTTTTTTTAAAACATCACATCGATATATTTATTTATTTTCAAAAATTCTATCCCACATTTCCCTTGCCAGAGCAAATGCCCAGGATGGCTTACAAAATTTTCATTAAAAAGCCATTAAAAAAGCCATAAAACAATATACCGTATTGTCCCGAGTATAAGACGCACCTGATTATAAGACGCACCCTTAAAGTTTGGTGCTATTAAAAAAAAATTAATTAAATCACTGGCATTAAATTGCAACAGCCTGATTATAAGACGCACCCCTAGTTTAAAAGCTTAAATTAGGAGAAAAAAGTGAGTCTTATACTCAGACCAATACGGTATTTGCTAATACCCCAATCCTAAACACACTCACCTACAACCAGTAATTTTTGGGTAGTTCCGGGGTTCCACTGAGCACATGGAATCTCTCTGTCGGCAATCATTGCTCCATTACCTTTGATGGAGGGGTAGCTGCATCCATGCATTCCTTTGCATACATGAAACTGCCTCTCCCATTGGCCTCCACACAAGTAGTTCTGCTGACACATGAGAACACACACTAGAGCTTCCCAGTAAAATGTTTAGGACTTAGAGTACATTATTGTTTAGGATTGAAGTGTATTTGTTTGTATCTCTGTGGTTTATAATCTATATTCTTTGTTTCATCCTTTGATTTGATTTGATCTTTTTTATTTGATTTGCAACGGAGTTGCATCCCAACCCTGTTGCAATAGTGCAAGAGGGGGAATTATTTGCCAGCCCTGCCCGCCATGCCGCCTTTCATCCTCATTCTCTGGGTCCTCCAACCTCCAGGAGTGGATTGGCAGGGGTGCAGAAGGCTTGAGAGGGAAGAGGAGGATTAGAAAAAAATTGCTCCTCCTCTTGAACAATTGCAAGTTCTTCTGCAAGTGGGTTTGCGTATAACCAAATGTTAAAGTTAGTTTTAGACTATCACATACAGTAACTGTATCATGTCTTATTTCTGTGTTGTACATCATAAAAGAAACATATTCACAGAGCAACCCTGGTGAACGGGCGGGAGGCAGAACAAGTGTTCCGCCGCCCGAAGCTGTCGCAAATGTGCCATAAAGCATGTTCGCGATGACTCGGAAGGCCGGCTGCCCTCACTCTGCCGCCAGGATGTCCCCACAGCTGCAAGAGGCTGGTAAGAGATCCCCCGGCAGGCTCAGGGGCGGTCCAGGTGGCAAGGGAGGGGGGCCATTGGCTGAACAAGCCGAGGAGGGGGCAGGGATGGCACCCACCGGGCCAGCTCGGCCGTTACACGGCCTGCTCTTACTTCCGCCATCTATTTAGCTGGCGGAAATCCGAGGAGACCCATCATCCCCTTTCCCCAAGTAGGCTTTCCAGGCTGCTCCAGAGCGGCCTGAAGTGAGCATGGGATCCGGCAGGCGGCTATGGTCCACCCACCGGATACTTCCGCAGGATTGCGCTGCCCAACTCACAGGTTACTAGACAAACTTTATGAGTTCATACTGACCTGAACGTGTCCTGGAGATCCAAATTCAAGCATCTGGAGAGCTTCTAGTGGTGGTGAGTCCTTGTAAATTGTAGCTCTCATTTCATTTAAAATATATAGTCCCCAATTAGTACCTGCAACATCAGAGTTAATGAGCTACATAGGGATTCCTGAGGCAGGAGTCAAACAACCTAGACTTAGACTACGGTCTGATTCACTTCAAGTCCCACTTATGTCCCACAAAACTCTTAGTTTGCCTTAGTCTGTATGACAGTTTGGACTATACATAGTCTGTGGGTCCCACTTTGCACATGTGTATCATGATCACAAAATCAATATGAAGTCCTGCCCACTTCCTGGCATGCCTGGGCCCTTTAGCTTAATCACAGGGGATAGAAGTCATACTTTGAACCACTCGTCTAAACGTATCACTAATGCTACTGTTATATTGGCAACATGCACAGAGGGGTAATTCTGACAACCCCTGCCCAAATGATTAAGCTAAAGAACCCCAGTGCACATGTGCAAAGAGGAGAAAGTGAACAAAGTATTGTCTGAATTGGCCCCGGGTTAAACTATATCCATAAACTGTTACAAAATCGAGTTCACTCTCCAAGCTGTAGTATTGTATCTATTTCAGGGGTTCTCAAAGTAGTGGGCCATTTGATTGACAGGTAGGTGGGGTACAGGACAGAATTTTCAAATATATAAATAACCAGCTGTCAGCTAGTCCAGGGGTGTCAAACCCGTTTCATACAACAGGCCAAATAGCATTCATGGCACCTGGTGGGGGGCCAGAAGCAACATCATTGAGCAGGAAATGTCATTAAGCAGATGAGAGCCAGAAATAAGCACTTTGTTCTCACATAGGAACTCATTAGCTGCAAATGACAGAAGATAAAATATGCCAATCTTGATCATATCTTTGTTTTATTAAATGATTTTACTCATTGTTTTTCATACACTGTTCATCTTATTATGGAATCTTTGTAAGCCGCCTTGGGCTTCTGCTTAGGCATGGGAAAGGCGAGATATAAATTATTTAAATAAATAAATTAAAAAAAATCAAGATATTAATAAATAATTTCCAAGCTCAGTTATCACACAGGTCACCCTTTCAGCAGCGCCACTTCTGCTGAGGCATCACTTCGTAGCTCAGCAGCTGAGAGGTGCTCTGCGAAGTGACGCCTTAACAAAAGCGATGCCGCTGATAGGGCGGACCTCGAGATAATTGGCCTCTGCCAGGGCCTTGGCAGCGTGTCCTTTTCTCACCCCTCTTGGTATGCCTCTTCCCCCATATACCATTCCTTGTCTTCTGAAACCTCCTTCTGTCTCTCCCTTCCACAGCCTCAGCAGCAGTGCTGCTGAAAGGGCAGCACAGGAAAGCCCAGCTATCACTTGGACTGGATAAAGAGCTTCCATGGGTCGTATCCGGCCCGCAGGCCTTATGTTTGACACCCCTGAGCTAGTCGTGATAACTTTTCCTCTTAGAAGTGGACACTCACCGCATTTTGGATACGCGTCTATCAGCACATCATCCTTTCGAGCTTCCATGCTTTCTAGGGCTGCAAAGGTCTCCACGCTGCAAAGGAGACTAGGATACAGCACTCCTTTGAAAGTAAACAGCAGCTCCTCATTCTCCTTCCCCGCAAGGGCTTCATTAAATGTTTTGGCTACAATACTTTCTTTTTCAGTCATATTTGACTTGCTGGCTGCTTCTGTCTTGTCAGGCTGTCTTCTAAAGAGCAAACTGAGCTTCAGGTGGCCTGAGGAACCAGAGGAGTGGACTTGCTTTTGTTGACTATTCTTGCTCAATAAAGGGTATGTATGCAGAACAAACCTGAATGATCCCAAGAGCGGTCACGCTAACCTCTGGTTTAATGCACACCTAACCTGCACGCCTAACCAGTTTCAACAGTTGTGTTAAGTAAGTAGTACAGTACAGTACTGTATTATTATGTAATCTTTTCATGCCAGGCGGAAGTCCCTGAGACGGGAGGGGGGGGGAGTCATCTAGGAAAGAGAGTGAAACAGCAGGGGCCCTACATAGGTGGAGAAAACAACTTGCTGCAACAGCTCCTTGCGTCTTTCAGGAAGTACAGTATGTAGGGTTATTAATTATACAAAAAAAGCCTGTTCCACACTCAGAATCTGTGGCAACTGATGATCTTTTTAAGAATGAGTGACACGTGACATAGGCGAACTTGAATTTAAAGCGTTCAGTTTTACCACCCGCTAGCTACTGCCCATAATTCTTCCTGAACGCCATAAACTTTTAATTAAAAATGAATTCTTCACGCGAAAGAACTTGAATCCCTATCCGTTTGCTACCTGTGTTGCTGCTGGGTGGACACGTTGCTGCTGCCCAATTACGACTACGCCACAATCCTGGATTTATCGATTGCTTTGGGCAGCAGCTCTCACTTTTTCCTCGGAGACTTCGAAAGCATGGTTTATTTAGGATAAACTCGGAAATTCTATCCGGACAACGAGATGGGTCACTCTGGAGTTTTATTATCTCTTTGTGTTACAGGCCCACGTTCCTTTCGTTTTCGTGGAGTCCTGTGTTCTCGGAGGAGGGGTCTAGTTGTCGCGAGATAAGGAAATGAATCAAAGCGCTGAGGTTAGAGGAGGACTGGGTTGAGCGTGGCAGGTCTTTGCATTAGCGGGATCTGCGGAGAGCGGCTGCCGCCGTCATTGCTGTTATTATGGGGCTGCAGGGGATCAAGGCGATTTTCTTTGATTTGGACAACACGTTGATCGATACCGCCGCGGCAGGCAGGAGAGCCATCGAGGAGGTACCGGTTGCACACTTACCTTTTTTTCCTGTCCGCGCTTCCCCCGTAAAAAAACACGGAAGCACCAGTGTAGTTGGGAATGGATGGAAGAAGGTGTTAACCGTAGTTAAACCTAACTAGAAAGGTGGTGTTTGAGGCGTTTCCATTCTGAGTATGGCGATTTAAGTCCCTTTTAAACCTTATTTAGGACTAAAGTATTTGTTAGCTTCCACTCAGCTCAAACTCTGAAACTCATGCAGACCCTACTATGATCGTCCTAGATAAGGTTTCCAAAGAAAGGCTCAGTACGTAGCTACCTGTAAGAGAGGCACAGCAATACTGTTTCTATTGTGTATTGGCTGTGCCCTCTTTACTTTTAGCCTGGGCATCTTTGTGCATGGAGGGGAACAAGCCAACAGGTTACAAGCCATAAGAACAGGTTACAAGCCATAAGCAACCTCCTGGTTTTAGAAGTAGGTTTTCTCTGTGCCAGGTGCAGGGGAGTGGCAGCAGGAAACAGGTTATCTTGTTGGCTGTGTGCTCCCTAAGGCATCTGTTGGGGCCACTGTGTGATACAGGAAGCTGGACTAGATGGGCCTTTGGCCTGATCCAGCAGGGCTCTTCTTATGTTCTTATGTTAACAGTCCTAGGTGACTTGATGAGTATGTCAGTAGTGCTCCAGTTTATGTGTGGATTATCTGAATAATAGCCGTTATGAATCAAGAATCGGAAGCTAGGGATTTTATTCTGGATTCATTAAACCAGAATAAGAAAAATTGACTTTCCCCTAAAGTGAGAGATTCCCATATATTATTTTGCCTTCTTTAGAACGTGTGAGTGAGTGAGAGAGCACTCGCAGTAACTGAATTCTCACAAAAAGAGCTTAAATTGAGCAAAGTACAAAACCTTGGATATGTCTTCATGATAGCAGTGCATAACTGCATTCTACAGTGTGTGCCATAATGAAGGAAGCGCCTTGGACATTCTAAAGCAAAACTCTTATTTGGGATTATGAACCCTAAGCATACTTTTATCAAGATTATGGGTAAAAGGATTTACATAGCTGGGTTCAGGAAATGTATCTTTGCCTAGAGAAACCTCCTAGTGTTCTAACATTTCTACCTTGCTGTATTAACTCGTGGTGTTAATTGCATTTACAATAGGAGATCACATATATTGTAAATGCAGTATAGAACGTTGCATATACAGTAGCAACATTTGCTGCTATGAGGATGAAAGAAGCACAGGTATGATGTTGGCTAGCATTCTTTGCTTTACTTTTGACTACTTTGCTCACATGGGAGCTCATGGGTACCATCTGTAGTAATTTCTGTTGTTTGAAGGAGGGAGTACATTTTGAAGTTCCAGGTATTGCAGAAGTTGTTCCAACCACATTTTGTTCACAAACCAGGATATTGACCTGTATTACATGGCAAGTATTTTTACATGGCTTTTAACCCAATTTTTAAACATTCTGGTTGCATATTGACCATTATTTGATCCTGGTTTGTGATCTATCTGATTTGGACAAAATGCAGATCTTCACATTTGGATGCAATGGGACTGCATTGCATCCAAATGCAGCTTGTTTAAAACTCACAACTGGAAACTTTAACTTTCTCTCCCTTGTGTATGGAGGAAGAGAAGGGGAGAATATGGCTTGTTGTGATTTCTGAATGCAGTCATAGCATCTGTAAGGTCGTGCTTCTGGTGAAAATCATCTTTGCAGTTAAGTATGTTCATTGGATAACAGGTTACATGTTGTTGCTTATTCCAGAGGAACATCTTGTAGATTAAGCCGTTGCCTAGTATAAAGAAAAACAATAGCTTATAATTTTCGAACGGAAGCTTTCATGGCCAGCCACAATTTTTATGGAAATGGGAAATACGGGTATAAAAGCCATGTAAAACAAACAAAGTCCAACTGGAATCAATTTTTGTTTTTATTCCAGTTGGACTTTGTTTGTTTTTACATGGCTTTTATACCCGTATTTCCCATTTCCATAAAAATAGCTTATAAGCCTGCAATCCTATGCACACTTTCATGGGAATAAATCCCATTAAATTCAGGAACATATTCTGAGTAGACATGCATAGGATTGTGCTGTAAAACAATTCAATCCTGTTTTTAATTTATCTTAATTTCCAATAGGTGATAAATGTCTTGCAGTCAGAACACCATTGTGATGAAAAAGAAGCACGCATGATTTGTGATAAAGTCCAAGCCAAACTCCTCAAAGAGTGCCATGATCCTTCGAAGATGTGTATTACTGACCTAAGGATTCAACACTGGGAAGAAGCTATACAAGAAACAAAGGGAGGAACAGCCAATCACAATCTGGCTGCGGAATGTTATTTCCTTTGGAAAACGACCCGCCTGCAGCATTTGACTTTGGCAGAGGAGACACGAGGGATGCTTAGTGACCTCAGAAAAGTCGTGCGCTTGCTTCTACTGACAAATGGAGACACACATACACAAAGAGAAAAAATAGAAGCTTGTGCCTGTCAGCCTTACTTTGATGCCATTGTTGTGGGAGGTGAGCAGGAAGAAGAGAAACCAGCATCCTCTATATTTCATCATTGTTGTGAACTTTTAGGGGTTCAGCCAGAGGACTGCGTGATGGTTGGTGACTCTCTAGATACAGATATTCAAGGAGGCCTGAATGCAGGTTTGAAAGCAACAATTTGGATTAATAAAGCAGTAACAGCCCCCAAAGACACTTTTCCAGTTCCCCACTATATTATTTCTTCTGTTCTTGATCTCCCAGGGCTTTTACAGAACAAAAGGGATGCTAACTCTGAAATTAACAAGGTGGCTGGTATTTGCAAGGTGTGATGGTTCTTCTGAGCAATCCAGGTCTTCAGTCTGCTGGCGCTCATGTCAAAGGGTGTCTTCACACATGATGCTTAAGCTTAGCCCTACCAGTGTCCTGGAATCGAGGCTAGCTTCGGCCTAGAGCGGACCCGAGTCGCTCCCAAGTGTGCACCGTGGCTGCCCAACGGTGGTCGTGTCGTTGACCAGAAGTTCTGGAACCGGAACTCCATTGGGCAGCCGCGGTGCACACTTGGTCCACTCTAGGCCGAAGCCAGCCTAGATTCCTGGACGCTGGTAAAGCTACTTAAGCTGGTTTGTCTTAATTGCTGTATAACATACATTGGACTTGTCCAGCATTGGACATGAGCTCCAGCTCATAATAACATTGTAGCCAGTGTAGGTTTGACAGTCACAATTGTTTTCTATTACACATTCACAAGTGACACAGACAGCATCGAACAGGCTTAAATGTGCCTTGTGTGCATATATGACTCTAGTGAAAACAGGCAAAGTGTTAAAGACAAAAAAAAATTGACTTGAAAATCCTCTCCTGTTTATTTATTTATCCTTAAAAGAAACTTGTCCTGGCAATTCATTCCAGAACCTAGTTAAGCAGAAATGCTTGGAATTTTAAAATTGATTGATCTCTGTCAGGCCGAAAGTTCAGCCTAAAGGCTTGCTGTGTGAGTGCATAAGATGCTTAGACTGAGATGAATCGGTGGTGGTGTATTGCAAAACCTTCAGTCCCATTTTTAGACAAACGTATTTGAAAGTAAGTCATGTTCATTTTAATGGGGTAAGTCAAATTTTTGTGGCTAGGGTTGCATGTTAATCAGCTAACATAGTTATATGGAATTGTGGTGCAAAGCAGCTTAAATCCAAATAATGTAGTTTAACTGGGTTGTGAATTAGGCTGTAAATTTGGTTTCTTCAAGCACACTGTCCACATCTGAAAAGAGTGATTTTTATAGGCATGTTTGTTTTCAGATTCTCTTTGCAATTAGAGAGAATTACACACTGTACTGCAGCCAGGGGCTTCCTGTATTTTCCACATACTGCTAGTGCAAGAGAAGGCATTTGCAGTGAAGAATTGGAGGGCAGGAAGAGGGCTAATTTTCCCCTCACAATCTCTCACCCAGCCATTTACCCCTCATGTCTTCTTTCTACCCCCAAGACCAGAAATAAGCTCACCTGGGTTAAAATCAGACCATGGAATCAGTAGGTGAAACATATTTGGAGGGAAAGGGTTAAATACCCTCCTAAATACTGCTTATGCCTAACACACTTATGTTTACTAAGGTAATATATTTCCACCTTGAGAAGGGAAAGGGTGAGTATAGTTTGGATTTCATTGAAGTTTGTTAGCTTGCAAATGGAGAAGTTCAGACCCAGAATGTTTGTTTGCAATATGTAAAATAGAAGAGAACTTATGGTGTAGGATTCACAATAAAAAGTTCAATTTCAAAACCATGTATGTACAGCAGTGAAGAAGAAATCATATGAATTTATTGTTGCTTCTTGTGAGAGAGCTATTTTAGGATTGCAGGAATTTCTGATTAACCAAAATGGTAGTTGAAAAATCCAACTGGGCAAACACCTTTGACCTTTATCATCTTCTAATTTTTTGTAATCCTGTATTCTGTTGTGAATATTTGCTGATGTTTGCAGTGACTGTTCTAAATGAAATGAACCCAACAGTCTTTAGGGGAAAAATAATATTCAGCTATACCTGTACATGTGTGCATGCAGACTTATTTATCAAAGATCCTATACCTATTTTAATGTTGTGTTTTATAGCAGTATAGTGATGACATGGAATATAATTTGAGAACGTGTGCCTTTCCTTGCTTCCTCACCCTTTCTTAAACGCATTGCTCATGATACACAGAATAATCCAAAAGTTTATCCAAAAACAGTGCAGAGTATATCTTGAAGGCTAACCCAACCACCACCACCACCACCACCACCCTAGTGGTGCAAGGTAAGGTGCCATACTTCCCAAGCAGTGGAGTAGCAGCTCTCTGGAACTGCTAAGTAAGAACTGTCCAGAATAATGAGTAACTACCTAGGCTGTATGTAACAGGAGGAGGAGATTTCCCTAAGTTACTGTAAACAACTCTGTTTAGTAAAAAGTAAACAACTCAGGCTTTTACAACATTCCTTCCTCTGATTTTTACAGTAGCATAAAGCTTGCAAAAATAATAATAAAAAAATACCCCCCTTTTTTTTCCCCAGTAGAATGACTGACTAGCTTTGCAATCTGGAATCAGATGTACAGAATTCTGGATCACCTGGCAAGGATAAAATAGCGAAGAACAATCCTATTGGATTTAAAAGGACAAAGGTCCAAAAGGTGTACCATTACCGAAGACTACGATGCCTGTTATAGTTGTGCTTCTCCCTAGGACAACTTTCTGGATGTTTCCTTGGGGAGTCATTTATACCAAGTATGGCTCCCAAAGTATCAGCTCATGAATGTTTTGCAGTTCATCACTTTGGTGGTGGCCGTAGCCTGATGGCGTCTCTTAAAGATATCCATAACTGGCATTAGCTGCCTCTGGCATTCTAAGATATTTTCTCCTTGTGAAGAGATTCCCTCTGAGAAAGACAGGGATTTTTTTCCTCCTTCAATTGCTTTAGGGTCATTTCACACATCATGGTGCTTCCATGTGGATGGTCGGGTGTCAAGGTTGCATTTCATGTGCCCTTTTCCATGCACCATGCTAGGACATGGGACATAGGATGTGTGTATGCATAATCACCATATTGTATTCCTTCTGTGACTTTTTTTAAGGTGGAAGGATGGATGGGATTAGGTCTACACATGTACAGTTGTATGTGAATACCACCCAGTCAGAAGTTATGCTGCCAAATGCAGAACAGACAACATGCAAGAATAACCCTGATGTACCCTACTGTGCATACATACTTACTGTAACTGTGAGTTTGTGAACTGGCCCATAGGCACATATCAGCAGATAATGCACAAAGGAATGACCTGATTGATATAGTTGTACTGTCAAACATGAGCATGTGTGTAAAATACACATCCACAGAACTGGTGTAATACAATAATTAAGGTATCTTTGCATTGTTGGCATGACTTATTTTTCATAGTATATAACAATCTTGTCAGGATTAGGGATTAGAGGAACTGCCACAAACATGTTGCAAGCTTTTGTTTTCCAAACTGTTGATGCTTTTCTCTGTATTTTTGTTGACCTTTAACTGAGAGGGGCCCTGAATATTCTCCTTTTTTCTTTTGGTATGAAAACACATCGGCTACAGAAAGAGCCTGCATCCTTTCTGACTACAATTGGGTAGAAATACTGTTTGCTTCTATTCTAACCTTAGATCTCACTTAAAGTGGAAGTATCTGATGTGTGTATCTGTGATATTGTGCATTTTTAATGCATTTGTCCATTGTTTGCATTTGTCCATATACTTGTATGCATTTGTCCATATACTTGTCAATAATCCTATTGTGGCATGTTCTTTCACTACTGAAAACAATTTCTTGTTTTCTAAAATAGTAGAAATCTCATTATCCAAACTTTGCATATCCACATTTTCTGAATATCTCAGCGTTTTAAATTAGAAATGGGCCTCTATCAAATCTAAACCTTTCTCTGAACATTTGTTTCCTCTTCCCCCTGGTTAGATTTGTTTTTGGCAGTGAATTAATTTCAGTTTACCATGTAACTTTGTGGAATAGCTTGCTCCTGTTACAAAGAATGTTTCTCATTTTACTCAGACCAGTGGCATGGTGCATTTTGCGTATTGTATCAAGGTAGGCAGAATGCAAAGTATGATCTACTGGTAGACCACTGGCCAATTGTCCAGAGAACCTTAGTGCGTGCTGGTTGCTTTTTGATCCTTGCAAAGAATGCTGGCCTTGGTGGAACGTGAGCTGAACTTGCATAAGGTGTATAAGGAACTTGCAAGAACATAGGGCAAGATTCTTAAACAAACAAGTAAAGCCAGGATCACTTTACACAGATTAGTTATGCCAGCTGTGAAAAATAAGCTGAATATGTATTCTTGCTTGGAAACACATCAATGGACCATGGGTTTTTAAAAAAAGCAGACATGCTAGATTGAAGGTCATCCCTGGCTTACAACACAATCCTGTGTAACTCTTGCACAGTGTAACAGTAGATTCACCGGTGTAAGTGCACTTATGTCAGTGTAACTTGCCGTACGCCAACATACGCAGGTCGGACACCAGTGTAACACCCCCCCCCCCTGGACGCAGCGCATGTGTAGTTCAGACACAGGACAGCAGCCAGCGTAACTGTTGCTCTGGAGTCCATCCTGCGTCCGAACTGCACATGCGTGGCATCAGAGGGGGTTATGCTCCTGCGTACGGCAAGTTACACTGGCATAAGTGCACTTACACTGGTGGATCTACTGTTACACCAGTGCAAGAGTTATACAGGATTGCCCTGCCATAGGAGTACAGTAATGTGTACTTAATCTATTTTATTTCCAGACTGCTATTTATAAAACATCTATGTGCAAGCAGAAGCAACTTACAAATACTAAAAATGATATAAAACATTTAGAACAGTAAAACAATGGGCTAGTTCCAATAAACTGCACCTGGCTTCAAGCATGTGGGGGAAGAGCATGGCCATGCATATCTCCCCCACTCACCCACATGGTCTGCCACTGCCTAATCATGTAGGCATGGTGGAGGTGGTGATTTTAACATACACATGTTTTGCAAATGTGCCGCTAATGACATCTGCACGTGAAGCAGAGCCTCTCCTGACCCGCTCAGTAGGTGGGCAGACCTACAAGGGTACATGGTTCTTAAGATACTTGGTGACCCCAAACCATTCAGGTCATAATTATGAGTTTGCAGAAGCCTGGCAGTGACTATATACAGAGGCGGCAGGATGGTGGGGATGGCTTCATATACTTTGTTGCATATACCTAGAGGAAATTTTTATTTCTATAAGTTGAAAGTGAGCAGATCCAGCACTGCAACATACTGAACATTTGAATTTTCAGATTACTCAATAATAGTTCATCTGAGGTAGATAAATGTGGATTTATTAGGAGGAAACAAAATTTAATGTATGGTGAGCTTTATTGTAGTAGAGATAATAAACAGCAGAGGGCGTGTTCAGACCTTGATATATTTCTCATGATTTAAGCACTGGTGTCAAGCTTTCTAGGGGGGGGGGATGTCAGACCCCTGTTTAGGACATCTTTGTGAAACTAGGGCTGGAGGTAGGTAGAAGGAAAAGGCATATTCCAATTTAAGAGGCAATAGACTTCTGACTACCAGGTGCTGAGGACAAACAGTAGGGGGTGGTCCTACACTGCTTGCAAGTTTCCAGAAGCAGGGGGTGTTTGCATGGAGGCCACTGTGAGAAATTTGTGTAACCACAGCTTGTTTCTTTCAGAGTCTATTCTGCAGCCTAGCAGAGAAATAGTCCCAGAAGCAAATCAAGAAAAAACAAACATGCACATGTAAAGCACTAATATTTATACAACCATGAAAGCACGTTATTCACACACACACATACAGAGGGTGTCTTAAAAATGTACATGAGTTTTATTAATGAGCTTTCTTACATACTTCTTTGTACAACACTCAAACATCTAAGACGGGTGGGGAACCGGCGGCCCGCGGGCCGGATCCGGCCCCAGGAGCGATCCGCTCTGGCCTGCACGAGACCGGACCCGAATCAATCAGGCTTCTTCTCCGTGCAGAAGCAGCTGGATTCGAAAGGAGACGTGCCGAGGGGAGAGTGCCCGGCGCGCTCACCTCGCGCGAATCCTTTGGAACCCGGCTGCAGCCGGATTCGAAAGGAGACGCGCCGAGGGGAGAGTGCGCGGAGCGCTCACCTCGCGCGACTCCTTTGGAACCCGACTTGAGCCGGATTCAAAAGGAGTTGCGCCGAGGGGAGAGCGTGTGGTGTGCTCACCTTGCGCGACTCCTTTGGAGCCCGGCTGTTTCTGCGCATGAGCAGGCGGCGGCTGCCTGAAAAAGGTAAGGAGAGGGGGGGGGAGGTAAAAGCAGGGGGAAGGTAAAAGCAGGGGGACGGTGGGTGGGTGCGCGCCCCCCGGTAACTTTCCGATGCGCGCGCACAGGGGTAACTATTTCCGATGGAGGGGCACACGGCCCACGGGACATTTTCCCCATGGGAAAATGGCCCTCCATCGGAAATAGGTTCCCCACCCCTGATCTAAGAGAAGCAATTGAAGAGTTGTGTGGAACCATCCCTGCAGACACGTCGGTGGATGTCTGCAGATCCCTTTGCCAACGATGTTGGCGTAGACGCCAATGAATGTTGGCGTACGATGGGGTAGACGTTGGCATAGACGCCAATGGAGAACATGTCGAGCACTTGCTCTAATTCAGTAGTTCCCAAACATTTTAGCACCAGGACCTACTTTTTAAAATGACACTCTTATCACAGATCTGGGCATTGTATGGCCCCAGGGCCGCATCCGGCCCTTTGGCTGTCCCTGACTGGCCCACATGAGGTTTAAAGGAAGACACGGAGCAGCTAATTATGGTAAAATTATGCCCCCGCCTGCCCCCCAGCCATTCTCTTACTTTCCTTAGCTGCTCTGTGTCTTCCTTTAACAGATGCTATAAGCAGCATGCTGCTGCTTATAGCATCTGTTGCAAGGAAGACAAGGAGCAGCTAAGGAAAGTAAGAGAATGGCCGGGGTGTGTGCGGGTGCTGCGGAGGGAGCTGGGGAGGGGGCATTCAGCCTATTGGTCCAGCCCTCCACATCAGTCCCAGTTTCTCATGTGGCCCCTTGGGAAAATTAATTGCCCACCCCTGCTCTATCAAGACCCACCTTGCCTTACAAGTCTTAGGTGATCTAGAAAGAAATATTTTTATTCACAAGTATTTATTTATTTGCAAAAAAACTCAATCCACTTCTCATAATGAGGCAGCCCTAATAGCCTCAAGGCTTGATGGACGCAGCCTTCACCTGCCCCGGCTACCTGTCATTGACAGACTTGGGGGGGGGGGGACGACAACACCGGGAAAAATGCTAAAACAGTTATCTCCCTATATTTACAAAAGCTTGCAAACTGCAGGAGCTCAGCTCTTTGCAGGGCAGTTAGCAGCCATCTGATTTTTGAATAGTCTCATGCAATTAGTTATCTGATATTTCCATCACATGTGTTTTCATTGGAGGCTCTGCAGGACCCACCAGCAATCAGGTTGCAACCCACCAAGTGGGTCCCAACCCACAGTTTGAGAAACAATGTTCTAATTCATTAACTAATTAACTGAGTCAAGCAATTTCTTCTGTGTACGCCATATGCAGTAGATGCATGAATTACAGTGAGCCCTCACTTTACAATGGGTTAACTTTACAATCAAATCACTTTAAAATGGACTCTCCATAGTAAAACAAAGTTCACTTCTCTGGTTAATGTCTCTCTGAAAGAGGGAACTGCTCTGGGCTTTTGCAAGACCATTCCGGAAGCATTATTCTTCTCTGATAAACTTGGTTCATATTCAGTTATAAGCAATGTGACACATTGGGTTGCGCTGAATCAGGATCAGGTTCTCTCGGAGGAAATTGATGATCTGGACTGGTCCCATTTTAATCTGGTTTCAGTCAAGTTTTGGGACAGAGGCAGTTAAGTTGCTGGTTGACAACTGTCATCAGAAGTTGGAAGGAAGCAATGCTGCATATCTTTCCACACTTTACCTTTCCAACTTTTCCAACTCTGATTCTTCCAGAGTTCTCAGTGGCTTTTGACACCACTGACCATGATACCCACTGGCAGTTTTGGGGACAGGCATACAGTGATTCTATCTGTCAGGCATGTTTCAGAGGTGGTTCATCTTCATAGGAACAAAGGTCTATAGATCTTGTTCCAACTTGATAGTCTTGATCCCATGCTGAACATTTGCGTTAAATCACTGGGTTAGGTTGTGCAAGGATTTATTCAGACTAGAGTCATCATCGATGCACTAGTGACACCCAGTTATAACTCTTCTTATCTCAAACCCAGTGAGGTCTGAACCAGTTCCAACTCTATGGAAAACCTAGTGGGAGAGCAGGGAACGGCACGGCTATCCTGATCCCAAACCTCAGTAAGAATTTAGAAACGCAGCCTGGCGATTCAGCTACAGTGGGAACATGAACCGTTGTTGATTGTAATGGTTCCTTAGTCTTAGCTTCCCTTTCAATCATTTTAGGACACAATTAGGTCTGCACACTGTAGCATGATGCACCTTCTCCTTTGCACCACAAACAAGCTGCAAGCTAAACAATCAAATATTCACGGTTTTCCTTCCCTACTTTATTTAATTAGAGTAGTAGATGAAGAAGCCGAATCACTTAATTTCTTTGTCTGTGGTGTAAAGGCCCTGTGTAATTGCCATGTGGTGGCATTTTGAATGCAGATATATGTTGTTTTGCCTGAAATGGTGCCAAGTTTGGCTTTAATCTTTCAGAGCACCTTTTAGTTTGAAGAGCAGCCAACCACACCCACCTTGACAGACCCGTAGAGTGCACTTCCTTTACAAAAGGGAGAACAAAAATTAAGTTATCTTTCTGAGGTAATTTATTTCCTGGATATCAGGTAAATGATGTCTCTGACATCATTTTAATCCTTCAAAGGATGTATTGAGATCCGAGTGTCAGTGGGGCATTAAGGTGCATTCTTGTACATCTTCTGGTAAATTCAGGTAGGGGAAAGAGTTTCATCCTCCACATTAATACTAAGTCATCACTGAATCTCCCTGACCTTGTTATATGGACATTTGAAATGTTATATGGACATTTGAAGCGACCTTATACTGAATTAAAACACCAGTCCATCTAACCTAGATGACAGTTCACTTAGATGGTGGTGGTCTCTCTAACATGCCTTCCAGGACTCTTTCCAGCTACATAAGAAAATCATGCTGGATCATGCCAAAGCTCCATCTAGTCCATCATCTTGTTTTCAATGTTAAGTGGAGTGCATCCCTCAGCAATATGTAAATAGGGAGATGTTCTGGGGAAGTGATCCTGTACGAGACTGAGACAACCCAAACCTATGGGCTTCAGCAGCCAGCAGAATACGTGTTCCGCTGGTGGCGGTTGCTGATAAGCTGTCATAAAGCTTTTTTCGGCAGTGTGCTGAGTAGCTTGCTGCCGGAGTGCTTGCGGGAAAGTCTGGGCCTTCCTGCACACATCGCTGGACCTGCAGAGGCCCTCCGAGGCAGGTAAGATGGCAGGGAAGGCAGGGATGGGGTGGGGAGGGCGGAATGTGGTGGGGAGGGGGTGGAACAAGGGTGGGGAGGCTGCAAGAGGGGGTGGATCCTGTGGCGATGGTGTGCACCGGATCCTACCCCTCTTCTGCAGCCTCCCCAGCCCCTTCCTCTCCTCGGAATTACGCCGTACAGTATTGGGAAATTGCTAGCACAGGTCTGAGGAGACCCATTGCAGAGTGGGAGGCTTATGCAGGGGTAAGGAGATTTAAATCCTTGGATACAATGTTCCCATTTTTGTTGTGGCTGCACCAGCAAGGGGGGGGGGAAGGACAGGATTGGGCTGTGAATGTTACAAGGAGGTGAATGGTGGGGCAATATATATTATGCATATATATTGTGCAAATCAATTCTTTATTTATTGAGTTTTGTATTCTACCTTTCTTTTTTCATAGAACTGAAAGCTATGTTCGCAAGATTCCTTGGGAGTCACCAGCTGTGCAGTAGCAGCCTGCCTGGTGCTCCCAGCGCTGGTACGTCAGCGGCAGGGGCGGGCTGTGGGCTGGAATTAGAAGGGAGTGGGAGGACTAGGGGTGTAACTGGGTGGTGGGAGGAGGCGGGGTGGATTCATTTCTATTTTGAACTCCCCCCCCCTTTTCTCTCCTCGGACAGACACCACCAAAAGAGGTGGCATATGTCCAAGGAGACCTATAGATGGCCCCAGGGTTTACACAGAGGTAAGTAGAAATTATTTTTATTTACCTCCCATTTTCCTTCAGGTCCCCCCCCCCCGATTGAAGTGCATGCCTTTTTGACACTGCTGCCTTGGCACTGGTAGCAGGGGATAGGATTGGGGCCTTACTATGTTTTGCTTGGCTTGCAATGCTATTGTGCAAGCTAAATTATTCATGAACACATTCAGGAACACATGAAGCAGTAATTAGTTTATTTGCTGTACAGGCATAGCCAGTTCAAACTGGGTGACATGTTGGTCCCAAAAGAGATGAACAGGTAAGCTGATATCGCGTATTTTGTTAGACCAGCTTTCTTTGAGAAAATCAGCATTCAAGGGTGCAAACACAGCTTTGCACCAACAAAGACAGAATGTTGTTTGTGTCCTTAAGAAACATGATTGACAGCCTCAAATTGACTTGGGCCCAAATGCTGGTCCCACAATAGAAAATTAAAAGCACTTTCCTTCTGGATTTAACACTGTTTGGGCTATATAATAGAACCGATTCTTATGAAAATCCACAGCAGGCCGAAAGCAAATGGTGATGAAAAGGATACAGCCTGTACTCTCTGTGGCTGAAATGAGAGGGAAGCTGCTTTATTTGCCAGTATCTCATGCGTGTGAGAGCTCCATAATAATACATTTGTGATGGACCAGTCCGCTGTGTTGACACAGGGGAACAAAAACAAAATAAAAAAGCCACTTCCTCTCTGCCAAACCGCATACCTTGGCAGCCAGCAGCCTCAGAGATAAAGGCATATTCAAAAGACTTGGCAGTCTCTCTGGCATGCTACACCTTGAGTTTATCAAGTCAGTCACGCTATGCCGCCTGTGTGGTTGAGCCTGACCATGGCATGATGTAAGGAACTCTCAGAATTCGGCGCTGAGTTTAGTCTAAGCTTGGGAACATTGTGGTAGCGAAGTGCAGCCATAAATGTGAGAAATCATTCTTCCTCAAGTTCAATATGGATCCCATAGTTCACATGTGATGGCTGCAGTACAATTAATGTTGTTTATATATAGATATATAGATATAGATATATAGCCTGTCCTTTCTTTAAAATATTCTTAGAATGGCCAGCAAAAAATCAAGGAAAGCAATGACGCAGCAGAACAAAATAACAAGTAAAACATATTAAAACCTCAGAGGCAATTCAAACCATGAGAGCATCGCAGTAGGAGAATTAAACCAGTTCCGGTGACATTTTTAAAGACCTGGGAACAGAAAAAGATCTTCCGCTGCAAGAAGCAGTCACCATCCACCTAACATCAGAGAGCAAGGCACCCAAGGCGAGCTTCCAGCAATAACCTCAACAAAGTATAGCACAGTACAATACTGAAGGGTCCCAACAACCCTGTGTAGCAACCAATGGCACAACTCAATAATTCAGAGGGAAAAGAAGGGTGAGGCAAGGGAGAAAGGTGCAACCAACAAATATTTATTGTGGGGATAATATAACAATAATAGGGAACGGGAATCAAAATAAAGCAATTCAATGTTTCTTAATCATTCATTCACAACCCTAAACACAATCAGTACAGAGAGGAGAGAAACAGAGGAAATCCTTAAAAGGGAAAGGGGTGCAATGGTACAAAGGGGGGGGGGAGTGTGAGAAAGGACAAAAGAACATAAGAAGAGCCCTGCTGGATCAGGCCAAAGGCCCATCTAGTCCAGCTTCCTGTATCACACAGTGCCCCCACCAGATGCCTAAGGGAGCACACAGCCAACAAGATAACTTGTTTCCTGCTGCCACTCCCCTGCTTATTCATAGACAGAGACACAGAGAAAACCTTATAGACACAGAGAAAACCTACTTCTAAAACCAGGAGGTTGCTTATGGCTTGTAACCTGTGATGGTCTTTTCCTCCATGAATCTGTCCAAACCCCTTTTAAAGCCATCTAGGCCAGGTGCCATCACCACATCCTGTGGCAAGGAATTCCACAAACCAATTACATGCTGGGTAAAGAAATATTTTTTTCTATCTGTTCTAACTCTCCCTCCACTCAATTTTAGTGCATGTCCCCTGGTTCTGGTGTTGTGCGAGAGGGAGAAGAATTTCCCTCTAGGTCCCAACTCCAGGTCATTTCCCTCCCCAACTCCAGGTCATTTATGAATAAGTTGAAAAGCACCGGTCCCAAGACTGATCCTTGGGGCACACCACTTTTCACCTCTCGCCATTGTGAAAATTGTCCATTGACACCCACTCTCTGTTTCCTGGTCTTCAACCAGTTCCTAATCCACAAGAGGACCTGCCCTCTTATTCCCTGACTGTGGAGTTTTCTCAGGAGCCTTTCATGAGGGACCGTGTCAAACGCCTGCTGAAAATCCAGATATATAATATCCACGGGTTCGCTCGCATCCACATGCCTGTTGACCTTTTCAAAAAATTCTAACAGGTTTGTGAGGCAAGACTTCCCCTTGCAGAAGTCATGCTGACTCTCCCTCAACAGAGCTTGTTCTTCTATGTGTTTTAAGATTGTATCTTTAATTAGACTTTCCACCATCTTCCCTGGAACAGATGTTAGGCTGATCAGATGTTAGTGGCCGTTTTAAGGGACAAGTTGCATATTTTGGTCAAGAGGTCAGCAACTTCATTCTTGAGTTCCTTCAGAACTCTTGGGTGGATGCCATCCGGGCCTGGTGATTTATTGATCTTTATTTTGTCAATTACCAGTAAGTCTGAGATGTCTTCTCTTTTAACCTCTATTTGACTTAATTCTTTAGTCAGGGGAGGCCGTTCAGGCAGCGGTATTTGCCCGAGGTCTTCTGCCATGAAGACAGATGCAAAGAACTCATTTAATTTCTCTGCAGTCTCCAAGTCCCCTTTTATCATCCCTTTCTCTCCCTCACCATCCAGCGGACCAACCGTTTCCCTGGCAGGTTTCCTGCTTCTAACATATTTGAAGAAGCTTTTGTTATTCCCTTTTGTGTTGCCTGCCATACGTTCCTCAAAGTCTTGCTTGACCTCCCGTATCATCTTTTTACATTTCTTTTGCCACAGTTTGTGCTCCTGTTTGTTATCCTCATTAAGGCAAGACTTCCAGTTACAGAAGGAAGTTTCTTTGCCTTTTATAGCCTCTTTAACTGTGCTTGTTAGCCATGCCAGCACCCTCCTGGACTTAGTCGAGCCCTTCCTCCTTTGTGGGATACACTCCCGCTGGGCCTCTATGACTGTTGTTTGAAACAGCCTCCATGCACTCTGGAGCGATTGGACTCTTTTTACCTTCCCTTTCAGCCTTTTTTTAACTAGTCTCCTCATTTTGGGGAAGTCTGCCCTTCGGAAGTCAAGGGTTTTTGTGTCAGATTTGCTAGGCACTCTCCCCCCGACATGCATGGCGAAACAGATTGCAGCATGGTCACTGTTCCCCAACAGTTCGGTAATATTTACATCCCTGACCAGATCTTGAGTGCCACACAATATCAAATCCAGAGTCACCTGTCCACTGGTTGGCTCCGTGACTAGCTGCTCTAAGGCACAGTCATTTAGCATATCCAGAAATCCAGTCTCTCTTTCATGACCAGAGCATGAGTTGACCCAGTCGATGTGAGGATAATTGAAGTCCCCCATGACTACAACCCTGTCTCTCATTGACACCTCCCTGATTTGCTTCCTCATCTCAAGGTCCCCATTAGGTTTTTGATCTGGAGTACGGTAGCATGCCCCTACTATTACATCGCTCTTTGAGGCTAGTAATCTAACCCACAGTGATTCTACGGAGGAGTCAGAGCTCTGCTCCAGCTCTACTCTGGTGGATTCTACCCCTTCTTTGACATAGATGGCCACCCCACCTCCAACACGCCCCTCTCTGTCCCTCCTATGGAGTTTATATCCTGGGATTGCAGTATCCCACTGGTTCTCCGCATTCCACCAGGTTTCCGTTACACCTACTATATCAATGTTTTCCCTAGCCACCAAACATTCCAGTTCTCCCATCTTTGCCCGTAGACTTCGGGTATTTGCATAAAAGCACTTATATACCAGGTCCCCCAAGGAGGGCTGCGTGTTTGCACCTTTATCCCTGCAGCCTTCTGTCCTGCTAGATTGGCTGTCGTGTCCCATCACGCTACCACTCCTAATTCTTACTCTGTTATAATATATACCCTTTCCCTGAAAAGTGCAACCACAGGGTGACCTGACCTAATATAACTTGTCAACATTTGCCGAACCAGGGTCCAATAATGGAAAAGAGGACATTAAGTGGAAAGTACCTATGTTTTGAAAACTGTAATCATTAACTATATGGGATGATGGGATGATAATTAATCATTTAAGATGTGGGACGAGTTTGTTAAATCTCTGTCTAAAAAAAGTATAAAAAGTGCTGTATTTTGTAGCAATGCATGCTTGCCTCCTTTGGCTTGCATCCCATGTGCACATGGCTCTTGAATAAATGAGCAATTGGAAATATACTTGGTCGCATTCTTTGGTCCATGAACCCAGACCACGAGCCTGACCACTCTTTCTCAGAGGGTGGGTACAACAACCCCAACATAGCATCTGTTCATGTGGCTCTTTGCTGGTGTTTCTTCTGCATCTTTTTTAGATGGTGAATCCTTCAGGAACAGGGAACCTATTTATTTATTTATTTATTTATTTATTTATTGTTGTGCTATGTAAACTACTTTGATCTTTTTTTGTTGAACAGTGGTACTGTATATAAATATTCTTAATAATGCGTAATCATGTTTGGATGATAGTAGACTGAATAAAATTTACAGAATTAAAAGCCATGGCTAAAATAAATGTTTATCAGTTAAAACAACTTAAAAGTTCACTTTTTAAAGTGTTAAAAACATCAAAAAACATCAAAACATTATTATCAATATTATATTATTATTATTAATAATAATAATAATAATAAACAACATTTTGACCATCTTGTTTTATTTATTTTATTTAAAGAATTTATACCCCGCCTTTCTCCCGAGGGCACTCAACGCGGTTTACAACACATTAAAATACAGATATACACATTAAAATAATTAATTAAAACAATTTAAAATAAACACCCCAGTGGGTCACCTGAGTTTACATATGTTAAAAGCCATTTGTTAAAAGGTTAAAAGGTTAAAAGGTCAGCCCACCATGTCAGACATCAAAAGCTGTCCTAAATAAAAACGTCTTAAGGCCCCGCCGAAAGGTCTCTAAAGAGGGAGTCGTTCTTAATTCCAGGGGGAGGGAGTTCCATAATTGGGGCGCCACAGCTGAGAAGGCCCTATTCCGTGCCACCATCCCCCTCACTTCCGTCAATGGTGGCACGGTTAACAGGGCTCCCCCTGATGACCTCAGAGTACGGGTCGGATTATAAGGATGGAGGCGGTCCCTCAAATACCCTGGACCCGAGCCGTTAAGGGCTTTAAAAGTCAAAACTAGCACTTTGAATTGTGCCTGGAAACGAACCGGCAGCCAGTGTAGCAGACGCAACGGTCCGACTGAGTCGAACCGACAGGCTCCGGCAACCACCCGGGCCGCCGCATTCTGCACTAATTGCAATTTCCGAATAGTCTTCAAAGGCAGCCCCACGTAGAGCGCATTGCAGTAATCTAGTCTAGATGTCAGTAGGGCATGGGTCACTGTGGCCAGGTCTGCACGATCCAAGTACGGCCCTCATCATTGACAGACTCAGTGTTTGGATGCTTATGTGTGGAAGTGACTAGATATTTAAGGTCTACCTTGCTCTGTTCAAGCAGCTTGAACCATGGCCCCTGGGCCACCATTGTGACAAGCTTAAAAGCCACCACAAAACTTTGATAACGTCATCAGGCTCACCCTATTTGACTACTCTGGGGTCAGTACAGGTCCTTTATGAAATGATAGTCACACTTATGCCTGATTTCAGGGAGAACTGTGGTAACCTGATGTCCATCCAGCCATGTCCATGAGGAAAATAATGACAAATCACTTCCTTTCTCCTTCTCTTTCCTTTACATGGCTGGTAATGATTATGGTCCTGGGAAAGTTTCCTGCAGCTGCTTGTATGGGTGTGAGTGCAGCTGCCTTCTCCTTCCTTCCTGCTTCAGATGACCATGGATTGGTTTCTTCGCCATGTCCGATTCCTAGCTTCCACCTACTAATGAAGTAGCCACAGCCAGTCAAATTTCCCCTCTCCCAATTCCATCATGTGGTGTGTTTTCATTTTAAAATTAGTAGTCTTGCGTGATTGAAAAATAGTTTTTTACGAGCCCCAAGAAACTGAATAAAAAGGCAAGACAGGGTGTGTTTAGTGTAGAACCCAGGTGTTATTTATAGCTTTTTCTGTAAGGTAAGTCATATATTAATGAATTCATGTTGCACTGCTGTATTGTAACATACCTCAACATCAAAACTGAATTTGTCTCCAGGCCCATAAAGTGTTGCTTCTGACATGATATAGCAAAAGTTAATTTTGTGCTACAAAAATCCTGTCAGCTTTCTGTAAGCACAACTTAGCCATGTGCCGATATTCTGTAACAATCCCCTGTAGTTGTGACTATGAAGCAGACACGATGAAGACCAAATTGTTACTTCTCTACCACTGCCCCCAAGAAAAACTGATCTCCTAGAGTTTCTGTTTGCCTTTTAAAATTCATATAGTCTGATTAAAATTCTGCATCAAACTCTTTCACAATGCAGGGCTGGATTTTTCTAAAGGTTCTCATTCTAGTTACAGCAGAAAGATTACACATACAGTGTATGATTTCTAAAAATGTAGCAATGTTACTGATCGTCATCATCATCATCATCATCATCAATCTTGGGGGCATGAACATTGTTAAAATTTGTTGTCCAGTGTTACCTAGCATCCCCAGAGCTGAACTTTGGCCGTGAGAACACGTTCTAGGGTGAACTTTGGTAAGCTATGGCTCAATTTTAGTTTCACCAAAGCTCTGGTTGTACCAAACAGAGGAATTCTTCCACTGTAGCCTTCAGCCTCATTGGGGATGCTTTTCTGCCATGTGCATGAGTGCAAATTCTGTGGGACAGGCGTATGCGATAGCCTCACCGTCATGGCAGAATAATTCATACATGTTTTAGCCACATTGGAGTGCATCAAGTGGATTCACACACACACACACACACACACACACACACACACACACACACACACACACACACACAAACAAACGTGAATGACTGACTGACTGACTAACTGTAACTGAAGATAACACCAGAATGATACTTTAATTGAGGTTTTAACCGCCACCGTTCCAGGAATTTAACACCCTGACTTCCTTCAGGGGGCAAGTTTATTATTCATACTCTCTCTCTCTCTCTCTGCTTGAACTAGCCATGAAGATATGGGTCCAGCTTGCAAGTTTTTGCAAATGTGGATTGAGTTTGGGGTTTCAGGCAATGCTGACTGAGCTTTAGATCCTGGTGTATTATTTATGGCTTTGAAGTGGTGCATGCAAATAAAATTGGACGGTTCATCATACATAGTATGAACCTGGAACCAGACTAAACTTCTTTATTTCTCCCCAGAGAATTGGGATTTCTTCAATCCTGAGCCTCGGAGCAAAAATGTATTGGACATGAACACATTCCAAGAACCAGTGAAATAAATAATGCCAGGAGTTTCATAGAATTGCTGAAAACCACATCCATTAAGTGTGAAACAGAGTTTGCTGAGCTCAGCCATTCTTGGCTCTCGGAACCATGCAGGTGGTTTCCTTTCTGCTGGCCATTTCTTGCTATAAGTATCATCAGTTTCCAATACAAAAGATATTGTGCATTAAATTATGTTTTTCAAGTATATTAAACGGAAGTTCAGAAGTCATGCAAGTGGACTGAGCTCCGTTGGCAGTCTATGAAGTGGTGCCTTTTCCCACTAAAGGGTGAACTGACTGTGGCTTGATAAAAAACACTGAACACCTACCCAGACCCTCACTCCAAAGGGGAAACCCAGCTGCCCAACCATCTCTGAGGAACATGGCTACCACTACATTACCCCCTGGTTTATTGCTTGAGAGGATCCTCCCCACTAATTTTAGTGGAGGGCTGAAAAGTACTGGCCTGCTAGCCCAGCCCTATGGGGAAGAGACGTTCTTGATCAGAATTTTATCTGGAATGAACAGGCCAGTATAACATATGACTTGCCCAGCAAAATGCAGTCCCCAAGCCAAGTTTGGCAGTTAGAGGACACCAGGCATAATAAGAGCAAGAATTCAACCCTTCCATGAATGGGATTATATGCAGTTCTGGCTGGAGAACCAGAGGGGAGAATGGAAACCTCGGGTGGCAGCCATTTTGCATAGTTGCAGTAAGTACGGCACTACAAACAGTCCAATTCTACTTATCTCCCTGCGCAGTGATGCAGCTGTGCCAACGTAGCGCACGCTGAATCCCACATGGGGAGTTTCAGCCTCTGGAGTCCTCCTCGGAGTAAGCCCATGCTGCCTGCTGGGTCTTCTCGGACCTGTGCCAGCTCTATAGCTGGCACAAGTCTGCGTGGACTTGGGTTGGGGGATCAAGACCAGGAAGGGGATAAGATATCGGCATGTGCTGCTGTCGCCAATGCCACCCCCTTCCTGGACCCCAATTCACCCTCCTCCCTGCCGCATCTCTACTCCATTCCTCCCTTTCCTGCCCCACTACTTCCTTCCTGCCTCCCTCCCACCCCCTGTGCTGACGTCCTGGCACCAGCGGGCATCCTTGGTCCACTGGTGTGTGGAGCTGGCTGCTCGCTGCTTTCAGCAGCGGCCAGTTATGTTGCCTTTTGCGACAGCTGGCATTCCAGCAGTGTAAGTCCTGAATATTATGTAAAGTGATCTTGGATATCCAGGTTTAAAAGCCATGTAAAAAGCAGTTGCAGCACGTAAAAAAAAACCCACAAAAAAACGTGCTGCAACTGCTTTTTTTTTTCTTTTTACGTGCTGCAACTGCTATTTACATGGCTTTTAAACCTGGATATCCAAGATCGCTTTACATTGTAACGAGCCATGAAGAGAACTTTCGATTGTCCTGAATATTATTGAGCCAAAAGTCTCTGTTCCACATGTATGCCTCCAGTGCCATCAAACTACAGCAAAGTTTGCTGCAGCAAATATTACACTCGAGATTGAAAAAAAACCTCATCCTGACTATAACTGCAAAAACAGGTGGAGTTCTCAAGCAGCTGGCAAGCCGCAATATATGAGTGGTAGGTATATTCCTTTCCGTGGATCAGCCCTGGTGGACTCACTGAGTTTGAGCAGTAGGACCATCATTCCTTCCCATTAGTCTCTATGGTCTTGATGGGTTTGACTCTTCACATAAGCAGCTGCTATGTAAACACAAATCCTAGAATAATGTTAACAATGCAATCCTGTTTACTTGGAAATATGTTCACTGGGGCTTAGTGCCTTGTAAGCGTACTTATTTTACTGATTATTATGTCATGGATTTGTATTCTGCCCTTCAGCACATCAGTGCTTCCAAACGGTTCAGACAATTAAGACAAAAACAATATCAAAATTACAACTAAAACAATAAAAAGAGAACAAGCGCTTAAAAATGTAGCTGATAAAACTAGTTTTTAACGGCACTTTTAAAAGCCAGGGAGAATAAAATGTTCTTTCCCTGGCACACATATGCCTCTGGGCAGACTCCCCAAACCAGTGCTTTTTAACCAGTGGTACTATTAAGCATATGGCGCAGTGGGTTAAACCGCTGAACCATGAGCTGTTGATCGAAAGGTCGGCAGTTCAAATCCGCGACGGGGTGAGCTCTCGTTGCTTGGCCAGCTCCTGCCAACCTAGCAGTTCCAAAGCATGTTAATGTGAGTAAGTAAATAGGTACCACTTGCGGGAAGGTAAACAGCGCTCCGTGTTCCAGCTGCATGCTACGTGCTGTGACAAGGAGTAAATGCTGGCCACATGACCGGCCACATGACCACGGAGGCATCTTCGGACAATGCTGGCTCTTCGGCTTTGAAATGGGGATGAGCACCACACCCTAGAGTCGGACACGACTGGACTTAATTATCAGGGGTCACCTTTACCTTTTTTTACTATTAAGCATGCTTCACTCTGTGTAAGCTGGATCTTCATCTTACTGCCATGGTGACCATATTGCACTGCCCTGCCTCACCCACATTCACTGGAAGTAGACTTCCTTCATGGTTTGGGACCAGGTTATATGAGGGACCGCCTTCTCCCATGCATTCCGGCCTGCTGTCTCTTGGGTCCTCTGAGGGTGCTCTCCTGCAAGTGCCACCCCGTCCCAAGTTAGAGAGTTGTTGGCGTAAGGGTGAGACTTCTCTGCAGTGGCACCAGAATTATGGAATTCCCTACTGGGGGAATTAAGAACTACCCCCTCCCTAATGGCTTTTTGTTTTGTCGGGCATTTTGGGTGATAGGTTGGTGTCTGCCCTCTGTGCCTCTGTGTGTGATGTTTCATTCTGCTGCCTGCTCTGGTCTGGATAAGGTAAAGGTGACCCCTGACAATTAAGTCCAGTCGTGTCCGACTCTAGGGTGTGGTGCTCATCCCCATTTCAAAGCCGAAGAGCCAGCGTTGTCTGAAGACGCCTCCGTGGTCATGTGGCCGGCATGACTCTCCTTGCCGCAGCGCATAGCATGCGGCTGGAACACGGAGCACTGTTTACCTTCCCGCAAGCGGTACCTATTTATCTACTCGCATTAACATGCTTTGGAACTGCTAGGTTGGCAGGAGCTGGCCAAGCAACAAGAGCTCACCCCATCGCGGATTTGAACTGCTGACCTTTCGATCAACAGCTCATGGTTCAGCGGTTTAACCCACTGTGCCACCTGCTGGCCTGCGGCTGTCCCCTAATTGTTTTTCACTGCTTTTAATTGTTTTTATTGGTTACTTTGGTTATTGTTTTGTATATATTAAATTTGTTGTTTTATAGAGCTTTGTGAGCTGCTTTGGGCACAGGCTTTGGCAAGGGAAAGATGGAATATAATTTTTCAATTAATTAATTAATCAATTAACTACCGTACTTGATCATTAAATAAATAAATCGTGCACATAAAATATCAACCAATTCTTTTACAAGAATAATGTAAAAGACAGACAAGACATTGGTGCCTAGATCTGTTCTGTCTCAATTCTGTTCTGTTTGGTTGTTTTTACCTGATTGTAATTACAGGGATGAACTGGTGACTCCATAGTGTGTTTGTTACTTTAATTATCAATGAACCATATCGATGAAATTTACTGGATAATAAAGACATGGAGAAACGACTTCCATGGCTTGTCATGTTCCATTCTAAGTTCAGGGAAAGAGCTGGCGTTTTGTTCACCCCCTTAATTGGCCCTAACCAGGCAAAATTACTTCTGAACAGTTTGTGTTTCCATTGAGTTACTCAGATGTATAATCATTATAAATAATGATTAAATACAATTTAAGTTAAATACAATTTAAACCACATCAGGAGGAAAATTTGAAGCACAGACAGGAAATTCTGAGATCCTTGTTTATTTGGCAAATCTGGCATATTGTCGAATAGGGCCTTTCAACTGTTGTTGTTGTTGTTGTTGTTGTTGTTGTTGTTTTTGCAAGTACCACTTTGCAAGTACCACCAGTGCCCTTAGAGAGAGGAGCTGTGTACAGGAACAAATGCTCTACATTTGGGGCTTCGCTCTATACCCTCCTTCTCCAATGTGTGCCTCTCTTTGAAGGGCAAGACAGCTGCACAGCCACATCTTGGCCAGCCTCAGCCATCTCCACTTCCAGCAGGGTTGGGCCAGGCACGGCAATGCCATATGGTCAGCATGGCAGTCAGGGCTTGCCCAAGACCTCCTGACGCTTGACGCGGCACAGAGGCGTAACAGCAGCGAGTGCTGCCTGGAGCACTCGCTGCTGCGCTGCCCCAAAGGGCAGGGGGCGGCACCGCGGGGGCGGCACCGCTCCGGGAGGTGGTGCTGCTCTAGGGGCGGGGGGCAACCCGACTTACGCGGGCGCTCCGAGGCCTTCTCTCCCGGCCTCGGAGCCGGAGAAAGCCCCGGAGCGTCCAGCACGACCGGTGGCCAGGGCTTTCTGAAGGTGGCCGACTGCCGCGCTGCGCTATTTATCCTTGTTGTTTTGCACATGCGCAGAACGTGCATGTGCAAAACAACAAGGATAAATAGCGCGCCACGGCAGTCAGCCACCTTCAGAAAGCCCTGGCCACCGGTCGTGGTGGATGCTCCGGGGCTTTCTCCGGCTCCGAGGCCGGGGGAGAAGGCCTCGGAGCGCCCGCCCGTGTCACCGGGAGGGTGCGCGCGCTCCGTGGGAAGACTGGAGCGAGCGGAGCAGCGCCGCCCGGGGCCAAGGGGCCGCCCGGTGCCACTGCTCCACTCGCTCCAGTCTTTCCACACCTCTGACGCGGCATGCCAAATATTGTCCCCTGGCCTTATCCGATGATGTGCCAGCCTCTGCTCCTGCCACACTCCAATGATCTAACTCCTCCCCTCCACATTTCCTCTTCCTCTTTGTCTCCTTTTTCCTTTCCAATGCAGGGGTGGAAGAAGGAGGCACAGTGGAGGCAAATAAACAGATGAGCAAGCCCCTCACACACTAAATTGCTGCCTGAGGTGACTACTTCAGTTGGCCTCATACAGTGGTGTAGCTATTGTGTGGTGCAGCTATTGTGGCATCCAAGGCCCTCTTACTCGTGATGCCTCCAGAAGTGACGTTACACCCAGAAGTGACGTCACACCCAGGGGCGAAAGACTGGAGGCTTTCCCCCCTACTCTTTTCTACTCTAGCACTCTACAGCAAAGTGGTAATCTAGCCCCAAACAGCTGATTGGCACTGGGAGTTTAAACCCCAGTGCCGATCAGCTGTTTGGCACAAGATTAGCACTTTGCTGTAGAGCACTAGAGTAGAGGGAGGGCGGTTGGAGTTTCTGTCACCCCTCTCTGACTTGGCACCCTCCGGCCATTGGGGAGAGGGGGTGACAGAAGCTCCAGCTGCCCCCTCTAGCGCTCTACAGCAAAATGCTGATCTAGTGCTGATCAGCTTTTTGGGGCTAGATTAGCGCTTTGCTGTATAGTGCTGCAGGGTGCATGCTGGCCACCATCTTCGCTGACACAGCATGGCACCCCCCCAGAGGGTTGGCACCAGGGGCCCTGTACCCTCCCCCCCTTAGCTATGTCACTGACCTCATAAATGGGCCGGCCCTGGTGGCAGTAGGGCCAAGTGCCACCTACCATACAGTCAGTGAAGTACGTAGTGGTGCTAGTAGCATTCTCTGAAAAGCACAGTTGTAGAATATACAGAAGGCACATGAAAATGACCAATTATTCTTTTTTGCCTCTTGTTCTTCAATTTAAAAAAGCCATACTGTTATGCTGCTGTTGTGTTTTTATGCTGATTCACTTTGTTTTAGCAATTACTGTATTTTATATATACTTCTAGTACAACTTTTAAAAGTAACATTTGGAAATGTGAAATGAAAATGTTTGAATAAAAATATGTTGTGATGTGTTGCCTTTTGGTTCTTTCTGAAGAAAGATTTTTTTTAAATAAATAGTGAAATTATCAATTTGGATTTCTACCACTCATAAGTATGGTTGCCAACTCTGTCTGATGCTTTTTTCTTGGATATTTTCCCCAACATAATGTAGTGTTGGCAATTCCTGGAGGCCCTGCTAAAATGTCCAGGACTGCTTTCTGTAGTCACCTGCTGATTCCTGGGGGCTCCAGGTCAATCCTGGAGGGCTGGGAACCCTACTCAGAATGTAGAGTGCATTGCTACTACAATGCCAGCACCAACAGCAGCAGACAAACCACACTTGGAAATCTCCTGTGTGTGACTTGCAGCTTGCCAGAAATGTAGGGTGAGGGAAATACTGTAGAGATCAAAAGCAATCCATAAGAACATTCACAGCCCAGTCCAGCCTAAGTTTGGCCTAAAAGTGGGCATGACGGGGGCGGTTACGAATTTGGGTCCAGGTCCAGACACTGGCGAGCTCCGACACGCCCCCTCGAGCACAACTACGGAACAAAATTTAGGTCGACAAAAAAGGTGGACTCAAATTTGAGGAGACCCATAGGAGCCATTTTACCTTACCCACTCCAGCCCTCTCCTGAAAAGTTCTAACACCCTACTCCTGAGTTAGGCCAGAGTTAGGACGGAATAGCTGTGGCACAACTCTGGACACGGACACAGATAGTTACCCTATCCGCAGCCAGCCGCACCCAGCTTCTTTTCCACAAAAGCCCAGCCCCAGGCCTCCATTCTCTCTCTCTCTCTCTCTCTCTCTCTCTGAGCACGTGGCGTGGGGTCCTGTCCCCCAGCAGCCACAAAGTGGGACTTTGTCGGTGGAGGGCAAAATTCACAAACACCCCACTTCTCTCTTCTCTTCTCCTCTCTCTTCCCCTCTAGGGCAGAGAGGGCTGTTCAGGCTGTGGCCAAACTGTTTACAGCTGTGCCTGGGCAGCTGCCTCCTTGCAAGCATTTGCTAACCCATGTCTTTCTCCCAGCCTCTCTCTCCCCCCCCCCACAGGCAACAACACCAGCAGGTAAGAGCAGGGTCTGGGATGGCATGTGTTATGACTTCTGCCTGTTCATGCCAATATATGTTTGACTGTAGCCTGTTCATGCCTATATGTAGGACTTCTGCCTATGTAAGCCATACCGTAGGACTTCTGCCTGTGTTAGCCATAATGTTGGACTTCTGCCTTTTCATGCCAATATGTATGACTTCTGCCTGTGTTCGCCTTTATGTAGTACTTCTGCCTGTCAGCACACATATATATGATAGCTGCCTCTTTACCAATGTGTCCTCTGATAGCTGCCTGTTGCCATGTGAGCAGAAAAATATATGTTTGTGTAAATGTGACTTGCCTGTTAACAAAGGTGTGTTTACTAACCCGCAGCCTTGCCCCCACAGGGTCTACAACAGGTCAGTTATGATTGGCTAGCCATGTTTGTAACCCTACAGTTGTGCTGTTTGTTCTCTCCTTCACTGTTGTCCTTTGCAGGATCATGCCCTTCTGACATCCAGGTAAGCTCCTCACACTGTGACATGCTCGTTATACCTAGCAGCTGTGTTTTCTGTTCTCTCCCTGCAGGCTTTTGCAACCGACACACTGGCTTGTCTTCGATGGCGACTGCTACCACACACCAGCTGACATGTAACCCCCCTTGTTTTTTGTCTCCCCAGGAACATCCACTACCACCTACCTTCCTGTGAGCACCCCTAGGGCTGCAGGCAGGGTGCCCCACTGTCTTCTGCCTCGATGCTGCCAGAGGTCAGGGAGCCAGCCCTGCAACCCTCCTCAGCTGCCAGCGCTGCTGCTGCTCCACCTCCCTGGCTGTCGTACTTGCTGTCCCTCCCCTTTCTATGGAGCAGGCTGTGGTTCCACAGGGGAAGAGCCTGCGTCTCCAGGTCCATGGGGCACGTGTGCTGCTGCTGCTGCTGCTGCTTTCAGATTGGCTGCTGTGACTACCCCTGGCAGCCTCGCCTGGCCATCTCTGCTACCGTTCCAGAACAGTAAAGATGCCCCTTGGGCAGAGCCCCCTTGTGCTCAATGTTACACAAGCATTGCCCCACGCACACAGAGACAGTGCCCAGCACACAAGCCCCTGCATGAATCCCATCCAGGGACTGCCACTTCCTTGCCAGGGAGACCACAGCAGGGGGGCTGCCAGACCCTCAGGGCTGAGTGGGGAGTTGGGGGGCCTCTCAGGCAGGCAAACAATGACAGGCGTCATGGCGCCCATACTGGATCCGCTCACGTCCGCCACGTCCGTGACGAGCCCTTTCGGCAACCGGGGCTCTCACCCGCCCATGGTCTGCCCGTCAACGGTGTCCGTTCCGCCCAAGGTCCATCTGCGTAAGAGGTGACCGTTTCTGCATTGCCTTCATCTGCGAAGTGACCCCTGTGTCCCTATTGGTCTCTGCAGACCCCTCTCCCTGTATCCCTCTCCCACCAGCCTTGTTGTCTGTCTGTTTCTGACCCACCCGTGCCCCTCCCCAGCACCCACTGTCTGCCTGTCTGTGTGTCTGCCTCCCCTCCCACTCCCTGATGATGGAAGCTGGCAACCCCCCACCCCGCCAGAGCGCCTGCCGCGACGCGCCGATGTTGCCCCATCTGGGGGCATGATGAGCTGCGTGAGCCCTTCCCGCTCGCAGCAGACAAGCCCAAGGCATTTCTCGGTCTTGGCCAGGGCACAGAGCAGAAGGCACGAAGGGATGCCTTCTTTGTGGGCATTGCCACGGCCCTGGAGGCCCAGGGCTTCAGGCAGCGCACGGGCATGTCATGGCAGAGGCGGTTCCAGACATCATGAGACCCCCCTTGTGTGTGATGTTCCCACCCCCTCCTTCCCTTCTCTCCCCCGCTCACCCCCCCCCATGAATCCCACGTGCAGCCTCAACGTGGCTTGGGGGTGGCTACCCCTTCTGCAGGAGGGAGGGGATGGTCACTCCCCCCTGCAGCAGGTGGCTAATGCACAGGGTGCCCTGGGGCAGCTGGCACTGGCACAACCTCTGCCCTTCAGCTGACTGTCGCACGCCCAGTGCCTGCAGGCCCACCTGTGGCTGCCCATCTGCTGCGAACGCTGCAGCAGCTTGTGGTAGGTGCACACAGACGAGCTCAGGAGGGAGCTCTTCACTTCCACAAGACTGACACCTCACCACAGTAGCCTGCCTGCCTCTGTGGTACGTTTTGCCTCGATCTTGGGCTGGTGCTGGCCCACTGCTCTTGCCTCCTGCCTAACTCAGGCATAGTTGCAGCCTAACTCAGCCCTATCTTAGGCCACAGTTACGCCACTCTTGGGCCTCAGTTGTGCCTGACTTGTTCTGAGTTGGGCTGGACTGGGCCCAAGAAGAGCCCTGCTGGATCAGGCCAAAGGCCCATCTAGTCCAGCTTCCTCCTGTATCACACAGTGGCCCCACAAGATGCCTCAGGGAGCACAAGACAACAAGATAACCTGTTTCCCGTTGTCACTCCCTTGCACCTGGCACAGAGAAAACCCACTTCTAAAACCAGGAGGTTGCTTATGGCTTGTAACCTGTGATGGTCTTTTCCTCCATGAATCTATCCAAACCCCTTTTAAAGGCATCTAGGCCAGGTGCCATCACCACATCCTGTGGCAAGGAGTTCCACAGATGAATTACACACTGGGTGAAGAAATATTTTCTTTTGTCCGTTCTAACTCTCCCTCCACTCAATTTTAGTGCATGTCCCCTGGTTCTGGTGTTGTGCGAGAGGGAAAAGAATTTCCCTCTATCCACTCTCTCCATCCCATGCATAGTTCTATATGTCTCAATCATGTCCCCAAAATACATCCAAAATAGCCTATTATCTTCAATTGGTGCTCTTAAACTGGCGCGAGTCCAGGGAGGTCATGTAAGGCTGGCCCAGCCTGGGAAGGGGCGTTGGATATTGGCACAACCCAGCACCAATATCCCTGCCCCATACCAGGCTGGCCTGGCCAATGGCCCCCTCCCTCGCCACACCTGCTCGCCCTCTCCATGCCCTCCTGGTGCAGACCTTATTTGCGTCGGCTGGTGCAGCAACTGGAGTGTGGCGGAGTAAGTGGTGCCGGCCTCTGCGCCGGCCTAAAGTTGGGCAGGATTAGGCTTACCATCCATCTCGGAATGCCCAGGCCCTGCCCAGGTTCCAAGCTCTGGTCCTGGGTCGGTTCCTGGCTTTCAAGGCCTGATGGAAGTCTCTGCCGCCACTGCTGCCGCTTGCAAAGTGCCAAAAGGCACTTTTTTTCCTGTCGGCAGCCACCTTGGATTTCGCAAAATCTCGCGAGATCTAAGATGGCCACCAACAGGAAAAAAGTGTCTTTTGGCACTTTGCAAGCGGCGGCGGCGGCAGACGCTCTGAGGGGGCAGCAGGAGTCCTGGCTGGCTCGAATGTACCCAGCAGGCTCCAAGGCGACGGCAAGGGACGATGGTAACGGCGAGGGATAATGGCGAGGCGACAGCAGTGACAGAGGACAGCAGCGATGGAGGAGGGACAATGGTGACGGAGGGACAGCAATGGAAAGAGGACAGTCAGCAGCAATGTTGGTGGGACAGGTAAGTGGCAGCAGCGGCAAAACGGCCATTTTCATGACCCAAAATAAATAAATAATTAAAATTTTTGAAAGGGCACTTTCGCCCCCCCCCGAAGATTTCTTAAATTTTATGTATGTATGTATGTATGTATGTATGTATGTATGTATGTACTTGTTGGGGGGGGGGTGTCCTGGTTCACAGCCAGAAAAATCTGGTAAGCCTAGGTAGGACTGGGCTGTTAAATAGCTACAGTACTCCCCCCATATCTGCTGGGGATATGTTCCAGGCCCCTCCGTGGATACTTGAAACCGTGGATAAGAGCGAACACCCCCTCCATGATTTTCTGAGGGGCCCCCGCCCTGCCTCCCCTGCGGGCAGGCGTGAGCCCCCCCAGCTCTTATTTTTCTTTCAGCAAGCTTTGTTTCTTCCTTAAAACAAACAGAGAAGCAGTCTCCATTGCAGGCAAGTAGAATGAGACTAAGTCCTAGAGAGGCTCTGCAAGGTTTCTGTTAACCTTGCAGAACCTCTCTAGGACTTAGTCTTGTTCTACTTGCCTGCAATAAGCAGCCAGAGGCTGCTTCTCCTGTTTGTTTAAGGAAGAAATGAAGCTTACTGGGAAAAAAGTAAAAGCCTGGGGGGGGGGGGTTTCTCCACAATCTGTGGATAACTGAAACCGTGGATAGCGAATCTGTGGATATGGGGGCCCACCTGTATTTGGGGATGGAGTTTCAGCAGAAGACCAAGTTGGAGGTATGGTAAGTGGTTAATCAAGATCATTTTGCCTACTTTATATCTCCTGGCCTTTCAGATCAACATACTAGTGACTGTCTAAATAAAAACATACAGTATCTTAGGATGTATCCTATACATACTTTCCTTATAGAAAGCCCCATTGAACACAATGGGACTTACTTCTGTGTAAATATGTATAGGATTGCACTGCTAGTTACTATCGCTATTTTTTTGTCAAAATAAAACATATTTCATCTTAATAGGCAGAAAAGGGACATATCTAGCATTAGTACCTGAAATATTTGTCCCTTTCTGGGAGCCATAATTCACAGAGGGTTTTTTTAAAGCTAGGAGCCAGTTCTCTGCTGAGTACTTGAACTGCCGATCATCATTATCCAGCAAAAATGGAAACAATGGCTGCAGAACAGCAGTGCAGTAGCTGAGCTCTCTCCAAAGAAAATCTGACCCACAGCCTTGGCTGTGGGTGAATAGCAGAGAATGAAGAAAAGTCAAGCTCCAGTAACTTTTAATGACAGATCTTGTTAGGGTTAAAAAAACAGCACTGCCCTCACACTGTGATTAAATCTGAATAGGAACCCGTCACCAGGTTGCAACACTGTGAACAGCCTTGTTTCTTTCTAAATTAATCATTCTGAGCTACTCAGCAACAGGGGCTGGGTGTACAAAGCAGCCAGAGACACAAAACTCACCCCAGGCTGCCAAACTGCATCCTAAATTATTGCTGCTGCTTTGGCCATTTTTTCAGCCTGTCTCCTGAATCAAGCGTGCTCTCTATCCAGTTCCCTTTTTGTTCCAAAGAGCGAGACAAACTGGGTCAAACAAGGAAACAATACTCCCCAAACTGGCAACAAATATTGCACACAAAACCTTCTCCCCCTACCCTGCCACCTCCTACACTCACACCAAGAGACTTGACTATTTTAAAAGCCAGTGTGACTCCGTCCGTGTGCACTGAGTTCACTTTGGGCCTGTGAGACCTGTGTTAATATCCCAGTTCACCCCAGGACTCACCGAGAGGCCTTGGGGACATCTCTTTGACTAAATGCGTCAGCATTTCAGTTGTCTATGGAAATGATGATGACCTCCCTCCTTCACAGGGCAGTCCTGTGGGTGAATGTGATATGAATGGCAAATTGCTTTGCGCACAGAGGCCCAATTCATGTATTGCCAAGGCAACGTGGTAGCCCTTGAAAAAGCTGCTTCTGTGTGATGATTAGGCTACAAGAGCAAATAACGTGAGTTGATTGGACCATGTCGTCAAGTGCCAGCAGGTCCAGAACAGGTGTGATGTTGCTATAGAAAGTAACCACCAGACAATGGGAGTGACCACACAGTTACCTTTGCCTACATTACTGCCACAGCATGAAGTCTGATCATGCAAAAGCAAGGGCCAAAGTAGAAGCAATGATGGAGATCTGTGCTCAGCCTTTAAATTTTTGGCAAATTGCAGTTGTGAGGGATTGAGATTGGGCCCATGAGGCCTGGGGGTGAATTAGTTTTTCCCTGGGACTCTTTTCCCTTTGAGCTGCTAATTTGCCCATTTAGGGAAGACTTAGGGCCAGTGGCATAGCCACGCCCCCGGGGGGGCACAGCACGCCGTGCACAGGGCGCTGCCCCCCCTGCCCGATGCTGACGCTGTCCGGAACGCTACAGACACCCGGAACATGAGCCAAAGGCTCAACCAACATTCCATGGCTGGGCGGGCGGGCCAAAAAGCATGCGTCTTTTTCGCCACCGCCCGCCTGCTCACGTCTGTGCCACCGCCGGTAAGCTGCCCCCCTGCCAATGCGCTGCCCCCCTGAGTGCTGCCCGGGGGCTCCCCGCCACATCCCTTCCTACGACACTGCTTTTAGGGTCAAACTTGACTCAAGCAAATCACCACATCATGAGGGTGATTTTTGGTTGAAAATGAGGTGTCAGGGAAAGGTGAAGTCCCCTGTCCCATGCTTCTTGGTTTCAACTAGGGTTGCCCCCCACATGGCTGTTTTTACCAAAAAAGAGAGCCAGTTGGAAGCATTCTTCTATCTATAGCATGCTTTAACAAGCATCTTGTATGTTAGGTCCTTATACGAACCGATTACATGTGTATTGGGAAAATGGCATGAGGAAAAGGGTTAAACTCCCTCCCGCTCTTCAATGCTGTGTTCTCAGTCCAGACTGTCCCTACCACTGCTATTTGTTAAAATTTAAAGTGACAGAAGATCTGATCTTGGATCTCTGTCGTCTCATCTAGTTTTGCCCTGAGGTCACAGATGAATTAAATTTAAGGGTCAGACAAGATGTGACATGGGAGATCCTAATCATGTATCTTCTCTAGTTTCTGACAATAATTAATAGCAGCTGTGGAGGAGGCGGACATCCAGTCAGGAACACAGCACGGGGGGGGGGGGTTAGCCCACTCCCTGCACCCTTTTCTCTATTATAATCACTTCTCTCAAGCAAGCTGCCATTGAATTCACAGGAAAAAAACATAATGTACAAATACCTCCTATTATATATATCAGTAACCTTTCTGCTGTGTGGGGCAAATAGCAGCTTCCAGGGGACTGAGCAGGGCCAGCCCATCCATGAGGCCAACTGAAGTGGTCACTTCAGGCAGCTGTTTAGTGGTAGGCTTACCATATCGCCGACCGGGATGCTCCGTTTTGCCCTTAAGGGGCGGGGCGGGGGGAGGGGAACAAGAGCGCGCCCGGGCGCGCTCTCTTCCCCTCCCGCGCCCCCTCCCTTAAGGGCAAAACGGAGCGTCCCGGTCGGCGATATGGTAAGCCTATTTAGTGGGGGGGGGCATCTCTGTCTGCCTACTTGCCTCCACTCCTCCTCTTCCCACTCCCTGGATTGAAAAAGGAAGAGGGGGACAGAGAGAAAGAGGAAATGTGGAAGAGAGCACTGGCGTCACTGCAGGGGGGCGGAGCTCTAAGTTCCATCGCGATCTGACCCTCCGTTACACGGGTGAACGAAGCGGCCCTGCTCCCTCGCCTTCGGAACCATTCAAGGCAGTGAAAACAACGCACTCCCTGTGCGTTGTTTTCACCGCCTTGAATGGTTCCGAAGGCAAGGGGGCGGGGGCGCTTCGTTCACCCGTGTAACGGGGGGTCGGATCACTGCGGAACCTAGAGCTCCGCCCCCCCTGCAGTGACGCCAGTGGAAGGGAGGAGAGTGCTGAGCTACAAGACCGAAGGGTTGGAGGAGCAGAGGCTGAGATATCATCAGGTAAGGGGGCAGCATTTGGCATGCTGTCTCAGGTGTCAGGAGGTCTTGGGTTAGCCCTGGGACTGAATTTGATTGGGAAAATGGTGTGGGTTTGGGTAAAAGGGATAGCCGCTCCTCCCACAATGCCATGTACTGGCACTGCCGCCTTGGGCATTTGCCTCGGCTTAGGAAAAGGCGGGGTATACATTTTTTAAATAAAATAAAATAAATAATGTACAGTATCTGGTTAAATCCCACCTAAAGCTGCTATTTATTTTATTTTTTAATCACAGATCCTAATCACAAATCTCCTGCATCACATCTAGTTTGGCCGCTAAGCTAGTGTTATATTGGTATGCCCAAGGGTTGCCATTTCAGTAGATGGCAGCAAAACAGTTACAGCAGCAATGTTAGGTACAACCATCACTGATTGGCGTTTTTTGTTTTTTTTAAGTGGAGGGACGTATACATTTGCATATGTAATTAATACATAGGCCCCCTTGAACCTGCTTATAAAATAATGATTCACTGTGTATAACCAGTGAATTGGCAAGAAATCTAGGCCAGAGGTCCTGCAAAGTGATCTTAGTTAGTGGACTGTCAGTGCAATCCTATCCAACTTACACCACCGGTGTAACCAGCAGTGCAGCGAGAACGATAGGCCCCAGAACGGAAAGGGGATTCAAATCCGCTCCAAAGGGGGATTCAAAGGGGATTTAAATCTCCCCTCCCCTCCAAAGCCTCCCACCATGCCCTGCCCCGCTGGTTATACCGGTGGTGTAAATTGGATAGGATTGTGCTGTGAAACACAGAGGATTCTGTGCCCTGGTCTGTGCCCTCTAAATGGCAACCATGCTGATGCTCTTCTTTGCTGTACATGGTGGGGTGCCTTCCAAATACCTCTCAGATCAAATGGGCAATTGCCAATGAAATAATCCCAGACCCCAGGCATCCTGAAAACTGCTTTACCACAGTTCCAGCTACAATGCAGATAGATGAGCGTATCAGCACAGACTGTTTGGGCTGCTTTTTTCCCACTCAAGAACAAGGGCTAAAATGTTATGTTCCTCACCCCTGTGGGCATTGAGGGAATATACTTTGCTTATCCATTCTGACATATCCATTCTTTATAATGGAGCTAACAATATACCGTAGTGCACACCATAACAAGTATTCCAATCGCTCAGAAATAGCCTACCGTTATACAAATTGGTGGGATCTGAAGTGTTTTCCTCTTGTATGGATATGGTTTTTTTTTGGGGGGGGGGAAGGATTTTTCCTTCCAGCAGCAGCCCCTGCATGGCCAAAAAGCTCTCCATGGTCAGGAGGCGCTCTGGAGCAGCACTCCATGTGGTGCAAGAAGTGCCACAAAAAATAACTATTGTGCCCTCCTCTGGGCACACATGGAAATACTGTTTGCTTATGTACAAAGGCGCATGGTTGGATGCCACCATTCTTTGGAACTTAACCTTCATTCACTTATCTAAACATTAAAAAGACAGTTTTTTCCATCTTTGCAGCTTCCAAGAGTCAGGTCTGGCTCAAGACCTCTTGGTTCCTGAGGCAGTGTGCCAAATACTGCCTAGCAGTGGTGTAACAAGTGTGGTGCGAAAGCACTTGCTTTCGTCGGCCGGAATGGCTCCAAAGGCGAGGGGGCGGGGCCGCTTTCTCCCGTCGTGTAACGTAGGGTCAGAGCCCGACAGAACTTGGAGCTCCGCCCCCCCTGCAGTGACGCGGCTGGTGCTGCCAACCAACCTGCTGCCTGAGATAACTGCCTCTGTAGGCCTCAAGGTTGGGCTCATCACTCTGCCTAGAGTGTGCCTTCCCTTGACCCTAAATGGACCTAGCATACTGAAAGGATTGCATTAATTTCCTCCAGGGCTAATGAATCTCTGGAAGAAGGAGGAAGTTCCAGAGCTGTCTTTTAGCAATCAAGATGAGAGTCCTGGCTTGCTGCACTTTCTCACTGTTCTTATTTGAAACATGCAGGTCACTTCCATTGTCAGTTTTGTGATAGTGAAATGTGGGCAATATTTATGAAACCAGCCCATTATATGTGTTTCAATAATGGGTTGTATTATTAGGTTTCTTCTACAGGAAGGAAATCTTAAGAGACAACACAGTGATTTGGAATAAAAAATAAAAAGGGTTGTTCAAGCACAAGTTGTCTTTACTTGCTTATATACAGTACTGTGCCTACTTACTCAGAAATAGGTTCTACTGCATTCAGTGGGGCCTGTGACCAGGGAAGTGTGCAGAAGATCACAACCTCAGTCTGTAATTAGACAAATTAACCGTAGATTAAAATATGCTTTCCCAATTAATCAATGGAGCTAAGTTTGAAGGGCACATTACTGTGCCCTTTATTATGGCTACAGTTCCTTCTTCCAGCAGATATTTTGCACAGTTTGCTAACGGGGTAAAGATGCACCTTTTCAGTTTTGGTTCTGTAATATTGAGCAATTGTCCCTATTTATCCCACCATAACATCTTTTTCAATGGCATTTTGCTGGTATTTCTCTTGTGTCTTTTCAGATTGTGAGCCCTTTGGGAACAAAGAACCATTTTTCCTCATTTCTTTTGTTATGTAAACCACTTTGCAAAGTTGGTTGTTGTTGCTGAAAAGCAATATATAAACATTATTAATGATGAAAATTATGTTCAAGCCAAAAGTGGATGTTTGTACAAATGTGTGCTATAGTGCAGAGGTTCTTAACCTTTGGAGGCCCAGGTACCCTCTATCACAGTTCAATTTTCTGAAGTACCCCCTGCTAATTAATTGCTAATTAATTGGATTAACCAATTAATTAATTAGCTAATTAATCATTTAAAAATAAAAAGTGTTAAAACAATTTTAAATGTGAAAAAATCTTATTTAACTCTGTGTGTGTGTGTGTGTGTGTGTGTGTGTGTGTGTGTGTGTGTGTGTGAACGGAAGGCCCAACACAAAATCAGAGAGACGGAAGGGGGGAGCTTGGGGGCGGGGCAATTTTTTAAAAAAAGAATAAAAATCCTCTGGTTGCCGACAATCAGCTGATCTTAGCTGATATGGGGAAGCCTCTCGGGTACCCCTGCCTGATGGTCTGCATACCCCTAGGGGTACTCGTACCACAGGTTGAGAACCCCTGCTATGGAGGCAAGCTTAGCCAACTGCAAGTGCCTCTTTTTTGTAATAAATAAATAAATAAATAAATAAATAAATAATAGCTGTGTGGTGGAGCCACCCCATTCTTGTCCCAAATAATTCCCCTGAATTGCCCCCCCACCCAATAACTGATAATCTTTCTTAGATGGAACCACTGTGGTTTTGTTGTGAGCACCCCTAGGTGGGATAAGTGATTTCAGCTCGTTTGATTCGGTAGGCAAGCACCAGACCCCTTGAGATGGAGAAGGTACCCAAAAACAAAAGAAAAAGAAAAGTCCGCGGATCGCGGAGGCGCCAAAAATAGAGCTCCAAAACGAACCAGTACTGGGTTGAGAAAGATCTTTACTTCGCTAGCAAAGGACACGATCAGCAAGGCAGAAAGTGTACCATATACAATTAATACAAAAGCTTATATACATTTCATTATTACAAGTAAAATCATGGAGTACATTGTTACAGAAAATACATGACAAAGATGAACCAACAGGGGAAGGGATCCAAGAAGTTACACGTTGATACAGCTAATAGGAAGTGGGATTGAAACTTTACACCAATGAGAACAGCAGCAGTATTTGTGAAACTTTGAACCAATAAAGGATAAACTTTATTAAAAGAACCAATGAAGAGTGTGGTGCTTTGTGCAACTGGGAACCAATGGTATGATGGGTGGGGGTACTGGGTGGCAGGAGGTAATAGGATTAGACCCCCACTTCAGGTGAAGCAAGGTTTTCCGGAATTTTATGAATGAGTCCTTTTGAGAAGCCTGCTTAACACAAAAGGCAGTATTTCCAATTAGATAGCCAAAAGTGCCACACAATAGGTCCCTGCCCCATGGCACCAGGCATACAGTTGAGGATATTTGAATTGTTCCTGTCAATCAGGCAGAGCAAGGCAGGTAACTAGATTAGCATTTGAAATAATTGTAGCCAGGCAAAACAGGAACAATGGGAAGTGAGATAATGGGGACAGGCACAGAGGGACAAGTTGCAATCAGGGATATGGCAGCAAGGAGAGAGGCATTTGAATAACAGTAACAAAGGAAGGCAGAGACAAATGATTCCAGGATGTGGGAGATGGTGGAGAGTGATGTAGGGAAGATCTATGCCCAGTGAGATAAAATTCTGAGGAGAAGGAAATGGTGTCGATCTGACTCCTTGCTGTGATCCTGGGATTTCCCTCTTCCCTGGCCTCAGCCGACTCCCCAGGTAGAAGGCAGCCATTTGAAGCCAGCACAGAACAGGTTGATACACAGGAGTTATGCTTTTAAAATGGCTTCCCCTACTCCTTGCAGTGCATATCTATGGCAGGAGACGCCCCCCGGGCTGTCTACGTTTACCCTAAGGTTTCCGTCACGGGAGGAGGGGGAGGGACTTGAACTGCTCTACTACCCTGCTCCTGGGATTCCAGAAGGATGCCCAGTTCCAAACTGGACTATTTACGGCTGCAGATCTATTACATTGCTGCCAGGAGCCTCTCCGTTCCAGCTGGGACTAGCCCCAACAGTACGCGAGGATCGGGACCCTTCTGTGTAGGGACCCATCCCTGAGGAAGCCCCGATGATCCTCAGTGAAGATCCGGTGCATAACTCCCAAGGGAAACCCATAAACCACAGCAATTGGGCAGAACGATTCACTGTTTTAGAAATAGGCTCGTATCGCTTTAAGCTGTCAAATACAAAAAGAGATCGTAGAGGAGGTTAGTGGGTCAGAGCGGCTAGCGGTTCCGACAATCCTTTAATTGGATAACCGCGCCGTCTAGTGGATCTTGGCTGAACGCCCAGAAAGAGGATTAAAGGCTTAGTGGGGTTAGAAGGCTGATAGGATTAAAAAGGTACAGGGTGAACTTTTGCTGCTGCCGCTTCTCTTGGGGCTCGCGTTAGGCGCGTGTCGGTGAACTTTTGCCCTCGGCAGACACGCGACAGCTGTCAAATGTTGCGAAAAGCGGAGAAAAGCCGAATTTTAAATGCGCTTGACTTTAGAAGGCTGTATCTTCGTGATTCCTGGACGGATTTGGATGGGGTAAAAGGGAGGGGGTTCAGGAAAGAGTGGGCGACGACACAAAAGTATTAGGGGAGGGGAGGGGCCTTCACTACAGTTTCCTTCTAGCAACTGTAGACAAATGAAGCTGACAGTAATCAGCTGTTATTATTGTCAATACATACTTTAACAGAGCAATCCTATGCGTGTCTTCTCAGAAGTAAGACCCACTGAGTTTAGTGGGACTTACTCCCAGGTATGTGTGTATAGAATTGCAGCCCTAATCTAGATCTTTCCAAGAAATTTTGACTCTAGTGCATTACTGCAATACGTAATATTGGAATATAAGGAATAAGAAATATTCCAAATTCCTGCATTGATGAAAAATAAAATGTTAAAGATAGTCATTCCGTCTACAATTTACTAGCTGCTTTTTTCTTTTAGTAAATGTGTAAGTTATCTCGCACTTGAAGGAAATGATCCCATTCCAACAATATCCTCCCAAAGTATCAATAGTGATATTTTGACAGTGTATACATTTATTTAGGGCTGCGGGGTGGCGCAGCTGGTTAAACCGCTGAACCATGAGCTGTCAACCGAAAGGTCAACAGTTGTAACCCGCACAATGGGGTGAGCTCTCACCGCTCGGCCCAGCTCCTGCCAACCTAGCAGTTTGAAAGCAAGTTAATGCAAGTAGATAAATAGGTACTGCTTGCGGGAAGGTAAACAGTGTTCTGTGTCCAGCTGCACGTTCCACACTGCGGCAAGGAGAGTCATGTCGGCCACATGACCACCGAAGCGTCTTCGGATAGCGCTGGTTCTTCGGCTTTGTAATGGGGATGAGCACTGCACCCTAGAGTTGGACACGACTGGTCAAGGGATGCCTTTACCTTTTATACATTTATTTAAATGTAATGAATCAACCAATTTTGTAAGGTTTAGTTCTAGTCATTTTTGCTATGTGGTCTTGGGCGGGGGGACGGAATGTTCATGTACGGGTGGCTGAATAGAAGCATTACACCACGGTTTCATAAAATAGCCTACTCTGGATGAAAATGAACCATCACTGAATTTTTTAATGCAACAGATGTTCAAAATCAGCTTTCAAAAGCACTTATTTCAATAGAGGGAAGGTGATGCCATTAACCTTTGAATCTCCATTCATTGTTCTATTAAGGGCTATATTCCCTCTCTTATACATAGTGCCACTCAGAACATCAAAAACTATCATTCTGGATCAAGAACCCCAATGGTCAAGAACCCCAATGGTGATATAGCCTGGAATGGTTCATGAGATAGACATGATGTAGGTTTATTTTCTATTTTTAATCAACCTGGAACGTCCCGTCATGTGCATACATACAACATTCAATCTCAATGAGAAGTGTGATCTCCCATCACCCCCACTCATTCTGGTTTACTTGTTTCAGCTGTAGTCTTCAAATTTCTTACATCAAGAACTAAATATTTTCATGTGTCCTAACTCTGGCCAACACTAAATGGGTCTATATACCGTTAACGTAGCGTCATGACAAAGACATCTCTTACAAAGTGATATCCCTTCACGTTGGTATCTAGATTTTTCTCAAATGGTAATAGTACCCACAGATTTGCAACAGTGATGAGGACCATATGAGAATTTATAGGAAGTTGCTGTTTTGTGTTAGAATTGTTTGGTTTTCCCCCTCCCCCTGTACTTTGTCTAAGGCCCAACAGACAGTTGCTCTTGTTCTCTCATACGCTTCGAGATTATTTTAAAATGGAAGAAGGCACACATTTATTTTCTTGAATGATATTTTAATTATTCATGTCAGCCCTCCTCCCAGTGGCTAGCCTTTTGTTATTTTTTTTTAAATGGCTTAATTACTTTTTGAAGCCTTCATGGAACCCATCCATATAAAGCGCTTTTCTTCGGACCTACATCTGGGGTTGGCTTGGTACCAGCGCACTCAAGCAGATAGTCACGTAGGTAGCAGCAGAGCCAATTCTGATGAAGTAATCATAGTTGACTGCCTCGCTTGCGCTATCCCACAAACATGTCTGCAAACAAAACGTTGGGCGAGCATATCGGTTTTGATTCTGAACTCATTCAGATATGCCATGGCTATGTCAGAAAGCATAGAGACACCTTCACGGACTGATGCCTACGCCTCGGCACAGCTTTGCAACAGTCTGCTAGACAAAAAGAGGGCTTGATGTACCTTAATAAGCATCCCATCTGTGAGGTCATTGGAATATTTCAAACGACTTTCAACTCTCATTAGTTGAGAAGTTTCCACCAGTATGTTCTTATCTTTTGTAACTTCTGCAGGCTGCAGCCAGACTTCATGGGAAAGTCTCTGTGCTGGGTGACACTTATAGCCATGGGTCAGTCTTCAGTAATGAGGCTCCAATTGATGGTTCTTCTGCACTTTTCACATCGGCAGCATATGTTTGTAATAACTTTTCACATTGTGAATTTTATCTTCATCCTTTTTATACCCCCCGTTTCTGCCATGCAAATCTCATTATTTCTAATAAGCTGCAATTAGGGCCTTTAGGTTGGTAATCACAACCATTCAGAACTGTTCCAGGATACGTGTTTTTTGTTTACTCAGTATTATTAACACATACATTTTAGAAAGCATTGGCAAAAGACTATTTTTATGACACTTCAACATATACATTTTAAATCTCTTCTAAACTTTCTTGAAAGTACCACTTACTAATAAAGTTTATAAGCACTTAATGTGAAACCAGTTTTGCAGAGATCAGGATGTGTGAGATGCATGTATATAAATTTTAAAGTATTTATGATTAATGATCCTTCATATATGAATGTTAATTTAAGAAAGTCAAATAGTGTTTCATATTAGTTGCAAAAACAAATTTACTGCTAAAAGTCTGTACTGTACATTAAATTGGAGAATGTATGGAAATAAGTGTTAAAATGAGATACCAAGAAAGTTATAAAAGCAACAGGATCTGGTGACATTGGAAGGCTTTTTGAAGGCATGTGGAGTGGAATATGGAAGAAATGTTAGGCTAAGGAAGAAAGCAAAATTAGTACGAAGCTAAGGGCAGTTTGAATCCACGGACAGCTCTTGGCAGTTTTTCATAAGGACACATAGACATGAAAATGTTTTATCACAATCCAATGAATTGGAATAATTAGGAATCTAGTCTCAGATCCTAACATTATATATGAGTAAGATAAGTGGATGGTCCATTCTGTACTGCTGATTATTTCCTCCTCATGTATAGAATGAATGTGAATAATTGAAAGATTTATCTTTATGCAAGACCTTACCATAAGAACTGAGATACTGATGAGCAAAACCATAAAAAGTGTGTAAGTAATTTTCATTGGACATAAAAGAAAAGAGCAACATTGTTTTTTTTAGGAAACAACCTTTATTTGTTGGATTAGGAAGCTAGATAATTTTGGCAGCCAACTGTTGAACAGAAACCATGAGGCAATTCAAAGAACTCTTGGAAGTAGGAGGATGCAGTAATCAAACTAAGAAATTGTGACATGGTGGATTTGTTTCAAAAATGGAATGGAAGTAATAAGGCAAGGATGGGTTTGTTCCAGTTCATCAGTTATGTACTAAGGGGAGGGGGGAATCTAGAAGACTAAGCAACAGAATTTGGGAAGAAAGGAAAGAGAACAATCACACTACTTCCAATCTGTATATTTCAATCACAGGAAAGATAACACTGTTGCCATTGCAGACTGAAGACATAAAAGAAAGAGCTGGCCAAGGGAAACAAATCAACTCTCTTGGGTTTGTCAGATTCAATTTTAAATGCCTCTGTGATCTCTCAGAGAAATTTCAGAAGGATAATTAGGTTTGAACAGAGATAAATATAAAAGACCCAATCACTGAGTGGCCAGTTTAGTCATCTCCTGCTTTGTACACATGAAAGTGTTAATTCAGAGCTGCTTAGAACATTCAAGTGACTGGTGCAGCCTCCTTCTATACCTTTTCCATACATGTAAAGGTAGAACTCGCAAGGTAGAACCTTTGCAGAGATGTACAAGTTGACCTACTGAAAACACAAGCATCTCCCTAGAGTTGTCCCTTTACACAAAACCAGCGACTGGAAGCAAGAATGTACACATCATAATGTATAAAATGCCTCTAAATTTAGACACTGGCAGCGTAATCCTGTCGAGAAATAAGACAGTTGGAGCACTGCTCTGCCAGTCTAGGGTGTTGCAAACATGCCATAAGGCATATTTGCGGCACCTGGTGAATAGGCAGCGCTGGCACAGAGTCCAACACTGCTCTAAGCACCACAGAAGAAGTGGAGCGCCTGCCGAGGAAGGTAAGTTTCCCAACGGCTGGTGGAGGGGTAGGGGTAGGGCATTCTGGGGGCGTTCCAGGGAGGGGTGGTGGACTGCGCCCAGGAGGTGCTGGGACCGGCAGAAGAGGCCTCCGCTGTATCATATCTTCCCTCTCAGGCCCGTCGTGACACAGGCCTCCTGGACCCATGCCAGCCAAATAGCTGGCGTGGATCTGAGGAGACCAGTTCAGGAGGCTGGGGCTGTACAAACATTCACTTCCCCCGAGGTGACCTCCAGGCTGCCTGTTTTGCACCCTGGATGCGGTGGAGGCTGCACCAGTCTCGCTGCATCGCAGGGTGCAAAGCTAGACAGGATTGGGCTGTTAGGGTACAATCTATCTAGCACATAGCTAAGTGCACATATTCCAGGGGAACTCTAGAGCACTTAATTCATTGTGCTGGATCTTTAAATCACACCAAGAAGTTTTTATTGCTCACTAACAAAAGTGAGCCCAGAAAATTCCTAAACACTGGTCCCTTGAGCCATTCCATTTCCATGCGGCATTATTTCCTGTATTCCATACAATATTTGTTATTCTTACTCCAACATTCATGTTTTCATTCGCCCCTCAAATTCTTCTATTACTGCTTTTGTTGGGCACTGCAAATCAAAGATTTGTGCTAAAGTTCTCTGATTTAATTTTTTTTTAAAGGGCAATCAGTACAAAAGTAGCAGACAATTTCACATTGGTATTAAAGAAACTATGCTGGTGGTAGGAGGGGCTTTTAAAGTACAGAATCTCTATTCAGAGGCCTTTTTTGATTGAATGTGCCTGGTGAAAAAAAATACATATAATACAAAAATATAATCCAGAACAAATTAATATATATAAGCAATAGTACCATTATCAAACTGAACACATACATCTCTAAAGGAGAATAATTACAGTACAGTGTTCAAATATATGACAATAGGAGCCCATCTATTTAAATGTTTGTCACAGTTCACCCTCCCTTCATGAATATGTATCAGGCTGGTCAATTTATGCATTGGGCAGCCCAATCCTGTGTAAGATACGGTGGCTGGCCTAAAGGGTGCACCTCAAGGGAAGGGGACAAATGTCCCCTTCCCCGGGTGTAAGCGGTTTGAGGCCCAATGGGCCTACTCGAATGTACATCAGCTGTGGAGCTGGTGTACATTCAAGCCCTCCATGTAAGGTTGCGCCGGGCCTGGAGAGCGCTTTGATATCATATCTCGCTGCCGATATCCCTGCCCTCTCCAAGCCGGGGGCAGCCAATGGTCGCTCTCCCTCACCTGCCCCAGCCAGTGTAGGACTTACCTACTCCAGCGGGTGCGGGGCCGGGTAGGCGCGTTGTTGTGCAGGATTGTGCTGTTAATAAAAAGTGGTCAATTAGATTTCCAGAATTTGGCAATGATGATTTTTTGCTGTAGTAACTGCTAGTTTGCAATTAGTGCCTTATGCTTTACAAAAATGAGTTCATTTAAGTAGGTTAATAACATTACATATGGATCAAATTTCAGTTTACATCTGACTTCCCAATGAATCATGTCTGACACACATAAAACCCTATTCTGTGAGGTCACACAAGTACTAACATAGTCCTGATGAATGCTGTGCCAGTATAGCAAGTATTAGGTTTGTTCCATACATTACTATTCACAAAGTGATTCTCAAAGCTAGATTTATGAACAGATTCTATTGAAAAAGATTGCAACAGAGGTAAAGTGATATAAAGGTAAAGGTAAAGGTGACCCCTGACAATTAAGTCCAGTCGTGTCCGACTCTAGGGTGTGGTGCTCATCCCCATTTCCAAGCCGAAGAGCCAGCGTTGTCCGAAGACGCCTCCGTGGTCATGTGGCCGGCATGACTTTCCTTGCCACAGCGCGTAGCATGCGGCTGGAACACGGAGCGCTGTTTACCTTCCCGCAAGCAGTAACTATTTATCTACTCGCATTAACATGCTTTGGAACTGCTAGGTTGGCAGGAGCTGGCCAAGCAACGAGAGCTCACCCCGTCGCGGATTCGAACTGCCGACCTTTCGATCGACAGCTCATGGTTCAGCGGTTTAACCCACTGCGCCACCTGCTGGATATACTGTACCGTAAATCTCACACTGCAGTATTTGATCTATGATGGCCATTTCATACATCCACCACCTCATATTGCTGTCGTTCACTGAAGAACATACATGCATATATGAAGCATGAACAAAGGATACGCTGTTAAACCTGTACTATAATAATGTCATAAGCTTGAATTATATAAGTATGGATTAAATCTATTATTTCCTTTTTATATGATCTGATTATGTAAAATTTATCAGAAGCCTATCAGCATAGGTTATATTTTTAGAATTTGAAGTAAAGTAAAATGAATTCCTTTTGTCAGATTTCAGCCACATCTCAGCTTGCTCGAATTGAACATTAAAGAAAACCAAATTATTTAGTACTTGCAAAAAACTGGAAGGCAGAAGTGAAGACAGAAAATCAGTGAGAATGCCACAGAGAGAACACAGGGAATGGAAAAACATTTCAGTCTTGTTCTGCGTCTCACATCGAGACATTTCTCTCCTTTAACAATCTCATTTCCTCCATTATCATTCAGCTAAGCCTATAGAAAGCAGAATTTCTGAACACTCTTTCTACAATTAATGCAGTTACATTATGTGTGGGAATTCTTTGTCTCTTTTACCAAATTCTGCCTGCAGCTGAGGCTCGTACAAAATCCCCGATAGTTCCTCGAACAGCCAGTGCGCTCCCAGTCGGAGTGGCCCCCTTCTGCGGCCTCCCGCCTTTCTCATTGTATCATTCATCATTCTCTTTCTCAGAACTGCTTCTGTGTGAATTCCTGAGAATGCAGCCTCTCAGGCCAAGTAATGCCAAGTACGTCTCCCTGACGTTTTGGGTACTATAAAAAACAGGAAATCATTTTAAAGTTGAAGTTGGGTATTATTAGGCCCAACTCACTACCCTCGCTGTTTTTAACCATGCCATGAAGACGCACTTGTTCTGTGAGACTTTGAGATGATGGTTCTCGGCTGAGAGTTTGATTGGGCTGCTGCCTGATCATCATCTTCTGTTTTTTTTTTTTTAAATTATTAACATTTACAGCCCAATCCTAAGGGGCCTTTACAATCTGGGTGACAATCTGCTCCACTGTCATGGTGGTTTGCTCATGCAATATTGTCACAACGCTCAGCCATTGGCTTACCTAGCCTGATGTAAAATGTTTTGTCAGACTTGGCAACATTTGAATCTGAATGGCAAAGTCTGTGATGTTTAACCCCCTCATCTAAATCAAGATCACCCCCTCATCTAAATCAATGCACTCGTGTTGCCTTTGCCGCCAGAATGGCTCCAACAGCAAGGGGGAGGGGCCGCTGACTCCGGTGTAACAGAGTCTTGCAGAACTACTTGCCTCCGCTCCAGTCTAGCTACACCTCTGCACTTGACATTGCACAAAGACAGGCACAAAGACAGGCAGGTAATGACATTATCAGCCCAATCCTACTCTACTCCCCGTGCAGCAATGCAGCTGCGCCAACGTGGTGCATGCTATATGCCCGGGGGCGTTTCGGGCTCTGGATGCCTCCTTAGGGTAAGGGTAAATTTGTTCCCTTACCTGGGGGTAAGCCCACACTGGCCCATTTGTTCCCTTACACGGGGGTAAGCCCACACTTGCACGCCAGCTATATCGCTTGTGCAAGTCCACGTGGACCCAGATCGGGGGATCGAGACTGGGAAGGGGGATAGGATATTGATGTGCGCCACAGCTGCCGATACCACTGCCTTCCTAGCCCTGATCCGCCCTCCTCCCCACCCCATCTCTGCCCCATTTCTCCCCGCCCCATTCCACTCACCACCCCACCTCCCTCCCACATGTCAGTGGGCGTTCTCGATCCCCTGGCACGTGGACGTGGACCATGCTGCTCACTGCTTGTGGCAGCAGCCAGTTCGTGCTGAATGGCACGTTGCATTTTACGACAGCCGTAAAGGGCCTTGCGCCACTAGAACTAGCGTTCCGGCAGTGTAAAGCCCACATAGGATTGGGCCACCATAGGAAGTCTCTTCAGTTTTCACAGGTCAAGATATGAAGCTTATATTAGTATATTCATTTTACTCAATAAATCAAGTTAGCATAGCATCTTTCAGCTTCCTTGTATAATACAACAGCTCTGTAGCTTTTCTGCAGGCTTCAAACAGCAGTTACTGTGCTTTCTTTATTATTTTAGTCCCCCCAGTTGCAAATATGTGGTTTCGGTCCCTCTTCAGAGGATTTTAGATTTTTTTTAAAATGGAGAGGAATTTTTCTAACTGCCACATCCTCTTCCCCTTGAAAGTCACTTCAAAGCAAGTGCTGGCGTTATGTGTGTGAATGTACTGTATATATCTAAAATACATAGCAACAATTAAGAGCTCCTGAGGCCCGAATGATTTCAAAGCTTATGTAAAAAAAAGGGGGACATAGTCTCACAGGCAAGTGTTGACTTGTTCTGTTAAGCTCATTAATATTTTTTTTCCTGAATTAATAAAGAAGAGCACCAGGGAAATACAGTATGTGTTGGACATGTTAATACATTTAAATCTGCTTGTTCTGGTATGAATCCCAGATGAGGTCTTTGTGAATTAATACAAAGACAAAGAACTCCAGATAAATTATATATCACAGCACACAGCTCTCTGGTCTAGGAATGCAGATCAATTTTGTGAAATACAGGATATTCCTCACAGTGAGGACTACTTGAAATGCCTGTGACACCAATCACAAATGTAGGTTGATAAGCACATGATGTTTATTTTATTTGTCATATATATATATATTCTAAACCCCAAAGGGTTTTTACAATATGTTCTAATCTTTCGTAGAACCCTTCATTCTAGATGTTTCTTTCACAGTCCAGCTCTCGCTCTCTCTCTCTCTCTCTCTCTCTCTCTCTCTCTCGCTCTCTCTCTCTCCTCTGCAACTTATCAGCTCCGCATGCCAGCCTTCCTCCAAGGAGCTCAGGGTGGTGTACATAGTTCCTTCCCTCCTTTTGTCCTCACAACAACCATAAGAACATAAGAACATAAGAAGAGCCCTGCTGGATCAGGCCAAAGGCCCATCTAGTCCAGCTTCCTGTATCGCACAGTGGCGCCACCAGATGCCTCAGGGAGCACACAAGACAACAAGATACCTGTGTCCAGTCGCCACTCCCTTGCACCTGGCACAGAGAAAACCTACTCCTACAACCAGGAGGTTACTTTTCCCCATCATGGCTTGTAAGTTGTGATGGACTTTTCCTCCATAAATCTGTCCAATCTGCTTTTAAAGGCATCCAGGCCAGGTGCCATCACCACATCCTGTGGCAAGGAGTTCCACAGTTGAATTACACGCTGGGTAAAGAAATATTTTCTTTGGTCTGTTTTAATACTCCCTCCACAATATTTGAGTGGATGTCCCCTAGTTCTAGTGTTGTGTGAGAGGGAAAAGAACTTCTCTCTATCCACTCTCTCCATCCCATGCATAATTTTATACGTCTCAATCATGTCCCCCCTCAACCACCTTTTTTCTAGACTGAAGAGCCCCAAACGCTGTAGCCTTTCCTCATAAGGGAGATGCCCCAGCCCACTAATCATTTTGATCGCTCTCCTCTGCACCTTTTCCAGTTCCACTATATCCTTTTTGAGTTGCGGCGACCAGAACTGGACGCAATACTCCAGATGCGGCCTTACCATCGATTTGTACAACGGCATAATAATATTGGCAGTTTTATTCTCAATCCCTTTTTTAATGATCCCGAGCATGGAATTGGCCTTCTTCACAGCCGCCTACCCTGTGAGGTAGGTGAGACTGAGTGATAGTGACTGGCCCAAGGTCACCCAGGAAGCTTTGTGGCTTAGCAGAGATTGGAACCTAAATCTTCCAGGTCTAAGTCCAGCTCCAGAACCACTAACACCATCCTGACTCTCTACACCATCCTGGGTCTCTATAGTCATTGGCTTCATGTCCAAGACTAATTTGCTTGGAGGCACAGTTTTGTGTGAACTGGCACCTCCATATGAGGGGAGCATCTGTGGTTGTCCCACAATGGTGGTGGCACTTTTTTTAGGCCAACAAATACAGCTTGTGACCTGCCCTGCTAACTGGGCAGAAAGGCACCTTTTAAAGTGGTGTCCTCTTATATTTAGCAGGGGGAGAGCAACTGTCCTTTTTCATCCCAGCATGGTGATTGAAAAGTGGTAATAATAATAATAATAATATCAACATATATATATATATATATATATATATATATATATATATATATATATATATATATATATATATATATATATATATATATATATATATATATATATGTTGTTGTTGTTGTTATCCAGCTGTAGTATTTTGATGATTGAACTCTCTCCAAGGAGTCTTGCCTGGCACCTCTTGTGTCTTTTTGGCCCCAGGCAAATACCTTCCTATGTCTTGAAGGCCTTTTAAGATAGCAACTGAATCATTTTTGAACTGCTCTTGTTAATTTAAACCTGCCCTTGTTGTTGTTAATTCTGCCTCTGCTGTTGTATTGCTGTTATTGCACTGATTTATTGTTTCATTTTTTTAATTGTTTGTAGTGATTGCAATGCCACCCTGAAAGCATTTTCCTACTGAAGGGTGGTGTACATATTTTATAAACAAGTCAGCCACCTGCCCTCATGTTGAGGTGGCGGCTCGCACAACACCACCTCCATGTAAGTCTGATCCAACTGCAAACCTTCCAGTGGTTCCACGCCCTCTCAAGACAATCATTGTCAAGTCCACCATCTGAAAGCCACACATAATTGGGTTAGTGCTATTATAGCTGCACTGACTTTCTGTAGTGTTCCAGGCATAATCCAAAGTGGTGACTTGAACCTATAAAGTCCTATATGGCTTGTGTCCTACACTCAACACATCTATTAACTAATAGCCCAATCCTGTCCATTCCCCGCCCCGCCGTTGTAGCGGCTCCAAAATGGCGACCACTGCATCTGGGGGGGGGGCAGTTGCAGAGGTGTCCTCTGAGTAAGGGAACAATTATTCCCTTACTTGGGGGTAAGCCTCTGCGGTCCAGGGGGGGCACTAGTTGGACCTGCCACAGCTAAATAGCTGGTGCAGGTCCACGTGGACCCATGGGGTTCCCGGAAGAGGGTTAGGATATGGTGCATGCCAGCACCACCGATCCCACCCCCTCACGGGCCCGATCTGCCCCCCACCCCCGTTCTATCCTCTCACCACCCCTCCCACCTCCCCCGCCATATTACCTCCTCCAGCAAGCGGCGGAGGACATGACGACATGGGCGAGAAGGCGCAGACCTTCCCACCAGAGCTCCCAGCAGTGTGCTGTGTGATGTGCTATCACAGCACCTTTTACGACTGGTGCTGACTGCTTTTCGGCAGTCAATGCCAGCGGAGGAGGAGCTATGAGGATGGGCAGTAAGTATCAATTGGGCCCTAAATAAATAAATAAATACCGTATTGGTCTGAGTATAAGACTCACTTTTTTCTCCTAATTTAAGTTTTTAAACTAGGGGTGCGTCTTATAATCAGGCTGTTGCAATTTAATGCCAGTGATTTAATTAAATTTTTTTAATAGCACCAAACTTTAAGGGTGCGTCTTATAATCAGGTGCGCCTTATACTCAGGACAATATGGTAAATAAATACAGAAGGGTGTGCCTCACCTCCTTGCTTGTGCTCTGTTGCCATCTGCATGCCTACCATATTCTCTTATTGATGAATTCCTTCCATTCAGCCTGTAAGAAAAAAGAGCATGTAAATAAATGTTCTTGGTCGCTATTTCCCTTCTTGGGAATGTATTTATTTGGAGGATTTTTATTCTGCCTTCTCACAAAAAGTATCAAGGTGGCTTACAAATTTATCATAAAAAAACAAATCAAGAAGCACACAGAAACAATATGAAATATTTAAACAATCACAGCTGATAAAATCACTACAATCAGGCTAACCAATGCTACTAAAAGCTCGAAAAACCAAGTCTGATTTTGTCTGGTGACCAAAAGTTAACAATGAAGGTTCCAAGTGTACTTGTCTTGAAAGGGAGTTCCATAATTTGGGGGCTACCACTGAGAAAGCCCTCTCTTTGGTCACCACCTTACCTCTGAAGGCAAAGGCACCCAGAGAAGGGCCTATGATGACGCTGATCTCAACTGACAGGCAGGTTCATATGGGACCAGGTGGTCCTCCAGATATTTGCTTTTGTGTGGCTTCCACAGATCGCCAAGTCAGAATATCTTCCAGAAGTGCTGCATATTTTTCTGTTCTGGCAAGTATTATTTGACTAAGGATGACTGAAAGGTTCATTTAAAGCTCATAATTAATATTTTTATTTTATTTTGGATCTTGTTACATGCTCAAGTCTTTTGGGGAGAGGGCTGATTACAAACATAACTAAGGAGTTGAGTAGTACAAGAATGGTTGTACAAAGAGATGACCTAGAGCCCACTAGGCAAATAAGAGACTACCATCCCTTTTCAAAGCCCAAGTTGAAAAGTGCAATTTGCATGCATGGTTTATATGCTCAAGCAACATTTCCCAGGAAAACCTACTGATGTAAGAACAGATTTCTCCTAAGTCTTTCCCAGTCACAGCATGCTTGGCTTATGGAGAGAAGCCATGCACCCTTTTCTCTTTTGCCAGGTAAACAAGGAATTCATTATACTGTACATTTAGATCTCACACAATCCTGGTAAGTAAACAGAAATACTTGCAGACAGTCTAGTCGCACCTATTGGATTGAAGTATTTCATTACAAATACTAATTTGTGACCCTGCAGGTAAAGAGGTAGCCATTACTGTTATTGGCAAGAAGGGAAAAACCATTGAGTTGTAGTTCCCATACCATAATACATCATTCTTATAGGGAAAAAGACTAGAGCAGTGTAGTGGTCTACCATACTGTTTGTGTCCCAAACCAAAAATGGTATCCTATATGCTGAGGAATCCCAACACTATCTGTTCTGCTCAAAGAAAGATGATCAGTATCACATGCCAATGCTATTAGACTGATGATAGTCTTCTCACCAGTCCAATAAGATAAGACTGGGATGTTAGGGTTAAGGTGGTCTATTACATCTAAACAGAGGTATAATTTTATAACCCAGATGAAAAAAATAATTTGCAATTGGCCCGTAGTGAGCAGCAGACATCACCTTGATTGAGAATGTCGTCCAGAGTTTGTGAAAACTTGTTATGTGTCAGCTTAATGGACCTTAAACTGGATGTTACAATTGTGATCATGTTGATTTTTAAGCCGGTAACCTAGAGGCTGAGTTGAATTGAATGTTTAGTTTAATACTTTTGTTTCATTGTTTAAACAGGATAAATGGATTTGAATTTTGCCAAATATTTTACACTGTATAAATCACTGTAAGCCACAGACGATTGTGCTGAAAGAATTAATTTCTGCATGACAACACTTGTCAGCACTTTTCTATTGATTTTTTTTCAAAAGCTCTTAAAGACTGCTTCTGTGGAATAGGCAAGAGTCTTGTTTATAAAGCAATGAGAAAATGAACTTCTACAAACTTTGAATAGCTTAATTTGTGGTTAAGATGGTTTAAGAGAGGTTTGAGACTACTGCTGCAATGTCTGCTTCATCTTCCACCGATATGAGAGAATGAAGTCATCTGTCAATAAAGGTTCCTTTTTTAAAACTTTTTTTTAAAAGTGTCAAGAGTTTGGGCCTTTTAACAAAATTGATTATTCTGATAATATATCTTGACACATCATCCTGATTTGTTCATATGGTGATTCGGAGGTTAAAATGGCTTTAAAGAGATTAACAGACCAATCCTGTCTAGCAGAATGCGGTGGTGCACATAAGATGCCCACCGCATCCTATGATGGATTGGGCCTTCCTTGGCGCAGCTGGCAGCCTCCTCAGGGTAAAGGGATGTTTGTCCCTTTACTCTGAGTAATGCTCCAACCGCCATGATGGGCCTACTCGAATGCACGCCAGCACTTTTGCTGGCGTACATTTGAGAGGCCGCTTACTCTCCAGATGCTGGGATGCAGCAAACATACCTAACGGCACATTTGTTACACTCTAGACACCAGAGGCGTATCAGCAGCGAGTGCTGCCTGGAGCACTCGCTGCTGCGCCGCCCAGGGGGGCGCCGCTCTGGGGGTTGGTGAGCGACCCGGCTTACACGGGCGCTCCAAGGCCTTCTCCCCCGGGCTCGGAGCCGGAGAAAGCCCCGGAGCGTCCACCACAACCGGTGGCCAGGGCTTTCTGAAGGCGGCCAACTGCCGCACTGCGCTATTTATCCTTGTACAAAATAAGGATAAATAGCGCAGCGCGGCAGTCGGCCGCCTTCAGAAAGCCCTGGCCACCGGTCGTGGTGGACGCTCCGGGGCTTTCTCCGGCTCTGAGGCTGGGGGAGAAGGCATCGGAGCGCCCGCCCGCATCACCAGGCGGGCGGGCGTGCTCCGTGGAAAGTCTGGAGCGAGCGGAGCAGCACCGCCCGAGGCTGAGGAGCCGCCCGGAGCCGCTTCTCCGCTTGCTCCAGTCTTTCCACGCCTCTGCTAGACACTCCAGATGGGCAGAGCAGCCGCTCTGTCTATCTATTTGTAGACAGAATTGCACTGTAATCATCTTTAAGGTCAGGACTAAACTACATGCTACACTAAACTTGTAGGTTGTTTGGTTTTTAAGAAAAATAGCAGTGGGGGATGGCCAAATAAGACCGGACTGTGGCATGTGGTGTGGGAATATTTAATGCTTTCATGCCACAGTCCTGATGAAAATTAGACCCCTCCCCAAGTCACTATTAGTTCTGAAAGGAGAAGCTTCAGATACGGTACTCCCAAATCTTGACTCACTTCTCTTTCATCATGATAAATAGGTAATGATCCCCAGAGGCGTCGCTCCGGTAGGGGTGGGGCCATAAGTTTCGCTCGTCCTAGTCCCATTTACAGAGCGAGCAGGAGGCGGCCCCGCCCCCTCACTGTCGGAGCCATTCTCCTGTGGAAAAAGCAGCAGGCAAGAGACCCTGCCTGCTGCTTTCTCCGCAGGGGAATGGCTTCAACAGTGAGGGGGCGGGGCCGTCTCCTGCTCGCTCAGTAAACGGGACTAGGATGAGCGAAACTTACGGCCCCACCCCTAGCAGAGCAATGCCTTTGATGATCCCTATAATAGGGATGGCATCTTTGGTAACTTATGTTCATGTATTCATAGACACACAAAGTGACTTGTAAAGTCACCTTGAGTGCCCTTGCTCGGAGAAAGGCGGGATACAAATTCTTTAAATAAAATAAATAAAATAAATTCTTTAAATAAAATAAATAAAAAAACCCAGCCAAATATGCTTGTAGTGGAGGTGATGGAGTCCTTCAAGCCTGAAGCTACCATGGGAAAAGAGGTAGGGGGGGTCCAGTGGTAGAGGGCACTGGACTGAATCTTGGTTACGGGAGCTGGGGCTGCCCACCAGAGAGCAGCCAAAATGAGTTTCCATCTTCAAGTTAGGGGAGTAACAAAACTTTGCAACCCATCCAATTCTTATATATTCATGGATTCCACATTCATTGGAGCCTCAGAGTGAACTAGAAGTTATAAGGAAAACCAAGGAATCCCAAATCTCTTTGTTTCCTAATGTAATGCTTATAGGACAGTGGTTCTTAACCTGGGTTCGATCGAACCCCAGGGGTTCGGTGAGTCAGTCTCGAGGGTTCGGCGGAGGACTACTCACGATTCAATCGTGAGTAGTCCTCCGCCGAACCCGCGAGACTGACTCACCGACTAGCAGCGTCACTAGGGCGCGCGCGCCGCCCTAATGACCCCCATGCCGCCCGACTGTCTTGGGCAGGAGGAGGCCTCGGCGGAGCTCCAAGGCCTTCTGAGGGAGGCCCGATGCGTGACATCCTATTTATAAGCTTTAGCGCATGCGCAGTACGTTTCAGGGCAAATTTGCCCTCAAACGTTCTGCGCATGCGCTAAAGCTTATAAATAGGACGTTGCGCATGGGGCTTCCCTCAGAAGGCCTTGGAGCTCCGCCGAGGGCGGACGCTCCGAGGCCTCCTCCGAGGCGTCGTTGGAGTGTGACGGGAAGGGCGGACCGCCTGCGCGCGACGCGCGGGTGCACGGGCGCGACCACGTGTCACCCATTGCGCGCGTCGCCCCCAGGCGGTCCGCCCTTCCCGCCGCGCTCTAGCCATGCCTCATTGGCTGCAGGTGATAACGTGGCGTGGCCTATCTGTGCTGCAGGGAATTTGGTGCGCCCAGTAGTCGAAGTGTGTGATTTCTTTCTTAATATTTATTTAATTTAATCCCTTCATACTATGTCGAGCAAAAAAAAAGTGGTTGGACGAATATGTACAATATGGATTCACATGTATAACGGAACGTGATGGGAGTCAGCGTCCTAGCTGCATGATTTGCAATGCCAAGTTGAGCAATTCTAGTCTAGCACCGGCAAAACTAAAAGAACACTTCCTTAAGGTAAAGCCGCGCATTTCTGAACTGGTCTCTGAAAGGCAACAGCAGAAGTCACACTGATTTGCAGTAAATATTCATTATTATGTTTTTGTTTTTGTGTGAAAATCATGTTTTAATATTTGTTCTTAATGGTTTTGTTCTTTAATGGTTTTGTTCATTTTGTGCACCTATAAAAATATACCTATGTATATATACCTAAAATATATACCTATGTTTTGAATTTGAAAAAATCATATTTTATTTTTCAAATTAAGAAGGGTTCAGTGAATGCGCATATGAAACTGGTGGGGTTCAGTACCTCCAACAAGGTTAAGAACCACTGTTATAGAACGTTTGGCAAGTGGGAGGGGGGCATTTGGCAGGTGGGAAGTGGGGTCATTCTCTTCTCTTCGAGAACTGCTACTTCCTAGCCTTCCCCCATATTTTCCCCAGTCTCTGATACAGGGAAAAAAATCCAACTTGGAGAAAGGTCCTTAGGAAGAGCATGCATAGAGGAGAATCAGCAGCTTGGGTTTTTTCCTGCTAACCAATTCTCCACAGCAAATGCCTTCCTGCCCCGGCATTACCATTAAGCTACAGATACTTGTTTGAGAAATTAAATTGCCAGTGCTGTGGCTGGACCAAGGAATGTTTGGGAAAACTGTTTACTGAATATGAGTAATAATTGTGGCCCTGGTGTAGTTTTTCCTGTGTATCTGTGTGCTCTGGACTTAACAACACATCAACCAAATGTGACAAGGTCTTTTTTGTTACTTATGTGTTTACACAGGCTTACCATATTGCCGACCGGGACGTTCCTTTTTGCCCTTAAGGGAGAAGGGGGGGGGCGATAGAAGCCGGAGCGTCGCTCCAGCTTCTATCGCCCCTCCCCCCTTCTCCCTTAAGGGCAAAAAGGAACGTCCCGGTCGGCGATATGGTAAGCCTGTTTTACACAACTTTAAACAATTAGAAAAGAATCATGATTTGTTTAACCTAAAAATGTACTATCAAAACAGTTTACAAGATTAAGGACAAAAAATACAATGATTAAAAAATTAGAAACAATTAAAGAACAATAAAGAACAATTAAAGAACAGTCGAAAGGACATGAAATGTAAAAAGAAAAAGAATTTAAGATAAAGCATGGGCAGCCCAATCCTACGTAGGCATCCGCCGGCTGGCCCAGGGCTGCCTGCCGGATCCTGTGCTTGCTCCAGGCCACTGTACAGTGGCCCGAGGTCTACTCGGGGAAAGGGGACATTCGTCCCCTTCACCCAGTGTAGAGCTGGGAGGCCACAATGGGCCTCCTCAGATTTCCACCTATTTCCGCCTATTTCCACCTATTTCTAAATAGCTGGTGGAAGTCAGAGGAGGCTGTGTAACGGCTGAGCCAGCCCAGCGGGAGACAGGGATATGCCGGATGCCATCCCCACCCCACCCCACCCCAGGCCAGCTTGGCCCATGTGGCCACCAGGGGATTGCTTACCTTCCTCTGGCGGCCACATGGACATCCTGGCAGTGGAGTGAGGGCGGCCAGCCTTGCGCCGGCCGCCCTTGCTCGTGAGACATCACGAATGTGCCTTACAGCACGTTTGCAGCAGCTTGCAGCAGCTGCGCCACCCTAAAGCTCCGCAGGATTGCGCTGTGAACCTGGGATGGAACAGAAACTAATAGGGCCCAATCCTATCCAACTTTCCAGCGCTGATGCAGCCACAATGCAGCCCTAAGGTAAGGGAACAAACTTTCCCTTACCTTGAGGAGGCTTCCATGACTGCCCCCCACCACAGGATGCAGCGCACGCCCCATTGGCACAGCGGCACTGGAAAGTTGGGTAAGATTGGGCCCTAAGATAAAAATATCAGTTGGACATGGACAGAAAAGCTAAACAGAATCCTATTGTGCATTCCAGAATATAGCCAAGAAAAACCCCTACCCTGTTGTCCTTATCTCCTTGAAGTTCCAACTGTATAATGAAAGCCTTATAATGTATAATGAAAGCTGTATAATGAAAGCTTCTAAACTTTTCACATAGTTTGAAAAAAAAATTATTTGGAAATCCCCATCTATTGCTAATGGTTCCGTGTTGGAGAAGAGAACCCACTAAGGGAGTACCGTATATTTATTTAAAGTTAATAGAGAAAAGTTAGTCAAAAGCTGGGATAGAAATTGATTGATATTAAACTCAGAATTCTGCCAAAAATGTTATGGACTAACTTCTTAAATCCATTATCATTGGATTTTGCCCAGTTATCCCTTGGTTTCTTATCCAAATCAGACATTCTGATCTTAGTCTAAACATATTTTCAATTACAGCTTATTCACCGCTGCACCAGCAACTGAAGCTATCTGAGTCCTCAACATGGGATAACAGCTGTTTCCCTTCACTGCAACTAATAAAATTATTACATTTACTTTTATTATCTAAATCATCCAACTGCTCACCTCTTGTGTTTAAATCTTATTTTCAAATCCAACATTGCAAATCTCTAATGTCTACACTTTTTCTAGTGAAGCAAACCTATTCTCTAAACTTTCTAAGTTTACTAATAGGATTCATTTTTGGATAAAACGTTTTCTCAAAGGAATCCATTTTACTATCTAGATGTGATTCATCACCTAGATTCTGCCAAAAAAAATATTTTAAGCCTTCCAAAATAAGCGAAGGAACAGAGACATCACTATTTTCTCATTCATCATGAACTGTTCCATGATTTTGGAGACCACCCGCTGGAAAACTGGATGATGTTGGATGGTTTTGTTTCTTCCGATCTTTCTCCCCTGCTCATAAACAAAAATGATGTAACCAATTAATAAATTAATCAAAGAAAGAATATCAAACCAATGAGGCATGAACGTTTTAATAAATAGATATATGGGAAATATAACCATATTAATTGAGCAGATCTTCTTAAGTCAGTCAATAGGAACCAAATCACAGCTACAATAACGTGAGCATGTGGAGGGAGAGAAAACCCCTACGAGGGTGTTAAAACTCACAAAAGGCGCAGTCCTATACACTGTTACTTGAGAGTAAGTCCCATTGATCTCAGTGGAACTTACTTCTGAGTAATGCATAGGACTGAGCTGTATAACAACTTTTCTGAAACCAGTACAGTATATCGTAGTTTCATAAATCTTTGAAAATGGAATATGCTATGCACAGTGTGAAGGAAGTTTGCTATTATGATAAAATGCTACTCAGTACTTGATATGGGGCTTGTAAGCAGATTGTGTCTAACAATAGGCTTACCAGATCTCCAACCAGGACAGAGTGCTAGACCTTTAGGAGAAGGAATTTGGGCAGGTGTAGCTTGTTAAACCTTAGAGCGCAATGCTAGGCATGTCTACTCAGAAGCAAGTCCCACTGAACACAATGGGGTTTGCTTCTGAGTAGACATGCCCAGGATTGTGCTCTAAGGTTTAACAAGCTACACCTGCCCACATTCCTTCTCCTAAGGGTCTAGCACTCTGTCCCGGTTGGAGATCTGGTTAGCCTATTGTTAGACACAATCTGCTTACAAGCCTGTAGTACCCACCTGTATTCTACAAATAGCTTCTGTCAAGACCATATACCTTACTGTTTCTAGGATTCCTTAGCTAGGTTGTTTTGGCTTTCAGAAATGAAAGAAACCAAGTTGTTCCAAGAAAAAGCCTCCAGCTACGTCAGAAAATCATTTATTTTCACACCTTTCATTTCTGCGCTTTGAAAAGCAGGGAGTGAATGTAAGTATGCTTTCTTGGGTAATTCCAGTTCTCTGCCGCCAATCAGTATTAAGACCAGTTACAATCCCAGTTATCAGTGTATGAAACATGTCATGTTGGGGAGGGCCCATGCAGATAGACCATAGCAATGCATTCAGGCATTGACGTGGACAGAAATGAACGTGTGGAAAAGGGAAATCCCAATCATATCTGCTGGCACTGCTCTCAGTTTCCCTGTGCTTAAGGGTCCCGTACATGTTTTCTTTTCAATGCATCCTCTCCTAATGTAATGTTTTTTCTCAGCTGCAAAAGAAAAGCTACAGTAGATACACATATATAATATGCTGAGCTGATCATTTCAAACACTAAAGGCCCACTCTCTATGTACAGGGCCTAAGGCTACCCCCCTCCCAGCTCTGCCTAGCAGTGCAATAGGCCCTTAGCTGTCAGGCTTTTATTTGTTTGTTCGTTTGTTTGTTTCTGTATTTATATACAGTTCTGCCTTTTTTTATCCTCAGATTGCTCTTCGGATGTTACTCAAGGGCAGTTTACATAGGCAGGCTTGTCTAGATCCAAAAAGGATCTTTACAATATTGTTCTCTATATATAGTAAAAGGTAAAGGTATCCCCTGACAATTAAGTCCAGTCGTGTCCGACTCTAGGGTGTGGTGCTCATCCCCATTTCAAAGCCGAAGAGCCAGCGTTGTCCGATGACTCTCCTTGCCGCAGCGCGTAGCATGCAGCTGGAACACGGAGCGCTGTTTACCTTCCCACAAGCGGTACCTATTTATCTACTCGCATTGACATGCTTTGGAACTGCTAGGTTGGCAGGAGCTGGCCAAGCAACGAACGCTCACCCCGTCGCGGGAATCGAACTGCCGACCTTTCGATCGACAGCTTATGGTTCAGCGGTTTAACCCGCTGCGCCACTCTATATATAGAACCCTACAATTCCAGATGGTTCTTCTATGGTGTAGTCATCTTCACTTTTCCAGCAATATTGGTGAAAAAAACCCCAGTGCACATTGCCTGCTATGATCATTGGCTGTTTTTCTTCAGTGCTTCGCTGCTTCAATTCTGGGTTTCCAGCAGAGTCTTCCTAGCTGTAGCTTCTTCTTCCCCCTCTCCAGGTTTTTCCCTCCATTTCTTTTTTAACCTGGTTCCACTCTTCCTGGAAGACTTGCCAATCCCCAGGAATCAGTAATACTCTCCAGGACCAGGAGACTACTGAAAGCGACCCTGGAGAATAAAATAGCAGGAATCTACAACATTACAACCTGTTGAGAAAAAAGAAAAGAAAAGTCTCGGTAGCGACATTATTCCTTCATTTTATTAGAGTTTGCAGCCTTGTTTCCCAGAGGGAGCGCAGGTCCACGCATAGGAAGACCGGCTTGTTGGAGATGTAGGGTAGCTCTAGTACAGCAGGAAACTAGCTGAATCAAGGACAGTCTGGAAGATCTTTCAGATTAAGATTAAGACTTTGTTAATTTTCTTTAACAACAACTTGACCGGCATATTTGCAAAAATACCTTCTAAAAAGCTCTCTGGCTGGGGCTCAAAACAGAAAGCAGAAAGCCGAGCAATGGCGTGCAGAAAGATGTAGCTACTGTACTGCCTTCATCCTACTGAAGCAGGAGGTTCTTCATGCTATGGTAATGTGCAAGTGCTTAGTGATCCAGTTTCTATTAATTTAGAATTGGTCTAGAGCTCAGGTTCAGATCAGAGATACAGGAGGAACCCCTACATGTCACAACTATCAATAGCAACATTGTTGGTCTTGCATTGTGGCATTTGTTACCTTGCCAAAAAAAAAAAAAAAGTTTAAAACACTGTTTTTTGTCATCACTCACAGCAAACACTACATTTAAAAAAACCTGAGCCATAATGGAGCTCAGCCAGTCTGAGGCCCTGGGTGGCCGCCCAGCGTGCCCACCCCTAAGGCCAGCCCTGCATGGAGGACTAAAGGCTGAACTACATTACACGTGTCGCGGAGCTTTTGACATCATATCGGAAGCAAGCAGAGCTGCTGCGACCTCCGCACTGCCGGCGCGTGCCTCAAGATGGAATCCTACTTTTGAGGGGGCGTGTTCGCAGAGCTAGGGGGCGGTTCGCGGAGCTACTGCAGCCTACCAATCGTAGGAGAGGGGGGAGAGTGGCTGCATGCCAATGAGAACTACCTCCAATCACCTTCTTAAGAAGGCGGGACAACAGGAGGGACAACAGGCGGGAAGACACTCCCCCGCTCCAAGCGCGTAGGCAGAGGCAGAGGCGGCGGCAGAGCCTCTGCGTGTAATGTAGTTAAGTCCTAACAGGCACAACTCCAACTGCTCCACGACACATTCATTTCTACCTAAATGAACACCTGAACAAGGCTCATGTGCTGTACATACATTAGGTCCCAGGTTCAAAACTCTGGCATCCTCAGTAAAAGAAACTCAAATAGAAGAGCTGTTGCAGGCAAGGGCCTGAGAGGAGCCATTGTCAGCTAGAGGAAGACAACCCTAAACTATTAAGTATATATTCCCAGGATGAGGAATAAGAATACACTAAGAACAATGAACAGGTACTGAGGCTGAAATGAAACTCAAATATTTTGGCCACCTAATGCGAAGAGAGGACTCTCTGGAGAAGACTCTGATGCTGGGAAAGATTGAAGGCAAAAGGAGAAGGGGAAGGCAAAGGATGAGATGGTTAGACAGCATCACCGATGCAACGAACATGAAAATGAGCGAACTCAGGAAGATAGTGGAGGACAGGAAGGCCTGGCGGGATATGATTCATGGGATCACGAAGGGTCGGACACGACTTAACGACTGAACAACAACAACAACAAGAACAATGAAATCGTTTTTTAAAAAAAAACACCCACAATCGATGGACCAACAATCTGACTCAGTGTAAGGCAATTTCACAGGTTCATAGTCACTTCATAGTTTTGTTTTCTTTAACTTGCAGCCCTGAAATCCTGCAAGGTGACAATTAAATAAGTGGCTGGCTGCTTTTCTACATGAAACGATAAAAGTTGTTTCTTTTTCATGTAGATATCTTTGTTTACTCTCACTTTCATCAAAAGGCTCACACACAAAGCCCTGTAACTCCACTTGTATCTCTCTTTTGCAAATGTGTAGATGAATCAGCCTATTCCATTTAGCCATGACATGTTAGAATAAAATTTCCATACAAATCAGTGAAATCATACACACATTGCTGCCCACACCTTCCCCCCTGCAAATCGTACTCGTCCTCTCAGCACATTGCAGCAGGAACAGTGATGATTGGGGTTCCCAGCCATGCGTTTGCTGCTGAAAATTTAGAGAGCTCCTAACGTTTAAACTGCTCTCATCTTTTCTGCCCAAACTCAAATGACACAATGGTCCCTTTGGGCCCCCATCCATGTAGGTGAGTGCAACACAGTCTAGCAGAGGCATCATTAGGGGGGTGGGGGGTCCCAGGACGGTGGGGTGCCACGCGGAGGAGGGAGGCATCACTAGACCGTGCCGGGGGTGGCGGCCCGCCGCGGGGTGACGCGCGCAGAAGGGGTGACGCATGCACCCACGCGCATCACCCGCGTCACCCTCTGGAGGCTCCAAGGCTGGGAGAAGGCCTCGGAGCATCCGCTCCGGCTGGCGGTCCGGGGCCTTCTGACGAGGCCCAATGTGTCGATACATGATTGTTTACGTTTTCGCGCATGCGTAGAACGTTTCTGAGGGCAAAAGGGCAGCCCTTGCCCTCAGAAACGTTCTGCGCATGCGCGAAAAATGTAAACAATCATGTATTGACACATTGGGCCTTCTCAGAAGGCCTTGGAGCATTGGACAGTTGGCCAGGGAGGATGAGCGGAACTGGCAGCAGTGGGGGCAAGTCCTTGGCGCCGCCAAAGGCGTTGCAGAAAATTTGGGGGGGGGTGCACAGGGGTCACTAGGGTGACGCGCGCCGACTTCATGTCACCCTAGGGCGGGGGGTGATGCATGCGCCCCCCGCTATCGGGTGATGTGCGCACAGTGACGCCACGGGGGTGAACTTCCCTCCAAAGTTGTTGTCGCCGGGTTGCCCATCTCTGCTGCTTTTTTCTTCTTTGACGTCGCTCTGGCGGCAGGATCGGCCCTCCCGCCCGCCCTGGAGCTGATTGGCTCCAAAATGAGTCAAAATGCGGTGTGTGTGTGTGTGTGTGTGTGTGTGTGTGTGTGTGTGTGTGTTTGCGCCTGACATCATGCCCCCTAGGGGCGAGGCTTGTGGCGTCATGTGGGGGGTGTTGGGTTGGCGGCCCCCCCACGGGGGGTATAGGAATGCCACTGCATTCTAGAAATTCTGGCACCCACCTGCTCTCAGGATCCTAAGCTATGTATTTGCATGTCATTTACTGCTTCGATCCTACTTTGCCTTTCCAAAGAAAGTTGTAAGCACCTACAATTGATAAAATAACAGTAAAGAACAATTCATCAACCATTCAAACCAGTCCATTCTGAATCTCCTGCCAATCAGTTTCATTGGATTATCCCTAGTTCTAGCGCTGTGAGATAGGGAGTAAAAAATCTCTATCTCCACTCTCTTCACACCTTGCACGATTTTACAAATTTCAATTATGTCCTTCCTTAATCGCCTCTTTTCCAAACAAAAAAACCCAAATGTTGTAGCCTTTCCTCATTAAAAAGTGCTCTAGTCCTCTGATCATTTTGGTTGCCCTCTGCCTTTTCCAGCTCTGCATCATATGCCTTTTTCGAGGTGTGGCAACCAGAACTGTACACAGTATTCCAAATGAGGCTGCAAGATAGGTTTGTATGGAAGTATTATAATATTAAAGGAGTTTTATTCTAGATCTCACTCCTAATGACTCCTAGCATGGAATTTGCCTTCTTCACTCATGCCACTTACTGAATCAATGTTACCCTACCACCATGACTCCAAGATCTCTTTCTAGACCCAAACACAGGTCTACTATGTTTCAGAACTGCCTCTGCACTAACAGAGGGTGCCTGCTAACCTTTTTTTTATTTTCATTAGCCTTCACTAACATTATTCACAACCTACATGCAACATATGATGGTCTGATGATATCGGCTTCATCTAACTCCAGGCAAATTCAAGCCACAGCAGGTATATTTCAAGATGAAGATAAACGACTTCAGTGAACTTTGCCCTCAGGTGTTTTTACAGATCATAGCTGGCTAGACAATGTTTATTCCACCACATATCTATAATTACAGATATTGCTTAAAGATTGGTGTGTGTAGCATTTTGAAGCACGCAGGTAAGTCACGTGCAATCATGCCTTGAAGCATGGGCAGCCCAGTTTGCCTAATAAACCATAGCAGATAATACAAACAATGGCTCTTCCACTGGCCAGAAAAAACCTTGCCAGTTCAGCCACAGAGAGCAATCAGAGTGGAGCTAGAAGTTGTCCCAGGGGACCAGAGCTGGGGGGAATGGGTCAAGCCCAGAGGTGATGATGATGATGGTGATGGTGATGCAACCCTATACACATTTACCTGGAAGTAAGGCCCATTGGAGGCCAGTGGGTGGCGCAGTGGGTTAAACCGCTGAACCATGAGCTGTCGATCGAAAGGTCGGCAGTTCGAATCCGCGACGGGGTGAGCTCTCGTTGCTTGGCCAGCTCCTGCCAACCTAGCAGTTCCAAAGCATGTTAATGTGAGTAGATAAGTGGGTACCGCTTGCGGGAAGGTAAACATCGCTCTGTGTTCCAGCCACATGCTACGCGCTGCAGCAAGGAGAGTCATGCCTGTTGGGTTTATTTTAATATTTCTTGAACCTTAGGGGGTTCAAATATGCAGAGTTTGCAAACGAAGAATACCTTATTGTTATTTAACCAGTAGAGTTAATCCCAGCACCCAGGCTAGCTAGCTATCATTAGCATTGAAATGAGAGACGGAGTCTGAGGCTTGTATAGTAGAAAAGAAAAAAATAGTTTTACTTACAGATCAGCATTCATAAGTTACATGCATCTAGTTGTGACTAGAGGTAATCTATACATTAGTGGTCAGTATGCCCCTACAGCTGGCACACCCATGTGGAGAAGATGGCTTCCAGGCGAGGAGCCTGGAGAAACACGTCCTCCCCCTTGTAGGCAGATGTGAAGAAGAGAGAGACCCATGTGGTCAGAGAAAGGATGTTGGGAAAGGTCAGGGTCACGCCCCTTCCAGGTCAGACAGGAGGAGTCAGGTGAAGGTCCTTGCAGGTGACCAAAAAAAAAAATCACACACCACCGTCCCAGGTCCTAGCAGCCAAAATACTGCTTATCTTCAACAATGCCGGCCACATAACCACGGAGGCGTCTTCGGACAACGCTGGCTCTTCGGCTTTGAAATGGGGATGAGCACCACACCCTAGAGTCGGACACGACTGGACTTAATTGTCAGGGGTCACCTTTACCTTTACCTTAAGGCCCATTGAACAAAATAGGACTTTATGCCAATAAAGGTTTCATTCATTCATTCAACAAAATGGGACTTACTTCTGAGTAAACATACATAGGATTGCACTGTAAGAATATTTATATACCGTTTTTGAACAAAAAGTAGTTCACAAAGCAGTTTACAAAGCAAAATGAATCAATAAATGATTCTTTGTCCCCATAAGGCTCACAACATAAAATAAGATGCAGAAGAGACACCAGCAAAAGCCACTGGAAAAGATTTTGCTTTCCCCCTGCTAAATATAAGAAACACACCACTTTAAAAGGTGTATCTCTGCCCAGTTAGCAGGGATGGCTAAGAATGCTCTCTTAACAATTGCCATCCGTCTATCTTCAGAAGGTGGGGGCGCCCAGAAAAGGGACTCTGTTGAGGATCTTAATGTACAGACAACTATGTGTGGGCAATGGTGTTACAACACCCCCCACTGCGGGGGCCCTGCGGGGGGGCTGATGCAACACCCCCCACATGCCACCAAACGCCCCACCCCCTGGGGCGTGACATCATGCTCGTACGCCGTGGTGTGGTGCGAAACACACTCACACAGCGTTGCATTTTGGCCCATTTTCAGTGCCAAACGGCTCAAGGGCAGGCGGGCCAAACTCCAACGCGACAAACAGCTGCTCAAGTGCCGGATGGAGGTGAGTACACCCCCTCTTGCCTGCCTGTTGCCTGGGGCCTGATCCCGCCGTCTGGGGGCCCACCGCCCCAAGGCCCCCACCACTGATGACGCCACTGTGTGTGGGAAAAGATGGCCTTTCAGGAAACGAGGTCACAAACTGTATTTGATGGCTTGACAGAGGAACAAGCCAAGAGCAAACACCAAAACATACCAAAGCCAAAATATCATTGTTGCCCAGGAAAAGTTGCCAACCCAGACAGGAAGCCTCTGATCATGCTTCCTAAGACCAAAGGCTAGTCTGGGTTGGCAGTCCAGAGTCTGATAATACTTTACTGCCCAGGAAGATGGTTTAACCCATGGTCCTAATCAGAAGCGTCGCTCCGGTAGGGGCGGGGCTGTAAGTATCGCTGCGGTTACAGTCGCTTTACCGAGCGAGGAGGAGGCAGCCCCGCCCCCTCACTGTCCGAGCCATTCGCCTACGGAGAAAGCAGCAGGCAGGGTCTCTTGCCTGCTACTTTCTCCGCAGGGGACTGGCTCGGACAGTGAGGGGGCGGGGCTGCCTCCTCCTCGCTCGGTAAAGCGACTGTAACCGCAGCGATACTTACAGCCCCGCCCCTACCGGAGCGACGCTTCTGGTCCTAATGGCTCACCACATGGGCAGCCAGGCATAGGGCCAACAGTTCCAGGTTCGGGCCCCAGTGACTCCTGATAACTACCATTCTACTTGCTGAGGAAAGTTCAAAGCTGTTTTGACATACGTGGATGGACACAACAATACATTGAATACCATGTAAAGGCACAGTTTTGGTGCTGTCAACCTTCCTCTTCTCCAAACAGCATGGTATAGAATCACAAGTGGTGACATTAGGATTGCCAGACCTCTCTATGGCCCCAATCCAGTGAGAGAGACACATGCAAGGATCTCTTTTTTTCTCCAAGTCACACTTCCCAAAATCAGCTCCTCCCTCCCCCACCCCACCAAAGTACATTTTCCAAAATACAAAAATAAGCCCAAAACCAAAACCAGAGAGACAGAAGGCTACAACAGAAGGCTATAATTCGAAAATAATTAAAATTTATGTTAATAAATTAATTGAACCATGCTTCAAGGCATGATTAACACTTAATTAGCTGCTGATGGGCAGATAAGGGGCAGGGCTTGGCGTACCCTCAGCAAGAGGTCCGCGTACCCCTAAGGGTACCCGTACCACAGGTTGTGAACCCCTGCTCTAGAGTCTTTGAATCTAGAGGCATGGTGTCTGGATCTGGCCACTGCAGTTGTCATTGTAATTGTATCAGGAGGAGAACGGGATATTTCCTGATAAATCCTATGCATTTAGGCTTAGATTGCAATCCAAAAACCACATCCATTCACAATCTCTCAGGATTGTTGTAAGAATAAAACAGTGAGGGGGGGGGACCTGAGCTCCTTGAAGGAAGGGCAGGGTAAAATGCAATTAATTAATTAATATTCTAGAGAATTTTGCACCAGTCCCATTGGCTTCAGAGACAACCCCCCATGAGATAATTTTTGCCTGCTGTCAGAATTGTAGCCTCAACCAGCTGATTCTTTTGGTGCTCTCTTATGCAGTGATAATGCATGATGTCATGAAACCCTGGAGCTTAGAAGAGCACAGATCAGTGTTGCAAGAGCTTCTCTATCCAAGAAGGGATATCTGCAAGATTCCAAGAAGGAATCTGCACAATAAATAAAGCTGTTAGAAAGTATTCCATCTCTCTTCTCGATCTCTCGCAGGGATTTACTGCAAAGTAACCTGTTCAGGTCAGGTGTACAAGTGCAGAGAAGTTCTTAAATATCCATACCAGCCTTTTCTGCCAGCAACAACAGAACAATTATTCCGTCTTGTTACATTGTGCTACCACTGATGTTAGGATATGCTGTCCTAAGCACACATGTGCCATGTGAGATGTGCAACTCTATTCAAAGAGCTAAGGGGTGATTTGTTTTTTATTTTTGACCACCTCACCCACAACAAACAATGGCAGTAACGTTAGCGCGTTTTGCTGCCTAGCCTAAGACCCCTAGTGGCAGGTGCTTACAGACTTCATTGTACAGTATGCTGCGACATGTTTTTGTCTAGAATGATCAACTTGGGGAACTGTCTCTCATTTATATTATGAGATTACGCCTGTCAACTTTATTAGGGGAAGTGGTGAATCTCCTATGTTAATTACATTTGGCTGCCCTCGGGGGCCTGATTGCAGCAGGGCAGAATTGCTGAGGAATGTAGGAAGTGTAGGTATCACTTCGCTCTTCATCAAAATCCAGTTAGTCTTTTCTCCACCTTATAATGTTATCTTGTCAATAATACCTATGTTGTTAATGAGGATGCATAAGAGATCATCCCTATTTCTGAATGCATCCATAGAGTCATCTTCCTGGTCCCCAGGATGATGAAGGGCCCTTCTGGTCCCTGCTACCGGCATGGGATCGCTCCACTTGTGCATCAGAACACTTGCTTGATCCAAGTGCTAGCAAGATAAATATCTTGAGCAATCTCTGGCCCTGTAAGGTGAGATGTAAAGTTAAGCGCACAAATGGGGCTAGTGTGCTGGACTGGGGCCCCTATTGTTTGGGACTATTATGTCAAGGAGGAGAGTTTAATCCTCTGCTCTAGCTATGGCCCCAATCCAGATCCCCTCCTGCAGTTGCCATTTGCCCTGGAACAAAAGCTCTCATAGGCACCAACTGGATCTATTTTCCAGGGCAATGTGCTGCCATAGACATGGGGATTGATTGGAAGCGAATCCAGCTGCTATGCTATTTATTGAATAAAATGCTAGCCCCAACAAAATGCTTAAAGGAATGCCTAGTTTGACCCTTATTATAACATTTTTCCCCAGAATCTTGAGCATGCAAGTTCATAGCTGAGCTGAGACTTGCACCCAAGACTTTCAAACTCAATAACTCATGGCTCTTTATTTTAATTGCTTTACCATACCAGTAATCTTAAAATGCTTGCTCCTGTACTCTTCATTATTGGAAAGAAAAGCCTGAATATACAGTGTTTCCCATAAAGTAGAAAATAAAAGATGGGGGGGGGAGAAAAATGGGACCCATGCCTATTTATGATAATTTGGAGTTGCGTTATTTTATTTTTAGCTCATCTGGTTTTAACTTGATGCAAAGAAGATAACCTCAAAGGGTCTTTTTTAATTTTTGAAACTGAGATGAGATATAGTGAAGGAGACAGCTTCCTTATGTTGGGTTTAAACCCAATCAACTGTTGGGTGTAATGAAGTCAGTCCTGGTTACTCTAAAACATCACTCAGTATCCATAATGGAACCAGGAACAAGAACCAGATCTCCTTGCTTAATTCAGTCTCCCTTTTGTGTAATGATTAAAAAAAGCCAAAGTATTGCTGTCATTTTTTGAAAAATATGATTCATGTTGAAAAAGCAATGGTATACTGGTAAATTCTGAAACGCAGGAGCTCATCATGGCGCCTCCCATAGCCACACCCCCATAACCATGCCCCACTAATAGTACATAAAAAAATCAACCTCAAATGTCTTCATGATCATGCATGTTTACTCAGAAGCAAGTCTCACTGTGTTAAATAGGCCTTGCTCCCATGTAAACGTACATAAGATCGTAGTCTTACCGCAACATAAGCTACATATTGTCTCAGGCAGGCTTCAGAAAGATGACGGCCTAGGCATAAACAGTTGCCCCTAGAAAAATGTCTGTTTGCCTCCTGCAGAGCCTGGTGCTTCTTTGTGGCTAAAGTCTTTTGAAAAAATAAATGAAAGGCAGCGTCTGAGCACTCCTGTTGATACCATTACCTCTCCTGCTCTATAAGCAGTTCCAAAATTCTGCTTTCCTGCCCCCGCTTCCCCTTGACTATACCCGAGAAAAAAAGTGTACCATCTAAGTGCACCCCATGCTATCCTGCATTTCAGAGTTATTCTAAGACTGCTGCATGCAATTCCAGCATCAGTTGCAGTGGTGCAAGAAATGCAAGGGTTACCCAGCCTTTCGGACCACCATGCAGTGCAGGCATTTGGGATAACAGAGCATACATTGGGCTACCAGAGTGCTCTGCTCCATCTGTTGCTGCTTCTTGGGTCACCGATCAAAAGTGCAATGAATAGCGTGACCTACCTGATTATTAGCTCTACCCCCCTCCTCCTTTCCGCCTTTGATTATGGTTACTTTACATGCACTTTTAATTTGTGCACAGACAGGTACAAAGGCAAAACCGGATATACCTGTTATTTGCCAATGACCTGAGAGTGCTTAGTTTATGTTAAGCCTAGGGTTATGTCAGAGTTTGCACGCAATCCCCCAATAGATTTGCTGCAGGCAATTAGTGGATGGTGGTGTTGGTGGGGGGTGGAGAGGAAGGCTTTAAAGTGACAGAACTTTATTTCATTCTCTTTTAGCCTTTCCACGTATGCAGCCTTCTTACTTGTTTTATTCCACATTCTGCCAAAGTTACACATTCAGTTCAGGAAAAGAAATGCATAATTTAAACCACATTTAGCCAGGAAAGTATTTGTCGCAAATTTGTTAGCAGTCACTGTAGCAGCTAACCAACTGAATAGAACTGTTTACGATGGTTCATAAAAGCCACACTTCTAATCATGTGGAGGCTCTTGGATGGCAAAGAAAATGTGCTGTACTTTGTTAGTGTTGTGTTACGTGCTATTTTCTCCATATAATTTGATCATAGCACAAAGCCTTGAAGCCCAATCCTAGGCAAATTTTGCTCAGAAATAAACCCCACAGAATTCAATGGTACTTATTCTCAAGTTAAACCCTATGTGACTGCCCAATGATGAGGAATTGGAAAAGGTTGTATACTATTATAGCAAAATAGGTTCACACAAAATATATATTATCTGATGGATATTGCTTATGTTCTGGTACATCAAATTGTCTGTGTCTACAACAACTTGTAAGACTTTGAAAAGGTGAAGTACTGTACAAAATTATGCTGAAACATTGTTTTCACTTCAAATGCTCTAACTGCAATTATGCATCTAAAACCACACACACACACACACACACACACACACACACACACACACACACACACACACACACACACACACACACACGTGCTTACGCACACATTGGCAAATGCCTTAGAAACAGGTTTCTGAAAATGGTAAATAGTGTGTTCCATAATAATACTGCTTCAAACCAAGAGCAAGGTATGTCAAAATAACTTTGTTGAACCGAAAGGTAATAATAAGGAAAGATATACAGTATTAATTCACCAGATGACTATATTAGATGTGTAATATGATTTATAGCTAGGCCACTGTTACCCCTCAAGAGGTTCAGTGTAATTTCTTTTTTAATTAAAGTCATCAACACTGATCATAGAACTCCTGACATCACCCAGTGAAAGCTATCACAGTGCCTATATGTTTCCCACAAGTGAAAAATAGTGTTCATACTATTCAGTTAATGATCATAGTAACGGCTGATTAGGTAGATATTAACTGCAGAAGACTGGATGAAGATGAACAAAGATAAATTTATTCAAATAAGGAAAGCAAGAACTGAGAATGACTGGAGGGCCATAGGACTAGTAAGAGAAGCAGGTTTGTTACGTGCCCCCTCCCCCCATTCTCAAAATACGCATTAAGTTCAGAAGTGAGAACGGTTGGCAAATATGAAAGAAAAAGAGACAGAGGGAGGACATAGACCTCATAGTCCTTTAAATGTCTGTAACAGAAGCCCCAATATAACACGGATAGAATAAAGTGCATTGTACAGCTAAATAGCAATCAAATACTGTAGTCAACCGGCTGCAGATGAAACGAGCTTTCATGAATTGGATAAACTTCCTCTTTTTAATCCCACAAATCTCTTCCCCCCCCCTTTATGGTTTTGAAAATCAGAAGACTTTTTGCCTGAGGTACATTTTTATGGTTGAGAATATAAACATGGGAACAAAAGGGTTTGAAAGGAAAGATAAACACCTATGTGCTGTGAACACAGTTCCCTTCTGTAAGCAGGCAAGTGGAAATGGACCATCTATGTCCTGAGTGCCAAGTCTGACTTGGGACCTTTCCAAACAATAAAAGCCCGCCCTGCCCCCACTTTTCCCCTGATGCCATAATTGCACCAGCACTAATCTAGCTCCAAGAGCACAGTATATCCTGTTCCTAATATAAAGTACAAGTGGTAGCTTTGCAGTAGTAAGAGGAATGACGCTCTAGTTTTCTGCTGTAATAGTAGGAAGAGTCAGGGCAGGGAGGTTTGTGTTCTAGTACTGAAGAATGCTTAGCTTTTAAAAAACATTAAAGTAAGCAATAGGTTTTGAATCAGGACATTGCTGGGGCAGGAGGGAGGGGGGGAGTGGCCTCCTCCTTGCTATCTGTTGCTTCTTCATAGTCTCATAGAGCAACATAGCAGTCCTGCAACTTAGTGGTAAAGCACAGGAGTATTCAGGATGCAATCCTATCCACACTTACCTTGGAGTAAGCCTCATTGACTATTAACCTCTGAGTGTGGCGCAGTGGGTTAAACCGCTGAACCATGAGCTGTCGATCGAAAGGTCGGCAGTTCGAATCCGCGACGGGGTGAGCTCTCATTGCTTGGCCAGCTCCTGCCAACCTAGCAGTTTAAAGCATGTTAAATAGGTACCGCTTGTGGGAAGGTAAACAGCGCTCCGTGTTCCAGCTGCATGCTATGCGCTGCGGCAAGGAGTGGCCACATGACCACTGAGGCGTCTTTGGACAACGCTGGCTTTTCGGCTTTGAAATGGGGATGAGCACCACACCCTAGAGTCGGACACGACTGGACTTAATTGTCAGGGGTCACCTTTACCTTTTTAGACATACTGTACATAGGATTGGGCTCATAGTTTCTAAAGGAGAAAGTAAATAAATACCCAACACAAAAACATTCCACAAAATTATGTAGGCTTAGATATGGGATTCAATGCCCTTCCCTAGTGCTGAATGGGCGCTATCCAATCAGTTCCTGCTACCCTTACACAACAACATTCCACACAGCGCCCGCAATCAGGGGGTACAAGGTTTCTTTTGGGCCCCTTCTCAAAGGGAGAGGGGGCAAAACGGGGGGGGGGGCAGCAATGGTTGGACAGGTCTCCAGAGCCCATGTCTACCAGGCTTCCCAATGTGACATCCAGGCCTGCCTGCCTGGTAGACCTGGCCTCCTGGTTGGTGCAGCCTCTGTCCTTCACTCTCTATGAGGCCAGCTAGGATCCCAGGAAATTTCTGGGTTCCCTCTTTTGGCTCCTGGGCCCCCTTTTTGACTCTGGGCCTGGGTACAATTTAGCCCCTTTACCCCCCCCCCCCATGGGCCCTGCCTACAATCACAATGTATGGGCACATTCACTGGAGGAAATGTTCAAAGTGACAAACTGTTGGAATTGGTGTACTAGAAACTGTGATACTGTATTTGCAGTCCCACAAAAAGCACAAGCTTGAGTGTCTGGATTGCCTGTACAATGAATAACAACTGTGCATTTACAATATTCCTAAATAATAAGTCCCCACACCACCACCTTGGCTGTGTAATGCAATCCTTCCAGTGCATCACATGTGAACTGTATCCTATGTTCACTTGGTCAGTGAGAAGCTTCAAGGGCGCTTCAGACCGCACGAATCTCGGCTCGTCCCGGATCTTAGCGGATCTTAGCCGAGGCGTGCTTGGGTGTCTGGTTAACACAGTGGAAGCGAGCGGTCTCCCGATTGCCGGCACGCTTGAACATCCCCTGGGCCATGTTTTCAGGGGGACGCACAGCTACGCTACTGGAGCCATCAATCAGAAGAGAGGGGGAGGAGTGTTAGCCAATCACCGTGGAGGTTTCTTCCAAGAAGGCGGGACAAAAGGAGGGACTATTTACAGGGAGACACTCCTACAGACAGGCAGGTCGGTGGCCAGCCTCTCGCGCTCGCTCATCTGCGTCCACTTCCGCAAGCGGTCTGAATCCGCTCTTATAGAGCAAACCAGGAGCACCGAAATGTCCAACCAATTAAGTCTGCGTAACACAATGCCACACAGTAACCCTTCTGGAATTTTCAGCTTTGGTGAGAGGAACAGGAAGTCCAGTCTCAGTGTTCCAGATTTTAAATGAACAATTTATATTGTATAGCAAGAACAGGGCAAATCTCCCTGGCCATAAAAGCTTTCGATTCTAATTTATATTGTAAATTACTTGTCACTGCTGTGTCAATAGTTACAATGTCAGGCACTTCTGACAAAGCAGTTCTGTGCTTACTTCTGTCAGAAGGTAGCATAAAACTGTGATCTTCCAAATCATGCATTCCTCCCAACACATGAAGAAAAGCTATTTCCAAGAGAAGCTTACAAGTCTGTGCCTGAAAGCAGGAAGATACAGCCTTTGGCTGTTTATCCCTTTATGCCAAGCTGGTGGTAGGTTATGAAATGGCTTGTACCACGTAGTGTTCAACTCGACTGGCTGGTCAAAATCTCCCCTTTCCATTCCTTGACAAGGATTTGGACCTACATCCAGCACCTCCTTAGCTCAGCAATTATCACTGTGATTTCTGACTTTCGGCAGCTTTCTTAAATCATTGGAAGTGGTCTACTGTAGTACCAATGGAATTAATTAGGAGGTCACAGATTTCTGTAATGTGCAATGCTCCAGATGAGGTCACCTCATTTGCACCTCTGCAATGTGGCTTCTGAACCCAGCTTTGTCATTTTAATTTACTGTATCGACTGACCACTTTTGGCCATAATAACTCCCAAATAGCAATCGCAGGGTAATCAAAACAGAGTCTTTGTACAATTGAATCAATTCACTACAGTTTCAGACCAGCTGATGGAAAATGGAACCTATAGCGACTTGCTTCACATGATTATGTGAGAATGAGATTCGGAGTACTCACTCTATCTGAGCAGGCTATGGGTACAAATAAACAAATAACATGCCATGCCCCTGGTTTCAAAATCCACTATGATACATTTAGGAAGGGTATTTGATTAATTAAGGCTGCAATCCTACGGACACTTATTTAGGATTATGATCCATTGTACTCAGTGGGATTTAATTTTGAGTAAGCATGATCATGATGATGAATGAAACGTATATCCCACTTTTTTAAAAAGTAATTCAGAGCAGCTTACAATAACAAGAAGAAAAATGAATAACAAAAACATAAAGGCAGCTATAAAAATGGCTAAAAAAGATAATTGCACAAAATTGTTGCAGTGGGTGTAGATGTCAGTTCCTTTGCTTTACAGTGTGGTCTGTGGAAGCCGAGAGGAATTCTTTTCCCTCCCCGGCTAAGATCGTGATTAACCAATTTGTAGCTTCAAGAATGTCACAGTTATATCTAACTGTGCCTACTTACCACATTTATATTCTCAACCCCTTCCTGGCCAAGTACCACCTCCGGTGCCACTCTCCTGCTGCATACCACCAGAAGTGACTGGCGATGACATGATCACCAGTTACGTCTGGGTTTTCAAGATTTCAGCGGCCATAAAATGCAGGTAGGAGGCTCTGGGTGGGTGGGAGGCCCCTTCTCAGCATTCCTGAGAGGCTCAGCCAAAGGCAGGAGCCTCTCGGGAGTGAAAACACACAGCTGAAAGCACCACGTCAGAGCGGGGTTCCGATGGTCTGGTGGTCTGAGTACCACCAGCAGTTGTCTGAAGTACCACTGGTGGTACTAGTGCCACTGGTTGAGAAACCCTGGTTAGCATTGAAGGCAAGGTATTCATGTGGTTATCCCACTTTATCTTCACAACAACACATCTGTGAAGTCGATTAGGCTGAATGACTTACCCCAGGCTTCCCAGTGAGCTCCTTGGCCAGTGAGGTTTTGACCTTATGTATCCTCCTCTGTCCAAATGTAGTAACCCTATATTCATAACGTAACATTGATGTGGCAGAATTTATTTATTTATTTATTTATTTATTTTATTTAAAGAATTTGTAGCCCGCCTTTCTCCCGAAGGCACTCAAGGCGGCTTACAACATATTAAAATACATATAAACAACTTTAAAACAATTAAACACATTAAAATAATTAAAAACACTTGAGATTAAAAACAACCCAAATGGGTCACCAGCATTTACATATATAACCATTTGTTAAAAAGTCAGCCCACCGTGTCAGACATTAAAAGCAGTCCTGAATAAAAACGTCTTAAGGCCCCGCCGAAAAGCCTCTAAAGAGGGAGTCGTTCTTAGTTCCAAGGGGAGGGAATTCCACAATTGGGGCGCCACCGCCGAGAAGGCCCTACTCCGCGCCGCCATCCCCCTCACTTCCGCCAATGGCGGCACGGTCAACAGGGCCCCCCCTGATGACCTCAGAGTACGGGTCGGATTATAAGGAAGGAGGCGGTCCCTCAAATACCCTGGACCCGAGCCGTTATAATGGTCACCCAACAAAAATCCTTTCTGGGAAATGTGGTAGATGCTTTTGCTTCTCACTCAGAAGCTGATTATATTTGGGACTGAGAAAGGGGATGTTTGTTTAGGTGAGATTGATTATGGGCTCTGAAGAATTGTTTTTGGTTTTTCCCCCTATTGCTTGGCTAACTTGGCTAACTGATCTAGTTCTATGTGTTCTGCAGACACCCTGATGTGCCCCCCTATTAAATATTAAAGCCCTATGTACCGGCTGTGGTGCCCGTTGGACTGGGTAAAGTCAGCTAAAGCAGTGAAAGAACAGTGGATGAGATCCAGAAAGCACCACTGTGTGAGTGGAGAACTTGCAGTTCTCTGGATCCCCTTCAGTATTTATTTAATACATTTAAAGGCGGCTTACATAAAATCACCCAAGGCGGCTTACATAAAATCAATTATAAAAATGTTATAAAACAATACATAAACAATGCAGCAATACAATAGCAAAAAGCCAGCGGCAGCAGCACAAAAGCCACAAAACAAAAGCATGTAATATTAGATCCCGCCTACTGGAGTGTGGTCTGGGACCTCTTGCGACTTCTGCCTCATTCCAGTCCTACAATTTGAGCAGGTCATTAAGCCCCCCACAGTGTTGCCTTCAAAGATGATGCTAGCCTTTCAGTGTGTTCACTTTTTACATTTGTTCACGTATCAGAATGGTAAGGCATTTGTGTACCCCAGACGGATCCATGCTACAAGTCAGGTGGGCGCTTTGTGACCAACTAGGATTTCTGGAGCGATGCTTTGGCTTTCTGCTCTCCGGATTAATGCATGAATGTTCCTAACAGGTAAAAGAACAGAGAGCAGCAGGGCAGGCTTCATGCTTTCAAACCCACAGCAGGGCTGGTAACCCTGATTCCCATATTGCAGGGAGGGAGGGTAGTATGCCTTGCTGGCACCTGTAAACAAGTCCTCCCACATCTTAAAAAGTCAGTCTGTGAAAAAAGCCCCACATTTGGTAAAGGAGCAAGATAACTTTGCCCCCCCCCTGTCAGTTCCTGAAACCCTGTCTCCAGCTTCCCCTCTCTCTTCTGCAACCCTTGGGCTATACTTCCCTCCGGATCTCGCGTGCTCGTGTGTGTGAGCATCTAATGCGGGGAAAGAGGAGGTAAGGGGAGGAGATGGCCAGAGGGTTTCCAGCAGGAGAGCACGCAATGCAAACTCTGCACGCAATTGGGAGGTGACATTTAGAGGATAGGAAACTTGTGCAGCCTCCAGGGATAGGGGAGAGCGTTTCCCTACTGCGATCTAACAGTTTGTCCTGGGCTGCTGCTGGGCACCGAGGTGAACGCCGCTTTCTCCCAGGGCGCGGCTGGGGCTTGAGCGTGGCTGTAGCCCGCCGAGAGAGGGTAGCAGCAAGGTCCTTCGGAGACAGCTGGGTGGGTCCACCGTCTAGCCAGCTGCAACTGTCCCGGGGACTGGGAGGGACTGAAGACCCTCTCGGCCGGCCGACCGCTTGCGAAGTGCTGCTCCCTCCTGAAGAATATCTCTAGTCGCCTCCCGCAGCACCGCAGGGGGATCGCTTGCTGCAGCACGCGGCTGGGATCGGGTGAGTCCAGGACCTGCCAAAAGCCTGCTTGGATCCTCCGCGGCTCCCCCTCCCCGGTTCAGCAGCCGCGCGTCGAAAGGAACTGCTACTGTGTGCGGAGCTCCGTCTTGGCGCCTGAAGGCACCATGAGCAAGCGAGAGCTGGGAGAGGCGTTGCTTGGCAGGTCAGTCTCGCTCGTCGCCGGCGGCTTGCCGTCTGACCTGCGCGCTTTCATAGGGGGACGGGGACGGTCGTGCCGGGGCCACCGATGGAAGAGGGCGGCAATTCATCCCTTCCGAAGGGCAGTGGCCCAAAGAGGCTCCCGAGTCAGTCTGTCTCGGCCCAATCGTGCGGCATCTGAAGTTGGAAGCCCCACTATATCCACCGTATTTCTCTGGGCAAGTGCGTACGGGATTACCGAGCACTCCCGCCTCTCCCATGCCGGTGCAGCACTCATCCCGTCCTTGGGACGAGGAGCCCTTGAGCCCACTTTTTATAGGAGGAGGAACCCTCCTCCCCAGAATAACCCACTTTTTAATAGGTAAATAAATACTGATGATCAGATCATGAAATACAGTCTTGTTGATGGTCTTCATGTGAACCTTAACTTTCACCAACGTTTTGTACACGCACTAAGTAGGCAACGGGTAGCTTTCCCCGCGCTGCACTGCTCATTTTTGTGTATAAACTGGTGCCTTAAAACGATGTTTTTGGATGTAAATTCAGAATATTTGGTTCCAAACGTCTTGCAGCCATCGGGTTAGTGTGGCTCAAGGCTACGTAATCCCATACCTCCAACAGCAGATGAGCATGGAGGCTGCACCCCACTGCTATATGTAATACATGGAGTCTGACTTCCACACGGTGGCCCCGATCCTGACAATTATTACTAACTTGTTTCAGTGGGACTTAAGGCTGAATCCTATGCACATTTACCTGGGAGTAAGTCCCCTTGAACACAATAGGATTACTTAAAAGTAAACATACACTGACTCCAGCTGAACCTCACAGCTAGCTTTCACTGGATCACAGCCAACATGTTCCGATATAAGGTTGCGATCTTAAGCAGTTACACAGAAATAAGTTCAACTGAAATCCATGAACTCTATGCACACTTACTTGAGAGACAGACCTGCTGAATCGGAAGCCCTTACTTCCAAATATACATGAATAGTACTGACCTATTGAATTGTTTTTTAAAAAATGTATTTTAATTGTATGGCTACCCACCCTTGGGTAGAATGGCAACTAGTAAAATAGATTAGTGGGTAGATAGGATAAAGGTTTTAAATGGATTAGATTCAATAATTCCAAAGTATGTTATAGATCAGGCAATTTTTATCCAGATATGCCTGATCTATAACACATATTTCAGAATTTGAACCATTTCATTATTTTGATCTTATCTCTTCCGCCAGCCCCTGTGTTTGGGGGAGTGTAGAGAGTCAGTGAGCATTGGGACCATTTGTGGTGGGATGGATATACAGTCCCTGCACTGGAGTTGAATGTAGGTTGAAACCCCCAACCTTGAATGGTCTTGGACAAGTCAGTCCATCAGTCTAACCTAACTCACTGGGGTCAAGAGGATAAAAAAAGTAAGAACTGTAAAATATTTTGCCCATAGAAAAAAAAGGGGGGGCGGGCAGGGAGACCTATTGCTGCTAAGACACAAAGGGCAGAGTAGCGAGACTGAGCTTCTTAGTCAGTATCAGTACTACAAATTGGGTTCCTTCATAAGACTACAATGCAGGTCTCTTGCAGAAACTCAAATATGTGAAATCACCTGCTGCATTTACCTTTCAACGATATTGGTATCGTGTCATTTAATGAATAGGATTTCCTAACACAGCCATCCATGCCGCAAGGTTGAACAGAGAGACTTTTTGGGTGGCTGCTCTGCAGTTTGGTAATTCCCTTCTTCTCCAGGTCCAACCAAGCCCAAAGCTGTGTATCATTCAGAAGAACTGCAGTGTCTTTTGGGCAAGCACTAGTGTTCATGGGATCCTTAACATATCTATATGCCAGCTTTTCACTGCTATCCAATTCTGCCCTAATGTTTTGTGCTGAAGGGCTTGTTTTCTGAAGTGATGCCATGAATGGAGATGTTATCTGGAAACTGCACATTTTCCTCTCCTGCTCTGTACCTAGAAGTCTACATTCCTACCTGGTGTGGTTCATAAATCTGACTGCACAAATGTGACGAATTCCCATAACATCCCAACGTGTAAATGTTTGTGTGGGTTTGACACCTTTTTCTTCTTGAAAAGGCTCTACGACAAGCAAAATGCCTTTCTTGGCATGGAAATACAATAATCGGGCAACGCTTATACCCGTTGAATTATTGCCTATCAGGCAGCTATTTAATGTAGAAGGTTCCTGCCAGAAACAATGGTAGCAATCCAACATTTGCAGGAAGCAAAGGCCAAAGACGAAGTTTAAAGCATGGTGGATATTTTTTTCTGCCAAAAATTAAAAAGTCAGATTAAAAAAATGGATTGTTTTTATTTGTTTAAACTCCTTTTAGAGTGTCACTTTAAAAATAGCTTGGTTTAAAGTGAAGTCTGAATTTAATAAAATGCTTAACTCCGCACTAGTCTTAAAACTCAAACCATGAGCCTCTCTCTCACACACTACACGAAAGCCTGGTTTTCTAACTAAAAACAACAACACCTCGGGGAAAATATTTGAATTCTATGGCAAGCTTATAAGTATGATACAGTAGGTCATATATTTATTATTGCAGCACATTATGAATATTTCTGCTCCTCCACATTTACTTTGCAACTCATGGAAAAACACTTTTGTCTACTGATTACCACCCTTGGTTCTGGAAAGTTATGATCAACTTCAATCCAGTGCTATACATGTCTACTCAGAGTTATGTCTTCTGCTGAGTTCAATGGGACCTATTTCCAAGTAAGCGTGCAGCCTAACACCGCAGCCTTAGTTCATAATCCTACACACCCAACTTAGTGCCAGACTGTTGCCATTGTTTTCAAGTTAGTAATTTTGACTTACTTTCATAGTCTCCCCACCCCCCACTAAGCACATATAACTGTTTAAATGCTAAGAACATGTGGACTGCATGACTGGAGGTTTTTGAATTATGCTCCTTACAGCGCAATCCTGTGTAACTTTGCACCGGTGTAACAGTAGATAACAGTAGGTGTAAGTGCACTTACACTGGTGCATCTGCTGTTAAAAAGGTAAAGGTATCCCCTGACAATTAAGTCCAGTCGTGTCCGACTCTAGGGTGTGGTGCTCATCTCCATTTCAAAGCTGAAGAGCCAGCATTGTCCAAAGACGCCTCCGTGGTCATGTGGCCAGCATGACTCTCCTTGCTGCAGCATGTAGCATGCAGCTGGAACACGGAGCGCTGTTTACCTTCCCGCAAGCGGTACCTATTTATCTACTCGCATTGACATGCTTTGGAACTGCTAGGTTGGCAGGAGCTGGCCAAGCAACAAGCGCTCACCCTGTCACGGGAATCAAACTGCCAACCTTTTGATCGACAGCTTATGGTTCAGCGGTTTAACCCGCTGCGCGGTGCAAAGTTACGCAGGATTGTGCTGTAAATAGTATAAGGCTTTATTTAGTTACAAACCAATATGTTTTAGTTAGTACAACAATAGATTAATATATACGGTACACTTGTTCAGGAAATGCATAACTTATGAAAGGGAAACTGGATTTAAAGCAGTATTTCAAACCACAGTAGTCTTTTCCCCCTTCTGAGAATTTTACATCGATGTGATTTAAATCAATCAATGGTAGAGTGTTACCAGCTCTGTATTTTCAACAGAATCAAGGGTTAAATCTTTTTCTGACTGTGCCCTTCAGGCTTCAGTTGGAGGTTGCATGTCTGACTGCTTCCTGAAGGAAAAACGTCTTTCTGAACACGGAAAACTATAGCTGTGGGCACTTGGGGTAGTTTCTTAAAATATGAAATGTAAAAGAAAAAGCCTGCACGACAGTCAAACATGCACCTGCAGCGACAACTCCAGGAGCCGTTTCGGCCTTGACTCTGCTTGCGTCGACGGTCGACCCCAAGGGAAACCCTTCTAATGTGGCCCTTTTCTCCGCAGCGTGCTGCCCCGCGGGCTGGAGGAAGCGCTCCCGGCCGGCGTGCCCCCTCTGCAAGGCGCGCTGCTTCTGCTCCTCTCGCTCCTGACTGCCTTCCACGTGGCGAAGCTGCTGGTGCAGGAGCGGCTGCGACGGCGGCGGCTGGAGCCGCCAGGGCCTTTCCCCTGGCCCCTGTTGGGCAACGCCGCTCAGCTGGGCAGCGCCCCTCACTTGGCCCTGGGGCGCCTGGCGGCCACCTACGGCAACGTCTTCCAATTGCGCCTGGGCGGCTGGCCCGTGGTGGTGCTGAGCGGCGAGCGCACCATCCGCGAGGCCCTCGTCCGCCAGGGAGCAGCCTTCGCGGGCCGGCCGCGCTTCCCGTCCTTCCAGCTGGTGTCTGGCGGGCGCAGCTTAGCCTTCGGCAGCTACTCCGAGCTTTGGAAGTTGCAGCGGCGCCTCGCGCACTCGACGGTGCGCGCTTTCTCGGCACGCCGACTCCTGGAGCGGCCCCTGCTGGCCGAGGCGCGCGCCGTGGTGCGGCTCCTGGTGCGCGCCTGCGCCGGCGGCGCTTTCGTGGACCCATCCAAAAGCCTGGTGGTGGCCGTGGCCAACGTCATGAGCGAGCTGTGCTTCGGCCGCCGGTACAGCCACGGCGACGCCGAGTTCCAGCGCCTGGTCGGGAGGAACGAACAGTTCGGCAGCGCTGTGGGCGCCGGCAGCCTGGTCGACGTGTTGCCCTGGCTGCAGCGCTTCCCCAACCCGGTGCGCTCCGCTTTCCGCAACTTCCGCGCCCTCAACCACGAGTTCTACAGCTTCGTGCGCCAAAAGTTCGTCCAGCACCAGGGCAGTCTTCGGCCGGGCGCCGGCCCCCGCGACCTGATGGACGCTTTCATCTGCCTCCAGCAGGCGCAGCCCGAGCTACCGGTGGAGCACGTGCCGGCCACCGTCACAGACATTTTCGGCGCCAGCCAGGACACTCTCTCCACGGCCCTGCAGTGGTTCTTGATCTTTCTCATCAGGTGAGCTGGTTGATTGGCACGGCTTCGAATAAGCTGTGTGGGCGCGGTGGGCCGGCTTTAAGCACCATTCTTCAGGTAGTCGAGCTGAGAAAGATCCGCTCCCAGTGATCCAAGCAAAGAAACTGCTGTGGACAGAGGAGCCGGAGGAAACCCCTGATGACAGCTGACAACACTTAGGCTGTTAACAGGTAGCAGGCTGTGCTGCTCCCTCATCAGAGGTGGTGTAGCGAGACCCCCCTTGTTGCATAGTCTACCCCACACCTGCCGTCTTTGCGAGTGGTGCAAAAACCCGGAGAACCTGTTTGACTAGGGATGATAGTAGTAGTATAGAAGAAATGTGTGTGTGTGTGTGTGTGTGTGTGTGTGTGTGTGTGTTGTATCTATATGCTTCTCTGATAGATCACATTCAAGCTACTGTCTGTCTCCTCAACCTGATTTTGGTGCCCGAGGCAAAAAAATCCAAATGGAGCCCTCCCTTCCTGCCCCCAACCCACACTGATCAACATGGAGACAATCATCTGTGGATCAGTTCTTAGGTGCACATGTTGCCGTTTTGTGCAGCATTGTGTCCAGTAGCTCAGATTAGTGTCTCCTGCTGCACCAGTCTTGGCTCCCCAAGTACAGTGTTTGGCGGGTGAGCACTTGCCTTGCTTCATAGTACTTCAGTTAGTACAACCACAGAGCCAAATGAAATAGGTAGCAGGATTGGTGCAGCAGGAGATACAGTATTTAAGAGGAAATGTAGTGCTCCTGAATAATCCCATCCTCCAGAAGCAGTCTGAAAACTACTGGAAGAGTTTTCTCCCTTGGATTGCTTTTCCTTCTCTTGTGATGTGATGTACCTTGCTATGTCCGATAGCAAGAAAAGCAAGTCCAGAACCCACTCATCCCCTTACCTAACCAGTTACTCAGTTTTATTTAAGATATCGCTATTGAGAGGATTTCTAATGTAAACAAAACTGTTAGATCTTGCTGTCTGGAACACTTTATATGACTGCAGAGGAAAAAAAAAACAAGTTGGATCCTATCCTGAAATAAGATGCACTCCCCAACACAAATTAGCCCATTATTTTGAGAGCAAGAATTTACAGCGCAATCCTATGTATGTCTGCGGAGAAGTAAGCCCATTGAGTTAAATGGGACTTATCTTGGGTTGGTGTGGTTTAGATTGCAGCTCTAGCTGGCTGCTGATATTTTAAACTGAGCTGAGCTGGTGATTGGCGTTTTGTTTCTGGTAGCATGAAAGGGCACAGGAGTAACCTAGCCATTTTAATCTATGAATCGCGAATACAGAAGTTCTGGGAAATTTGCCAAATCCAAAAGCTGTTTAAATTTTTTTAAAAAAAATTAGTTCACAGTGGTGAAATGTTGTATTAAATAAAAGTTGGCAAAATGGGAACAAGATGATATCTAGAATGTCACACATTTTTGCCAAGTTAAAATCAGTGAGATCAGTGAGTAAGATAACCTCTGCTTAAATATGATAGGAAGTTGATGCACTTGTTATAAATATTTGTATTATATTCTGCATTTGTAGTATATATGAACAATTATTATGACTGCAAGACGTGGGCATAAAAAGCTTATTGTGGAAGCTAGTACAGTACTGCAATCCTGCAGTGAGATTTAAGCAGACTAACAGTGCAGTCCTATGCATGTCTACTCAGAAGTAAGTCCCACTAAATTCAATGGGCCAGGCAAGTGTGTAGGATTGCAACCTCGGCGCTCATTCTGTTGAACAGAGTTTATGTGTAAGATATCTGCATTATTTGCCTTAAACTCAAAAGATATGTTGGAGTAAAACTGATTTCAAAGAACACACATGTGTATTAAAAGTTTTCCTCCAGTCATTAGTTTTTTTCTGCCAGTATTATGTAAGATCTCTGTAGTGGGAAAAGGGGAACTCAAAAAGCCCGCAGGCTGGTCTCATTAATCAGTTTCTCAAAAGCAAATAAATATTTAAGTTCCAGGATATAATTTCCAGTGTTTGCATAAGGTGTTTGCTCTTCTAACAGCAGCATTTCTTATTGCTTGACTGCTGTGTGCTGTATAAATGTTGGAGAATGGAACAAATTCCCACTCTGACTTAATAAAGGAAAAGATCCATTATCTCAACAAAGAAGAGGGTACATGTGTGAAGCTATGCAGCAGTTGCTTGTACAGATATAGAAGGGGTAAAACTTATAAACAAGAACTATAACGATAATCTCCATAGTACATTGGCCACAATCACATTAGACTTTAGAGAATGTGGTATACAGGGTTTGATCCAGACTGTCCTCTGAACATTCCACCGCAGATGAAGTACCCATGTGTGGAGGGATCCCCATAGGGCATAAAAAGTGACATGCATTTGTTACCCCCGGCCCCAACACAGCAGGCTGTTAAGAGGCCTGTGCATACTTCCTCCATTTATCCTGCCTCCTTTACTTAATCAAATAACACAATCAAATAACAAATCAAATTCCTTGACTGAGCAGAGATATGGGGGTGGGCATAGTTTGGGCATGCACTACACAAGCTGCATGCTTGTTTTTTTTTAATGTAAAATAGCTCACATGGAGCCCCATCTAGATTGAGGCCAAGGGTTTAAACCCTTTGCCCCTGCCACAACTCCAGTCTGGATCAATCCCCCTACATGTTAATTGATCTGGAATCTTTTTCATAGATCAAAAAAATGCATTTGGGGGTCCAGTCCGTGTTGGGGTTCTGAACATGTTATATTATACAGAAGAAATAAGCACGCAGGTGCATAGCACATGCTTAAGTAACATGTAACTTGACCCTGAGTGTCTGGGTGTGGGCACCAAGGAAGGATCAATAGGGCTCAGTTAAACCCTATGGCAACGTTTCCCAAACTTTTTCGACCTGTGGCTCCCTTGACCATTGGCAACCATTGGCCATGGCTTCTCATTACATTATGTTGATGCGTTGCCAATTGGCATTGCATTGTTTTCTGAGAGGATTCCGTGGCACTCCGTGGCTCCCCGGGCTGGTTTCTGTGGCTCTCCTGGGAGCCGTGCCTCCCAGTTTGGAAACCACTGCCCTGTGGGGATCCATGTTTTATCTGTAGGCCCATAAACATGCCAGTTTGAGCAACAATAAATCACTGTGCATTGTTTTTAACATATAAACTGCAGCATAGAGAAATACACATTTTCATCAAGCCCACCTTCCACCTGCAAGCCACGTATCATGTCAATTCCTGTTGACACTCAGAACAGTACAATGGATCCTTTTTTCCACAGATTAGGGACCTGCAGATTTGACTCACCGCAGATCCTGGATCTGAAAGGGTCCACCTTAAAAACATGTTAAAAATGAAAAAAGGGGGAAACGCGGGTTTAAAAAAAACATTTTGACTGAAACCGCTGCGTGTTCTTGCTTTAACCATGCTGAGATCGTGCTCTAGAAGACTCTTCCGGGTCGCACGACTCCCCCCTCCCAAGATTGCCGCAGAATGTACTGCAATGCATTCTGGAGCTATTTTGGGAGGGTGAGTCACGCGACCCAGAAGAGGCTTCCAGAGCGCAATTTCAGCATGGTTAAAGCAAGAATACGCAGCAGTTACACTCAAAAGGTTTTTAAAAAAACCCACATTTCCCCGTTTTTTCTGTTTTTAACACTTTTTTTTCAGATCCCGGTATCCGCGGATCCTCGCTATCCATGTGGGGTGTGTGTGTCCTGGAACAGATCCCCATGGATAGCGAGGACCAACTGTAATATACAGCTCAAGGAAAGCATTATGTTTCCAATCTTGTTTTTTCCTCAGAAGATAAACCTGAGGCAGAGGAGAACTGACAGGTGAGATGAGGAAGTGCTTAACCATTCCCTTGCCTGTTGATTATTCCAAGCAGCTCCTACCACAGGTTGTTTTTAAGATTTTTTTTCCCAGTTGGGCTCCAAAAATGGAAGGGAAGCTGGTCTTGTGGAGAAACCACGGGCGGGGGGGGGGGGGGACACACACACACACACACACACACACATTTGCAGGGGGGAATTGAATGGTGTGAGGGGGCTGAAGCACCCTTTCTGCCCGTTGACAGGCTGTCCCCACCACAGTCTCTGCAAATGTGGGTTCTTCACGTATGGTTACATAATGCATTGTTCCGCATTGTTCCACTCTCAGAGAGTTGTAAGAAGAGTTTAATAAATGGCTATTTGGGGCTTCTTTTCTTCTTCATCAGGTACCCCAAAGTGCAGGCTAAACTGCAAGAAGAAATAGATCAAGTCATTGGGCGAAATCGCTTGCCTTGTGCTGAGGATCAGCCCAGCTTGCCTTACGTCATGGCTTTCCTTTATGAATCTCTGCGTTTCAGCAGCTTTGTGCCCGTTACCATCCCACACTCCACCACTGTCGACACCACCTTAATGGGCTACCACATCCCCAAAGATACAGTGGTCTTCGTCAATCAGTGGTCAGTGAATCACGACCCAGTGAAGTGGTCTGCCCCAGAGGATTTCAATCCAGCAAGATTCCTGGATGAGAATGGCTTGCTCAACAAAGATCTCACTAGCAGTGTGATGATTTTTTCAGTGGGCAAACGTCGGTGCATCGGCGAGGAGTTATCCAAAGTGCAACTCTTCCTCTTTATTGCCATCTTGGCACACCAGTGCAGTTTCACTGCTAATCCAAAGGAAGACGCCAGCATGAACTTCACATATGGCTTGACCATTAAACCCAAGCCATATACAGTCAACGTCAGGCTTCGGGATACCATGGATTTGCTGGATAATGCTGTACAGAGAATTCAGGCAGAAAAAGACTGTGAAAGTTTTCTGAAAAATAAATAAACCCTGAAGTTTGAACCTTTGTTTGTACACTTGTATAAGGATCTTGTTCCATCCTTCTCTTTTTATATTTAAATGAAATACATTGAATATAATGTACTGTATTTTGGAGAACTACTAGCATGATGTGAAGTAAACCAATTCTTTTTTGTGGTTATTTTGTTGGTCAGGTTTTGGTTTGATAGCTGATAAGTTCATGACCTCTGCATTTATTGCCAGCCAGAAACATTAAAGGCAATCTCCCAGGTTGTTATAGATCTTAATCCTGATCTACCTTTCAAGATTCTACATCCCAAAGTGGAAAATATGCTTTAATTCTGATCAGAAGTACTCTCTTTATATTGTCTTATTGAGACTATACCTGTGAATGATGATTGTATACCTTGGTTCTGTCCCTCCATTAAAATTCCAACCCAGTTTTTCAAAAGAAAGAAAAAATAAGCACTATTATCATTCTGAAATGTAATTCATGTTTCTCGCGTAAGCGAGCATAATGCATAGCATATCTTGATTTGGGCAATGCATTTAACGATGAGTGAGTTATCTATACCACTATCAAATACAAAAATGTTATCCCATATATTGAGATTTTACTCAACTAAGGGCGCAATCCTGGGTACATAGAGTGGCGGAGCGTGGGCTCTGCTGCTCTATGACGTCGCAAACACGCTGTAAAGTGTGTTTGCAACTCCCAGTGAGTAAGGGCTGCTGGGGCCAAAGCCAGCAGCCCTTGCTCTGCCAGGGGACTGTCCCTGCGTCCGCTGGACCAGATAAGCCCTGCACCTGCCTGTGCAGGGGCGGAAGGAGGGCAGACTGGGTGGTGAGGAAGAGTGGCCATTGACCGAACCGGGGGGGGGGGGGAGGACGGAGATATTGGTGGCAAGCTCCGCTGATATCCCCAGCCCTCTACCGGCCCGCTTTGCCCTGATACCCAAGCCTCAAATGTACACCAGTTCCAGAGCTGGCATACATTTGAGTAGAGCCATTGGCTCTACTTGCTGACACCCGGGGAAGGGGACGAGTGTCCCCTTCTCCTGAGGTGCTCCCAGGCTGCCCCAGGGCAGCCTGGAACGGCAACAGGATACTGTGGCTGGCCCTTTAGGCTGGCCGGGTATCCTTACACAGGATTTTTGAACACTTTGAGTGATAAATTGGCAGTACACTTGAATTCTGTGAATGAAGCCAGCAGCTTTGCTAATGGCAGTGTTTGTAATATTTGGCAGCCCAGTCCTATCCATGGTTTAAGGTGGTGGATCTCTCAATCTGCAACCATAAGCCCTGGGCCAGCAGCGTGAAAGCTGTGCTGCTGTCGTGTACTTTGAGGGGGACATAATTGAGATGTATAAAATTATGCATGGGATGGAGAGAGAGAGGATAGAGAGACATTCTTTTACTTTTCACACAACACTAGAAGTAGGGGTCATCCACTCAAATTGAGTGGAGGGAGTATTAAAACAGACAAAAGAAAATATTTATTTACCCAGTGTGTAATTGGTTTGTGGAACTCCTTGCTACAAGATATGGTGATAGCACCTGGCCTGAATGCCTTTAAAAGGGGATTGGACAGATTTATGGAGGAAAAGTCCATCACAGGCTATAAGCCATGATGGGGATAAGCAACCTCCTGGTTGTAGGAGTAGGTTTTCTCTGTGCCAGGTGCAAGGGAGTGGCGACAGGATACAGGTATCTTGTGGTCTTGTGTGCTCCCTGAGGCATCTGGTGGGGCCACTGTGAGATACAGGAAGCTGGACTAGATGGGCCTTTGGTCTGATCCAGCAGGGCTCTTCTTATGTTCTTATGAGGCTGCTAGCTCAAACAGCTAGAGGTCCACATGTGCAACAGCAGCTCCCAGATGCACTGCTGGAGCAGGTAGGTCAGCAGTGGGAGTGGTTTGGGAGAGGATCATGGGTAGTTTGGGGCATGGAGCAGGCTGGGCATGGGGTGGGAGAGGAATGATCTCGGCGGCAATGGCACATGCCGAGATCCAATCCCTCTTTCCTGGCCCCAAACCACTACTTACAGCGCAATATGACTTAACTTTTGTGGCGGTTTAACCAGCGGCGTAGCGAGAACGGGAGGCCCCAGAATGGAAAAGGGACTCAAATTCCCTCCAAAAGAGGAATTCATAGGGGATTTGAATCCCTTTTCCGTTCTGGGGCCTCCCGTTCTCGCTGTGCCGCTGGTTAAACCGGCACAAAAGTTAAGTCGGATTACGCTGCAAGTCTCCTTGGACGTACGCCAGCAAAACAGCATAAGTCTGAGGAGACCCATTGGAGGCCTGGTGGCCTATGGGGAGGTAAGTAAGAAGAAGTTTTACTTACCTCTCCTGGGCTGTCTGGTTCCCCTCCCCCCAGCATGCAACGTGTGCTCTGTCAGCTGTGCTAGGATTGGGCCCTGAGTCTATTAATAAAAGCCCAACCTTTTCTTCCATAATAGTCTCAGGCTTCACATTGATGCATAGCAGAAAGATTGAAGATCTGACCCATCTTTTATTTAAAATACATAGACTAGCAGTTGCTTTCAGTAGGAACAATAGTCCTATGCAGCCATTTCCTCATCCATGAGTGGTGACAGATTGGGATTGTTTTGCCTTCTCTGCCTAACATTTGCCATTGGAGTCCCTTTCAAACAGATGTCTATTCATGTAGCATAGTCATTAATTATCCCTCAACATCAGATGTTAAGACCTACATGCACACTGGGCTCTATGTATGTTGAGCCCTGTTTGATATGACTTCCAGTGTGTGGATGTCCTGCAAGCATGATCCCAATTTCCCACCATGCGTACATTCTACACAGCTATGTTTTGGGCTATGGTAGGCTCAAGAAAAACATTGCCTCTATTTTTTTCATAGTTATGGGCATGTGGAGCATATGATGGCAGTCTGGCAAATGTCTCGTAATTCCTGCCACCAAAGGCATTTTTTTGTAGACCAACAAGCTGTCAGGACCTATAAAAGGCTAAATCTCAAGGGAACCTCCCTGACTGTGATTGAGGAAAAAGCAATGAGTTGTATGTTCCTTGCAGTTTCAAGCTTTCTTTTTTATTATGCCCACTAACCAATAACTCTGCTTTTCGTAGGGTACTTCTCACCAACCACCTAAGCCTTGCTGAAACCCAGGATTTCATTTCTGCAAGTTAAAATGTGTGCACCTAATTGGCTATGTATCATGGAGTAATCAGTACATTCTTTTCAAGAAATTCAAAGGAACCTATCTACAAGATAGCAATAAACTCATGTATATTCAGTGTTTTTCCACTTCAAATCTACCTCTTCACTCAGAAACCATAAAATTGAAAACAAAACTTAAAAAATAGCAGAAGTATCCTTAGACGTTTTGTTGATTAGAAAAACAACTCTTGTGATATCCCAGAACTTAGCCTACGCCTGTGAAAAGCTCTGTACTATATGAAGCATGTTCACACTCAGGTCTACATTAGATCTGTCATTAGGGTGATACTATTTTCCCCCACTTCTTTTATACTTTTGTAATAATAATATGTATGTATATTATAGAGAATGTAATGTTTTCAACAGGATAGTTCCCATAACTCAAAGGTTGTCGAGTTTATTTTAACAAATGTTGTTTGTATTATTTGTTTTACTTTTCATAAAAGCTTTAAAGTACAGTATATCTGGCTGAGAGCATGACATTTGTACATGTCAGTGAAACAGAGTGGTATTGCTGTCTCTAATGAGTTTAACCCCTCCTGCACCCAATTCACTGTATACTTATGGTCGGCAGTTAGACAATCATTGGACCTTGCTGTTATTTTTCTTTTTAGGATAAGAACAGTTAACATTTGTAGGGCACTTTCTCAGTGTGCAAAGTGCTTCACATATGTTATTCTTGATGTTGTCACAACAGCCCTGTGAGGTATCTTCCACCAGTTCTATAGATGATTGTATTACCCACATATTAAATAAAACTATTCTTATACTGCAGCTACTTCTTCACACTAGATATTTTCAGATACATACCGTATTTCTTCGAGTCTAAGGCGCCATCAATTCTAAGGCGCACCTTTACTTTCAGTACCTCCAGGAGGGGGGAAAAATCCATCGATTGTAAGACTCACCTCCCTTCATTGAATCTACCCACTCAGCACCAACTCTCCCCAGCATGTCTCCTGCAGCTGAGGATGACTGAGTGCACTGCCTTTGCATAGCATTTCTGGCCCTGCCAGAAAGTGCCATTTCCTTCATTACCTGGGCTTGGGGGAGCTTCAGGGAGGCCTGCACAACCCTCTGCAGGCCTCCCTGATCTTCAGTTCGGCGAAAAACAGCGATTTTTGGCCATTTCTGGTTTTCGCGAAAACCGGAAATGGCTGAAAATCACCAGTTTTTGCCAAACTGAAGATCGGGGAGGCCTGCAGAGGGTCTCGCAGGTCTCCCTGAAGCTCCCCCAAGCCCCAGTAAGTAAGGAGATAGCATTTTGGGGTGCTTTTTGGAGACTTTCGATTCTAAGACGCACCCCATTTTTTGAAATGCTTAATTGGGAAAAAACATGCGTCTTAGAATTGAAGAAATACAGTACCTCTTTGGCTGTAACTGATGCTTTGATTGCCATGTTGATCCAGCATCTGTTATAACTTGCAAGGGTAACATTTTGTCTTGCTTCCAACTTTTGGAAAATTCAGATCGTCCCCTATGCCCGTCTCATGGCTTCACACACTACTTTTTTCTTCCTCTTTTAAAAGCATGTAGGGAAGCAGTCCAAAGACTATAATATGTGACCATTCCAACATAAAGTCATCCCTGTATTTTTAGTGTGTCTGCCACATTAGTTATTGTGCAATGGAAGCATCATGCTGAGAAGATAATCCGCCTCCAGTATTAGCAACATCATTTTCTCACTGTCCCATCACGGAGCTAAGATGTGAAGGGCAGGTCCAACCCTTTATCAACCTTTAAGGCCGACCCACACTGCACGATTTCCGTCGCGGAGGCGAGCAAGCGTAGATGCCTGGCCGCTCGCCTCTGCACGCTGAAACTCGTCGGAAGGAGTGTCTTCCCTCCCGCAAATAGTCCCTCCTGTTGTCCCGCCTTCTTAAGAAAACGCAGCAGTGATTGGGTAAACACAAGTGCCACTCTCCTCCCCCTCTCATCTCATTGGTGGCTGCAGTAGCTCCGCAAACCCGCCCCCTGAAAAGATGGGGAAACAACTTTCTGTATGCGCCGGAAATTGGGAGAGCACAGCTCTCCCGATCGCTTCCGCAATGGTGACCAGACAGCTCCGCACATCTCTGTGCACGTCTGGGACGCGCCGAAAATCGTGCGGTGTGGGTCAGGCTTCAAGTTGATAAAGATACTTTGCAACATGGAAGGCTGGATGGAGCAGAGCTTGGTGGGGTCGATGGACGAGGACAGCAAGCAAATCCTGTTGTTTTAGTGTTCTTGGAGGATGAGCAACAAGATATTCAAGAAGTTGTAATATGCTCAAGCACTCGCTAGGTTGTGTTCAAGCAACAGTTCTTCCAGAGAGGGGTGGCCATGCTGGTCTGTTGTAGCAAAAACAACAGAGTCTTGTAGCACCAGACTAACCAATGTACAGTAATATAATTTCAGTGCAAGCTTTTATGAGCTACAGTTCACTTCATCAGGTGCAGTTCCACTGTGACTTCCACGTCTGTACAGTGTAGCTGTTACAGTTGCCAAGTGATCAGAAAAAAACCACCCTGACCTGCTTTTAAAAGCACAGATGCTATATAAGGGCTGGGTCAGAAATTGGCAACTCAAATAGGTATGGCTGTAAGTTATAGCACAGTTTTGTGCCAGTAAAGCCTCAAACCACTCCATTTTGGGTCATGATCTTTTCCTGAGCATCCTACAAGTATCTTTTCTTGGAAAAAAATTCTTTCCTGACTTTTAGTTTCTGGGCTTGTGTAAACATAGCCTAACTTTTTAATAGTATAGGTTTTCCCCTCAGTTGTGGATTGAATGTCTCTGGTTTGAGATGATTGATTCATTCAGTTCAAGAACAACAATATAACTAAAGATTAAATCTTTTCCTAGAGAACCTCTGGAATGGAAAGGAAGTTTTGTTTGAGGCTTTCTTTTAAGTATAGCAAGACTGTGCTTCCTGTTGCAGAGGTTCAGTTAAGTTGAACAGCTTCAATCTGAAATGCTGTGTCATGTTACAGCATGTTGCAAGACACAACTCCATTGGCCTCTTCTGTTTCTGGCAGAGGTGAGAAGGCAGACCTGTCTCCAACAGTCCGGAACAGTGTGCCTTGTGGGTAAACTTTGCAAGTGATGCAAGAACAAAAAAGTAAGTATTTTTGCTAAGCCCTTGCTGTTTAATGCATTCTGTCTCTTGGATGCCTCCTACTAACATCCTGTATACTATTGCCAAATGGTGTTTCTAAGTGCGTGACAAGTATGCTTGCAACATTGAGCTGGTTGTAGATCAACTAATCCAGCCTGGAGAAAAGAGAAGAACAGGCATGAAAAATAGAAAGACCCAAGTGTAAAGTAAATCTGTGGTATGGGAAAGGGCCAAGGAGAGCTTTTTTACACAGTGGGGAGTGACACGTTTTGTGCAGCAGTCTTATTAACCTACATTTACTAGGGGGTTGCAAATCCTATTGAATTTGGACCAAGCCACACATTATATTAAGCACATCATTGGACCCTGGGTGCTTGGCTTTTCTTTCCCAATAGCAGCTTCAGGGGACATGATTGGGATTGGAACCACAGTGCGGAAGGGAGGGATTTTAACCCCTTGTCCCTCCAGTCTCAAGCCTGATTGGGGCCACAACTGCTAGCTTATTAGAAAAAAAAAATCATGCACACAGGGGCCAATGACATGCTTATCACAATGCGTATTGGTTCTAAATGGGATGTACTTTTGAGTAGACACAGGATTCCATGCACTGCACATTTCATTGAGTTTAGTAGGAGGAATCAATGAGTAGCATCCAGAGTAGGTTGCTCTGGAGGGAATAACTCTTGGGTAGCAGGAATAACAACTCTGCATGCCAGCCAGTGAGAGTTAAAAGTGCTTAATGTAGACTGACTTGTGTCCTTGAATTTTACTGTTCATTCTGAAAAGCCCGAACCATGCAGTGTCCTGATGCCATCAATCGTGTTCCTCACCAAAGGCTCCTGAGTAACCTTAGCAGTCATGGAAGCAGAGGAGCACTCTTTTTATGGATTAGTAACTGGATAAAGAACAGGACTCATTTCACATGCTAGCAAGGTTATGCTCCAAATCCTACAAGCTAGGCTTCAGCAGTACGTGGACCGAGAACTACCGGAAGTACAAGCTGGGTTTCGAAGAGGCAGAGGAACTAGAGATCAAATTGCCAACATGCGCTGGATCATGGAGAAAGCACCAAGAGTTCCAAAAAAAAACCACACCTACTTCTGCTTCATTGACTACGCAAAAGCCTTTGATTGTGTGGATCACAACAAACTGTGGCAAATTCTTAAAGAGATGGGAGTACCAGACCACCTTACCTGTCTCCTGAGAAACCTGTATGCGGGTCAAGAAGCAACAGTTCGAACCGGCCATGGAACAACCGATTGGTTCAAAATTGGGAAGGGAGTCCGGCAAGGCTGTATATTATCACCCTGCTTATTTAACTTGTATGCAGAGTACATTATGAGAAATGCAGGGCTGAATGAATCGCAAGCCGGAATCAAGATTGCCGGGAGAAACATCAACAACCTCAGATATGCAGACGATACCACCCTAATGGCAGAAAGTGAAGAACTAAAGAGCCTCTTGATGAGAGTGAAATAGGAGAGTGCAAAAGTTGGCTTGAAACTCAACATTAATAAAACTAAGATCATGGCATCTGGTCCCATCAATTCCTGGCAAATAGAAGGGGCAGAAATGGAAGCAGTAACAGATTTTATTTTTTGGGGTTCCAAGATCACTGCAGATGGAGACAGCAGCCATGAAATTAAAAGACGCTTACTCCTTGGAAGGAAAGCTATGGCAAATTTAGATAGCATAATAAAAAGCAGAGATATCACCATGCCAACAAACGTTCGTATAGTCAGGGCGATGGTGTTCCCAGTAGCAATGTATGGTTGCAAGAGTTGGACCATAATAAAAAGCAGAGATATCACCATGCCAACAAAAGTTCGCATAGTCAGGGAGATGGTGTTCCCAGTAGCAATGTATGGTTGCGAGAGTTGGACCATAAGGAAGGCTGAGCGCCGAAGAATAGATGCTTTTGAACTGTGGTGCTGGAGAAGACTCCTGAGAGTCCCTTGGACTGCTAGGAGATCAAATCAGTCAATCCTAAATGAAATCAACCCTGACTGTTCCCTGGAAGGACAGGTACTAAGGCTGAAACTCAAATATTTTGGCCACCTAATGCGAAGAGAGGACTCTCTGGAGAAGACTCTGATGCTGGGAAAAATTGAAGGCAAAAGGAGAAGGGGAAGGCCAAGGATGAGATGGTTAGACAGCATCACCGATGCAACAAACATGAAAATGAGCGAACTCAGGAAGATAGTGGAGGACAGGAAGGCCTGGCGGGATATGGTTCATGGGATCACGAAGGGTCGGACACGACTTAACGACTGAACAACAACAATGCGAAGAGAGGACTCTCTGGAGAAGACTCTGATGCTGGGAAAAATTGAAGGCAAAAGGAGAAGGGGAAGGCAAAGGATGAGATGGTTAGACAGCATCACCGATGCAACGAACATGAAAATGAGCGAACTCAGGAAGATAGTGGAGGATAGGAAGGCCTGGCGGGATATGGTTCATGGGATCACGAAGGGTCGGACACGACTTAACGACTGAACAACAAAAAGAACAGGAAGCAGCGAGTAGGATCAGATGGGCAATTTTCACAGTGGAGGAAGTAAAAGGGGTGTGTGTGTTTTCCCCCCAAGGATCTGTATTAGGACTGCTGCTCTTTAACTTGTTCATAAATTATCTGGAGTTAGGGGTAAACAGCAAGGTGGTCACGTTTGCAGCTACCAACCTATTCAGGGTGGTAAAAACCAAAGGAGACTGAAGTGCTTCAAAAGAATAGGTGCATTCTTCAACAGTGCTCTGGGGAATCACTTTGCCTAGAATTAAGTTAATTAAAAATAGAAAACAATGTTAATGCTCTGGGGCAGAAAATTGCCACATTTGCTGATTTTTTTCATTCAAGAAAAAACCCATGATTGGGGCCATTAGGTTACACAGAAGCTCACTCTTGCAAGTGATCTCCATACATGTGTCAGTGTCACACATGGAGATAATAATAATAATAATAATAATATACAGTATTTATATACCGCCTTTCTCGGTCATTGGATTTCTCCTCCGACTTTAATCCAAGGCGGTGTACATGGGCAGGCTGTCCTAGCCCCCCCTTGGGTTTTTTTACAATATATATAAATGTCCAACCTTTCATGAACGGCTACATTCCAGGTGGTATCCTTTTGCAGACTGGCTTTTTTCTGCTGGCTGGCGCCTCCCACACTCGACCGACGCAGCTGGAAGCTCTTATCTCTCCTCCTGGAGGCTTTCACAGCTTTTTGCCGGTGGCGTGTCTCGAACTTATCAAGTTCACCGGTCTTCGGGCTTTGAAGGCAGCAGCTCTCCCAACTAAGCCAGACTCTTCTGCCCAATGGAAAGGTTCCACCGATCTCTTGCAAGAGCGAGCTTGTGATTGGAAAATGTGAAATGGCCCTTAGAAAGCTGGTGACTTGTTGCAAGGTATTTTTTCTTGCTTCTCCATTTGCTTTAGGAACATATGTCTGCACTGACTGGCAGCTGCTCTATAGGGTTTCAGACACAGGCCTTTCTCAGCAGACTTGAACCTTCTAAGAACTGAACTTGGGGTCTTTTTTCATACAAAGCATGTGCGCTACCCCTGAGCTATGGCCACACCTCACTGCACTGGCCAAGGCTGTGAGCTAGAAAGTTCCCAATTCAAATTTCATCTACGTTAGGTGACCTTGGGCAAGCCACTGGTCATGGTTCTACTACTTTAGAAGTAGGTTCTCTCTGTGCCAGGTGCAAGGGAGTGATAGCAGGAAACAGGTTATCTTGTTGGCTGTGTGCTCTTGGAGGCATCTGGTGGGGCCACTGTGAGATACAGGAAGCTGGACTAGATGGGCCGGCCTGATCCAGCAAGGCTCTTCTTATGTTCTTATGTCCTGTTACTATTTTACAAAATGAGAACGTGGGAGTGATTTTTCCAAAGCTGAGTGGGATTTGAGACAAATTGTAAACCTGACCCATTATTCATTGGTCCCAATAACCTACAGACTTGATCTAGTTTTACTCATGCGGCTAATAGCCCTAGATGGGGATCAGTACCTCCATCTGCATCACATGTGCACATCAAGCCCATTGAGCCCTGGATAAGCAATGTAATGTGTATAATTACCTGTGCACAGAGATCTCCCTCCCTTCCTGGATGCAAGTGCTGCTTTTGTGTTACCCTCAAGTAATTACCTTCTCAAATCGCTTGAACTACAAAATGAGAAAAAGACTGCTAATTTTCTCAATGGAAACTAACTTTTATTACACTAGCAAATTACAGTACTTACATGTAAGAAATACATTTTGTCAGGTAATGAATAAATACTATGTGTGAATAGTTAACACATGTGTTTATATGACTGACTGACAGAATGTTTCCAGTCTGCCTAAAGGATGATTCACCCAAGTCAGTAGAGGAGGGAGAAAATGGGAACATATACAAATCATTCAGATTTGTATCAAAGGTCAAAAGCAATGGACCAATATTTGCAAAGTGTCATATAGCACATTTAAATAAGCAGGAGTTTGTGATAACTGAGGTTAGGATAATGTTTCTATTAATGATAAAATTATAACAGTTCCTCTTGCTAAAATATCATATTCTAAAAACATGAAATAAAAGCTATGCATTTAGCCTACCTCTGTATTAACAATATTAAATGTATGCAAAATCCAGGGTGTGCAAATTCACTTCCCTTGTGTAGCTCATACTGTGTTATATATAAACAAACAAACAAAACTAAGGTAAAGGTAACTCCTGCTCGAAAGCCAATCATGTCTGACTCTAGGTGTTGGTGTGGTGCTCATCTCTGTTTCTAAGGCCAAAGAGCCAGCGCTGTCCGAAGACGCTTCCATGGTCATGTGGCCGGTATGACTAATGAAACACTGTTACCTTCCCACCGCAGCTTTTGAACTGCTAGGTTGGCAGGAGCTGGGACAGGAGACGACAGCTCACTCTGTCACACGGCACTCTGGTCTTGGACTGCTGTCCTACCGACCTTTCCCATCTGCAGTTCAGCATCTTAGCCACTAAGCCACCATAGCCCCTTAGTTAACTTATATAACTTAGCTTATATATAACCTTATAACTTAGCTTAGACTAAACAAGCATGCGACGATATACTTATGAGACCACCTGTGCATTTTCTCCTACAAATACACACACTTTCTTGCAAACTGATATTCTATAAATTTGGATTGTTGGAGGTTGGCAATTACAGTTTCATGGACATTTTTCTTCCCTGCCCATGGGTCTCCTCTATCCCAGACGAAGCTTGCTGACAGGTCTGTGGTCACAGTTGAGTGGTCTGCCTGGCACAAAAATAAGGTACTAATCACTTAAAACCTGGCTGGACCTTGGCTTCCTCTTGAGCTTGGATGCAAATAGCATTTGGTTTGGCAAGAAAATTGGAGGAGATTCAGCACACTTGTGCTGGTGTGTGGCTCAATGAATAAACTTCAGATTTGTTCCTGAAGGAGGGAGAGGGGTACAAATGACATTGGCTCTTTTGCCCCAAAGTCCTATCATCGCAAGATAACAACAAATCACTGAAAGACACAAAATAGATGCCAGAGAACTCGGATATGCATGGAAAAAAGCTTGCTAACCTGCCTTCTTGTGTGTTCCACAGTCCTTGAACAGTTTTGGGTAGTTTAAAAGGGTTAGCAGGTCTTGGAGATTAACTGGGAGTGAAAAGCGTTTCAAAGTGAAGAAGAGATACAATGCAAGGAAGGAAGAACCAGTTGCAGAAGAGAGAATTGGCTTCCAGACAGAACCCAGAGAGAAAAATGGTTCAAAAACTTAGTGACCTGTTGGTGGGGGAGGGAAACAAGGGGAAACATTCACAAAAAGAACTCTTGGGTGTGTACAAGGGCATAGATTTTTTTTTAAAGTAGTGCATTTGACAAGAGCACACAAAGCCCAGGTGATAAACTGAAGTGAAGAGTAAAGACATCAATATCAATTTGGCAGGGGGTAAGAAGTGCATGCTACGCGCTGCGGCAAGAGTCATGCCGGCCACATGACCACGGAGGCGTCTTCGGACAACGCTGGCTCTTCGGCTTTGAAATGGAGATGAGCACCACACCCTAGAGCCGGACACGACTGGACTTAATTGTCAGGGGGCACCTTTACCTTTTAAGAAGTGCAGAGAGAGGGGAGTAGTGCAAGCTCCAGCACCTTAAAAAGGTTAGATTATTCTTGAATATATAGGTTTAAAAAATTATTCCAATTTATTACAATCTTGCTAACAGTTTGTACAATACGATATTGAGAGATATAACAATGTGTATTAATTTACCAAGGTAGTTGTTGTCTATGATGAATCTATATTGGAGACACTAATTTGAAACTTTAAATCTTTTGAACTAAACCAGAATTGCTCAAATTCCCCAACTGCAACAATTTGCCTATATTAAACTGTTCAAATAAGTGGAACTGCTATGTAGAAATTAGGTTGGGGGGGGGGGCTTGGTAACCACTCACATTTCATTGTCATTTCTTTTTTTTTAATATATATTTATATTTTATTGATATATTAAAACAAAAACAATACATATTTCATAAAGTTATAGCAAGCGCGAAGCAATACATCCTACTAGCATACTGTTCACTATTTTCTACATACAATTTCCAACTAAGCCAAAACAACACCCACATTCTATTCATTAAATCCGCATATCATCACATCATTCCTCTCTCTCTCTCTTAAAAAGTCAATAAATGGTTTCCAATTATTCACGAAAAAGTTAACTGACTTTTCCTTAATTAAAATTGTAAGTTTATCCATTTCAGCATAGTCCAAAACTTTCAGCCACCAATCTTCCAGCGAAGGTATCTCCAAATTCTTCCAATATTGTGCATATAAAATTCTTGCCGCAGCTATCATATATAAAAACAAAGTTTGAAATTTTTCGCCTACATGATCCTCCCACATACCCAACAAAAATGTTTCCGGTTTCATTTGGATCTTAATCTTTAAAATCAACTCAATCTGTTTGTGAATCTGAGTCCAATACTTCTTTGCTTGAGGGCATGTCCACCACATATGGTAAAAAGTTCCTTCTTGCATTTTACATTTCCAACATCTATTCGTCACCTTCTCATACATTTTTGCTAATTTGCTTGGGGTTATATACCATCTATATATCATTTTATACATATTTTCTTTAATATTAACATTTAACGTAAATTTCAACTGTTTTAACCATAGTTGTTCCCATTGGTCCATTAAAATAACATGACCTACATTTTTCGCCCAATGAATTGTACATTCTTTAACCTGTTCTTCTTCTGTTTCAAACTTCAAAAGCAATTTATACATTTTTGAAATTATCTGGTCTTCAGATTTTAATTGTGCCTCCAATATTGATTCTTCTTCTACAAATCCATATGCCTTCTTGTCCACTTTAAATCTCTCCAAAATTTGAGCATATACAAACCATTGACAATTAAAGTCTTCTTCCATTAGTTTTTCTCTTGACTTCATTATACAGTCTCCTTGTGAAAAAATTAATAAATTTCTGTACAGTAGTCCTTTCTCTTTCGGCACGCTACTTCCACCAAAGTGTGCTTCATATGGTGCAACCCATAATGGTACTCTCTCATAAAATCTCATTTTATATCTATTCCAAATTCTCCATAATGCATGTCTAACATAATGATTTTTAAATTCTAAATTTGCTTTCACTTTATCATACCACAAATACCCATGCCAACCAAATCTCAAGTCAGAGCCTTCTAACTCCAATAATCTTCTATTTTGTAAATACACCCACTCTTTCAACCACACAAAACAACATGCTGCATAATATACTTTCAGATCTGGTAGTCCTAATCCTCCTCTCTCTTTTGCATCTTGAAGAATCTTATATTTCACCCTTGGTTTTTTCCCTTGCCAAATAAATTTAGAAATGTCTTTCTGCCATTCTTTAAATGGTGCATCAGATATAATCACTGGTATCGTTTGAAATAAGAACATCATTTTTGGCAATACATTCATCTTAATCACCGATATCCTTCCTAGTAAGGACAATTTCAATCTTTCCCATCGTAACAGATCTTTCTTAATTTCATTCCATACTTTAACATCATTATTTTGAAATAATGTACAATTCATACTCGTCAATACAATTCCAAGATATTTAACTTTTTTTTCCACCTTAAATCCTGTTTTATTCATCAGTTTCAGTTGATCTTGAATCTTCATATTTTTAGTCACTATTTTTGTCTTCTGTTTATTAACTTTAAATCCTGCAAGAGATCCAAATTCTTTTAATTTACTCATCAACAACTCTATATCTTTTAACAGATTTTCCAGCATTAGTACCAAGTCGTCTGCAAAGGCTCTTAACTTGAATGTTTCTTTCTTAATCTTCACACCATATATTCTTTCATCTTATCTAATATTTCTATTCAAAACTTCTAACACCAATATAAACAGCAATGGTGATAACGGACATCCTTGTCGCGTACCTTTTTGAATTTCAAATGTCTTAGTCAGCTCACCATTCACTAATACTCTTACAGTTTGTGTCACATAAATTGAATTTATCCATTTATTGAAGTTTTCCCCGAAGTCCATTTCTTGTAAAACTTCTAATAAAAAAGACCAGTTCAAATTATCAAAAGCTTTTTCAGCATCTATAAATATTATTATTTTTTTATTTTTATATAATTTTATTTATTAACCACAAAAACTACAGGGATAATAGGGTAGGGACAATCATAGGGCAACAAGGGTAACCAACATGAAACAAATGGAAAAGTAACTAACGGACGTCGAACTACATTAAAATGACTATTCACACTCTTCAATTATGCTAAACAAAATTAGCTTCATACATATTCCAACCCCACTATCTTTTACCTCCTTACATCTACTAATAATCTAATATTTTATTTTATCTTTTCAACCAATCATAAAATGGTTGCCACCAATCTAGTTTCTTTTTAACATCTCCTTCTCTTAATCTTTCCGTTAAAATATCTAATTCTATCAAGTCATAAATCTTAATTATTAACTCATCAATATCTGGTATCGTCTCAACTTTCCACTGCTGAGCATATAACAACCTAGCAGCAGTAACTATATGTATAATAATATATTTATCTTTTTGAAATACTACTGATGTCATTATATTCAAAAGAAATAATTCTGGTACGAACAACAGCGTATGTCGTAATATCCCTTCCAATGCCGCATGGACCATCCTCCAAAATTTTCTTGCTTTTTCACATGTCCACCACATATGGAAAAAAGAACCTTCCAAATTGTTGCATTTCCAACAAGTACTCGAAACATTCTTATACATCTTACATAACTTCTTAGGTGTTAAGTACCATCTATAAAACATTTTATAAAGATTCTCTTTATATGCAACAGCTTTAACCATTTTAATACCGGAATTCCAAACCTGTTCCCACTCTTGAAAGTAAATCTCTCGTCCCAAATTTTGTGACCACTGTATCATAACATCTTTAACTGTTTCATCTATCATCTCAAAGTCCAACAAAAAATCGTACATTTTAGTTACATATTTGTCATCATCATTTAAAAATACCTTATCAAAGTCAGTATCACTCAGGTGGAAACCCACTTTTTGATCTTCCCGTATCCTGCTTCTAATCTGATTTTGAAACCAAGTGTCCATCAGGATACCTTTCATCCTCAATTGATTCTCATCCCATAGTTTCCCCTGGGGATCAATCAGTTCTTTATATGATCTATTTTGAGAATCTTTTATCCAATCTGGTCTGTTAGCCACTTCTAACGGTTTCACCCAGCCGGGTATTTTATCATAAACCTTATATCTAACCTGCTCCCATGCCCATAGTAAAGATTTCCTTAAGGTATGTCTTTTAAAAAACGCATAATGTTTAGCTTTATCATAAATCAAAAAGGCAGGCCATCCAACTTCTAGCCCTTCTGCTTCTAGGGTAACATAGTTCTCTTTACTTTTCAAAACCCAATCTCGAACCCATTGCAGAACTGTAGCTTGATAATAACACAACCAGTTCGGGACGGCCATCCCTGCCCTCTTCTTTTGATCTTGTAACAGTTTCAAACGAACACGAGGTTTCTTGCCACTCCAAATAAATCTTGTTGTCATCTTATCTAAATCAACGAAGAAAGTTTTTTTCATAATTATTGGAATTGTTTGGAACAGAAAGAGTAACTTAGGTAAAACATTCATCTTGATTACTGAAACCTTTCCACTTATTGACAATTGTAAATTTTTCCATCTCTCCAAGTCCTGTTGGATTACTTCCAATATCTTAATATAATTATCCTGCATCAAAGAACTCACTTTTTTTGACAGATTAACGCCCAAATATTTAACCTTCTCCGTTATCTGGAAACCCAATTCCTTGATGTCTCCAATTTCTTTTGAATTCACATTTTTGAGCAATATTTTTGTCTTCTGATAATTCACCATCATCCCTGCTACAGCACCATATTCTAACAAGTCTTCTTTAAGTATAGGTAAGGTCTCTTTTGGATCTTCAAATATAAACACCAAGTCATCTGCATATGCCTGTAGCTTGATGTGATGATTTTTTATCTTGAGCCCCCTTATTCTCTCATCATTTCTAATTAAAATGTTCAAAACCTCTATTGTTAACACAAACAACAGAGGTGAGAGGGGGCAACCTTGTCTTGTACCTTGTTCAATTTGTATTTTCTCTGTTAAATTGCCATTCAATTTTATCTTAGCTTCTTGTTGTGTATAAATCGCCTTAATAATTTTCAAAAATTTTGGGCCCAGTTTCATTCCATCCATCACTTTAAACATAAAAATCCAGTTCACATTGTCAAAAGCCTTCTGAGCGTCCAAGAACATTAAACCCACTTTTCTTCCTGAATGATTTTCATAATATTCTAAAACATCAATTATAGTTCTTACATTCTTTTTCAAGTGTCTCTTAGGTAGGAAGCCTGTCTGGTCTTCATGAATATATTTCACCAACACCTTTTTTAATCTGGAGGCTAAAATTGAAACATAAATCTTATAGTCAGTATTCAATAAAGATATAGGTCTATAATTCTTAATGTCAGATTTATCTGAGTCCGTCTTATGAATTAATGAAATCATAGCTTGTTTCCATGTCGCTGGTATCTCTCCTGTACATCCTATCTCTTGAGCCAGCATCTGTAATGGTACCTGTATCAACTCAACCAGCAACTTATAAAAATCAGCCGGTAGTCCATCCGGTCCCGGAGATTTGCCACTTTTTTGTCTTAATATTGCATCTTTAACTTCATTTAATGTGATATCTTCTTGTAAAAAGTCGGAACCTTGCTTGCTAACTTCAGGTATTTTAACCTTTTTCAAAAATTGATCCTGCCGAGCTGTAGCAATATTTTTCCCTTTATATAGTTCCGAATAGAAGTCTGTTACAATCTTTTTCATACCTTCACTAGATATTATTTCCTTCCCTTTCTTATCTCTCAGACTCAATATCATATATTTTTGAGCTTCTTTCCTCAATTTGTAGGCCAACCATCTCCCTGGTTTATTTGCATTTTCAAAAAAATTCTGTTTGGCCCATCTTATTTTCTTCTCCATCTCTTCAGTTTGAGCAATTCTAATTCGGTGTTGTAAGTCATTAATTTTTCCCAATATCTCTTTCACTGAACCTTTAGCTCTTTGGGATCGATCCTCTTCTTTCTGTAAATTTCTTATCAAGTCTTTCATATTCTTTATATATGAATATAAATATCTATAAATATTAATGCTAATTGCTTATCTATATGTTTGTCAAAATATTCCAACATATCCACAACAATTCTTACATTCTCCCTCAAATGTCTTTTTGGTAGAAAACCACATTGATCTTCATGTATGAATTTTTGCAACATTGTCATTTCTTGAAACACTCCAGTTTTGTTGGCCATGCCCCAGCTCTTCTTTGATGCCCAAAGCCTTAAACTGAAACAGTTATTCTGCAAAAACAATGCCTCTAATTGGAAATAACTTTGCCCCTTCACACAAAAGATAACAGCAGCCAATTACATCAAATTCAGTTAAATGTTTTTATTTCTGATGTTTCAAGAGGCATTATAAATTCTTGATTTATAAAATCTTCACATTTCTATTTAAAATTCATATAATAAAGTAAGACTTAAGAATAATTTATCCACCCTCCCACATATATTTGAGACAAAAAGCAAAGCATCACTTATACATACAGTAATTATTTTTTTCCTTTGTCTGTGCAAATAGAAATAGATTGCTACATAAAGTTCTGTTCAGACATTAAGGACCAGCTAGCTACGGTAATCATTCTCAGCACAATTAATGCCTATCATACATCAGCTATCAAGGCATCCATTGCCAGCAGCGGATTTCATGTTAGGAGATTCCCAGCCCAAACTTAAAAATTAGTAAAAAGAGTCACTATGGCTTTAAAAACAAAGGAATGTGCAATTTCCAAGTGCTAAGTTTCTTGACATCACCATTTAGAGGCCCTAATTCACCACCTCTTTGTTGCAGATGAGTAGTGTGCTAGTAAAACAAAAAGGAGTAAGGTGCGGAGGAGAATGAGTATCCTTCATCCTCACAGAAAACCTGTGCATGGGATGCAACAGCATCTCTATTTGGACTTCAGTAACCTATACGACCAGCAGATATGCATTTGGTCTTCTGGTGTGTGACTCTAGCCAAGGTGAAACAAAGGATTAGACAGAAACTCACACCCCCAGGGGCTTCACTGGGGTGGCGAACTGCCATAGGTGTTACCCCAAGGAGAGGTGACACCAAAATGACTTTCTATTCTATTTGTTACCGATGGTGCGAAAACACACCACTGGTAGAAAATGGGTTTTTCCCAATCCCCACAACAACTCACAAGGGGATCACATTTTCCAGGAGGCCTCTGCATTGTGTGGTCTGGTATGTGGTCCATGGGGGTGACACACCATGAGATCTCACCCAAGGTGTTACCAACCCTAGTGACACCCCTGTAACACCCTTTTGGGTGTTACAAACACATGGCTACTGGTCAAGACCATCCACTTGACCATAGCCAAGGGGAAATTCAAGGGGCTGACTGTGAGTTTCCCACCTTTGGATTAGCCAATCTAAAGGGTAAAACCTCAAGCCTTCAAAACCCCATATAAGGAATGGCCAATTTGAATCGGGGCATGTTCTGTTCCAGAACAAAAGTTACCTACTGTACACAGTACTGACCATCCCTCTGGCTCCCCTGGTGTTGAGTAGAAAAACTGCACCAAAGTAACTCACTCGCTAGGCTGGCTTAACTTAGTCTAGCTAGTTGCGTTAGGATTTGTTATTTTAATTTTGCCTCCAGTTCCAAGTGGCCGCTGTTTCCTATTAATTTTATTAGTTAATAAACTCCTGTAAGTTTTACAGGCTACTTGCCTATTTCTTTCTTTCTAGAGCCAAGTACTATTCCTGGCTCTCACTAGCCAGGGCAAGTGCAGATACTATGGAGTTGGGAATGCCCAGGTCAGTGGTTCCTCAAGTCACTCCAGCAGCAACCGGCTACTGTGCTGAAGAACCTCTGTAATTGGGCTTTCCCCAATTACAAAACTGAGAGGGCTGGCCCTCTTCACCCAGTTTGGGTCTTTTCCTCTCCTGGTGGCAGCAACTACTCCATTTTGCTTTTTAGAAGGAACCCAAGGATGCATCATGGGAAGGTCAGGTGCATTGGGCTGGATGTTTCTATTTATAGAATTTGTACCCCGCCTTTCTTCCAAAAGGGCAACCAAGGCGGCTTACAATAAAAACATTAAAATACATATACATTTAAAAACAGGAAATTAAAACAGTTAAAACAATTAAAACAACCCCAGTGGGGTTCTACCTCACATCCCTACACAGCAGCCTCCCCAGATCACCACAGGTGCCCATGGAGGTGTTCTGCTTCAAAGCACTAATGAGCAAATATTGCCAAGAAGAAAAAATTACATTTAAAATCAAATCCAGAGTGGGATGCCTTTTTTTCAGACCAGGCCAAGAGGCAACACCTGAGAGATATAGCATGTGCTTTAACAGCACAATCTTGTGTGTCTACTCAGAATTAAGGCCTATTAAATTCAATGGATCTTACTCCCAGGGAAGTGTGTACAGGATTGCAGTCACTCCTAATTTGTGATGAGCCTCATGTGTGGACCAACCACTATGCAGAGAGCTGGAGGGCTTTTGCATGCCTCTACAAGCCCACCTCAGTGGTGACATGCAGGACAACCTCACGTACTGCACTGACTCCACATGAACAGCTGCCATACTCTCATTTTGGGCCCTGATGTAACTTGCTTAAGGGTTGTGGGTTTAGGTAACTCAGTCCCATCACTTTTCAATGGACTTTCTAATCTCAAGATTATAACCCCAGTCCTAACCCTTATCCGTAATGAGCTATAAAGCCCATGAAACTCAACAACATTCACATATATATGTTTTCAGAAAAGGGTGCTTAGGTTATCAGCATTCTTTCACAGTACCAATCTGGATAACTCAAAGTGCTCGGTTTTTCACAGCTTCAGGGATGGAAGTAAAAGTTCTAAATCCTTCTGAGCCTCTTTATCCTAAAAGAGAGAGAAAAGAACTAAGCTTCTGCAATTATATCCAAAGAACCACCCACAGCTGCTATATCCAATGCCAATTTATACATCAAAACAAGAGATTGTCAGTATTAACCACCCATCAAAACATAACTGGCTTATTTTTTTTCTATCAATCATTACACAAAAGCAAAACCAGGCTCTTTTGTTCAGCTTTGAGAGACGGGCAAGGGCTGTAGTGGTGCTGGGGTGATTAGGATGGCCTTCAGCTTGCCTCAGATTTTTTTGTTTTATTTTTGTTTTTAATACTGCCTTGGGGGTATCTTTGTGGCAAGGAAGGCAGAACATAAATGTTTTAGAATACTTTATAAGACTGTACTGAAGAGAAAAAAAAAAGAGTCCAACCCTATACATTTCCTTTCCAATTTCCTCCTAAAGTACATTTGTTGTTGTTCAGTCGTTAAGTCGTGTCCGACCCTTCGTGATCCCATGAACCATATCCCGCCAGGCCTTCCTGTCCTCCACTATCTTCCTGAGTTCGCTCATTTTCATGTTCGTTGCATCGGTGATGCTGTCTAACCATCTCATCCTTTGCCTTCCCCTTCTCCTTTTGCCTTCAATTTTTCCCAGCATCAGAGTCTTCTCCAGAGAGTCCTCTCTTCACATTAGGTGGCCAAAATATTTGAGCTTCAGCCTCAGTATCTGTCCTTCCAGAGAACAGTCAGGGTTGATTTCATTTAGGATTGACTGATTTGATCTCCTAGCAGTCTCAGGAGTCTTCTCCAGCACCACAGTTCGAAAGCATCTATTCTTCGGTGCTTCCTTATGGTCCTTCTCTCGCAACCTTCCTTATGGTCCAACTCTCGCAACCATACATTGCTACTGGGAATACCATCGCCCTGACTATACGAACTTTTGTTGGCATGGTGATCTCTGCTTTTTATTATGCTGCTTAAGTTTGCCATAGCTTTCCTTCCAAGGAGTAAGAGTCTTTTAATTTCATGGCTGCTGTCTCTGTCTGCAGTGATCTTGGAACCCCAAAAGTAAAATCTGTTACTGCTTCCATTTCTGCCCTTTCTATTTGCCAGGAATTGATGGGACCAGATGCCATGATCTTAGTTTTATTAATGTTGAGTTTCAAGCCAACTTTTACATACCCCCAAATGCACTGTGGGCCATTTGAAATGGAACCCTGTGGGCAGTGCGCATCTCTTTGAGGGGCCCCCAGAGTCAACACCAAGAACATCAGTTTGGTGATTCACCAGGCTGCAGTACAGAATACCTTTCTGGGAAATACAGGGGTTCTAGATTCTGAGCCAACTCCAGCAGCCAGTTTGGTTATTTGGCTCTCTTGAACAGAGGACTATAAAGACTTCCTGTTGTTGTTTTTTCCTGAGTGACAGGCCAGAGCGAAAGTGAGACTCTAGTAGGAGAGCTATTTTAAACTCATGGGTTATTTCCAATAGTTAGGAAATAAACAGGAGCATTACAATAATTTTGTCTGAGTTGGCACACAATGTCAACATATTGTTACTTGTTCCAGGGTTCTTCTACTTCCTTGGGCTATTGGCCCCAGTGATTTCTGGAGCTTGTGTTTTTTTGCAAACTGGAGCTTTATTGCCAGAGACCAATAAATTGCCAGAGACCAATGGTCTTTTAAATGGTCATCTGCAAAGAGTCCTCTGAACCAGAGAAGACTAAAGAGAAGAACACCATTTCAAGTGTTGAGATGTTAACATTGCAAGTGAAGCTGCAGCCTGTGACGGATCAAGAGAGAGATCTTGGGGTGCTGGTGGACAGGTCGATGAAAGTGTTGACCTAGTGTGCAGCGGCTGTGAAGAAGGCCAATTCCATGCTCGGGATCATTAAAAAAGGGATTGAGAATAAAACGGCCAATATCATTATGCCTTTGTACAAATCGATGGTAAGGCCACATCTGGAGTATTGTGTCTGGTCACCACACCTCAAAAAGGATATAGTTGAATTGGAAAAGGTGCAGAAAAGAGCGACCAGAATGATTCGTGGGCTGGAGCACCTCCCTTATGAGGAAAGGCTACAGCGTCTGGGGCTTTTCAGCCTAGAAAAAAGGCGCCTGAGGGGGGACAAGATTGAGACGTATAAAATTATGCATAGGATGGAGAGAGTGGATAGAGAGAAATTCTTCTCCCTCTCGCACAACACCAGAACCAGGGGACATGCACTAAAATTGAGTAGAGGGAGAGTTAGAACAGACAAAAGAAAATATTTCTTTACCCAGCGTGTAATTCATCTGTGGAACTCCTTGCCACAGGATGTGGTGATGGCACCTGGCCTAGATGCCTTTAAAAGGGGTTTGGACAGATTCATGGAGGAAAAGACCATCACAGGTTACAAGCCATAAGCAACCTCCTGGTTTTAGAAGTGGGGTTTCTCTGTGCCAGGTGCAAGGGAGTGTCAACGGGAAACAGGTTATCTTGTTGTCTTGTGCTCCCTGAGGCATCTGGTGGGGCCACTGTGTGATACAGGAAGCTGGACTAGATGGGCTTTTGGCCTGTTCTTATGCAGCCTATATTGCTACTTTTGAATATTTGAAGGAACTGTGTGAACTGAGGAGTGTCTGTAATAGTTATATGCATCTGAAGAATACATATAATTTCTAAACATTTACCTTGGAGTCTGCCATTAGACCCTAACTTTATCCTTATAGCATAGGTGAAAGAAAAGGAAAAGGTGTCTACACTACAGGCAGGGCCAGCCCAAGACCTCCCGATGCCTGAGGCAGCATGCCCTTACCCACCAATTTGTTGCCTGAGGCAACCACTTCAGTTGACCTCATGGATGAGCTGACCCTGACTATATGCATACTAAGTGTTGTATGCATGGAGCTCTGGAGGTGCAAGTCATCAATATATACTTTACGGAAAGTATATAAAGAAATAAAGAAAACTCAGAACAGGGTTGTTGTTGTTCCCCAAGTAGGTTTATCTTAAACGTTAGGCAACTTCTCATAATAAATGAGTAGTTCCATAGCAGAACAAGCTACCTAGAGGGCTAAGAAATTTCAGGACTTCAAGGAAAAGCTAGACAGACAACTGTGAAGGCATCTTAGTTTATCTTGGAGCACAGGATTCAACTGAATGATTTGAAAGTGCTATTCAATTCCATAATTAATGTGTCTGCTGAAGGCTTTCATGCGATGGGTCTTTCAACAGCAATAATAAGCTGTAACTAGCCAAGTAATCATGTATCAGTGCCTTGAAACATGTTTATTGTGTTCATAGGCATCTTTGCCAAAATTCTGTCAGTAACAGGAAAAAGTGTCAGATTAATTTCCACAGCATACAACTGAACCTCCCTGCAATGGTGTCCAAAGTTTGCGCTACCAAATCGGACACTTCAACAGGTACATCACAAAATATAAAACTTCTCCAAATCAAGTTCTTTCCCCAACTCTGTTATCCTAGGTGAACTTGTAGCTTGTTTTGTCTAGTGGGCTTTGACCCTGAGATCAGTAGCTCTGCATGTCAGGTAACTATAACTTCTCCATGATGATTCAAACACACAGCGCCTCAAAGTTAGATCTTGTGATCAGTGTGACTAACTGTAATGCATGCTGCTTGTTCCTTGTTAAAAGAAGCACCATCATGATGACAATCATGTGTTTAAACATGATTACATAATACCAATATATACTGAAATCTGCCATGTGATTGGCATATTTCACAAGATTGGAAACGTGGAACTTCCTTTCTTGTTTATATATCTTCCTCTAATGCTATAGACACAATTCACCAGGACGTTCTCCTCTGCAAATCCTACTGGCGTTCATGACAGCCACACAAGAGCATTACCACACGTTCTCCTGCCACTGTTGCAGGGCCTTCATGATTCAGGTTACCCACATCATCATATTCAGATGTTATTAATAAAGAATGGGAGGCAGCCATAAACACCTATGTCACAAAGGTAAAACATGAAATTGGACATCAGACTCACCTCTTTGGTGATGGGCAGAATCGACAATGCAGTTTCACAGCACTTCAGAGCATTGCTCCTCTGGCCAAGAGCTTTGTAGCACTAGGTGAGTAGGGCAGCAGGGGGGGGGGGAGGAAAGTCACAGTTCACATTTAGTTAAGTAGTTAATAAAATTCTTGCGTTCTATATATTTTTTAAAAAATGCAACTATTACCTTTGCCAAATAGACATAATTGTATTTAGAATATCCAGGATGTATTTCTTCAACCTGAGTAAACAAAAAACAAGAGCAAGGGCACAGCAACGCAAATCTAAGAAATGTTTTAAAACAACACACAACACCCCTTAGGAGAAATGTGATGTACTAAGAGAGGAGGAATAAGACTAGAGACGTCTGCACCTCCCACAACTTCAATTTCAACAGTGCAAGATGCAGCAAGAGGGGCCACAAGGCAGCTCATATCTTGGAAGCTGGAACAGTCTGGCACAGGATGACCCTGTCCTGACATTTTTCAGGCATCCAGGACATAGGCACATAAAACCTGCTGGATTAGGCCCATCCCATCCAGCTTCCTGTATCCCACAAGATGCCTCAGGAAGCACTCAAGACAACAAGATACCTGTATCCTGTTGCCACTCACTTGCATCTGGCATTCAGGCTATAAACCCAGAGGTTGCATACAGTCATCATGACTTGTAACTTTTCCTCCATAAATCAGTCCAACCCCCTTTTAAAGGCATCTAGGCCAGGTGCCAAGGAGTTCCACAGATTAATGATGTGCCGGATAACAAATATTTCCTTTCATTTGTTCTGACTCTCTCGCCAGTCAATTTTAGTGGATGTCCCTTGATTCAGGTGTTGTGCAAGAGGGAAAAGAACTTCCCTCTATCCATCCCATGTATAATTTTATACACCTCAATCATGTCCCCCCCCCGAAACCTTCTTTCTAGACTGAAGAGCCCCAAATGCTGCAACCTTCCCTCATAACAGAGGTGCCCCAGCCCACTAATCATTTGTCACTCTCTTCTGCGCTTTTTCCAGTACCACTACAACATTTTTGAGATGTGGTGACCAGAACTGGACACGATACTCCAGATGTGACCTTACCATCTATTTGTAACTCTCATGTCCTCCCATCACTTCCTCCAGCCTCCCTACCCTTACTAACCAATGGGATGGGGACATTTCTCACAACAGCTGGCAGGAAGGCTACTGCCTGGGGTGAAACAAACCCTATCCTATTTGTTCACAGGGAAGAGAGGGCAGAGGACCTCCCTCTCTTCCCTGCTGGTCAAGCCAGGTTTCCATTCCGATATTGTTTAGTCAAAGGCCATTTTGGGCGGTCACTATTTCATGAGCAAACACTTTCAAACGGCTTTCACCATAAAACTCAATGTACCATATGTTTGAAAAAAGCAAATGTTGATATAGCTGGTTACTGAAATGTAGTTTAAGCAAAAATATCTTGAACACCAGCCCCTTTATAGGTGGGCCTGTAAAAAGAGTCGGGGGGGGGTACCTACCTTAAGAAAATTCTCTAAAGCTTCATGTATTGTTGATGTTGGTGGAGTTCCAAAAAGAGCAGCAGCTACTTTCTTCTCAATCCAAGACAACTGAGCTACCTTTCGAAGGACATAAAACACATTTGTTTGCAGATGCTATTCAGACATGAAACAAAATTTGACAAGCTGTATAAAGCAATGTTTTTCATGAAAAAATGCTGCAGTACAAAACCCATCCTGAATATATGTTACGATTAAACCAATGGTCACTATCAAGATCTCTCTGCTTTATGAAATAAGACAAAACTAAATACTGTACAGTGAGATAAACTAAGGCTACACGCATTTCAAGAAGTAGTCCTGTTGAAATAATTGGGATTTAGTTCCAAGACAGATAGAGCAGCACAATACAAACTACACAGGCATCAAACTGACTTGGGTAGAATATTTTGATTCCATTCAATGAAGAGATGCCAAACAAAGTCTTCAGGAGCTCTCAGTGGCTGACCCCATTATGCAACTTCCCCCATCACAGTCTCATCCAAGCCCAAGCCCAGCACCTTTCACAAACATTGGAAGGCCCTAATAACATCTTCTGTCCTTCCACCCAGCTACCATGTACCTAAAAAATTCCCAGCATAGAGGACAAATAATGCACTTAATGTAATGTGTAGTTTGGTTGAAAAACTTTTCTGTTCTGGTCGGTCTTTAGGGTTGGTGGTTACATTGAAAAACAGTGGAAAAGTCAATGAATGGAATAAAATTTGATTCTAGTCTGCTGGACAGGATTTGTTTTTGTTAACCCCATAAAACTTCAGGATGAGGCAGACTATACATCTAAATACATACCTTAGTTATCAGAGTTTCTTGCAAGAGCATTCCTATCATGGAAACAATCATGTGGGAAGTTTTATGTGCACAGGTCCCTCACATGCAAGGTGTCTTCCTTTCTCCACTTTTTTTGACAATCTTACTGTTCCTTAATAATAATTTTAAAAAAGCAACCTGGTAGCCTGACCTGCAAAGGTCTTCGCTGGCTGGGGCTCTACAGAAGTAACTGCAGGATTGGGATGCGACTGGAATGCTGCAGCCAGCTTGAAGACAACTTTGAACGTTCTGCTTGCTGCAGCCCAAAGCATTGCATTCTCTTGAAGTGCAGGAGCATTGCATATATTAACATTAGATTCAGCCACCACAGTGCATATGGGTGGATGGAAGAATAAAGTGAGCGGGAAAACATTGACTTAATGTCCCATAGACCACCCAAAGTTCGATATATACCAGTATATGTATACTGTATACACATTCATGGTGCCACACACTGATAGATCCCACACAAGTTTCAGCAGTGATGTATAGGGACTCCTAAGTTTTTTCCATCGTGGAGTTTATAATTAGCTTCTTAAAAATTTGTGGCTTGAACTTTTTAAAACACAAGCTCTGTCTGGCACTGTATATGTTTGCTTAAAAGATTTAATAAGAACTGATGCAGTGGGTTTCAGTTTCATCTCTTGGCTGGAATAATGGTTTGATTTGCACTGTTCAAAAACTCTTTTCCTAAAGAACTGTTTCACTTGGCCCTCGTACTTAATAAAAATGAATTTCCACTAATTTAAAGGAGCACAAAGAATTATATTAGCTGCATTAATGACATTGACTTTAAGTTCTAAACCAATTTTAAAGGGGAATTTGTGTTGTACAATTTTAACAGCTTTGTAATGATTCTGGTTGAAACCAATAGATTTTTTTTTAATCGTCAGCTGGAGAAAGTCTATGAATAATTCTCTCCTGCATCTTCAGAATTAAATCAGTAGCATAAAAGCTTAAAAACTAGTTATAGTTTGGCCCCTTGTCTGCCTGCTTCATGTTAGTGGATAATTCAGCAATTGTCACTTCTGTTTGCCCTGCAAACGCTATTGCGAGATTGATTTTTTACAAGAAGTAGGAATTACGGGTTTTGATGCCATGTAAAAATTGTATTTTAAAACAGGAAGAACACATTAAAATCCCGGTGGAACAAGATTAAAACAAGTAAAAAACTGTTTAAAAACAAATAATAAAAACAGGTGTTTTTAATCAGTTTTTTCACGTGTTTTAATCTTGTTCCACCGGGATTTTAATGTGTTCTTACTGTTTTAAAATATAATTTTTACATGGCATCAAAACCTGCAATTCCTACTTCTTGTAAAATTATTGCTGGCCATGAAAGCTTCCGCTCGAGATTGATTTTTATTAGGAACCCCTAGGGTTCAGTGTTTTCCTGGGAGGTTTCCCCCCCCCCCCAGATGGTCCTCCTCTGCCTGGTCTCTATAGCCTGGGATAATGACAGCAGATACAATCTACCAAAGTTTTTACCCATTCAGCTGCTTGGCCAAGTAAAGGGAAAGAGGGAAGCAGGAAGGGTGTGTGCGTGCGCTAACTACTAGACGCTACTCTCCTGGGTCTGCCTGCCTTCTCCTGGGAGGTTCCCTTCCCTGACAGCGTGTAAACACCATAATGGAGCAACTGTGATGTGCACATCTCATCAATCATGAGATGTGACCCACCTGCATCTACTACTCCTAAGATGCAGGTGGGTCAATAAGCAAAGTGATTTCTTTGAAAATACATTTTATAAGATGTCTGAATTTTGACCTTGGTCTCAAAATAACCAACACAAATTTTGATTTCTGATCTTTTCTGACAAACCCTCATTTTTATATATTTTTCACATTCATATTCTGGTTTTCCTCCCATCAAGCATAGTTCAGTCCAACAACCTTTAAGGATGTTGAATTTGCCCACAGTCATTTGAACCTGGGTTTGCCTACAATATTAGGGTTCCCATATCCAAAAGGGGACAGGGTGCTTACACCTTTAAAGGCTTTAACCATCGTTTAGAAAAGGGAAGTTGGGCAGGTGGGCAGCTCATCATGGAAGGGTGCAACAAGCTGCACCTGCCCAACTTCTCTCTTCAAAACAATGGTTAAAGCCTTTAAAGGTATAAGCACCATCGAAACTGAACAATCCAGCCATGGTACCAATTCCACTCCAATCAGGCCTGGCTCATCCATGAGGCTGACGGGCAGCCCAATCCAGCGCAAGTATGTGGGGCCGGCCTAAAGAAGCCAGACGCTGCATCCTGCGCAGTTCCCGGGCTGTGTCGGCACAGCACGGAAACACCTTGGGGGAAGGAGACATTCATCCCCTTCCCCTGGTGTACACAGGCTGGGACTTGGATGCACGCCAGCTCCAGAGCTAGCGTGCAGCTGGGAAGGCTGTGTAAGGTTGCTGATATTGGTTGCTGCCAATATCCACACCTCCTCCCAGCCCAAGCCAGCCAATGGCCCCTTCCCTCTCTGTCCTTGTCCATCCTCAACCCGCCCCTGCACTGACCGGTATAGGACTTACCTGCGGCAGCCGGTGTTGGGTCGGTCCGACGGCCGAGTGAGCGGTGCCAGCCTCCACACCGGCGCCGCTTACTCCCGAGGAGTCACAAATGTGCTTTATAGACTACTTAAGCCAGCACAGAGCCGGCCTAACTTGCGCTGGATTGTGCCCTGAGGCAGTCATCTCAGGCAACAGATTGGCAGGGGGCACCCACCTCCAGCTTCCCACTTGCCTCCACTACTGCTCCCCCTCCTTCCATTCCCTGAATCGGAAATGGAAAATGGTGCAGAGGAGGAACTAGTCCAATACCCTTCTCCACACTTCCTCTTCCTTTTCCAATCCAGAAAGTGGGAGCAGCAAAGGCTGGCACATCACTAGGTAAGGGAGGGCAGCATTTGGCATGCTGCCTTAGGAGTGGCGCAGTGGGTTAAACCGCTGAACCATGAGCTGTCGATCGAAAGGTCGACAGTTTGAATCCACGACGGGGTGAGCTCTCGTTGCTTGGCCAGCTCCTGCCAACCTAGCAGTTCCAAAGCATGTTAATGTGAGTAGATAAATAGGTACCGCTTGCGGGAAGGTAAACAGCGCTCCGTGTTCCAGCTGCATGCTACGTGCTGCAGCAAGGAGAGTCATGCCAGCCACATGACCACGGAGGCGTCTTCGGACAACGCCGGCTCTTCAGCTTTGAAATGGGGATGAGCACCACACCCTAGAATTGGACACGACTGGACTTAATTGTTAGGGGTCACCTTTACCTTAGGAACTAAGATGTCTTGGGCTTACTGTGATTCCAACAAGAAATAAATGTATTGAACTATACACTGGCTTATCACTGACAATCCCCCCCTTCCCCACGTAATTAACCTAGCAGATAGAATTCTGCTTCATGGGATCTTAATAGATCCCAGATTTCATCCAATGCCTTGTTTCAAAAATAGCTTTCCCTCTTGAAATATTCTGACTAGATTACTTGATAAAATCAACCATATTATGGTGGTTACTCTCCAATATGGTGGTTACTCTCCAATCTGGCTAAAACATTCCCTTTTCTGACCTGCAGGAATGGGATACTGTTGCAGCCTCAAAATGTTGTGGAGTCATATGCAAGTTTAAATAAATTGAAATTGAGATGCTACTTACAAATAGTACAGTCTCTGTTGTGAAAGACCATGACAATTTCATGTCTTGGTTGCTAACAGCCTTCAGGTATAGAGTCATACTAGTTATATTTGACTTCAAGTGAAATCTTTTAACACCAAATTACATATGCTTGAAGGCAACATTACTGTACTGGGTTGTAGATTTACTGGTAGAGCTAAATTACAGTTGCTATTGTGATGAGCTAACTCCTGTTGCTATCTTTTTGAAATATGCAAGATATTCATTGCAACAACTTCAAATTCAAAGACACCATGATCACACACACACACACACACACTTGACGTGAGAGAGATAGTATTTTAAGAAAACTTCTAAGAACAATAATTCTTGGCTATGGAGACAAAATTGACTGAGCAAAGTCAAATTTTATTCCCACAGCTGAGAATTATTGGAACATTTATTAATCATGTCTGAAATAGTTGGCTGAAAATGGTAAACTTGGTTAATAAATGTGCAAGCCAAAGTGAATATTTACAGGCTTTAACGGTATTTTAAATACAAACAAGACTGAAACTGAGCAAATATCAAAAAGTCAGTCTGTGAACATTTGCAAGTGAACTTCAGCTCACCCAGTCAAGAGTATCCTCCTCACCGAAACTAAGCTCTGTTCCGGCCCTACCGAAACTTGCCTTAGCTTCAGAAAATGGCAACGGAGAGATTAACTTGGCCATGGCTGATGATGTCATGCACATGGGATGCATCCAGGGCAGGTACAAAAAGGCTATTCTATTTAGCTGAAGGCCTGATTAAGCAGCAATACTTCCATGCACGAATACACAGAATCTGTCAACATCACTCTTCAAAGCTCACTCTGGAAAGACATCATGTTCAGTGAGAAAATGTGCTTTGCAAAAGGTACCAGGTTCAAACCCCAATAATACCTCCAGCAAAAACAGGATTGCAGGTTGCTGAGAAAGATCTCTGGAGAGCCACTGCCAGTCAGTGGAGACAGTGTTAAGCTACATGGACCAATGGTCTGAACCTGTGCAAAGCAACTTCATATGCTCACTCCTTTCCAAGAAGATGAAGTAAAACTGCTATAGGTGTGCAGTTTCTAAACAGGCTTTGTGGAACTACTGCTGAGTAAATGACTTAAGGCCCAGAGTGCACTTACTTCATAACACCATCTTCCAGTTAAGTAATATAAAAAGGGATCTTGGGGCTTCAGTTCAATTGCTTTGTCTAGATGCTCCTGTAGGAAAGAGCAAAATGAGAAGTGGTCTCCTCCTTGTCAGTTGTTTGGCCTTAGCTTTAAGCTCACACACAGCACTACTTGAGCATACCCCTTCCATAGTTTGTTCAGGTAGTCTAAATATTATAATCGGCAAAAGGCATGTTTATATTTTTAAAGTCACAAACCAGAATTGATGAATACACATGTACATTATACCAGAGCACATTCCACTGAAAAGCACAAGCAGTTTATAACAATGAAGAGAAGAACTGACGTCTTGCCAGCAACTAGGTAAGGATCTGATCTTACTTCTGGTGAAGAAAATGGCAAGAGCAGCCTATATAGCTGAGGATCTGTATGAAGGAATTTCACTCTCAATGCTATTTCAATATCATACACTACGATGTTGAACCACATACTGTACACCTTTTAGGACTTCTGAAGAAGTCACATGCTAAGTGGTTAAGTATTTGGAAGTGAAATGGGGCCACCTAAAGGGGTGGTTTCTACACATTTGGGGGGCTCTGCAGAGGAATGTAGAATAATATAAACCTGAAAATTAAAAGAAAATCATTTTTAAAGAAACACTCCAAAAGGGTGTGAGTTTTCTGGGTGAGCTTCCAGGACCACTTGCAATGCCAAGGGCATATAGACATACTGCAGCTTACCTCACTGTCTAGAGATGGAGAGCTTGTCTTTGCTGTTACTTTTCCCAGTGAAAAGTGACATGCTGCTGCTGCCCAATCTCACAGCCCAATCCTGTGTAAGATACAGCGCCTGGCCTAAAGGGCCGGGCGCCGTATCCTATCGAGTTGTACAGGGTGTGGGGACAGCATGCGGGTGCGGCATGTGGGTGCGGGGATGGCAGAACGACCGGGTAAGAGCCGCCGGCCTGTGTGCTAGTGTCCCTTAAGCCCGACACACACCGCATGAGCTCTGGCGCGGAGGCAAGCGAGTGTAGGTACCTGGCCGCTCGCCTCTGCACGCTGACCTCGTCTCCACGAGTGTCTCCCAGTGAATAGTCCCTCCTGTTGTCCCGCCTTCTTAGAAAGCAAGTGGTAATTCGCTAAGCACAAATGTGGTCCGATACACGAGAGAAGAGAGAGAGGGGGGCAGGAAGGAGAGAAAACAAAACAATTTGTGCTGGGAATAGAATTCATCTTGCTAACTTTTGTGAGAAGGAGAAATGGATCCAAGAGAAATCGGAGACCCAAGTGAGTTCCGATTGACTGACAACTCCTTTCATCCCGCTCTCTCATCCAATTGGTGGCTGCAGTAGCTTCGCGTACCCGCCCCCTCAAAGATGGGCAACAAACAATTTCACTCGTGCCACAACTCGGAAGAGCTCAGCTGCTCCGCGTTCAGCTGCTCTCTTCCGGAATGGTGACCACTCAGCTCAGCTCTGGGATGCGTCGGAAATCGTGCACTGTGGGTCGGCCTTTACTCTCCGAGTGCTGTAAACGCACTTTACGGCGCATTTATAACAACCTGCGCCGGGGGAGCACGTGCTCCCCCCGCGCAGCGGCACACAGGATTGCGCTGATAGTTATGCTAAATTCTGGATTTCTCCATTACCACCTACCGACAGCTTTCATTTCTATTTCAGGGAAAAAATTGAAGAACAAGGGGTCAGGCAGGCTGAGAGTTTAATTGATAATGCAGTTAAGGCATAGAATATTGAAGGTGTCATTGGAAAGAAAAACAAGAGTACAAAAATCCTGTGGTTAGTTAAAGTCATGCTTAAATCTTTTCAGTTTAAAAGCTCATTCATGAGGTCTGATAGGAGCCTACAAAAAAATCATCTCATCTCCATAACACTGGCAGTGAAGCATGGCCCCAAGGCACAGAGTCTAAATACTCTCTTCAAAACTGTCAGGAGGAAGTAATTTAATAACAGCAGCAGCTTAAGAAAGCTACCAAAAAATACCTTAAAGAGATAGCCATTCTTGATTTTGTTCTGTATACTTTCAAACTGAGACATGTAGCCACACATCATTGCAAACCTGAAAAAGAGAAGGGGGAGGGAGAGAATTAAACATTCACAGTGATGCCAGTCTGGCTGAGAGTTGTGTGTGAAATGCACATGAAATCGGCTGCATAACTAGTATAATGTGGCATGCAAGGGTGGTCAAAATTGATTCAAAACCATCCAAGTATTTTAATTAGGGCTGCATTGTTTAGTCTATTAGTTGAATAAAAGCATTTTGACAGATTAAAGATTTACCCGAGATTAATTAGGCAGAAGACTTTTTTTATTAAGTGAAACTGGTTTTAGTACAATGACTTACAAAACCACAGGAGACAGACATGATCTTAGAAAAGGCAGGCCCTCTCACCTTACACAGGACAGAATGACTCTTCAATTTAAAACAGGCATTCCCAATCTGTGGTATGCATACCCCTTGGGGTACGCGGACCACAGGCTGGGGGTACACAAGACGCTGCCTGTTAGCTGCTGCGATCAGCAGCTGATAACGGGCAGCTGTTAATGGGTTTTTTCCAGGTTGTGGCACGGACGGGTCTACAGCCCTGCCGATGTCCCCGGTAGCTCCTCCTACCTGTTCTCCTGGGCACTGACATCTTGGATCTCACGAAATCTCGCAAGATGGCGGCGCCCAATTCTCATGAGATATGGGCGCTGCCATATTGGATCTCGCAAGATTTCGCAAGACCCAATATGGCAGCGCCCAGGAGAACAGGTAGGAGGAGCTACCGCTACCGGGGACATTGGCAAGACTGTAGCCTTTTTTCTCGGGTTGCTGCGTGGGCGGGTATGTCCTCCTGCTCACGCCACAACCCGGAGGGAAAGGGCTGTAGCCTTTCCCTCTGGGTTGCGGCACAAGCAGAAGAACCCGCCTGCCCACACCGCAACCTGGAAGAAATCCACTTTAACAGGGGGTATGTGGGAGCAGCTAGTCCGGGGGGTATGCGGGGCAACTGGAGGCCCGCGTAGGGGTTATGCAGGCTTCCAAAGGTTGGGAACCCCTGATTTAAAAGATTGTGCCTGCTGTGACAGAATCTAAAACAACAACACTCTTTTGTTCACCTGGCCTAGATACCTTTAAAAGGGGATTGGACGGATTTATGGAGAAGTACTGACTGTATGCAACCTCCAGGTTTTAGAGATAGCTAAATCTCTGAATGTCATATGTAAGGGATGGGCAAGAGGATACAGGTACCTTGTCTTGTATGCTCCCAAAGGGATCCGGTGGGCCACTGTGACATACAGGAAGCTGGACTAGATGGGCCCTTCGCCTGATCCAGAAAGGCTCTTCTTATGTTTGAATAACTGCTCTATTCATCTGGAAGTTTATGAAGATTTGCAGTGCAATCCTATGCATGTCTACTCAGAAATAAGTTCCACTGAGTTTAATGGGACTTACTCCCAGATAACTGCATATAAGATTGTAATCTTAACTAATTCAACTCATATGATTTGTCAAATATTTCCTTTATCATGCAGCAGTCCTATTCTTAATTATATCAACCCATTTTGAGTTAACAAACTCATCTGCAGCCTTCAGTGATTCAAATCCTTGTTTGCTAACCCCCTGCTAACTGGGCAAAGAGGCACCTTTTAAATTGGTGTCCTCTTATATTTAGCAGGGGGAGAGCAACTGTCCCTCTTTATCCAGCATGGCATCTTTTCCAGTGGCGGCGGCTGTTGTTGTTTTTGCACCTCTTTTTAGACTGTGAACCCTTTGGAACAGGGAACCATTTATAGATTTATTTTGCTATGTAAACCACTTTGTGAACTACTTTTTGTTGAAAAGTGTTGTATAAATCATCATCATCTTCATAATCATCATAATGTTCTGAATCCTGACTCAGAAAGATTAGATACAGAAAGATTAGATAAAAAGATTGGGATAGTTCCAACTCAATGAGGACACCAGCTGCTTTAGCACACAACTGAGTGTTCACAACATTGTGCCCGACTCCTCCTCATCCCCATCACACCACCACACACTCACTGCACTTGGCTCATAGAAGAGGGAAGATGGGAATTTTTTTTAAAAATTGCAATTGAAGGAGTTTTCCATTTTCATGGACAGAGCAACAACATCTTCTAAAAGGTGTTCCCTACTCTATTTCCTTTACAGCAGGGGTTCCCAACCTGTGGTACTTTAGCCAACCGCTGGCAATACTCAGACCCCTGGACCCCTACTCCGATGCGGCACTTTTGGCGGCATGTTTTTTGCTCCGAAGAAGCTCCTGCCTTTGGCCGAGCCTCTCAGGAACGCTGAGAAGGGCCCTCCCACCTGCCCAGAGCCTCCTTCCTGTGTTTTCTGGCCTCTGAAAACCTGGAAGTAACTGGTGATGATGTCATCACCAGTCATTTCCAGTGGTACTCAGAAGGAGAGTGGTGCTGGAGGTGGTACTGAGCTGGGTAGGGGTTGGAAACCCCTGCTTTACAGTACCAATTCATGCTCCTGTCTCCCAAAGGCAGGCCCAGTTTTACCAAGCAGCAGGACAAGGGAGTCACCTTAAGCGGCAAATCTGGGAAGTAGCAGATTTGGATCCACTACCCTCCACTCACTTCTGCTGGGGCCAACAACACTAGCTAGTCCAACACTTGCTGAACTCTGTCCCCTTTCTCACCTCCTCTCCGTTGCTGCCCATAGACCTGACAGCGCCACTCTAGCCAGCCCAATGCTTGCTCAATATGGGCAGAAATCTCTTCTCTTCTTCCTCCATCGCTGCTGGACATAAAAGCATGCTTGCTTGTTGTCAACCCAGCAGCAAAAATTAGAGGTAGCACAGCAGACGTAGCCAAGTAAGGGGATGGGGGACAAGTGTGCATGTGGAGGAGGAATGGGGGTAGCATTTAGCATCAAAATGTCTCTGGCTGGCCCAAAAGGGATGGTTCTCGATTCAAGACATGGGGGAACAACCTCTCATGACTGACCTGTCAAAAATCAATACTGCTGGCAATCTTAAGCAGGGAAGGTTATAGAATTCCAAGCATTTGAAAGAGAAAAGGGTACTAAAAACTTGGTTTCCCATAAGAAGCAGGCACCATATTCTGTCCAACCTGCTTTGGCTCATTAGGTGCTAATCAGATAAACTTAGCATACCATAGCTAAACGGATTGTAGCTAGAAAAGCAAACAATGAAAAGCAAACATGCTAATCTGGGGTCTCTCAGTATCTCCAAGTCTGTGCGTGACAAGTGAAGAAAGTGCTGGGTTAAACCAGTTACTGGAGACACTTCTACATAAACAGGCCTTTCCAGACAAATTGAAAGCTGCTTATTTTTCTTAGCACAAAAGTCACGCCAACTCTAATTTGGCATGCAGAAAGCCATTATTGGTCCCCCAAATTGGTAGGGTGTAGACACTGTAGGAGATGAGTGCCTGCATATTCCTTTTTTTTTTTTTAAGAAAACCAACTGCAAATGTCTATGCTAGAGAATGGAAGAGGATGAATGTACAGCTTGAAGAATGTTAATAAGGGGTGGGGGTAGGCAAAGGTCTAGGTCAGTGGTTCCCAAACGTTTTAGACTCGCAGCTCCCTTGACCTCCCTCGCCATTAGCCATGGCTCCCCATTACAGTGCAGTGAAGAGACAGGCACTCTTTACATGTTCAGAGGCACCCTTATATGTATGTGTATATTCCCAAAACGAGCCCTAAAGTGGATTTTCCATGCTTATGCTGAGCAGCAGCTAAGCCAGGAGTGCACAGGGTGGGGTTGGGATGCTGCCCTCCCTCTGTTGGCAGGCCTGGAGCGCCTACCTGGTAGAGGGCACTGATGTCGTCTGTGTTAGTCCTATTCATGGCAAGAGAAACATCAAAGCATGGGAGGGAGGTCATTTCTTGTCATTGGTCATGCCCCACCCCAGTTGCATGAGAGAAAGCTCCTTTGGGTAGCATCTTTGCAAGATGAAAAAAAGATTCTTATATACTGCCTGGCAGTCTTCAATGGGGGGGGGGGGTTGTCCCAGCAAATAGAGTGAGGAACTAACTTAGAGGTGGGTCAAAAAGCAGCAAAGGAGGAAGGAGAGAGATCCTAATAATTCATCAACCAACCAAAACAAACAAACATAGCAACTGCCTCCTCTTCCTCTGGCTTAAACAAGGGACACATCTCTACAGCTCAGTCAAGAGCAAGCAACTTATTTATGCGTCTTCCACCTCTCTTCTTGAGGCTCCCTGCAAAGTGCTTAATGAGGTGTTAATGGCCTGACATTCTGTTCTTTGATTAAGATAAGCACTGGCTCTGCTCATCTCTGTTAAAAACAAAATGTGGAAAAGCTGACTGCAAACCTGAAGTCTTTTGAAGTGACCTTTGAGTGATGTGAAGAGGCAGCTTTTCCGGGTCTTTGTTTTTGCCTAAATTTCTCGCTTGCAAGTTCCATGATGCACTTGTGATGCACACTTTGGGGACCTCTGGTCTAGGTTTTCACATTTTCATTGCATTTTTCATTTAGAGCTTTTGAATGCACAAAAGCAAATACAAGCAACTAAACTGCTTTCACCTGAAACAATTTTGGGGTAGGAAGAAGGCAGGGGAGAAGGGACCCATGGGTTTTGTAGCAGAAGGACTATGTTAAAAGTAGGGATGCTGCTGCAGGAGGAAGTGGTCATCTGGCAGTGTTCCTCAATTTATTTTTCATTTGAAGAACTACATGACTGTTCCTGCACTTCAGCATCATGGGATTACATGCAGCAGACTATACTTGAAGAAATTTTACTCTAAAAAGGGGTCAGAAAATGGCATGGGTGTGGGGGATGCCTTTTGGTGACATCAAAATCATAATGACATCACAGATATTAACCAGTAGATTGCAGATTTACGTTGTCAGTCTAATGGGCACACAGAAGCTAGTTCTGTCCCTGCAAGGAGGATCTGTGGCGTCCTGCGGAGAGCTCGAGCCTTGTGTTCAGCAGCTAGTGAAGATGACTACCTCATGGAGGAAACCAGCTGGAATTGTAGGGTTCTATACAGAACAATATTGTAAAGATCCTTATCGGATCTAGATAAGCCTGCCTATGTAAACCGCCTTGAATAACGTCTGAAGAGCAATCTGAGGATAAGAAAGGCGGTATATAAATACAGAAATAAAATAAAGAAAACTGGATCCTATACAACAGTTTTGTAGCTTCTGCACAATATACATGCAAAAGCAACTTAACCTGGAGAGGCATCTAGTATGTGGACATTACAATAAAGAGAGCCGTAAAATACAGAATACACATTATTAATTAGAGCTACATTCCCCAAAATAAACTCATAAACACAGTGGACTAATCTATGTAAATACAGCACAACAAGTACTTATTTGGGCGCTTGTTCCTATACTTTAGTATCAGACACATTTTAGACCAGTGGTTCTCAAAAGTTTTTCCTGTGAGCCAGGGAGAACTCTGAGTATTTGTGGGGGCGGGGACAGCAGTGGCAGTGATCCTGGGGATCGTGCTGCCACTGGGGGGGAGTGGTCGTCACAGCTTCCAGGGGTGCAGGGAGGCCTGCAGACCACTCCGCAGGCCTCCCCGGGCTTCAGGTCGCCACTCCACGGCGATTTATGACCATGTCTGGAAAGTGGTCGTAAATTGCCACAGAGCGGTTATCTGAAGCTCAGAGAGGCCTGCGGAGGGGTCCACAGGCCTCCTCACACACCCCAGAAACAGTCAGGTAAGTGCAAAAATAACCTTTTAAAACCTTTTTCTCGGCGGCAGCAACCCTCAGGATTGCTGCTACTGCCGCCATGCTGTCCCTGCCCTTTAAGGTGACAGGGGATAGCATCTGGTTCTAGTGGTGGGTCGCGACCCACCCCCCTTTGAGAACCACTGTTTGAGACAATAAAATCTATTAATCTAATGAAACAATATTAGTAGAAAAAAAAATAAATGATGCACCGAGGCTGCAAATTTAACATAGAAAATTTCCAGTATGGATCCTTCACTGGACATGCATTAGCAAAGTTTATATTCAGAGTTTATAGTTCTCCAATAGTGAGTTCATCTTCATGAGTAACCCCAGCTACAACAGCTGACTTTGCTTTTTCAGATGGGGCCTGTAAGCACACACCATCCCATCCAGGATGCATACTATCAGCTACAGTATACCAAAGTAAAATTCAGCTCTAGTGGGACCTGGAATTTCTATATCATGTGGGATAAGCACCAAGCTTTTTCCTGTCCCCATCATAAATGGATGTGCTAACTGCAGCAATCCAATGAAATAAAAGACAGTATGTTATTTGCTGATGTAGTGCATTTCATACTATGTAGCAAGCAAGCTATATGGAGGATCTGATCAGAGGACAATAGCTACTGAATAGAATCAACATAAAGACACAGAACATGCAGGGAGGGCATAAGGACAGGAAATAGATCCCTATGAAAATAGCACAAAATTTTAACTATAACTTCAGGGCAACCATACGTATCAAAGCAAGACTAAATTTAAAAATATACTTAAAATAAAGTGTGAAATAGCACACAGAAGTGGAGAAAATTAATAGAAGTGTTGTAAAAAAGCTTGCAATAAGGCTGAAAATAGAGGGTGTACAGAACTACAATGTGACTAGGTTATGTCAGTCAGAATATTGGACAGAAAAGTGGCTAGATAGATAAGAAATTGAACTTCTACAGTAGATTCTACGATGAAAACATTAACACGGAGAAAAACATGAGAGGTAACAAATTTGACAATGATTTGCAACAGCCTATATTGTAGGGATTGGGACAGTAAAATACAAAAATAGCTATGGGCATGGGGGTGGGTGGGTATTCAAGACAGTGGTGCAAGGGACAAGAGTAACAGGAAGGTTAAGTATTAGATGCACTGATATCAAGAGAGACTTGGGCTGCAATCCCACTGAAGTTAATGGGAGATAATTGAGTCAGGCAGCTGCAAGAAAGATTGTGGCCTTGATGAATTGTGAAGTAACTCAACAACCTAAAAAGATATGCAATTGAGAACAAGAATGAAGGTCACCTTGAAGGTAGTAGAAAATGAATGAAAAAAAAATCATGTACTCCACCTAGTGGTCCAGTTGGAAATGTGCAACCAATTAAGGCTACAATCCTAATTTGTATTTAAAATACAATTGTATTTTAGGTGCCAAGCAAGGGCAGCCATTTCATTTAGGACTATATTTTTAATTATAGGAAGTACCATTGGACTTCCCACCTTAGGTACCAAAATGCCTTGAGTAAGTTCCAGCCTGAAGAAGCTTACAGTGTTACTTGTTAGCTCTAGGCCCTCTTCAAAACATGACAATCTTCCTACATTGACAGTGTTTGAGGCCCATATAGGGAAAAGACTGCAAACCCACATCACGTATGATATGTACACACACCATGGACACATACTGAGAAGATGCAATTGGCTGAGTCTGCAACTTCCCTACAGTGCATGTTCATGCAACAAAATGGGTAGTGTATATGCAGTTTTCAATCTTTTGGATACAGCTGCAAGCTGATCACATAGCAGATTCTTCAATAGGAGTTCAAGCCCTCCATCATCCAAACTTACCATTGGTGACTCTCCGCACTTGATGAATCCAGGCCAATAGCATTTTCACCCACACGTTTTCCTGTAAAATATGTGTTGCAGGGATTTATAGTATTATACCAGACTATTACCGTATTTCTTCGATTCTAAGACGCATGTTTTTTCTAAATTTACTAATTCAAAAAAGGGGGTGCATCTTAGAATCGATGAATTTAAACTGCACCCCCAAAACGCCACCTTCTTACTTACCGGGACTGCTGGGGGCTTCGGGGAGGCTTGCGCAACCCTCTGCAGACCTCCCCGATCGTCAGTTCAGCGAAAAACAGCTGCTTTCTGCCATTCCCGGTTTTCGCGAAAACCGGAAGTGCCCGAAAACAGCTGTTTTTTTTTTACCAAACTGAAGATCAGGGAGGCCTGCAGAGGGTCGCGCAGGCCTCCCCAAAGCCCCCACAAGCCCTGGTAATAAGAAGGTGGCGTTTTGGGGGTACAATTCACACATAAATCCTTGGGGAATTTTTTTTTCCCTGCTGGTGGTAGCAAAATTAAAGGTGCACCTTAGAATTGATGGCGCCTTAGATTGGAAGAAATACAGTAATTCTAGAACAATTCTACAAATGAAAAGAAAATAATTATTTTCACTTCTGTTCAAAAATAATTTGGAATGAAATTTCAGACCCAATCTAACATTACGCAGAAAGAGATGGTAGAAGCCTGGACTATTCCATTTCAGACTGCAGGTGGAAAGCCATATTTTAGAATGCTTCCCTGTGAAAAAAAAAATGTATGTAGTGAATGAGCAGCTTGGAAGAAACATTTAGTGAGGACCTCTCTCTGATTTGCTGGTTTACTATGTGCATTTTTTTTTTGTATGGGGAAGATTCTAAAATACGATTCCTCACCTGCAGTCTGAAGTGGAACAGTCCAGAATTCTACTACCTCAGCTTACCACCTCGTTCTGCATAATGCAGAATGTTAGGTGGCATGCCAAATGCTGCCCCCCTTACCTGATGAGGTGCCAGCCTCTGATCCTCCCACTCTCCAATGTTCTATCTCAGTACTCTCCATTCCTCCACATTTCCTCTTCCTCTATCTCCTTCCTTTTCCAATCCAGGGAGTAGAAGGAGAAGGAAGAACATTAGGCAGATGGATGCCCCCGCACCAATCTGCTGCGTGAGCCGACCGCTTCAGGTGGCTTCATGGGTAGGCCAGCCCTGCTTAGTCCTTTTCAACTTACCGTATTTTTCGCCCCACAGGACGCATCGCACCATAGAACGCATGCATCCTATGGAGCTAAAAATAGGGGAAAAATGTTTTTACTTACCAGGGCTTCTGGTCTCTTCTGGGGGCTTCGGGGAGACCTGCGCAACACTCTGCAGGCCTCCCCGATCTTCATTTCGGCGCTAAATGGCCATTTTCGACCATTTCCGGTTTTCGGAAAACTGGAAATGGCCGGAAATGGCCATTTAGTGCCGAAACGAAGATCGGGGAGGCCTGCAGAGGGTCGCGCAGGCCTCCCCGAAGCCCCGGTATTTTTAAACTTTTTAATATTCGCTCCATAAGACGCACGCTTCCCCCCCTATTTTTTTGGGGGGGGAGTGTGTCTTATGGAGCAAAAAATACGGTACTTTTGCAGCCTATTCCTAAGCAAAGTTAGACAGGCCTAAACTCATTGTAATAGCATGTTTCAGTGCATAGGCTCAAGCTATAAGGACAATGATACCTGCTCATAACTAAGTCCAGAGTTACAACCTACAAGGCAAGTTAATGCTAGCAGAATAGTAGGCTCAGGAAACAAGAACACTTCGGGCTGTAGCACTGATCAGTCCCCTTAAACAGGAGAGCAATGGGAACCCCATGCAAAATAATTAAAGTATTAAGGACAATAGGGATCGTTTGCTGATCACAATAAAACAGTTTCCTGCATATGTACCCAACTGGCTTGCAATGACATAGCTTGGTTCCAAGTGATGAGGTCAAAGAATTTAAACAGTTTGTGAAAATGCACATCATGATTGGGGGTGGGTGGGCTCACATTGTACAACAAAATCTCTACTATATGTCTGTTAAACAAACTAAAACCATGACTTTTCCCCACCAACATTTTATAGTGAGTAAAGGCCAAGAAATTAATTTGTTAACAAATTTTAATCGTATTTACCAGGGAATAAATTCCACTGAACTCCGTGAAACTTGAGCCCTGTTCACAAATTGTGATTCTGTGGGTAACGACCATGCAATGAGGGGGTACCAACAATGCACCAGTAAACCTTTTCCCCAACATTCTCTCAAACCCCTTCACACATACAACATTGCACTGACAAACTCTGCACCCCAGGAAGCTTTTTCCCCATGATTGGGAATGCTTGAAATTTGTGAAGAATACATCTGTTCTGAATAAATGTCCTGTGGGTCTCTTTGATAAAACAGTAATAGGACAGGTAGATTGAAAGCTTTCATGGCCCGATACAATATATAATGAAATCGGATATATGGGTTCTGGAGCCATGTAAAAGATAAAAGCTGCAGATATATATTTAAAAACACATCCAAAACTAGGTTAAGAACAAGTTTAAAAACAAAAAGCAGGTAAAATCACAAAAGAAAAACCCAACGTTTCATCCCTCATCCAAGGACCTTTTCTAGCTCAGCACACTACCAGCATCACCATTTTGACGAAAGACAAGGCAGCCAGAAGGAAAACCAGAGAATCAGGTTGGGGCAGCAACAACTTGAACTCCTGATTTCATTCATTTTCTCCAACCAAGGACATGAATGATGGTCAAAAATGTTTAGTGAAAGCGATAGGAGAGGTCAATTCGTGCACACATCTGTTCAAACTTTACTTTTGTAGTACAGTATTCTGACATGAATGATCAAATATCATTCTGATCAAAGAGTTTATTGTGTTCTACCTTCAGAAGCATAGTTCTTTTTTTCTTCAGCATCTGTTGTTATTTCAAACATATCACCATAAGCTCGGACAAGTCTCCAAAGAAAGCCAGCACAGCTTTTGTACTGCATGCAAACAGAATGATATTATTAAAACTTCCTCCACTGCAAATATATATTCAATATATAATTTCCTCTGACATGATTAAAATAAACATCCTATTCCTCATATGCCAGTCTGCAGAATGAACTAACAGCCCAATCCTAACCAGCTTTCCAGCGCTGGTGCAGCCCCAAAGTACGGGGACAAATGTTCCCTTACCTTGAGGAGGCCTTCATGACTGTGCCCCCGCTGCAGGATGTAGCACGCACCCCGTTGGCACAGCTGCATTGGCGCTGGAAAGTTGGTTAGGACTGGGCTGTGAATATATTTTATTTGTTATTTTGTTTTTCTATTGTACAGAGCATTTCACAGATACACAGTAAATCTTTGCAATAATATAAGTATCTTTCAATTGATTACCCGCCCCCCAAAATCCAAAATCTATTACTCATTTGTAGAGGTGTTTGTTTTTGTTTAATATGAAAGGATTACAGCAGCGGTTCTCAAACTGTGGGTCACTACCCACCATTGAGAACTTTAGCTGCCCCCTGCCCCCTTAAGGGGCAGGAACAGCATGGTGGTAGCGGCGATCCGGGGGATCGCCGCCCCTGCAACTGCCTCCGTTGTACTTACCGGGGCTTGGGGGAGCTTCGTGAAAACCGGAGCTTCGGTTTTCGTGAAAACCGGAAGTGCCCGGAGATCGCCGTTTTGCAGCAATCCAAAGATCGGGGAGGCCTGCAGAGGGTTGCGCAGGCCTCCCTGAAGCTCCCCCAAGCCCCGGTAAGTACAACGGGGGACAGTTTCGGGGGCGGCAATCCCCCGGATCGTTGCCACTACTGGCCCCGCCTCCGCAAACACTCAAAGTTCTCCCTGCCTTGCGGGGAGAACTTTGAGAACCGCTGAATTACAGCCTTAGTCTTATTGAACATAATTGGCTAACTTCTGAGTAGAACCACTGTTTTCAAAGACTTTTACTCATTTGTTGTGCAGAATCCATATATCTTCAAGGTAGAGTTTCTGTAGATGAAATACTGTATCATGTATTCCTAGTCCTCAAGCCATGTTTTGTTCCCAAGAAAATGCAATTCTTCCACCCAAATAGCATGTTCAATGCTATTCCCAGGGTATAGCTGAAGGGAATATGATGCAGCCACCATGTTGAAGATAGGCAGCTCTAGATTTGGTCAATATTTAGTTAATGAACTCCATGTACACCATCTTGAGTCTTACAATGGAAGTGAGGCGAGATATAAATGCAATAAATAGTCAGATTGCCTTTGAAGGAATGGAGTTGTTTTCACCATTTTGTATTTGTCGGTGTTGAAGTGCTGCAAAATGTGTTAAGGTCAGAGGGATTTTTTGCAACAGAGCTGTCAATTTCATGTCAGGAATTAGAAATCAATTGCTCCAGGTGGGAACCTTTTGGACACCGTTGTAACTATTTGGAGAGGCCCAGCAATCCCCAAACTAAAGAAGCAGGAGGGACACTGGGTCATATCCTCCAGGGCTTACGTTGCATATTTACAAATGATCAGAGTATGGGAAACAAACAGGATGATCTTGAAGGAAAATTGCTCTCAAGTGAAGGAAAATTGCAATCCTTCTCCATCACTTGGGAGTAGAGGAAAGGGCTTTCATCAGCATCAAAATATTTGACACCAGCCATAAGCAACACTAGAAAATGTTCACTGCACACTACTGCAAAAAATTTTTAAGAAAAAGCAGAGATAATTAAAGGACAGCATTTTTCCCCAAAACCAATATATCCGAATGTCTACATCAGTTCTAACATACACTTCCCCAAAATTAAGACGATACATACCATATTGAACCTAGAGACTAATATAAAAAAACACAATAGTATTTAGGCCAAGTTTTTCTACCTTTTCATCATTTTCACGCAAAAGTCTGAAGCTCTCTCTTTTCTCATCATCCGAACCACAACGCAACCTGTCAACGTCCTGTAGAAGATTAAACAACTCTATTTTCTCTTCTGGCATCAGAGAAGATGTGGAAGTGATGACCCATCCTTTTTCTTCCTCAGATTCTCCTTCAGTGTCAGTATGAGCTGTAATATAGCTAAAATAAAAGGGAAAAACACCTCAGCCTTCTTCTAACAGTGCAGAGAGCCACCACTAATGCAATTGTGAACTGTTTTCACCAGTTGCTTCGTATTGGGATTATATTAAAGTATCCATGGTCTGCCATGCAGATTAATACTTCATTTTAGTCAGACTATTATTTATTTCATGCTACTGCTGCTTTTATTTATTCATTTCTATCCCACTTTTCACTAGGTATGGGGTTCTCAACCAGTGGTACTAGTACCACCAGTGGTACTTCGGCTGACTGCTGGTGGTACTCGAATTGCTGGATCACCAGAACCCGGTTCTGATGCGGCACTTTTGGCAGAGCATTTTTGCCGCTGGGATCCAAAAAAACTGCATAAATTATTCTTTACACCCACTAGCCCCTTGGACTTATGTTTTTACACACACACACACACACACACACACACACACACACACACACACACCTTAGGAAACATCCTCCTATGACAAATGGCAAAGGTACTTTTGAAACTGCATGGGCTTTCAAAAGCAGCTTGTGATCTGGCATGTGAGTGCATGCTGATCAAAGGGGAGAAAACCATTTTCAAAAACTCTCCTGGGAACGTCATAGCCATTAACCCTCTTAAACTTAGGTCCTAGTTTCAATGTAAAGCCCGCCCACATCTACTGTATAGTGCAGCAACATTTAGAATACTTTGTATAGGTCTGGTCACCACATCTCAAAAAAAGACGTTACAGAACTGGAAAAGATGTAGAGGAGGATAATTAAAGCAATCAAGGGTCTGCAGCACCTCCTTTACGAGGAAAGGCTACAACATTAGGGTCTTTTTAGTTTAGAAAAAAAGACAACTAAGCAGGGACATATCACTAATAAAATTACACATGGTATGGGGGGGGAGAGAGAGAGAGAGAAATGAAGTTTCTTCCTCTCTTACAACACTGTAGCCAGTGGTCAACCAATGAAACTGATAAAAGGAGGTACTTCTTCACACACTGCATAATTTATCTATGGAATTGGATGACACAAGATGTGGCAGTGGCCATTAGTTTAGATGGATTTAAAAGAGTTAGACAAATTCATGGAGGATGGCCATTGATAGAGAAATGAGGCCTCCAACTACCAGTTGCAAGGAAGCAATGGCAGGAGAGGGTTATTTGCCTACTACATGTTTTGTTGTGAGCTTCCCAAAACCATCTTAATTAGTGACTGTAACAGGGAATCTGGTTTTAATGGGCTCCAAGGACAATTAAGCCTTATCCTATGGATACAAGTGCTAAAGGAGAAAAGGGATGGGGTATTTTGAAAAGCGAGATACTGAAGGCATAATCACAAACTGTTGCCATGAGAAGAAAAGTTGGAGGATGTCTAAGGAAACCACTGTGGTTACACAGAGAGCTTTCTGAAAGGTGAGAAGCAAGAGGAACATGTACAAGAAGTGGGAGGAGGAACAGTACTTAACTATAGCTTGCACTTGCAGGGGTGATAACAGGAAAGCTAAAACACAGAAAGAGCAGAGGCTGGCAAGGGATGTCAAGAACAAAAAGAGGTGTTTTCGCTTTTGTTTTTTGGTTATGTCTGAAAGAAAAGAAAGGTCAAGGAAGTAGTAGATCTGTTACATGGAGAGGTGGTAACAGATGCCAGAGAGAAGGCAGAACTGCTTAATTTCTGTTTTTCAATGATCTTCTCCCACATGAGGAAGGTGGTTCAACCAAACAACAGTTTCACTAACTGGGAGCATTACAGCTCAAGGTAGGGAAAGAGATGATGATGGAACGCCTAGTTACTTTAAATGAATTTAAGGCCCCAGGACCCCCAGGGTATCAAAGGAGCTTGTGGATGTGATCTCAGAGCCACTGTCTGTAACCTTTGCAAACTCCTGGAGAATGTATGAGGTGCTGGAGGACTGGAGATGAGCGAATGTCTTCCCTATCTTTAGGAAAAGGAGGACCCAAGAAACGACAGACCAGTCAGCTTGATGTCAATATTGGGAAAGATCTTGGAACAGATTATTAAGTGGAATTTCCATGAGCACTTAGAAAATAATAGGGTGGTTCCTAGGAGCCAGCCTAGGCTGTCAAGAACAAGTTGTGCTAGATTAACATCCATTCCTTCTTTGATAGAGTGACCAGTCTGGTGGGAACACTGTGGACACAGTGCACCTAGATTTCAACAAAGCATTTGCCAGTCTCCTGTGATATACTTATTGATAAAATGTGGGCTACACGCAGGGGCGTTCCTAGGGCTTGCGTCACCCGGTGCAGATGGTCAGAGCGTCACCCACATAATGAACCTTCTCCCATGCAGTGGGTGGGAAAATGCATCATCATCCTGCCCCATGCGATTGCCCCATCTTCCACTTAACCAAAATTATACCTTTAAATTTACAATATTATACGCACAGCCTAATGTATGTTTGCAGCCTAAACAAAGGCATCACAAGGGTTTGTGTCACCCAGTATGAGAGCATTAACTTTATTTATTTTCATATATAACAGTACAGGTCACCCAACAAACTCGGCTCCGGCTCTCAGAAAAAAATCAGTCTCAGTGGTCTGTTTTGAGTTAAGGAAATCCACTTTTTGTTACACAAGGAAGTTGGGTTTTCTGTTTCTGGTTATTTGGTCATAACATGATAGGATACAGATATCTTACAACCGTGTGTTTCATTGCATTCTACATGAGATGACGCATCAAATGATATATAACATGATGGTATAATTCCTAAAGACAACGGTTCTCACGATTTTGGCCACTAGTGATGTCACCCCCCCTGAGAATGTCACATTGTGTGGTCCGCACCCCCCATACCAGTGTAGGGACGCTAATGGCTACACGGTACTACTATTAGGTAGGTTCAAAGCTAGTTGAACAACAGTTCCCAACAAGTGCTAATACATAGCTTCATGCCAACCTGGAGAGAGGTATCAAATTGAGGGCCACAAGGCTCTGTCTTGGGTCCTGTGCTGTTCAACTTTTTTAAAAATAATATATCTGGATGAGGGAGTAGAGTGAATGCTTATTAAATGTTCAGACATTCAGAATTTAAAAGGATTTAGATGGGCTCAATCATTGGGCCCATAACAAGATGAAGTTCAACTGAGACAAATGTAAAGTCCTGCACATAGGTACAAAAAATAAAAATCAGAGGCACCAGTATGAGATTGGGGAAACCTGGCCTGGCCACAGCACAAGCAAGCAGGATCTAGGTATCTTAGTAGACCACAAGCTGAATATAAGCCAGCAGTGTGATGCAGCTGCAAAAAAGCTAATGCAACGCCAGGCTGCATTATTAACAGAAGCACTGAGTATAGATCACATGAATTAATACCCGTATTTCTTCGAGTCTAAGACGCCATCGATTCTAAGGCGCACCTTTACTTTCAGTACCACCAGCAGGGGAAAAAAATCCATCGATTGTAAGACTCACCTCCCTTCACTGAATCTACCCGCTCAGCACCAACTCTCCCCAGCATGTCTCCTGCAGCTGAGGATGACTGAGTGCACTGCCTTTGCGTAGCATTTCTGGCCCCGCCAGAAAGTGCCATTTCCTTCGTTACCTGGGCTTGGGGGAGCTTCAGGGAGACCTGCGCGACCCTCTGCAGGCCTCCCTGATCTTCAGTTCGGCGAAAAACAGCGATTTTTGGCCATTTCTGGTTTTTGCGAAAACCGGAAATGGCTGAAAATCACCGGTTTTTGCCAAACTGAAGATCAGGGAGGCCTGCAGAGGGTCGCGCAGGTCTCCCTGAAGCTCCCCCAAGCCCCAGTAAGTAAGAAGATAGCATTTTGGGGTGCTTTTTGGAGACCTTCGATTCTAAGACACACCCATTTTTTGAAATGTTTAATTGGGAAAAAACATGCGTCTTAGAATTTAAGAAATACAGTAGTTCCACTCTATTCTAAGATGAAATACTGCATCCAGTTTTGGGCCCCGTAATTTGAGGACATTGATAAGCTTGGATAGGTTCAGAGGACGACAACTAAGAGAGTGAGAGGTCTGGAAACCACATCCTAGGAGGAATGGTTAAAGGAGCTTGTTATGTTTAGCTTGGAGAGGAGAAGACTGATGCAATATCTGTCTCTAAATATTTGAACCCCCTGACTGCTTTGTAAAGAAGAACTTACTTTCTGCGAGCAGTATTAGAATCAATGGCTTGAAACTACAGAGAATCAGATTTAGGTTACACATGAGGAATAATTTAACGGTCTGCCTCATGTAGTTCTAGGCTCCCCCTCCCTGGAGATTTTAAAGCAGAGGCTGGAGGGCCACCCGTCAGTGATATGCTGTAGTGGTTGCCTTCACTTCAGCAGGGGGCTAGACTAGAGAGCCTCCAAGGACTCTTCCAACTCCAACATTCTATGGTTTTGTGATTCAACGATGCTGGACTAGATGGATCCAGCAGGACTCTTATGTTCCATGTACTTATATTCAATTAAATTTTAAATAACCAATATTTTTAAATGCATACTACCACCCCACCTTATGCTTCTGGTGCAATGTCTTAAATTAAAAGCGGGGGAGAGATACTTTATCCTGTTTAAAGTTACCAAATGAAAGTGCTTGAAGACACTGAACAGTAGCAAAGATTAAACATCATAAAATAGAATTACAAGTTTCTGCATGATATCTTGAGCTACAGAGCTAACAACGTTTCGGCACTACACCAAATGCCTAGAAGCCTCAAAAGGTTGTTTTGATTTATCCTGGGAATCAATGTCATTCACTGAATCATTGAGACCTTGAGATAAGAGGAATTATTTCTTCCCTGACAATAAAAACAATTCTGTCCTTTAACAACTATTTGTCAAGGTCTTGTTCTCGCAAGGTTGAGACAGCACTAATTACAGGATTTGCTGCGCAAGTAAAAAATTAACGTATCGAGAAGTGTCCACATAGTGACTGAATTTCTTATAAATTTACAACAACTTTTTTTTTTCATGCTATAATTATGTACTCATTTTTGCCTTGTGAAAACCGGTAGTACACAAAAATCAAATAAAGGAAAATAAATCTTGATTCAAAATTCCTCTCTTCAGTGCTTAGGTTACAAATACTCATACATGTCTCCATGAAGAGAAGTGTTCTGGCCAAGCCAGGCGGTTTATGCTATACATTTGGCTTGGCTCTTCCCCCACATGTGTGGCAACATTTGAATGACAAAATATTTTACAATCAGCATTTCAGTCTTCTGCCTTTTGAAGCAGACCCTTACTCATGGCACACTTATTTTTCTAGGTTTTGCACAACTCTAAATGAGTTGTGTAAAATCTAGAAAAATAAGTACTGTATGCATGAATCAAGATTCTTGTACTGGAGACGTTCGTTGGGTATAAATAACCCATGGTAACTTCAGACTGACAGCTCCGAGCTATCCATCAACAAAGCTCTTGTTTTTTCTTCCTATACAAACAACTGGTAACCTTCACATGACTGCCCTCTAATGGTGGGTCCTCAGAATGATTCAATGCACACGTGCATTTCCCCTTCCAATGTGAATTTCACATGTGGTGAGAACATTCAATTTAAAATATAAGGAAGTCTCAAATGACACTTGCCAAAACAAATACAAAAAGCAGCCTTTACCCACCTGCCTCCACTTACAAAAGCTTTAATCAAAAGCTTTAATCAATCCCTGAATTTAACAGGAGGGACCACAGATCCCGTAAAGCACTTGATTTGAATTCTGAAGATCCCAAGTTCCCCTTTTGGCATCTCCAGATAGAACTGGGAAAGACCTTTATCTGAAACCAGGAGAGCCACTGCCAGTCAGTGCAAATAATTCTGAGCTAGATGGACAAATGATCTGGCTCAGTTTAAGGCAGCATCCAGTGTAACCTATGGAATTTCATTGGGGAAGGAATCAGACTTCAAAAGATCACAAGGCAACATGAGTATGTATTTTGCTGTCCAGGGTTCCTGGCATGTGCAGAATGCTGTAGGCCCAACTTTACATCCAAGTAAAAAGAAAGCACTAGCCCAGGAAGTATTGGCAACTGGAAGGTGAGACAGGAGCAAGAGTGATCCAGCATTCGATAAAACTGTATTGGCAGAGTTACATTCTTCTGGTGAAACTTATCTTTCATTGTAAACAAGAGGAGACTGAAAAGTGCAAAGTCTGCACAGAAGTATAGTCGGACCTTTTTATCCGTTGGGGTTCTGTTCCTGGAAATACAGTGGATAAGAAAATCAGTGTTATATGAAATCCGGGGGTTGCCAAGAGGGAAAGCCACATTACCTTTTTACCAGCATCTTCGCTACTTCCCTCCTCCTGAGATTGTTTAAACTGACTGAAAAAACAAAAGCCACTACTGAAACGGCGCCAGAGATGTCCGGCTGCATTTTTCAGCAGTTTGGACATGTGCAGGAGGCTGGAAGTGGCTGGCAGGTCCCCGACAATGCTGAAAAAAAGAGGTAATGTAGTGCAGTTGCGACTCCCTCTTCCACAATTTTGCCATCCGTGTTGAGTCAAATCCGTGGTAAAAAAAAAAACATGGATAAAAAGGTCCCACTATAATATTATAGGTTCCTGAATATGATGAGGCAAGCCAAGGATCAAACTAGCGTGGATCAAACTAGCATGGACGATTTGAAAGCAGTAGTTAATCATCAACATGGAGCACAAACATGGCTGAAAACTTCCCCCTCCCCTTGTCATGTGATGCTCTGTTGATATTGTGTTTTGTTGTGTTATGTTGTGCTGGTCTTTGACTGTTAAACTATTGGATTGGAAACAGTCGTGCAAAGGCTAAAGGGAGAACTGGATGTTTCTATCTAATCACTCCTGTTTTATGTAGGCTGCACAAGCAAAGGCAGCACTTCTCCATTCTAGAGGGCAGTGGTTCTCAAACGTTTTATCACCGGGACCCACTTTTTAAAATGCCTTGCAAAGCTAGATAGGTCTCTATCAGGACCCATCTAGCTTTGCGAGACACTCAAACATTGATCTCCCTATATTTACACAAGCTTGCAAACTGCAGGAGCTCAGCTGTTTGCAAACTGCAGGAGCTCAGCTCTTTGAAGGGCAATGAGCAGCTATCTGATTTTTGAATAGCTTCAGGGCTTGTGGCAATTACTTATCTGATCTTTCCATCACCTGGGACCCACCAGAAATCAGGTCCCGACCCACAGTTTGAGAAACACTGCTATAGGATTTCCCAAGATATTGGAAACAATTCCAATATGGCAGGCATTGCACCAGCTTCTCAACATAATACATACTTGCAAATAAGCAAAAAACTGTTCATATCTTGAGGGTTTGAAGATGCTAAGGAATGCAACAACGATAAACTACAAGTAAACTTTTTCTTAATAAATGAAAACAGTAACATTTAAAATCAGAACATTTTCTTAAGAGTTGGAATAGAACTAAAATATTTTAAAATACCCACCCGCCTTCACTTTCTGCTTCCTCAGAGCTGGTGGTGCTCGGCACACCACTAGCCGTGTCAGCTCTCCTTTTCCTTGTTGCTCTGTGTAAAGGGCTGTTCCTGCGAGAATCTGTTCTTCCATGGAATTCATCTTGAACAAGTTCTTCCAACTTTGGAATAGCTTCTTTCAGAAACGCCACCTCTCTTTTAAGTTCTTCCATGCTTACCAGTAAGCCATTCAGCTTCTCCAGAATCTGAAGCTGTCTTCCTTGCAATATCATTATGGTTCCTTGTTCATAATGAGTTTCAAACTGAAAATCTACCGCATCAAAACTGTTCTCTGAATTCCAAAATGTAGACAAATGCACAGCTTTCCTGCGTTTCCGAGCCATGCGATACCAAAGAACGACCAAACTTATTCCAGCAGCACCTGCCATTAGGCCAAATATTAGCCTTTTGTACTCAGAATGGGACATGCCTTTCTTCTTCTGAAATTAGACACAAAGTGGAAAAAATATGAGCTTTAATACTTCCTGTGAAACTCTTTGCTTCTTTCATAGCACAGACTAATTTGATATGGGCAGTTCCAGTTACAAACTAGTTATGTAGGACTTCTTAATTGAAAGGTAATTTAGGCAGCAACCCTAATCACACTGGTGTGGCAATAACTTAGCTCAATAGAAATCCACTGAAGTGTGATTCACATAACAACCTGGGCTGTTTTTCCAATCTGAACGCCTTTTTGCTCTGCTTGGATTGAAACCAATCCAGGTGTTGAGATTAATCCACTTGAATGTTAGATTTGTCCAGCAAGGTACAATGAAAAAGTGCTAATAAGGATCTTCAGAACATATTGTGTATGATTTCCAAAGACCTCAGATTATCATAGCCCTATTCCTCCCAACTATGTGTCAACTGGGAAATTATTTCAGCTCCATATTAATGGTACCTGGCTTTCCCGTTTGGCTTTCAGGTGTCCAGATTAAACTGTCAGTATTAAATGGCATAAACAGCGACCACAATCCAACTCAAAGTATGTTTAACTTTGCCTTGATTGTGGCTAGTGTTTTAATGCACTTGCTACTTACTGAACAACACCTTGGGGGTGTGGTAGGCTATACATCTAAAAGAAAACAAATAGACCAAAAGACTCTCCCAATATTACAGAACAAGTCTGTTAAATGAAAACATCTTTATGTGCTAATTTAAATACATTAAGTAAACTACTGTGTTCAGTGATCATAGATTGGGGCTAAGGAATCTGGGGTGAATGGTTTCAAGGAAGCCCCACCTCTGCCACAGATTCCTTGTGCAATCTTGGGCAAGTTATAATCTCTGTGTCCATTCCCCTTTGGTTAAAAAAACCCCAGAAAAAGTGACCTCCTTTTTGCCTTGCTGCAGAGGCACTTTGCAATTTAAAGTTGTAAACCTATGCACACTTACCTAGAAGTTAGCCTCACTTAACCTAGTAAGGCTAACTTCCAAGTAAACGTATATAAACTCAGGCTGTGAAACCTCAACCCTGTGAATAGTTAATACAGTGTGAGCAGTTTCTTTATTAACATGCATTGGATCAGGCTTAAAAACACAAAACAGCCTGCAAATAGGTCAATAAGACTTAACAACAGTAAACACAGTTAGGATAGGAAAATGATGAATTGTAGTAGAGGGGGAAAGCTTGTCAGAACTCAGTGAGGTCTACCTGCAATAAGGTGTTTCTGTTTAGAGAGTCGCAAAGGTTATTTTAATAAGTTCCTAGGTCGCTGAGGTTGGAGAGGCAGGAGGACACTGCGAAAGCTGACCTGAGTACCTCAGCAACAATTCCGCAATTTCAGCAAATTCTGGAAGTAACTGTTATCTCCAATTGATACAGTAGCAGCCAATCGAGGGCCCCGGCGACGGCGTTACACAATACAGCCATAACTAGTACTGTAACTGATCCGGGCAGTCACCAATCCTGTGAGGAAGCTGCAGGTAAACAGGATTTGAACCGGGGCGGTACACGCACAGATTAGGCTGGCGTTTTCGCCAGGGAAAAGCAGCAGCGAGTGGACTCTGGCACCGGCGCCCACTGCCTACTCCCTACATCCGCATACCCTGCCTGCCCTTTCCCAGTAGCTGAAGAGCATGCCCTGCCTTCAGCTTCTGCAGCCAGCACACTGTACGGTTCCTACATACCGGGGAAGCCCCTCCAGCTTGGGGTGCAGACACTGCAGCAACCTCCTCAGCTCTGGCTCCTGAGCGGGCAGAGAAAAGGGGCGGCGACAAGATTCGAGGGCCGCCCACAGCTTCTGAGACCCGGATACTGGAGGGCGGGCAGCGAGAGGCGTGGTCAGGAGGTGGCCTTACCTGTCTGCTTTAGTAGTTGCAGCATCGTGCCTGAGCTGGCGGGGGTTCATTGCGCGCTTCACGCGCCCAGTTACTGAAGGAGTAGCGAGATCGATGTACAGTAGTTCGCGGGGACGCTTCTTGCTTGCCCCCCCACTTGCTTGTGGGGGGTTGTTGCCCTCTCTTCTTTCGCGCGTCCTGTAGGCCCATGGAGGGACTGGGTCTGTAGGTTTCATGGTGGCAACTCTCATCTTTCCTAGAATATGGGAAACATCCATGTATGTCCATGCTATTTCTCGTATTACGCAGGCTTTTGTCATTTTAAAATGTCTTCGCTTATGGAGAAACATTTCCATTGCTTTTCTGTTAAGCAAACAGGCATGGAGTTTTGAGCTATGGCGGGGGAACTCTTAAAGGAGCAGAATCAATATATTGATTATGTTCTCCACACCAGATTTTTATCAGATAACTTCATTTGGCTAAATTGTCTGTTCTCTAGCAGCAGCCGCCAGGGATGGCCGATCCATGAGGCTATAGGTCACTTCAGGTCACCTCAGGCAGCAGATTGTTGAAGGTGCCCATCATCACTGCCTGCCTACGTGCCGCCTCCACTCCTCTGCTCCTCCTTTGCCTTCCACTCCCTGGATTGGAAAAGGAAGAGGGGGACAGAGAGGAAGAGGAAATGTGGAGGGGAGGGGAGTGCTGAGCTAGAACACTGAAGAGTAGGAGGCGCAGAGGCTGGCGTAACATCAGGTAAGGGAGAGCAGCATTTGCCTTGCCACCTCAGCTGTCAGGAGCTAATGGGCCAGCCCTGGTGGTAGCAGCATACTTAACATCACGATTAATCCAGTCCACCCCCTAAGGAAACACAACAACTAAACATGTACTAACCCCTGCTAACTGGGCAAGAGGCACTTTTTCAATGGGTGTTCCTCTTATATTCAGCAGGGGTAGAGTAACTGCCCCCCCCTTTCACCCCAGCACAGTGTCTTTTCTGGTGGCTGTTGCTGATGTTCTTCTGCATCTTTTTTTAGACTGAGCCCTTTTGGGACAGGGAGCCATTTAATCATTTGATTTTGTCTGTAAACCGCTTTGTGAACTTTTTGTTGAAAAGTATACAGAAATACTGTTAATACTTTTAGATCATAATTTTATTATGTGAAAATTTAAATTCAGTATTACTTGATGGAGTTAATCTTTTTGCAGGAATTCTCCCAGTAGGACTTTAGGAATTTTAATATCTGTAAAAGAAATATAAAAATTTTACAGTATCCCTTTCACAAGTATCTGTCACCGCTAACCATTAGGAGACAGCTCCTGCTTTTTTCTGTCTGTGAAAGCAATCAGCTTTGAAAAACCAAGTATTACAGCTTATAAGTACTGGGTATTGAGAGATAACGCAGATAAATGTATGTAAAGCACACTTTTTCTCTCCAGTGCTTTTCAGTATTTTGGTTTTGCTCCTAAAGCCTGTTAGCCCCCTCTGTGTTAAAGAATGGATTGATGTTAGGAGCTTGCAGACAGAGGCGTAGGAAAGCCGCCCTCAGCTGGAGTGGCAGGCCTTGGTGATGTCCCCCGGCGGAGGCCACGTCTCTGCTGCATGACGTCACCCGGAAGCCACACCCTGTGGCGGTGTCACGTGGCCTGTGAGTGGCCGAAATTGGCCCCTGGAGGCGGGCAGGAGGGCTGGGAACACATCCCTGGCCTCCGGAAGCCTCGGCAGCGGCGCTGCGAGGCTTGCTGCCGCTGCCGAGGGCATCGAAAAAGGAAAAAAGTGTCGCAAAAAGCAGCCAAAATGCCGCCGCAGGGTGAGTGCTGCCCCCCCCCGGATGTGCTGCCTGGGGGTGGGCCACTCCCCCATTCCTACGCCACTGCTTGCAAATGTGATCTCAGAACCACTGTCTGTGAGAACTCCTGAAGAATAGGTGAGGTGCTGGAGGACTAGAGATGATGAACAAACATTGTCCCTATCTTTAAGAACGGGAAAAGGAGGATCCAGGAAATGACAAACCAGCTAGCTTGTTGTCAGTAACAGGAAAGATCTTGGAACAGATTATTAAGTGGAATGTCCATGAGCACTTAGAAAATAATAGGGTGGTTTCTAGGAGCCAGCCTAGATTATCAAGAACAAGTTGTGCTAGAGTAGACTATCATCCATTCCTTCTGTGATAGAGTGACTAGTTTGGTAGACAGTGGAACACTGTGTACATAGTATGCCTATATTTCAGCAAGGCATTTGATAAGGTTTCCCATGATAGCCTTGTTAATAAAATGTGGGCTAAATGGTTCTACTGTTAGGCAGATCCAAAGCTGGTTGAATAAACATTCCCAGTGAGTGCTATTAATTTAAATGGCTCTATGTCATAAGTGGCCAATCCACGGCATGGGTGCCACTTAGTGGCACGCCAAGCCTTTTGAAGTGGCATGTGCCGCCGTTTCTGCCTGAGCTGAGCGCTGAAGTCTCTCTCTCGACCCCAGTGCACCTTTCCAAGCCCGTGGCACTAGAGGAGGTCTCTGTACCCCACTGCGCCTCATTCTTCTTGCGCTGTCACTGTGCTTTAAATATTTTCATTACCTTAGAAATATGTGTTTATTTATTTATTTAAGTGGCACGCTTAAGATTATCTACATAAAATGTTGCACATGGTGTGCCATGGGTTGGCCACCACTGCTCTATGTCGGCCTGGAAGGACATATTGAGTGGAGTGCCACAGGGCTGTTCTTGGTCCCTGCGCTATTCAACATTTTTTTATAAAAGATCTGGCTGAGGGCATAGAGGGGATGCATATCAAATTTTCAGGGGACGCAAAGCTGTGGGGGTTAGCTAACAACCTAGAAGACCAAATTAGGATTCAAAATAATCTTGTCAGGCTCCACTAGTGGACCCATCCCAACAAGATGAAGTTCAATGGAGACAAGTGTATGTCCTGAATGTAGGAACAAGAAATCAGAGGCACAAGAACAGGCTGGGGGAATCCTGGCTTGGCAGCAGCATGTGTGAAAACAATTTAGGTATCGGGCAGACAAATCTTGTCTAACTTTGTGCCCTGCGGTGCAGCGAGGCCATTGCAGCCTCCTCTGCATCCGGGGCGCAAAGCAGGCAGGCGGGAGGTCACCTTGGAGGATGGGAACATTTGTTCCCTTCCCCCAGGTAAAGTCCCAAATGCCCCAATGGGGCTACTTGGATGTGCGCCAGCTATTTTGCTGGTGCAAGTCCGAGAGCCCTGTGTAGTGGTGGCCAGGCCAGAGAAGGGCGATAGGATTTTGGTGTAGCCGTCACCAATTATCCTTCCCCTTTCCCTGGCCCGGCCGACCACTCCCCCATATTGGAATGCACCGTTCCACCCTCTCCATACCTCTTTGCCACCCGGTGAAGAACTTACCTTTCCTGGCGGGTTCTCCACTCTGTCTGCGGTGAGTAGAGTGGCGCTGTCCTCGGCGCCAGCACTGCCTACTCGCTGGGTGCTGCAGACGTGCCTTATGGCACATTTGCGACACCCTAGACCAGTGGAGCGGTTCCTCTGCCGGTCTAAGACTAGACAGGATTACGTCGCTAGTGGACCACAGGTTGAACATAAGTCAGTAGTGTGATGCAGCTGCAAAAAAAGCGAATGCATCCCTAGGCTGCATTAGCAGAGGCATAGTCCCAATCATGAGACATAATAATTTACTCTATGCTGCACTAGTTAGATCTCACTTAGAATACAGTACTGTGTCCAGTTTGGGGTACTGTGTTTTAAGTACATTGATAAGGTGAAGCAGGTTCAGAGGAGGTCAGCCAACATGATTAGGAGACTGGAAACCAAGTCCTAGGAGGAACAAAGCTTGATATGTTTATCCTGGAGAAGAGAAGACTAAGGGGAGATATGATTGCTGTCTTAAAATATCTGAATGGCTGTCACACAGAAGAAGGGGAGGGCTTGCTTTGTGTTGTTCCTCAGAGCAGGACTAGAACCAATTGGTTGAAACTATAGGGAAATAGGGTGAACATGAAGGACTCTAAAAGTAACGTTTCTGCTGCAGTGACCTGAACACCTGCCTTTTTCTTCTTCCCAGTCCAATACGGCATGCAAGATGCCAGCAAATGTACAGTTCCCCATTACACAGTTAAAGTCCTGGAATGCAATCTTCTGCTACTTAGCCAGAGATAAATCCATGGGAGCTGCTGGTGATTTGCATTTTGGAATTACGATGCATTAGTTACATCTTAAATGGAAACTGATGCTGTAAAGCAGTGGTTTTTTCGTGTCACAAAAAATTGTGACACGATTTTGTAAAGCAATCTTTTGTGCCACGCCCCCAACAAATAAATAAAGCATGAGACTTTATGTATGTACGAGGCTTTATGTACGCCCCCAACAAATAAATAAAGTATGAGGCTTTAAGTATGACCCACCATCCAGCCCCCCTCCCAGGACCCAATCCGCTCACCCCCTCCCCCATCAGCACCCCTCGCCCTGGCACCAGCAGCTTCATCCTGCCAAGCTCGCTCGGCCTGCACCACCAGTGAACCAGTGTTCATTTTGGAACAGGAGAGCCGAGGTGTGGTTCCCCACTGCCCCCCAGCAAATCGAAAGCGGAAGGGGGTGAAATCCTTATGGAAGGCCTCCTCAGCAGGTTCCCCACTGCAGGTTCCCCAGCATTACCCCTCAGCGGCCATTTTGGTTCCTGTAAGTTGCTGGATCTCCACAAATGAGGCTTTGTGACCCCATTGGGGTCCCGACCCCAAGGTTGAAGAACAGTGCTCTAAAGCAGTTAATATATTTTCAGATATAAAATAGTAATTTGAGGAGATTTTATTTATTTGATTGATTAATAGACTTGTATTCTACCCTGTTTCTGGATAGCTCACAAAATTTAAAAAGTAAAAGAACAACATAGCGTAGTATTTTTAAAATATAATAAAAGCAAAGAAAAAACAAAGTAACAGCAAGTAAATGAATTCAAAGGCAGTTTGAAGGACCTAGGAAAATGAAAAAATCTTCAGATTTATTTATCATCTTCACAATAACTAGCAATGAACTTGGAAAAGTCCACAAGGGGGTGGTAGTATGATTTGTTTTCAGACATATCAGTAACAAAACTTGCAAGAGCATAATAAATGTAGATAAATAAATAAAAGAGGAGGTGGGATTTCTTCCTTATTCAAAATACTGTGTACAGCAATACCTTGAATTTCATCCATTTGACTTTCATCACTTTGCTTTTTCAGCCATTTTCAATTAAAACCACATTTCAAATTTCATCCATGTGCTTTCCTCTTTTGTCCAGTTTCATCCAACCTTCCACGATGTTTGTCAACGTTCTTATGTTTATTTTTCTTTTATTTCTGTTTTTTACACACATTCACATGTATTATATCATTATGTTTTTCGTTGGCCAAAATAAATTTGCAAGCTAAGTAAGGCTATGCTTTGACATTTATCCATTTTTGACTTTCATCCATGCTCTGGTCCCTAATGAGATGAAAGTGAAAGGTATTGCTGTACTGTTGTTGAACACAATGGGAGTTACTTCACAGTCCAATCCTAACCAACTTTCTAGCGCCAATGCAGCTGCAATGCAGCCCCAAGGTAAGGGAATGAACAAGAGTCTCCATGACTGCCCCCCATTGCAGGATGCAGCACACACCCCGTTGACACAACTGCATCGGTACTGGAAAGTTGGATAGGATTGGGTTGTCAGAGTGGACGTGCATAGGATTGTGATGTTAAAAAGACGTTTTGAGCTTATTTTAGCTAAAGATCCTGTTGTTCAGAGTATTTGGCTATGTGTCCACACAGGGGCACCCTTGCTGCAGTCTTTTGTATTTTTTCTTTCTTGTTGTTCCTATTATTCAGTGCCATTCATTAAGTCTACATGTTTGTACTCTCCTTTGCTCCCTTCTGCTCTCTTAATTCAGCTGTTCCTCATGGGTGGTACTGAGAACACCTCTCTCAAAAAACAGGCACATTTGTGGGAAAGGGCACTGGCATGGGTTTCTATTAAGGATGACTATATAACTGAGACTGCAATCCTAAATATGCTTTCCAGGGAGTAAGTCCCATTGAACACAATAGGACTTACTTCTGAATAGACATGCACAGGATTGCACTGTGTGGCGATATCCACTGTGTGGTTTTAGTGCACACGGTGATTGGCAATGTGGAGACTGAAACGAATGTTTACTGCAGAGGCGTTGTTATGGTGGGGTTGGTTGGGGCGGTGTGCCCCAAGCGGTGGGTCGCAGGGGGCGTACCTGCCGCCGGATCCATTGCTCCGTTCCTCGCTGGCTCCTCTTCGTGCAGCCGTTCTCGGCCTCAAGTTTGGCCTTCCCGCCCCCCCCCCCGGGTGCCGTTTGGCTCCAAAAAGGGGTTGAAAAGTGCTGGGGGGGTGTTTCTGCGCCACGGTGGCGCGTGAGGATGATGTCACGCCCCCCCCAGGGGCGGGGCGTGTAGCGTCCCATGGGGGTGTCGCAGCAGCGCCCCCCGCAGGGGGGTGTAGGACCACTACTGGTTTACTGTGCTGCTTGAGTAGCCCTAATTTTTAATTAGCTCTGCCAGTGTTGCTCGTAGGCCTCATGCTGCATAGGTGCCTTCTAGGATGGCATCTGCCCTGCCAAATTTTAGTTGTTATACTACACTCATAATTTTCAGTCCTTATTTCTTGCATGCTCAAGAAAGGAACATAACTGGAGGGAAAAGAGGGGGGATAGCAGAATGTAGGGATTCTTTAAAAGATGCAGGGAATCTGTTATTTCAAACAGAGGAAATGAAAAAGGCTTGTGTGGCTCTAAACGTCACTCTGTTTGGCTTATATTTCAGTATTTCTTCATTTTGATCTTCTAAGGCAGTGTCTCCCAAGCATTTTTTATTGTAACCCTAAGTACAGTTTTTCATTCTGGTGACCCACGAAGTTGGTACATGATGACAACAACAACAACAACAGTAAAGACCTTCCTGAGACCCCCAGGAACAACCATGTGACCCTCATTTGGGTTGTGACCCCTAGTTTGTTCTAAGGGCTGATTCACATGATTTCTGTTTAGTTTTATTTTCAGTCTTTTTGTCAGCTGAGTATGCAGTGAAGAAGTCATCCGAGACAAATTTACCATTCATATTGGTAGCATTGCCTAAAATCCCTGAACTGTTTTCAGTCATTCACATTCAGTCATGTATTGTTATGTTTAACTTATTGTTGATACGAGAAAAGTGGGGGGACTCCTTGGTAACAGTCCCTGGTGGAGCAGGAGGGGGGGGGAACAAGGCATCAGCATAGGAAGAGAGAAAGAAAGAGAAGGGCTATCAATGCCCTATTGATGCCTCAGGGTCTCGACAAGGTGGGGAGGAGGTTAAAACCTCACTCAGATCCTCCACCTCATCCATGGCCGGATTCCCTAGGTTTCACCAGTCTTCCTGAAGCCATCTGCCTCTTGCCACCTTCATCAAGGGAGTGTCAACGGGAAACAGGTTATTTTGTTGGCTGTGTGCTCCCTGAGGCATCTGGTGGGGCCACTGTGTGATACAGGAAGCTGGACTAGATGGGCCTTTGGCCTGATCCAGCAGGGCTCTTCTTATGTTCTTATGTTCTTATCATGGACCATTAAAGGGCCTTTAAAGCCCCTGACAGCTTATGCACAGGCATCTGCTCCCACCTCTGCCATCCGGGGACCTAGACCAAGCGTCTCTGTGGCCAGGACCATGGAGATGCCGACCAGTGTGCTTTTGCATGACATAGGTTGTCTCTGAGCAGCCTTGCCCTCCCCACTCCCATTGTGATAATTGGGCACCCCAAATGGGGTGATCCAAGCTGGGTTGCTCTCCCCCTTGAGGCAATCCCAGACAGCATTTGGAACCAAACTAACCGTTAAGCAAGCACATGCTTGCTTTCTAGTCCCTAAAAATAATAGCTGCGTGGATTGGGACCCTCAGGAAGGGGGCTTTAACCTTTGAACCCACCACAGTTATGATTTGGGCTTTCCAGCTGTGTCCCCTCCTGCTGGAGTTTGCAATTTAGGGACTAACAGCCCGGTCCAGCCCAAGGCAACTGCGGTACAATTCAGGCACAATTGCAGCCCAAGTGCTTTAGGCCCGAGTTGTGCCTGAATTGTGCCTGAGTTGGGCTGCAATTGTGACTGAATTGCAGCCCGGTCCAGCCCAAGGCAACTGCGGTACAATTCAGGCACAATTGCACAATTCAGGCACAATTGCAGCCTAAAAGTGGGTGTGTTGGGGGCGTGTCGGGGGTGTGACGGGGGCGGTTACGAATTTTGGTCCGGTTCCAGACACTGGAGAGCCACTGACACGCCCCCTCGAGCCCAACTCAGGCCCAAAATTTGGGCCAGCAAAAAGGGTGGACCCAAATGTGAGGAGACCCATAGGAGCCATTTTACCTTACCCACACCAGCCCTCTCCTGAAAAGTTCTAACACCCTGGGCCCGAGTTGGGCCTGAGTTAGGACCGAACAGGTGTGGCCTAACTCTGGACATGGACCCAAATAGTTACCCTATCAGCACCCAGCCCCACCCAGCCTCTTTCCCACAAAAGCCCAGCCCCAGCCCTCCTCTCTCTCTCTCTCTCTCTCTGAGCATGTGGTGTGGGGTTCTGTCCCCCAGCAGCCACAAAGTGGGACTTTGAAAACTTTTCTAACACCCCACTTCTCTCTAGGGCAGAGAGGGCTGTTCTGCCTGTGGCCAAACTGTTTACTGCTGTGCCTGGGCAGCTGTCTCCATGCAAGTGTTTGCTAACCCATGTCTTTCTCCCAGCCCCTCTCTCCCCCCCCCCCCCATACAGGCAACAACACCAGCAGGTAAGTGCAGGGTTTGTGCTGACATGTGGTCTGACGTCTGCCTCTTTGCATAGAGAAATATAGGTAGGATACATGCCTCTATACCAATGTCTTGTCTCATAGCTGCCTGCATAGCCTGCCATGATATGCCTCTATACCAATGTCTTGTCTCATAGCTGCCTGCATAGCCTGCCATGATATGCCTCTATACCAATGTCTTGTCTCATAGCTGCCTGCATAGCCTGCCATGATATGCCTCTATACCAATGTCTTGTCTCATAGCTGCCTGTGTTAATGTGAGCACACAATGCCATGAGTGTGGAACTGTAACCCATATGTAGACACCAGCTGTTCCCCCCCCCTCTTTTCTCCACAGGGTCTACCGACAGGTCAGTATTGCTAGGATTGCCATGGTTGTGACCCCCAAGTTGTGTTGTTGTCTCTCTCTTTGACCCCTTTCCCTTACAGGATCATGCTCACCGTACACCCAGGGAAGGAGCGCAGACCAGGCTATGTGTCTCACACCACTCAGCTGTGTTTGATTTCTCTCCCTGCAGACCTTTGCAACTGGCACACTGGCTCCTCTTCAATGGCGATTGCTACCACGCAGCAGCTGCCATGGAACACCCCCATGTTGTTCGTCCCCCCAGGAATGCCCACTACCACAAACCGTCCGGGGAGCACCCCTGGGCCTGCAGTCTGGTTGCCCCACGGTCACCTGCCTTGATGCTGCCAGAGAGGTCTGGGAGCCTGCCCTGCAACCCACCTCAGCTGCTGCTGCTGCCCCACCGCCCTGGCTGCCTACTTGCTGTCCCTCCCCTTTCTATGGAGCAGGCCGTGGTTCCACAGGGGAAGAGCCCGCATCTCCAGGTCCATGGGGCTCGCCTGATGCTGCTGCTGTGGTCCTAGAGGCTGCTGTGCCTACCCCTGGCAGCCACGCCCGGCCATCTCTGCCACTGTTCCAGAACAATAAAGATGCCCCTGGAAACACATGTCCCCAATGTTGCACAAGCACTGCCCCACACACCCACACAGGCAGGCCCCAGCACACAAGCCTCTGCATGAATCCCAGCCAGGGTCCGCCACAGCCATCCCTGGGAGAACACAGCAGGGGGGCTGCCGGACCCTCTGGGACCAGAAGGGAGGGGGGAGTTGGGGGGCCTGTCAGGCAGGCAAACACTGACGGGCACTGTGGCGCACGTCCGCCACGTCCGTGAAGAGCCCTTTCAGCAACCGGGGCTCTCACCCACCCTCGGTCCGCCCATCACCGGCGTCCGTTTCCGCCCTCTGTCCGCCCGTCACCGGCGTCCGTTTCCGCCCATCAACGGCGTCCGTGTCCGCCCTCGGTCCGTCTGCATGAGAGGCGCCCGTTCCTGCATTGCCTCCATCTGCGAAGTGCCCCCTGTGCCCCTATCGGTCTCTGCAGACCCCTCTCCCTGTATCCCTCTCCCAGCAGCCGTGTTGTCTGTCTGTTTCTGACCCACCCGTGCCCCTCCCCAGCACCCCCTGTCAGTGTGCCTGCCTCCCCTCCCACTCCCTGATGATGGATGCTGGCACCCCCCATGCCGCCAGAGCGCCTGCCGCAAGGTGCCGACGTTGCCCCATCTGGGGGTGTGATGAGCTGCGTGAGCCCTTCCCGCTCGCAGCAGACAAGCCCACGGCATCTCTCGGTCTTGGCCGGGGCACGGAGCAGAAGACATGCTGGGATGCCTTCTTTGTGGGCATTGCCACGGCCCTTGAGGCCCAGGGCTTCAGGCAGCGCACGGGCATGTCCTGGCGGAGGCGGTTCCAGACCTCATGAGACCCCCCCTTGTGCGTGCCGTTCCCACCCCCTCCTTCCCTTCTCTCCCCCGCTCACCCCCCCATGACTCCCACGTGCAGCCTCACCGTGGCTTGGGGGTGGCATCGCAGTCTGCAGGAGGGAGGGCAGTGGCACTCCCCCCTGCGGCAGGTGGCTGATGCCCAGGGTGCCCTGGGGCAGCTGGCACTGGCACAACCTCTGCCCTTCAGCTGACTGTCAAACGCGCAGTGCCTGCAGGCCCGCCTGTGGCTGCCCATCTGCTGCGACCGCTGCAGCAGCTGTGGTAGGTGCACGCAGACGGGCTGAGGAGGGGGCTCTTCGCTTCCAGAAGACTGACAGCTCCCCACAGGAGCCTGCCTGCCTCTGCGGTAAGTTTTGCTGCGATCCTGGCCCAATGCTGTTGCCTCCAGCCTAACTCAGGCACAGTTGCAGCCTAACTTGGTCCTAGTTTGGGCCACAATTGGGCCACAATTGGGCCTCAACTGTGCCTGAGTTAGGCTGGACTGAGCCCTAAAACAGCAAGCACATCAGGGGGCCAGGCACATGTTGAACGTAACACAACGTAACACGTAACAACCAAAGTGAAGCCAGCTGCAGGTGCCTGATGCAATCCACGAAAGCTTATGCCACTGTAAATCTGCTAGGCCACGTTACACATTGCTTGAAATGCGTAATGTGGCTTGGTGTGTCCTGTTTCTCTAAAATAGTGGTCTGGGGGTATGTGAAGTCAAGCAGAATTGTGGGGGAGGGGGCTTTAGGAATTTAACCCTGCTGCAGTTTTTCTTTCAATCATGCCTCCCATGTGCACTATTTTAAAGAGGAAAAAAAAGTTTCCACTGGCTTTCAGTGGAAGCTCTTTAAAAAGGGTCACTGCAGGGAAGTGATTGAGAACAAAACTGTGCCGGGGCAAAGCCCTCCCACCCGCTGTGGTTCTGTTCTGTTTCATTGCTGCCCCTGGGTCACGATTCAAAGAAAACAGCTCACTCACACACTGGGCCACGTTATGCATTTAGAGTCACGTAGGTCCTTCATCTTTTAAGGTGTCACAAAAACCTTGTTAGTCTGTGCACACTAACAGTGCTATCCCTCTGGAAGTTCTTACCATGGCCTTTCATGGTGCTATATATACTGTATCTAGCTGTCACAGCCCCACGAGTTACAATACTTCCCTGCTCACTTGAACGTTTTAGTCAGATTTAACTCTTCCCCTCAGCATCACACTCTGTATTATAACACTTTCTGTTTGCAAAGTGAATGTTCAATGAATGTTTCTTTTTCCACATTTTACTTGACCTCATACCCCCTTTCTTTTGAAAACTGTTTTGTTTACTCATGGAGGCTTATTTGGACTTCAGTTTATTGGTCTTTCCTTGGCTTTATATTGTGTGCAAGGCAACCTAGTTTGTGCAGCTATTTTAGTTTGTCTTCTGTTCACCCTGTTGAGTTTGAAGTCAGTGATAAATGTTTATATCATGGCATAAGGAATTTCCTCCTCTGAAAAAAATATGGAGGAGCCAGAGGGTCATCTTAATCATAATGGACAAAGACAGATGCTTTCCACAGCCCAAAGCCTGCCTTTCTTCTTCTTCTTCTTCTTCTTCTTCTTCTTCTTCTTCTTCTTCTTCTTCTTCTTCTTCTTCTTCTTCTTCTTCTTCTTCTTCTCTCTCTCTCTCTCTCTCTCTCTCTCTCTCTCTCTTTAAGCCAGCTAAATCTTTGGGTTTGGATACACTTTTATTCATATCTGTTTTGAAAAACCTAAAAAGGACTGAATGACACTTGAATGAGCGTTTTTTTCTTTCCTGATCCCAACACCAAATAACGAACTTTTCAGTCATGGACACTTTAAACCTTCATTGTTCTCGTACAGATACCTTACAAGGCTGTACAGCTTTGACTGTGCTTGTATAAATATCTATAACGGACAAATTAGGAATGCCTGTGAAAATGAAGTGTATGTGTGCAGGGGGGGGGAGGAAATGCTAAACAGTTAAGTGAGAAAGTGAGAAAGAGTTCTGCAAAGAAAGGGGGGGCCACACAATGTAAATTGAGATTGTGATAATACCAGTTTTGAATAGCAGATTGGGCCAAAATCTGAAGACCAATTTTAGCTACCCAGACAAAGATTCAACTGATGTGTAAAAGTTTTCCTGAGGAAAAAACCATGAGGCCTTGTTTCAGTTTACAGTCCATGAAGCTTAAGCATGTGCCTGAGTGCTCTGTAAAACTGGAAGGTAAAATACAGATAGATGGAATTAGCCTGTGCTGAATTTTACACAGTACCCAGTAAACAATATTTGCCTCTTTGAACTGCAGCGCAGTGGGTTAAACCGCTGAACCATGAGCTGTCGATCGAAAGGTCGGCAGTTTGAATCCGCGACGGGGTGAGCTCTCGTTGCTTGGCCAGCTCTGCCAATCTAGCAGTTCCAAAGCATGTTAATGCAAGTAGATAAATAGGTACAGCTTGCGGGAAGGTAAACAGCGCTCCGTGTCCCAGCCACATGCTACGAGCTGTGGCAAGGAGAGTCATGCCGGCCACATGACCACGGAGGCGTCTTCGGACAACGCTGGCTCTTCGGCTTTGAAATGGGGATGAGCACCACACCCTAGAGTCAGACACGACTGGACTTAATTGTCAGGGGTCACCTTTACCTTTTTACTGCTTATTACTAGTGTAAATTGTTTTCCCTGGAGCTAGAGGCAGGAGGTTTAAACATCAACGCTTGGTTTCTGCCATGTGATGGATGTCTGCCGCTGGTTAGGTTACCATGAGTTGCGTGCTTCCGCTTTTCCTAGTTGTGTTGCCTCTTGTCTCACAAGATGGTATTTGTCAGCCGGATGGAATGTCTGCTTGTTGCTGTGGCAATACAAGCTTATAGGCAGAAGGTTTTTACCTGCATTCTAGATCCTTCCTCTCAGTATTGCTGAGGATGTGCCATGCGCAGATTGCTTCTTATTTAACTAAGTAGATTCTCTTGTATGTATTTGGCTGTGCACATTGTACAGTGTACACTATGCACATTGTAATGCATGATTTATTTTCATCCTGATTCTACTGCAGCACAGTGTTCAAAATGAGAAGATAACAGGTGCAGCAAGGAAAGGGGCTTGTGCACAGAACCAAATTTTGGGCAAAGACTCCAGTATTCCTTTATTGTTGACTGCAGGGGGAAGCCTGATTTTCTAGTCTTTGCTTTTTTTACTTGCATGTCTTGCACTTTCCATTTAAAACAAGTGCACACCAGAGCACATCCATAAGACCAATTGAAGTGGTTGTCTCAGGCAGCAGACTGACAGGGGACACCCCCTTCCATCTACCTACACACCTCCACCGATCCACCAATTCTCCTACACCTGGAAAAGGGAGAACAAAACAGAAGCATGGAGGAGAGCTGAGCAGTTAGCTAGAGTGTTGGAGAAGCCGACACTGGCACAACACTAGCAGCGCAATCCTGCGCACCTTTACGGCCAGCTGCTGTATCCTAAGCCTAAGCACGGCCCGGGAACACCTTGGGAGAAGGGGACATTTGTCCCCTTCCCTGAGTGTAGGGCTGCCCGGGGCCTATGAGCCTCCTCGGATGTATGTCAGCTCTGAAGCTGATGTACATCCAAGGTGGTGGGGTAAGGCCAAATCGGGCTGGGAAAGGGCCTAGGATACTGGTGGAGCACGCTGCCGATATCCCTGCCCTCTCCCAGCCTGGTTCGGCCAATGGCCCCTCGCCACCCAGTCTGCCCTCCTGCTGCCCCTGCACTGACTGGTGCAGGACGTGCCTCCACTGGTGGGTGCCAGGTTCAGAGGGCAGCGGAGTAAGGGTTGTCGGCTCCGCGCCACGGCCCTTACTCCAGATTCGTCGCAAATGTGCTTTACGGCATGTGTGCTTTACAGCATGCACACACTCCACCACTCTAAGAGTTACACAGGATTGGGCTGCCCGTAAGGTAAGCATTTGTCACGCCACATGCCAGAATGTCTTGGGCCAGTCTTGGTGCACACCTTTCCACTTAAATGGAGGCATGATATTCGTAACTTACAGTGGGAGACCAATGGACTATTTCTGCCAACAAAACACCACTAATTGGGTTTAGAATGATTACGGTAAATCACACTGTAACATTGGGACATAGCATGTTAATGGCAATGTAGAGAGCACTGTACTATTGCTATCTAATTAAGCAAAGAGGAGGAATCAGCAGGGATGAGCAATAAACTAAAATTACAAAGTACCGACTTCCTATGTTATTTGGCTGGAGAAAATGAAACAGGAATTCACCATTGTTCTGTCGGCAGTAGTATTTTTCTTTCATGCTTCAGTCTATTTGCTAGGAAACATAATACATATTTACCACATACATTGTGGATGCTTGTGTCACAACAGCTGTTTACATCCTGTGGAAAGCATAGTCTAAAACTGTATCCCCCTTGCCTTAAAAAAAAAAAAATCACCCCCTCCTGATTATGGTAATTTGTTGACACAGACCTGACCTGTCAGTAAAGAGACAGAAACAATAAGAGCACATCTGCATTGCTTACTTAAACTGGTTTACCCAGGGCCAGTCCAAGACCTCTTGGTGCCTGAGGTGGTGTGCCAAATGCTGACCACCACCCCTGCCTTACCTGGTGATGCCTGAGCCTCTGCTCCTTCCACTCCCTGGATGAGCAAGGAAGAGGGAATGGAGCAGGAGGACATGGAGAGGAGAGGAGAGTGGGCTAGAGCAGCGTTTCTCAAAGTGTGCTCCTAGGAGCTGTGTGGCTCCCTGAGACCCCTTCAGGGCTCCACAAGCACACAATATTATTAAGTGGACGCCATCTGCGTGGCACTGCATCACTCTGTGCTCTGGGGCTCCCCAAGACTTGGTACATGCACCGATGGGGCTCCCCAAGACTCCATTTAGGAGTGTAAAGGGTTCTGGAGACCAAGATGTTTGAGAACCACTGGGCTAGAGCATTTCTCCTGCCTTTGCATTTTCTTTTCTACTTTGCTCCCCTCTTCTTTTTTGAAGGTAGGGAGCAGGAAAAGGAGGAGTAGAAGCAGCAGCTGGCACACCATTGGGTAATGGTGGTGGTATTTTGCCGCCTGCCTCAGACGCCAGAAGGTCTTGGGCTGGCCCTGTTTAAAGTCCTAAACAGTTTGCAACCAGATTTTGTAAAGGACCATCTCCACCAAAATAGCCCATAGGAACTCCCCAAAACGAGGAGGCTCTGTTGAGAGTACTGTTAGCAACTGAAAATACTGTATTTCTTCCAGGTGCAAGGGAAAAAGACTGCTTGGCAAATGTGCCAGGCTATAAAAATCCTTACCAAGAGAGATATGTCCCGTAGTTAGTTTTCTTTTCTTTTATTGTCATGATTATTTATGTTGCGTGTTTTTATGGATGGTTTTCTGTTTCATTTTGCTCTGTTTATATATTTGTATACAGATGGGCCCCCATATCCACAGATTCACTATCCACGGTTTCAGTTATCCACGGATTGGAGGGACCCCCCCTTTTATTTTTCCCCCCAGTAAGCTTCATTTCTTCCTTAAACAAACAGGAGAAGCAGCATCTGGCTGCTTATCGCAGGCAAGTAGAATGCAGCGGGTTAAACCGCTGAACCATAAGCTGTCGATCGAAAGGTCGGCAGTTCGATTCCCGCGATGGGGTGAGCACTCGTTGCTTGGCCAGCTCCTGCCAACCTAGCAGTTCCAAAGCCTGTCAATGTGAGTAGATAAATAGATCCCCCTGTGTAAGCGTCAGAGGCCCCAATGATACCTGTTCAGCACCCTGGTTGCTGATTTGTGGGGTGCCACAGGGATTTATTCAAGGGTTTCTTAAGTTCTCTCCATGAGTAGTGGAGAACTTTGAGTCTTTGCAGGAGCAGAGACAGTGGCGGCGGCACTCCCAGGGATTGCATTGCCGCTGAGGGAAAAGCGATCTACAGTGCGGGGAGGCCTGCAGAGGGGGCTGCGGGCCTCCTCACACTCTCCAGAGGGCTGCCAGGACCTCCAGTAAGTTAAAAAAGATCACTTTTTCCCCAGCGGTGGCACGATCCCCGGGAGTGCCGCCGTCACTGTCGCGCTGTCCCCGTCCCTTATGGGCACAGCTTCCAGTTCTTCTGGTGAGTCGCAACCCACCAGTTTGAGAACCACTGATCTATTCTATCCCCCATCATCATGTAAACCTTTCACATCTACATGAAGCCACTGGGGGAGGTCATCCAGGGATTTGGAGTGGGGTGTGTCACCAATATGTGGAGGGCTGTTGAAGCCCAGGGGTGCTGCATGGAGGCGGTTGGAGCCTAGATGAGGGCTAATAGACTGAAATTTAAACCAGACAAGACAGAGGTCCTCCTGGTTCAGAAGACTGCAATGCAGGTACTAGGTCTACAACTTGCTCTAGATGGGGTAACACTCCCTCTGAAACACAGTTGGCCTTGGATAGTGGCATCTGTGGCCAGAGGGGCTTTTGCCCAGCTTCAGCTGGTGCATTGGCTGAGACTGTATCCGAGTCCTTACCTTGAGGAGGCCTCCAGCAGCCTCCAACCCCGTGATGGATAAAGTAGAGCTTGCCCCGTCACTGCTGCATCCCAGCGTGGGGCTAGCTTAGGATTGGGATGTGAACTTGCTCCAGTATTGTTTAATAGGTTTAATTTAATGCTGTTTTAATTGGTTTTATTTAATGTTTTTATTAATTATGTGGTTTTGTAATTTTATTGTTGTACACCACTTTAAGCATTGGGGAAAAAATCTGTATAAAAATCTTTTAAATAAATACATTTGTAGAACACATCATCCTGCCCTGTACTAGGAGTTTTTACCTGGAAATATACAAGTTGGTATAAATTAAAGTAGAACAAGTTAACAAGCATTGTCTCGACCCACTGGCGTCGCTGCAGGGGGGCGGAGCTCTAAGTTCCACCGCAGTCTGACCCTCCATTACACGGTTGCATGAAGCGGCCCCGCCCCCTTGCCTTCGGCACCATTCAAGGCGGTGAAAACAACGAGCAGGGAGTCTCCTGCGCATTGCTTTCACCGGCTTGAATGGTTCCGAAGGCAAGGGGCGGGGCCGCTTCGTGCACCCTTGTAACGGAGGGTCGGACCGCGGCGGAACTTAGAGCTTCGCCCCCCCTGCAGCGACGCCACTGTCTCAACCTAACAACTGAACCAATTGTATTAGACTGGTTTGTTTCCATCCAACTGTCTATTATATCAGTACTGTATAGGCATAACTGGCATTGGCATAGAACCAGAATGCCTACAGACATATTGATGTGGCAAAGTATGTACCAGTTTATACTTGTACTCTTTGTAGTTGAGGAGTAGGAAAACCAGCATAACTGGAGAGCATTGCTGACTTGGGTAGAAAATACACTACTAATTCTTTTTTGAAGCTGGTTTAAAAGCCTCCTTCTCCATGTCTGCCAAATCCATCTCTTCTGTCTCATTGGACAGTACTGATACTAGACAAGTGGCTTCGTCGTGTCCTCTGAAAATATGGTGCAGGCAGGGAGAAGGAAACTCCTCCCCAATGTTTATGTATACAGGCCTTGCCAAAAAGACTAATGTCTGCAGAAAACACCACTGCATGTCTCTCACAGTTTTTCATGCGATGTAAGTAATGCTACACCAGGAGGTATGTAATGGTAGGAGCATAAAACAGCCAGAACTTAACATTAAAACAATATGTTTTCAGATTTATTTATTTATTTTTATTTTAAATCAGTTTTATGTTGTATTTTTCAACTGTTTTCGACATGCTTCCAATCCTCAACTTTGCATTAGGGCAACATACATATTTGATATTTCTACTAAAACTAGAACTTGCATCCGAGTACCATCTGCCCACCAGAACTGGTCCACTGGAACCTATTACAATAGTCAGTCCTATAATACACTCTCCTGCGTGTACCACCTCTATCGCAAGTTAGGGGAGTGGCAACACGTGGGTGAGCCTTCTCTGCTGTGGCGCCACAACTGTGGAACTCCCTGCCAGGGGATCTGAGAACTACCCCCTCCCTCATGACTTTTCGGCGAGGGCTCAAAACGTTTTTGTTTCGTCTAGCGTTTGGGTGATGGGTTGTAGTCTGCCTCCTGTGTCTCAAGATGCTCTGCCATGCTGCTTTTGTGCTCCATATTGTCCCCCCCCATGGATTTTATTGTTTTTAAATTAAGTATGTATTGTTTTAAACTTATTTCTGTATTTTAAACTATGTTTTTTAATTTTTGTTGTAAGCCGCCTTGGGCATTTGCCTCGGCATAGGATAAGGCGGGATATAATTTTTTTAAATAAATAAATAAATAATACTTCGGGAAGATAAGCTGTTTTTGTAGCTTGCTGTTCCTGCCCTTGCAATCTGCCTTCATTTTGCATTACTTTTGTTTAGCAATACGTTTCTTTCAAGCAAATACATGCTTTTCTGACTCTCTCACTTGTTTTTCCTGTGTGCATGTTATTACTCTTTCCCTGCCAAATATGGACTCAAATCCTGAGCTCTAGATACAAATCTCAGTTTCTTAGAGCCCTGTAGGATGCTTGGATTCTGGGCTCTGACCCTGTTGTGTTCAGTGATGTGTTCAAGACGTGTCTTCTGGGAAGCTCTCAACTTCATTTTCTAAAACCACTCCATAGGAAATGTTTGTTGCAACATGCATGCTTCCCATATGAACTGAAACCCTTCATGCACATCTTTACATTTCTTTCAGTGAGGACCAGGATGTACCTGGCCTGACTGTGACCTCTGCCCTTAAAGCAGCTCTCCTTTCATGGACATTTGATCAAGTTCATCTTGCTCTCCAGATGCTGAGAGGGGAAGAAGGACTGGAAAGTAGGGCTGTTATTATTTTTCCTAGCTAAACATGGTAATCTCTGGTCCGCAGATTTTCTTGGTGTATAGAGGAGAAAATCCAAAATAGTTGCAGCAAAATTGAAATCAGTAACTAAATAGAATCCAGTAAGAGCAAGAGGAGAAAGGGGAGACTATAGTGTCCTTCAAAATACAGTTCACCAGCAATTGATATATGCACAGTATATATAACATAGGAGGGTTTCTTAAACGTATCAGGCCTGGCCCTCTTCTAAATTTGCTCTACCTTGTGAGATTTCCAGCCCAATGCAGCTATCTCTGGCCGTCAAGCAAGCACTTAAACTAAAGGTTATACCGTATTGGTCTGAGTATAAGACTCACTTTTTTCTCCTAATTTAAGTTTTTAAACTAGGGGTGCGTCTTATAATCAGGCTGTTGCAATTTAATGCCAGTGATTTAATTAAACTTTTTTAATAGCACCAAACTTTAAGGGTGCGTCTTATAATCAGGTGTGTCTTATACTCGGGACAATACGGTATTTTCACCCAGTATGGGTGCAAAGTGACTGTGGGAGCAATTTAGATCAGGGAACATGTATGGTAGGGGAGGGTTAAATGTCCTTTCCCAGTCAGCTGCTGTTTCGATCAAAATTGAAAATTCCCCCCACACGCACACACACACACACTGGTTTAAACTATGGCCAAATGTTGGGAGGGCTGCAGTCATGGATCTCCCACATCATGTTTATTTTTGCCTTGAGTAAAAAAGCAAAGGAAGGCATGCACATCCCAGCGGTGCAACAGTCCAAAGCACTTGCAGGATGCTCTCCCCAGATATAATAGCAGGGTTGTTGTTGTTTTTTAGCATGTCTGTTTTTTCTTTCATTTCTGCATATATTTCAGCACATATTTTTGAAATGGAGGACAGGCAGGATTTCACACTGTCACGAATGTCAAAAACCACCCCACCAAAGCAGCTGAGTTAATAGCATTTGTGGACTCACACCTGAAAGCTTCGTGTTGCAGCTGTAACAGGAAGCTTAAAAAAAACCAAGGTGAACCAACACTTGAAGAAAAATAGGTGGCCAGTGGAGAAAATATGAGAGTAAAATGGCTTAGGACCTGTGATGTAGACTTGAGTCTATTGATTAGGTGGACTCTCAGCGCAATCCTAACCAACTTTCCAGCGCCAATGTAGCCGTGCTAACAGGGCGCACACTGTATTTTGCAGTGCAGGGGCAGTCATGGAAGCCTCTTTAAGGTGAGGGAACATTTGTTCCCTTACTTCGGGGCTGCATTGCGGCTGCACTGGCACTGAAACGTTGGTTAGGATTGCACTGTCAAGGATAATTCATTGACAGCTCAATCCTAACCAATCCTAACCAGTACAGCAAATACTGTACTGTAGTATCAAATAGCAGAGAGAAAGGCTAGTGTGGCAGTATTTCTGCTCTGCATGTTTGTAGGATCCTCCCCCTCCCTGGAACTCCATTTCCCTCCCAATGGGCCAGCCCCAGAGCCTGCCCCAAAGTTTAAAAACCATGGGTGTAAGGAGGCACTTACTTCTACTTCTGCTTCATTGACTACACAAAAGCCTTTGATTGTGTGGATCACAACAAACTGTGGCAAATTCTTAAAGAGATGGGGGTACCAGACCACCTTACCTGTCTCCTGAGAAACCTGTATGCGGGTCAAGAAGCAACAGTTCGAACCGGCCATGGAACAACCGATTGGTTCAAAATTGGGAAGGGAGTACGGCAAGGCTGTATATTTATTTTATTTATTTTATTTATTTAAAAAAATTATATCCCGCCTTATCCCATGCCAAGGCAAATGCCCAAGGCGGCTTACAACAAAATTAAAAACAGTTTAAAATACAGAAAGTTTAAATACATAATTTAAAAACAATAAAAACAATAATATCAATAAAAACCACTGGGGGGGCAACAGTAGGGAGCACAAAAGCAGCATGGCAGAGCATCTTGAGACACAGGAGGCAGGCTACAACCCATCACCCAAACGCAAGACGAAACAAAAATGTTTTGAGCCCTCGCCGAAAAGTCATGAGGGAGGGGGTGGTTCTCAGATCCCCTGGAAGGGAGTTCCACAGTTGTGGCGCCACAGCGGAGAAAGCCCGCCCACGTGTTGCCACTCCCCTAACTTGCGATAGAGGTGGTACACGCAGGAGAGCCCCCTCAGATGACCTAAGAGAGCGGGCCGGAATGTATGGGAGAAGGCGGTCCCTCAGATATCCTGGACCCAAACCGTGAAGGGCTTTAAAGGTCATTACCAGCACCTTGAATTGGGCCCGGAAACGAATGGGCAGCCAGTGCAGCCGCTGAAGCAGCGGCTCAACAGAGTCAAACCGCCTAGCTCCAGCGACCACCCGGGCCGCCGCATTCTGCACTAACTGCAGCTTCCGAACCGTCTTCAAGGGCAGCCCCACGTAGAGCGCGTTGCAGTAGTCCAATCTTGAAGTCACTAAGGCGTGGACCACCGTGGTCAGGTCCGATCGACTCAAGTACGGCCGCAGCTGGCGCACCAGCCGAAGCTGGGCAAACGCACCCCTGGCCACAGCCGCCACCTGGCTTTCCAGGGAGAGCTGTGAATCCAGAAGTACTCCCAAGCTGCGCACCTGTTCCTGCAGGGGGAGTGCAACCCCATTCAGAACAGGCAGATGACTCAGTACCTGCGTCGAAGCTTTCCTGACCAGTAGGACCTCTGTCTTTTCTGGATTCAATCTCAACCTATTAGCCCTCATCCAGACCCCAACCGCCTCCAGGCAGCGCTCTAGGACTTCCACAGCCTCCCTGGAGTGAGATGGCAAGGAGAGGTAGAGTTGGGTGTCATCAGCATATTGGTGACACCCAACTCCAAATCCCCGGATGATCTCTCCCAACGGTTTCATGTAGATGTTGAAAAGCATGGGAGACAGAATAGAACCCTGTGGCACCCCACACTGTAAAGGGCAGGGCGCCGAACAGGCATCTCCCAGCATCACCATCTGGGACCTGTCAGCCAAGTAGGAATGGAACCACTGCAAAGCAGTGCCCCCTAGTCCCAACTCGGCCAATCGGCCCAGAAGGATACCATGGTCGATGGTATCGAAAGCCGCTGAGAGGTCCAAAAGGACCAGCAGGGATGCACTCCCCCTGTCCAGTCCTCGGCGAAGATCATCCAGCAGGGCGACCAAGGCTGTCTCCGTCCCAAAGCCCCGCCTGAAGCCAGACTGAAAAGGGTCCAGATACTCCGTTTCATCTAGTATCCCCTGGAGCTGAGACGCCACCACCCGCTCAATCACCTTACCCAAAAAAGGCAGATTGGAAACTGGCCGATAGTTATTTAAATTGGAGGAATCCAGAGATGGTTTTTTCAGGAGGGGCCGCACAATTGCAGTCTTCAGGATGCTAGGCATCACTCCCTCCCGCAATGATGAATTCACAATAGGTTCCACCCAGTCGGCCAGCCCAACCCGCGCAGATCGTATTAGCCAAGCTGGGCAAGGGTCAAGCGGGCAGGAAGACGATCTCAAACTACAGAGGACCCTATCCACATCCTCAGGCTGTATAAGGTGAAAAGAATCCAAAACGATGGAATTGACAGATGCCGTAGGGACAACTTCTGGAACTGTTAAACCAGAGTCCAAGTCGTGGCGAATCTGAGCGATTTTATCTGCGAAGTGCCGTGCGATCTCATTGCAGCGGTCCGTCGAACACTCCAACTCACTCGCTACAGGAGCCGAGTGGAGCAGATCCCGGACAACTCGAAAGAGCTCCGCTGGCCGGCTACTCGCAGACGCAATGGTGGCAGAGAAAAACGCCTTCTTCGCTGCCATCATCGCCACGGAGTAGGCCCTGAAATGGGCTCTAGCCCGTGTTCGGTCAGATTCATCACAAGTTTTCCTCCACCGTCGCTCTAGGCGTCTGCCCAGTCGTTTCATTGCCTGCAGCTCCTCAGTAAACCAAGGAGCCGCCTTGGCTCGACGACAAGGCCGTGGCCGTTCGGGAGCGATCTGATCCAATGCTCTAGCTGCCTCCCCATACCACAGGGCAGCCAGAGCATCAGATGAATCACTGACCCGGGAAGCTGGGAAGTCCCCCAGAGCCCTCAGGAAACCATCCGGATCCATCAGTCTCCGAGGGCGGACCATACAATTCGGTCTCCCAGCTCTGCAGGGGTGATTAAACGTTGCCAGTCTAAAACTCACCAGATAGTGATCCGTCCAAGACAGAGGAGTGATCTTAATCTCCTCCATGGGCAGATCACCATCCCCATACCCACCAGTGAACACCAAGTCCAATGTGTGCCCCGCACCATGCGTTGGGTCCTTGATCCATTGAGACAGGCCCATGGTCGCCATGGCGGCCATGAAGTCCTGAGCCGCCGCTGTCACAGGGGCCTCGGCATGAACATTGAAGTCCCCCAGCACTAACAGGCGTGGGGACTCCAGTGCCACCGCCGAGATCACCCTGGTCAGCTCAGGTAGGGAAGCCGATGGGCAACCAGGTGGACGGTACACCAATAGCAATCCCATCCTGTCTCGCCCCTGTAGCACGATGCGGAGACACTCAAACCCGGCACACTGTGGGACAGGGTATCCGGTGAGGGAGATGTAATCTCGATAGACCACAGCAACACCACCCCCTCGCCCCTGTAGCCGCGGCTGCTGCATCACCCGGTATCCCGGCGGACACAGCTGGGAAAGGTTCACACCCCCAGCCGTATCCAACCAGGTCTCCGTGATGCAAGCCAGGTCGGCACCCTCCTCCAGGATTAAATCCCGAATGAGGGAGATCTTGTTATTAACCGACCTGGCATTTAATAGCAGCAGTTTAAGGCCACAGGGGTTTCTCCCAGGCGCTCCCCAGGCTCCGGGGTTGGGGGAAGGCCTAGAAAGAGGGATGGTCTGCCTATGACCATCCCACCTTCTCCTGGAACGGCCAGGCCAGCCCCCACCGCCATATCGCCCTCGGCCCGTTACACTTTTTATGGTGGCGCCACTACTCCCTCGAATATCCCAACACATCTTCCCGGAAAGGGCTCACACAACACAAACACACACTTAAACAAATATAACCCCAACACAAGACAGTAACACTGCCTCCAGTGTCTCTATAGCAGTTTAAGGGGTAGGGAAAAACAACCAGGAAATCACCCAGACAAGAGGCGCTCTCACCAACCCCAAGTCCAGAAGGAGTCCCGCTGCCCCCTATACCTCCCACTACTCCTCACCCCACTCTCACCAGGGTTACAGAGACTGAGAAGAACAGGGCCCTCCCCTTGTCGCTCAGAGGATAATCCCCTCTGGTGCTGCAGATGTTAAAAACCCCAGGATAATAACCTCCAAACCCAGAACATCCAAGTAAGGAGGCCAAGTATATTGTCACCCTGCCTATTTAACTTATATGCAGAGTACATTATGAGAAATGCAGGGCTGAATGAATCGCAAGCCGGAATCAAGATTGCCGGGAGAAACATCAACAACCTCAGATATGCAGACGATACCACCCTAATGGCAGAAAGTGAAGAACTAAAGAGCCTCTTGATGAGAGTGAAAAAGGAGAGTGCAAAAGTTGGCTTGAAACTCAACATTAATAAAACTAAGATCATGGCATCTGGTCCCATCAATTCCTGGCAAATAGAAGGGGCAGAAATGGAAGCAGTAACAGATTTTACTTTTTTGGGTTCCAAGATCACTGCAGACGGAGACAGCAGCCATGAAATTAAAAGATGCTTACTCCTTGGAAGGAAAGCTATGGCAAATTTAGATAGCATAATAAGAAGCAGAGATATCACCATGCCAACAAAAGTTCGTATAGTCAGGTCGATGGTGTTCCCAGTAGCAATGTATGGTTGCGAGAGTTGGACCATAAGGAAGGCTGAGTGCCGAAGAATAGATGCTTTTGAACTGTGGTGCTAGAGAAGACTCCTGAAGGCAGCTTCACACTACAGGCAGAGGCTCTGCCGCCGCCTGTGCCTCCGCCTCCGCGCTGGAAGCGGGGGAGTGTCTTCCAGCCTGTTGTCCCTCATGTTGTCCCGCCTTCTTAAGAAGGTGATTGGAGGCCAGTCTCCCCCCTCTCCTGCGATTGGCAGGCTGCAGTAGCTCCGCGAACCGCCCCCTAGCTCTGCGTCCCGCCCCCTGAAAAGTAGGATTCCTGCTTGAGGTACGCGCCTGCCGTGGGGAGGTCGCCTCGGCTATGCTTGCTTCGAAAATCAGCTCAGAAATTCCGCGACGCGTGTAGTGTGAAGCTGCCTTGAGAGTCCCTTGGACTGCTAGGAGATCAAATCAGTCAATCCTAAATGAAATCAACCCTGACTGTTCCCTGGAAGGACAGGTACTGAGGCTGAAGCTGAAATATTTTGGCCACCTAATGCGAAGAGAGGACTCTCTGGAGAAGACTCTGATGCTGGGAAAAATTGAAGGCAAAAGGAGAAGGGGAAGGCAAAGGATGAGATGGTTAGACAGCATCACCGATGCAACGAACATGAAAATGAGCAAACTCAGGAAGATAGTGGAGGACAGGAAGGCCTGGCGGGATATGGTTCATGGGATCACGAAGGGTCGGACACGACTTAACGACTGAACAACAACAACAAGGAGGCACTTGCAGTATTGGTTTGCATATACTGGTAGCTTTCTTTGCCAGTTTTCCATTGTGTGCTTAAGGCAGTATACAACAGTATTAACATAACAAAACTATATCTGCCCACATGCAAAGTTAAACTCACCCCAAACTTGTTTGCATATAAGGTGTGATTTGCATCTGTATCTCTACCTTACTTATCTTACAACCCTACTTCAAGTGTAGTTCTGATTGTAATGTACTGAAAGAATGTAATTTTGTGTACAAGTTTGCAGTCTAATCCCAGAGTTTGGTTTGAAAAGATTCAAACCAATCTTGCTAGCTACATTTAATATATGCAACTGAGTTGAGATCATAACTGTTTTCATTACACCCTACATCTGGACTTACATCACAGCTATACATTAAAAACAGAATTCCTGGCCATTAACTCTTAATGAAGTGTTCATGCAATGTAGCAATATGTTTTTTAAAAATCATGTTAGAAGAGGAAACTCCTCCTGCAATTCTTTTTATATTGGCAGATCAACCCATCTGCATTTTGTTACAGTTTGTTTTCATTTCTGATTTTGCCAAAACTAACTTTTCCACAGACTTTGGTTCCCTTGACGTTCTGTCTGGTGCTTCAGTGTGTGGGTTGAATGTATCCAAAACATGGGAAATATTTAATGGAATGACACCTGTGTTCAGAAGTGCTTCTTTTATGTCTATTCAAATATATTTCACAAGGTGTGCAATGTATTGATAATGTTTCAAGGGTTCATATGAGGGTGGGGCAAACCAAATCAGGTAGCAGTAGGGAAATAAATGGGCTCCTCTCCTGTCCCATTTATATCCAGAAGGACAGTTATTATAAGTTATTATAAGAAATAATTATCAGATTTATTCTGAATATGTCAGTGGCATTTGGTGGTGCCTGGCTTCTGTTAATTTTTAATTGCCGAGCAAAAGTTTATCTTTTCATTTATCTGCGTTAAATTGTCTGCTAACATCTGAAGTGAGCAGGTGGTTCTTAACAGGACCAGGCTTCTAACAGCGCAATCCGACTTAACGTTTGTGCCGGTTTAACCAGCGGCGCAGCAAGAACAGGAGGCCCCAGAACGGAAAAGGGATTCAAATCTCCTCCAAAAGAGGAATTCAAAGGGGATTTGAATCCCTTTTCCGTTCTGGGGCCTCCCATTCTCGCTGCACCGCTGGTTAAACTGGCACAAAAGTTAAGTCGGATTGCGCTGTCAGTGCCCTAAACAAAATATTAAAAGTGGTTACCAGGAAGGATATTCCCCTCCCCACCACCAATTCCAGGCATTTGGTGCCCTAGGTGGACAGAAGTACTCTATCATGTCCACTTTTATAGTGGACAGAAGTACTCTATCATGATTAACTCTGAAGTGATTTGTAGGTGTTGGAGCTTACACTATGTAAAAGCTCCTTTGGGAAAGGGTTGTGGTTCAGTGGTAGAGCACATGTGAAAGATCCCAAGTTCAATAGCTGGCATCTCCAGCTGGGTACAGAAAAATTCCTGTCAGAAACCCTGGAGAGCTGCTGCCCATCATCTGTATTGACAATACTGTACTGACCTAGACAGGCCAATGGTCTGATTCAGCAGAAGGCAACTTCCTAGGTTCCTATCCAGATCGGACCATCCACGAGACCAACTGAACCGGTTGCTTCAGGCAGCAGATTAGTGGCGGATGCTTATCTCTGTCCACTGACTCCGTGGATTGGAAAAGGAAGAGGAGAACAGAGAAGAAGAGGAAATTAGGAGGGGATGTTAGTGCTGAGCTAGAACGTTGGAGAGTGGGAGAAGCAGAGGCTCAGCTGGCACATCATTGGTTGGGGGGGCAGCATTTGGTATGCCGCCTTGGGCATTAGGAGGCCTTAGGCTGGCCCTGTCCATTTTTCAGAGCTACCCACCATGGCTTGGCAGGATTGCAGTATTCTCTACTGACTGTTTTGCTCAGCCTTGTGATTAAACCCACAAATATTACTAGCCTGCAAAAGGAATTACTAGCCTGTTTTATTAATAATATTAAGTATTTGAATAGTGCTTTCAAGTCTTCAAAGCGCTTCACATATATTCCCCTGTCATTATCATTCAACAGCCCTGTAAAATAAGCAAATACCCCCTATATGGCGGCTGAGACTTGCCCAAGGCCATCTAGTGAGTTCATGGCAGGGTGAGGCTGAAACCAGGGAGTCCCCGATTCCCAGCTCATTCTTTATAGCTCCTATGCTACTACGCCAGTTCCTAATATTATGTTCTTTTGGACAGAAAGAATTGCAAATAGGGGCATTATTACAGTTTTTACACATCCAGAAGACCAATCGTTGGTACCAACAAATGTGTAAAAATATTAGATACACATTGGCAGCGCAATCCTGCCTAATTTAGTTCGGCTCTGCGCCTAGGAGTCGCAAACGTGCCATAAAGCACGTTTGCGGCTCCTTGCAAGTAAGCAGTGCTGGCGCAGAGGCCGGCACCGCTTACTGCGCTGCAGGACCAACTCCACGCCAGCCACTGCAGGTAAGTCCCACACTGGTTGGTGCAGAGGCAGGGGGAGGCGGGCAGGAGTGGGGTGGGAGGGGTGTCTCCCTGGATACATGGCCTCCAGAGCTGATGTGCATCCGAGGAGGTCCATTGGGGCCCATACTGCTTAAGCAGAATCGGGCTGTTAATCAGGGAAAGGAATCCAAAAACGTTAACTAATATAATCCACTTGTGCCTTCCACAATGTGCATTCCACAACATTAGTATTCACACATGGGCAGTGTCACTAGGAGTCAGGTTCACAAGAGAGCTAATTGCTTTCAAGTTGTGAATTCTTCACACGTTTAAAAGAACACATTGGCTCTGAAGGAAGAGCATGGCTGCTCCAAGGATTATGCTATCAACATTAAAAAACAAACAAACCTCATAATGGTAAACAATTAAATAATGAAGGAAACCTCACTTACAGGAGAGGGAGTCAAATATCTAAATGGATTTCTAAAGGTCATTTCAAGCTGCAAGGCTTCTTGATGGTATCATTTAAAGGCTGCAGTCCTGTACCGTGACCCACCATTGAAATCAATGCTGAGCAGGCATGCCTTACGGTTGTGCTGTAAGTCATGTTCATTTTACATTGCACAAACTTTGCTTCTAGCAAAGGCACACAGGCAATATTTTGCCGCAAAGCACTTTAATTTGTTAGTTTTTCCAGAGATAAATTAACAATTCAAATGAAGAGAACTATCTGAAGCTATTTTTTTTAACCCCACAAATTTTTAACACAGGGAATTTTAAAAAGGTAACTGCTTTTCACCAAACCCTTAGTTGGGCATGGGGGAGGGGGGAGCACTGTGAATTAGAAATGTTATATTGCACTGCCACGCAAGCCATTTAATCCTCCCAAGCCAAATCCAGATTTCCCGTTCCAAAGGTGGGCGAAATCCAAAAGAAGGAAAAGGTTTCCATAGAGAACTATATTCAGTACTTTTTAATCCTCTGAGCATGCAGTTGTTTGTGGTCAGAAAAGAAGGTTGCCTTATCGGTCACTGTCTTGCAGCAGATGAGAAGAGGGGTACCCAGTTTTCTCCTCTTCCTTTCCATTACCAAAACATCAGGCTTGGTTTCCTTGACCAGCCCCTCTGCTGGGAGCAGAAGTCCAGCTGGGGGCCTCTTTCTCCCCCTCTCATAACCAGGGCTTCTCTCTGCCCTTGGAACTCCCAACGGCAGCGTCACCACTGGCTGAGTGACGAGATTGATGATGAGCACCCTGCCCTGTGCAGACGCTGAAGCTCATTTGTTTCAGCCCCCACCCCCACCCGTGCCAATCCAAGGCAATCAAGTCAGGGCTGTGATGTCTCTCTTTCTCCCCTCTAGGATTCAAGGCAACAGGATCATCTGCGCTGCAGGGATCAAATGACACCTCTCTCCAAAATGCACTGGAGCACATCTTTCAACCCTATGGTGAGCCACTCAGGATGTGACTCTTTTTCCTCTCAGACTCAGCAGCATTCCCAGCTTCCCACAGTGTGGGTGATGGCAGGGTAAGCAAGATTGACTGCCCTGCCTCTTCTCTGTTGGATGTGCTGCTTTTGGAGGCCACTTGACTCAGAGGCAACTGGGGCTGGCTGCTGCAGGAGGGGCTGCCAGGCAGAGGCAAGGCTGGCTGGTTGAGCTGAGGCGCCTGGTGAGATGGCCAGCAGAGGGCAGGGCACCTGTTAATCTACCGCCTCAGCTAATTCGCCACTTCAAGTGGTGGCTTTAGCCTACTGATCATGTCCCCCCCACTGACATTTTTTGAAGCTAAAAAGCCTCAAATGTTACAGCCTTTCTTCCTAAGAAAGGAAAGTACTGTATTGGTCTGAGTATAAGACTCACTTTTTTCTCCTAATTTAAGTTTTTAAACTAGGGGTGCGTCTTATAATCAGGCTGTTGCAATTTAATGCCAGTGATTTAATTAATTTTTTTTAGCTAAAAAAAGGAGGGTGGACCAATCTGACGCTTAATGAGCTCTTGAGAGGCTGGAAAGAAAAGACTCCCAGGAAGCAAATCTCTACTTCCTTCCAGGTGGTGGGAAATGGGAAGGGTTTTCAGATTTGAGAAAACACACACACACACACACACACACACACACACACACACACACACACACACACACACACAAAAGTAAACACAGTTGGAATTGGCAGGATAACGCTCAGACCAAAAAGGAATCCTACCACCCATTTCCACTGTCTAAATAAACCAAGGTCAATCACGGGTTTCTATTTTTGCCGGGGAGTTTAGCACCAAACTTTAAGGGTGCGTCTTATAATCAGGTGCATCTTATACTCGGGACAATACGTTATTACTGTTCAGCAGCAACTCATTCACAACACCCTTTGGATGCCTCACTTCCCTCTCACTGGGATCCATAACCAGTTTATCGGTTTGTTTCTCCCCTGTATCTTTAGGCTTCCTGAGCTCCAAGGCTCAGTATGACTATTAGGAGGGGCAAGGAGGCAGATTTTGGATACCATCAAAGGGGAGCAAATTATCATGTATTATAGCATTTCTACCACCATTGGGAAGCCATTTAGACCTTCTGCCGCAGACATAAACATGTTTTGGGTCATCTCTGTCAGGCCATCTGTCTTTGACCTCTGCCATTCCTGTGTCGCAGAAACATATGCACCAGGGCTAATTTTAAGAGAAGGTGCAATTAAATATGTTGGTAATTTCATGTTGAAAGCAGTAAATCAGACAAAGCTCACAAACTTTATCGGCAACAACAGTCTGGCCGGCCTAAACTTGTTTGGGCATTTTAATTACAAATTAGGTATTTTAAAAGAGTAGGTAATTTTAAAGTCAGTTTAGATAATTCTTCATTAAGAGCCATTTGCCCTGTAGATGAAACCCAAGTAAACTGAATTGTTAAACAGGTCTTTAACTTAATAAACTTCATGACTAAGATTTTCCATGAATCTAGTTTTGTGTCTGCAAAAGACCTCGTGGAGTCACTTATCAACAAGATTCCAATGGTGTCTTTTTTCTTTCAGCTCTATTGCATATTCTTTCAACTCAAGAGGCTTTTGTAGCTGAAATGAGCAGTATGTATTTTTAAAAAAAGGTTCTGCAAGAGGATTTTTTTAGGAATACTGAGAATAGATCTTCCTGTATAAAGGTATTATAAGGCTGTAGCCCTAAACACACTTAGGGCACAATCTACCCTAGTGCTGGGCTGGCGCAGCACATCCTGCACCGGCCCAGGGCCATCACAAAAGCTGCCATAAGGCAGTTGCGCTGACTTTAAGCCGGCGCAGAGCACCAGATTCACGTGGCAGGCAGCAAGGAAAAGGGTAGTCCACATCGCTCAGTGCGGAGGCATTCCGGGGTGGGGGCAAGGGTGGGAGGAGGTGGGGAGAGGGCATTCTGGGGTAGGGGGAGTGCGACAATGGGGGCAGACTGGACTAGGCAGGGGGTGGGAATAGTGGCGGCAGTGCACGCCAAATCCTGTCCCCCTTCCCTGGCTGGTTTGCCCTACACAGGGCTCCCGGATTTGTGCCAGCGAAATAGCTGCCGCAGATTTGAGGAAACCTGTTCAGGTGGCTGGGCCTTTACCCGGCATAAGGGAAAGAATGTTCCCTTCCCCTGAGGTGTCCTCCAGCCCACCTCTTTGTGCCTGGGATGCAGCTTTGGCTGCACCGGCCTCACTGCAGCACTGTGCGTAACGTTAGGCAGGATTGGGCTGTTACTGGGGGGAAAGCCATATTGGACAAAATGGAGCTTACTTAAGAACATAAGAACATAAGAACATAAGAAGAGCCCTGCTGGATCAGGCCAAAAGCCCATCTAGTCCAGCTTCCTGTATCACACAGTGGCCCCACCAGATGCCTCAGGGAGCACACAGCCAACAAGATAACCTGTTTCCCGTTGTCACTCCCTTGCACCCGGCACAGAGAAAACCCACTTCTAAAACCAGGAGGTTGCTTATGCCTTGTAACCTGTGATAGTCTTACTTCTGAGTAACACATGCATAGGATTGTGTTGTAAATGATATTTATTTCCATTGTCCTGCATCTGCTGTGAACAAAAATACAGCTTTCTTAGACTGGTCGTTTCATCTGAAATATAGTTTCTGTGCACTTTGAATCTGGCAGCTTATACAAAAATGCTCTGTGTGTGTGAAATCCAAAACTCACATCCTCAGATATTTTATATGTTGTATGTACGTAGTTTCTGATTCATATCTACACATGTAAACCGTTGTTTTAGGGACTCTATGCTGACTCAAAAATAAAAACATTTGGTGTTACTATTATTGTTAAAAATATTTATATGCCAATTAAAAAAACCAAAGGTTCACAACGCAATTTATACAGCAAAATAAATGTTTAAATGGTTCCGAGGGAGCTGCGCCCATTGGAGGCAGGTGAGGTCTGCACAAGCCAGCAGGGAGGTGGCGGGAGGAGGCGTTTCAGGGCAGGGAGAGGGCAGGGAGGAGGGCAGATCAGGCCCTGGAGGGGGCAAGTTTGGCAGAGGAGACCTCCGCCGAATCTTATCCCCCATCCCGGGCTTGAAAACCCGACACAGGGCTGCTCGGAGCTGTGCCGGCCATTTAGCTAGCACGCGTCCGAGTAGCCCCATAGGGGCTGCTGGGGCTCAACATGGGGGAAGGGGACGATCATCCCTTTCCTTCAAGGAGACCTCCTGCCTCACGCTGGATACAGCGAAGCCTGCCCTGGTGTTGCTGCATCCGAGCGCGGGGTTTTGAATAGGATTGGGCTGCCAATGATCTCTGAACAGAATATATGACTAGAGGATCTTTCCAGTTGCTTCCCAGCATTACAACTTGTAGTTTTGTACTATTTCTAGCACTCCAACTATCAGCATATTATAAGTAGTATTCAGAAAGAAATCCTAAAGGACATTTCACAGTATCTTTTGCGCTCTAAACTCTAAACACAGAGAATAATTACTTTCAATTTAAACAAAATTCTGGTTAGTTCAAGATATTTTTCCCCTATGCAGAAAAATTCTGAGTATCCTTGTCTATATATAACTATATCTGCGATGAAGTGTGGCTTCTTGGGTTTTTATATGTGTGTGCACTGAACATTCACAAGCACCACCCAGGACTATTTTAGTTTCTGGAAAGCTAACCTGTGATTATCTACTGTCTGTGCAAGTCACAGCAGCAAGACAAACTGAACACAGTGTCAAGCAATTGTTGTTAACTCCTCTTCTGCCCATTTGGCAGAGTTGTAAATATCAGTTTTATAGTCCATTTCAGATGTGGAGCAGCCTTGGAAAATGAACAAATGTCAATATGGCAGCAATTATAGTTGCTTGTTGTCTTGAACACTTTTCATATCACATATTCAGATCCATATACTATTGCTTCTGTTGTTGAGGAATCCATTTGTGAACTTTAAAATACATTGAATGTTAAATAAACAAATATTTTCTTATTAGAGTACAATGTGTACTGGTCAGGAGTTGCTGAGGCTAAAACTAGGAAACCACAGCTCTCTGATCAGTTGCTTCATGAGGTGAGCCACAAGGGTTACCAGTTGGAGCATTTCCCTAGGCTTCTTGAAAGGCTTCTTCTTGAATGCTAGCATATCTGACAACCCAGGTCATTGGTCTCTCACCAGGAAGGGCTTTGAGACCATCCTGTTCTAGCTCATACTTTTCCTGGACAACCACAGTCTTTACTAGCTCTGGCTCATTCTCTGATTTCTGGCTCCCATCAATGGCTGCCTATGGCTCAGCTCTGATATGTTTCACTTTTCATGTGCTAGCTGATACCATAGCCCTCTCAAATGGAAGGAACTGGTAATCTCTGAATCCAATATGGGGAGTGACAGTGAGAAACAGCCACCACAGACTGTGTAAGGATCCAAATGATAGTGATTTGTGTTACTTGAAACATTATGCAGATTATGTTACTTTGACCAACTCCACCAGAAGATGTGCTACCCATGACATTTATCTGCAGAACTTTTGTGAAGGGCGTAGTGGAGTAGAAAAAGCAGATCTTCAAAGAGAAGTTAAGTCAGTGGCATCGCTATGCCTCCCCCCCCCCCGTGACGTCACCACCGGAAGTGACATCACCACCACTGCCACTTCAACTCCCATCAGAAGCGCAGGGCGGGAGGGTGGACCAAACCCAGCACCGTTCCCGCCGCCAAAATGGCACGGTTGTCGCCGCCGCCACCCTCTTTGTCATCTCCTTTGTCACCCGGGGGCCCACCGCCTCCCTGCCCCCTCCTGGTGATGCTTCTGAGTTAAGTGACACAAAAATATGCATTGCAGTAACAACTCAATTAGTTGGAAGAGCAAGAACAAGGAAATGGGCAGAATAGGAGTTAACAACAATTAAGAGTGAGATTAGACATGATGCAGAACACTTAAGTGCCCCTTTGTTTTGTTTGTTAAATGTGATGGGTAGGGAGATTTTAGGATTTCCCATTGCGTGATTTAAATCATGATTGTCGTGTGTGCGTGTCCGCATTATTGTAATTGGAAAATAACAATTCGTCTGAAGCCCATGGAAGTTTTTTTCTAAGTCAAATAGCACAGGTATGTGTGTGATCAGAACCTCAACCACAATGGGTGCAAAGTCCTAAAGCCCCTTACATGTACCCTGCAATTTTGTTGTGTTTTGGCCATCTTGACACACTAACCCAAAAAACAAAACAAAACACAAAGGGGCACTTACACATTCTAGGTCACAGCTCGTTTGATCCTGACTTTGGCAGAATCATTGTGAGAGCTGGTCAAATACAATAAATGAATAAATGCTTTTTTCTGTGACTGTTCAGCTCTTCCATACAATCCACTATTGAGAGCGCAATCCACTGTAAAGATCCGCGGGCGACCCTAGGGCCACCCGCTGGATCCTATCCCTGTCTCCTTCCCTGTTCATCCCCTTCCCCCGGTGTAGCATGGGGAGGCCCCATTGGGCCTCCTCAGATTTCTGCCAGCTATTGAGCTGGCGTAAGTCCGAGAAGCCCGTGTAATATGGCGGCTGCCATCCCCGCCCCTCCCAGGCTGGCTCGACCAATGGGTGCCCTCCCTCGCAGCCCGGACCACCCCCACTGGTACACCCCTTACCTGTCTCCGACGGCCGCAGGGACGATCTGGCAATGGAGTGAGGGCTGCCAGCCTTGCGCTGGTGGCCCTTACTCCAAAGTAGTTGCAAACGTACTTTACGGCACATTTGCAACTCTTTCGAACGGCGGAGCATGCGCTCTTCCATTCGATAGTTACTGTGAATTGCACTGCCCATGTTGTAGCATAGACAAGGTAGTCCAACAGTGCACAATTGAACAACAAAACATCAAGCTTGTTTCCAAGCTAAGATCTAGTGACAAGAAAGTGCTGCAAATGAACTGTAATGCAAAATGTTTGATTTGGCATCACAAGAAGCACAGGGCAAGTGACTCAGTGAGAAAGACCAGCAAAGTTCAGCTATGCTGGGGGAAACAGCTGTTGAGGTAATAAATCATAAGGGAGATATTATGAAAAAACAGTAGAGGCACAAACAGTAGTCCAAATGGAGAAACTTCCAAGAAGCAAGAATGAAATCGGACAAAATGTGAATACAGGTGGGCCCCCATATCCGCTGGGGATATGTTCCAGGCCCCTCCGTGGATACTTGAAACCGTGGATAAGAGCGAACACCCCCTCCATGGTTTCCTGAGGGCCCTCCACCCTGCCTCCCCTGCAGGCAGGCATGCTTTCCCCCCAACTCTTATATTTCTTTCAGCAAGCTTTGTTTCTTCCTTAAAACAAACAGAGAAGCAGCCTCCATTGCAGGCAAGTAGAACGAGACTAAGTCCTAGAGAGGCTCTGCAAGGTTTCTGTTAACCTTGCAGAGCCTCTCTAGTACTTAGTCTCGTTCTACTTGCCTGTAATAAGCTCCTGCTTCTCCTGTTTCTTTAAGGAAGAAACGAAGCTTACTGGGAAAAAAGTAAAAACCTGGGGGAGTCCCCACGATCTGTGGATAACTGAAACTGTGGATAGCAAATCAGTGGATATGGGGTCCCACCTGTACCTCCCACCTGTATGAAAGGATTATCTCCCACTTTTTGCAGATGGCAGTGAAACTCTTGGGAAGAGAGTACTTATTGATCTAGGATCAAAACCAGTAAACGTTCTAGTTAGAGAAACAGGTAGTACGGGTAACGCAGCCATATCTATGTAAAAAACACAGCAACGAAACGAAAACACAGTTTTCGCAACGAAGCGAGATGCCGAGAACTATAACATCTTTCATTCCTTTTTGGATTGTCCCAGAAGATGTGTCCAGATTAGGACACGAAACGTTGGGCTCACTTGTCCAGCCGTGGTTTCTAAATAATTTCTGTTTGTCCGGGAATACATCGTTAAACCCAGATAAAATCGTCATTGTTTTTAAACCTCAGTCGGATTGCTGTGTTTTTTACATAGATATGGCTGCGTTACCAGTACTACCTGTTTCTCTAACTATATCTGCTGGCCATGAAAGCTTTCGAATGAAAGTAAACGTTCTGTTGGCAATACAATGAGGCAAGCTTGCAGAGAAGAATATGATGAAGGCACGCTGACTTGAATTCAGGTTCAAAAATTTAGTAGACCAGAAATGGGCAATTTGAGAATGGATGTCAAATCTGTACGTCAAGCGCTACTTAATGTTGTGACTGATCATGTATCAAAAGTGATGATATTTCTCAACCAGCTCTTCTAATATCCCAGCTGTTTGTTTTCTGCAAAAACATAGTGACAAGCTAACAGAAAGCACACCAGTCTTCCCAGATAGGGAACCTCTTTTGCTAGTGTATGGAAATTGTGGAAAATATGGAAAATTGAGGGAAAGAAAGAAATTGTGGAGACTTTATATAACCTTGGCCTTTCAATCATGTATTGGAAACCTGGTTCTTCTCTCTGTACCAATGCATAAACCTTAGTTTGAGGAGGAAAATCTTGGTTGTCCAAGAAAGTTATGTAAGGAACTTCTAACAGTAATTTCCAGGAGCATATAACAACTCTAGCGTCGCTGCGGGGGGGGGGGCGGAGCTCTACGTTCCGCCGAGGCTCCGACCCTCCGTTACATCGGAGCACAAAGCAGCCCCGCCCCCTCACCTTCGGAACCATTCAAGGCGGTGAAAGCAGCGCTTTCACCGCCTTGAATGGTTCCGAAGGTGAGGGGGTGGGGCCGCTTCGTGCTCCGATGTAACGGAGGGTCGGAGCCTCGGCAGAACTTAGAGCTCCGCCCCCCCTGCAGCGAAGCCAGTGTATAACATTGATCAAAAAGAAAAATAAAACATTGCTCAAGTTTTCAAACCACGAACTAGACGTAGGATTTCATCCCAATGTTTCACTTTCACCTGTGGAAAGCATCTTTAGGGGGTTGCAAGAAGTTTGTTCATCCCCTTCCCCGGGTGTAGGGCTGCCTGGCCCCAATGGGCCTCCTCAAATGTATGTCAGTTCTGGAGCTGACATACGTCCAGGGCAACAGGGTAAGGGCCGCCCAGGCCAGGAACAGGCGTGGGATATCAGCGGAACTCGCCGCCAATATCCCCGCCACCTCCCGGCCTGGCTCGCCCAATGGCCTTCCTCACCGCCCAGCCCGCCCTCCCCCTGCCCCTACACCAACCGATGCATTTCTTAACTCCACCAGCGGTTGCAAGATCTCGGGGCGGGCAGAGTAAGGGAGGGCTGCCGGCCTGTGCGCCGGCGGTCCTTACTCCCCGAGTGTCAAAAATGCGCTTTAAGGCGCATTTATGACACCCGGCACCAGCAGAGCGCAAACTCCACCGGCGCTTAGTTGCAGTGGATCGGGCTTATAAGGGCATCTGACTTATGGATGCCCCAATTTACGGATAGCCGCGTCTGTGCTTTCATGCAGGTGTCGTCTCACGAAAGCACTGAGTTGGCAAGAGCTGGATGGTTGGCCATATTGGTACTTTCACGTAGGCTCGGTCTGTCCCAGCTTGTGCTTTTGCGCCGGCACAAAAACACTGAGTTGGCAAGAGACGGATGGATGGCCATGTTAATGCTTTTGTGCAGGTGTGGTCTGTCCAGACCTGTGCTTTCACACCTGCACAATAGTACCACTATTCTGACTTACGTAGGTTCTGACTTCTACAGATGTCCAGAATGGAACCTGTACATAAGTTGGGGGCTTCCTGTATATGAAACTGCATTACACCAAGTCAGACCACTGGCCTACCTTGCTCAGTACTACCTGCATTGATTGGCAGTTCTAGAGAGGGATCTTTCCCAGCCCTACATGAAGATGGTGCTAGGGATTGAACCTGGGACCCTCTGCATCCCCAGCAGCTGCTTTTCCACTGAGCTACAGGGTCCCCCCTTTCTTATTTATTATTATTATTATTATTATTATTATTATAAACAACCAGTATTTATATACCGCCTTTTCTTTGGTCATCGGATTTCTCCTCTGACTTTAATTCAAAGGTGGTTTACATGGGCAGGCTTTCTAAATCCCAAGGGTTTTTTTTACAATACAATAATGTTCTAATCTTTCATAGAACCCTTCATTCTAGATGGTCCCTCTCTCTCTCTCTCTCTCTCTCTCTCTCTCTCTCTCTCTCTCTCTGGCATTCGCCTCACCACGTTTCAGCTGACAGGTGACCTTGACTCTCACTCAAGTGCAGCTGCAGTTCCACTCTCCCACAGAGGCTCTGCAACATCAGCTCGGCGTGCCAACAGCTCTCCAACAGACACTTCCGGCCGTCCCAAACTGCCGTCCTTCAGATCTTCAGGCATATGAGATGGTCGCTCTACCAACTGAGTCAGACCTCCTGCCATCATTTGCCTCCTGCCATTATTTGCCATCATTGACTACATTTCTGTCTGGCACAACTAATATTTTCTTGGTTCAGTGTTACTGTTCTTTTCAAGTTTGCTTTATCACAAGCAGTTCTGTGAGTAGCCTTATTTATGTTAGTGTTGTGCCACTGTGCTGGCTACTTTCCCTTCCCTGATTCCCTCCTCTCTATTCATTTTTAATTTAAATAAACAAGCAGTTTAGTCTCTCACAAGTTTATTTCCCTGCAGCTGCAAGCTTGTTGGCTAAGGGTGTTTCAACAAATGATGCTAAGAATGCTTCTGAGGCCAAATCCAACATGGCTTTTTTAACTATATTGTTTGGCCTTGCGTGTGATCTTTTTACAGAAATAGCTGTATGGGGCCACAATCCAGCCTGAGACCAGTGTGGAGGGAGAGGGCTTTAACTCTTTATCCCTGCTGTAGTCCTGATAAGATGCTGGGGGTGGGGCACAACTTTGATTTGACCTGAAAGGGATGTGTCCATGTCTTTCTCATTCTGTGTAAAAGTTTCATACACATGTATGACACATCATCATTAATGTTTTACATTCATCATTGTTTTACAGTTGGGCAAATTTGACATTTGAATTATAGATATAATAAATGCAAAAACTAATTTTTATTTATTTATTTATTTATTTATTTATTTATTTATAGAATTTGTACCCCGCCTTTCTCCCACAAGGGCAACCAAGGCGGCTTACAATAAAAACATTAAAATACATATATACATTTAAAAACAGGAAATTAAAACAGTTAAAACAATTAAAACAAACAACCCCAGTGGGTCATCCACATTTACATGTTAAAAGCCATCTGTTAAAAAAAGCATCATCTGTGAAAAGGGTCTAAGTTTAAGGGACTTGCTTGCAGTGGGTGAGTTGTCCAGAACACTACCTCCTTAGGGAGTACCATGTGATCACATCCTCCAGTGCATGCACTCTGCTTTTTTGAGTTGAGTGATCCCTTTCCTTGGTAATTCTAGAGCTAGGTATGATCACGTCTTTAATATTGTGATGTCTGAACTACCTGCAGGCATTCAGACTAGTTGCCTAGTGGCGTAATCATATGCATATCTACTCAGAAGTAAGTCTCATTGTGTTCGGTGGGGCTTACTTCCAGGAAAGGGTGCATAGGATTGTAGCCTTACACACTGGAATGTTAAATTTTCTTTTTCTATGTGCTTCGCCTAATCATCAACATACTGGGCTTATCTGCTCCATTTTTCTGCTCCATGAAATTAATTTGCCTCTGGCGTAATATCATTCATGGCTGATGTGGTCTCCCTGGCTTTTTGCCCAGTGTGATTGTATCTGATTTGAGATTATCTTTCAACACTGGTATGGGTCTAATCTAGACAGACACGGTCCGTGGTTCCTAACTCTGACCGAGTTCTCACACGCAGCAGATGAATTGGCAAACCTGTGGCTCGACTGTGTGCCCACCTTGACTGGGTCCCCCATGGGTGCCATGTTCAAAAACACACACACCTACAGAAGGCCAAATGACACGTTTGAAGCCATTGGTCCTTCACTTGATTTTTGTGAGAGTTAAGGAAAGAAAAAAATTGAGTCACATGCAGAAGGAATGCATGGGGGAGGTGTTTAAAGAGATGGCAGATAGTGATGAGTTTTGAACGTACACCAGGCTTCCGATGAAAGTATATTTAGTTGAAGAAACTTTGCCTGAAGGGTTCAATTGTTAACTGAAGCAGACAAGTCGTCCCAACGAAATTAACGGAATTACTCAAGTTACAATTTACCATTGGTGGCACAATTTACCAGCGGGTTAAACCGCTGAACCATGAGCTGTCGATCGAAAGGTCGGCAGTTTGAATCCGCGACGGGGTGAGCTCTCGTTGCTTGGCCAGCTCCTGCCAACCTAGCAGTTCCAAAGCATGTTAATGTGAGTAGATAAATAGGTACTGCTTGCGGGAAGGCAAACAGCGCTCCGTGTTCCAGCTGCATGCTACGCGCTGCGGCAAGGAGAGTCATGCCGGCCACATGACCACGGAGGCGTCTTCGGACAACGCTGGCTCTTCGGCTTTGAAATGGGGATGAGCACCACACCCTAGAGTCGGACACGACTGGACTTAATTGTCAGGGGTCACCTTTACCTTTACTATATTTTTGTATACTTTTCTGGATCAAGATATACGTAAAACAGAATTAGTTCCTAGGTAAAAATGGTTGCCATTCAATAGGCAACCTCCTGCAACACCAAGGACTGAAGTCCTTCTGAAACCATAGTCCACTCCATAGCCGTATTCCAAATTTATCTGCATATTTTCTGTACAATTTGATTCAACACTAGCAAGATGTTTGACAATGACAGAGCAGAACCTACAACTGCAGATAACACATGACCTGGCTCTTTATAGAAGCTGTAAAATAACTACAGGCTGCAGATGTCTGTTGTTTTCAAGTATTTTTCAGATGCCATACATACTGTTTTGATTATTATCGTAATAATCAGGTGAAATGTTTGCAGTTGGTTACAAAACGACTGTCTAACTGACAGTCGTTTTGTAACCAACTGCAAACATTTCACCTGAATAAAAAGACAAGCAGGGCAATCCTATGCAAACTTACTTGGGAGTAAAATCCATGGAGTTCATTAGGACTTACTTCTGAGCAAATATACGTACATAGGAAGGGCTATCTTATTCTAGAATCGTTCCATGATACATTCTCCAGTCTGTCACAATTATTTCTGTAGGCAAGAACTATCTCTTCAATTACCAATATATTTTTTAGAAACAAACTACCAGTGTTGAACTCAGCAAAATTATTTGCCCAGATTGGCAGTGCATTCAGTTCAGAAGACATAATGCATTCTATTGCAGCCTGGCTTATTTTGATCAGATTGTGTACAGCATTTTAATGAGCATGTATAGGAAAGAAATGAAAGTCAGAAGTATTTCGCTATAGAAGAAACTCTGCCTGTCAGATGCCTCCAGAGTAGCATACATACAATCATAGCTGTTAAGCTCAAGTGACTACAAAGGTGATTCTCTCATGGCACACAACCCATCCAAACTGAAAGGGCTGCTGTTTAGGTTTGCATTAGATTTATAGGGGCTGACAGGAAAAAGAGCCAGGAGAAGGCAGGCTAATCGAGGGGAGTTGTGCCTAGTGGTTACAGCATGTGCACACCTCCTGCTCTCTACCTTCCCTTTATTGGATGTCTGCAGAGTGATCAGACATGAAAACCTACTGAATTACCTGTGTACATTGACAAGGCAGGCAAAGAGTCAAAAGGTAGCTACTGTAGTTTATTAAAAACTTAAAAGAAAACAAATAAACAAAATGAGGAAAAAGGTAGGAAAAAGTACAAGCAGGCTGATCAATCAAAAGCTTGATTAAGAGCGCAATCCTGAGCGCTCAGCCGGCGACGGAACAAGTGTTCCGTCGCCAGCAGTAGTTGCAAACGTGCCATAAAGCTCGTTTGCGACTACTCATGAGCAAGGAAGGCCGGCGCAGAGGCTGGCCTCCCTTGCTCCGGCGACGGAGCACCCCTGCGGCCACCAGAGGACCCAGGTAAGGATCCGGCGGGCATGGGGGCATTTCGCCAGGAGAGGGGCTATTGGCCTGGGAGGGGGTGGGGTATGGCCTTGGCCATATCCCGGTCTCTGCCGGGTGGCTGGGCCATTACACAGCCTCCTCCTCCTTCCGCCAATTGCTGGCGAAATCCGATCGCAAGGCCGATCGGCCCAGGTGGCATTTACACTCGGGGAAGGTGGCGAGCGTCCCCTTCCCCGAGTAGACCTCCACCCCGGCGGCAGCGTGGCCGCCGGGAAACAGGATCCAGTGGGTGGCCATGGGCCGCCGGCCAGATCCTTACGCAGGATTGTGCTGTAAATGGATATAATAACTAGTAACACCCAGCAGATGGAGCTGGAATACTACTGTGAAACACACACACACACACACACACACACACACACACACACACACACACACAAATGCATTGCTAAACCATGAACTTGGCAGGCTGGGCTTGGATTACTCCAAGCAAACAGACAAAAGCGAAATAAACTTTTTAATGCATCTAGCTAAGATTACAGTCCCTATCACTAGCTAGTCACATTGTTCAAGGAACCCTCAGTCCCTGTGCTTACTGGAGAATAAGTGGGTATCGTCTGCGTACCAGCCTTAGGTTCTGTGGCCAACTGGCAGAAAAACAAATAGAGCTTCCTTGTGCTTGGACTTCAGTAACCTAGATTTGATGATGTGATCAAGTTACCTGATTGGAGGAGTGGAACCCACCTGGCTTCTCCATCCTATTCCTTTTACCTAGATAGCCAGGTTTGCTGTCTAGTCAGCATGGCTTGCCTATCTCTAGGCAGACCAGCTACTCCAGACATAGAAGAATGTTTCTAAATCCACAAACACCCGTGGCTGACTAGTAATGGAGTTTCGGACAAAGACAAAAGGAGGATATTGCAGCCACTTTTAGTTGCTGAACCCGCACAGGATCTTGGGGGGAGGAGGGGGGAGCTGTTTAGAATTGTCCACAAATAAGAGAAAAGAGGCAAAGGATGGGGGGGAATGGCATTTTTCCAGAGGCGTCGCTCCGGTAGGGGCGGGGCTGTAAGTATCGCTGCGGTCATAGTCTCTTTACCGAGCGAGGAGGAGGCAGCCCCGCCCCCTCACTGTCCGAGCCATTTCCGTGCGGAGAAAGTAGCAGGCAAGCTACTTTCTCCGCACGGGACTGGCTCGGACAGTGCGGGGGCGGGGCTGCCTCCTCCTCGCTCGGTAAAGAGACTATGACCGCAGCGATACTTACAGCCCCGCCCCTACCGGAGTGACGCTTCTGCATTTTTCACAATGGGCTCCAAGGCTTACAGGTTCACCATCCTGCTCTTACCATGCCTACCCTGCAACACTGTCCTTGACATTTATTTCTTTTATCTACTACTGGACCTGCTATTTAAAAAAAAAAACTGTGCTTACTTTCATCCAAAAAGTTATTTACAGCCCAATCCTATGCATGTCTACTCAGAAGTAAGTCACATTATAGTCAGTGGGTGCTTACTCCCAGCTAAGTGTGCACAGGACTGCAGCCTAAAACTAGTTATGCTACACAGTGCTGGATTCAAGGTTTTATGACTTTACATTGAATCATATTTTCAGTTGGTTTGCCAGGTCCTTGCCTATGGTGGATATAAATGCTACTTGGCACTGAGTGAAGGCAGCTGCTGGCCCGCCACTGGCTTTCCACAGCAACACTGTTTCCCCACTTGCTGCTGAGCAAAATATGAGACCCGCTAGCTGTAGCAGATGGGAGGGGGGGGGTCAGTGGACAAAACCACATTGGAAAGCAAAACAGAATCCAGTCTTGCTGCTGTCTTGTATCTAAAAATGTAAGAATTCCTCAGGGTGAGGACTTGGTAACCGTTCTCCTTGTTAAGATGCAAGGAACTCCACTGGAGTGAAGCACTTTTCAATATATGTTGTCATATCCTACTTGGTCTTGCAGTGTGGACAGAACGGAGGTGTGTTTTGCTAGTTCCAAATCAGCATTTCTTCCTTCCATTCACCTGTAGGAGTGTGTCTGTGGCTTCGATGGGGTAGGAGGCTTCTTTGAACTTAAACTTCTTTGAAAGTTTCTTTTAAGGTTTTTTTTTGCTTAATGACCACTTATTAAGTGGGCACAGTCACCCAAAGATGTCTGGCAGCTGACCCTGTGAGTTAATAATAGCCATCTTGACAAAGATCAGAGGAGCCTCATCTGTAGCCAGCTGCCAAGCATGGTAATTTTACTTTTTTCCTGTCTAATGTCCTAACATGTATGAATGATTTATCACTCCTGGAGAGTGGTTACCACTATAGCCCTCTTCAAATTGATATATTAGCGCAGCAGCACTGCTATTGACTTGTTATGATTTCAGGTTTCCAGGTGAGCACCACACCAGGCTGCATCCAGGACTTTTAATTCAAGTTGTCCTCGCCCCTCCACCATGGGGAAATGAAGGAGTCCTTGAAAAGAGAATTATATACTTTTTGGAAAGATGGGTTCAGGACTTACTGCTGGAGTTTCTCTCTGCTGCATCCCAGGATTAGGGAAGAGCAGAGCTTGTTTTCGTGGACAGAACATTCTAGAAGACAGGTTATTGCTACTGGAGTCTGGAAAGGAAAAACAAGGAGCTGTGGTGCATATTGAGATTGTCATGGGGGGGGGGGAGATGTTGATATTTAATACATCTCTTTCCTCCATCATGGAATTCAAGGCAGCATGTAGAGAGGTCCCAGGTTGTCTCCTCTCCAGGCATCAATCAATCAATCTCAAGCCTGCTTAATATTGCTGTATTGTACCTTCAGATCATGCCCGAGGGCCTAGGCCCTTCCTGGAACGCTTGGAATTCAGAAGAATTGTATGCATTACTTAATTTCCCCAAAATTGTGCCTAGTTTCACACTCTGATGGTTTTGTTCCCACTGCAGCGTTCTTCCCAAGTACCAGAGGTGTCGCGGGGGGGGGACATGTGGTGGGGGATGCACAAGCCACAGCTTTGGCGGCAATTCGGAGGGGTGGCACGGGGGCAGAGGCAAAAAGGGCCTTTTGCGATGTGACGCCGGCAACAGGAGTCACCCACCCGCATCTCTAGTGTGCTTTTTTGAGTTAAAAATGCCCCCGGGGGGGGGGGTGTTCCGAGACTTTTTGGCATGGGGTGGGGCTTGTGACATCGCTGGGCGTGTCACAGGGTGCACCCCCCATATCCACGGGGCATAGCTATGCCTCTACCAAGTGCAATGGTGGCAGGACCCTAGTCACTGGACATGATGAGGCACCCCAGTCAAGGAGGCAAAGCAGGAAGTTGTCCCACTGCAGCATTTTTTGCAAGTTCCTCACTTTACGTTTCCCTGTAGGAATAAATAGCAGGTCCTTATTTATTAAAAGATTTTTATCCCACCTTTCCAAAAACAGCTCAAGGTGGCTAACAAATTTAAATAAATACAAATACATCAATAAAACATAAAAATACTGTAAACACAACAATATTATCTAAAACATTTCATAAAACACGCATTCACAGCCCACCCAGAAGTCCATAGCAGCAAAACATTCCCTTTTTCATAAGCAGCAGCATAAACTAACTTCATCAATACGAATAATGTCAGCCTAACAGTAGCAATAAAACAGATATTCACTGATATGGGGGATGGCAGCACAGAGCTTTGTAACCTCCTCGTTTTCCCTCCCCACAGTGCCAAGATAATGGCTAGCAAAGTAGCCCCAAAGGCAAATTTTTACAACCTGCAGGTCACTGTTCAAGAGGGTATCAGCCTCTGGTAATCTCTTTCAAAGCACCAGTTTAAAGCACCAACCACAGAAATCACTGGCCCAAACTGCCCAAGAAGGTAAAAGAATCCTGGCTTTAGTCAAGCCATTCAGGGTTTAAAATAGCTCTGTGAGACAGTATCCCTCTTCCTCTCTGGGGTGTCCCTCAGGACAAAGGCCTGCAGCTCCGCCAACAGTAGGTGGAAAAAACTGAAATCAGTAAAACCATGAAACAAAGACAACCGCACCCATCCAGACTTGTTTGCACTTCAGGGTAACCCTTTCCCTTTTCTTGCCTTAAAGGACCAGTTTCAATCAGTTATACCACTGAGATGTAGGTAATCTGCTCCCTGACCCTGTTGACTCCAGCGTCTGGGGCAAGACGTAGGTTGTGCCCTTCTTCTTCAATAGTGATCACAATTTGCCACTTTTCTATTTTTTTTCCCATAGAACTCAATCAGAACCACAGAGCAGATCAAGTCCCGATCTACATAGCACCACCTGTAGTAGAAATCGTGGAAGATTGGCGAGGAGTTAGTGGTGTTATCAGTGGTACCCTGTTTTGACAGATCTGGGAAGGAAGGGGTTAAAGGACCTGGAGCTTGACAGGACTGGGACATAAAGGGTTAACACCCAAGACTGCATGGGTGGAAGCACAGCTGTAGGCAATTGGGTGTGGCTCCACACCTGTGGACAATTAGAAGTGTGTGCACTGGAGTGCACTGATTGCCAGCCCACAGCTGTGCCCACTAATGCTTAATGAAGACTTGGAGAAATAAAAGGAAGCCAGCTACGGCACCAAGGAGCCTTGTTACCTTGCTAGAGGGACATGCTGTTGGATTGCTGTGTGATGACCGCCTGCCAATCAATGAGTTTGCTTAGACGGGGAACCTCTGCTGGACTGACTACTTATCTGGATTAACTTCCCTACCTGGAGTGACTGATATGGGGAAGAACTCTGCCCAGCCAGCAGTTGAAGAGGGTTCCCTAATTGGACTCTGATTACAGGACTTCCTAAAGAGACCTATTTGGGGGATTTTTTGTTGGGAGAAAACAGCAGGGGCTGTCTTTTGGAATTTGTGAAGGACTGGGTTACTGAGGGACTGCTTTCACTTTGCGATAAGGTGATAAGGGTTGCTTGGAAAGCAATAAAACTTGTTAATTGCTGCCTTGAGTTCAGGAGTTTGTTTCTGCACACAGCATTTTAACTATTTAAGAGGGAAAGTGCTGGTTTTAGCCTAAAGTGGACTTTTGAAAGGAACTATGGTGGCTCAGAGGAGCCTGGGACACAACACCAGCATGGGCTCTGCTTTTGTCATGCTAGCATGTGAAAAAACAAAGACAAATCCCAGAGGTTGGCTATTAAATATACCGGAGGACCATTCTGCAGTGGTCTCAATATTTATCTGTCAGGGAGGCCGCAGGTGGGTGGTGGTGGTGGTGATGGCTTCATATAGGAGCTTTCTTTCTTTGGTCCTACAGGGTCTATTTGGACTGGTTCCCACTGCTGTTCAACTCATGTGTAAAGCTGTGCAGAGTGTGCTGTCTGTATATTCATGGCATCTAGCTCTAGCTGGGGTGTTTACTAGTGAAAGGGCATCCATAATAAACTGTATATCGAATACGTTGTTTAGTTCTGGCTTCAAAAACGGATGTACAACATGGTGAGCTGATTTTGGACTCAATTTCACCTTGAATGAAAGCTACTCATTTTGGGAACATTGGTGCTCAGGACACACACAGCATTCACTGCTATCACAGCCTGTGAATTCAGCAAACATCTGTTACTTTGGTTTCCACTGTTTGCGATAATCTTGCAGATGTGCACTTACCCAAAAGGTTTGCCACATTCTCAACCAATCTCATTCTATTTCTTGTGGCCATTTATGTGAGCAGAGTGCCTGTGTTGCACAGTGCTTTCAAAATATCTGCGGCATGTGCTCTCTCCTAACCACTCATTCCCTTTTTCTTGACCTGCCCTTTGTGGAGAGTCTGGAATGTTAAACATTTCTGATGGCTCTGCCCAGCCTTGTACTTCAACTTTACTCTCCCATTCCTTTTTGCGGGGGCAACTTTCAAGCATTTCACTTTCTTGCTTCAAGTCTGAGACCCTTGGCAGAATCTAGTGCTGGGCAATTGGTTTACATGATTTTGCCACCGCTTCTACAAGATTTTCCCATTATATGATGTTTTTGAGCAAACAAGCAATTAAAGGCTATTCACAAGCATGTCATGTTTTCCCAGAAGTAAGAATTTATTTCTGGGGGGAAAAAACCCAGACTTATTTTGACACTTACAGGGAGGACATTTCTATTTACACAATTTTTGTGTGTTGGATTTAACTTGAGTTAAACAATGGACTGGTTCCTAGACTTAGCGCCCAAACTTATCCAACTTTGCAGCGCTGATGCAGCCATGCCAACGGGGCGTGTGCTGCATCCTGCACTGTAGGGGGGGGAGCAGTCACGGAGGCCTCCTCAATGTAAAGGGATGTTTGTCCCCTTGCCTCAGGTCTGCATTGCGGCTGCATCAGCGCTGACAAGTTGGATAGGATTGGGCCCTTAGACTGCAATCCTAAGCATGCTTACCTGGGGCAGAGGCATACCTAGGCCTCCCGGCGCCTGGAGGAAGGGGGCAGGGCCTAGGTGACGTGATGCGCCCAGCGCGTCACTGACCCCCCCGCCGCCAGTTTCCTCCCTATTTCGGAGCCATACAGGCTCCAGGGAGGGTGGGAAGGCCAAAACACCGCACCTGATGACACTGGTAAGTCCTCCTGCGCCTGGAGCCGCTGCTCCAAGCGCTCCGCGGTCTGCCTGCACCTGGAGCTGCTCCACACGCTCCACTCTCCTCCCACCACTGCCTGGGAGAAAGCCCCATTCAATACAGTGGGACTTACTTCTGAGTAAGCACACTTGGGATTGTGCTGTTAGCTGAACATCAAGCCTGTTTGTGATAGCAGAGGAATGTGTATGGGTAGATGGAAAGCCAGACAGGTGCAGTGCCTAGTGGGTTAGTGACCAGCACCACCCAGGGCTGGGGAGTCCAGACAGAAGGAGGCTTGGGAAAACTTCCCTCCCAGTAGGGAAGAGAACTGCAACAGGCAAGGGCATTCTTTAAATCAGCAGCAGAACAGGGCTGTCTTTGGGAGACATGGCAACTTGCTCCCTTCTGAATGAAGTGAGGCCAGGCAGGTAAAGCAGTAAAGCTACAGGAAGCTTATTGAGGGGCTGAAAAGCTAGGGACAGGAAAACACTCAGATAAAAATCTAGGCACTGATAATTCAACAAAAGAAAAAAAAGGTGAGAGGCAAAAATTTGCAAGGATATTAAGATGGAAGCGGCAAATAAAGCAAAACCTGCCATGAGAGAGAGAGAGAGAGAGAGAGAGAGAGAGAGAGAGAGCCCTGATCTGAAAGCTATATTGGTCAGTTGGGGAAGAAGGAGATGCTCAAACAATAGGGCAAATATGGCTACGGTCTTCAAATGAGTCGGGGATGCTGAGGTATCACAAAGGCCTCTGATGTGATAGAAAGGTTCAAAACAGTTGAAAAATAGGCAAAAATTGAGATTTTCACCATAGTATGCACATCCCCTCTGCTAGACCTATAAACTAACAGATACTGTGCAACCCTGTGCAAGTTTGACTGGCTCTGTGCCAGCCTAAGGAGTCACAAACGTGCCATAAAGCACGTCTGTGGCTCCTTTAGAGTAAGTGTGGTGCCGGTGCAGAGGCCAGCACTATTTACTAGGCCACAGAACCGAACCCATGCCAGCTACCACAAGTAAGTCCCATGCCGGTCGGAGGGTGGGCAGGGGTGGCAAGGGAGGGGAGCCATTGGCTGGCCTGGACTGGGAGGGTGCGTGTATATTGGCGGCGATATCCAGTGCCTTGTCACAGCCTGGGCCATCATACGGAGCTGGCATGCATCTGAGGAGGCCCATTGGGCCCCGGCCTGCCTACATTGGGGGAAGGGGATGAACATCTCCTTCTCCCAAGGTGTTCCTAGGCCATACTGTCGTGGCCCAGGAACTGCGCAGGATGCAGTGACTGGTCCCTTTAGGCCGACTGCACATACTTGCACATGATTGGGCTGATGTGTGAATGGTTAGAAATCCTGTGAATTAGACCTGTGCACATATGTTGAGATGTAGCAAGCTTTCATATCATATCTTACCTTATGCATATGGTGAGGGCCATATACCCCCCTCCTCTATGATGCAAATAGGATTGACATCCAGGTGAGTGTATAAATTAGCCGGGTGTTTCTCCATCTAGATTGATTGACCTTTAGTGATTGCTATAACCGGGTGAGGTGTGTACAAACCTCAGGATTCACTAATGCTTAGAGTTTTTCATAGGAACAGGCTATACAGTACATTTTACCAGGGATGTGGATTAAGTCTCTGACTCCAAGTCTCGAGTCGAGTCTCAAGTCTTTGCCACCTAGTACCGAGTCTTTGGTTGCGAGTTGCAAGTCCCTATCTATTTAATGGGGGAAATGGGTTTAAACATGAATAAATTTTGACTTCTTGTAAAAGACTTCAAGTCTTAAGTCGAGTCTTTCGAGTCTTTTACAATCTCCAAGTCAAGTCATTGACGCGACTTGAGTCTGACTTGAGTCCGAGTCAATAGACTCAAGTCTACATCACTGCATTTTACATGTGTTTGTTGTAACAGCGCAATCCTAGCACTGTGGTGGGCGGCGGAACGAGTGTTCCGCCGTCCGAAGCCATCGCAAAAGTGCCATAAGGCACTTTTTCGACGACTCACAAACAGGGAAGGCCGGTGCAAGGCTGGCCTTCCCTGCTCCATCGACAGAGCCCCCGCCACCAGACCCAGGTAAGGATCCAGCCGACGGGGGGGGGGGCGTTTCGGCAGGGGAGGGAGGGCGGCCATAGGCCCAGTCGGCACAGGAGGGGGTGGGGGATGGCCTCTGCCGAATCCTGACCCCCGCTGCGTGGCTGGGCTGTTACACGGCCTCCTCTGACTTCCACCAGCTATATCGCTGGTGGAAATTCGAGGAGGCCTATTGGCCCCAGCGCCATTTACACTCGGGGAAGGGAACAAGCGTCCCCTTCCCCGAGTAGACCTCTGGCTGAGTGGGAGCCTGCCCATGACAGTGCTCAGGATCTGATGGGCGGCCTGGGCGGATCTTTAGGCAGGATTGGGCTGCCCAACGTGTAACATGTGTATGTGGCAAATGTGTGTTTCCAGCGCATGCCAATACATGTGCCAGCAAGTAAGGCTTAGCACAATGGCAGAAACACCTCCACTGCCTCGTAACGTGTGAAATGTTTGTTTAATAGGACCACTGTAGACTTTTCGCTTGCTATCTTTGAATAATCGCTTCTATGTACTTCAAGTATCTTTTTGTTCTTGCTAAAAAAAAAAAAAGCAAAGAAATTATAAAAAATAGTTTTCCCCCTTTTATCGCATTTTGTGAGAACAGATGGATGTTGAAAGCATGTTAAGGGCTAACTAATCTACCATGTGATTTTGAGAATGCTCGTTAAGATTAAATTAAAGCCCTGTTCTCAGTGACTAAATTTAAAGAAAAACAACCAAGGATATATAAACAAAGTCTGTGCAAACTTGTTCGTATATTCTATCATCTCTTTGAAAATAAGATTTTTTTAAAAGCCTTGAAAGCAAGCTTAAAACTAGAAACAGTGGCTCTAATCCACAGTAGTAATGACAAAAGCAAAAGTGGAAAGTGATCTGTTCCTGCTTTATTCATTCAGTGTTAAAACAAAAATCAGAACACTGCTTATCCTTGGCCAGTGTTGTGCAGTAGACAGAGTACGGTTTGACAAACTAGAGTGAAATCCCTGCTTATGCAGATCGCTATACATACTGCACAATGTGTATGTGTAGGCTCAGTGCATGAGATTTAGAACTCTGCAAACAGGTCTGCAACCACCAAATCAAGAGGGGCAAACAGCTGCTCAGCTTTTCACCTGCAGCCAGGCTATTCGCTCGCACCCACCTTCATGTGGACCAGATAATGCATTATTAGCACAAAACATTGCGCTATTAGGAAAATGCAGCTGATGAATCCATTAATTGTTCCTCTGAAGAAGCCCTGAAGTCCATTTCACCCACATTGTTCAAGCCGGCCTCCTCCTCATTGATGGGCATGCAGGGCTTGTACATGATGAAAAGACAGTATTGTGGAGGAAGGGAGAGGGAGGTAATAACTGGTTAGGCCAAGAGATTGGTTGCAACTAGACAAGCAGCTGCCTTTGACCGGGGGTGGGTGGGTGGGTGGGTTGGGGCTTAGAATGGTTCAGATTCTATGGATTCAAACTGTGAGCCAAACCTCTAAACCAGTTTTCTTTGGGGTAGCAAAATGACAGTCCCTAAACATAGACTCATCTGCTAGTGCCAGAAGAGCTCTGATCACTAAAGAATTAAAATACAGCCTGTGTCTCTGAGTGGTTGTGAGGTTTGTAACCAGATGCTGAGTGCCTTCTGGGCAGGGCCTTGAGCTGGATTGGGACAGAGAAACACAGCCTTGCAAGCGTATCTGAATTTGCATGTGCTCCTGGGTGATAAACAAGCCATTTGCTTACAGTGAAGAATGCAAAGCAGAGCTGACGATTTCATTTCCAGGTCTTTAATCTGTAAAGAAGGAATAAGGAAGATATTGGCAGCGGAAAACGCCTCTACAGTAGATCTATTCATGTATGCCAGGGCAAACTAAAAGCTGTTTTTGCCTTGTGGGTAGTAAGACAACATTTCCCAGAAAATAAAAATGTCCAAAATGTTGATTCAAACATCAGGACCATCTTTTTTCCTGACTACTGGAGCGTGCAACTAGCAAAACAATTTCTATGAATTCTGCTTTTTAAAATAAATCTAATCTTCAGATAGAAAGGTTCTTTGGAGATTTTGAAAACAGTTCCTATTTATAAAGATTATTTACAAGGGAGTAGAGGCTTCCTGACAGTCTGGATAAAGTTTGTTGTCTCAAGGTTTACATTGTACATGGTTGGTTTTCTTTTCTCTCTGTCCCTCCCGCTCAGTGGGATTTAGTTCTGAGTAAATATGCTTAGGATTAGGGTTCTTCTCCCACTCTTTCTTGTTGCTGTACTAGTTATACAGCCAAACATTTTACTTGCCATCAGTCAAACCGCTGACCTCCAGAGACCACACGAGCCACCACATTCTGTACTAATTGCAGTTTCCAAACCGTCTTCAAGGGTAGCCCTACATAGAGCACATTACAATAGTCTAATCTTGATGTCACCATGGTATGGATCACCATAGCCAGGTCAGAACAATCCAGGTACAGCTGGTCCACCAGCTGAAGCTGGCAAAGACTCCTCTGGCCATAGCCAGAATCCAGAATAAATTGCAAATCTAGGAGAACCCCCAAGCTGTGGCCCTGCTCCTTAACATAAGAAGAGCCCTGCTGGATCAGGCCAAAGGCCCATCTAATCCAGCTTCCTGTATCTCACAGTGGCCCACCAAATGCCTCAGGGAATGCAACCCCATTCAGAGCAGGACCATGATCCAGTACCCGTATTGTGGATTTCCAAACAAGGAGAACCTCTGTCTTGTCTGGATTTAATCTCAGCTTGTTCACCTTCATCCAGATCCCAACCACCTCCAGGCATATTGAAAGGGATCCAGATAATCCACTTCATCCAAGATCCTCTGGAGCTGAGATGCCACCACCCACTCCACCACCTTGCCCAGAAACAGGAGGTTTGAGACTGGCCAGTAATTATCTAACATGGTAGAATCCAGGGAGGGCTTTTTCAGGACGGCTTTTTCAGTACTGCCAGATACATGTCGATTTCATACGACATCATACCATTCAAGCCTGTACGGTACCTGCTCCGATTAGCTGGTATCTACCATTTCCTGAATTTGAAATGACTTATGGCAAATTGGGAAAGGATTACCTGGCCACAAATGAAACAAAGCAAAAGTATTTCAAGAGAGAGAAGAACTGATCCAGACATTCTCACTCAGGTATACATCAGGAAACAAATATGTTTGTCTAACAGCCCAATCTGAACTGGGCTGTCCGCTGGCGGAACATGCATTCCACCAGTAGAAGTGCTGCTGTGGCAGCAGAAGTAGCTGGTGGCCACTTGCGCAGGCTGGCAGAGAGGCTTCCCACTGCCAGTGCTAGTAAGTTAGTGGCAGGAGCAGGCAATGGGAGGAATGGGGTGGAGATGGAGTAGAACGGGGGAGTGTCTGGGTGGGGAGGGAGGTGGATGGGAGGCAGAACAGGGGAGGGAGGGGTGGATTCTGGAGGCACCAGTATGCACCAGGATCCTAACCCCATTTCTTTCCCGTTCCCTCTCCCTTACTCTCCTCGGTCAGTGGCGTCATTGGAGCGTGGCGGGGGCGGAACGCCAGGGGGTGACGCGCGCAAAGGGGTGACGTGCGCACCCCCGCGTGTCACCGTCCCAACTCCGGACGCTCCAAGGCCAGCTCCCCCGGCCTCAGAGCCTCCGGAGTCCGGAGGCTCCGAGGCCGGGGAGCCAGCCTCGGAGCGTCCGACCCCGCCGGCGCTCCAGGGCCTTCTGAAGGCCCGATGGTTCAAAACGTAAGGTTTTACGTTTTTCGCGCATGCGCAGTACTTTTCTGAGGGCAAATGGGCAGCCCTTTGCCCTCAGAAAATGTACTGTGCATTCGCGAAAAACGTAAAACTTTACGTTTTGAACCATCGGGCCTTCACAAGGTCCTGGAGCGCCGGCGGGGCCGGACGCTCCGAGGCCGGCTCCCCGGCCTCGAGTTCGGCTGGGGGTTGTCACCCTAGGGCAAGGGGGTGACGCGCACCCCCCCGCTCTAGGGTGACGCACGTCTAGTGACGCTAGTGTCCTCGGTTCTGCACTAACAAAATAGCTGGTGCAGATCCAAGGAGAATTGGGATAGTGGAGGCTTATCCCAAAGTAAGGAAAAGAAAATTCCCTTAACTTGAGGAGATTTCTGGACTCCCCCCCCCCCACCTTGCTGGATGTAGCACACACTACATTGGCGCAGCTGCATTGGCAGTGAGGATTTGATTTAGTTAGGATTGGGCTGTTAGACTGCAATCCTATGCACACTATCCTGGGAGTAATCTCTATTGAATGCAATGGGAATTACTTCTGAGTAGACATGTGTAGGATTGTGCCTTAAGAGACTTAAGATCCTTCATGCTTTTAATTTTCCCCACAACTGGTCAACAAGCACAGAGGCGTCACTGCCTCTATTGGCGCCCGAAGCAAGGGGGTTGGCGCCCCTATAAGTAAAGAGCGTGGGAGGGGGGCGGCGCACTCCAGAGGGGGGGCGGCGCGCTCCGGAGGGGGGAGGCGGTGCGCTCCGGGAGGAGGCAACCCTCCCGGGCACCCCCCCCCTCAATCGGGAGAGCCGGCTCGGGGACGTCTTCCCCGGCCAGCTGCCCGGGGCCTTCTAAGGAAGACCTGCTTTTTGCGCATGCTCAGACTGTTACTGAGGGAAAAGGGCTGCCCTTTTCCCTCAGTAACAGTCTGAGCATGCGCAAAAAGAATGGTATAAATACCGTTCTCGCAGCGGGCCTTCCCTAGAAGGCCCCGGGCAGCCGGCCGGGGAAGACGTCCCCGAGTCGGCTCTCCCGATTGAGGGGGCCGGCCCGAGTCTCCGAGTCGGACTTGAGTCTCCGAGTCGGACTAGGACTCAAGTCGGACTCGGACTCGAGTCTCCGAGTCCGACTCAGAGACTCGAGTCCGAGTCCGATTCACGGGCGGAGCAGCGGGGCGCCCTTCGGGAGATGGCGCCCGGAGCCAGTGCTCCGCTTGCTCCACCCTAGTTTCGCCTCTGAACAAGCAGTGCCATTACCTGCCATTGTCAGTCAGTCCGTGCTCCAGGGAAACACTCATTTTTCAAAAGAGCTTTTCAACTGCTTACAGGCCTCTACAACTCACCACAGAGTAAGAAGCCCGATAATCCAAATATAGACTTGGCACGATCCAAAGAGCTGAACCAAGTTGAAATTGGAAAAGCAAATTCAAGTCTAAACAAATGGAAGCCTCTATATTTTGGAAATTTATGTTCAACTATTTTTTTAAAATGTCTCTTCCTCAGAAGATGGTTTATCACTTATCTCCCTCAGTTCAAAGTCAGTTCCAGAGGGATTGCTGTGGATCCAAATCATCCAAGACATACAAATTTGTTTAGAGGTTGGACTAGCTATCATTGCCCTTTTGCCCTCTGTGGAATCTGTTTACTGATATTTGTTTTACAGTAGTATTTTCAGGGTTTATAACTATCATCTCCTTTCATTTTTGAGTGGATGAAACGGCATATGCAGTCTTATATAAATGAAGCAGATATTTTGTGGTCTTTTCTCCTATATTTATCTATCTTTCACATTTATATAGCGTTCAAACCACTTCAGTTGCATGATATCGTTAACCATTACAGTATCCCTATTAAGATAGTTAAGTAATTTTATCCTCACAGCGAAGATAGGGGTGGGGAGGAATAAGGCTGAGATAGAGAGATCATGGCTTTCCTTGGACCTAGTTCTTCCTGAGCTGGTTGGGGATTAGGATTTCGAAACAGGTTGCGAAATTGTGCTCATAAAAAAGGATTAAAAAAATTAATGAGCAAGTGATCTGCCTATGAAGAGAAAAAAAACAAGTAATTAAACCCCCTCCCCTTGCAGGGTGCTGGAACTGGATTAAGGTTCAATTCCACAGCCACTGAAAGTGAAAGGAAGCAATTAATTCACTGCTTTAAAAAAAGGACAAGGAGGAAGATACTAATTAAAGGGTCAGTAGGTAACAGTGTTTTGTGCACCTTGGCGTTGAGTCATGCCAGCCACATGACCACAGAAGCATCTTCGGTCAGCGCTGGCTCTTCGGCTTTAAAAGATGAGCACTGCCCCTAGAGTCGATAATGACTAGCTTTCGAGCGAGGGGAACCTTTACCTTTAGACCTGATAAACCTCAGTAGTATTTTTCAGTCCACACTGAATAGGCTGGCACTGCTGCTTCATTTTTGGAAACATCAAAAATGAAAAAAGATGGGAGGACAACATGAAAAATGTTGGAATACAACAAACTGGTAATGATGTCATGTGGATTCTTGGTAAAATCTGAGTGAACAAATAAGGTTCATTCCAGAATAAATGGCAAGTATAAAAGGAAGCAGTATTTCTCAGTTACTTCTGTTAAATGAACACTAGCCTGGAATTCAACTAAATAACTGGCGGAAGTAGAGGAGGCAATGTAACGGCCTAGCCGGCCCGGCGGGGACAGGGATATGTCCGACGCCATCCCCTGCCCATTCTCGGGCCGGCTACACCAATGGTCCCCCTCCCTCGCCCACCGAAACACCCCTGCCTGATCCTTACCTACCTTCTCCAGTGGCCACTCGGGCGTTCCGGGGATGGAGCGAGGGAGACCGGCCTCTGCGCCGGCCTCCCTTGATCCAGAGTAGTCGCGAACGTGCTTTACGATATGTTTACGACTGCTTCCGGCGACGGAATGCTCGTTCCGTCGCCAGTGCATTCCTCAGGATTGTGCTCTCAATCATGTCGCCTCTCAGGTGCTTTCTTTCTAGGCTGAAGAGCCCCAAACATTGTAGCCTTTCCTTGTAAGGGAGGTGTGCTTACAATCCGAGGTTTGCTCACCACAAAAAGCATTGTGTGCTTTTGTGCTCACCACAAAAAGCATTGTGTACTTAGACAAAAAGAACAGGGAAGGAATAGTTAAAACTCTTTAGCTGCAGTATCCTCCCCCCTGGGTTTTACAGCTAAAGCATCAATGTGGCGACTCTACTTCAGAGGTAATCACAACAAGCATGGCTGTTGCACCATTTCCATTTGTTCCATGGAGCAGGACTTCATTGAAAAGAAATGGAGTTTACACAGAAGCAACACACTGTGAGGGGCACCATCAATTTGAGTGTGTGGTTCCTCACCTTTCTTTTATTGAGTTTATTGTTCCTCACCCTTCTCAGCTTGACTGTTCCTACCAATAAAATGTATATTGTGGCATTTTCTACTTCCTACAGCTCTAGATCATTATTTTATACACAGGAGAATTTCATCAAATAAAACGTGAAATAGGAGCTGCCGAGAGGAAGCAAAGAAAGTCATGCCTGCAGTCAATCTAAGTCCCAGTCCCAGTCCATAACAGCTGTTTCCCTCGTGTGAGAAAAGTCTCAGGTCAGTCAGTCCAAAGGATATTGGAGTTTATACTTTCAATTTCCCCTATCAATGAAAGAGTTCTTTTAAAGAGACACGGGTAGCTAAGCATCAATAAGCAATTCTGCACACCCAAGAATGTCTTGGCTGTCGCATTACATCCATTACAGCGCAATCCTATCCAACTTACACCACCGGTGTAACTAGTGGTGCAGCGAGAACGGGAGATCCCAGAATGGAAAGGGGATTCAAATCCCCTTTGAATCCCCCTTTCAAATCCCCTTTGGAGGGGATTTGAATCCCCTTTCTGTTCTGGGGCCTCCCATTCTCGCTGCACCGCTGGTTACACCAGTGGTGTAAGTTGGATAGGATTGCGCTGTTAGATGGGCAATGAACTGCATCCAGGGACGAAGATTCTGCTTCAAAACTGAAAGTGAGTTCATTCCAGCAAAACACTAAGACATTGGTAAGGATTTTCCAAACTAGATGTGGGAACAAATTGTTTTGCTTATGTCGGTACTTCAGATTACTAATGATTCAATTGTGCAATTACCAGGACCTTGAATTCAACCATTTTCAGAAGGATAGCTGTGTTGGTTTGTTGTAGCAAAATCAACCAAGAGTCTTGTAGCATAAACTACATTTCAGCATACTTCAAGAACCACAGTCCACGTCATTGGATGCATGAAGTGGATTGCAGTCCATGAAAGCTTATGCTAAAATAAGTCTTCTTGGCTGAATTCAATAAGGGTATGCATGAAAACCGGAAAGTCCATAATTCAAATTTTGTCTCAACCATGAATGTATTAGGGCAGGGGTTCTCAACCTTTTGAGACCTGAGTACCCCCTATCACGGTCCAATTTTCTGAAGTACCCCCTGCTAATTAATTGGATTAATCAGTTAATTAATCAGGTAATTAATCATCAAATAAAAAAGTACTAAAACAATTTTAAATATGAAAAAATGTCTTATTTAACTCTGTGTGTGTGTGTGTGTGTGTGTGTTTGTGTGTGTGTGTGTGTGTGTGTGTGAGAGAGAGAGAGAGAGAGAGAGAGAGAGAGAGAGAGAGAGAGAGAGAGAGATGAAAGGATCTTTTTTTCTCCAAATCACATTTTCCAAAATCAGCTCCTCCCTCCCCCACCCCACCAAAATACATTTTCCAAAGTACAAAAATAAGCCCAAAACCAAAATCAGAGAGACAGAAGGGCACCGAACATAATTAAAATTTAAAATCCATGTTAATTAACACTTAATTAGCTGCTGATGGGGCAGATAAGGGGCAGGGCTTGGCGTACCCCCAGCAAGAGGTCTGCGTACCCCTAGGGGTACCCCTACCACAGGTTGAGAACCTCTGCATTAGGGTGTCTAAGGCAAGCTACTATCTCTCAGTCTCATCCATGTACAGGTGGGCCCCCATATCCGCTGGGGATATGTTCCAGGCCCCTCCGTGGATACTTGAAACCCTGGATAAGAGCGAACACCCCCTCCATGGTTTCCTGAGGGCCCCCCCCACCCTGCCTCCCCTGCAGGCAGGCATGCTTTCCCCCCCCCCTCTTATTTTTCTTTCAGCAAGCTTTGTTTCTTCCTTAAAACAAACAGAGAAGCAGCCTCCATTGCAGGCAAGTAGAACGAGACTAAGTCCTAGAGAGGCTCTGCAAGGTTTCTGTTAACCTTGCAGAGCCTCCTTAGTACTTAGTCTCGTTCTATTTGCCTGGAATAAGCAGCCAGAGGCTGCTTCTCCTGTTTCTTTAAGGAAGAAATGAAGCTTTCTGGGAAAAAAGTAAAAGCATGGGGGGGGTCCCCACGATCCGTGGATAACTGAAACCGTGGATAGCGAATCAGTGGATATGGGGGCCCACCTATACAGCAAATCCTCACTTAAAGTCATTTCATTATAAGTTGTTTCATCTTAAAGTTGTCAAGAAAAAAAAATCGATTCCTAGCCAGGGCCACTGTCTGAGTTCTCCCCATGTCTGCGTGGGTTTTCTCCATCCCAGACAGCTCACATTTATTTTAATTAGAAGTGTTTGGGGTCCTTATTTAGACGTTTGGTGATGTTTTTGTGACTAGAAATATGTCATAAACTCTTGTTTACGTATATCAATTAGCCTACAGTGAAATTGGTTTCGTTATAAGTCGTTTCACTTAAAGTTGCAGTTTCCACGAATCTATCATCAACTTTAAGTGAGGACTTGCTGTATACAAAATATCCAACCCTGTGGAGAGGGCTCATAGCTTAGTGGTAGAGTGGTTGTTGAACTTCTATAAAACCCAGGTTGCTTGTTTATTTTATTAAATGTATAGTTCACCTTGCTTCCATGATGGAACTCAAAGTTCCCATATGACTAGAGTCAGGTCTGCTTAGCGTCAGCAAGGCTGCTACCTCATGTATCTTCCATTCATGATCCGGACCCAGTTTAACAATCTTAAGGGGAAAACTAGTGTCATAGCTACAGACAATACTGTGCTACATGGACCAATGGTCAGAATCAAAATAAGGCAGCTTCATGTCTTTCCCTAGTATTAAACAAGAAAGGTAACATAACTGATTGACCAACGTGGTTAGTATGCAAGTTTCTGAGTTACACAGAACTGTCCATCAGCCAGAATGAAAATCAGCAATAATCAGATTACACATCTCTAGATTGATTTTGTCTCTGTTCATTTCATAGTACTGTACACACTTTCCACTGAAAATACGCTTGTCAGAAAGTGTTCTCTAATCCAGAAGCTCAACACATTAACACCACACAAAGATATACTGTATTCTGTCTGGCAAACTTTACCAGACAAGCTGGAATGCAATCTGGAAACATTTACTGGATTCTGAAATGGAAATGCCAACCACCATATTTCATTCAATGGGAGACAACTTTCAACTAACCACGTTTGTAAAATGCGCATATCATAGCTGCAGTCATATAGATGGAGTTAGTACTGGGGGAAAAGGAACATCTTTTAACTCATGTGGGGTCCAGACAGAACGTGTCTCAAATAAATTGTCTTTTTTTAAAAATAAAAGAAAGACATAAATCAGGTTGTGCTCTTATAGCTTAATTTAAAGAAATAAGAAATGGAAACAATTTAGTAGCACTATTCAAAGAGAAAAGGAGATGATTCACTTTGATTTGTCTTCCTGATCTAGGTAGATTATATCCTGTTCTGAAAGTAGTCACGGGTTTTTGATCTCTCTGCCCATGCCTTAGGTTCAATTCATGGGGCATCTAAACTGGGCATATCTGTGATGGACATATCTGACTCTGGACACCTGTGAAAGGTTAAGGTGTCTTTCTAGTGACAGGGATATAAGGCAATCACTTGTTCTATAATACCCACGGGACTGTCAGTGTCTAGTTTTGTGGGAGAGTCTTTGTGAAGAGAGGACGGAGTATAGCTGCTGCTGCTGTGCATGGCGCTGCCCATGCCTCAAGGTGGGCTGTAGTGCCAATGTTACTGCTAAGCTGTTGCAATGTCCAAGCAACATCTGTCATCATATCCTAAGAAGGGTTCCCTCTAATTTTCTCCACCAGTGTGCAGCGGAACCCTACCCTGGCTGCATGACGGCAGCTCCTGAGCACCATCATCGCTGACTTCCGGGAAGTCGAGCTCCAAGCTGCATGGGCCTCAGTTTACGGCTGCACAGCTTAGCAGGAACAAGGATCCTAAGCCTGTCAAGCACAAAGGGGGAAAGTAAACAGGAGCCTGAACAACTCCATGGTGGAACGTCACACTCACCTTTTGCATGACTGGCCAGAAACTTCCAGAGCAGTGGCTAAAGAAGAAACGGGGGAGGTCTGAGGCCCACACTTGCCAGTCCACGCAGCTGCTCTTTAACCATTCATCCACAGCAGGAGACTGTTGCAAAGAGCACCTCACATGGGACATTTAGCATCCTGCTACACTACAAAGAAGCACACCTGGTTGCATGATTAGCACATGGACCAATCCGTGGGAACACTGCAGGGACCAGTTATTGGGCTTGCATGTGACACAGGGCCCATATTGCAGCAACCCACTCATTTAGCGCCCCCCCCACTGCATCATTGCTGGAACCTGTCACACAGTAGCCCCACATAGCTGTAATGATGTTGGCCTCCCTCTCCTCCCCAACTGTCTGCCTTATACATCATGACAGCAGAGAGGCTTGTGACCAATGAGGGGTTTCTCCCTAGTGGAGCCCAACAAGTCAGAGAGGCTCTGAGCCCTGCTAGCAAAGAAGTCTCCTTCCTGTGAACAGTTCCACCCGGAGATCCACTGAAGTAAGAAACAAATAGGATGGGGAGAAGGGATCTCTATCTGCTAACAAAGTGACAGTAAGTCTGATCAAGTCAAAGCTTTTATTGCACAGTGTCAAAGATGGAACAGCATCTGAAAAAGAGACATCTCTTCTTTGCAAGTTGTCTGACACACAGCAAAACAGCAGCTGTCAATGAAGTCTGGCTACACCAGGTATATCAATGTGTGTCGTGGAGTTTGCAAAGTGACAGAGGCCTGTCTGGAACAAGTAGGTCAGCAACCCGCAGAGAAACAGCTGGGATCACACTGGTCTCTGCTGCCAGGCATGCTGTGGGCTTCCCTTGTGGTCTGTTTTGACTGGACACGTGGAGGGAAGCTCCACAAGAATGTATGCCAGTGCCGCTAAGTAGGAAAGACACTACCAGGTCCAGGAGGCAGCCAGCATGGCTCATCATGAGTAGAGTCAAGAAAGCTAGAAAAGGCAAGGAGGCTTCCTTCTGAAAACAGGAGTCTTGCCCATATGAGAAGAGCAAAAAGGAACAACACACAAACTCCAGCAAAAGCAATGTAAGCAGACAATAAGCCATGCAAAAAGAGAATATGAAGAGTGTGTGGCTAGAAACAGCAAGTAGTAGGTACTTCTTCAAACAGTGCAAAATTAGACCATGGAATTTGTTGCCACAAGATGTAGTGACGGTCACTAACTTGGATGGCTTTCAAAGGTGATTGGACCAAGTCATGGAGGATAAATCTATCAATGACTACCGGTCATGATGTCTATGTGTTAGAGGTCTAGGTTCAGTGGCAGGGGCAACCCTCCCTGCAGCCTAAATCTCCCCAATTATGCTGCCCCTGCCTATGCATGTGCCCGCCCCCCAGTGTATAAGGAGAGGGGATAGGCAGGTGAGCAAGGGAGCAGCCAAACATATGGGTGGGGTGGATGAGCAAGCAAGTGAAAAGAGTAAGGGTTGGGTGAGCAAGTCGGGTGAGCAAGGGGCGAGAGAGCAGTGTAGGGCGGGAGTGGGGTGAGTGAGGAGCGAGTGAGCAAGCGCCCACTGACTCCCATGGATAAGGGTGGGGTTTCTTCTCATTTCTGCCCACATCTTGTCCAACTCCTGTGCACATCTCCACCCCCTTTTGGGGTTGAAGCCAATTGTAATTGCACCAATGGGGAAGGTATGTTGGTGTAGTGTTGTGCCAACTTCCATGGTACATCTGCTAGTGGAACTAGGGCTACAGTGGCAGGGCTTTGCTCCCACTGGTGCAGCTGTAGTTGCACCAGCACCTGAAGGTATACACCATATTATATGCAACTCAGAACAATGTTTCTGAGGTACAGGATTGGGCTGCCTGGCATGTGCTTCAGTCCTATGCATGATTATTCGGGAATAAGTTCCAATGAATTCAATGTAACTAACTTCTGAGTAAACATGAAAAGGAATGAGTTGTATATATCTTCCAAGGATATCAACGGGATTAGGGATGCTTAACTGTGGCTGAATCATACCCAACTCCTTTGGCTTCAAGGGGCCATTTTTGACGTAAATAGTGTGTGTGTGTGTGTGTGTGTGTGTGTGTGTGTGTGTGTGTGTGTGTGTGTGTGTGTGTGTGTGTACACTCATGGAGATTATGAAATTCATGTCCAGAATGTACTCAAATGTACAAAGAATTTAAAAAATGTGCTCTAAGGAAACTTACATGAAGTAGCAAAGAAGAAGAAATGCCCCAGGAAGAAACGGAGAAGGAACAATCAGAAGAGCATCAGGTTGTTCCCCAGAGGAAAGGGCTCATGAGAATAAAATGTTCCTACCCTAGAGGTTTTTTGCCTAGACACTCATATAATTTATCAATTATAAATTCAAATTTATAATTGAATTTATAAATATATAAATCTAAAGACACATCACATGTTTTCAGTGGATCTTATGAATTCAGTCCTGATTACTAAGGGACAAAATCAAAACATCTCTACCAAGCATGCTAGCATTCTGTTATTGTTGCTTATGGTGTTGGATATTATTTTATTTCTTTATAGCCCAATCCTGTGTAGGATACGGCACCCGGCCTAAAGGATAAGAGACTGGCTGCGCAATCCGACTTAACTTTTGTGCCGGTTTAACCAGCAGCGCAGCGAAAATGGGAGGCCCCAGAACGGAAAAGGGATTCAAATCCCCTTTGAATTCCCCTTTTGGAGGGGATTTGAATCCCTTTTTCATTCTGGGGCCTCCCATTCTTGCTGCGCCGCTGGTTAAACTGGCACAAAAGTTAAGTCGGATTGCGCTGTGGGTGGGGTGGGGGAGGAGCTGAATTTGGGAAGTGGGAGAGGGAAAAGATGACTTGGAGAAAAAAAAGATTCTGGCATGTGGCTTTTTGCACTAATATGAGATCAAGGTCTCTGTTTGTTTGGTTTTTTTCCTTCTCTCCCATCTGTGCAGTGTATTTTTTGTAGCTGAGAAAATGCAATCCCCCCTTCTGTCTCTCTGATTTTGTGTTGGGCCTCTCTCTCTCTCTCTCTCTCTCTCTCTTTCTTTCTCACACACACACACACACACACACACACACACACACAGAGAGAGAGAGAGAGAGAGAGAGAGAGAGAGAGAGAGAGAGAGAGAGTTAAATAAGACATTTTTCACATTTAAAATTGTTTTAATACTTTTTTATTTTTAAACGATTAATTAGCTAATTGATTAATCCAATTAATTAGCAATTAATTAGCAGGGGGTACTTCAGAAAATGGGACCGTGATAGGAGGTACTGGGGCCTCCAAAGGTTGAGAACCCCTGGTTCATTGTATGTAATTTATGTTGTCAGCCACCTTGAGAATCTCTTACGGGACCAAAAGGTAGACTATAAATATTTTAAATGAATACATCTTCATAAGAATCGTTTGAGATAGATTATGAATGTTCCCTCTTACAGAAGTCTAATCGAGGCTTAGAAAGTGTCATTTGCTTCACAGCACCCAGAGAAAGTATTATTATAGCAGTTCATCTATGGTCACTGTGTGATCAAGTTGTTGGATTTTATTTAACGGTTATTTAAAAAAATCTCAACTGGGTTGTTTATACATTGCAAACATTTAGCTCTGCTGAAACGTTACTGTTCTGCAATCAGCTGGAAGCAGAACTGACACAGCACTCAGTATAGAGCTGTGTTATCCACCAATGCCAGCCCAGAGCCAAGGTCCTTCTATAACAGCCCTTTTCTATCTCCCCTCAATCATTCAGTGAGTGAAAGGAAGACGCAGGCCCATTTTTGCTGCCCATGAACCCTGGCATTAGTATGAAAGGAGCCTACATATATGCAGGTATACACACATAGAGCTCCTCTATGCAATCCACAGTACCGACTGCATCTTCATCAGAGAGCATGGTCAGCAGTTTGTTCACTGATCATGGAAGGGGAACTTGTGAAAAGGACCTACTCAGAAGTAAGTCCCCATTCAACAAAGCCCCCTACAATATTTTTTAGAAGCTTCCTCCTTGTGGTTTCTGTCACTTATTGCTTCCTGTTCAGTGTGGTTGCAGCATTACTAATGAATTATCCCTCAATAGTCAGTTCCTGTTCCCTGAGGGCTTGCATGCACATGAATCTCCCTTTTGAATCAGATTGCAGAGATACTAATGGGTGCACTATGGGTTTAGGGAGAGAAATCCTGCATCTAGCATCCAGCATGTGGTTGAGCCTATGATGAGTTGACTCTCTCTCTCTCTCTCTCTCTCTCTCTCTCTCTCTCTCTCTCTCTCTCTCTCTCTCTCACACACACACACACACACACACACACACACACACACACACACTTTATATACATACTGATTGATGATGATAATAAAGAAAAGCACTGTGATTGTGAAAAGTACCTTTCCTTCAAATTACCATAGGGTCCAACAATAGGGGGCAGCAGGGGTTGAGCTACTTGCCACCCCTCACCCCCTGTCTTATGCCACCTATCACTGTGCATCTCTATGGTGAAAGCCATCTATGCCTTGCATTAAAAATCAGAGTGGCAACCAGTTCAATTTTAGACTAGATGTGCCAGTAAGGACTACTTTGGGACTGAACTCCCTTGCCTCCCATCCCTCCCTCTCTTCCATTTTCCTTCCAAAAAATTCCACATTCTTTGAAAACCAAAGCAGAATAAATTATGTACAATGTGATTACCCTGAGTGCAGTGTATTTAGTTTCTTTGTGGAGGGGTGTTTTTTGGGGGGTTGTTTTTTGTTTTTAATTAAAGATCATTGAATGCCAGACAGACATCTTGAGCTATGAGAAAAGCACATGTTTGAATATTAATGTTGGGCAGAGAGAGTTACATTCCAGTTCTACATTCAATTAAGTTAAATGAAAATTAGACTTCCTTGGGGCAAGAACCATAATGAAATAATTGAAGGTGAATTCCTACAAGATGGGCTGGAAATAAAAATCTATTAATTCAGATGTGGTCATAATGAGGCAACTTTAACAAAATTAATTCATCTTTCCGTGAAATTCTTTTTGCGAATCTTTCTTGGATGGTTATTTGCCATTTCATGGAGATCTAATTTATGGCTTTATTTATAAGGTTTTTTCTTTCTTTCTTTTTGTTCATAAGATTACATAAAGTATAATAAAATTATGTTGGAGCAGAATATTGTGACTCAAACCCAATTAAAATTTATACTTAGGACTGGGAGCTAAACAACTCTAAAGTTTCAATTTTGTTGTAAAGGTTTTATGTTTAGAAGACTTCAAAGTGGAGAACCTTGTAAATGCAAATTAGACATTCTAGAGGGGCACTGTTCATATTAATAAGGTACAAGATGTTAACTCTGGAAAGTAGCACTATTTAGAAAAGGAGGGAGAATAAAATAACATTTCATATTCATATGTTATGCAGAGGCAAATCCAGGTTTCTCACTGTGTATACTTTCACTACTAGAGAGTTTCAGCCAATCACTTGTAGGATAAGCATGTTTGCCACTAGCGTCACTACAGGGGGGGCGGAGCTGTAAGTGCTGCTGAAATCGGAGCCTCCCTTACACAGAGGAACGAAGCAGCCCCGCCCCCTCACCTTTGGAGCCTTTCAGGGAAGCGAAAGTAACGCGCTGCACGTTGCTTTCGCTTCCCTGAAAGGCTCCGAAGGTGAGGGGGCGGGGCTGCTTCGTTCCTCTGTGTAAGGGAGGCTCCGATTTCAGCAGCACTTACAGCTCCGCCCCCCCGTAGTGACGCCAGTGATGTTTGCAGTATGTTTGTCACATATATACAGTACTTTTTTTAAAGATATACACAAAAAACATTTTAGGTGCACACCATAAATGAGATTGTGCCCATCCACTTAGCCTGTCAAGAAAGACACTGCTTCATTTCCCTCCATCATCACATGTACAGCTAATAGGGACACAGAAGAGGGCCTCTTCTGTTTTGGTGTTCAACTGTGGAACTCCCTGCCCCATCAAAAGTTTTGTCTGCCCCCTCACTAAAAGTAATAGAGTGAAAACTGATCTGTCCTAGGCTAGCAGGCCTTTGACCTAGCTGGCTTATGAATTGTTATCCCCTTATCTTTCTACATTTTTAATCCCCTTTTACTGTTTTGATAGTATATGATTATTTTTAAATGTTTGCAAAGTTTTTGCAAAGTTTTTGCAAAGTTAACCAGCTTGAGCACTTTAGAAATGAGATATATATACACATATATACCTTTTGCCTTACGTCTGACTGGAAAGGTGGGATATAAGTCATTAAAAGTAAGAAAATAAATAGCCCTAGGCAGGTCCCAATCTTAGGCAGAGCACACATCATGACTTCAAAGCCCGTCAGAGGAGGTGTGTGCCCCATTTGCACTTCACTCAGATGGTACAGGGTGCACCCACACAGCCGTCATTAGTGATGGCACTGCATAGTAAGAACACTTCAGGTACCTTATTCACTTCCTTTACGTGAGGAAACCACTCCCATTCCTCATCAAGTTTGAATTCAACAGAATTGATTCATTCAGTGTTGATTCAACAGTATCAACGTTTCGGCTCTGCAAAGACTGGGACACACTTACCAGGGATGTGGATCGAGTCTCTGGGTCCAAGTCTCAAGTCAAGTCCCATGTCTTTGCCCCCAAGTCCCGAGTCTTTGGTTGCGAGTTGCATGTCCCTATCTATTTAATGGGGAAAACGGGTTTAAACCTGAATAAAATTTGACTTGTAAAAGACTCCAAGTCTCGAGTAGAGTCTTTCAAGTCTTTTACAATCTCCAGGTCAAGTCCGAGTCAAGACATTGATGCAATTTGAGTCCGACTCGAGTCCGAGTCAATAGAGTCTACATCACTGACACTTACTGCTGCCTGTTGCATTTCCTTGCCTATTGGCTGTACAGAGTAATTGAGGCACAGTAGCATTCTAGACCGCTTCATGTCTGAATAGACGTTTTTCTTTAAAAGTTGTTTTGTCTTGTTCTACAACAGATAGTAACAGCCCAGTCCTATGCATGTCAACTTAGAAGCCCCATTCAGAGCCGTAGCTACGCCCCCGTGGGGGTCCATTGATGCGACACCACCCACGTGATGGCACAAGCCCCGCCCCTGGGGTGTGACATCACTGCTGCTGCGCTGCCGCCGAATTTCATTCAATGAAACTGACCCCACCATTGAGTTCAATTGAGTTCAATGAAACTTACCCCCAGGTAAGTGTGTCTAGGATTGCAGCCTTCGTAGGATTTATTTCCAAGTACAGTAAGTGCACAGAGGAATGCAGCCTGAGGCTTTAACTAGTCTCTGCCTAAAATTAGATTACTTAAATTGTATTGACTTCAAGTAGCCTAGCATGGTTGAAAATAAAATACTGAGGAAGTTTCATTCCAATTGTATTGATTTTTTTAGGTTGAAAGATCATGTACATGCTACCACAACCTGCCAAATTCAGCCTGGGTTGGCTTTGGTTTGGGCATGCTACCACAAATACCATTTTTGAGCATTTGCTACTTGGAGCAACATTCAGCCCATGGCAGCAGGTGTACACAACTGCCAGCCTTGCCACTGGCTGATGCAGGCAGAACTTGGCGTGGGCTGGGCATTTTCCTGCAGTTGCTAAGGTAGTCATGAGAATATGCAGGAGTAGGCTGGAGTGTGGTCACACTGATTCTAAAAGTGGTAAATGTAAATGCTTTGTAGACAAGGTTGAAAGTAAATACAGGGAACCATTAATGGCAGCTTTGAATGACTGTGGCCTGTTCAAATGAAATGGAGAGAAAGAGGAAAAAGCGAAAAGGTTATTAAGCTATATGAACTACTTACTCATAATCTCAATGTACTGTTTCCTCTTTCTTTCATTAGCAAGTTCTCTCTGTCTGTGGCACATTCTGGACTTGGCTGATGTGTTGTTGCTCCAGAGAGAAATCATTATGAGTTTAATAAGAATTATTTGAATGTTTCAAACCTCAGTGTTAATTGGGTACATCAAGGCTGAGAAGCACATAGCTCAAGGTCGAACATGGAATCCCTGTAAGCACTTTCAGCCTTGTGAAAAGAAGCTGGATCAACACATTAGCAATGAGTCATCAGTTCTGCTTCCGATCTCTCTTAATAATGAAGACATCAGCATCTTTCCAAGTCCACTTACAGGCCTTTAATCTAGGCCCAGGTGATTGCTACTGTAAAAAGAAAGAGAACTTCTCTGAGGACCTGGGAAGTAACTAGCATTGAGGCAAATTTAGATAGCATAATAAAAAGCAGAGATATCACCATGCCAACAAAAGTTCGTATAGTCAGGGCGATGGTGTTCCCAGTAGCAATGTATGGTTGCGAGAGTTGGACCATGGACAACAACAACAACAACAACATTTCCCAGGTCCTCAGAGAAATTCTCTTTCTTTTTCCAGTTGGGAGCACCACTTTAAGAAGGAACTGGAGGAGGCCAAGGCCCCAATTCTCACTCTCTCTAGTCTGTTGCTACAATCATCACTTCACCACAATCTTTGTACTGCTTGACAGCTCCACTCCATCAGCACTACTCACGAAGATGAGGCAAGCACAAGTGTCTGCTTTGGATCAGGACATAGTTGGGATCAAGCTCTACCATAAATCCCTCAGTCTCTGCCTGCTAACTGCTGGTGGCAACAACTCCCTTGCTTAGCGGTGCAGCCCAGCTAAGATGTAACAATCTCTACAATTGTGTGCATCTCTCTCTTCTCATACAATTGATAATAGCATCCTGAGGCATTTTAGATTGTCTGGTCTACTATAGTCTGGAGCACGTCCCTGACAAGAAAATTTATTGGAAACTCCACCACATGGAACTCGTGGAATTTCCTGTCACTCTTATGAGTTTTTCTCTCCCCAATAAAACAATATTACAGTTTAAAGTAAAATTGCTCTGGCTAACATAAATGCTGCAGGTAAATACTTATTCTTTTCTGGATAGAAAATGCAATTTCAGCTATGAAATCCATATGAAAATGAAGGGTCAGGTATGCATTCTTACAATCTGACGTGGTTTTCTAACACAATTTGCTAGTAATTATGGAATATCACAAAATATCACGGAGTGATATTTTTCTGGGGCCATCATCTCATGTTATCTGCTGGCTGAGGAAATCTGTGCCAGTGCAATTAGTGGGTTGGTTGTGTGAGAGATCCTCATTCCATGTTCAAATGGCCTGCTGCTTCTCATTTTCTTAGGAGGTAGAGAGAAATGATCCCCAATTTGACTGAGAAGAAGAAGCCAGACCAGGCAGGCATAGAAAGATCTCCAATCCAAATGCGGTTCTGGAAGAAGAACTGTAGATTGCTAGGGATGCTACATATTCCTCCTCCTTCCTAGTGAATGATTTTCACTCCCTGGAGTTTCTCAGAAATGTTATCTGTAATGGTGAAGAAGTTTCCCTGAAAGACTGCTTGTGCAGGCTACCAATCTTCCGCTTTAATCTTCAACCACAGGGAAGTTTGGCATGTATTCAATTTATACACATGTCCTCAGTTTGCATTGAGCTCTATTCTAGAACTAATAGGCCAAAAAACTGATGTCCTATGTGAACTGAAAAGAGAATATGTCCCAAGATTCCCTTGCAGAATACCTGACAGACATGCAGCGGCACATAATTCAGTGTGGAAAGAGCTCAGTCATTGTAGGATCACTCTTCTAGGTATATGTCCTCTTTCCAGAAGCGCCCCTCTCCCCAATGCACCGTGGAAGTGATACTACAAGCAAAGAAATCTACCTGATCCGCTGACAGGTAGAGAAGGAGCTTCTTGTCAACAGCAATTATACAGGTAACCACAGAGTTCCCATGTTATAAGAACAAAATGACAAGCACAAAGAATGTGTCTTTGAACCCAGCCAACCTGAAGAACACCTGGCCAATGGCCATTCCTACAGTGTGTCTGCTAGTAGAATTGGGAGTATTTTAAAGGGTTGTTCCTTAGTGCCACCCCCCACAAGATAGTTTTACATAATCGATATTAATAATAAATCAATATCAATAAATTTCAGAACACCTCGGCTTTATGAAAGTTTACTGAACACGCACCACATTACTGTACTAGAATGTCCCTTCATCAAAGCTAACACATGCAGTATTATGATCAATGACAGCACTGCCTTATCTGATTTAAGTTTATAATTGCAAGCTTCTGAGCTAATCTATGAGAACATATAAATGGAGGATATGCAACTTGGGAGCATGAAAACTATTTAAATGTTGACTCGCTATTGGAGAAAGTGCAAGCAGGACTAGAAGCACCACTTACGGTACATTCATACTCAGAAGCACCACTTGTTTCTAAAACCAAATGCGCAAAAGTTTCAATATATTAAAAAGTGGAAGCTAAGATTCTTTGCGGCAGTATTTTACAACTTAACAACCCAAATTCACACAAAGAGAATATTCCTCTGTCTTGTTGATAGCACATTGCAGGATGTTGTGAATCATGATTTCCCGGACATCCTCATGAAATATGATACATTTCTCACTCACTGTGTAACAAATGCAGTACAGTAAGGAAGCATAAGACCACATGAAACGACAGACCTTCAGCCACAGGTATCCCAAACTGAATCCAGGCAGGGCTATTATTTATACACAGGGAGAACAATGATCTTTGTATTCCAGGCACATATCTCTTCGTTTCAGGCACATGGTCATGACAAATAGAGATTTATTTTTCTCTTATAAGCCAAAACCCAGCATGTCTGTGTATATAATATATTAAGTGAGTCTAAGAGATCTGCAGCCATGGACTTCAGGTAATCTTGGATGCTATATTTCAGGATGTTTCTAGAAGGCACTTCCCGCATCTTTGTTTGCGTCCTGTAACACGAAAAGCGTTCTGGGAAAAACCAGTTACCAGAGAGAGAGAGAGAGAGAGAGAGAGAGAGAGAGAGAGAGGAATGCTGAGACCTGAATCAAATTATGCAGACTAAACTAGTTTGCACACTTTGGAGATATGCATCATTTATTCTGCATGATGAGAGACTTGGAGTATGTATGTGGTACTGAAGTCAAGTCCCCTGACCATCAAAGGAAACCTTATTCAGCTGCCTCTGGCTTCCTAAATTTTCCTCACCTTTTCTAGCATATTTCTGTCACTCTATGGGCTAGAAACCTGTTTCTGTAGTTTAAAAAAAATGAAAACGATAATGTTCAGACTGCAAAATTATTGTATTTGCACAGAAAATGCACAGTTACGTACTCTATAATATTTGAGATCGCAAGAGTGAAACTAGAGGGATGACACTGTGAGGGGTTGGTAACAATATGAATTGTGAGAGCTGATTGGGGAAAGGGGGCATTTCATGGACAGTCTTGCCCCCTCATATTTTAAATAAGAAACAGGCTGGCTGCCTTGGCCCTTGAAGTATAAGTATAACTTATAAGTGGAGTATAAAAAGGTAAAGGTGACCCCTGACAATTAAGTCCAGTCATGTCTGACTCTAGGGTGTGGTGCTCATCCCCATTTCAAAGCCAAAGAGCCAGCGTTGTCCAAAGATGCCTCCGTGGTCATGTGGCCGGCATGACTCTCCTTGCCGCAGCACATAGCATGCGGCTGGAACACGGAGCGCTGTTTACCTTCCCGCAAGCGGTACCTATTTATCTACTCACATTAACATGCTTTGGAACTGCTAGGTTGGCAGGAGCTGGCCAAGCAACGAGAGCTCACCCCGTCGCGGATTCGAACTGCTGACCTTTCGATCGAGAGCTCATGGTTCAGCGGTTTAACCCACTGCGCCACCCGCTGTATATTTAGGCTACAATCCTATGCACACTTTCCTGGGAGTAAGCCCCATTGAAAACAATGGGACTTACTACTGCGTAGACCTGCATAGGCTTGGGCCAGATTCAAAGAACCATGGAATTTAAGGTTACCAGCATACTCCACCAGCATCCCGTACTTGCACCGGCCACCGCAAGTGAGTCCCGCGCCAGTCGGTGCAGGGTGGGGGGAGGACAGGCAGGGGCGGCGAGGGACAGGGCCATTGACCAGCCCGAGCTGGGAGCAGTGGAGTCACTAGGGCGCGCGCCGCCCTATAGCGAGGGCGCGCACGCCGCCCTAATGACCCCCGTGCCGTCACGACAGCCAGCCGGAGAGGATGTCTCCGGAGCCGGCAGCAGCGGCTGCTGCCGGCTCCAGAGACATCCTCTCCGGCCGGCTGTCTTGGGCCTTCTGTGGGAGGCCCGATGCGCGACGTCATATTTATAAGGTTTTCACGCATGCGCAGTACGTTTCTGAGGGCAAATTTGCCTTCAAATGTTCTGCGCAGGCGCGAAAACCTAATAAATATGACGTCGCGCATTGGGCCTCCCTCAGAAGGCCTTGGAGCTCCGCCGAGGGCGGACGCTCTGAGGCCTCCTCCTGGAGTGGGAGGCGACGCGCGCCCTTTCAACGCGTCGCCCCCAGGCGGTCCGCCCTCCCCGCCGCACTCCAGCGACGCCTCTGGCTGGGAAGGGTGGGGATATTGGCGCTGAGTTGCACCGATATCCTATGCCCCATCGCAGTCCGGGCCGGCCTTACATGGCCTCCCTGGTTGTGTGCCAGCTAAAGAGCTGGAGTGCATCCGAGAAGGCCCATTGTGGCCTATGCTGCTTACACCCCCAAGTTGAGCCCAGGCTGCGCCGGTGCAGGCTGCAATGGGCCTAGGATGCAGCGGCCGGCCCTTTAGACCAGCTGCAGCATGTTAGGCAGGACTAGGCTGCCCATCAGTACATCTTTTACACTGGACTTTTAGGCCTTAAACTGGCCTACCCTACAAGGCTGTTGTAAGGATTACTGAGACAATGTAAGCAAGGTGCTTGAATACTTGAATGTTGCTATATAAATATTTATACTAAATGTATTATTGTAAACTACATATTCTAAAATATATTATTGTACACATATTATTGTAGATATATAATTGTTAAATCATAACTCTTCCAGTGAAAATTTGATAGCACTTTGCAAAAGAAAGAGCTCAAACACTTATCTAATAATGAAGAAAGCCATGTGACGTGGTGGTAGCAAGCGCTTATCACATTTTGTACACCTCTGTGTAATATGCAAAGCCTTATTTATCTTGGATTAGTTCATATATTCAGTGTGCCAGCATCAATCATGAGAAGTCACCATGGATCCTGGAATTTCATCACTTCTCAGTTTACTGAAAGGTTGTACATGGTGAAAGCTAACAGTCTGTGATGACTCAGCACATACTGATTGATGCTAGTACTTTCACACCTTCATATTATCAATCAATCACTACCATATGAATTACCATAGGAATATTACATGTGTGTATATCCCAACTTAAGCATTCATTTCAGGTGAATGATGCGGGCACATGACTAATTAAGCAAGCTAAGTGAAATTTGACGAGGGACAAGGTTCGTACAGAGGAACCAAAGGAAGAAATCTTCCTTTATTGGACGTGTAGGGTTGTGTGAATCCAAGCAGAACGATTTGCACAGACTTTGAAACTCACTTAGGGAACCCGACCATGCGCCTTCTCTAATCTCTCGGGAGGTCTCCTGCCACCATATGAAAATCTTCCTTCAAACAGGCCTTTGCCTTATTATAGTTTATGGAGAACTTACTCCCTCCAGCAGTTGGATTACTAGGTTTCCTCCCCCCCAAATTGATCTTATTAGATGGTTTGTAAGGAGAAGGCAAAGGATGAGATGGTTAGACAGCATCACCAATGCAACGAACATGAAAATGAGCGAACTCAGGAAGATATTGGAGGACAGGAAGGCCTGGAGGGATATGGTTCATGGGATCACGAAGGGTCGGACGCGACTTAACGACTGAACAACAACAAATATGTTGCTTCTCTCTTTTGTTTTGTTGTGTTTTATATTGGTTTGTGTTTATTATTTTATTGTTTTTAATAGCTTTTTCTTGATATTTGTTGGAAGTTGCCTTGAGCACTTTAATGGAAAGGCAGGGCATAAAGTTTTTCTAAATAAACAAGTAAATAGACGCATTCACACAAAGAGATTTACAGCGTAACCCTATGCATATTTACTCAGAAGTCTTATTAAATTCAGTGGGACTTACTCCCAGGAAAGTGTGCATAGGATTGTGATATGTTCTGTTTACAGTAAGAAACATCAGTAGAGAAAAGGTTATAGAAAGGGATAGGCAGCTGTACTGGGTGCAAAGATCTCTCCCTTTCAAAGCTTGGTCCTGCCTATCTTCTTCAGCTTTTTTTATGACAATGAGAGCTGATCCTTGCCTATTAAAAAAGAAGCTCATTTAAAATTTCTGGAGTTCTAAAACCAGCCAATCTATTATTTGTTAGAGAGATTCTCTTGTGGAGCAGGAGTGACATTCAGTTCATGTTATTCCCTTCAGTCTCGAACAGATTAACATACTGCAGGAACACAGAAGTGAGTCAGTCTTCAAGTATTTGAGCACCTAAGCAAAAAAAGAATGACTGAGAAAGAAAAATATTCTTCTATTTCATTCTAAGTGACAGGGGTGTGGTGCTTGAGAAGCCTCAAATCAGAAGCCAGAAAAACGGAACTGAAATGAAACAAGGGTTGCAATCTGGTACACACTTTTATCTGGGAGTTAGAGCCAAACTAAACATCTTTAATCACATCATTGGCTCTGGTGTGCTTGCTTTTTTTTTTTTTTTTTTGTAAATAGTATGTGTGGGAGAGACACCAAGATTAGGTTCCTACAAATGTTATTTGTCTGAGGAAAAGGCTCCCATTAGAGTTGCACTGAATGCAGTGGGGCTTGAGTAGACATGCATAGAACAAGACTCCATGAAACACAATAAGAAACACCTAGAACATAAGAAATGTCCTGCTGGATCAAGAGAAAGGCCCATCTAGTTCAGCATCCTGTTACTGACAGTGGAACATATGCACCAGCCAGAGGCGTTGCTACAGTGGGGGCGGTACTGTAAGTTCCGCGCCATCCTAGTCCCCGTTTACTCCCTGGTACAAGGTGGCCCTGCCCCCTCGTCGTCGGAGCCATTCAGTGCGGCGAAGGCAACGGGCAGGAGACTCCCTGCCTATTGCCTTCGCCGCACTGAATGGCTCCGATGGCGAGGGGGCGAGGCCACGTCGTACCGGAGAGTAAATGGGGACTAGGATGGCACGGAACTTACAGTACCGCCCCCACCGTAGCGACACTTCTGGCACCAGCTACCTCTGGGAAGCCCAAAAGCAGGAGAGAAAACCATACCTTCCTCCTGCCATTGCTTCCCTTCAACTGGTATTTAGAGGCAGGGCCGGCCCATCTATGATGCCAATTGGTTGCCTCAGGCAGTACTTTGGTGGGGGGGTGCTAATCTCTCTCTACTTGCCTTCACTGCTCTTCTTTCTCCTTCCATTCACTGGATCGGAAAAGGAACGTGGGAACAGAGAGGAAGAGGAAATGTGGAGGGGAGGAGAGTGCTGAGCTAGAACATTGGAGAGTGGGAGGAGCAGAGGCTGGCACCTCATCGGGTAAGGGGAGGCAGCATTTCTGCATTTGCCATGCTGCCTCAAGCGTCAGGAGGTCTTAATCTGGCCCTGTTCAGAGACATACTGCAGCCAGAGTGAATGGTGCAAATAAAGTGAAAAACATGGGCCTACTAGAGCCTAGTTATCTGGATCTTATACAGTATATTAAGCAACTATCCATCGTTCTTGCATAGACACAAGGTATTTTGTCACATATTTGTTGGAAAAATAAGATAGATAGATAGATAGATAGATAGATAGATAGATAGATAGATAGATAGATAGATAGATAGATAGATAGATAGATAGATAGATAGATAGATAGATAGAACCTTTATTGGCATAAACATAAAATAAACATATACAACAACCACTATAGAAAATAAAACCGCATCTTACCCTAACATACAATCTAAGGACTATGATAGTTCGCCAAATGTCTCTTGACAACCATCTTTAAACAACCTTCTCCATTTTTCCATCCCTCACATCCGATAAAATATAACGAAGTTTTCCTAAATTCTCCCACCCACCCCCCATTAATCAAAATTGGATCCAAAAATACCATTCGAAGATCTTTATAAAAGGGACAATGTAAAATCATGTGCTGGATGGACTCCACACCACCCAGAACACAACTACAGTTTCTCTGCTCAAGCGGAATCCCTTTAAATCTCCCGTACAAGAGCTCCGAAGGCAAGATATTACATCTTGCCATTGGATGCTTGGAAGATGGCTGCCTGCCGTATAGAGCAACTGTACGGTGGAGCTATTTCCTTTTCCAGGGATCTGTGATAAACGTCAGGGCATATTGCCCTTTTTAAAACTCATTGGAAAAATAAGCAGCATAGCTTGGTTCACTGTATCCACACAGGTATGTAAAAGGACACAAATCAGCGTTAAGTGAACCGGAAATACTTCAAGGACATGATGAAACCAAGAGTTCCACTGAATTTAGAAATCCCTGCCTGTTACATTTCTCTTGATGCCTTTACAGTGGATGACATTTTTAGAACATGAAAAATTGCACTCGGTGCTGCTGAATCTAAGCAAACAGCTTTAATTAACATTCTCTTTCTCATGTCTAAGATCTCTTGTTTTAAAGACGTCACTGTAAAAGCTAACAGTTCAACAGCAAACCACATTTAAGGGAATGGCTGGCATTTACAGTTCCAGGCTCCAAACATGAGATTTTTTTGTGGTCAATTAAGAAATGTGTATTGTACCATTCAGCAGCCTGACTAATACTTTAGGATTAATGCAAATCCCTTTCACTCACGCAGTTTTCTGCTAAAATATGTATTCCTACTTTCCTGTACTACTAAGGAGGGCATCTTCAAAGCAGACTTGGGCTGCTGGCGGTTCTTTGCATGCTTATTTAGGAATAAGCCTCATTGAACTCAGGGTATTTCCTTGTAAGTAAACATTTATAGGATTGGCTTTTAAGAGATATCAGATAATTTTCTCTCTCAAGGGTAAACCTCACAAGAAAGCAAGACTGAAGAGGACCTTGCCAGACAATTGATTCATTCTGAGATAAATGCAGAGTCTTTATCATGTTCTGTATGAGGTCCAGACATCCTAATACTGTAATACTGAGCATTTGTATAGCACTAGAGGTGCTTCACAGAATACCTTAATATGAAGCATAGTGCTGGGAAAATGTGTTTCCTGACTCCCTGGCAGTGGAGACCAGACCACCAACTGTTAAAGTGATAAGTGCGTCTTCCCTGTGTCCAGTGCTTTCTTTCCCCCAGCATTATTGAATGGCAGACATTGATTAATGGCCCTACCCTATCCTAACTCTCATTCCGGCAACGCAAAGCCCTTTGTGACGGTGTGAAAGCCAGGACGCCTTTGTGCGCTTCTGGGCCTCTGCCACAAATGTCCAGATGTGTGGCATGCACACCAGTAGCTCTGGGAGGCTCCACCAGTGTCAGTAAGTTGGCAGCAGGGTACGGGAGGGGGAGGTTTAGGGGCGTTCTGGGGTGGAGAGGGGAAAGGGCAGGGTAGAGAGTGGGCTGGAGGGGGTGGGTCTTAGTGGCAAAAAAGCATCCTATCCACCATTTTCAGCCCTCCACACTCCCTTTCTCAACTTGTACTGAACTTATGCCAGCTACATAGCTGGTGTGGGTCCAAGGAGGCCCATTGCAGGGTGCAAAATAATAGAGGCACCCATCTTGAGCCAAGTATAAGTGACCAAGGACCATCGAAGCACAAAAGAAAGGTCCTTGATGAGTATACCCCACAATAGCCTCTATGCCGCCCTATGGTAATTTAGGGTATGGGGCAAAGGTTGGGGCACAGACTCCTCATGGCTGCTATCCACTGTTTGCCTGCTTGTCATTGCCCATGCTCATGAAGTACTCAGTGGCTCAGAGTTTTGTTGTGTGTGTGATTGCTGAATGTATTGTATTGTATTGTATTGTATTTTTGATTTCCTTTCCCCTTATTATATTATTATCCCCAAATAACAATGGTCTGTTGTTGCACCTTTAACCTTGCCTCCTTCCTTTATGCCTTTCCACTGAATTGTGCCATTGGCCACTGCTCTTGGTCCCTGCACACATAATAGATTTCCCCTGTTATATATGTCTTAAATGCATGATCGGTAACATGGTATCCTCTGGGAACCACAAGATCCTCTCTTACCCCGCCCCTCCATTTATGCTCCCTACTGGTTCACACTTGGGGCCCTCTTTTACTATTACAAGGCTGGGGACATTAGATAGTGCCTGTATGGTAGATCACTCCCCATCTATGCCCACACCATTCAATAAACTATTTAAATATAAATATATTTTACAATGATGTATCCAGTGATTGTGTGCTACCAACATGCTATTGCAGTGCTAGAATACTTAGCAAGTACCACCATTGTGGGAAAACAGTTCAGAAAGCAGCCAGGTTACTCCCCTCTGCCCTGTCCTCACACTCTACTTTTCCATTATGGGAGCCTTTACTTGACAATATATGTTTAAAATTTCCCTTCCCGGGTGTGCGAAGGCAGTGGCAGAATGTTTGTCCAGACCCAGAGAAGTGCTCAGCTCTAATGCATTATATATGGATATGAGAAATTGCATTACTCGTGCTGCTGGGTTTTTGTGTAGTCTGGGACGGCCCTCCTTCAATAAGGCTTTGGACTATCTCTGAAGACGACGTTTGCTGTTGGCAATCTGAAGCGACTGAAAGCGCGCCGCTCACACACCATCCGTCAAACACCTGGGCAGGGAGCTTTCTGCACAGTGATCAAAGAGTGCTTTGCTGTTTTGATATATCACCAGGGCTATATGGAGCTAAGCACTGGGGAGCAGTAGACAAAGAAAGTTTGTGGACCAGGGACAGGCACATCTGTTTTTGCCTCACTTTCCAGATGAATGCCATCAATAATCCGAACATATATGATCAAAACTGAACAGGAACAAGTGATTTGTTCTCTTCCTGGCAACTGTATGACATGGAGCATTGCCTCGTTTGGCAGGCTCCTCCCCGGTAAATATCACCTGCATCTCTCATACCTCTTGTGTAGATGGCACACCCTGCTAATTAAGGGCACCTTCCCAGTCACTTGAAGGCTTCTTGGCATCTCAGCCTTTTTTAAAAGGCAGCACAGGGACATCTGCAATGCCAGAGTCATGTCATGGTTTATGACACTATGTTTGTCACAGCAGTCTCTGCACCACATCCTATTAGCACACTAAAATAGGACAGGACAACATCTAATTAGCTGAGCTTAGTTAAAAAGGTTTAAATGGCGCTGAAAAATAAGCATTAGACAAATTTATGGAAGATAGGTGTATCTATCAACATCTTCTACACATAATAGCTTTCATGTCCAGAGACATTATTATACCAGATGTTGCTGCAAAATACAGGAGGAGAAGGTTGTGGTATTCATTCCCTGCTTCTAAGCTGCCCAGATGCAACTGGCCCCTTTTAGACCCTTTTGAACACAGAACATTGGACTAGATGGACCTTGGGTCTGATTCAGTAGAAGTTTAAATGAAAGTTAGATCTATGAGAATAATCACTCCATGGCCTAGAATAATCACTCCTAAACCTGCACAACATAAGGGCAACTGCAACACCCTCTCTGGCTAATTGTGGTCTCTAAGGGGACTTCCAAAATCTATTGTTTGCTGCCCTATGTGTGGTCTGGTGGGCCCGGCCAACACAGGCCAGTCACTGACTTATTTTATGGCCTGCATTGCTCCTTTGTTCCCTATATTCAGAGGTATGCAGCCAGGGCCAGTCCAAGATAGGAGGATGCCAAATGCTCCCCCCCCCTTACCTGATGATGTGCCAGCCTCTGTTCCTCCCACTCTCCCATGTTCTAGCTCAGCATTCTCCTCACCTCCACATTTCCTCTTCCTCTCTGTCTTCCTCTTCCTTTTCCACTCCACGGTGTGGAAGAAGAAGGAGGAGCAGTGGAGGTGAGTAGATGAGCAGAGATGAGTGCTTCCCACCAATCTGCTGCTTGAAGCAACTGCTTCAGTCAGAGGCAAGTAGTTCTGCAAGACTCCGTTACACTGGAGTCAGCGGCCCCTCCCCCTTGCTGTTGGAGCCATTCTGGCAGCAAAGGCCACACGCAGGACACTCCCCTGTTGCTGCTGGAATGGCTCCAACAGCAAGGGGGAGGGGCCGCTGACTCCAGTGTAACGGAGTCTTGCAGAACTACTTGCCTTCGCTCCACCCTTGTTTCGCCTCTGGCTTCAGTTGGCCTCATGGATGGGCCGGCCCTGTGTGCAGCAAAGGTACCAGTTTTGCCAGTCTGTTGCAGCCAGCCAACTATGCTGCATGACTTGCCTGTGTCTGAGATGTCCTCCGTATGCAAAGAGCTGGGAGAATGAAAGCTTTCTGTACAGTTATAATCTGGTGCTGAGTTCAGCAAAAAAGGAATTGAGTGACGAAAAAGGGGGTAACTCAGAACTGGAGCTGTATATGGTGGGAAAATGGAAACAAAAGAGGCGGCTATCAATATGGGGCTGCAGAGAGACCTGTGGGATAAAGAAAACAGTAAGGTCACCAACTCTTAAATCAGCTACTGTAACGATGCATTTAAGAGCAATTATATATGCTGATGTAATGGTATTCCGTTGTGTTGACCATATCCATTATGGAGATATCCATCTGGTAGAAAATGTAGAGCAGCAATTTTCAAACTTTCTGGATAAGCATTTCTTCCCATCTAAACTACTACATGGTGGATGTGTAAAACAAAATGGAGGGTAGCAATCCTCCTGGGACATGGGCAGCATTCTTACAGAGAGTGGGCATCAAGTCAATATTAATGGCCTCTTGGACGTTCACATTGAACTAAAGATCAAACTACATGTTCATTTAAGAATGTGATTGGGGATAGAATACCGTATTTCTTCGAGTCTAAGACACCATCGATTCTAAGGTGCACCTTTACTTTCAGTACCACCAGCAGGGGAAAAAAAATCCATCGATTGTAAGACTCACCTCCCTTCATTGAATCTACCCGCTCAGCACCAACTCTCCCCAGCATGTCTCCTGCAGCTGAGGATGACTGAGTGCACTGCCTTTGCGTAGCATTTCTGGCCCTGCCAGAAAGTGCCATTTCCTTCGTTACCTGGGCTTGGGGGAGCTTCAGGAAGGCCTGCGCAACCCTCTGCAGGCCTCCCCGATCTTCAGTTCGGCGAAAAACAGCGTTTTTTGGCCATTTCTGGTTTTTGCGAAAACCGGAAATGACTGAAAATCACCAGTTTTTGCTGAACTGAAGATCAGGGAGGCCTGCAGAGGGTCGCGCAGGTCTCCCTGAAGCTCCCCCAAGCCCCAGTAAGTAAGAAGATAGCATTTTGGGGTGCTTTTTGGAGACCTTCGATTCTAAGACGCACCCCATTTTTTGAAATGCTTAATTGGGAAAAAAACATGCGTCTTAGAATTGAAGAAATACAGTACTTGTTTTTATTCAGTACATATTCAGATCAGGGCCTTAGCACACTGAGAACACAGCATGGGAGAAAGTACTAGGTTTAAACCTTTACCCCCTGCCACAGTCCTAGTCTAGATAGGGCACCCCACAGCTGCTGTTTGCCCTGGAAAATAGCTTCTATTGTTGCCCCCCCCCCCAGCATCTTTGTTCCTATTAATTTTATTTCAATAAGATCAGTTCTTAGGAGCTGACTATGAAAGAATTAGGCAGCAACTATTGAACTTATCAGCTAGCAGAAATGGTGGGAAAATGGACAACTTTTCACCTTCTGCCGGGATAACAAACATTTGCTCCAGTCTGGATTCCCTGGGACTCTCTAGATGGAACTATAGATGATGGAGAGTACAGTACTCCCATCCAGTATGCCTCTTACTCGAAAGCTTGGAATCTACCCATTAATGAACCTTAATTAAAAATAAATAAGCAGACGGCCAAATGTGGTTCATGCTGACTTTGAGTTTTTGTGCAGTGTTTACAACTTTAGGCTTTCGACAGCAGAAGCAGAGGGGCCAACCCTCGCTCTGTCCTCACTCATACGAGGAATGTGAGACCTGTTTGTGAAATCTGAGCTCAGCACTAAAAGAAACACATTTGGGTACCTTTCCTTTATCCTCCATGAGCACCCTTTTATAACAAGCAAAACCCATGTAAAATGATTCTTCACCGGCCAACATCCACACCCAGCTGACTACAGCATTTCCTAATTAGGTTATACTCTCAATCTTTATAATGGCCTGTTAGTAATAGATGTGGTACTAGAGGGTAATCTCTGTTGATATTATTCACTTCCCAGGAATGTAGGGCAGAAGCTGCTCTGCTGGCTCAGACTGAAAACAATGAGAGAGAAGCCGACAGATAAAGCAGCTCTGTTAGATTCTCTAGGCTGTCGCAATGTCATTGTTTCCTCCATGATGTCGTACAAACAGGTATAATACTAAAACAAAAATGCCATTGTAATTTTGTGATGCTACAACTATTTGGGAAGCTCTTTGCAAGTTCACTGATGATCCTGGGTCCCAAGCGATGAGGAACTGGAGTTGCCTATATTCCAGAGAGCTGGAACTTATGAATGGCTTCCTCTTAGCTATTTATAATGAAAGCAAAAATGAGCTAATATAAATAATGCCATGGTGGACTCAACTCAAGAATATTTGTATTCTAAAGTTAAGTCAGCAAAAGTCCCAACTTATTCATTCCAGATATGGAGTGCTTTCAATTACCAGTGAAATCTTCCAGTGCCTGATAGAACTGGGCCTTGAGCTTATTAAAGATGAGTGCATTTTTATTATGCTTTTTAAGCATCATCATAAGAAATAGTCTGTTTACTGTGGCTTGTGAAGTTCCTGCGTGCAGGGCCCAAGACCTCCTGGTGCCTGAGGTGCTGTGCCAAATGCTGACCCCCCCCTTACCTGGTGATGTGCCAGTCTCTGCTCTTCCCGCCCCCTGGATTGAGGAAATAAAGGGTGGATGGGGCTGTCGATCTGCTGTCTGAAGCAGTTAGCCTCACGGACGGACGGGATGGGGCGGGGCGGGACAGCCTTGCCTGTGTGAGCCATCCCATTCAGGGCCTATAAAATGGCATTCCTGATCATAAAATTTGTCTCAATAAAAGGATCAGTTCCTCTTTACTTATGGAGCTGGCAGTCTGATGCAGCTTTTGCGTCAAGCATTCTTTGGGGATGTACACAGATTAGCACATTTTTACGAGGAACGTGACTGGTTCTTTCTCTGGATATGACATATGATATGAGCCATCACTCAAAATCAATGCTTAACTATGGACAGGATCAAGTTGGAACTATAGGCTAATCAAGTCATAGCCCCAGAAGTGAAGTTACTCCTGGAAGACTGGCACAATATGGGATCAGTCACCTACTAGACAAAGAAAGCTCTCTATCAGATAGCCTGTGGCCAGGAAGAAGGGCTGAAGACCACTGTATAAGGCTACCATCAAAGGACGTTGAATCACAGTATTACAAAGTTGAAAGGGTTATGAAAGATTATCTGTTTCGCTATACAACAGTTTAGCAGGCTAATTCATGACATTCAAATTGTGTAGTATATGGAATGAGCAGAAGGCAGGAGTAAGCAACGTGTTAGAAGTGCTTAGGCCAAAAATGTAGTTATATAATATACATATAGATGTCATCTGCTGCAGGGGAAGCAGATGTAACTCACCCCCGCAAACAAAAATTGGGTGAACACCCAATCTGTGGGAACCTGTGGAAACATTTTTTCCAAATGTTGGGAATTACTAAACAATGGTAATCAGACTCTTCACTTTAAAGCAAAATAAATCAATTCAGTTTCTTCAAGAAACAACTATTTTTGTTAACACAAGCCCAACTTACACCTCATACATACTCCAGTCAGCAAAGCTCCCCAGTCAATGTGCTTGTGGGAAAACACCCCCCCCCCCAGCTGCTTGCACAAGAAGATAGTGTACTCCTTTCTTCTTCTTCGAGACTGTCTGCAGAAAACAGACAGCAGAGTTGGGGGCAGTTGTATACCCAGCCCATCTGGGTCTGTGATGACTCCAGACACAGAAATAATTGGCAATGATGTGATGATGTTACCATGTCACTGCCAATTCCAGGTTGCAGCCAGAAGCAGGAGGGGGCAGTGGGGCTTTGCAGTCTCGCTGCTGCCCTGTTCCAGCTTCCGCTTTGGACAGGGGAGCTGGAACGTTGTGGCAGTGAGAATGCAAAGCTATGGAAGCAGGAGGAGGTGGTGGGGCTGAACAATCTCATTGCGGCCCCATTCCAGCGTCTCCTTTGGAAAGGGGAAACTGGAACGGCGCAGCAGCAAGATCGCAAAGACCGGCCTCCTCTTCCTGCTTCAGCGGTGTGCTGGAGGAAGGGGGTGGAAGAAGCCACTTGGTCCAGCAAGGCTGCCGCTTCTTTGCACACCCTCTTCTTCTGGCACCCTCTTCTGGCTCAGCGCAGTCAGAAGGACCAGAAAGAGTGTGCATAGAAGCGGCCAATGAGCGCTCTGAACAGGGCCGAGGGGCTTCTTCTGAGGTGGCAACCACCATCTTGACTGGCCCATCTGGTCACCCCCCACATGATGCTCTGGGGTGGTACCCAGGGAGCCTGTCCCCTGCTAGGTACTCCACTGGTTGGGGGAGCTGAGAGATAAATGTCACCAAAGTAATGTTCAGTTTGGGACTCAGACAATTTGAGCAATTATTATGAAATATCTCTGCTGTTCTAGAACAGGTAAGGATGAGGAGGGGCAGTCGAGCAACCACACTGGAGTCTGATGGTAATTAGCGTTTAAACAGAGTTCCAATATTTATTTTCTTAATAAATTAACAGCGCAGTCCTGCACAACTTTCCGCAGCTGGGCCTAAAGGGCTGGCCGCAGAATCCTGAACCCATTCCCAGGCCAGACCGGCGTGGCCCAGGAACATCTCTGGAGAAGGGGACATTTGTCCCCTTCCCCGAGTGTAGGGCTGTCTGGGGACTATGGACCCGCTCAGATGTACGCCAGCTCTGAAGCTGGCGTGCATCCAAGGCAGCAGAGTAAAGCTGAACCAGGCCGGGAAAGGACCGGGGATATTGGGGGAGCGTGGCGCCGATATCCTCCCCTCTCCTGGCCCGGTTTGGCCAATGGCCCCCCTCCCTCCACACCCCTGCCCGCCCTCCCCCCGTCCCTGCACCAGTCAATGCAGAACCAACCTGTACTGGCGGGCGCAGGGACGATCCACCGGTGGAGTGAGGGCTGCTGGCCTCCATTCCAGCGGCCCTTACTCCCGAGTCATCACAAACGCACTTTATGCACATTTGCGACACTTTAGAGTGGCGGAGCACTCAGTCTGCTGCTCTAAAGTTAGAGAGGATCGGGCTGCCCAGCTGCAATATATACTTTGTTGTTGTTCAGTCGTTAAGTCGTGTCTGACCCTTCATGATCCCATGAACCACATCCCGCCAGGCCTTCCTGTCCTCCACTATCTTCCTGAGTTTGCTCATTTTCATGTTCGTTGCATCGGTGATGCTGTCTAACCATCTCATCCTTGGCCTTCCCCTTCTCCTTTTGCCTTCAATTTTTCCCAGCATCAGAGTCTTCTCCAGAGAGTCCTCTCTTCGCATTAGGTGGCCAAAATATTTGAGCTTCAGCCTCAGTACCTGTCCTTCCAGGGAACAGTCAGGGTTGATTTCATTTAGGATTGACTGATTTGATCTCCTAGCAGTCCAAGGGACTCTCAGGAGTCTTCTCCAGCACCACAGTTCAAAAGCAAATATATACTTACCTTGGAGTATGTTCCATGTAACTCAGTGAGACTTACTTTTGAGTAGACATGCATAGAATTGGACTGTAAGCTTATTCATTTCAAATGTAAAAAACAACTAAAAAAAATCAACCCCCCTTCACAATAATTAATTAAAATAACACAGTCGGTAAGTGCAGTGGTGGCACAACCTGGAATGCTGCCCAATATGCTGCCTTGGGTCTGTCGCCTCTACACAGTAAAAAAAAAAAAGCCACTTACTGTGCTCCTCACGTGTTTTCTTCAGTTGCGGAAGTGCAGGACTTCCATGTCAATTTAAAGGGACAGCGCCAATGAAGGAGCTCTTTCATTCATGTGGTCCCTGTAAAGCAAACTGAAAGCCCTGCACTTCCTTATTTAAAGAACCTGTGCAAGGAGCGAGCTAAGGAAGCAGGTGGTCCACTTTCTGTTCACTTTTAGGAGGCAGAAAGCAGATCAGTACAGGTTGCATCTGCAGCAGGCTGAAGGAAGGCAGTGGCAGTGGCAGACTCAGGGTGAAGGACACTCCAAATCCACTGCCCTCTCGCCCCCCTGCAATCTGCCGCTGATGCAACATGCATCATCTTGCCTAATGGATGGGCCGCCCCGGGTAACTGGGATAGACTTTTGTTCCATTTCTGTCCAGTGTCCTCTTTTAATCTCTGTTCCTTCTCAGCAAACAGCTCTTTCATTCTCTTTTTCATCATGTCTTTCTTCCAATGCCTCTCTTCAGCTGTCTGTTCCCTCTGTTGAAGATCTTTTCATTCTCTTGGCTTCTCTCTTTTCCCTCCTCTCTTTTCTTCTTCCATCTTCTCTTCCCTCCACCTGATTCCGCTGTCATTTTTCTCCTCTTCTCACCTCTCTTCTCACCCCTCTTACCCCTCCATTTCTCCACCCCATACACTGGGTCTTTTCAGAAAGAGGCATTACAATTACCCATACAAGAAAGTCTAGAAACACAGTGATAGTAAAAACAGCAGGGAAGAACTTTCTTAGTCTCTGAATACGATTGATTCTCATGGCATTTATGCTCTATAGAAATCACACATTCCCAGGAGTGAATTGCATGCATGCAGTTTATTATCACTTCTTCTACAGAACCAGTTTCTGAAATAACATTTACGGTACTTGAAGGTACTCCAGACTATCCAGTCCAGAACTCATTTCTCCTGAAGCTGGAAGCTAGCCAAAAGGCATGCCTCCTAGCACTGTTGAAAGAGGGACCACACTACTAATGAATAAAGGCTGAAAATTTAATTATAACTGCACCAAAATCTTTGTGCAGTGGCTTACGTTTCATTCTAGTGCATTCTGAACATAAAAAGAAAACAGCTTCCTTTCAGCCAAGTGGGCAAGCTACAAATTTCCTCTTTCCCCCATCTCTGCAGTAACATGAAGGAAGATAATATCACTGAAAACCAAAAAGTCGCAGGAGATCACTGGCAATATGAGATTCTAAAAATGGGTTTATAGTCTTCCAAGCATCTAGCAAGCAGTATTCAGTTAAATTTCCCACTGAGAGGGTTTTTTTTTCATCATCAGAACTAACCACATTTGTTTGGACTCTTTCCTTTTAATGATTTCAAATATAAAAAGAACGTAAATGAAATCCAGATTTGGATTTCCTCTTTGTAAAAAAGAAAAGAAAAAAAAAACAGTAGAAGATACTTATTACTCAATTTTAATAAACAATCACAAAATGCCAGTTGTGCAACACTGCTTGGTAAACAGCTGAATAACATCCCCCCCTCCCCAGTTAGATCTTATCTATTAAATCGTTTGTGTCCCACTACAATTTCCTTTAGGAAAGCTCATTTGTGCTCAGGCTCAGGGACTGGCCGATTGTCATAAACACACAGGGAGGATATTTTCACTAGGTTAGGCCAGGGTGGAACTCTGAGGATATTTTGCTTTTCCCTGCAGCATGAGAACTTGACTTGTTTCACTATCTATGTAGAGCTTCAAAATATGTCAAATTCCTAGATTCCACCATGAGTTTGTAGGAACCAGCATCAAATGTTTAGATATTAGCCCTTCAGAGACACAAATAAATGGTTCACATTTCTAGATGCCAGTTTCAAACAAAGCACCTTGAGTTTCTATAGTCCAGCCCTTGAATCACATGGGTATTATTGGCTTTCTGCAGAATGTATGCTCTCTCTGCTTGTGAAATACTGCACCACACCACCACCACCACCACCACCACCCAGCTATGCTAACCCAGCTATGCTACTGGGATTGTGTAGATGTAAAAGAGGGTAGACACCCACCTCAAATGTGCTGTGAAACCTTTGATTAGAGGAGAAATATTCTGGAAACTTTGCTCGGCCTGATGATACATTGATTTTGAGTACAATGTGTAGCTCTTCATCAGAGGCAATAGTAATTTTTTCCTATCACTGGCGGGAATGGTTTCATAAGCATCTTTTGAGAATCACCTCTCTTTTTGTAAGATCTGGGTAAATGACTCAGCAGAAGGTTAGGGCAGATAGCTTTTGTGAATCTGCCAGGATCAGCTCCATCTGGTGAGATGGCGCCAACACTTTTTATCATATGTGGGCCTGGATACCATTGCTTTGTTCCCTTGAGGCTAGCTAGGCTAATGTAATCTATTCCTGTATTTCAAGAGTCCCCACCTCTCTGCTGAGAGAATTGTAGCCAAACTGGGACCACCCACAAAGAAGATTAAAGTGCTTGGGCACTTACTGAACTCTAGACCTGTACAAAATTTAGGAACTTTCAAAAATCCCAAAGGGGGCAAAAAAGCCCCCAAATGCTTTGCTTCCTGGGAGTCTAAGAACTAAAAAGAGACAGTTTGGATTCCTAGAGAGGCTTCACAAAGCATTGGAATGCTCCCTCACTTCTTACCTAGAAACAAGGCGGGAGAACATATTTTATTTTTTGAGTAAGGCCCTGATCCAAGATTTTTTACAGCTGGCGCAAAAGGCAACACACCGTTTTGCTCAGCTGGACCGCTGCCACAAATGGCAAGTGGTAATGGCTGCTCACCAGTGGTCTTGCAATGACCCCTGACCCCGGTAAATCAGCACAGGAGGCAGGAGGGAAGCACAGGGTGGGCACAACGGGGCAGGGAGGGGGAGGAACAGGACAGAGACTGGGGTAGGGAGAAGGCTGGGCGGCACTGATGGCAGCTGTGCTGCCAATATTCTATCCCCTTTCCTGGCTTTGATCCACTTTCCCTGGTCCACTTGGACTTGAAGAAAATTAAATTGGGGCAAGGAAACAAATGTTCCCTTACCTGGAGGAGACATCGGGACTCCCCACCCACCCACACACACACACACACAACATGCTGTGCACACTATCTGCAGGCAGGATTTAGCTAGGATTGGGCTGCGGCTGCCCCACAATGAATTTGAAGTGCACTGGAAAACTGACAACGGGCCAGTTCTGATTATACTTTCTTGCCTGAACCAGATGTACGTACTCATGCTGTGTGAATATCATGCCCCCTCTTTCCCTTCCTGGTCGGTTCTTTTAAATGTGTGGGGGTGATAGTTCATCTGAACTGCTGCTCTACACGGGCACATATACTCCAAAGAAAGCCTCATGGTCCATGAGTCATGGAGTCTAGTGGTGCTTAATCGCAGGAAGATGTGGAAAATAAGCTGGGAAGACTGGGGCACGTATCGTATGAAAGACATAAGACTCCAACCCAGTCCCCACAGTGTGATCCTGGATATGTTTACTTGTTAGAAAGGCACTCCAGATCATTTTGCTTGCCCTCTTTTGCACATTTTCCAACTCTACAAGATCCTTCTTGTGGTGCAGTGACCAGAACTGAACACAGTATTCCAGATGTGGCTATACATTTCAAATTAAGCCATATGTTTGTATACAGGCAATGCAATATTAGCAGTCTTATTCTGGATATTATATTGCCCTTATACAAATCTATAAACATTATTCTTAGAAATATTCTAAAAATGGCTTCAGATATTATGAGAAACTAGAACATGTAAAAAGAATAAATGGAAGTTTTCTACATTAACATGTGTACAGTATGTAAAACATGGTTTCACATCTGTACAGTGTGCATATAAATGTGTGTTTATGTCTAATGTTTTTAATTGGCATTTGCTGACCAGCATTATGTGAAAATAGTTTCCAAAAATGTCTTAATTGAAGTAAGGTCTGTAACATATTGCATATTTTCAATCCATCCACGTTTAATACTAGCCTATTTTGAAAAACGAGCCTTTAATAAAACCATCAAAAGTGTAGTGTTAAGTCCAGGTGACTGCCAACAGAAACCTCTGGGAGGATGTCATTGGAAGAAATGAAACAATGCTGGGTTTGGCAGTATCCATAGCACTGTACTTGTAAAAGTTTCTAACAGTATTTATGGATTTCCTACCGAATAACCTGCTAGATTGCCAACAACTGTTCTCATTGTTCTTTAGCATTCTGTTCAAGCCATTGTTACTCCTGTTAAATTGACAGGCTATTTCCTTTGTTTTGCGTTTTAAAAAAATAGCTTAGACATCTCTAAAATATATCCACATGGTCATTAATGTTTATAGGATTGTGTGTGTCAAAAGTTTGATTCCGCATAACTGCATTACTCCTGCGAATGCCTCTCCAGAAATGTGCCTCCAATAAATACAAAGAACGTTTTTTAAAACTCCCAAATGGGACTGATTCTTTTCCAGTCATACTCTTTACTGAGCCAAAACTGTCCAAACTGCAAGCCTAAAACACACTACATATTAAAGAGGACGTGCATGTGTGTGCGAGAGAGGCTGTGTTTAGTGAGCACTGATTTATTTTCTGTGCAGAACATTTGTGTATGTTGCTGTTTTCACAAGTGATGCATAAATAGGCCTTTTTTGCATTCCTCTTTTATAAAATGAATGAAAACCACACTTTCACTGTTACTAACATTTAATTTAGTTTTCAAACACTTCTACTTATGAATGTTGCTAAAATGGCATAGACGGTGGAAGAAAGCCATTTTTAAATTAAATGTTCGTAACAGTGAAATAACACTTATTTATTTTACTCAGAAGTAAGCCCACTATGTTCAGTAAGACTTGGGCTGTAATCCTCTCAAATTTAACAAAAACAAACACCTCATAAGTGGCATATTCCAGATTAAAAGGCATTCTTAGGGCCTCAGCCTTTCCAAGTGAGTCCTTTTTAGCACTTTAGTCCTTTTTAGCACTAAAAATGCACAACTATAACTCGATTGTAGAAAGGATCCAAAGTCTGTCTGCGAAGTAGCACGGCTGTTACTCGGTTGCAATGAGAATCCAGATGTCTTCTCTCAAATGAACACTTCTATTACAGAGGCAAAGCCCACACTTTGCAGCATCCAAACAACAATAGTTTGTAGCTGGAACCTGGAACAATGCAACCGCTCCTCCCCAATAGTATTTGTACTGTGATTGTGAGTGCTTTTGTGAACTACTGTTAGGCAAATGCCATGGTCACCTATTGCACAGTGCCCACGATATCACTAGTGATCAACACAACTCCTTCCTAATCCTACAGACTCTTAGTACTGGTGGGGAATTGCCTTATGGCAGTGCTAACTACCTTATGGCAGTTGTGAAAGCGTTTCCGGCAGCAGAAAGGTTGGAGTCTTCTTGTGGCAATAGAGCAGCTACCTGGACCTGCAGATGCAGGTAAGGTGGTGGGGAAGGCGGGACGGGATGGGGGGAGGGTGGAACAAGGCAGCGATGGGGGAGGGGGAAAGGCGGATCAGGTCACATATACGGCGGATCACATATACGCTAATGGGTTCTGAGTTGTCTGTGACGGATCAAGAGAGAGATCTTGGGGTGCTGGTGGACAGGTCGATGAAAGTGTCGACCCAGTGTGCGGCGGCTGTGAAGAAGGCTAATTCCATGCTCGGGATCATTAAAAAAGGGATTGAGAATAAAACGGCCAATATCATTATGCCTTTGTATAAATCGATGGTAAGGCCACATCTGGAGTATTGTGTCCAGTTCTGGTCACCACACCTCAAAAAGGATATAGTTGAATTGGAAAAGGTGCAGAAAAGAGCGACCAGAATGATTCGTGGGCTGGAGCACCTCCCTTATGAGGAAAGGCTACAGCGTCTGGGGCTTTTCAGCCTAGAAAAAAGGCGCCTGAGGGGGGACATGATTGAGACTTATAAAATTATGCATGGAATGGAGAGAGTGGATAGAGGGAAATTCTTCTCCCTCTCGCACAACACCAGAACCAGGGGACATGTACTAAAATTGAGTGGAGGGAGAGTTAGAACAGACAAAAGAAAATATTTCTTTACCCAGCGTGTAATTCATCTGTGGAATTCCTTGCCACAGGATGTGGTGATGGCATCTGGCCTAGATGCCTTTAAAAGGGGTTTGGACAGATTCATGGAGGAAAAGACCATCACAGGTTACAAGCCATAAGCAACCTCCTGGTTTTTGGAAGTGGGTTTTCTCTGTGCCAGGTGCAGGGGAGTGTCAACGGGAAACAGGTTATCTTGTTGTCTTGTGCTCCCTGAGGCATCTGGTGGGGCCACTGTGTGACGCAGGAAGCTGGACTAGATGGGCTTTTGGCCTGATCCAGCAGGGCTCTTCTTATGTTCTTATGTTCTTATGTTCTTAGGTCCACGAAGGGGGTGGGTTCAGAGGCAGCAGTGGCTGCTGAATCCTAGTTCCCTTTCCGGAACGGATCCCACAGCACTGGTCCACGCAGATCTGTGCCAACGAATTCACTAGCGTAGGTTCAAGTAGACCCCTCTATGCTGTGGAGGTTTACTCCCGGGTAAGGGAACAAATGTTCCTTTACCTGGAGGAGACCTCCATGCCCCACCCCCCACAGGATACAGCTTTGGTGCCGCTGCATCAGCAGGGGGGGGGATGGATAGGATTGGGCTCTGAGATGCCAAATGTACCAAATGAAAACTGTATCAGTGACATGAGGGCTTGCAGGAGGATTGTACAAATGGGAAGAGTGAAGCAGTTAGGATAATTTGAACAATCCTTTAGTGCCACATGTGAAAATACACAGCAACACTGTAGCACATGTGTTTTGGAGGCTGTGAGTTCAGTGATCAGGCAGCTGCTGCACTATCAGGTGCTTGATCTGTGTGGATCTTGTGTGTGTGGGGGGGGAATCCCTCACATGCAGCACTCCAAATATTACAGCATATAAGATTATCTCTGTGTGGGGGAGAAATGTAATTCAGGAAGTGGCTTTGTGTTTGAGTGTTTTTCAAACATCTGGTAATACTCCCCTTTAAAAACCAGGTCTATGAATAAATAATGCTGTCTGGGGTCACACCATTATTTATTTATTATTTGGTGGATTTTTGTGCTGTTAATGCAAAAGCTCAAGGTAGTAGAGCACTGCGCTGGAGGCTGGGGTGGGGGCCATGGCAGTGTCATTAAACATCACTATCTCCTGTGTACCACACACCACCATTATGACTGGTTTTATGACTCAAGACTGAAACCCTTTAACTTTAATGGGATACTATGCTGGGGACAACCATGCTTACGCATGTCTTCATTCCCCTGCGCCATTTAAGCTGCAGCCTGGATGATCTGGATCTTGAAGAAAATTCTTTCACTGGATGAGACGAGATGCTTGTCCACGTTGAGCCAGGCCAGAAGATGGGCAACTGGGCCTGACTCAAGGTGAAATTAATATTTGTAAATATTAAAGATTTGTCAGCATTTACAAATTTGCCACTCACATTTTAATGCGAAATTTCAAATGCACATACAGTATTAATATTTTAACTTCAAAATACAATACAGGTGTGCTTTAGCTTTGTAAGCACCTCTTCATCGTTTCGATGATGAAATCAAAAAGGCCACCTAGGGTGCCTTAGAAATATGGCAGAAATCTGGAATACAAATATCTGAATAAAGAAATAAATATGAAATTGTATGTTGTGTGTCAGGTAGCAAATGCGATTGTAGGTCAACTGTCGCGTGATGACAGATACTAAATACCACTACATCATGCCAGATATGATCAAACATCAGAGATATGGTCAAACATCAAGTACAGAGATGAGTAGGCTATGTGTAGCAAGCAAGAAGGCTCCTATATCACAAGGAGTGTGTGTGGTGTGAAGCTGGTGTTGTGGTGCTGGGGGGGGGGAGCGGGGCGCCCGCAGATCCCTGTCAGGGTCTGAGCCACCCACTCAGTTCTTGTCTGTACCAAGAATGAATCAGGTGAAGCCGCAACATCATTGTGGGCCAATTGTCAAGGGTTGCACACGGCACCCCACTCAGCACCCCCTCACCCCATGGATGCCCCAGGAGGAGAGGAAGGTGCAATTGCACAGCACTCCTTTTCCAATTCCTTTCCTAACAGCAAAGAAAGTCCGGGGGAGAAATGTGAAAGAAGGAAAGGCCTGGGGTTACACGTACGGTATATTACGTTAATACAAAAAGAGGGGGCGACATTGGGGGATCACTTCCGGCTGCAAAATGTCAGCGCTCAGCGCTGCTCGCCTGGCCAGGGCTGGTCTTGCCCCAGTGACTTGAAGCCATTCATTGCCTACTCCTCCTGACCACTCGCAAGTCGCGTGGCTCCGCGGCGCTGGCTGAAAGGCCGTGGCAGATGTTCCGCGGCAAGGCAGGAGGCTCCCCTCCCTCTCTTGGCCACGCCGCTCCCTGCTTTGCGCCTCAGCTGGCACCACCTGCCTGCCTGTGCATGTGCGAGAAAGACAGCTCGGTGGCGGCGGCGCTGCTGCTGCTGCCTGTGACGAGGAGGAGCAGCCCGCTCACTCAGCTGCCACCCGCCCGCGGAAGGGTTTCTTTTGCCTCCCCTTCTGCCGCCCCTTTATTCCTTCAGGACTTTTTTGCTGCTGCAGCTGACGAAGCTGGAAGAACCAGCCACAGTCGCCTGTCTGCGGACTTCCCTTCCTTGCCTCGCCTGGCTGGCGTCGCCAGGAAGGCAGCAGCATTTTCTCCGTCAGGGGGCGACGAAGCCGCGGCGAGGGGGAGGAGGCAGGCACGGAGGGAGGGAGGGCGCTGCCGGGTGACAGGCGGTCACAGGTGCTGCGGCCGCCTCTGAGTCACAGGAGAGGCGCCTCTGCGCCCCTACCAGCTGCTGCTGCTCCTCTCCCTCCTTCCCTGCGCGTTGCCGCTGCTGCTGCCTGCCAAGGGCAGCTCTACAGAGGCGGCGCGTGCAGAAGCAGCCGCAGGAGCCGAACAGCCGCGCGCGAGACCCACGCCTAGGCTTTGCGGACCCAGTAAGTTGCTGCCCCCCGCGTGCAACTGCCGGCATGTGAGCTTGAGCTGCTGCTTCTGCCGGCAGCGGCTTCTTGCAGTCTGCTCTTTCTGCAAGGCGCGGCGAGTTTTGCATCTCCTGCATTGCTGCATCGCTCTCCGTCAATGAATGCTATGAAAGAGAGGGGCGATGGCTGCAAAGCCCACTGCAGACTGGATCAGCCGTACTAGCGGCACGCGGAATGCCCCTGCCTGGTGGTAGGATCTCGGGTTTGATCCCCTCTCCTCTGATTTTCCTTGGTGCATGCATGGGGGGACGAGAACTGCACGGGGAGCCGCCCATTGCTGGAGGATGGCTCGGCTCCTGCTTTGTGTGTGATGTCAGTGACTGCTGGAGTCGGGTATATCCAGAAGATTTGGTTGGAGGGGAATTTATAGGGGTAAGCCTAAGGTGACACAGGAGCAACTGGCAGGACTAGCTCTGAAAGCGGGCGGCTGCAGCAACAGAATAGGCACAGGTCAGCCTTGATAGCACCGCAGAATTGATACCCGGATATAGCACTAGACATTCAGAAATATGTATTACCGGATTTTACACAATCTGTTCATAATTTTAATGCGGATTGGGTAGCTTTGGCGGAGATGGGGAGGGAGGGAGGCTTTTTTGGGGGGGGAAGGGTTGTTTTGTTTGCTTAAAAAACTGGAATATCTCCCAAGTCATGTCTCCTTAAGTTCGCCTTGTCTTTATGGAAATAATATGTCGTTTCCACACACAGCTTTATAATAAGTTATGATTGCAGTTTGTGAATGGGTAAAACAGGATCAGTGGATGATCAGGAAGTGAATATCAAATCTCATCTGTATATCTTCTGAAATCTACCCTCTCTGTGAATAATAATACATTTTATTTATTACATTTTTATCCCACCCTTCCTCCAAGAAGCTCAGGATAGTGAATATTATTTGCTTGCCCCCGTTTATCCTCACAACAACCCTGTGAGGTAGGTTAGGCTGAAGAGGAACAACTGGCCAGGGGTGTAACCTGGGACCTTCTATATGCAGAGGATATGCTCTGCTACCGAGCCACTGCTCTCCACAAAGGGGTTAGCAAGGATTTGAACCCAGGTCTCTCTAATCCTCCAGTCCAGTCTGACACTGTAAATATACTGATTCTGCTTTTCCATTTAAAAAGAACAATGTGAGGATTCAGATGATAAAGCTACCAGGTACATCAATCAACAGCTCCCCTTTTCTGTACCCTTTAACCTTTCTGGAATGAACAAAATTCCATATGCGCATCTCCCTGGAGCACAAGTCTCTAGGTTGCAACTCAGCATCCTTAGAGCACACAGGAGAAGCACTCATTGCACATGTTTGTTCCACCCTAGTAGCATGTTTGCTGAATTGATACTTCTTATTTAAAAAACAAACAAACTATGGATATCTGTTTCCTCTCCCATCCTCTGTGTCAGTGTCAATTTGACATCCAACAGAAGTATAAATTACAACTCTTTAATTTGGGATTCCTTTATTGAATATTTTTTTAAAAAAATACTCAGATATAGCACTAGACATTTGGAAATATGTATTACCGGATTTTACACAATCTGTTCATAATTTTAATGCAGATTGGGTAGGTTTGGCGGAGATGGGGAGGGAGGGACACAACCATACTACCGTATATACATTTTGGCAGCATGTCCTTTTTTCTTTTCCTTTTTTAAACTGTGCACTTCTGGACGGACCAGTTTAAAAATAAATGTCTGCTCAAACACTGAATCACTGTATAGCGAAGCAGCTGTGACCTTAACTGCCTCAAAGGAGAGGACGAAGCTGAACAGGAACCCTAGAATGAGTGCCAGGATCTGGTGAGAGCGAGGGGCTGGGGGGGGTAGCCATTACACCTTTGACAAGTACCCTGTTTGTTCAGTTAAATCAGTTGACATTTATTTTTCCAGTCATGGTGCGGAGGTGGACATTAATTTGAGAGGACATGTTAAATGGAGAGGGGCGTCTCCTTCCCTCTGCTGTGCTCGCTCTGCCCTTTCCACAGGCTCCTTAATTAGTTCATTGCTTCCCTCTTGGCTGTTCTTTCGGCTGTATTTGATGGGTGTTTTCACATATGAGGCTTCTTACCTTTGGTTTGTGCTGCTTACATGGTTCTGTAACATTAATGTCGGATGGACGTTTGCTAGAATTTACATTTTATTTCTCTTCTGTGTTCTGTCCTGCATTCATGTGTGGTGCAAATAGCACAAGAGGGGCTTGTAAAAACATAAGAAGTGCATGTGTCGGGATCAGACCAGAGGCTCAGCATTCCAGCTCCAGCAGCAGCCAGCCAGCCAGCTAGCTAGCCAGCCAAAATGCCCCTGGGAAGTTTGCCAATACTAGGGCATGACTGAGATAGACACCCCCTGCTGTTTGTGCCCAGCCCCTGGAATCAGAGCTACTTTGCTCCTGAATAGGGGTGGGACAGTGAGGTTCCATTTAGCTTCCATGGCTAATAGCTATTGATAAACCTGGTCCCCATGAATTTGTCTGCTCTTAAAAAAAAAAAAAAAGCAGCAGCCATCTAAGATGATGGCAACCATCACATTTTGTTCTTGTTTGTTACTTTGCCCAATTTATATAGCCCATCCCATCCAAGTCCTCAGGATGTGTGATTATACCAATTATTTTACCCTCTCCCTCCTGATTCCTGGTTACCAATTTAAAAAAACACACAGCAACTCCGTATGCCACGTCCAGAAGATATTTGAGTTGAGGTGAGTTTCTAGAGGAAGGCAGTTTCAACGTTGAGGGGCAACCACTGAGTAAACATGCCACAATGTGCATTCCTGTGGGCCTGATTTGGCACATAGAGGGTGTGTTTAAGAGATCATTCTCAGTCAGTCTTGAAAGACATGGTGGAACACAGATGTGGAGACAGTCTCTCTTAGGTATGCTGGGCCCTGACTATTTTGGATTTGTGGTGGTAAGATCCGTAAGCTGCCCATGTGTTTTGTGGAGTACTTCCTTTTGTCTTTTCTGAGCCAAAGTCTTTTTTAGTGCCATATGTGAAAATGGTCAGTATCCTTAAAGCCTTGTTAAATTCCCCTCTCCAGCAGGTTTAGCTGCATCCTCCCCACAAGTTGATAGGCTGCTTTTAGATACTGTGTGCTTTACTATGTTAATTATAGTTGGGATACAGCAATTAGAGTGTCAGAGTGTCATCTTGTCAAAGTGTGTGTTAATTTCATTCATTTCATTCCCTCTGGCAATTTCCTTATATTCACTCTCTGGTCTTGACAATTTAGCAGTAGGGCTCCCATTTAAAGAGAGATGGCAAATATACTTGGAGCACTCAGGGAGTGGCTTTTATTTGGAGGCAGCCAACTAAAGGAGGGTGCTGGAACAGGAAGTAAAAATACAATATGACAGATGGGGGGTTTAAAGGCTTTTAAAGGAGGTTTTTAGTAGGGTGTAATTGCAAAACGGGAGTCATTAGTTGTAACTAAGCTTCCATTATTCATCATTGTTCACTGTAACAGGAAAAAACAAAAAAACATAAAATGTTAGGACCTTATTCAGAGAGAACAGTAAAAAAAATTTAGAAAGTGACTTAGATGGATAGTTGTGTGTTGCTTCAACAGGGAAGCATTCCATTGCCCATATGACTTGCACTTAATATTGATAGGTGTTCTGAACTGAACTTATTTGGATTACACAAGCTCTCTGACTTATGGATGTCCGAATTATGGACTTGCTTGGGTGGCGTTTTCATTTAGGCACAGTAGCACCTAGGCTGGCAAGGACAACAACAAACAGGAGGAGTGCTGGGCAGCAGCAATGGGTGGGCAGGATGGGAAAGAGGTGCGTGGTGGATGCCTTATCCCAGTAGTTCTCAAAGTGGTGGGTTGTGACCCACCATTGGAAACAAAAGCTTCCCCTGCCCCCTTAAGGGGCAGGGGCAGCATGGCGGCGGCAATCCCAGGGATTGCTGCTGCAAAAAAAAATAATAATAATGGAATGTGTGGACTTACTCCCCGAACCTTCCAGAGGGCTCCAGGACCTCTGATAAATCCAAAATTCCATTTTAATGTTTTTTCACAGTGGCGGCAGCGATTCCCAGGATGCTGCTGCCACTGGCCTCACCCCTGCAAGCACTCAAAGTTCTCCCCACCTTGCGGGGAGAACTTTGAGAAACACTGCCTTATTCTATCCTCCTTCCCAGGCATCCAGCCCCAACATGTGGCTGCTTGATCCTACACCAGCTAAAGAGCAAATGCCCGCTTACCCCAAATAGACCTCCAGCCAGGGCCTCCCCTGGGTAGGATTCAGCATGGACCATGCGGCCCACACTGATGAGCCTACTCCAGGGGAGGATAGGATTGGGCTGTTTAGTTGACTACATTTCCCAGGGTTCCCTGGAGAGAGGAACTGACCATTTTTAGTCATTTTGAATCCGTAGTATAGATGTTTCCAAACGAACCAGCAATGTGATCAGCAGAGTCATTTTACCTCTGCCCCTTTCAGGAAGTATGTCAGAATTGTATAAAGTGTTCCAAAAGTTACATTTACATATGTTCAGTTACATTTGGGCTACAATTCTTTGCATACTTTCTTTGGACTTGGAGTAAAGCTAGTTCAACTCAGTAGGACTTGTTTGGAAATAAACATGCAAAGAAACAGGCTGAACATTTCTAGTCCAACAGTGAGATCCCTACAGTACCTGCGTAGCTGTTTCATTTGATCCACATTGTGCCATGGCAGTTAAGTTGTCACCGTGTGTTATACAAATGGAGTAGAACCCTTGAAATTATTACTCACCTACTAGAAACAGAAATATTGAGGACAGCCCAGAATCTACATAAAGCAGTGTTTCCCAAACTTTTTCGACCTGCAGATCCCTTGACCATTGGCGACCATCAGTCGCGTTTCCACGGTAGGACCGGTACCATAAGTCACACCGCATCGAGTACCGTGTTTAGGAACCGAAACGAGGAGGCGCCGCCCCCTCACTGTTGCAACCATTCCGCGCGAAGAACGCAGCTGAGCAGGAACGTGACTGGGCAGGAACCCGTGAAAACGCCACTGGCGACCATTGGCTCCCCATTACATTATGTTGATGCTTGCTTGCCAATTGGCATTGCACTGTTTTCTGAGAGGATTCCATGGCACTCCGCGGCTCCCCTGGCTGGTTTCCAGAGCCGCGCCTCCCAGTTTGGGAACCACTGACATACATAAAGGAATCCAAGGCTCCTTCCAGTCCTCATCCCTCTTTTGCTGCTCATTCTGTCCAGATCAGCTAGCTTAGCCATGCCTGAGCTGAGTGCAAGCAAAGCCGGGATTTGATCCTAGCATCAGAGGTAGGGGACCCTCATATCAGATCTGATGTGCCTCTGCCTCAGTGCAGCAGACCATAGGTTCATTGTTGTAGCAGTTCTTCACAGCACTGATGATGAGAAAGCCAGAAGGGGTTCTTCACCGCAGCAGACAGAGGTGGACTGTTTCGCTTTAGGGGTGAACATGTTTTCCTTATTCTACTTAAGCTGCTTATTCAATGCTAGGAGAAGGCCACTCCTTCTATGACTCTTCAGCATTTTTCATATGACAGCGTCTATTAAAAGAAGAGATTAAAGGGCAAAGGTCTTTGTAATTATTTAAATATTTGGGTGGTGCTTACTGTAAATACGGCAGTAATGAAGGCAGAGTAATTAACATGAGCCTCATACACTAACTTGGAAATAAACCATTCTCATTTCAATGGAATATCCTTTCAGATAACTTGTCTGCTTAGAATAGCAGCCTAAGATAACTTTATAGTTAGTTTCTTATTTACTTGTTCTTGTTCCAACTGTACCTACAGTACTTGGCTTTTTGTGTATCATCCCCTGTCTCAAATTAGGTGAAGCGTACATTCCTGAAGCGTATGGGAGAACTAGCAGATTGTGCATTTAAAACCTTTTGCTTAGGACTAATGCAGATGTAAAGCTGGTATCCACTTCACCAAGATGAAGAGCCTAGGAACCAGCTATGCATCTGTGTACTCTCTCTTCTCTCTGGAGTGAATTCCCTCTACTACTGCCTGAACCACGCTTCAAGGATCCATTGGCACCAATGTCAAACGTGGTTGAGGCTAACCAGTGAGATCAATTCCCACTGATCCCAGTAGTGCCAGTTTCCAAGAAAGTATGCTTAGAACTGTGGTGTTCGTTTTCCTTCATCTGGCTCTTTGATCCTAAATGTATTTACATGGATGTGAATTTCCTTAAGTTCAGTGGAACTTACTTCAGGTTAACAGGCTTCAGGAACTCAAGAGGATGGCTGTCTTACCCCAGACCTGTACTTGAGATAAAAAAATTCATTACCACTGGGCAGGATGATGCAGATGGTCAAGTTAGGCACACTTTCCTGGGAGTAGGCCCCGTTGAACACAATGGGACTTCCTTCTGAGTAGACCAGCATAGGCTTGAGAAACCTGAGCCACAAAAAAAGAGAGATAGAATATCTAGGATGCATTGGTGCCAAAGCACTAAGAAAGGTTTCTCTTGAGAGAATCTGTTGGATGTCATTTATGTTCATAGTAAGGATGAAATCATAGTAAGGATGATTTCACACATTATGCTATAATTCAGGGACCAATATTAGTTATAATGCATAACCTGAAAGTGTGAAACTGCTACCATTGGTTATGTTATAGTTCATCATGGATCATTGCCTCTTGTCCAGTCAGGCAGTTACTCCAGATGATAACCAGCTGGGACGTGCACTTTAGCCATTGCATATTCGCCATTATTCATCACGGCTATCTCTACATTGTAAACTTAGAATCAATTTAATTGTCATAGGTTTGAACCAACAAATAGCGGGAACTATTTGAGGATCTCTTACAAAGACTTACAAGCAGCAACCTCAAAAAACGTCTGTTCCCAGAATTCCCTGGGGAAGGTATGGCATATTCAATTGCTATAAACCCTGTTTAACAGCTCAATTCTATCCTTCCCCCTCCCCCCGCCAATGCAGCCGTTCCAAAAAGGCTTGTGCTGCATCCTGCAGCAGGGGACAGATCCGGAAGTTTGGGATTTTCCCCTTACCTCCCCGTAACCCCCTAGACTGGCAATGGGTCTCCTTGGACCTATACCAGAGCCTTAGCTGGCACACGTCCAAGGAGAGAAAGGGGGTGTGCCAGCTGCTATCAGAGGGGATAGCATCTGACACAAGTCGACTGTTCTGCAGGCCTCCCCAATCTTCGGATCGCCATCGCCGTGCTGTCCCCACAGCAGGGGGGGGCAGCTTTTGTTCTCAATGGTGAGTCGTGACCCACTACTTTGAGAACCACTGCCCTAATTGATTGGGCTCTAATGCACGGTTTATCCTTTGATCTATCAGGATCTTTCAAATCAACTGAGATGTTAATTTTTCTCTTACCTGAATTTTTAATTTTTGATATATGATGCAGAGGGAACCAAAAGGAAGAACACTTCTTAATACTGCAATACAGAAAAATTTTAAACCAAGAGAAAAGAACAAATAGTAAAGAAAACTGAAAATAAAAATTCAACTTACTTTCTTAGATGGTGTGCCAAATTCAGTTGACAAGGGCACATAAAAAGGTACCATAGGTGGCTGCCCCACTCTGTTCCTTTAAAGGACCATGAATCCAACCCTACTAGGCTAGACGCATGGCAAGACAGATGTATTTGGACTTCCGTTCAGCAAGGAATGAGACAGAATTCATCTAAATTAATGAATAAATGAATTGTCTCCCTAAGGGCCTTCTAAATTCTTTGACATGTCGTAAATGCTGAATTTCTAAAAAGAGAAATCCAGGTCTGAACTTTTCTTCATGCCATGCCACCTACCATGGAGCTCTGTTGTTTAATCCTATGTGTTTGGAAACAGTGTGTAGGTGGTGAGGGAAGGACACTCTACACATGCTCAGAGGCACTTCATTATTATGCCAAATATTCCCACCCTAGTATTGAAAATGTGTTCCTGCATGGATCCCTGGTCATCCCTACATGTGGCAAATCTCATGAGAGGGTTTATTTTTCAAAACATATTCCATCACAGGCAGCTTTGGCACAATATTTTTTGGGTTTTCAGCAAGAACACACCTCAGCTTAGGGAGATGTACTGTACTGTGTGCATTTCAGACACAATTCAGCACTAGGATTCCAATTTTGAAATAGAGCCTGACATATCTGATACACATACCCAGACACATCTGGATATTTGGTTCTTGCAAGAAATTTTCAGATGTCATTCTCCATTACCAATCTGTAGCGAAACGTGCATTTTTTACATTCATCTTGTAAATGATATTATGTTCTACAGAAGAGGTAATTTTTCTCTGCATGCATGTTTCACATATTGTTTGTATGGGAGTAACTAGATCTCATCTATGGCAGAGTTAATTTAAACTAAAATCACTTTAAATTGCTTACCACAATTAGTTGTTAAGCATCGTTTTGCTTTGATATCACCCCCTAGGTTTGCCTTGAAATCAAATTAACTGCCATATATAATATTGTTTAACCTAGATTCCTAAACACCCTTTAATTCAATTTATTCTCTGGGGTGGAGAAGCTCGAGTTGAGGCATTGTGGAATACAGAGACATATATGCTGTTATTTTGTCTATACTTTGCTGGATGCACATTCCATATACCGGTACCGTCTGGTCTGTTTTCAGTTAGAGGTGCCAGGAATTGAGTAACTGTAGGATGACCAGACTGCCTGCCTGCTGCCAGTGTTTCAAATGATAATTTCCCAGCGGGAAGTTGTCTTTGCTGTCAGTTTACCATCTAGGTTTCAACGTCTGATAATAAGCTCTCTGTTAGAGAAACATGCCAGGGTGGGACTTGCTCAGAATATTCTTCCCCAATCAACCTCTATTTAATTCTGGTGATAGATTTGTAGTTAATGATGATCAACTCCCCCTTTGGCCCATTTTCACAGCCATTTCTGCATGGTAGCCACTGCATGAGCTGGCCTCCAGCTGTGCCACATGCAGATGGGGTCATGTCAAGACCAATCACATACACAGAACTTCGTCATTGGTATTTGGCATGCTGTTGATAAAGTGGCTTTTTGGTTATTCAGAGTAGTATGCTAAAAACATACAACCTCCATACAACCTCCTCTGCATGTAAGATTGCCAGGTGGAAGTTACCATACAGTGTATCTGTCACACCTGAGATAGAGAATTACTGTGATCTAAAGCTCCACACAGGTAGCACTCTGTCAGAGCAGAGATTGACTTGGATTGGAGAATGTGCACAGTGGTCCTGCTACCTGAGGAAGAAGCTGCCCTACCTTCCTAGAGGAAGCCCTGCCTACCAGGGATTGAATTTGGGACCTTCTGCATGCAAAGCAGGTGTTCTATCACTGAGCTACAGACCCTCCAGGCTCCCTAAACCAGAGTTGTTGCAGTATGGTTGAAAAAAGTGGCAGAATAATGAACACGTAGCAGGATCATGTCCTGTAAATATATGTAATATAAGAAAACAAAACAAAATATTTCTTTTCAGCATTTGTTTTGATCATGAGTTGTAACGGTAAGACTAAACAATACTCACAATTCCATATCCCAAATGAGATACAAAAATCATAAGGAATGGTAACTTCCATTGTTCTATTGAAAACTCAACCACATGGAATGTAAAACTACAGAATATAAAATATCGCCACCTTAGCTGCCTCCATATAAAGGGAAGGGAGGTATTTTTTTTTTAAGCTTTAGTTGGAAAAAGGGGTTGATACGCTCAAACTGAATCTGGGTCAAGAGAAACTTCAGTTAATGCTCAATGACACACATAAAACATATCCTTCACATTGAATGGAATGGTCTTCTAGTCCAGCAGTTCCCAATCTTCCCACCTCCGCGACCCACTTCGTCCTCTGTAGTGGGTCGCGGCCTGATGTGTGGAGCACTGTGGAGCATTATGGGGTGCTACCGGAAGCGGCTTCCGGTTCACGCAGAGGCCCACGACCCACTCTGTTGGCCCTGGTGTGCCCCAGAATGCATTGCAGGTAGCTTTCCCAAACTGTGTGTCACTCCACACATCAGGCAGTGACCCACCGTGAATCGAGTTGTGACCGACCAGTAGGTCGTGACCCACAGTTTGGGAAATACTGGTCTAGTTCACATGGGCAGAGAAACCACTGGATCAATGGTAATACTTGCAAACTTGCTCCCAAGTGTACACATTTGAAGATTCAATTCAGCTGCTTGGCACCTGCATAAACATAGCCTTTCAGTGAAAGATCCTAATGCAATGGTTCAGTTGCCATGCCTTTGAAATGACTGGCAGGCTCTCATGGATTGCATAGTGACATTAATACAGAAAATGTTTAGAGCACTGAAAGGGTGGTGGTTCATGGTACTCCATGAAGTTACAATGAACTTCCTTAAGAAAAGGGAGCCTCTGAGATAGTTAAAGCATCTTGTTTAATTATGTATAGTTGTTCTTTGTTAGAAAAGGAAAGTGAGTGAGCTGTCAATCTGCACTTGTGAATAAGGGGCTGAGAATTTCTAGTGATGAAATTCATATTCAAATTAAATCCTGCCTATGCTGGTGGATTCCCAATACTTCATCAGAGGCTGACACAACTTCTTCCTAGGAGAATAGACCCCAATTCTCCTAATCAGAAATCATGGGTCCCTTCTGCAATAAGGTGGCATTCTTAATCCCTTTTTGTGTTGTGTTATTAATAGTATGTATTGTGTATAACTTACTGTTCAGAGGCTAGGAGCTGGAAATTGTCCGACCTTCCAGGTTCGTACTGAAAATGGCTGCTTTTATAATACTTTGAACAGTAAGAAGTGATATATAGATATTTAATAATGCAAGACACACAAAAAAGGATTAAGGATAGAACTTCTTATTGCAGAGGGGATATGTGTTTCCTGATTTTACATAGTGGAAAACAAAATCATTTTGCTTTATTGACGAGAGCATTGCAGCTTCCAAGCTAGTCTTGGGAGTACTACAACTGCCCACGTTAATAACGTTTATGCTGACATTGTAATATAATAGCTGGGATATTTATCAAGTAACAAACCTAAAAGCCTAAACTCTAGAGTGTCAACTATAAAATCTGTAACCATGACAGCTATTTTTTACTGCTGTCTTTTCAGTGGAAAAATATCTATGTTCAAGAGCTTCCACTGTTCATTCTGTCTGAATAATTCATTGAATTAGAGCTAATCCTATTTCAACACATTTTCAGTGGAGACGTGCAATTTGGAGAAGAGTGTCAGCTTAAATTGGGCCTACCGCAGTTTTTCTCTCTAGGGTTGCAAAGGAACTGTAGAAATATTGTTTGATATGGCAGGGATAAAATCTGCTGTGGCAACAGCTGCAAATACATAGGAAGTAGGTCATTTCTGTACCGAGGGCAGAATGTCTCCCATGTATTGGGGTGTTATGCCAGGTTTTCCAGAAAGTGCCTTTCACATGGCAAATATTTATACTACCATATTGCTAAATGAGTTGCATCCAAAGATTTCCTTCCACCAATGGAAAGAGTCTTCCTCCAGAGGAAATAAAGCTTCGGATGCCACCCAACTGTACTAGTACATATACTGCTGCAGAAACAGAAACTGCTGTTGTGTAAAACTACATGATCATCTTGCGGGTAGTAATTATGCTACATATATGAGACAAAAGTATGCACTGCATGTGAGAATGGATTTTTCTGATATATGGGTTAAAAAAATTTTTTAACATTAAACTAGAGCAGGGGTTGTCAACCAGTGGTACTAGTACCACCAGTGGTACTTTGACCGACTGCTGATGGTACTCGAAGTGCTGGACCCCCAGAACCCTGCTCCAATGTGGCGCTTTTGGTGCCTCCCACCGAAGGGCCCTCCCTCCTGCCCAGACCCTCCTACCTGCATTTTCTGGCCTACGAAAACCTGAAAACCCAGAAGTAACTGGCAATTATGTCATCGCCAGTCACTTCTGGTGGTTTGCAGCAGGAGAGTGGTGCTGGAGGTTGTACTCAGCTGAGAAAGGGTTGAGAACCCCTGGAGAGCATAAGCAACTAGGATGTAGTACTCTTGCTCGCCTGTAATTCATTCCAGCAGGACTTGTGCAGGAGAACTTCTTGATATATTCTCTCTACAGTACTTTGTCAGTTTATACTTTCTTACGACTTAATTCTTGGGATAATAGCTGATGAAACCAATGAGTCTCCAATATTTTTTAAAAAACTATAGTATGGTGTTTCTGAGCTAGAGAAATATATGGAAATGTTGGCACCAAGATGAATAGTAGTTCCACAGGGGTCACTGGAAGAGCTTTAATTTCAACTCACTTAACCTCAGCTAATTTAAAATACATTACAAATGTTTAAATCATATGCTTTCACTCAGTCTTTTTGCAACAAGCCTTGCATGTAGCCCGCAGACAAAAAAATTGGGAGGAACCTTTTCTTAATTTACCATGGTAAATCGACTCAGTTAACCAGCATAAATCCAGTCCTGAGACATTAGCAATGGGAATTACATGCCAAATCAGTTTGGTGTTTTGTCAGTTGATAGCGTCTGAGCCTTAAAACCTGCAGTGCCTTTTACTCCCTTGTTTAGTTTGGCTTGAGACTAAAGCATTATTATTTTTTTGCATTTGGGAGTCTACCAAAATTAGGCAGTTATATCTATTTGCCCTGGAATCCCTAACCTGACACACCCAAGATTGAATATTTGATTGGAAACACCTTGTTGCCTGCTTGAAATTAATGATGCACTTATTGCTTGAAATGGTATATTCTCCGGCTTGCATTGTATTGCAAGCATGAAGGATCCTTAAGACAGAATTAGCCTAAAGGAAAATAGTATTAATGTGGGTTTGGAGAAGGTGGAAGATAAGACAAAGGATCCCTCTGAATCTTAGGTACCATCTATATTTTGGTAGAATGAAAAAAGTAGGCATTAACAGTTTACGTACAATAGTATTTTTTTTCAGATACCAGATGTGACAAATGGAAAGGTGTAAGATAGATGCCTTAATCAGTTCTCACAGAGATAACTTTTAGTTGGATGGACTCAAGGACTTCAGAGTAAGATGGTGTGAACATGCAAGGCCTGAGTCACAGATTGTGGGCGCAATCGTATCCAATTTATGCCACTGGTGTAACCAGCGGTGCAGCAAAAACGGGTGGCCCCAGAACGGAAAGGGGATTCAAATCCCCTTTGAATTCCCCTTTTGGAGGGGATTTGAATCCCCTTTCCGTTCTGGGGCCTCCCGTTCTCGCTGCACCGCTGGTTACACCGGTGGCATAAATTGGATAGGATTGAGCAGAGCTCAGCCGATGGCATAAATTGGATAGGATTGCGCTGTGTGTCTGAGTAATTAGGAGAAACATCCAAGAAAGATTTAACAGAGATCGGTTTTGAAAACTGAGACTCAGACTTTGGGCCCAATCCTATCCAACATTCCAGTGCTGATGCAGCCATGCCAACGGGGTGCATGTTGCGCTCGGTGGTGGTGGCAGTCACAGAGGCCTCAAGCAAAGTAAGAGAACATTTGTTTCCTTACCTCAGGGCTGCATTATGGCTGCATTGGCACTGGAAAGATGGATAGGATTGGATCCTTTGAAACTCAGAAAAACTGGGATCAGTTTTGTGTGCTACAGTTGAAGAATATACAGTTACTATATGCCAAGTAAGTTATATAGATTGCAAGAATATAAAGAAACGTTCTAAGAAACATGTAAAACCTGAAATGATAGGTCTCAAGGAGGTTATGTTGGCCATTTTAAAATACCGTATTGGTCTGAGTATAAGACTCACTTTTTTCTCCTAATTTAAGTTTTTAAACTAGGGGTGTGTCTTATAATCAGGCTGTTTAATTTAATGCCAGTGATTTAATTAATTTTTTTTAATAGCACCAAACTTTAAGGGTGCATCTTATAATCAGGTGTGTCTTATACTCGGGACAATACGGTACTTATTACATGCTCCAGGCAAAATTAAGCACTTGAAAATTCCATTGATTTGACAAGGCTTGCTTCTAGGTAGCTGTGCTTAGAATAGTCTTCAGCACATTTTAAAGCCTGTCATAAATTAGGCTTTAAAATTATTAAATTTTCCTGGATCACACCTTTCAAAATGATTGTCAGAAAGAACAGTGCTCACTGACTGGATCCATGTAATTGCTAGATTGTGTGTGTGCGTGCGTGTGCATGTGCTTGTGTGTGTGTGTGTGTGTGTGTGTGTGTGTGTGTGTGTGTGTGTGTGTGTGTGTGTGTGTGTGTGTGTGTGTGTTGAATGGAAAATATCAATTTTTGTCTTTTTGCCCCAGATCAGTAACTCTCAGTGCAAACTCACCCTTAGAAGAGGCTTATTAAATGGGCAGCCCAATCCTATCCCAGGTTTACGTTAATGGATCTCGTAATCTGTTTGGTGTAAATCCTGGAACTATGGTGTGAAAATTCAATTGCTCTGTTTTCCTTAGCGCTGGAGTCTGCACAAAGGTAACAGCGGCCCACTGAACTTCCTTCATCCCATACTACAGCCAGTAAGTCAGCAGGGGGTGGAGGAATGGGGGAAGATTGTGGGCAGGGAATGGGCCAAGCCAGGGGCTGATTGGGAGTGGGAGAATCTTGGTGGCAGTAGTGCACGCCAAGCTCCTACCCCCCCTTTCCCAGCCCGACATGCCCCCCAAATCTCTTTGGATTTACGCCAGTGAAATAGCTGGTGTAGGCCTGAGGAGACCCGTTGGAGGCCAGGTGGCCCATGGGGAGAGTTTTTTATTAGTAATAAGTAAAAAACCTAACTTTTTATTAGCTAGTAAGTAAAAAAGTAAGATTTTTACTAGTAAATTTTTTTTAAAAAATCACTAGTAAAAAAACCTAGTAAAAAAAAGGCAAGATTTTTACCTACCATTCCCAGGCCGTCTGGTTGCCCCACTCACCATAGCATGCTCTCTGTCGCTGCATGGTATTGACTGGTGGGGGACAGGATTAGGCTGTAAATCTGCATTTTAAAACCTTCTTGCACTCCATCTTACATATTTCAACTTTGGGATTTTCCATCAAATTCCATGTTGTTCCCCCCCTCCCCCATTTTTTGGGCTTACCATCCAGCCTGAAGGAGAGTTCTGGAGAATTTGAAAGCTTGTGCACTACTTTGTAACATTTTAGTTAGTTCTAATAAATGTATTACCCTGCTTTGTCTTTTGGATCCCCCAGGGATAAGATAAAAAGCACGAGGGTTGAATCACCTCTTAGGAGGTAAGGTGTGCCTATGGAGGTACACAAAATCTACTTAAAGTGAGTGGGTGAAGCAGCTGCATGCCTCTCTATCCACCTCAAGTGAAATAAGGTGTTTGAAGGGGAAAAACAGAATTTAAAACAACTCAGCACAGACAACTTTCAACTGTCTTTTGATCTGGAGGGTTTAATTTTTTAAAACTTGGATTTTGCAGAGAGCAAATATTAATGGCATAAGAAAAGACAGTGGAACTTTAAATAAGTGAGGGTACTATCCCACTGAATAAACACACTGTGGAATACTGTATTGTAAAATGTGCTTGATAGCTAAGAATAAATATAACCGAATCTTCTAACTTTTTTTCCAGGGGGAGATGTTGAGCTCTCAAAGTGGACTTGTGTATTTTTCATTTACCAAATTCAAACTCAGTCTTAAACCTGGGAAATGTGGCTTTGTGGTGCCAATATTTGCTCTTTCACTAAAACCCCTGTAAATGTTTGCGTAATATTTACCGGCAACCTATTAGTCAAGACAGACAGGAGACAGGCAGCCCAATCCTGTGTAAGATGCATCGACCAGCCTAAATGGCTGGCCGCTGCATTCTATGCAGGATGCGGCCTGCTCCAGCGGAGCCAGGCTCACCTTGGGGGAAATGGACGTTTGTCCCTTTCCCCCAGTGTAAGCCCCAGCAGCCCCAACGGACCTCTTTGGATGCGTGTCAGCTATTTTGCTGGTCCAGCCATTCGAGTACCACCAGCAATTGGCTGAAGTACCACTGGTGGTACTAGTACCTCTGGTTGAGAACCCCTGAACTAGACTTTGTCCCTGTCTTATTTACCGGTACCTGAAAGGTGAAATCTCCAGGCTTTTTCACTTGCTGCCCTGCAAGTGGGTGTTCCCCCCCCCCCCGAGACCCATGGTGTGAGCTCTGGGGCAGCTAGAAAGAAGCCAACAATGCTTCCGGTGGGCTTGAGAGTTTTAACATTTGGCTATAATGACATCACCAGTTTATCTGATTGGAGGAGGGGATTACCTGGGTAGCTGTCCCCTCCCTCCTGGAAGAGAACTGGCGGGAACATGAGCCAATTAGCAGGCACATCCCTGTCCTTGGTGGGAATCCTGACTCAAACAGGATTGAGTTTGAGTTTTCCCCCTTCCCTCATGGCTTATGTTGTTTGCAAAACAAAGGGGCAATCACTGCCTGCCAATGCTGCCAGCAGCTGAATGCACAGAAGCTGTGGGTGAGTTAATCCTACCCCAAACATGGGGAATTAGACAAAATATACACAGAAAAGAAACGGGGGAACCCAGGGAACCCTGGGGCACTGGCGTCGCTCGAGGTGGGGCGGAATGGTAAGTTCTGCACTGTGCTAACCTCCGTTTACTCCCCGGCACGAGGCAGCCCTGACCCCCCTCGCCGTCGGAGCCACTCAGTGTGGCGAAGGCAACGCGCAGTAGACTCCCTGCGCATTGCCTTCGCCGCACTGAATGGCTCCGACGGCAAGGGGGTGGGGCCGCCTCGTACTGGGGCGTAAATGGAGGTTAGCACAGTACGGAACTTCCTGTACCGCCCCACCTCGAGCGACGCCAGTGCCCTGGGGTTCATCACAACAGGGCACAGGAATTATTCTCATTTGGTAATGTCCCATGCTGACTCTTTGAATTAGGAAATGCCCTTGCAGGCTTTTGTCGGGTCTTAGTAGTGCCAATTCCCATTTGTGCAAACCACAAGGCAACTGCACTTGTCTTAGTACTGGTCTATGCTGGTTCACACACCTGATAATTCAGTGAACCATAGCATCAGCATGGACTATGCAGTGCGTCCAGGGCAGTGCTGCTTTAAAAAATCCTGAGCAATGTGGTGCCTTCTATATTGTACTGATTACTGTGCCTCTCTTGTTAATTGATCCTCCTGTGATATTTTACAAATAAACTCTGATGTGGCTCAGCCATCCTTTTCATGATCTGAATGTCCCCAGCATGAGAATCTCCTATGTGGAGAAGGTTTGCATATCAGGAAGTAGGCATCTTGTCTAACCTTTATGTGTGATAACTTTCCACATTGAGGGAAACCTTTCCAGGAAAGTTTCAAACAAATGAACTCTGAGTCTTGTGAGGGTTCCGCCAGAAGCTCTTCCTGAATGTTTGAACAGGCTCTCAGTAACTTGAATTTATGATTTATGCTGGAACACAGAATTTCTGGACACACGTGCCAGGAATGCCTGAGGAAGAATCAGCAGGCAGCTTTTGCATTCGGAACTTTCTAAATACATTGTCATTGATGTTCCGATAGCTTGTAAGATGCCTCCCAGTATTTTCGGAATTGTTTTCCTCCTTGTGGTATTTGAGAGTTCTTCCTAATCTTGAGAAGCCCACTCGAGGCTGAGCAAAGCTTTGCACAGAAAACTGACATTTCTCAAAACATAAGTGCAGTAACCCCAAATAATACCATATTGTCCCGAGTATAAGACGCACCTGATTATAAGACGCACCCTTAAAGTTTGGTGCTTTTAAAAAAAAATTATTAAATCACTGGCATTAAATTGCAACAGCCTGATTATAAGACGCACCCCTAGTTTAAAAACTTAAATTAGGAGAAAAAAGTGAGTCTTATACTCAGACCAATACGGTAATATAAACATGTCTGAGGCATGGTAAGTGAAGCTCGTGTGGCTGACCTCTTTTACAGTCACCAAAAAATATCCACAATGATGTAATAGGGACTGCTTCATTTTCTAGTTTGGTATTTTCCTATCAGTATGTTGGAAGACAAGACCCAGGCGGCAGTGACATTCTGCAGAGACTTACTTTCACCTTTGACTTGGGAGAGAGACATGTGAAGAATTGCTTCAACCTCCCTTCTAAAGATTTTAGAAGGGAGGTTTAAGCAATCCTTTAGAATTGAAGCAATTATTTAGAATTGAATAGGTTGAAGCAAGACTTTAGAAGGGAGGTTGAAGTCCTCCTTCTCATTTAACCCACCTTGAGGACATGTGTGCATTAAGTGCCATGTATTTTGCCATTGCCCTGATGAGTGCTGTGTAAGGTAGAATTGTGCATGGCTTTGGTTAAAAAGAAAACCTTACGAAAATCTGGAGTGTTCAGAAGGTTGACAGGGCTCCTGAAACCCACAGGGCAGTAATTGGTTCTTAATTCAGTCTAGGTACGTATTATTTTTGCTTTTGGGGAACCAAGGTGGGGATCTCTGACTGCCACTCTGAAGCCATAGGATGCCAGAGTAGTGCCTTTTACAGCGCAATCCTAACCAACTTTCCAGCACTTTCCAGTAGCTGTGCCAACGGGGTGCATACTGCATTTTGCAGTGCAGGGGCAGTCATGGAGGCCTCTCCAATGTGAGGGAACATTTGTTCCCTAACCTCAAGGCTGCATTGCGGCTACACCAGTGCTGGAAAGTTGGTTAGGATTGCGCTGTTAGTGGAAACATTTTAACAGTGTTTTCATATTTATTACATTTATAGTCCCTTCCTCCAAGGAGTTCAGGGTGGCATATGTGGTTCTCCCTCCTCACCCACTTTGTGCTCTCAACAACCCTGTGAAGTAGGTTAGGCTGAGGCACAGAGTGGCTTGCCCAAGGTAACCCAGTGAGCTTCATAGTCCTGAGTGGAGATTTGAACCCAGGTCTCTCCTGCCCTGGTCCAAAACTCTAATCTATCACACTCCCTTGTGTTGTTGATTGGATTGTAGCTTTTGTATGTTCAAACACACAACATTCTCAGTAGTAGCCACTGATTTGCTTTTGAAAAAAATAATGTCATTGTATCCATAAACAGGGATACAATAAAAACAATCAGTCGGTTTGCTTATTCTGCAGCTTTTGACCCCCTCCCCTGCTTATACCAAAAATGAAGTCAGAGCAGAGTGGGCACTTATATGCCCGCAGCACTGATGTAAGAGACACAGATCCCATTGTTATTTACTTGGAAGCAAGAGCCCTTGGTTTCAGTCAAACATATGTCCAAATAAGTTTGCCTGAAAGACCTTGTAAGTTACGAAGAAGTCGGCATATGTTACAGTACTAGCCTTAAAAAAAAAAATTAGTAGTCTGCCTGACTATTCATGTCATTTGTGGCACACTGCCTAAGAGGGAAAAAAATGAGGCTGTTCTGTTCTAATTTGCAAAAGGTTTCTCCCCACACCTCCACCAGCAGACTCCCTGGGCTGGTTGTCACCTCTTAATTTTAGGGTGGTGTTATAATTAGGAAGACAGTATTCAAGACAGCTATGTTAAAATAGGTGATTTACACACTTTTATTGGCTTACCTCCAGTTCAGCAGCAGTATGCCTCTGAATACCAGTTGCAGGGGAGAATGCTGGGAGAGAAGTATGTCTTTTTCTCCTGTTAGTGGGCTTCCTAGAGGCAGCTGGCGAGAAACAGGATGCTGGACTACGCGAGCCTCCTTTTGACTGATGCAGCACAGCTTAAGCAAGGTAGTGGGTTGTAGAAAATGACATAGGTAAAGGTAAAGGAATCCCTTGACAATTAAGTCCAGTCGTGTCCGACTCTAGGGAGCGGTGCTCATCCCCATTTCAAAGCCGAAGAGCCAGCGCTGTCCGAAGACGTTTCCATGGTCATGTGGCCGGCATGACTCAACACCGAGGCGCATGGAACGCTGTTACCGTCCCGCTGACGCGGTACCTATTGATCTACTTGCAATTTCTTGCTTTCGAACTGCTAGCTTGGCAGGAGCCGTCGCACAGATTCGAACTGCCGACCTTTCGATCGACAGCTCATGGTTCAGTGGTTTAACCCACTAGCATGGTGCAAAACTTCCTTAGACATGTCTAAGATGCCATTCTTCTGTTTTCACAAGGAGGCCATTACTGTTGAGAAGGATGATGGGAATACATGAGTGAGTCAACCTAATTTTTACTTTCAGAGTAATCTCCAAGAGCTCTGATAGTATCTGAGATAATATGGATATGACTCAGAGGTCTGATTACATCAACTCTTAAAGTGGTCACAACAGTTGGGAGCAAAAAGCCTAAGCAGAACAGGATAAAACCACTTCCGACATAATGGTGTTGGAATTGCAGAGGCACTTTTCTGAATCGGAAGAAAAAATTTATACAATCAGCTTTTGTGTAGGCTACTGAAGGGGCAGAAATGGAAGCAGTAACAGATTTTACTTTGTTGGGTTCCAAGATCACTACAGACGGAGACAGCAGCCAGGAAATTAAAAGACGCTTACTCCTTGGAAGGAAAGCTATGGCAAATTTAGATAGCATAATAAAAAGCAGAGATATCACCATGCCAACAAAAGTTCGTATAGTCAGGGCGATGGTGTTCCCAGTAGCAATGTATGGTTGCGAGAGTTGGACCATAAGGAAGGCTGAGCGCCGAAGAACAGATACTTTCGAACTGTGGTGCTGGAGAAGACTCCTGAGAGTCCCTTGGACTGCTAGGAGATCAAATCAGTCAATCCTAAATGAAATCAACCCTGACTGTTCCCTGGAAGGACAGGTACTGAGGCTGAAGCTCAAATATTTTGGCCACCTAACGCGAAGTGAGGACTCTCTGGAGAAGACTCTGATGCTGGGAAAGATTGAAGGCAAAAGGAGAAGGGGAAGGCAAAGGATGAGATGGTTAGACAGCATCACCGATGCAACGAACATGAAAATGAGCGAACTCAGGAACATAGTGGAGGACAGGAAGGCCTGGCGGGATATGGTTCATGGGATCACGAAGGGTTGGACACAACTTAACGACTGAACAACAACAACAACTGATTTTAAATGTGGATCTTGACCACTTGTAGATTACTAGTTGGTAGGGTGGTGACTACATAGTTGGCAGAAGGGAGTACTGGGGAGCAGTGTGGCATATAAGATGCATGCTAAGGTATGAAAACAGTTACCGGTAACTTGTTCAGCAACAATGAGTGCAAGAACAATATGTGATCGTTCCTAAGGAAGGGGCACATAATTAATTTGCATCTAGTGTGTGTTCTCTGTAGTTCATATAATTGCATAGTGTTTTTCATAAGCATTACATAAATCAACCTATTAACCCGTTGCCCTGTAAGGAATTAATAATAATAAATTGTATTTTTTGTTACAGTTTAATTCTGCCACTCTTCCAAAGTGTTTAGGGCACTGGCGCAGGGACTCGGCGCGTTGCTTTCTCTCCACTGACGGGCTCCTATGATGAGGGGGCGGGGCGCCACGTGCAGGAGAGTAACAGTGGGGTGGAAAGCTGCAGGACTTAGCTTTCCGCCCCACCTCGAGCGACGCCAGTGGTTTAGGGCAGTGTATTTTCCTCACAACAACCCTGTAAAGTAGGTTAGGCTGAGAAAGAGAGTAGTTGACCCAGGATCACCCAGTGAGCTTCCTGGCTAAATAATAATACAGTCGGCCCTTCTCATCCACAGTTTTCAATCCGCAGATTTGAGACAATGCGGATGGCCGCCGTGGACGAGAAGAGTCCTGAAAATCCTTCAAAGTGAAATATATATATATACTGCCCTTTAAAGTGCGGTTTAAAAAACCACTTTTCTTGCCATTGTAGCGCGGTAGAGCAGCAGGCAGGCAGTGTCCGAAGATTAGAACAGCTATTTCCAGGTTGCGCCAAGGTCGCAACCCCCTCCCTTGGCCACCCCAGAATGTAACACGGAAGTGTTTAATCACTTCTGCGTTGCATTCTTCAGTGTGCCAAGGCCAAGTGAGGGGGTCACTTGCCTTGGCGCAACCCGAAAATAACCATTATAATCGCTGGAGACGGCCTGTCTGCCACTCTGCCATTCTACAATGTCTGTAAGAAAAGTGGTTTTTAAACCGCAATTTAAAGGGATGCGGTTTTTTAAGCAGATTTGAGTATCCATGGTTTTTGACATCCGCAGGGGTTCTGAGAACGGAACCCCCGCAGATACTGAGGGCCAACTGTACTATATTTAGTTTTAAACCAGTGTAGGAAATACATGGAGCAAGAGTGGGACCAGTCTTCTTCCCTTTTGTCCTTGGCTACATGTTCTTAGACAGCTATGGTGGGTGAACATGATTTGACTAAAACTGGGGCAAGCTGGAGGGTGGGGCTTGTGGACCCCCCCCCCATCTTTTACTTCATAACTTGAATACTGCTGTAAACAATTGCTTCTATGTTTTGATACATTAGCAGCATATTTTCAGACCATTTTTTATATCCATGAAAGATATAAACTTGTTTTTCTTTTCAATAAAAGTTGAGATCTTCACAAGCCCTTGCCAAGCATACAGATGTGGTTTGAGTCATATGCAGTCTGTGGCCATATTTCATCCTTCTCTAAAGTGGAAGGCGGGGGGTAAAAGGAGACATGGTGGGACTGATTGTTGAGTTCAAATCTTCTTAACTAGAACAACATGGATGAAGACAATATTTTAGGGTATAATTTCCTGTTCCACTTTAACTGGTTTGTTGATTGGGCTATATACACATTCAAGTTTCTGAACATAGTTCTTCTGCCTTTATTATAGCCATTTGCCACGTTGAATTCATGATCAGATCTTGCTATGAAACATATTTTGGACTAATTCATAATTTAAAAAATACCAAATATTCCATTAAACCATGAATTGTATCCATAGGTCTCTTGCATGAACAGAAAGGCAGTTCTGTTCACATAATGTGGTCATCCTTGTTCTCAGCAGATCAAGAGTAGATTTTCAGGAGGCACAGGGAGCTACAGTGGGGAAAAGAGGGAGATAAAACTCCAATGCACAAGCTGAGTTCTGCTTGCACTGCTATAGATACAACCTATTCTTTCAAGTATAAAATATAAATACTGTACTTTAACTGACAAACATTTCAAATGGGAAATACAAACATATTTGCATACTTCAGTGATGTGTACTAAAATGTACAGCGCAATCCTGCTGCATAAGGATACACGGTCAGCCGAAAGGGCCGGCTGCTGTTTCCTATGCCGTTCCCGGGCTGCCCCGGGGCAGCCTGAGAGCATTTCAGGAGAATGGAACGTTCATCGCATTCCCTGGGTGCAAGCCAGCCGGGGCCCTATGGGCATCCTCGAATGTCTGCCAGCTATGAAGCTGGCATGCATCCGAGGTGAGGAAGTAAGGCCGGCCAGGCCCGGGAACAGGCCTAGGATATTGGCGGAACACGCCGCCGATATCCCTGCCCCCTCCCAGCACGGGCTGGCCAAAATGACCCCCTTCCCTCACCACCCCTGCCCTCCCTCCCCCTGCCCCTGCACTGACTGGTGAAGGATGTACCCCTGCCGGTGGGTGCTGGGTCCAGAGGGCGGCGGAGTGAGTGCTGCCTGCCTCTGCGCTGGCGGCCCTTACTCTAGAGTCATTGCAAACATGCCTTAAAGCACATTTGCAACAGTTTAGAGGAGCGGAGCGCGTGCTCCTCCACTTTATAAGAGAGGATTGCACTGTTAAATTCTGCTTGGGTTTATTTATAACTGAGTGCATAACATAACATACGCAGAAGCGTTTCTACGGTAGGGGCCCTACCGTAAGTTGCGCCCCGTCCTAGTACCATGTTTACAAACCGGAACGAGGAGGCCCCGCCCCCTCGCCGGCGGAGCCATTCCGCGCCGCAAAGGCGAACGGGCAGGAGACTCCCTGCTCGTCACCTTCGCAGCGCGGAATGGCTCCGCCGACGAGGGGGCAGGGCCTCCTCGTTCCAGTTTGTAAACATGGTACTAGGACGGGGCGCAACATACGGTAGGACCCCTACCGTAGAAACGCCTCTGAACATACGGTATTTATTTATATTCACTTAGCTAGTCTCCTACAGATGAATAAAGTCTTGTTCCTACAAATGCAGAAGCAATGCAACATAAAAAATATTTGCCCCTGGCCCTGAACATATTTTGTGGCCTTCAGGAGATGTAGAGACAGAAGTTTCTCTGAGGCGAACTGATTTGTCTTGTTGTTGTTGTTCAGTCGTTAAGTCGTGTCCGACCCTTCGTGATCCCATAAACCATGTCCCGCCAGGCCTTCCTATCCTCCACTATCTTCCTGAGTTTGCTCATTTTCATGTTCGTTGCATCGGTGATGCTGTCTAACCATCTCATCCTTTGCCTTCCCCTTCTCCTTTTGCCTTCAATCTTTCCCAGCATCAGAGTCTTCTCCAGAGAGTCCTCTCTTCGCATTAGGTGGCCAAAATATTTGAGTTTCAGCCTTACTACCTGTCCTTCCAGGGAACAGTCAGGGTTGATTTCATTTAGGATTGACTGATTTGATCTCCTAGCAGTCCAAGGGACTCTCAGGAGTCTTCTCCAGCACCACAGTTCGAAAGCATCTATTCTTCGGCGCTCAGCCTTCCTTATGGTCCAACTCTCGCAACCATACATTGCTACTGGGAACACCATCGCCCTGACTATACAAACTTTTGTTGGTATGGTGATATCTCTGCTTTTTATTATGCTGTCTAAGTTTGCCATAGCTTTCCTTCCAAGGAGTAAGCGTCTTTTAATTTCATGGCTGCTGTCTCCGTCTGCAGTGATCTTGGAACCCAAAAAAGTAAAATCTGTTACTGCTTCCATTTCTGCCCCTTCTATTTGCCAGGAATTGATGGGACCAGATGCCATGATCTTAGTTTTATTAATGTTGAGTTTCAAGCCAACTTTTGCACTCTCCTCTTTCACTCTCATCAAGAGGCTCTTGAGTTCTTCTTCACTTTCTGCCATTAGGGTGGTATCGTCTGCATATCTGAGGTTGTTGATGTTTCTCCCGGCAATCTTGATTCCGGCTTGCGATTCATTCAGCCCTGCATTTCTCATAATGTACTCTGCATATAAGTTAAATAAGCAGGGTGACAATATACAGCCTTGCCGTACTCCCTTCCCAATTTTGAACCAGTCGGTTGCTCCATGGCCGGTTCGAACTGTTGCTTCTTGACCCGCATACAGGTTTCTCAGGAGACAGGTAAGGTGGTCTGGTACCCCCATCTCTTTAAGAATTTGCCACAGCTTGTTGTGATCCACACAATCAAAGGCTTTTGCGTAGTCAATGAAGCAGAGGTAGGTGTTTTTTTGGAACTCTCGTTTTTTCTCCATGATCCAGCGCATGTTGGCAATTTGATCTCTAGTTCCTCTGCCTCTTCGAAACCCAGCTTGTACTTCCGGTAGTTCTCAGTCCACGTACTGCTGAAGCCTAGCTTATAGGATTTTGAGCATAACCTTGCTAGCATGTGAAATGAGTGAAATTGTGCGATAGTTTGAACACTCATTGGCATTGCCCTTCTTTGGAATTGGAACGTAAACTGACCTTTTCCAATCCTTTGGCCACTGCTGAGTTTTCCAAATTTGTTGGCATATTGAGTGCAGCACTTTCACAGCATCATCATTTAGGATTTTAAGTAGCTCAGCTGGGATATTATCATCTCCGCTGGCTTTGTTGTTAGTAATGCTACCTAAGGCCCACTTGACTTCACTCTCTAGGATGTCCGGCTCTGGGTCAGTGACCACCAGCGTGGTCATTAGGAACATTAAGATCTTTCTTGTATAATCCTTCTGTGTATTCTTGCCATCTCTTCTTAATCTCTTCTGCTTCTGTTAGGTCTCTGCCTTTTTTGTCCTTTATCATGCCCATCTTTGCACAAAACGTTCCCTTGATATATCCAATTTTCTTGTAGAGATCTCTAGTCCTCCCCATTCTGTTGTTTTCCTCGATTTCTTTGCATTGTTCATTTAAGAAGGCCTTCTTATCTCTCCTTGCTATTCTCTGGAAATCTGCATTCAGTTGTTTATATCTTTCCCTTTCACCTTTGCTTTTCGCATTCCTTCTTTCCACAGCTATTTGTAAAGCCTCATCTGACAGCCACTTTGCTTTCTTGCATTTCTTTTTCTTTGGGATGGTTTTCGTTGCTGCCTCCTGTACAATGTTACGAACTTCCGTCCATAGTTCTTCAGGCACTCTGTCTACCAGGTCTAATGCCCTAAATCTATTCTTCACCTCCACTGTATACTCATAAGGGATATGGTTTAGGTCATATCTGACTGGTCTAGTGGTGTTCCCTACATTCTTCAATTTAAGCCTGAATTTTGCAATAAGAAGCTCATGATCTGAGCCACAGTCAGCTCCAGGTCTTGTTTTTACTGATTGTATAGAGCTTCTCCATCTTTGGCTGCAAAGCACATAATCTATCTGGTTTCGGTATTGACCATCTGGTGATGTCCATGTGTAGAGTCGCCTCTTGTGTTGTTGGAAAAGAGTGTTTGCTATGACCAGCGTGTTCTCTTGACAGAACTCCGTTAGCCTTTGCCCTGCTTCATTTTGCGCTCCAAGGCCAAACTTGCCTGTTGTTCTGTTTATTTCTTGATTTCCTACTTTAGCATTCCAGTCTCCTATGATGTAAAGGACATCTTTTTTGGGTGTTAGTTCTAGAAGGTGTTGTAGGTCTTCATAGAACCGGTCAACTTCATCTTCTTCGGCGTCAGTGGTTGGGGCATACACTTGGATTACTGTGATGTTGAATGTTTTGCCTTGGATTCGAACTGAAATCATTCTGTCGTTTTTGAGGTTACACCCCAGTACTGCCTTTCCCACTCTTTTATTGACTATGAGGGCTACTCCATTTCTTCTAAGGGATTCATGCCCACAGTAGTAGATATGATGGTCACCTGACTTAAATTCGCCCATGCCCGTCCATTTTAGTTTGCTGATTCCCAAGATGTCAATGTTCAATCTTATCATCTCATTTTTGACCACATCCAGCTTGCCTTGATTCATAGACCTCACATTCCATGTTCCTAAGCAGTATTGCTCCTTGCAGCATTGGATTTTCCTTTCAACCTCAGACACATCCACAGCTGGACGTCCTTTCGGCTTTGGCCCAGCCGCTTCACTCTTTCTGGGTCTACTTGGAATAGTCCTCCGCTCTTCCTCAGTAGCATATTGGACACCTTCCGACCTGAGGGGCTCATCTTCCGGCATCATATCTTTTAGCCTTTTGGTACTGTTCATGGGATTTTCCTGGCAAGGTTACTGGAGTGGGTTGCCATTTCCTTCTCCAGTGGATCACTTTTAGTCAGAACTCTCTGCTACGACCTGTCCGTCTTGGGTGTCCCTGCACGGCATAGCTCATGGCTTCATTGAGTTACGCAAGCCCCTTCGCCACGACAAGGCAATGATCCATGCAAGGCAATGATCCAGGCAATGATTTGTCTTACAAAGGGGAATTAGCAGAACAATTAGGGGCTGCATCCACAAAACCTTTGGGATAGCACCAAGGTAGTTCTAATCCCATAAATACATTGCAATTTTAGGTTTAAAGAAGAGAGCAGAGATGAAGGAATGTGTCTCAACTCATCATTTTATCCCTGCATCCTTTTTAATCCCTGAAACAGTGAGAAGGGAGGGAAATTTCAATGCCACATGTGGTCCTTTTTCATTGAGGACCATGAAGGAGTAGATGCTGTTACACCAATAACTGGTTCACATCTCCAAAGCTGGTCACTGAGCTTTTAGCTCCACTTTGAAGTATGAGTGGGATTCCTCCTCCCCACTCCCTAAGGAGCTCTTGCTCAAGTGATTGTCTTAGAAACTGTATGCTGCTGCTGCTGCTTCTGCCAATATCCAGTAGATGATGCTAGCATATCACAGATATCCTGGGTTCCTCTTGGAGGTAAATACTACTATGCAGATTGATCCCCCAGCTATTATGGATGTGGTACCCACCTAACTGTGATAGCTTGACTCAGCCTTGTGTCCCATTCAACAGGCAGACTCAAGTCACAATGGCGCATTCTAAGCAGTAATTATATATCAGCCAATGTAAAATTGTGTTTCAGGGCTCTAGTGGATAAAATAGAGAAATTGCTTTTAGTGATTGATTGATTGATTGATTGATTCATTCATTCATTCATCAGTGCACTTAATGCAATCAGCCTCTTGTTAGCTCACTACATTAAGCATGTGCTTGGCTCCACATACCTGTTTTTTATTCTCTAAATAGCAGCCCCAGGGGGCAGGGGAGACACAACATGCCAACATTCAAAACACAAAGGCTGCAATCCCATCCACACTTACCTGGGAATAAGCCCCCTTGACTATCATTGAACTTACTTCTGAGTAGACATAGGACTGGGCTTTTAAGTTTTTAAGTCAATTAACTTCTTAATTGACTATAACTTACTTCTGAGTAGACATGCATAGGACTGGGCTTTACGTTTTTAAGTCAATTAACTTCTTAATTGAGTAACTTACTTCAGAGTAGACATGCATAGGACTGGGCTTTTAAGTTTTTAAGTCAATTAACTTCTTAATTGACTATAACTTACTTCTGAGTAGACATGCATAGGACTGGGCTTTAAATTTCTTAGGTAAGATACTTACAGCCCAATCCTATTCTTTCCCCTGGCGATGCAGTGACACCAAAATGGGTACCGTTGCATCCTGCAAGGGGGGGGGCAGTTGCAGAGGTCTCCTCTGGGTAAGGGAACCCGGGGTTAAGCCTTCGCAGCATGGAGGAGTCTATTCAGACCTGCACTAGCAATTTTTCTGGCGCATGTCTGCGTGGACCCGTGCCACAGGATTGGGGAGGGGAAGGGGCTAGGATTTGGCGGCCGCAACTGAACCCGCCCCCTTCCTTGACCCAACCTGCCCTTCCCCCACCTTCATCTCCGCTCTCCCTGCCCCTGTCACCGCCTTGTTCCGCCCTCCCCATACCCTGTCCCACCTCCTTGCCATCCTACCTGCCTCTGCCAGAGTGATCCTCTGGCGCACAGGGGGAGACTCCAGCCTTTCTGCCAGCAATCCAGTAGTGTGCAAATTCGCGTGCTACCAGAATGCCTTTTACAACTGCCATAAGGCAGTTGCTGCCAGCAGAACACACATTCTGGTAGCGGCAGGCCCAAATAGAATTTGGGACCCTACTCAGTCCCATTATAGTCCTCAGTCCCTACTCAAACCCTACTCAGACCCTACTCAGTCCCATTATAGTCAATGGGGCTTGCTCCCAGGAATGTCTGGATAGGATTGCAGCCTTAGATAAGATATGCCATTGTTTCTCAAAGTGGTGAGTTGTGACCCACCACTAGAACGGGATGCTCTCCCCTGCCACCTTATGGGGCGGGAACAATATGGTGGCAAAGGCAATCCTGGGGATCACTGCAGCCGTGAAAAAAAAATTGAAAATGCTTTTTACACTTACGGGGGGGGGCGGGCAGGCCGCTGGAGGGGCCGGGGAGGTCCGTGGGCCTCCCTGAGCTGTAGATTGCCACGGAACGGCAATTACAACCACTTCCAGGTTTCAGATGTTTTAAAATGGCATCAGTTTTAACATGAAAACAGTCATATGAATACCACAATGCTGAGAGCAAAAGGTCAGCCTCCAAGGCTCACCTTGAGCAATGTGTGATTAGATCAGTTGAATACAACTGAGGAGTGAGCTGGTGGATTTCACAATTTCAACCTATCAAACACACTCAGAAAAAGACACCTTTTGATCAAATTAAGTTAGGTAACTGTCTTCTGTCTTCAGGGACAGTTTGAAGATCCAAGGTGGGATAATTTAAAATGAACCAATGACAAGAGATACAGAACTCTATCTTCCAAGTCAGGGGACAGAAAGGGGTTTTGCCACTATAAAAGAGAGGCTTTTCAGGTAGCACTCATTCTCCCCTGCTCTTCTCTTCCAGAGCCTGTATCCTGCTGCAGCTACAGACGCTTTCCTGAGATTACTACACAGATAATGGATGGTAGGTTTTTTCCTAATATAGCTTTGCTGCATATTTTGTAGATGAAACTGACAGAATAGCGTCTGACACTCCATGCATGCACTGTGTGACAAAGGGCTGGATACTTATTCTTTTTTAAATGTAAAAAAAATCAGATTTTAAAAGTGTAAATTGGAGTTTTAAAATGCTCAGTTACAAAAACATCTATTTTTAAGTAACCTGGTTTAAGAAAAAATAATCCTTATATGATAGAAATAAACAAGCTAAAGAGCCTACCAGCGCAATCCTGTCTAAGGATCCGTCCGGAGGCCCAAGGCTGCCCGCCAGATCCTGTGCACAGGCTGCCCATCAACCGGCGGGCCGAAGGTCTACTCGGGGATGGGATGCTCGTCCCTTTCCCTGGGTGTAAACCGGGGCCGGCCCGTGTAACGGTGTAGCCGACATGGCGGGGACGGGGATATGGCCGACGCCATCCCTGCCCCCTCCCAGGCTGGCTAGGTCAATGGCCCCCTCCCTTGCTTGGCCGGACCGCCCATGCGGCCCGCGATGGAGCATTTACATTCCACCACCATCCGTGTAGAGATCTGACGTTGGAGTGAGGGAGGCCGGCCTTGCGCCAGCCTCCCTTACTCTTGAGGCATCTTGAACGTGCTTTATGGCACGTTCGCGACGTCTTTCGGCAACGGAATGCTCATTCTGTCGCCGGCATTTTTTACGTTATTGTGTTCATTTTTAATAGTATTTTGCTATTGGTACCACTTTTGCCAATTTTTACCATTATGAACACCTGTGCCTCTAGCATTCCAACAACATGAACATACTGTATACTTAATTTTTTTTCCTGAAAAAATTTACCATTACAAGAATGACAGGAAAAACAGAAAATGTATTTATAAAATTAAATATATATGTATACATTAATACTAGTGCTGTATGTTTGCTTATAAAGATTGATAAAAGGATTGTTTTGCCCAACAACGTTTTCACTACTTCTGGAAAGTTCTGGACTCCAAGCGTATGCACATTTACTCAGAAGGAAGTCCCCTTTGTTCAGTGAGACCTATTTCTGAGAAAGTATATATAATTATAGGATTGAAGCACTAGCCTTCAAGTAAGTGATCATCTGAGTATCTTTTCATGTGTACAGAGAAAGCCAAAAAGAGTCATGTCTTTTGTTTCTAAGCAGATAGAATTCTGCTATGCACAAGACATGCGGGCTGTATGGCTTGTGCTCTTAAATTGTATAAAAGCTCTTTTTAGTGGCAAACCAATACGTTTTGAGTAAATCAGTAACTGAACCAATTTTATACTGCAAATATATGAACATTGGTTCACAGAAAAATGTTTAGAATTTAAAAAGAAATATTTTGGTATATATTTTACAAAATAAATACTTGTTATGCGTTAGCAAGATGTCTAGTAAACGGTTCTTTGTACAATACTATTACATAGTGCTCCTCCTCATTGGAACCCAATTCATCATTGCCTGGGAAATGAAAGGCACACAAAGAATTCACAGTCACTCCAGCCCAGCAACCACAACACCTGTACCTGACCGTGATATCAGAGGGATCACTTTATAGGGAGAGACTGCCAGTAAGGGCCAGAGGATTGGCCTGTTTCTCTTGCATTGATCTGTGAACGATTAAAAAAAAGTGGTTAGATTAGATTATTAAATCACCATTATCAATATAGATTGAGGCGTTCTGTTCCTACCTATCTGTATATAAAGTAAAACCAAGCTATTGACATCTTGTTGAAATCATACTGGTACCTGGTAGGACTGGTGATGACATGATGTTGATGATTTTGACAGTCTGGCGAAGGGAGTATGGGGACATATTGGCCAATCCATTGGGGGTCTGTAACCGTAAAAAGGTTAAGAACCCCTGCCCTAAGAGAACCACCACTTTAAAAGATGCCTCTTTGCCCAGTTAGCATGAGTAAATAATGTTGGTCCATTAGAAAAGAAAAATCTCAATGCCCCATCTATTCAAAAGCCAAAAAAGACTCAATCTTAAGCAAATTTTTGAGTTCTCCAGGTCTCTTTGTCAGACTGGATGCTAAGGAAGGGGGAAAAAAAGAAAACAAGGAACTCAAGCCTCTCCACCGGTGCCGCTTACTCTTCGGGTGATGCAAACATGCCTTATGGCACGTTTGTGACACCCTAGACCATGCTGAGCAGTCTCTCCACCAGTCTATATTTCAACAGGATTGCGCTGTAGATTGTGGCTTTTGAATTGTCCCTCTTTTTGTTAGTCTTCAGACCGACATGGTAATGGGGTGGGTGCATGTGTGTGTGTGGATATCACAGTGTTTGGCCTGTGAATCAAGATGTTTCAGATTATGCAATGGAAACTGAGAGTTGGATAAGGGCACACTTTGAACCAATTGCCCAGAAAAGCGCTAAAATTTGTAGGCATCTGTTAAAACAATTTCAGCTTTGATCTTCAAAGTATACACACAAGATATTCCAGTTTCAAGTTTCAAAGAGCTCTGCAATGATGTGCTTATAAACCTCTGTTTTTATTGTTGCAGGGACGTTTTGGTACAAATGTTTAGAAGTGCTTTTGGAATGTCCAAAGGTGTGGGCTTTGCCTTCTACTAGATAGAAGATGACTGACAGAGTAAGAAAAGCAAGAAACCAAGATAGTGAGCTTATTAAGTGAATTGTGTTTGGCAAGCGTGTCTAAGGAGCTCTAGCTTCAAACATGTACAAAGTCAGGAAAAAGGTTAGTTAGAAGAATCCTTTTATCCTGCTTAATGAAGGGAAGCAACATCATACAGCTAATCTCCAGGCTGGAACTGTCAAGAGCACTACTAATTATTTTTGCAAATATGAGACCGAGTGAACCATGAAGAGCTTGTTAATAATAACCTATTTTGTTTCTCATGTAGGTTTCTGAGTCCTGGAAGTAAATGAACACTTTCACAGTCTGGCTCAGTGTCAACATCTTACTCTTGAAGAGGAAGCCTGTACTGAAGTTCTTCAAGTGCCCAAGTTCTGTTTCTCATAAGGAATCCCTGGTGGATGTGTGTGGATGTGTCTGTATAAGCAACACTGGAGTCAATAATGTGACATAGACAACACAGAAGGATCAGCTGCAGAAGAACGAGTCAGGCGGGTGGAGTATTTTTGAATTGTTCCGCGGTCAAATCCTTTCTTTTTCAAAGACTGTCAAAAGATGCCAGCCAAGACGCCCATCTACCTGAAAGCTGGCAATACCAAGAAAGGGAAGAAATTCAAGTTGCGGGACATTTTGTCTCCTGATATGATCAGCCCACCTCTTGGTGATTTTCGCCACACAATTCATATTGGGAAAGAAGGGCAACACGACGTCTTTGGAGACATCTCTTTTCTGCAAGGCAATTACGAGCTCTTACCTGGGAATGAGGGAGAAACAGCCAGCCAGTGTGAAGGGCACAATGAGTTCCTAAGGGCAAACAGCACATCTGACTCTGTGTTTACTGAAACGCCTTCCCCGGTGCTCAAAAATGCCATATCACTTCCTGCCATCGGTGGTTCTCAAGCCCTCATGCTGCCCTTGTTGTCACCGGTGACGTTTAATTCAAAGCAGGACTCTTTGGGGCCATTAAGGAATCCCAGGCATAGCTGTGAGCCTGTAATGGAAGAAAAGTTGCAGGAGAAGAGCAAACAGTTAGAGAATGGGAAAATATACAAAGATGACATCACATGGGAGCGGAGTGTCCCGGCATCACATTATGCTGACGGAAGAGACAGTCATTCATCCAGTCTTTCGGAACAATATGCTGAATGGCAAACAGAGGATCTGTTTGACAGCGACCATCTTTCATGTGATCTAACCAAGGCTCAAGCTAAATCAGAAGACTCCCTTTCAGATCTGGCAGAGCCTCTCTTTTCTTTGCAACTTGACCTCGGGCCCTCACTTTTGGATGAAGTGCTTAATGTAATGGACAAAAACAAATCATAGAACTTGTGCTTTTCACCTCTGCTGTTCATAAAAACACAACTGAAATGTATGGGCATTATCCAGCCAAAGTTAAGCACTTAAGAGTGCAATCTGGTGTACATGTAGTACTTGGGAATAAACCTCAAACTGAGGCTTAGTTCTGAGTAAAGATGCACAGCATCAGGCTGCATGCTCGATGGACTGTAAAAGTGTTTGCCTTTGGCTGGATCTTGTCCAGTGTGTATATATACAATATCGACTCTCTTTGTGGTTGATAAGTTTTCTAAAACAAAGGACTTGAAACTATTTTTTTACATAATTTCCATGATTTTTTTTAACACGGCAAATGTCTCAAAACAAGAAGACATATTTTAACGACTCAGTTTTCAGCTGAATTAAAATGTTTTCTAAGAAGCAAGACTTGTTGTCAATGTAATATTTCGGTGAATTCTGTAAGTTAGGATTGTTAACTTAATTCATTTTCAAGAACTTTTCAGTACTCAAGACTCTTGTGTGTGCCAGGCAGAAGATTTATGAAATGAAGGTTAAATGTTAATTAGTTCAGCATTACTTAATATGTAACTCCTTTTCTTCCAGAATGATAGGGTTGGGTTGTTGTTTTTTAATTATTAGCAGTGTTTTTCATTCTGGCTGCACGATTATCATTCAGTGTTAATACATAGCTCTGTGCTCAGATGGGAATGGCTATTTTTCTGTTCAACTATTCCAGAGAGTATACGAGGCCAATGCAGACTGGTGCCACTGAAGTTACTGGAGCTTCCTGTGTGAGCTCTTACCCCAACATGTATTCAGTCCAAGATGATCCAGTCTAAACAGATGAAAAAAAAAACTGTGTTAGCAATTAAATTATTTTAGGAGCTGAATTAGACTTTTGCAGCAGTTTACACACACACACACACACACACACACACACACACACACACACACACACACACACACACACACACACACACACACACAGGATTGCACCAGAAAGCTGTTGCTTGCATTTTCTTGGACAACCTTTGTATAAACTGTATATTTGTGCGCGGGTGCAGAAAATACGTATTTGATCCTTTAGCTTTGTTCTTTCAGTCATTGACATTCACACAAATGTTTAACATTTTGCAATGGTTTTATTTCATGTTTTTAGAGGAAAGCACTGGCTACTCACAACGCTCAAAGGAGATTGTGCTGCAGCAGATAGTACTCTAGGGAACATAGAGATGTCCCTGCATTGCGTAGATACTTTGTGCAATACAATAAAGAATAAATGTGGAAAATCCTGGTTTTGTGACTGAATTATACAGTATATTTTAAAGGAAGGGTTTGTATATTGAAACCCATTTACTGCATCTTCCTATTAAATTTCACTAGCTATGTGCTTCACTGGTGCCAAGAGGAAAATAACCTTCATACTTTAATTAAGATTATTGCTCCATGCACAAATTGCATACACTAGCATTGATTAAAAGAAAATAGATGTTGCAAAATTCATTTATCTTGATGCAGAGCCCCATGTGTGTTCCTCTGAGCATAGCAGGTTCTTGTGTGACTGTGAAATGGCTGTCCCACTATTCCAGTTGCGTGAAGAGATCTGTGTACACATAAGAATGAGCATGTTTCCTTTGTTGAAATGACTCGATGAGCTTTGGGTATGCGTTACAGCACCTGTGCCCCAGCTCTGCAGAAGTCTTCTGAACTTTCATTGATGGAACCCTTGGATTTCAAAAAATGCCCTGCTGTACAATACAACATTTTGAATATGTGCATAACGTTTTGTTTCATTTTCATAAAGGAGGAGTTGCCTCCTTTCCCTGCAGTACCATATCTGTACAGTTTGTAGTCATTAAAGTTTTACTACTTTGGCAAGGTCCTAATCTGTCAAGTATTAGCTAATGTAATTTCTGATCCCTGAATGTGCTAATAAATTTACATGACATGTGAACATGATTACGTTGGGCACCAGATCAAGGGCCTTAGTGGGGCTTTTCCATTTCATGGTTTGTGCCATTCTGTTACTCCATTCTGAAAACAAACTTGGAAAGGCATAGGTGTAGAGGCTTTACCCTATAAAGCAATTGTTTTCCTTATTTCAATACAACTGAATGTCAGTCATTTTTCCTTTGTGGAAGATTTAGAAAGCTAGCTGAAGGGTAGGTTTGGCCTGATTACTAGGAGCTTTAATAATTGTAGTGATTAATGTCATAGGTTTCTTATTTGTACTATAAGGTTTACAGCATACTGTAACTTAATGATAATACAGGCATCAAGAACAGGTCTTTGGTCTGAAGAACGTAAGCAAGCAGCCCTTAATTCAGACTTCCAACTCCTATAGTTTGTCCTGGACCAGTGGTTCTCAAACGTTTTAGCACCGGGACCCACTTTTTAAAATGACACTCTATCGGAACCCACCTAGCTTTACGAGACACTCAAACATTTATCTCCCTATATTTACACAAGCTTGCAAACTGCAGGAGCTCAGCTCCTTGCAGAGCAATTAGCAGCTATCTTGCAAACTACAGGAGCTTAGCTCTTTAAAGAGCAATTAGCAGCTATCTGATTTTTGAATAGCCGCAGAGCTTGTGGCAATTACTTGTATGATCTTTCCATCACCTGGGACCCACCAGAAATCAGGTCGCAACCCACCAAGTGGTCCCAACCCACAGTTTGAGAAACACTGGCATAGACAGTTGTTGCTCTTCCATAGGATGAGAATGGCAAAACAGGTAGCTTCAGTAAGGCAATATATTTCATTTATTGAAATATATTGACTATAGGAGTATGTCAGCTTCAGAGTGACACAAAATACTTCATTTAGCAGTCTTCTGCTATCTATTCTGCCCAATGAAAAAAAAATATTTGTGATTTGACAATATCTACACTGCTACAACAATTGAAGGTGGTCAGATATAAGAGGTTTAATACAATTTATCAACTCGGATGCCGGGTTCCAACACTCACTGAGAAGAAAAATTTATTCATGTTGTAAAGGAACAATCCTCACCACTACTTCTCTAATGGCGCAATCCTATTGTCCCGCAGCGCCGGCACTGCGACCTCAGTGCCGGCCTAGGGTGTCGCAAATGTGCCATAAAGCACATTGCGATTCCCAGCACTGGCGTCATTCGAGGTGGGGCGGAACGATAAGTTCCACACTGTGCTAACCTCCGTAGACTCCCTGCGCGTATCCTTCGCCGAATGGCTCCGACGGCAAGGGGCGGGGCTGCCTCGTGCCAGGGAATAAATGGAGGTTAGCACAGTGCGGAACTTACCGTTCCGCCCCACCTCGAGTGACGCCAGTGATTCCCAGAGAGCAAGGAGCGCTGGCAGGAAGGCCTGCATAGTCCCACTGGTGCTGAATCCAGATGCCTGCATGCTGGAGCAGGTAGGAGCTGCTCTGAGTGGCTTGGGGGGTGGGGGAGGGCATAAAGGGGGTGTAATGGGACAGGGGAGGTTGGAGATGGGGTGGTTCAGGCCCAGGAAGGGGGCAGGATTGGCGGCACTGGCATATGTCAAATCCTATGCCCCGTTCCAGGCTTGGAAGCCCAACACAGGGCTTCTCGGTTCTGTGCCAGCAAATTAGCAGGCACAGGTCCGAGTAGCCCTGTTGCACAGGCTATATACCAATGTCCCCTTACCTTGAAGAAACCTCCAGCCTGCTCCTTGCCAGGATAGGATGCAGCGTGGGCCCCATGGGGCCCTCTGCATCACACCCAGATAGGATTGGGCTGCCGGGCTGCAATCCTATAACACTTTTGTGGGAGTAAGCCCTATTAAACATAATGGGACTTCTGAGTAGACATGCATAGGATTGCGCTGTAAAAGAATATGTGATGTGAGTGCTTTGCATAGAAGGCCCATACTTTCAGTGGTCCAACTTGCACAGCTTTGGAGGAAGGCTCAGGTAGGTCATTCTATGTATAGGTTTCCACATGACATAGGGTGCCTGTGTCATGTACGTGTGTATCTATAGATCCATCTAGCTCAGTATTACCTATGCTGGCAGCAGAATTCCAGGATTTCAGACAGGGATTTTTCCTAGTCCCGTGATCTTGAAACTGAGACCTTCCACATGCAAACAGGCACCCTCCCACTAATCCACAACAACATATTTGTTTAGGGGGTGTGGCAGAGGGGGTAATATATATATATGCCTACATCTCCACTGCTAAGTGGGTGACTGCTTAGATTGCATTGCCAACCTTGTAAGTATCCATCAGAACAAGACCATTATTTTTCTGATGTTAAAAATGAGGAAGAATTCTCAAAACGAAGGGAAGGTGTGATCTTGCATGCATCATGGCCATGCTGGACTAGTCGGTCTGATTTCCGAGGCACAGGAAGCGTGAACCAAGCACAGATGAATTTAATAAGTGTGAACTTTCCACCTTTCTGTCAAGTCAGCAATAATATATTTGGAAGGTGTTGGGGGGTATGGGAGAATGGTTTCGGCTTTGGCAGGACCACTCACTCTTTAGTCAGGGTAGCTTTAGTGGAATCCGAATGTGCACTTTTCCAGAACCTGCATTGACCAGAAGTCTGATATTGTTGGCTGAATGAAGCTTTCAAAGTTTAAGTCGGCCTCTTACGTTGCCCTTAAGAGAATGCTATTCTTTGGAAAGGGATCTCTCACCAGGGAAATATATCAGCTAATCTTACAATTAAGATAATATCCCTTTGTGTTTTGCGTTCTTTGATTATTCCCCTTGCCACTTTGCTGGACAGCAAAGGTTTTTGTTTAAATAGGGATCTCTTCTACTTGAGCTCATCAAACCAGAATGCTGACTTTATGAGATCCTGGCCATTTTCACAGCAGTAGACTACTCTGGGGAAAATCAGTAATAGAAAGCAGATAACATTCTGAAACCACAAAATAAAAGCCAAAATTACTGATAAAGCCAATTTAAAAGTCTTTTTCAAGGTTTTCTGGCATGAAATGTTGGGCTTCATCCAACCAAAATTAAGCATTTGTATAATGTATTGGTTTTAGTGGAAAAATTAAGGACATGCTTAAATCTTTCCAATTAAAATTAGCGATGCTTAGAAGTGTGTAACGTTGGTGAGATCATGCCCTCTATCTTTAACAGCAGAGCAAGGCATATGTTCATTTTAATATTCAATTCTAGAGTACCAAATGACTACATTAATCTCAACATACAGCTTATATATTTTAAAATATTAAGGAACACAATGTAAAATATATTTTGCCAATGTATTTTGAATATCGCTCTTTCAGTACAGGGTGTTCTTTAATACAAATTGCTCTATGTTATAGGTGTGTGTGTGTGTGTGTGTGTGTGTGTGTGTGTGTGTGTGTGTGTGTGTGTGTGTGTGTGTGTGTGTGTGTGTGTGTGTGACAGAATTCGGCATCTGCTTAGATTCCTCTATTGAAATCAACAGAACTTAAAATCTTAGCTTTTAAATAATGTCCATCACATTTTTCTGAGCAGCTTTTGTAATACATACATACATAATACATCTCGATCTGGTTTTTATACACATTATGTCTGGAATTGCCTACTGGTCTGATGTAATTTTTAGTCCTAGTTGAATGATAACTGTATACTCTTCTCACGCTTTCTTGTGCTTGTGTGGGCTTTAGAACCAGCATTGCCCAAATTATGATGCTGAGATCGCTAGTGGCCTATTGAATCATATCATTGAATCATCTGTATGGTGCAATTCAGAACAAGTGATATCCTCTAATCAGGATTAATTTTACCTCACACACTATGTGAAGATTCAGCAAGTCCTACGGGATGCCAGGTACAGATTTAGCATGTGTGCCACTACCCAGTTCTAGCTAAAGGGTGGAATTATAGAGAGACATGCCAGACTAGCCCGGAAGACTCTTGACACCAATAGGCCAGAGTGACACTTTTGTGAAACCTTCCATGTGAGCTTGTTCACTGGCCTGAGCAACATGAGAACTCTGTTGGCTATGTTACTTGTGGTTAAGCATGTGCATGCGCTCACATATGCCCCTGCCTTCTTCTCTTTGCCCTTCCCTTCTCAACTTTACAGGAGCTGGGTCTGGAAACTTGAGCTACTGAAACGCTCCCCTCTCGTACATTCACGCAGCTGCCGTGATTCTAAACCTGTACAAATGTCACAATAACATAACAGATTGTGGAAGCACCCAGAGTGAATTTAACTTAAGACACTTTGGCTTTCCCCATTGCCAAGTCTAACAGCCCAATCCTATGGTTTTCTCTGCCATAGCATGCAGCCATGCTAAAACAGTCTGCGCTGCATGCTATGCGGGGGGGGGGGGGCTCCCTATCGCCAATGGGTCTTCTCTTTAGCTGGTGCAAGTCCAAGGAGAGAAAGGGTGCATGTCAGAAGGCTAGGAAGGGGATAGCGTCTGGTACACATTGCCCATGCCAGGTGCTACCCTTCCCGCCTCCCCCCTCCCCATTGAACCCCTCAACCGACCGACTCACCATTGTTAGCGGGTTCTTCTTGTCCCACGTCACGCACTGACCTCCATGGCCTCTCTTGTGGCAGTCCCGAAGCGTGTGGCTCCGCGCGCTCCGAGCGCCTTTTACAACAGCCAGGAAGTGTGTTCCACTGCCGAATTAGTGTTCCAACAGCAACAATGGGGGTGGGGGGATAGGATTGGGCTGTCAGAAGTATTAGGCTTGTTGTGTAATTTAAGAGCCTAATTTAATTTTCTTTAAGAGCCAAGCCATGAAGACCTCAAGATGAAAAAGGCCATGTGAGGTCTATACTGAGCAGGGGTTGAACTAGATGACCTCTAATGTCCCTTCCAACCCTTCATGTTCTACGATCCTATGCAAGAACTAGGGAAAAAGCTGCAGTTTTGCAGCAGAAGCCTATGTGAGTACTTTGGCCCCTGTGATCTCCTCAAAGGACTCAAGATTCCTAGGTCCAAATGGATTAGAAAAAAGAGGCAGTCCTCAGATAAGTTGTTCCCCCCCCCCCCCCCACGAATCTACGTTTTTTGAACTGGGCTTTTTTCCTGAGTTACTAGAGGCCTGAGTACTAGATACCTGAGTTGCTAGAAATGGTTTGGTGTATGCTGATGTTACCACATATCCAGTAGGGTTTGCAGCAGCTCTAAAGACTCAGGCATATATTCCCATTTGCTGCCACTGGCTAGCAACTGAGTGTGAAAGAACCTGGGATCCGTTTTGGGTGTTGATCCCTGCTCATGTGGAAACACACAGTGTAGGGTAACCCAGAAATTACGATAGGTCAGCCCGGGCCAAGGCCCCCCATCCCAACCTGGGCCAAGGCCCCCCTCTCTCCCCATGCCCTTGCGCTGACCGGTGCAGGACTTACCTGTCACGGGTCGTGGGCGACGGCCTAGTAAGTGGCGACGGCCTCATGCTTACTCTCCGGGTGCTGCGAAAGTGCTTTACGGCACTTTCATGACACCCAACGCCAGCAGCTCGTGCACTCCGCCGGCGTTATTCTACGCTGGATTATTCTACGCTAAATCAAATACCAAGGCAGGCAAGCACTACAACTATCAATAGGACTCTATTTTCGTTTCGTCTAGCAAACAATCCTCCTTAGACTTGCGATTGCAACTCATTCAGCCAGGACCAGCCCAAGACCTTTCAGCACCTGAGGCAGTGTGCCAAATGATGCTCCCCCCTCCACTCTAGACCACCTGTCTCCTCCACACTTCCTCTTTTGCTCCTTCCCCCTCCTCCTTTTCCAATTCAGAGTGGGGGGAGGAGGAGCAGTGGAGGTGAGCGGATGGACGGAGGTGAGAGTCCTCTGCCAATCTGCTGTCTCAGGTGACTGCTTCAGTCAGCCTCCATGAATGGGCCTGCTGCATTCAGTGGAAAATGGTCCTGAATGCTCATTGAACCTTGGACAGATGTCATTAACACAGATTTACAAATCAGAATTGTTGCTGAAGATGTGAAGATACCTGAACATACCGAAATCTATATGTCATGGACTTGTCTCATTATGGCCCCATTATGGCAAAATAAAAACTTAAAGCAAAATAAAATCCCTAATGCAACTATCTCACCAATTCAAACTGCACTTAGGCATCAGTTTTCTGGATTCCATCACACCTCTCCAAACCCAGTAGAGGCAGGTGGGCTTGACCACACACAGGAACTCCGAAGGAGCCAAGAAGTTGGAACACACACAAGCATCCTGGGGCTTGACCTTAAGTAACCTAGGCTCAGTGAGGTGACTGCCCTGTCCACTTGGATATTTTATAACCACCTGGCATTTCACCCTCTGACCTGGGTCAGGTGAGCTGGAGTGCCTAATGGCACTCCATGCCAATCTCAGCAGGTGGGATGGCTAAGGTCTATTGTTCTTGCTGGACCCCTATGATGAAGATGTTATCTCAAAATGAACTGTCTACCAGGGCATACAGTCTTTTTGCAATGTCAGGGATTTCAGTGTCTCAAGGAGAAGACTTTTTTCCTATTGAACCACCTTTTAATTTTTTTTAAAAACAAATTAAATAGTCAATAAGTAAATATGCTTTACGAATACACAATACTGATGACTATACACATATCAAAGTGTTGATCCTGGAGCAACCCCACAGCTGACCTCAAGCCAATTTTAGCTGCGTAAAAAAGCTTCCTTTGCTGGAGTATGAGCTGATTTCAGAGAGCACATCATCTGGTAAATATTATTTAATGAAGACTGAGCTTTAATAAGCAGATTACTTTTCAGAGTAAGTAGAAGATCACCAAGATAGGAAGCAGCCCTTTGGTGCGTTACATAAATAATCTCACTAGAAGACTAACAAAGAGACAGTTGTGCTACAGCTAAACTAAATATAGTTAAGCTGACTCACAGAGGGAGAGAACGGTGGATGGTTTTTTTTCATTAGACAATTAACTGGACAATTTGCATGACACCACTTTTCATCATTCTGTTGCTACAAAATCTATAGAAAATTCCCCAATACTTCATGATGGACTATGACCTTCCTAACTTATCTCTCCTACCAGCGTGGAATGAAAAGACAGGGATGTAGAGAAGACAACCATTTAAAGTACAGCAACTCAGGATGAACGGTGCAGGTACCACTCTATAAAAAGGTAAAGGTGATCCCTGACAATTAAGTCCAGTCATGTCCGACTTTAGGGTGTGGTGCTCATCCCCATTTCAAAGCCGAAGAGCCAGCGTTGTCCGAAGACGCCTCCGTGGTCATGTGGCCGGCACGACTCTCCTTGCTGCAGCACGTAGCATGCAGCTGGAACACGGAGCGCTGTTTGCCTTCCCGCAAGCTGTACCTATTTATCTACTCGCATTAACATGCTTTGGAACTGCTAGGTTGGCAGGAGCTGGCCAAGCAACGAGAGCTCACCCCGTCGCGGATTCGAACTGCCGACCTTTCGATCGACAGCTCATGGTTCAGCGGTTTAACCCACTGCGCCACCCGCTCTATACCAGCCATTAAAATTGAAACTCTTACTCAACGGTCAATAAATCAGATGAGAGACAATCCCAAGGAGGGTCTCATCCGAGAAGACTCATTCAGGTGACCTGGGCTTTACCCGGGGTAAGGGAACAAACGTTCCCTCCCTTCCTTCGAGATGACCTCTTGCCCGCCTCTTTGCACCTTGGATGCAGCGTTGGCTGCACTGGCCAGGCTGTAGCACCAGGTGAAAGTTAGGCAGGAGGATTGGGCTATTATTCTAGAATAGCCTAATTCAGAAATCCATACAAAAAGGTGTGTTTGCATCTGTTTAATTTACTTTAGATAAAACATGATGTATGAGGTCAGGGAAGCTTGCAATGATAAAATATGGCTCAGCCAAGGGCCTCCATTTTTATTTGATTGATTGATTGATTGATTGATTGATTGATTGATTGATTGATTGATTGATTGATCACATTTGCATCCCACTCTTCCACCAAAGAGCTTAGGATGGCATATGTAGGGATTATCCCATTTTATGTCTTGTGAAGATTAAGCACAGAGAGAGAGAGAGAGAGAGAGAGAGAGAGACTGGACCAAGATCACCCAGCGAGACCTATGGCTGAGCAGGGATCCGGCATAGTGTCTTCCTGATTCAAGTTTGTCTTTCTATCTCAAACATCATCCTGGCTCAATATCAGCTAAATGCTGGACGGACCCTTTGAACAGAAGTCAACCAGACAATCTGAAACAAATCACATGTATGCTTGACTTCAAATTTTGTTGTCATGTAATTCTATGCATATCTACTCAGAAATAAATCCTATTTATTTCAATGGGACTTACTCCCAAGTAAGTGTGCATAGGATTGCAACCTTAGTCCTGCAAAACTGCTCATTGTATAATGTCTATTTATTGATAATTTTTCATCAGAGGACAATTACTTTATAATAAAGTAATAAAATAGGTAGTAAAATAGTATAAAATAAATTTAAAGATAAGCATCAGCAGCAATACAAAAATACATCAGCCCAGGAGAAGAAAAATCTCCACATTAAAATGTCTGTGGTTCTTCACAAAGTTTAATAACATGCCTAAACACTAAGCAATGACATGACCAACAGGCCTCTTTTGGGCAGCTATTCCATAATGGCAGTGCCACCACAGAGAAGGCCCTGCTATTTTCACAGTCTTTCTAGTTTGCTTAAATGAGAAGTGCATTTCTTAGATAAATGTTCTTCATTCACCAGTTTCAAGAGAATCAGCCTGTGTTGCATTAGCTCTTGGTGCTGTCAACAGTAGGATCACTAGCGTTGAGCAAAACCCAAACATTTATAAAACAGCCTGCAGCTGGGAACACTGAAGGGAGCTGCCAGCAAAGGTCCCAGTGAGACAGTTTCCTAAAACTAGCTGTAGAGCTCAACTGAAATGAATAATGCTTTCCTAATCCATGAATCAAATTTGTGTACAGTACATCTCTACTCATCTAAACAGCCTAGAGTTAATTCAAAGCTATCAAGACAGTCCATAAGCTTCAATAAATCTGGGAGCCGTGTACACAGCTAAGGTGCCCTTTAAATGTTACAGCTGCAGTATGGGAGATACTTTCCATGGGTTCATCCCACAGCATGGTTGTAAAGTTTACAGGGCTCTGTAAATTCCAATTGGCCACTGGAATTCCAGTCATGTGGATTTTTAACACAAAATTATCTCTCTAGCTCATAACTGGGTATATTTCATGTTTGTTAAGGACCCATGGGTAGCTCTGCCTCCATAGCTGACGGCTTTAAATGTTACATGCATGTTGTTGTTCAGTCGTTAAGTCGTGTCCGACCCTTCGTGATCCCATGAACCACATCCCGCCAGGCCTTCCTGTCCTCTACTATCTTCCTGAGTTTGCTCATTTTCATGTTTGTTGCATCGGTGATGCTGTCTAACCATCTCATCCTTTGCCTTCCCCTTCTCCTTTTGCCTTCAATCATTCCCAGCATCAGAGTCTTCTGATGCATGTATGCATGTATGTTACATGCATACCACGAGATTAATCCACAAAAAAGTGGCTCTCACAGCATAGATGCTATGTTTCTAAAATACCTGAAACTAATCTGCATATGGAGTACACAGTAAGGTTAAGTCAAGAGTATTTCTCTCAATCAAGGTTCATGTCATAAAGGATTTACTGTATTTGGTTTTTTTTCTGATCAGTATTCAGGGCTTGATTTGAGCAGGGAGTCATCTGGGCTCAGTCCCAAAGTCTATTTCAGTGTCATGAGATCAGAGCTCAGCTCTTGAACATGTGAGGTGAGAATAAAGGAGGGTGCCACTGAGCATATACAGAGTGCACTTCAGCACTGAGTAATCACAGCCCATTCCAACGTACCTGGGATTCAGGCCCTGTTTAAATGAAACATTGGCCACACAGGCCACATACCTATTAGTGATGGCAGTCCATGAATGGCATAATTTAAAAAGGTGCTTGCTCGTGTCATGTATGTACAACATTTATATTCCACTTTTCAACAAAGTGGTTAGCAAAGTGATTTGCAAAATAAAAACACGCAACAGCAAAAGCCAATAGAACAAATCAGATTAAAAATCTATCTACTGCAGTTTCAAGTAACAGCCCCAAAACTAGATGAAACATGTACATTTGTCCATTTCCAGAATGCTGCCAGTGAGAGTGCTGAGTACATGGCCCACAAGAGGACATTCCATAAGCTAGTGTGCACCTGCACACTAACTAGTGCTGTGCTAGTGACTGCACTGGTGCACAGACCATGCATGCATGTAGGGCTGGGGGAGGGGGGGAATGCCTGGAGCATGAGTAAGTATTTGGCCACTGCACTGTCTCATTTAAACTGGGTCTAAGGGTCAGGTCAATGGGTATGTTTCAGGCAGGTGTGAGTTCCAGAGCCTCTTTTTTTAGTCATAAACGCAAGTATTCAAAGAGGTTAAACCTGAAAGCTTCGGTTTCAAATGAATAACTTTAGCAACTGTATTTAATTCTCATTGGCATCTTCACTCAGCACCAGCACCTAATGCAGGAAGTGGGAAGAGGGAGAAGACAGAATTGTGGAAGCTCCTCAAACTGGTGGTCAGAAGACATGTGGTAAAAGTCTTGTACGGTAGCTCCAAGAAGTTACTACAGCTGCAACAACAGTTACTACAGCACCATGTTGTAGCATCTTTGGCTAGTTCAGACGATATCTTCTCCCACCAAATCTCACCCTCATGATTATCTATGTGCATACCCAAAGGCATGCACACCCTTGCTCCTCCTCTGCCATCTGGGGATTTTTTAAAATCACATATGGGGACAGTTCGTTTGAATCACCCCTCTACACATGCTGCAAAACCTAACTTAAACAAGGTTTTGCACTATGTATAGAAGGGCAGTTTGGATGAACTGACCTCACACGCTATTTTAAGAAGTCCCCCAGAGTACAGGACATGTGCACCCATGAGTGTGCACATGCATAATCACATGGGGCTAGTTTAGGGGATAAAATATCCCATTCTTTGTGTTACCTGATCTTTTGCTTTAGGGCAGGGGTTCTCAACCTGTGGTACTAGTACCACCAGTGGTACTTCGGCCGACTGCTGGTGGTACTCGAACTGTCAGACTACCAGAACCCCACTCTGATGTGGCACTTTTGGTGGTGCGTTTTCGCTCCCAAGAGGCTCCTACCTTTGGCCGAGCCTCTTGGGAATGCTGAGAAGGACCCTACCACCCACCAAGAGCCTCCTACCTGTGTTTTCTGGCCTCTGAAAACCTGGAAGTAACTGGCGATGATGTCATCGCCAGTCATTTCCAGTGGTACGCAGCAGGAGAGTGGCACCAGAGGTGGTACTTGGCCGGGAAGGGGTTGAGAACCCCTGCTTTAGGGTCTGTCCATATAGCTCTAACAATAGGGGGTTGAGTTGTGCTATTTCTGGTTTTTTGTGTCCCAGCTGTCCCCTATGCTTAAAATTCAGTTTGCGATTCTAGGGCTGAAAAGGCCTCTACATCCAAAAGGATGCACGCAACCTGCATGTGTGTATGCAATCTCCCTGTGAGTTAGGAGCTAACTGGATCATAGCTAGTCGCTTTACAGTGACCCCTCGATTGATTTTTTTTTGGGGGGGAGAGGGTTAAATCCCTTAGAGAGGGTGAGTGTGTTGAGTTTGGAGAAAGTGACTATTTTCTTAAACTATTGCAAAGAAGTCACAAGTCTTCCAAGCTATTTATGTTTCATCTTTTTTTAGCCATTTTGAGGCAAAGACCAGATCATCTTTCCATGTTTGGACAGCAGTGAAGACATGGAAGCGAATGCTGATGCAATCTCAGTAATAAATAATAGAAGAACAGGTGCCAGACACTGGTCTATTGGAAACTGTGTCATACTTTACTTGGCCATTACACAAAAACAGATGTCAAGGGAAGGTCAAATTTAGGGCAATTCAATTAAGTGTGAACAGGTGTCTTAAGACCACCATGAAATCCTTGCCTGGTTCAGCCACACTAGCTGCACTGGGGGAGATCTGCCCTATCTTTTCCAATAACATTAAATTGATGTACTGTATGTATGGATCAGAGAATCTAAAGGGGCTATTAGAATACCTTCCTTTGTACTCTGTTACATGGTCAATATTTTATTACTGTTTATGTCTATTTGATTCAAGGCATACAGGAGACTCGCATTTAAACACATGTACTTGGTCTGGATGCCTGCCTGGAACAGCCAACGGCCAGACTACTGTGACTCTTAGAAAGATGGTTGGCAAGAACCCACAGATTCTCTCTCTCTCTCTCTCTCTCTCTCTCTCTCTCTCTCTCTCTCTCTCTCTCTGTCAATGCAGTTTGCACCAAAATGGAGATGGAGCTTTCCAGCTCTGAATCCTGGTGAAACAACAATGGCCCCTTCCCAGCCTTGGCATACTCCCTTTCCCTCCCCAGCAGTCTCCACTCCATTTCTCCCACTCCCCTCCCCTCTCCTCCCCCACCCCACCCCTGACTTATCGGCACCAGGGATTCTCTGGAGGCCGCTGGCATGTAGCTGTGGCTATGGCTATGCACCTCTTGTGGCAACGGCCCGACTGCTCAGAATGGTGGGTCATGTTTTGCAAGTGCTATAAAGCACACTTACACCACCAGAACGGTTGTGGTGTTCCACATGCACTGTTCCACTGGTGTGCGCTGTTCCAGAAGTGCAGTGGTTCAATAGGATTGGGCCCTCAGTCATCTTTCACCGTTGAATTACATAGACATGCCATTAGCTTTGACACAGGGTCCTAGTTGCACTCGATTGTTTCCCCACCCCTGGCGTGCATGTTACACATTTTTTAAAAAAGCACTGTCAGTAATAACTCCTTAGTGGGTATCAGGAAGATATGTTGTGACTCACAGTAAAGGCTTAGATGTTACTCATTGTCAATTGGTTTTTTTTTGGGGGGGGGTGCAGTGCGTGTCCCTCTGACATTGCTGTTTAATGTCAGCAGTAGAAATGAATGATGGTTCTATTTTGGTTCTCACTTGGCAAGGAGTCCATAGATATGAAGCAATGCACACTGTCTCTAAACTGGCTGGGCCTCGTGTCAAAATGGGGCGTGCAAGAGAACCCTTTGAGATTTGCGCAGCCCACTCTCCTCAGCAACCGTGCCAATACCTCTCCCCTTCCATAAGAACATCAGAAGAGCCCTGCTGGATCAGGCCAAAGGCCCATCTAGTCCAGCTTCCTGTATCACACAGTGGCCCCACCAGATGCCTCAGGGAGCACACAGCCAACAAGATAATTATCCTGTTTCCTGCTGCCACTCCCCTGCACCTGGCACAGAGAGAACCTACTTCCAAAGCCAGGAGGTTGTTTATGGCTTGTAACCTGTGATGGTCTTTTTCTCCATGAATCTGTCCAAACCCCTTTTAAAGGCATCTAGGCCAGGTGCCATCACCACATCCTGTGGCAAGGAGTTCCACAGATGAATTACACGCTGGGTTACACGCTGGGTTCCCAGATGGTTAAGGGGCCCTCCTTGGCCAAGTTGCCAGATCTGACCCTGCTTGCACCAAAAACTGGATGACCATTATGCCCAGTCCTACTGGCCTTTTTTTTCACTGCTGCAGAGAGCTAACCTGAGAGATTGGGCTGCCTGTTATATTAGCACATTATTTAAACTACAGGAGATTTTTTTTAAAAAAAATGAATGTAAATACTTCGTTGTAAGTTGAGTAATGAAGTGGGAACAAAACAGCATTCATTAGTGATAGTGATGAGTGACAATATAATTGAATTTCACTACTTAGTCCCTCTCTGAACTAGACAAAGGCAGCAATTTTATGGAATATAGAGCACCACAAATATACCAACTCAAACGTACCATTATTCATAGGTGACAAAGAAATAACAAAAAGAAATCTTTCTTTGTAAGAAATAAAAACTGCAGGGAAAACAGAGCTGAGGCTTTGTCTCAACTGGTGTTATAGAATGAAGCAGCCATCATTCTGGAATAACTAGTAATTAATTAAGGAAAGTGCTCACATTACACTTAACGTGTGCTTTTTGCCGACATCGATTATTTTTGACATTTGTGTTCTAATCAAGGTGAGAGATGAGTATGATCCCATTGAAGGAAGTGTTTGATTTAATTAATCTAAATGTGATCGGTATTTGTAACTGAGTTTCCAAAAATCGGGGGGGGGGGGGGCGTGATTGTTAAATAGGACATTTGTTTGACACATTCTTATTCTCTTGCCTACACTTCTAGGGCAAAGTCACAGCCATTGCAATCCAGCAAGGATAATACATGTGTGTGTAAATTGACAACACTTTGTAAAAGCAGGATGTTGGCCTCTTATAATTTGTACAGCTGAGCTTTACTGAATTGCACAAGCAAAAAAGACAGTCTCTGCCTCAAGGAATATACAAACTTGGGTCAAAACAACAAATGAGAGAATTGTCTCTTGTAAAGGATATTTGTTGCATCCTTATAGCTACAGTCTCTTCACATTTTGTCTTTCATAAGTTTCTCCCTAGAGAGGACCACGGTATAAAGGGAGAGGAAAGAAGGAGGAACCAGAGAGAGGCAGAACGAAGGGGAGAAAGACGGTAAAAGCTGTAACGCTGTTTGTGAATAAAGGAATAACTTGTTGGAGTTCAAGTCTTGTCTGCTGTGTCCTTCTTACTTGGAATAAGATGCAAAAAAATATTATTATGGGATTGCATCTGACAGGTAGGCTGTAGCAGTAAACCTATCACACCTGCTCAGAATTACCTGGCTAGCATACCTTCAGCATAGGCCTTTGCCTTCACTGATTGTTTTGTATCTGGGCTGTTATTTCAGATATCTGGAGTTTCAGAAAACTGAAATATGAATACATATAATGTAAGGTCCCAGCTATGATGTTGTTGGATTAGATCCATATTTCCACAAGACTCTCTTATATCTATGTATATAATCCAGATGGTCACTAAATAAACTAGCCAAACCAAGGCTGGAACAACTGTAGAGGCAGCCAGATACCTATAGGTTCCTTAGGTCACTAGGGCTGAAAAGTTGCAGTACCACCTCCAACCATTATACAGTATAGGTGGCAGCAGAGATCAGGCCAATAACTACCGTACTTCTGCCTGGGAATTGATATGGTGGTGCAGGATATAAAGTGGCTCAGCCTTGATGCCAGAATCCCCGGTCCCCTGATTGGATGTACTAAAGATCTGACTTGCTTAAGTTATTTGACTGGATGTGATCAAAGTAATATACCAACAAAACCAGAGTATAAAAGTAAGAGCAAAAAAGGACCAAATCAGACCAAAGGCAATTGCCTTCCCCTGAGCCAAACTCTCAGGATAAGAATTGGATCTTTGCATATCAGCAGTTGCTATAGCTCTCTTCTACCAAGAACATTCATAGTTAATTAACAAAGAGATGCTGAATGCAGAAGAGAATTATTAAATGTTGACCTTATAACCTTAAGACTGCCATTGTTAGCTATTATGGGAAATCCTTTGAAGACAATGACTTTATTTGGCATAAGGATAGATTCTGATGACTTAAATAGGAAAAGTATCTTGAGGATAGAGTCAGTGCCAGTCCTGACTGACACAATGCATTACGCTGCCCTTCAGATGATTTTATTGGGCACAATGGAGAACATAGCATATGTAAATGCTTCTTATATGTGCACTGGGGCAAGCTTTTCTGTCCAGAAGTGGTATATTGCAGAGCTGAATAATTTAGGACCCACAACTCATTCATAGCTCTCTAGCCACATACGACGACCAACCAAGGAACTCAATAAACCTCACAGCTCCCTATTCCATTGATGAGAGAATGTAATAATGTCAGTGTGGTGTAGTGGCTAGAATTTGGAGTTAAATCTGGTTCAAAGATTCAGCTGAATAAGAGTCAGACTGTTATTCCGCTGGGTTCCACCATAGTCTCCATGGTATATCTGTAAACTGTGGAAGGGCGAGCGACATCCCTAAACATTCAGGAAGGACATACACTTGAGAGCCACCATCAGCTGCACCTCCCCAGCATGCATTCACTCACATTGAATATGGGAAGTGCTGATGGGACCCAGTTGTTGCGCAAAGTGTGAAGCATCTCTCACTTAGTGGCTCTGGGTGGGTCGTTGTTTCAAAAGTTGGCCTACCTCATAGGGTTGTTGCAAGGATAAACTACAGCACTTCAAACTCCTTTGAGGAAAGGTAGGATGCACATATAGAAAATAACTACCAAGGATGAAAACTGTTCAAAGACTCTGTCTCCTTTTTTCTCACTGCTATTCCTCTACAATTGGATACTAGAGAAATTCTGTGACCACCTATCCCTCAATCACTAGCAATAGTGTGTTGGGTAGGTTTGGGATGGCTGGCTGATTTCAGAGCTAAGCAATTCAAGCAGAAGGTGATTATGTAGCATAGTTCTGGAAACCTTCTGTCTGCTGCTGCTGCTCCCAGATATTAGCCCAAGATGCAGACTAAACATTTGTACCCTGTTTGCACTGCCAGCTGACAAATGGAGGTAATTAACGAGCAGCTATAAGGTGGAAGAGTCTGGAAAACTGCAAGGCTTGTCAACCGAAATGCACAATGCTGACGCCAGAGTATGGATTCGGGTTCCTTAGGCCCGCTGAGTAATCTTGCACAGACGTGCACTTTAGATTGATCTTTTGCAAAGTATTTCTTGGATTTTTCTTTCCTGCTTCCTGAGTGTAAGATCATCCCCTTGACCAATTCTTGATGGCAGGCAGTAGGCAGAAAGAAATATCACCACTGCATACTCCACTGCCAGCCATAGGAAGCAGCTGGCAATGGGATTAGACACTTGTCAGGATTACATGCAGGTGTCGGTTCTTTAGAGTCTTCTCAGATGGATCGTAACAATGGATGCTCTCAGCGACAGTGAAATGGGCTGCATCTGCTCTCCCACTTAGCAATGCCTTTTGAGAAACCACAAGGCTAAGAGTCAAATGATTTCCAAATACAGCAATAAAATGGGAGGCCCAAGATATGCCACCAACCTTTCCTGGGGTTCAAAAAGTGAACTTCTACATAAAGCTCTGGGTTTGGGGAAGACTGAAACCAGCAGTGGTGATGCAACCTAGTGGGGGAGCCTAGGCCAGCCCATACCCCACAATTTTTGTCAGACTATTATAGCAACTCCACTTCTCTTGTGTTATGTGCTTGCAAAACAAACCCCTACCTTCGAAGAACAACCCCTCTTGTGCCTCCAGTTTCTAGCATGTCTGACTTAACCAAACTCAAAAAGGTTGGTGGCATATCTTGGGGTCCAGCCCACCTGGTGTTATAGAGAAAAGCTGGGGCCTAGGGTGGCAGGATCCTCTCTGCCTCCAGGGGGCACTAGCCTTCTCATCCTGCTATGTGCTGGCCAGAGTTTTGTGAGACTATGTATTGCAGGGTTCCGGCCTTTCAGTTCTGGCTCTGGTTGCCCCTTCCCTCTTTTGCTTCTCTCTTTGTCCCCCTCTTGTGCTCTCCCTTCTGTTCTCCCCCTCTCTTCTCTTGTCCCTCTTTCTTCCATTTCCACTCCCTCTCCTCACTCCCTTGCTCCATCCTCCCGCTTGTCTCCCTCCATCCCCGTCTTATATCTTCCCTGCCCCCTCCTGCAGTTTGGCCCCAGTGTCTCCACCCTCAGCTGAGCTGACCACCATCAGCTGGGCTGCCTCCCACAGTGTTCTCTGGAAATGATGTCATCACCACTCATTGCTGTGCTCCACCATTTGCTGTGGCTTTGCCTCCACAGTGACCCCATCTGTCAGGCTTCTGCAGGTGACAGCGGCTTACAACGTTTTAAATGTACAAAATTTAAATGTTTGAGAGCTGCAAAATGTACAAAAAGGCTGATGCTGGTCTGCATAGAATTTCCAACTTTGGGTCAGTACCCAAATGTGTGGAGGTGGCAGGGGTACTGGCCCATATGAGGTATAGAGCTACATGATCCAGTCTGCAGCGCATCCAAAATTCAGCCACCTCGTATTTTAATGCTAAGAGATGGCCCAAGCTCGCATAGCAGATGATGAGAAATGTAAAGAATGCGACTACAGTAGCATGCTGGGGGAGGAGAGGGCATGATCCAGATTGGAACCACGGCAGGAAAAAAACTGCTAAAGTCCCTTACTCCAGCCATGGCTCTGATCCAATTTGTGCACCCCTGTGCGTTTCATCTACAAAAAGAAATGACAAAAGAATACTGCATTAACAGTAGTACATGGTTTTACCCTGCGCATTAGGAGGATGTATTCAATCCTAATAAAACTGAATTGCTAAATACAATCTGGGATTTATTAAAATGAACAGCCTGTCAAAACTCTGCTCTGGATTATCAAACAATCTGTGCAGCGCAGAAGCTGATTATTTATTGTATGACCAACTCCTCCTCTGGTGTGCTGGAAGTCTCATTTATGATGGCATAATTTGGGACCAAACTTCTTCAGTGCCTTCGGTTCTTTTGCTTCATTGTCTTTTTTTTTCTTAACTATGGTTTCAGTGTTCCGGTATATAAATTCAGAGTATAAATATTTATACTCTATATGCATTTTTATGTGTTTACATGATTTGCTTTTTACTTTGCAACTTAAAACAAATTAAGTAACCATTACTGAACTATATGGAAATTCACTTTTATGCACATACACATAGGGAGAATAGGAAGCCTGCCGGGTCAGACAATGAGTATTGTCTGACCCGGTAATACTAGCTCAGTATTGTTGACAGTGACTGGCAGGGGCACTACAGGTTTTCAGGCAGGAATCTCTTTCTCTGCCATACCTGCAGATGACGGGGACTGAAACGTCGTCTGCATGCAAAACAGGTGTTCTCCCACTGAGCTACAGCCCCTCCAAAAGATCTTGCGAAACAGAAGAACATTACTGTACTGGATTTGTTTCATTGTCCTTGAGCAACACTGTAGCACAAGACGTACATACCTTCCACGTAAGGAAGGGCCCCTTAAGATTCAACTCTTTATTTCTACCTCGCCTTTCCATCCAGAAGGAATCCAAGGTGGCTTCACTTAAAATAATGAAATGCAATTAAATCTGTATTTGGTCTTTCACACACCTCTTTTATGTGTGGCTCAGTTCAAATAATCATTTTCTTGTTTCTAGACTGTTATTTAAAGGTAAAAGTGACCCCTGACAATTAAGTCCAGTCGTGTCCGACTCTAGGGTGTGGTGCTCATCCCCATTTCAATGCCGAAGAGCCAGCGTTGTCCGAAGACGCCTCCGTGGTCATGTGGCCGGCATGACTCTCCTTGCCGCAGCGCGTAGCATGCAGCTGGAACACAGAGCGCTGTTTACCTTCCCGCAAGTGGTACCTATTTATCTACTCGCATTAACATGCTTTGGAACTGCTAGGTTGGCAGGAGCTGGCCAAGCAACGAGAGCTCACCCTGTTGCGGATTCGAACTGCCGACCTTTCGATCTACAGCTCATGGTTCAGCGGTTTAACCCACTGCGCCACCCGCTGGCCTAGACTGTTATTTACACAGTGCCTAAAAATAGACTGCAATGTGATGCTGCGCAGCTACAGAATTGTCAGCTGCTTTTTAATTGCAATTAAAAATCATTAGGTCATTAGGTCAACTTATCCTCATGGAATTTGTTCTTAACGGGCTCGCTGTCATTGTTCCCTGTAAGGGGTCCGTGCCCGTGCATGGACCACTTCTGTAGCTTTGCGGCATCACAACTGCATCACAACGCTACTTCCAGCCATTCAGCGATGATATCATCACTTTGTCACTGAACTTCTAGGCTGGCGAGCTCCGTGCTGTGCAGAACTCGGCTTGGAGATGCACGGCCATTCAGCCGCACATCTTAGAGGGAACTGCGCTCACTGTGTGCCCCACTGCCTAATGACCACACTGCCAAGAAGGCTCAAATATAGTCAAACGAATAGCAAGGCAAAAGATCCGTGAATCCATTCATGAGATATGCAGCTCAATCCTAGGCAAGTCTACTCAGAAGTAACCTCCATTCAATTAAATGGGACTTTCTCCCAGACAAATGTGTATAGGATTGTGACTTTAGTTCTTTATGATGGTTTTTCCTACCCTTTCTCTAAGGATCACAAAGTGGCATGCATTGTTCCCCCCACTCACCAACCCACCAGCCGTCATCTGGGCATGGACACCACACCAATAACTTGTGTGGGATGAAGTTTTGTGTTGCACTGCACTCAAGTAGTGTTGGGAGCAGCTTTCATTCGTATGTGTGGAGCTCTGCACATGGCAACAGTAGTCTCACAATGGGCTCAGCACCTGGAAGCACAACTACAAATAGTAAGCATGGATATACTTTTTTTAAAAGTCTGTATGTGCCATGTACTGAAAGTATCATGAGAATTCGCTTATGTGGCTGAATCCTACAGTTGTTCACTCAGAAGTAAAATGTACTGGGTTAATGGAAGTTCTTCCCTAGGAAATCTGCAGAGGACTGCAGTTTTTTTTTTCTGGCTACAAAGATGACAGTGGTTATCACTCTGCAGAAATCTCGTAATCATATGGATGTTTGTTGTCAGAATGACATGCTCATTTACTTCACTCACATTCGAGGCGCAAATAGGGATGCTTTGCGGACAAAGCCTGGCAATTTGCTCACCAGTCCATTTTCTTTCACGAAGAAGGGCCAGGTTATATTTCATCATCATCATCATCATCATTATATATTATACAGCAGTGTGTCAAAGGGATGCTGTCTAACATCTCTGACTGCTTAAATGACAGGATCTCTAGTTATGGCATAATGTACGCTTGTGAGCAGCCCGCCCTTTAATCACGAGCTATTTGAGGTCAGACTCCTCACTCTCAGAGTGTCTTGTGACAGTTCCAGTAGTGGATGAAGATTAGACACGGTGTGCACAGCGCAAGCTCATGCATCTCAACAATTGTTTATAGAAAACTGGAGCTTAACCAATAGTAGAACCAGAGTGGTACCAGGTTTGGAAGTAGGGTTGAAATGTCAATTGTTCATTCACCCTAAAGTGTCCTTAACAATATACTTAGTAGGAACTAATACTGACTGATGACAATCACTGTGGGCAAGTGAATGTAAGTTCCCCAAATTGACCCAGTTTTTGCAAATTATTGCCTAATCCCACCCGAAAGACTTGGGCTGTGCGAATGGCCATCTTTCTTTCAGGGCGCAATCCTATCCTACTTATGCCACCATTGTAACCAGCGGCGCAGCGAAAATGGGAGGCCCCAGAATGGAAATGGGATTCAAATTCCCTTTGAATTCCCCTTTTGGAGGGGATTTGAATCCCCTTTCCATTCTGCGGCCTCCCGTTCTCGCTGCGCCACTGGTTACACCGGTGGCGTAAGTAGGATAAGATTGCGCCCTCAATCCTGTTCAGCATCATTGTTCCCCTTGGGAGCTGCCCAAACAGGGATATCACAAACACTATTGAGCCAATCAAATGTGTCTACCTGATGAGGTCAGACGGTCAGTGAAGGCAATTGACATACAGCCAAGTAAATGAATAAACAGAAGTTCAATTTGTCTCCTTGCCCCAGGGAAAGCTCCAGCCACCGCTATGGGTCTACTTGGATCTATGCCAGTGATATTGCTGGCACAAGTGTGCGTTGATCTGGTGGAAGGGGGTTAGGATTTGGCGGCGGGCGCCAGTGCCGCCAAATCTGCCCCCTCCTGGGCCCAATCCACCCATCCCCCACTCCCATTGCCTCCCTGTTCCGCTTTCTCCCCACACCCACCCTTTCCTGCCTCTCACGCCATCTTACCTGCCTTGGTAGGTTCTCTGGGATCCACCAGTGCACACAGGAAGGCTCCGGCCTTCCCGCCTGCGCTCCAGCAGCCTGTGCTGCCAGAGTGTGCTTTTTGGCTGTTTTGCAGCAGCCATCATCAGCGGAATGCGCATTCTGCAGGCAGGGCAGACCAATAGAATTGGCTGTAACTCTCAAGTAAGCATGTATAGAATTACAGCCTTAATGCTCTTAGAGTAGAACATGGAGGCACTCACATAACTTTGGGTAGGTAAAGGGCTAATTTGCTAGAAGCTATTTCATTCTTCAAAATATACCTATTACTCTGAAATATCATTCTCTAGTGGGAGACATAGAAAAGGTAGGTCTGGATAATGTTTCATGCATCCACATTTAATACCAAGCTAAAGGAATGAGGAAATTAATTTTCATTGGTTTTCTTAGACTTTCAAGGACTTTAGTCAGGGATCCTTGTGAGACTGTTAACACTGGAAATCCAGTTAATCTTTTCTTTTTTTCCAGACTTTACAAAATAATATAAATGGCAAAAAATGGACATGAACCTTTATCTGCAATTTGACATTTTTGAGGATCAGTCTTTGAAATTCAATACATACATCCGGCTCATTTAAAAGAATACAAATGAACAAGAATCCAGCTTCTTCTCCACAACTAGTACAACAGGATAAGGTTAGTACAACATCTTGTGAAAATACAGAACAATTTTCTTCCACTGGATACTTATATTGCTATTTTTTAAAAACAAGAAATGTTTCTATAAGTACTAAAATAATAATATCCCTGTATTTCTAATCTATGTCAAACAAAAGCCTGCTGAGTGTATTTTCATTTGAAAGAGCTTGCTTGCTGAGCATGGTGCAACATGCTATAACTCTGATTAATGGGACACCCTTACTTTGGATTCTCAAGATTTATGTTATTATCCACAAACCAAGTGTGCTGACAATGTATAGCTTTATCTGAGTATTTTTGGCACCCTCAGCTAAAACTTTTTATTGGTCATGCTGGGGGAGGGCTGCACATACATAATGGTTGCCACTTGTAGATCACTTTAAATTGTTCCACCAAATGGGAACCACATGGATCAGACAATCTTCTCCACACCACTGCCAATCTTGGCCATTTCTAGCGATGTAGAATAAAATCATCCAGTGCGCTGGACACTAGTCAGAATGTTTGTCTTGCAGTGTAGTTACTGAAGGCATAAGAGCTTTTCCAGAAAAAAAAAGATGGCAACACGAGATTGGGGCAACAGAGTAATTATGGGACCACAGCAATGAAACCTTATGTGCAATGAAACCCTTGTGTAGACACAAGGCAGTGCTAGTTCAAACCACATCACAGCAGAGGTGTCCAGAGAGAGAGTTTTAAATTCCAAGCACTGCCATTGCTGTGTGAAATAATGCTGCAGAAACATTCTCCTGCCAGAGCCACAACTAAATAGCACTCACAAGCAATAACAGAATAAAGGTAAAGGTGACCCCTGACAATTAAGTCCAGTCGTGTCCGACTCTAGGGTGTGGTGCTCATCCCCATTTCAAAGCCGAAGAGCCAGCATTGTCCGAAGACGCCTTCGTGGTCATGTGGCCGGCATGACTCTCCTTGCCGCAGCACGTAGCATGCAGCTGGAACACGGAGCGCTGTTTACCTTCCCGCAAGCGGTACCTATTTATCTACTCGCATTGATGCTTTGGAACTGCTAGGTTGGCAGGAGCTGGCCAAGCAACGAGAGCTCACCCCGTTGCGGATTTGAACTGCCGACCTTTCGATCGACAGCTCATGGTTCAGCTCATCGTTCAGCGGTTTAACCCACTGCACCACCTGCTGGGGTGAATAGGTCCAAATAAATTTTGCCTTACAAAACACACAAAAAGATTCACTGTGCATCCCCTCTGCAAAAGCATTTGGATTAAGTTCACAGCCCTGCAAAGTGTCAATGCATCTTTGAGTTCTTAAAAAAAAAAAACACCTTTCATGCCAACAAGGTAACAGGTGAGCACTTTTTCTGCACTTTAACACCACCACTGCATTCAGAAATTCTAAAGGCGGAGATTTTCCTAGCAAGGAAACAGAGAAAGCTCCAGCAGCTTTATTTCTGCAGTCATGCAACTTTTAAAGCCACATGGTCTCTGTAGGGAAAAAGAGGGTAAGAAGAAAAAGAAAAACCTAAACAATTTGGTGATGATAGACATTCTATTAGCGTTGTCAACTTTTTTTCTGCCCAGGCTCCCCCATGCCTGAAACAGTTGCATCTCAAACAAACACACATGCCGCAGCAGGTAAGGTGTTCCCCATCATACATTTCACCTACTGAATTTCTGCTTGGCAAGCTAGTGTAAAGCAAATGATTATTTCACAGGGGCAGGTGCTGTTCTTTTGGGATGCTGCTGCCTCTTTATGAGCAGTCGTCATGGAGTACCAACAGGGAAAGTAACTCTCCAGGCTGAAGAAGAATGAACAGGGTTCAGGGAGCTGGGCCTTCCATCTCAAATGCTGGGCACATACCATTTCACGTAAGGGGGAAACTGCTTGTCTTCAGGAAGGGGAGGATCTCAGCAGAGGAGTTTCATGTTTTAGACATCTTTGAAATGTAGTTTATAATTATGATCATCATTGTGGTATTCTCTCAGTTCTATGATTTCATTTGTTTGCTTGTTTCTATATAACTTGCACATTCTGAATGTTTATGCACAGGCAGAACAAAGCCACAGGCAATGGGCTGAAACTGTGGCGGGCGACAAGTGGGCTTTAGTAGCGCCCTCATGGTTTTCACCCCAATCATGACCCTGTGCTATTTTTAAAGGAAAAAAGGGGGTGGGGAGGACTTCCATTGGCTTTCAGTGAAACATATGGTCCAATTAAGTGCATACAAATTAAGTGGGAATGGATTCCATTTAATAATTACCTACAGCTGGAGTTTTCAGCAGTTGCAAGAATAAATTTATAAAAATTGTATTTTTAGAGGTACAGTGAAGCACAAATGTTTTTACAAAGCAAAGGAGAAATGTTGGCACTGTAAGAGAGGTAATGCAGCCTGACAGCCAATATAGTTATTTCTATATGCTGGCCACTTCCCTCGGTTCCTTCAGCTTGCCATATGTGCCAATTGACAATGCCCAGTTCATTACCTTGGCAGCTTTCTGGCTTCATGGACGAGGCCAGGAATGTCATTCCAAGGAGGCCAAAAGTTCATTTTCTATTCGAAACACACCATTTCTTTCCCCCTATTTCTAATTTTTAGCAAAGCAGTTTGCTGCAGTTACCTCAGTAATCACATGGGGGGGGGAGTAATTGCTTTAAAATTTAGAATTAGAAAATTACATGGAGTCATCAAATATAATAAAGCTAGCTGACTGTGTTCTAGGAACTATGTGGAGTGTATCTGTTTAGTTTATTAGGGGTACGATGTTTATCAGTTACTTATGCAAACATCCACTTCCATTTAAAAATTGAACAGAGTGTCTCTGCCCTTTTTCAGGCAATCACTTCAATCCAGCTCTGCTTTCCTCTCTGCAAAGTCTCTTCTGTCCACCCATATAGCCTCTTGGTATTGATTTAGTTCTCCCTCTAATGCACAAAGCTAATGACTCCATCCTCCTCCATCATGTCTCACAAAAATACTAGGGAAATCAATTCATCAGCTATGCTATGCAAGAAGACATCAAAGAGGTAGTGGCATGATATTTCAAACACACAGAGAACTCAATGCCTGCAGTCCTTGGGTTCATCCTCATACTGGCTAGTAGTTAACCAACCCCCTGAACCTTCCAAGTTAAAGACTAATCCCATTACAAAGTGTAGGATATTCACCTAAATGCATATCAATTTTTCTGATCTATGTTGCTCACACTGAATTGGTGTATAACCCTGAGCAAATCCCCCAGTTTTTCTTAACCCCATATGGGATAAATATAATTGCTTACTATTTCTGGCTTTAGCTAGTGAACATCTTGTATCTTTTCTGACTGGGTGCAGTATTTTTAAAGTGCTCTGAAGACAGAAGCCTAATCTCATCATCAATGGTCTTTCATCTAGTTACTGATTTTTATTGTCTGATCCTCATGTTCACACATGGCTGATGGCCCAATCCCTTTGGAGTGATCTGCCACCCGAACTAGTGTTCCAGTGGCAGAATGTGCTCTCCAGTTGTCATAAATGGCGATCTGGAAATGCGCGTAGCTATGTGCTTCCAGACTGCCACTGGAGATGAAGCAGAGGCCCTGTGCACAGTGGTGGGGCAAAGAAGGCCTGCCAATGGAGGTGAGTTGGCGGGGTAGGCGGAACGGGGCAGGAGGAGGGCAGGATGCATGCTGGAGGTGGGAGGGGTGGCACGTGGCAAGAGCGACTTACACCAGATGCCGGCACAGGTCCAAGGAGACCCATTGACAAGAGGGAGGCTGATGGGGAGGTAAGGGGAAGTATTTTCCCTTGCCTCTCTGAAGCCTTTCAATCAGCTCCCCCACCATAGCATGAAGCACAGCCTGTTTTGGTGTGGCTGCATGCTATGGCGGGGAAAACCATAGGGTTGGGCTATGAGTCTCACTATATTCAGTGAGGCTTATTCTTTGGTAAGTGTACATAGGATTACATCTTTCAAGACACTATGGCTGGATTCAGACCTAGTACAAAGCCATGGTTTGTGTAGATAAAACATAGTTTAGCATTACGTATGAACTTGACCCTGCCCATAATTGTTGTTGTTCAGTCGTTAAGTCGTGTCCGACCCTTCGTGATCCCATGAACCATATCCCGCCAGGCCTTCCTGTCCTCCACTATCTTCCTGAGTTCGCTCATCTTCATGTTTGTTGCATCGGTGATGCTGTCTAACCATCTCATCCTTGGCCTTCCCCTTCTCCTTTTGCCTTCAATCTTTCCCAGCATCAGAGTCTTCTCCAGAGAGTCCTCTCTTCGCATCAGGTGGCCAAAATATTTGAGTTTCAGCCTTAGTACCTGTCCTTCCAGGGAACAGTCAGGCTTGATTTCATTTAGAATTGACTGATTTGATCTCCTAGCAGTCCAAGGGACTCTCAGGAGTCTTCTCCAGCACCACAGTTCAAAAGCATCTATTCTTCGGCGCTCAGCCTTCCTTATGGTCCAACTCTCGCAACCATACATTGCTACTGGGAACACCATCGCCCTGACTATACGAACTTTTGTTGGCATGGTGATATCTCTGCTTTTTATTATGCTGTCTAAGTTTGCCATAGCTTTCCTTCCAAGGAGTAAGCGTCTTTTAATTTCATGGCTGCTGTCTCCGTCTGCAGTGATCTTGGAGCCCAGAAAAGTAAAATCTGTTACTGCTTCCATTTCTGCCCCTTCTATTTGCCAGGAATTGATGGGACCAGATGCCATGATCTTAGTTTTATTAATGTTGAGTTTCAAGCCAACTTTTGCACTCTCCTCTTTCACTCTCATCAAGAGGCTCTTTAGTTCTTCTTCACTTTCTGCCATTAGGGTGGTATCGTCTGCATATCTGAGGTTGTTGATATTTCTCCCGGCAATCTTGATTCCGGCTTGTGATTCATTCAGCCCTGCATTTCTCATAATGTACTCTGCATATAAGTTAAATAAGCAGGGTGACAATATACAGCCTTGCCGTACTCCCTTTCCAATTTTGAACCAATCAGTTGTTCCATGGCCGGTCCGAACTGTTGCTTCTTGACCCGCATACAGGTTTCTCAGGAGACAGGTAAGGTGGTCTGGTACCCCCATCTCTTTAAGAATTTGCCACAGTTTGTTGTGATCCACACAATCAAAGGCTTTTGCGTAGTCAATGAAGCAGAAGTAGGTGTTTTTTTTGGAACTCTCGTGCTTTCTCCATGATCCAGCGCATGTTGGCAATTTGATCTCTAGTTCCTCTGCCTCTTCGAAACCCAGCTTGTACGTCCGGTAGTTCTCGGTCCACGTACTGCTGAAGCCTAGCTTGTAGGATTTTGAGCATAACCTTGCTAGCATGTGAAATGAGTGCAATAGTACGGTAGTTTGAACACTCTTTGGCACTGCCCTTCTTTGGAATTGGAACGTAAACTGACCTTTTCCAATCCTTTGGCCACTGCTGAGTTTTCCAAATTTGTTGGCATATTGAGTGCAGCACCTTCACAGCATCATCATTTAGTACTTTAAGTAGCTCAGCTGGGATATTATCATCTCCGCTAGCTTTGTTGTTAGTAATGCTATCTAAGGCCCACTTGACTTCACTCTCTAGGATGTCCGGCTCTGGGTCAGTGACCACACCAGCGTGGTCATCAGGAACATTCAGATCTTTCTTGTATAGTTCTTCTGTGTATTCTTGCCATCTCTTCTTAATCTCTTCTGCTTCTGTTAGGTCCTTGCCTTTTTTGTCCTTTATCATGCCCATCTTTGCACAAAACGTTCCCTTGATATCTCCAATTTTCTTGAAGAGATCTCTAGTCCTCCCCATTCTGTTGTTTTCCTCGATTTCCTTGCATTGTTCATTTAAGAAGGCCTTCTTATCTCTCCTTGCTATTCTCTGGAACTCTGCATTCAGTTGTTTATATCTTTCCCTTTCACCCTTGCTTTTTGCATTCCTTCTTTCCACAGCTATTTGTAAAGCCTCATCTGACAGCCACTTTGCTTTCTTGCATTTCTTTTTCTTTGGGATGGTTTTAGTTGCTGCCTCCTGTACAATGTTACGAACTTCTGTCCATAGTTCTTCAGGCACTCTGTCTACCAGGTCTAATGCCCTAAATCTATTCTTCACCTCCACTGTATACTCATAAGGGATATGGTTTAGGTCATATCTGACTGGTCTAGTGGTGTTCCCTACATTCTTCAGTTTAAGTCTGAATTTTGCAATAAGAAGCTCATGATCTGAGCCACAGTCAGCTCCAGGTCTTGTTTTTACTGACTGTATAGAGCTTCTCCATCTTTGGCTGCAAAGCACATAATCTATCTGGTTTCGGTATTGACCATCTGGTGATGTCCATGTGTAGAGTCGCCTCTTGTGTTGTTGGAAAAGAGTGTTTGCTATGACCAGCGTGTTCTCTTGACAGAACTCCGTTAGCCTTTGCCCTGCTTCATTTTGCGCTCCAAGGCCAAACTTGCCTGTTGTTCCGTTTATTTCTTGATTTCCTACTTTAGCATTCCAGTCTCCTATGATGTAAAGGACATCTTTTTTGGGTGCTAGTTCTAGAAGGTGTTGTAGGTCTTCATAGAACTGGTCAACTTCATCTTCTTCGGCATCAGTGGTTGGGGCATACACTTGGATTACTGTAATGTTGAATGGTTTGCCTTGGATTCGAACTGAAATCATTCTGTCGTTTTTGAGGTTGCACCCCAGTACTGCCTTTCCCACTCTTTTATTGACTATGAGGGCTACTCCATTTCTTCTAAGGGATTCATGCCCACAGTAGTAGATATGATGGTCACCTGACTTAAATTCGCCCATGCCCGTCCATTTTAGTTCGCTGATTCCCAAGATGTCAATGTTCAATCTTATCATCTCATTTTTGACCACATCCAGCTTGCCTTGATTCATAGACCTCACATTCCATGTTCCTAAGCAGTATTGCTCCTTGCAGCATTGGATTTTCCTTTCAACCTCAGACACATCCACAGCTGGACGTCCTATTGGCTTTGGCCCAGCCGCTTCACTCTTTCTGGGTCTACTTGGAATAGTCCTCCGCTCTTCCTCAGTAGCATATTGGACACCTTCCGACCTGAGGGGCTCATCTTCCGGCGTCATATCTTTTAGCCTTTTGGTACTGTTCATGGGAATTTCTTGGCAAGGTTACTGGAGTGGGTTGCCATTTCCTTCTCCAGTGGATCACTTTTAGTCAGAACTCTCTGCTACGACCTGTCCGTCTTGGGTGTCCCTGCACGGCATAGCTCATGGCTTCATTGAGTTACGCAAGCCCCTTCGCCACGACAAGGCAATGATCCATGAAGGAGGCCCATAATTACCATAGTTTAATGTTTAAATGGTTGCATATAAAGTCCCAGTTACCCAGATTCACTGTGTTCTTTCTTCAGTTCATGTCCAAATAGTCTTATGTAAATTGTGTTTCCCATTTTCTTATCAGAATATTTTAAAGGCTCTCAGGCCTTTGGATAATAAGATTGACATTCTATAATGTGAATCGTCTTCAACCAAATAGCTGTCCTGAAACTACGCTGAGCCATTTAGCTTACTCGATAATTCAAAGCAGGTTTAACTGAGATCTGTACAAATAAAGATGTAACAATACTCTACAACAATTTGATTTAAACAACTTTTTAAAGAACTTTATTATTGCATTAAAAAAAGTCAAGGTTTTCATCTTATCAAGTCATATTATGAGACTGAGCAAACCATACTATTGTGCCTTCAGTGATCAAAGACTGGATTTGATTATCTGAGGTATTAAAATAAGCTCCAACCTTACTGATATAAAACATACAAACTTCAAAATAAGTGGGAAGATTCCAAGCAATGAAACACACACTCCTCTTCTCATGTACAGGGAGGTCAGCTGTCATCAAGATCACAGTCATGCCAAAGATACTTTATGTTCTACAGATGACTCCCTTCTCTGGCAGGAATGTGGAATAGTTTTTATTGAAAATTTCTGAATGTTTCGAAATATAAATGCTTTTCATACACTAGCAGATCACTCAAAGACATCAGTAGAGCAGAACTTCTGGTGTCCTGGTCGCAGGGATGTATCTAAGTAACTAGGTCACGAGTGCAAGTGCAAGTACAAGTCATTTTTGCACGAGTGCGAGTCCGAGTGCGAATCAGTGCCAAAATTTTTGGGCAAGTACGAGTCAAGTGCGAGTCATTTTTGCACGAGTGCGAGTCAAGTACGAGTAAGGCCAGAAACCCCAAGTCACGAGTCGAGTAACTTTGGGGGGAAAATGGCTTTTCCCCCTGAAAATGGTGTGTGGGGGGTGGTGGTGTGTGTGTTAGGGACCTCTGAGGCTTTTAAAGCACCCACTTGGCTTCCCCTATGACTTGGAAAATGACTTGGAAATGGCAAGTCGTTACCCCCACAAGTGCGAGTCAAGTGCGAGTCCCGTGGGTCACGAGTGCGAGTGTGAGTCAGTGGGTCACGAGTATGAGTAAGAGTACAAGTCAGGGAAAAAGTGGCTAAGTCACACTTGCAAGTCGAGTCATTTGACTCGAGTCCCCATCCCTGCCTGGTCGTTATTCTGAATGCTTTCAAAGAATACAGGATCCAAGCAATAATTTACCACAGTGTTCAAGTAACCATCTGGTAAGCCCGTCACTTGGATCCATTCAGGGGAGGTGACCATTTACCAACCTGTATCTTACCCAGTGTTCATATGATGATCCCTTGGTTAGCTGATTGTATTGTTTTAGTAAGTGGTGTGGAGAATCTTTCCACACCTCTGTACCTGATCGGAAATCTTCTAGGGTCACAGATAACTGGCAGGGTTCTCCTTACTACCTGGCATAACAGTACAGATGTTCAGCTTACTAAATAATTACATGCTCACTGTGATAATTTGGTTGTGTCGCCCATGTCGTGGGGTACAAATATAACTAATGAGTACTTTGGCAGATTCTCACTGTGCCTTTCCAAGCCTACTAATAATAAAAGAGTGGGTGTCTATTCTTAAAAAGGGGTGTCTTGAACAAAGTGATAGTAACAAATTGTAAAAATACAACTAGGATTGTCAGATACATATCATCCAGAACCCAAGCACTTGCTTAGTAGTATGGATAAATATACCTGTTGAACTTCTCCCTGCCTCAGATCTCTTACAATGCAATCCTAGGCATGTCTACTCAGAAGTAAGTGTGTATAGGGATTGTAGCCTTAAAGAAGCAAAGACCCTGTCTGGAATGGAGGACTTGTTTCACGAGAGGTATATTACTCTGTCCAATAATACATGGAAAGGAAATGTTTGGAGAAATATCTCCTTTTTAAGAAAAAAAACTATTGAAAATGTTGCACCACCACAATATCAACTGCCAGATCCTGTACAGTTGTATTACAGATCCATGTTTATTATCAGAACATGGCACTATTTTTGCTGCTGTGCAGGATACCCATTTGAGTAAGCATGTTTCTGTACGTACAGTCCAAGTTACTTAGACTTTCTGTGACCTTGAGCAGCTTTTCTGGGGTGCCGCTTTCTTTTTAATTGTGCCTTCATCCTGCCTGCTGCCTCTTGGATAGAGATTTTCCTGCGTAAGGACAAGTTCCCAGCTGAATGCCAAAAACACTCAGCTTTACTGTTTGAAATGTATCCCTTACGTACCGTTTGAGTGCTGTGGAGAAACGTGAAGTTGGCCAGCCAGCAGGTTTCTGAAGCAGCAAAATTCAATTTGGCAAAGGGGGAGGCCGTCGTTCATATTGCTTCCAGGCGAACTTTAGCTTCAGGATAGTTTAACCCTATGGCATTTAATGGTGGTTGTCAAAAATGCGCTGCTTTAATAAAATATGTCTCTTTGGGACTAAAAGAAATTGTTTTTTTTTCAACGCTCATATTTGCTCTGTTGCTAAGATAAATCTTTTTTCTTTGCTATTGCCATTGTTTAAATTATACATACATATATTGATCCCTGTTCCCCTTCATATTGATTCCGAGGCAGTTATCTTTTATGCTCTATTATCTTTTTGGTTAGGCTGATGATTACATTTCCTACTATTAAAGAGCTCACAGTGACGTTTGCCTGGCCCATTTTTGCATACTTTCAGAAAACTGGTGAAAATAGTCTTGTTATGGAAGATGTTTTTCCTGCTGGAGTACCTGCTCTACTGGCAGTGGCTACTGAGATCATTCTTGCCTATTCCTATGGTTGTTATTGGGTTGCATTTCTGATATTTCGTTTCACAGTGCAAGCCTATACATGTTTACTCAGAAGTAAGTCCCACTGAGTTCAGTGGGAATTACTCCCCCATAAATGTCCTTGGGATTGTGGCCTTGGAGTGCTATCCTATGCGTATTTATGCAGAAATAAGTCCCACTATATTCAATTGGGCTTGCTCCCAGGAAAGTGTGTGTAAGACTGCAGCTTTAATTATTTTTAGTTCAGATTTTATTATTACTGTAATTGCCTCAAAACCTTTAATTTAATGGTGGTTTATATCTTTTAATAAATAAATATACTTTTATTTGAATTAGCCACTCCTTGTGGTGCAGTGGGTTAAACCACTGAACCATGAGCTGTCGATATTAGTATGCTAAGCAAAGTGTTTTACTGCCTTCTGATCCTGTAACGTTCCTATAGGGGGGGCGGTACTGTAAGTTGTGCACAGGTCTACTCAGCATTACATGGTGGCTTCGCCCACTCACCATCAGAGCCATTCTGAGCAGCAAAGGCAACGCTCAGGAGCAGTAGTGTAGCTGGTGTTTTTCCAAGGGGGCCATGGACAGGATGACGTTTCTTCACCTTTTGGCTCTGGTCTCACTCCATTCCGATGGCGGGGGGCGGGGAGAAGATGCATTGTCCTGCCCACGCCCCCCCATGGGAAAACGCCAGCTACGCTACTGCGCAGGAGACTCCATGCATGTTGCCTTTGCTGCTCGGAATGGCTCTGACAGCGAGCCATTTAGGCTGGCCGCCACAACTTGCACAAGATTGCGCTGTTAGGCACTCTCTTAAGTGGCACAGGTATATTACTTTGTATGCCAGTTTTCTAATTCAAAATAATGATTATATAGTTCATTCTGGTAGAAAAGCAGAAGATTTCCCGTACACCTGCTGCTGCATCCAGCCCTGAGCTGAAAGTTCGCACTAGACACCTTCTGACACCTGAAAAATTGTTTGAAAGTTTAAAAGAGGGTCCAAGCATAATCTATGCAGTTCCTCCTCTCCTATATAACCTCTGGGTGATCCATGCCTAGTGATCCATACACTACTGCACTTGTGAATTTATGGGTAATCATGAATGACTGCTACAGTTTTCTCTCCTAACACAATTGGCTTAGCTAGGAATATTTTTTGTTGCATTACAGTGAAGTGGAGCAAATGTAAGAATATTTCTAAAAGTCGACTCTCTCTGAAATATCTCTTGTATAATATTTTTCATGAAAAGAGTTTTATGATTCTCTATAAAGAATAGATTTTGAATAAAACTGAGTTCCCTGATGATAAAGAAAAGAATGAGAAAAATTAAATGAGTGCATGCCTAGCATATATAAATATTATTTATTACAAGACATTTAAAAAGGTTTCCTAATTGTCTAGATGGTGACAGAAAGTCTTAAAATCTATGATGTAACAAGTATGTACTTTAATGATCTTATTGCTACAGTGATTAGCAAGTTTATGGGACCCGAAATATGAAGAACATTATTTTGTTTTTCTTTAAGTATAAATCACATTTAGCACTCCCTCCTCTCTATTCTGCTGTTGGAACTGAATATGATCGTGCTGCTTTAATGTACCAAATAAATCCAAACTGGAGCAGCTATATGTTCTTGAGTCTATATTTTGATTTGTTAGCATTTACCAAAAATGCGGTAATAAAACACATTTTATGTGTGCTGAAGATCAATGAGAATAATGAATGTTGGAAATATGTAGCTTCATAATGCCACCTATGGGATTTGACCAAGGAATTAAACTATGCCAACCAAATAGACAGTCTGTCAGTTGAATGTGCAGAATGTGACATGTACAGACAGATTAATGAAACACCTGTTAGTGCCTAAGAGTGGAAGACTGTGATGGCAAGAAAGAGACCAACAGCAAACGTATCCAGAACCCAGGGTTCAAGTCCCCTTATGCCACTCACACAAGGCCAGAGAGGTATAACCCTGTGCTGCACACCATATCATCTGAGATGTCATCTTCCTGGCAGGTGCTTAAGTACTTTATTTGGTGTGCTATGATTGGCTGTGCCACGTAGTTTGTATCCTATGCTCCATTATAGGAAAATGGGCCGGCGGAGAGTTGGGAGATGAGATTTTCTGGTGTTCCCTTCCCCATTGTTCCCTATGGGTTTACGCCTTCATACACCAGCTATTGTTGGCACATCATTATTCCAGCATCAAGGGCATGTCTGTTGACTGAAGGGGGGGGGGGCTTAGGGTATATTTCTTCCCCTCTGACATTCCTCCCCAATCTCTTTCCCATTTTGGCCTCCCCACTGGCAGAGTTGCACCAGTGCCTAAGGTACACCAGCATCCAGGGCTTGGCTGCCAGAGGGCAGACCATTGCACTGGAGGGTCTGTCATTGTGCCAGCATCTGTTGTCATAAGCCTTTCAGACTGGCATATCTAGATTATGGAATTAGGTTGGTACAGCCCAATCCTTCTCAACTCCCTGCACAGAGATGCAGCTGTGCCAACGTGGCATGCCCTCTGATTCCCAGGGGGAGTCTCCCTCTGGAGGCTTCCTTGGGGTAAGGGAACATTTGTTCCCTTGCCCCAGGGTAAGCCTGAGGCAGCCCACTGAGTCTACTTGGATCTGCGCCAGCTATATTGCTGGCACGTCTGCCTGGTCCCAGGTTAAGGGATCGAGAAGGGGGATAGGATATTGGTGTGCGCCGATGCTGCCAGTACTCCCCCTTCCCGGCCCGGATCTGCCCTCTTCCCTGCCCTCATCACCACCCTGTTCCTCCCCTCCCCACCCCATTCTGCCCCTTCCCCACTTCCTGCGCTGACTTACCATCATCAGCGGGCATTCGCAATCTGCTGATGTGCAGACCTGGCCACTTGCTGCTTGCGACCCTCTTCCACGCCCTCATCGCCACCCCGTTCCTCCCCTCCACACCCCATTCTGCCCCCTCCCCACCTCGCTCCCACCTCCTGCGCTGACCTACTATCACCAGCGGGCATCTCCAATCTACTGATGTGCAGACCTGGCCGCTCACTGTTTGCGATGGTGGCCTGGCTACACCGAATGGCATGTTGTGCTTTGTGATAGCCATAAAGCGCCTTATGCTTCCAGAATAAGCATTCTGGTGTTGTATGGTCTGGATAGGATTGGGCCATTAGTGATTTAACTAGATTTTAATGGGATATTTGTATTGTATGATCCAATTCTGCAAATCTGAATAATGTTTCCTAGGAGAGAGATTATGAGATTTGTAATAGTAAATTACAAACAAACATTTCGACAAAGAAACTTAAGAACTTCGTTGGGTTGGCTATGTTAGCAGTAGTATCTCATTATTGTTTAGCTGCAAATTCTGCTTGTATCTTTCCATAGTTCTTGAGGGCCAAACTACACATTATCTTTAACCTGTTATTAAATTGGCCAGTTTAAAACAGGAAGCGGACAGGAAATTGATTTTTTAAACCTGGTGTTTTAATCTAGGGAGGTTATTTGTGCAAATGGCCCCTTTAGGGGATTACTTTCTGTGTGATAACAGCTGGGAAGTGGCTGCTAACCTCTCCCCCCCTCTGCAAGTCCTACTCCTGTGCCGAAATGGGCTCCCTGCAACTTTGGGGGCTAAAAGGGACTCCTTCCAGTCCACTTCCTGCAGTAAGTCCAACTGTTAATGCTGAAAGGCAACCCGGTCCATAGGGCTGGCCGCAGTATCCTCAGCCCTTCCCGGACTGCTCCAACGGGGCCCGGGGACTCCTCAGGAGAAGGGGACGTTCATCCCCTTCCCCCGGTGTAGGGCTGCCCTGGCCCAATGGGCCTCCTTGAATGTATACCAGCCCTCGAGCCGATGTACATGCAGGGTGGCAGGGAAAGGACCGCCAAGCTCAGGAACAGGGATATCGCCGCCAACATCCCCATCCCAGACTGGCTTGGCCAATGGCTGCCCTCCCTCGCCACCCGGCCCGCCCTCCTCCAACCCATGCACCCACCGGTGCAATCCTTGCCTTGCTCCGGTTGCTGCAGTTCAGGTCCGCAACAGAGTGAGGCCTGCTGGCCTGTGTGCCAGCAAGCCTTACTCCAAGGGTGCTGAAAATGCACTTTACGATGCGTTTACGGCACCCTCCGCCTGTGGAGCACACGCTCCACAGGCGGATAGTTCCACAGGGTTGGGCCACAAGTCACATAGCAATAATTTTCCTTCGTCCCATTGCACCCTTTGCATCTCTTGATGCAAATAAAAAGAGCAAAAAGTGTGTTCAAATATCTAATGTGTATGTTTTAAGGGCTGAATAACAACCTAAATCCACCAATATTAACAAGGGACAAGCAAACATTCTTCTGAGACTTTGCCTGTGTAATATCATCCACCCAGCAAGACCAAAGGTTTTTAAAAGATGCTTGTAACCTCTAATGTGTTAACGTATTATTTGCTTTGGTGTCTACCCAAATCCCATTTTGGAGGTTTTAATGTGTTCATTATACCACTAATTATTCCCAGTAGTGCCTGATAGCAAAATGGAGCCATAACAACTATTTCCCCTTCACTGTACTTCATGTAAGTTAAATAAATATTACTGTGCATTTAAATGGACTTGTGGAAATATTTATGAACTGTATGGGGACATATTCAGTCATGGGTACTCTTAAAAAGTGACCTTGATTGCAACCCTCCCTCCTGCTTTTTTCTTTTCTTTTTTTTATTCTTCGTTTCTTGTACAAATAGGAACATTAGAGGTATAGTTTTTTAAAAAAAAAAAAGGTTCTGCTGGTATCTCATACAAGTTGCTACTCTATTGCCAATATAAGCACCACCAGGCTCTTTCTCTGGACAACAACATGGTTTCAGGTCCAATTGTGTGATACTTTGCAGTTACTAGTTTAATAACTCCACGACTGATACAATGGAGGAAGATGGAGGGTTCCCATCTCATGCACATATAAGCCTTTTTCATATGTTATGTGTTATGCGCGAAAGTGATGTCCCAGGCTTTTTATACCTGTTTAAGGCCTAAAAAGCCCCTGGGAGGGTGCACGGGAGGTTTTGGGGCCAGGGTGTGTGTTCTCCTTACCAGAAGACTTTGGGCCAAAGTTCGTGCACCCCCTGGGCGGCGAACGCATCCTTCCTGGGCCTGGCCTGCTGCAGTTTACTAGCCGCTAGAGAGGCTGCGCCTGCGCAGCCTTGCTGCAGCCTCTCTAGCTCCCGTAGCCTTGCTGGCTGAGTCCTCCAGCCAGCAAGACTACGGAAGCTAGAGAGGCTGCAGCAAGGCTGCACAGGGCGCAGCCTAGCGTCTAGTAAACTGCATGCCAGGCTCCGGAAGGATGCGTCTGCTGCCCAGGGGGTGCACAAACTTCGGCCCGAAGTCTTCAGGTAAGAAGAACACACAAACATGGCGTTTGGGAACAATGTTTTTAGGTTGTGTGGAGCCTGGGAAGGTGGGAGGACCCCACCTAGTGCAAAAAGAAAACAACCCTTGAGCTGACCCTACTTCTATAAGAGACTTGATATGCGTGTACCTCAACTTGCTAGCATCCAGATTCTTCTGAGAAAGGATTGGGTGCCACACATATCAAGAATGTAAAAGAAAAGAAAAGAAAAGAAAAGAAAAAGAATAGCAGGAGGGAAAGAGAGAGAGGGAGAGAGTGCGCGTGCGTCCATGAACGCGCAAGATGTGTATAGAAGAACAAAGAACAGAATTTGGCCTCAACAAACCTAATGAAACCTAGAAGAAAAAGAAGATTAATATAGTGTCAAAGCCAAGCAATAGGAAAGGGATGAGTTAGGAATTCTCATATAGTGTGGAATTGAGCTTCTGGAGCCAGCAAGGAAACCGATCAACCTTCATACAGCAAATACTTGGAAAACAGCTTTCTTCATTTTACAACGAAACATTGCTGAGGAATTGAATAGGATATAGGGAGACATAGAACTTGCACAAAGGCATTTAAAGGCACTGTGATAAAAACCCTTGATTTTCTTCAATTTTTCCTTATTTTGGAGCCCCTCCTCCACCAGAAACATCTGAGGCTGCAATCCTATACACACCTGGGTGTAGGTCCCATTTAATTTAATGGGACTTTCTTCTGAGTAGATATACATAGGATTGCTCTGTGAGATACCTCAGCATCTCCTCAGTGGCGTTCCTGTGGTAGGGGCTCGACGGTAAGTGACGCCCCGAATGACTACCGCGTTCACCAACCGGAGCGAGGAGGCCCCGCCCCTCGCCGTCGGAGCCATTCCGCGCAGCGAAGCAGCGAAGCCGTCGGAGCCATTCCGCGAAGCTTCGCTGCACGGAATGGCTCCGACGGCGAGGGGGTGGGGCCTCCTCGCTCCGGTTCGTGAATGCGGTAGTCGGTCGGGGCACGACTTACTGTCGAGCCCCTACCGCAGGAACGCCACTGCTCCTTCTCACGTTCTCTCTTCCTCTCCAGACATCTCTGGAGAAGGATGTGCTCTGCCAGGGCTCCTTGTCCAACTAGGCCATCCTCATCAGCCTTCCACACAAAGGGGATAGCTCTAGGATTCCCTGTTCTAAAGTGTTAGGGCCTCTGATCACAATCAGAAGATGCATGTAATCAACTATGAACTGTTGGTAAAGTATTCCTTATAAAACCTTAACCAAGCCTCTGTTCCTGTGTATGTTTTATTGATCGCAACTAGCCCGGGTGAGATATCTTACCATAGGAAGGGGGTGCTTTTGCTGATTACTCTGCTTTGCCCCCTCCCTCCAACAGGTCAGCCTTGTGACAATACGCTGACTATAAAGGGAGTCTACCTTGCTTACCTTGCTTCATTTGTACCAGAGCTCACCAGGACTCAGCTATGGCATCTGTTTTCATTGCCATGGCTCAACATTAAAATATACCATGTATGAATAGACGAACGTGCCCTAGAGGGATACATTTCTGTCCCAACTACAGGAAATGATCACCCATCAAGTATTGGAAGGAAGAGCTTTCAGATTAGTGAGTTGTACTTCCACAGACTTGAGCTGTCTCAAGATGTCTTTTTCTATCAATGTCGGCATCACTTGACTCTCTTTAGCAGCCTTCAAATACACCTTGTCATGATAGTCACCATTCCTTAATAGACAGTCCTGTTTGTGTAATGGAAGAGTCCCTGGAAAGAGAATGTTCACACACCCCTTTCCCTGCCAGAAGTAGGGCAAGCTGCCTTCTCTTAGGAATCATGGATTTGAAGTTCCCTTTTCTTAACTTCTTTGTCCATATACATAATTCATTCCAAGAGTCCAATATTTATAGAGATGGCAACTTTTCATCTTTAATACATGCACTTTCTAATCTAAATCAAGAATCACTCTCACCATTTTGGCTGAAATATTTCATTCAGACTGTGTTTACATCAAAGGAGTTTGTTATTTGTATACACCACAAGTAGCTGACTGATTATGACAATAAGGGGAAAAAATAAGCAAACGTTAGAAATCACTTAAAATCAGAAACATTTTCTGGCCTGCTTCATTTGTTCACAATTGAATGACTCTTGGCTTCTCCAATTACTTTGTTCTTAGCATCATTAATCAGTGATGAGAGATGCCAAGAACCAGTTCTCTGAAATCCAACCAGCTATTAAAGTACATTTTTTAACCTTCTATGGATAACACACTACCACTACCAGTTCGTCAGGAAATTAAACAAAAGTCATTGGAACTGACTCATAACAACATCCATTTTAATGGCTCTCCTTTATTTTCAGTGGGTTGCAAAGGTGACTGGATGATCCAGTGCATTCACTTAGAAGGAAAGGACAGAGTATGGTATTATTGGACTTTCAGAGGCAAACTCATTAGATAGAGTACATCCTCTAGGCTCTCATAATGGTTCAAAACATGTTCATCTAATGAATAACCATCCCTTTCTCTCTCATTTAGACAACCAGGATGGTCTTGCCATTCCCCTGTCAATTCATACAGCCATTGTTTGTGGGACTATGAAGATTCAGTACCCAAGCAATGAACTGAGAGCCTGAGGAATGGTCATTTCAACGTATCCTTACGTTCTCCAGACACTGTGGTTGTGTTGTGCAGATGCCTGCATATACAGACAATTGTATTGTGTGAGATGCACATGCTCTAAGAAATTCAAGTATTCCACACTGTAAGAGTTCAGGCTCATTGAGGAGCAGGTTGCATGTATAATACACTCTGATATTATGTTTGCTTGTGTGTCCAGGCATGGAAATATCTCCTGGAAGCTGTGTCTGGAACATATAACAGGAGAATCAGCATTATGTCAGCAGTCCCTAAATGTTTTATACTAAAAAGGCCTGCCAAACAATTCCTTCTCTTCTCTTTCTTGGAGATACATGCCAAATGTACGGAAGAGATCAGGAGTTTGGCACAAACCTGATATCAAAGCATCCAAGAGAAAAGCTGTAAAGTGAGGCTGGGATCTGGACTGAGGATTTTCTGCTTGGACTGAAGGCCAGTTACGAGCTGCCTGTCATCAACATTGATACAACAATGTTGCTGTGTGGAACGGTAACCAATACAGTACTTACAACATGAATTGCAGTGTGGCAAACTAACTGGTGCCTTAGGTTTCTCCACTAGGTGGCAAGGCATTCCATAGAGTTTTATGGAATTACCATATATGGAAGAAAAGGTAGGGATTCAGTAAAGAAGGTAACTCTTCCCCTGGGAGAGTGTCTGAATTCAGTCAGCTGAGGAAAGCAGCAGGAATACCTCAGAGTCTGGCAGAGCCCCCTAACTGGATGTTGATTCTATTTTCTATAGGCTTTGTTTGTTATCTCGCTTTCAGATTTCTTTACCAAATAAGGCTAAAAACTAGTCTCATGATCACCTCTTTCCTTCACATGTTGCTATACAAGCACAGACTTGTAAAGCTCCAGAACTGCTGGACAATGGTATATTTTCTGTAGCTTTAACATTCATTTACTTACTCATATATTAATCATACAATTTTAGTTGGTATTTAATTGGTATATTAATTGCGTTGTTATTACGATCCGTCTTCTCAGCAGAGGCAACCAAGCTGTCAAAGACTGAATCCTTAGGGTGATTAGGGAAGTGGGTACTTGTGAACCCCCAACTGTTGGGGATGCAGAATTACAAAAAGGAATGTTTTTGCACATAATGAGAGTAAAGAGAAAGAAAAGGACAATGGCAGAACACATTAAGGGTTTACCTGTGCTGCACACTGGCATTTTATATTATTAGTTTAACTGTCCCTCAAAGAAACTTGGTAAGTGGAAGTCAAGCACTCCTCACGGGTGGTCCAGCTGGGCGAGTGAGGGGGGCCATTGGCCTAGCCGGCTCGGGAGGGGGAGGCCGACGCCATCCCCATCCCCACTGGGCTGGCTACGCCATTATACGCCACTCTTCTACTGAGCAGGCCGATAGGGCTGGCCCGGGTTTACACTTGGGGAAGGGGATGAGCATCCCCTTCCCCAAGTAGACCTCTGGCCCAGTGCGCACCAGGCAGCTTGTGCACAGGATCCAGCAGGCAGCCCTGAGCCGCCGGCCGGATCCTTAGTCAGTGTAATTGCCAGTGTAATTGCACTTACACCAGTGTATCTGCTGTTACACTGGTACATCTACTGTTATACCAGTGCAAAGTTACACAGGATTGCGCTGTTATTGTCACAGAAGAGTTTCCTGAGATGAAGGAATGACTGTTAAACAGTAAACTACTGTATATTATTTATTAAGAGGTGGTTGCCTGCCAAATAAGCTAACATAAAATTTGAAAACAACATCAGACTTGTCTAAATCTGTAGTCTACAAATGTCCTTCACTCCAGAAATGAAGTTCGTAAGGATCCCACTGAAAGAGCTCTCTTAAAATATTTGAAGAAATAAGAGCCTTATTTAAAAATATACTTGGAATGTCAGCATTTTACATGGCTCATCAAAAGCATGGTTTGACTGTGGCATTCAAATTTTGAATAATAGCATTTCCAAATTTGGTTGTACAGAAGGGCAATCAACAATTAATTTGCTCTGAGAGGTCAACTGTATTACATTTCATTGAGCTGTTTGATGACTGGAGCTGCAGAATCTCCCTCTGAAAGAAACAGCTCTTTTAAAACCAAAGTGCAAAGCTCTGCAGAAATTCTCTTCTCCCTTTGAAAGCTCATAGGCCCATACAGTGTGCTACATGCTGACTGCATATGTCAATTTCTCATTCTAAAAGATTAATCTCCCATTAGCTGGTATGTTGCTAAGCCTCTTTGGGAATTCTTGTGAGTACCTTTGGCTGACAAAGCATTATTTTCACTCAGGATTCAATATTTTATGCAGCAGTGTGTGAACCACAGGGGTCCAACTGTATACAGTAATTTTGGGTAGGGGTTTTAATGGCAGTGGTTTAGCACCGTACAATATGGAACTTCTGCCAGAAAGTCCCAGGTGACTAGATATGTTTGCCATTATTGCGTTTTTTTAACATTTGGGGACCATTTCTTTTCTTCCCCCCCCCCCGCCACTCAAAAATATGTGAATAGTCTTTCACAATCAAGACCTGAAATGTTTGCCTCTCACTTGGACAGTCATCCTACACAGTTACATAAATGTGTGTGTGAATGCATTTGTATACATATACATAGTATACATAGTATACATACATAGTATACATATAGTGCAAAGATAGAATGTATATAGTGGTTTCTTGAAAATTGTAGGAAACCTAAACAGCTAAGCTAAGCATTTATGACCTATTCCAAATGTTTAAGACTTCAGTCAGTAATAGTCTTGGCAGGCTGTGTACCAGATCCATCTTGTGAAGCAATTTTATCAGTAGTTCTGCAATATTTTTAATCAAGTTAGAATAAAGATTCTGTTTACTTTCCCTCATAAGGAAAACACTTCTTTCCAAACACATGAAAACTATTGGTATTGTACACTTTCATGATAGATTTCCATTTGGATTTTAATGTAATGGCTGCAAACTCCTCAGAGTCTACAGAAGCAATGAGACACACAGAACAATCCCATCTGCAATTCACATTGCTGGGTGGGGTTAGAAACACTCCTACAGCCCAATCCTGTCTAGGACTGCCGCAGCATGCAAAAGCACACTGCGCCGGATCCTATCCAGGATTGAGGCAGCGCTGGCACAGGCGGAGGCCTCCTTGGGGTAAAGGGACATTTGACCCTTTACCGAAAGTAACAGCCCAGCCACCCCAATGGATCCTTGGAAGTGCACCAGCAATTTGAACAAAGCTAGGAAGAGTTCTTTCATCACTGGTAAAAAAAAAAAAAAAACCACCAACCACCCCGAGACGGCCCGCTCCCGTCACTTCACGGGAGCGATGCCAGTGGGGACAGTTGTTCTTGATGTGATCCAGGTGAGTAGAACTGTGGAACCCAGATGACTGTGTCCTGTGTCTCTGAAAGCAAAAGCATTAATATTTCTAAATGATTGTTAAAGTTCTTTTCCTTCAGGAACCTCAGCCAGCCCCTACACATCAGGGTTTAGAATAAGGGCTTTGATAAACTGGAGTTACCACTTTGAGGAAGGTTTACCAACTCTCATTCTAGAAATTAAGCATTTAGAGGTGGAACTGTATCAGAAAAGAGGTTTTGTTCTCAATAATTAAGGAAGGTGCCTATAATAGGTATTGTGTTGCCTCTGTCCACTTCTGTGCCGTTTTTATTTCTAAGTAAAAATATGCATGCATTTCCTGTGATTTAACCTGAGTAATTGGCCCTGAATAACTCATCCATCTAATAATGTATCTGGAACTCACTTAAATATCCTCTGGCACTTGAAAGCTGAGTCACAAGAATGCAGTTCATTGATGATTCACCAATGATGTCAATTATATGACTGTGTTTGCACTGGAAAGAAGCATGGTTTTGTGGTCAGATCTCCTGACCACGATATGAGACCAGGAGCAGAGGCGTCACTGGAGCGTGGCAGGAAGGGCGGACCGCCTGGGGGCGACGCGCGCAATGGGTGATGCGCGGTCACGCGTGTGCACCCGCGCGTCGCGCGCAGGCGGTCCTCCCTTCCCGCCGCGCTCCAGCGACGCCTCGGAGCGTCCGCCCTCGGCGGAGCTCCAAGGCCTTCTGAAGGAACCCCGATGCGCGACGTCATATTTACAAGGTTTAGCGCATGCGCAGAACGTTTGAGGGCAAATTTGCCCTCAGAAACGTACTGCGCATGCGCGAAACCTTATAAATATGTTGTCACGCATCGGGCCTCCCTCAGAAGGCCTTGGAGCTCCTCCGAGGGTGGACGCTCCGAGGCCTTCTCCTGCCCAAGACAGTCGGCCGGCGAGGATGTCTCCGGAGCCGGCAGCAGCGGAGGCTCCGCTGCTGTCGGCTCCGGAGACATCCTCTCCGGCTGGCTGTCAGGCGGCACGGGGGTCATTAGGGCGGTGCGCGCGCCCTCGCACAGGGCGGCGCGCACCCTAGTGATGCTGCTGACCAGGAGGTCTCCTCTACTGCTTCTGACATTTGCTACCACAACACAGGCTGTAAGTTGCCAGCCTCTTGAATCAGAACACAGCCTGTTGACTCAATGGGCAGAGGCCTCAGCCAGTATGCAAAAAACATGTAGTACCAAAAGGCTACGTTCCAATTCCAAAGAAAGGCAATGCCAAAGAGTGTTCAAACTACCGTACAATTGCACTCATTTCACATGCTAGCAAGGTTATGCTCAAAATCCTACAAGCTAGGCTTCAGCAGTACGTGAACCGAGAACTACCGGAAGTACAAGCTGAGTTTCGAAGAGGCAGAGGAACTAGAGATCAAATTGCCAACATGTGCTGGCTCATGGAGAAAGCACGAGAGTTCCCAAAAAAAATCTACTGCTGCTTCATTGACTACGCAAAAGCCTTTGATTGGGTAGATCACAACAAACTGTGGCAAATTCTGGTACCAGACCACCTTACCTGTCTCCTGAGAAACCTGTATGCGGGTCAAGAAGCAACAGTTCGAACCAGCCATGGAACAACCGATTGGTTCAGAATTGGGAAGGGAGTACGGCAAGGCTGTATATTGTCACCCTGCTTATTTAACTTATATGCAGAGTACATTATGAGAAATGCAGGGCTGAATGAACCGCAAGCCGGAATCAAGATTGCCGGGAGAAAGATCAACAACCTCAGATATGCAGACGATACCACCCTAATGGCAGAAAGTGAAGAAGAACTCAAGAGCCTCTTGATGAGAGTGAAAGAGGAGAGTGCAAATGTTGGCTTGAAACTCAACATTAATAAAACTAAGATCATGGCATCTGGTCCCATCAATTCCTGGCAAATAGAAGGGGCAGAAATGGAAGCAGTAACAGATTTTACTTTTCTGGGCTCCAAGATCACTGCAGACGGAGACAGCAGCCATGAAATTAAAAGATGCTTACTCCTTGGAAGGAAAGCTATGGCAAACTTAGACAGCATAATAAAAAGCAGAGATATCATCATGCCAACAAAAGTTTGTATAGTCAGGGCGATGGTGTTCCCAGTAGCAATGTATGGTTGCGAGAGTTGGACCATAAGGAAGGCTGAGCGCTGAAGAATAGATGCTTTTGAACTGTGGTGCTGGAGAAGACTCCTGAGAGTCCCTTGGACTGCTAGGAGATCAAATCAGTCAATCCTAAATGAAATCAACCCTGACTGTTCCCTAGAAGGATAGGTTCTGAGGCTGAAGCTCAAATATTTTGGCCACCTAATGTGAAGAGAGGACTCTCTGGAGAAGACTGATGCTGGGAAAGGCAGAAGGAGAAGGGGAAGGCCAAGGATGAGATGGTTAGACAGCATCACTGATGCAACGAACATGAAAATGAGCGAACTCAGGAAGATAGTGGAGGACAGGAAGGCCTGGCGGGATGTGGTTCATGGGATCACGAAGGGTTGGACACGACTTAACGACTGAACAACAACAAAGTATGTCTTCAGTTAAGTATTGTAAGGTCTTTCTGAACAATGTTCCTAAAACTGACTGGTTTAATTAACTTACATTTTTGAGGATTTTTTCCCATCTAGGATGGTGGTGGTAAATTTCTTCAGGATAGGATAATGCTTATGTTATGACCATTTCATCTATCCTATCTGATAAATTCCTCTGCCTGCACAAGTCTGCATCTGAAACAGCAAAGCAATGCCATCACCTGAAGCGCACAGAGAAGTATTCCCTTTGCCCTGGCAAGGGGTGAGGGGACTAGGGGACAAGACACTTTTTAAACTGCACTACACTGTATGCTCAGGAGGGGGGGGAAACTGCTGCAGTGAGCTCTGGGGGTAAGCACAATTATTTCATGCACCCACATGTTCTCTTTTTCAGATCCATGCCATAGAATTTTGGAGACTGAAATGACTCAAGAGTCATCTCAGATTTTAAAGTAGCATTTCATAAATAAAACCAGTGCAAATGGGATGGAAGTAAATAGATATAACTCAGCAAAATCGTACTTGGAAAAAGAAAAATGAAAACTTTTCATCTTTTAAGCAATTTATTCTACAGTTTAAATCATGCTTCAGCATTTCCTTTAAACAGGTTTAAATCTGCCTCAATGTAAAAGTTATTTCAAAGTTTAAAAATACCTCTATCATTATTTATGTACTAAAAACATTTTTTCCACGGTCATACATTATTTCTGAGGTTGTTTCCTCAAGAGATCTATGATTAAATGAAGTCTATGGCTGCTGTTGGAAGGTCTGCATTTCATACCATGTATGTTTAAATCTTTGGTCCTGGGGCTGCAAGCAATCGCACATACCTTACATGCCCTACAAAGTCATTCATAATATGTGGCATTGGACCCAGGGGGACTATTCACATGGGTTTGCCAGATCAGCTGTTGCCAGGAAACTATAGATACAGATTACAGTAATGGCTTCTACAGAACCTGATCTCAAAACGTTTCCTTCCTCGAGCATTTTATTACCACTTCAAGGCTTGTCTGGTCAAAGACGTTTATTTCACAACATCGCATGCTCACTCTCTGTAATCAATAGTTATAGCTTTGTTCCTTTTTGTTTCTATAATGATCCACTCTTGAGTATTTCAGATTTAGGTGTCTTCCGGCCCCTGGAATCTTGCTCAGTTGCAGTCCAATCTGCTTCCCAGAGCAGGGAACAAGGACCACTCCCTGTACTAATAACTGGACACATATTTGTTTGCTGCATTTGAAAGAAAGCAGCAGTAGGGGGTCACTGACTTCTTGAAAATTACTTTATCTTGTTTCAGTGTGGATCAATACATTAAGGTTGTCCTACTCTAGGCTTACCAGATTTTCCCGGTTCTAAACCGGGACACCCCCCAACAATTATTTATTTATTTAGTAATAAATAAATAAATACAATTTTTAAAATCTTTTACATTTTTGGGTGTGAAGTGCCCTTTTGCCGCCAGAAGGGTGCCCGAAATTTTAACTTATTTATTTTAGTTAGTCAAATTAATTAATTTGGCTAATTAATCAGTGTCATTGTTTCTCCTGGTGTTTAGGGCTGCTTTGGTACCTTTTTTTTTTTTTTTTTTTTGCCTTGGATGCAGCTTCTTTTTCCTTCCTGGATTACACCATCTTTGCCAATCAGGGATCAGACAGAGAACAGGTTCACATCACAGGGCTACATCATCATCTCAGTCAGGTTTTACTACATGATGACATAACTGAGGGCAAGTTAAGGCAATGGAGAGTGACAGCATGTGAGGACAATGGCAATCAACAGGTGAACACATTCACAAGAAGTATCAAAGAAAGCATAGAAAAAAAGGACATGAAGAAATCAACACTGGAACTGCTGAAACAGCCGCGCTGCTGCAACAGCCCAGCTCCAGCCGCCCCCTGCAGCCTCCAGCCGCCCCCTACCCTACCCCCAGCAGCAGTAAGAAGCAGCTGCAAATTTTAAAACTTACCTTTTTTGCTGGTGGCGTCCATCTTGGATCTCATGAAATCTCACGAGATCCAAGATGGTGGCGCCCAAATCTCATAAGGGCACATGAGGCAGTACTGTACTGCCTCATGCCCACACGAGATTTGGGCGCCGCCATCTTGGATCTTGCGAGATTTCATGAGATCCAAGGTGGCCGCCGCCAGCAAAAAAGGTAAGTTTTAAAATTTTAAAAGCCCCCAAAGCAGCTTCGGGGGCTTGTACCGGCCCAGAAACATTCTGGGACAAATCTGGGACCCGAGCTCAGGTTCCCGGACTGTCGCGGAATTTCCGGTATGAATGGTAAGCGTATCCTACTCCAAAACTATCTGAGCAAACAGGACATTGATCAGACTATTTCATGATGACTATTTCATGAAATTTTCATCTTAACTTACTAAAAACTAGATTGCTGCCCATTCTCACATAGAAAAAGAAAAACATATCTGTCCTTAAACTTAATATCTGTTTCTGTTCTCTGTTCATCCCATCCACTTTTGTGAAAAGAGTCTACTTACTCTTCCTGACCTAGACCAAAATCTGCCTTTAAAGAGAACTTATGGAGTACCAAACTAGATAGGTTCCCATCTTAGAATGTTTTCAACTTAAAAACAAAAACAAACAAAAAAACCTAAATACATTTGGCATTTTTTTTATCCCCGAGGAAAAGTCTGGAAGCTCATAGGATCACTTCCAAACGGAGAGGTTTGTAAGAGTCAATACACCTAATGCTTGACAATGTACACAGAGATGGTGTCAACCCACGTGCTGATTGCTGCTGGGCCAAACAAACTAGCAGAATCAGCACAGTGGCCCAGCAACAGTCTCACAGCTGCAAACTACTTGGTTTCTTCTTTCAGGTACTTCTTTCAGGTATATTCAATTCAGCACCTCACTTTGGCATTACTATTGTTGGGGAAACTGCCTTCTAGAAGTGCCACTACAGCCTGATCATATGCATATTTACTCAGAAATAAGTCTTACTGAGTCCAATAGGACCAATTCCCAAGTAAGTGTGAACAGGATTGCAGACTTGGTCAAGAAGCTCCTTTCTGGGCAAACTCTATACTTTGATTGGTCTGGCACAGTTCTTACTAAAAAAAATGGCTTAATACAAAAAGTTATCTGTCTCTATAGTTAGTTTTTTGGACCCAGAAAATATACGAATACCTCAAGAATTTAACAAGATAGGTTTGTGTTCCTAGTGACATGAAGATAACATCCTTCAGTTTTGTTTTGGAAATACTGACCATAATAAAGATATGCAGAGTATAAATCAGAAGGAGTGAGTTTAATCCAGCCGAAACTTGCAAGTAAAGGTCCTTACCTTAGCTTAATGCCAAGTGCTTAGTTTTGTACAATTTATAAGATTTCACAGAAAACCCTTTGTCTTTCTGTATTTTAATTAAAGAAAGTATTACAGTGCAACGACGTATATACTTTGAAACGAAATGGCATCCAGAAGGTAATAAGTAATAAGAGCAAATGGAGCATGATGACCTACTGTGAGAACGAAGGGCTGCCCCAAACTGCTTTTATCCACATCTCCTCCGTCTGAGTAATTTTTAAGACAGAAAACACCTTTGAGAATGAAAAGTTATAAGTAGAACAAATAGGGAGGTGTTTATAGCCAACAGAGCTGTTCCCTTGTCAACGCCATGTACAATAGGAAAGAAGTTTGTCACACTACAACAGAAACAGAAAATGTTGAGACTTGGAAGACGAACTTTCCAACTTATCTCTTTTAGAGCGCAATTCTACTCTTAAGGGCTGAGCCACACCGCACGAGATCTGGCGCGGAGGCGAGCGAGCGTAGGTGCCTGGCCGCTCGCCTCCGCGTGCTGACCTTGTCTCCACGAGTGTCTTCCAGTGAATAGTCCCTCCTGTTGTCCCGCCTTCTTAAGAAAGCGCAGCTGTGATTGGCTAAGCACAAGTGCGCTCCGATTGGACGAAAAGCTTGCAGTCTCGCTGTGAGTGGGAGACGAGAGAAGACAGAGAGGGGCAGAACGGAGAGAAAACTGCAGCAATTTGTGGTGGGAAATTGAAGATTTAATGGATTAAACACCTGCTTCAATGAAAGAGACATCCACAAGTTCCTTTTCACAGGGCGCAGGGACCTGTTCGAGAAGAGACACCCCCCCTTACGTGAAAGTGAAAGGGCAGTGCCCCTCCAAAGCCATCTGCAGGGTTTTTTTAAGCACCGCTGTTCAAACGTGTGTGTGTGTGTGTGCTTTCCTTTTCATTGGCTCCAACGGCATCAACTCGATTTACCAACGGGTCTTCTAGACTAGAGCAGTCTCCAATGGACACAGACCCCGATTTGGGCCCGTGTTCCACAACACAGCTGGCCTTCAGAGGCTCCTTTCCTTGGATCATAGGCCCAGGGAGGGCTGTGGTGAGGAATGACAGGGTTGCAGGGGGAGGACAATTGTGTTTGTCTCTCTTCTCTTCGTGTTTAAACCTTCACGGTGGTTGCCTAAAGTTAGTACCGATTAGCAGACAACAACTCTCCTCCCCCTCTCATCTGATTGGTGGCTGTTGTAGCTCCGCATACCCGCCCCCTCAAAACATGGGCAACAAACTTTCTGCTCGCGCCGGAACTCAGGAGAGAGCAGCTCTCCGCAGCTCTCCCGTGTTCAGCTGCGCTCTCTCGAAATGGTGAACACACAGCTCGGCATAGCTCCGCATGCGTCTGGGACGCGCCAGAGCTCATGTGGTGTGGGTCAGGCTTAACTTCGGCCAGCAGAACGCGTTTTCCGTCGGCTGAAGATGTCGCAAACGTGCCATAAGGCAGATTTGCGACAACTCTAGAGCAAGGAAGGCCGGCGCAAGGCCGGCCTTCCTCGCTCCACCGGCCGAGGACGCATCAGGAGGCCCCGGACCGCCGGACGTGGCGGATGCTCCGAGGCTTTCTGTTAGAGCCGGGGGGTAAGCATCACCCTAGGGCAGGGGTGATGCGCGTGCCCCCGCTCCAGCGTGATGTGTCCCCTAGTGATGATACTGGGTGGCGCAGGGGGTTAAACCGCTGAACCATGAGCTGTCGATCGAAAGGTCGGCAGTTCGAATCCGCGACGGGGTGAGCTCTCATTGCTTGGCCAGCTCCTGCCAACTTAGCAGTTCCAAAGCATGTTAATGTGAGTAGATAAATAGGTACCGCTTGCGGGAAGGTAAACAGCGCTCTGTGTTCCAGCCGCATGCTACGCGCTGCGGCAAGGAGAGTCATGCCAGCCACATGATCAAGGCGTCTTTGGACAACGCTGGGTCCTCGGCTTTGAAATGGGGATGAGCACCACACCCTAGAGTCGGACACGACTGGACTTAATTGTCAGGGGTCACCTTTACCTTTAATGGCAAAGTAAGGTGTAAACTCCTCTCCCCTATGGCTGACAGATTGAATAACTCTTGTATACTCAAAACTAAACCAGAGACCATCTGGCTGAACTCCATGTTGTCTCATTTCTGTCATTCTTAAATGTATTGAGGATATGGGTGTCTATTGCAAGGGTATGCAAATAGAGACTTGGATATCAGTGTTGTCACTGAGATTTCTGATATGGAGAAAATGTTCAGCTAGCATATCCAAGGAATTTGAAACAGCAGCACAAACGTTGGCATGTACTAGCTAGTGCCCATGCCATCTGACCCTGGTGATGAGCACCACACTCATCTTGTTTTGATGTGTGGATAATACAGTTTGGGGCAGTGGTGAAACAAGGGTGGAGCGGAGGCAAGTAGTTCTGCAAGACTCCATTACACTGGAGTCAGCGGCCCCTCCCCCATGCTGTTGGAGCCATTCCAGCAGCAACAGGGGAGTGTCCTGCGTGTTGCCTTTGCTGCCAGAATGGCTCCAACAGCAAGGGGGAGGGGCCGCTGACTTCAGTGTAACGGAGTCTTGCAGAACAACTTGCCTTCGCTCCACCCTTGTTACGCCTCAGGTTTGGGGGTGTGGCTCAGAGGTAGTGCTCATGCTTTGTATAAAGAATGCCCCAAGTTCAATCCCTGACATCTCCAGGGATGGCTGGGAAAGGTCCCTTCCTGAAACCTCAGATACTCAGTGCAGTCAATATGATACAATCTTTGCACCATCCAATCTGGTTGTTATCTGATATAGCTCCATGAATGTTTGAAGTTTGATATAATACTTGTTTTATTTTATTTCTTTAAAACATGAGATGGTTATACTTTTTCAAAAATAAAATAAACATGCAACTTTCCTTTATTTTTCTAAGTACTCCCCATCCCTATGGGAGAATTGACTGTCAAAGAACACTAGCAAAGCTGTACCATTCCTCCCTCACAGCACTGTCCTTCAGTAGCGTAGCTGGCGGGGGTCACCATCCCCCTCATGGTGGCGGAATGGCCATTATCCGGCGTCTCCGCTGGTGAAGGGGGTGCTTGACGAGGTGGTGGCATGTGAGGTGGCCACTCCATCCTGCCCTCGCCTCTGTACAGCTCCAAATGGAGCTATTCCAGAGGCGAGGGTGATACACAGGAATGGGGGGGATCCTGCGGGGGTGTTGCGAGGCATCGTGACATCACCCCACCCTACCCTGGGCAGCAGCCAGGCTAGCAATGCTGCTGCTGTCCTTCCTACTTGTCAGCATTTTCTTGTATGAACGTTTGTGTGTCTGTGTTAAATTACATTTTAGCCTATGCACTCCTTCTCTCCAGCACAGGATCGCTAAAAGCAAACCTGGAAATTGATCACAACTTTCCGAACCTTACACAGTTTCAGAGTTATCCACCTACAGCAATCCACTGCTCTATCTGTAGTACTAGTACTTCTAACATTTTATTTTTACGGCTAAGAGTTAAAACCCAGCATTTGTTGTTATCATCCGGAAAGGTTCTTGGATATCAGCGTATAGTAAAAGTAACATTTTCCTCTATCAGAATAGAGTAAGAGCCAATATGTTGTCTCCAACCCATTTCTGACCTGCTCACTGTGTGTTTGTGCCAATGCAATAAGGCTGTTCATTTTCAAGAAAGAGGAGATATTTCTCAAAAGTGAATTAGCTGTTCAGTCTAAGCAGAATTGATACCAGATCCCAATTTGTGATAAAAGGCACTGAAGGCTGAAAATATTTTACATGCTAATAAGTCTTTTTGCCCCCTATGACTGGTATCAGCAAATATTCACATGAATCTTAAATATCTAAGAGGCAAGGTTGCAGACAATGACCCTGATGCAGCAAACTCAGCATGCAACCAAGGTGTCATTGTCAACTAGAAGGCAGGTCATTCCTTGGCTAAGAATAGGAATGTCCTGGCTGTATTTATGCTTGTCAGGTGCTGGATGAAAGCCAACATAGAGTGACTTCTGTAATTTCTGGAAAGAATCCATCCAGTGACAGCATTAATGTTTGCCCATCTGGGAACTGACCTCAAAGTCCTACAACCATACAAGCTGTTCATGTTATCTGCTGGAATTCTGCCCTGTCTGATCTCACACACATTTATGACCTTGCTTTATCACAGTGTTTGGCCCACTACAATATTAATAAAATGTCCATGTAAAATTTATACCAAATGTACACTCTCTGGCACAGTGAAATGGAGATGGATAATAAAACCAGACTGCAATAATGTTATACTAACAGAATCCTTTGGTATTACCTCCTTTAGAAAATGTATACCAAGAGTAAGTAACTGGCAGACTGCAGCAGAAAGTACAGTATATCAAGATGCTGCAGACTAATTCATTTCAGCTCGCATTTTGAAGAAAGTGTTTATCCTTCCTGGTTGTCAATATAATGTTGTAAATATGAAGAAATCTCAGCATTGCAGAGCCAAAGAACAAGATCTCCATGTTTTTTGTTTTTTATTTTGCTTGCAAATCTCCTGGTTTCTCTAAATTCATCTTCTTATTTTTCACAGACTCATCATGCTTTTGCATATTTAGGCTAGCAATGCTAGGGATTTGTTCTCTTGATGCTGAAAGTGTTTCCCTCCTCTTCTTCTAGCATACATAAAATATGCTTCTCTTATGGTGGATGCTTTTGCATATATATTTTAAGGGAAGAGTCTGCATGCAAGGCTGGCCCAAAACTTCCAGATGCCTGAGGAAGCCTGCCAAATGCAGTCCCCTCCTCCTTACCTAGTGACGTAACACCTCTGCTCCTCCCACTCCTTGCATTGGAAAAGGAAGAGGGAAGGAGAGGAGAGAGATTCTTGTCTTCCTCCCACTCCTCTTCCTTTTTAAATCCAGGGAGTGGGAAGAGGAGTAGTGGAGGTGAGTGGGCCAACAGTGGTAGGTGCCGCCCACCAACCGCCTCAATGGCCTCATGGATGGGCTGGCCCTGCCTGCATGGGCAATCAGGCTTGTGGGGTTTACCTTTAAAAAAAAAAAAACAGACCTTGAGGTCTACCAAATGGATCCAGGTGTAAAATAGCAACCAGGGCAGTGGAACAGCCAGATGAAAAATGGTTGCTCAGGGCTTGTAACAATTACTTTCTGTATTTCATGTGCCATACATCTAGGTAACCTGCATATACTGTATAAGTACAAATCTACATGTGAGCTAAAGATCAGGAATTGTAAAAACCTACTTTAGAAAGGGGGGGGGGGAAGCCTCTTTTGTTTCTGTTGTTAAACAATTGTGAGTCAGAAAGAATTGTGAGTTAGAAAGATACTCCTGCAAAGCATCCAATGATTGACCAGTAGATCTCGCTTCTGCCCGTCCCTAGAGTAAGAAAACCATCACTGCGGCTTTGAATGTTACAACAAATAAGCCTGTCTTACCAGCACTGGCAGGACTTGTTTGTATTGGCCAAGAAGGATCTTATATGCTATGGGAACGTTGCACAGGTTGTGGACATGAGTACCATCTGCAGAAATTTCCTTTTTAGACATCATGTATAACAAGCACCACCACCTGGCTATGAAAGTGATGGTGCAGGAGCCCAGCAGCGCTTGCTTATAACACCCACAAGTAAGGATCTTGTTTAATCATCCCCTCCCTGGCACAACCATAAAGATCTAACACTTGTGCTAGTGCAGCTATGCCTTGGGAGTTACTACACTTGTAGACAATCATCCAACATAGCCTAGTCCAGGGGTGGGGAACCTACGGACTTAAGGCCCCATGTGGACTTTTGGGGTACCAGTTGCGGCCTCTTGTGTATATCTCTGCAAATACTAAATCCACCTTTTATTTCATGACATAACACCAAACTCAGGGTATTTTGGGGGGTAACTTTTATTTATTCTTTCCTGTCACTGGCAACTTGGTAGTTGGAGAACTGGGATAGGCCTAAGAGCTTCTTAGAGAAAGAACTGTAATGTGTTAAATAAATATGTACCAGTATACCTTTTCTAGTTAAGGAAGTTAAATAAATTAATAAAACGTGCCCTTCCAATATAAAAAGGTTCCCCACCCTGGTCTAGTCCTTTCTGACTTTCTTGACTGAGATCGTACAGGAAAAGCTGCTCTGGTACTAATAGAGAGTAAAGGTTGGTGTTTTGGTTTCTTGGATTACTATCCATTGACTAGTAGGGTCCATTGACTTTGGCCCAAGCATAGGCCCATGCTTTGGTTGCAGCAATGTAATCACTACTTGTCCTTCCAGTGGTCAGTTTCTGAGGCTCAGACCTGTTTGAAAGGCCACACTTTCTAACAGGGTGACTCCTCCCAAGCTCCCCATTGGCAAAAGGGGAGGGGATCCCTGGAGGCTGACCAGTCTTTGGGACTGATCAGTCTTTGGGAGTTCAGGGTTCAACTTGGATGGGCCCTCTGATAGGTGGGCCTTTGGCAAGAGAGCACCTGGCCGACCTCTCAAGTCAACCCTGTCTGCATCTTCAAAGACATTTCTTTATTATGACTACATAATAATGATTCAAAGCTAAGCATATGTGAGCTTTGGCTGCTGCAATTTGGCAAGTCCCTAGAAGTAAGACGTTAGACATGGTAAATGGTTATCAGTTTGTGTCTGTCATCAGAGTCAGTTGCAAGATGAGGACTTCCATGGGAGAAAGCTCTGGGGACTGAGAGGCTAATTGTGCGTTATGCATAATGTGTGTAACAGAATCCCTGTGGTGTTATGCTGTGTATGTGTTTTAAGAGAAGCCGATTAAGGAGGGTCAATCTGCAGTGCAGAAGTGATGGGTGGGAAAAGGGTTGCAGAAATCCTCCCCAGCACCACTTGTCTGCTCCATAGCAACTTAAAGTGACTTTTCTTTAAAAAATAATAATTATTGTATTGCTCTGTTACACACAGTTAGCCCTTTCCCAGCAAACATGCATAGGATCAGGTTGCACAAGGGTATTGAGCCAGGGAGTGCATTCTAAGCATTCAGAACATAGGAAGCTGCCTTATACTGAATCAGACCATTGGTTCATCTAGGTCAGTATTACTGACCCTGAATAGCAGTGGCTCTCTAGTGCTTCAGACCATTATCTTTTCCTGCCCTATCTGGAGATATCATGAATTGAACCTGGGACCTCCTTTATGCAAAACTTGCACTCACCCACTGAGCTACAGCCCTTCTCCCTGAAACCACATGGTGCGATATCACTTACAGGAAAAACTCAGTAGGGTGAGGGATTTTATGAAGGCCTACAACAGCAGCTAGCCATGAATTGCAATGCAATTATGAGTAGGGGCAGGAGAAAATGGTGATAATGAAATAAAAATACACAACACTGCTTTCTGCTAAAAAAAAATCTGCGAAAAGTAATAAATAAAAAGCATGTAATTTTGTGTGTCATTCATCTGCTGACACTGTACAACCTATACTACTTACCTAGTACACTTTTAAACCTGTCACAATTGATAAAAATGGGGGGAAACTGGAATAAAAATTTAAATGCATAACACTGCTTTCTGCTATTTCATGTTGGTTAAACACTGAAATCTGCGAAAAAATAAAACCATTTTCTCCCACCTCTAATTATGAGTAACAGCCATTTTTGTTGATTTCAAGGCAACACTAAAATCTGTTTCAGCTGGAAGAACTGTGCTGCTGTACAATTGTCTTTTATTATTTGCAAAGAAAATGGAATTGCAGTTGACCCTGAAGTAGAGGAGACATAAAGAAACAATGCTAGCTTTCAAGCACCTTTCTTTAATTATGACCAAGTGCTACAAGGTGACCTTTTTATAGTCAATTGAAATATTTGCTGTTATACATGATATTTCCTTTGAAGAATTCTCATCCAAGTATTGATCTGCTTAGCTTGTGAGAACTAAAAATACCACAGCATTGACTGACACACAATGCAGAAGTAAGCAGAAACACAAGTTGCATATTCCAAGAATGGTCATCTGGCAGCCTGCAACCCACATCTGTCCAGTAGAGCAATCCTATAAAAGGTATGGGAAAATGTTTGTCCACAGTTTTACTTGTAAGGAGAAGAGAACCTTTCAAGCTGTAAGAGATGTACCTAAATAGTCTACACCAGTGGTTCTCAAAGTTCTCCCTGCAAGGTGGGGAGAACTTTGAGAGCTTGTGAGAGTGGGGACAGCGGCAGCGGTGATTCTGGGGTTCGCTGCCGCCACTGGGGGGAAAAAGTCAGAAAAGGCTTTTTTTTTTTAACTTACTGGGGCCTCCGGAGGGTGCAGGGAGGCCTGTGGAGGGGTCCACAGGCCTCCCTGCACCCTCCAGAGCTCTCCAGGACGCCCAGTAAGTGTTTAAAATGTATTTTAAAATATTTTTTTGCGGTGGCGATCCCCAGAATCATCACCGCCATGCTGTCCCCGCCCCTTAAGGTGGCAGGGGACAGCATCCAGTTCTAGCGGTGGGTCGCAATCCACCACTTCTTTAAGAACCACAGGTTCTACACTGTCATTTTTAAGATCTCTTTGGATTTTGTATGTAATAGCCCCGCCTGACTGAGTGCACTTGCTCCATAACTTAGTACCTCTAGAGGGTACCAACTTCTAGTTTTTCATGTTGTGATTTTATCTTTTGTTGTTATCTTTTGGTTTTATGCTTGGAAACCAGTGACATGCAGTGAGGTCTAAGGCTGGGGAGGCACTGAGAAAAAAATGGCATCGTAAATAATTACAGTATCTTACTTATTTTCATTAATCTTTATCTTTCTCAAATGTATTCTCTGCATCAGTGGTCATTTTAAAGCTCTCCACAGCCATTCTGAAGCTGTCCTTTCTTGCAGCCTTTCAAAACCTAGTCAATTTCACTAGTCTGGCTCCAGAATGCCTTGCTAAAGTTCTCAGCTCTGCAGCTTTTCAAAACCTAGTCAATTTCACCTGAACCAGAAATAGCTCCAAATAAGTCCAAAAAAACCCTGCCTCTTCTTTCCCTACTCCCCGACACGCCCACTCCCTGCAGCAGCTAGATGCCTTCTGTGTCCTGGTGCTTTAAAACACGGAGCTGGGTCTTGTGCAGGTGCCCTACTATTTCAGAATGATCAGACCCAGCCCGGTGGCTCACACAGGTGCTCTGATGCTCCTTGCAAAAGTATAGGGCGATCAGAGGCACCTCTGCCTTTTGCCTCCCCAGCACTGGCTTGCAGTGCTGAGTGAGATTTTTTTTTCCACTCACTGAACCCAGCCAGTCATTTGAACTGCAGCGTGACTGTGGAGGCATCTCTGTCAGCTGCCTCTCTCTCTCTCTCTCTCTCTCTGTATGTGTGTAAAAAAGGACTGGAGCAGACTCAGAGGAGCCAGAGTGGAAAAGAAGGCAAGGCAAGTTACTTTCAAATAAGCTTTAAAATGATCATGGCCAGCAACAATCATAGTAGACTGAATAACATTTACAGGATTAAAAGCCATAGCTAAAATAAATGTTTATCAGTTAATACCCAGCAAGACAGGATTCCTTAAGAATGAAAAGACATGCCTATCGGTCAGCTGGACCATATTCAAAAAAATTAAAAACAATAAAACAACACAATGTTTCAACCAGCTTGTTCCGGCCCGGCCCTCATCAGGTGGCAGACTCAAAGGGCTGCAACTGATAAACATTTATTTTAGCCATGTCTTTCATTACCATCCATGTAGGGGTCTATCCTAACAGACCATTGGCTGGAGAGTAGAGTGGCCCCTAAAGAACGGATGTTGGTTATTTCAAGCATTTATGATCAGAGGGTGAAAATGTAATAATGTGTGCCAAAAGCGACTTGTTTGAAACTCAAATCCTTCACATTTTACACATGCTTAAGTACGCCTCTGGGTAACCTACTATCATTAGGGAACTTTAGGGGCCACTTCCAAAATTGCTTTTTTAAAAAACTGGAGTAAACTTTCAGTCATAGACCCTCAAAGCTCCCAAGCGCCGGCTACACAAGGTCCTCCGTCCTCTCAACCCCAAACACAACTACTGTTCATTATAATGGTGGAAGGATTTATGTCCATATCTGGTTTGCAAATCATACCCAATTATACAGAGAAATGCAAAAGTGGGATGATCTGTTATAGCCCATGCAAGACAGCATGTTGAAATTTTGAACCACCATATAACCAACTGCCACTAAAACTACATGTATGTTTAATAATGAGCTCATGCTTTTTCCTCTTGCTTTACTTCCCCTGAGAAGGACCTGATAGTTGCTTGATAAATTTCATGCTGGATTCAAGCCCAGGTAATTGAAGAGACATTTGGAAAAAGTATTTAATAAAAATAAATAAGACACTGTACAATAATGAATAATGCATGTTGTCCACAACCAACTTGCTCCAGAGGGATCTTAGGCTGTAATTCTACCCACATTTACTTGAGAGTAAGCCCCACTGAACACAATGGGATTGACAGCGCAATCCTGTGTAAGTATACACAACCGGTCTAAAGGGCCAGCTGCTGTATCCTGTCCAGATTATGGCCTGCCCCAGGCCTGCTAGGCCGCACCTCGGGAGAAGGGGATGTTCGTTTACGACACTTTGGAGCGGCGGAGCATATGCTCCGCCGCTCGAAAGTTATGCAGGATTGCACCGTTACTTCTGATTCTGAGTAAACAGGTACAGGATTGTTTTATTTGTGGTACATTTCCAAAGTAAAAGATTCTGGATGTGTGCAGAAACCATTAAAATTAGTTTCCCCCCCAAAAAAAATTACACTCTCCTTAAATAGTGTTTGTACAATTGACTGACATATTTAGAGATTATACAACTGACTGCAAACTCAGCTATTAGTTCATTTTCTAGTTCTCTCTGATATACTGCACACTCTGCCTGCAAATCCTGCATGTACTGTACTTTAATAGGACTTATAGCCCAATCCTATAGTCCCTGGCCGCCAGTGGAATGTGCATTACACTGGCGGTGACTGCTTCACGGCAAACATAAAGTGACTGCCAACAGCATGTAGTGCTGCCATGCTGTCGGCGGTCAGGCCGGAGAAATAATTCCCCTTTCCCCTACGAAACTTCCCAATCTACCCCCAAAACTGGATATAGTGTGCACCTTCTTGGCACAGCTACGTCAGAAGGGGAAGGGCAGAGGCGTCGCTGGAGCGCGGCGGGAAGGGCGGACTGCCTGGGGGCAACGCGCGCAATGGGTGACGCGCGGTCGCGCGCGTGCACCCGTGCGTCGCGCGCAGGCGGTCCTCCCTTCCCGCCCTCAGAAACGTACTGCGCATGCGCGAAACCTTATAAACATGACGTCGTGCATCGGGCCTCCCTCAGAAGGCCTTGGAGCTCCGCCGAGGGCGGACGCTCCGAGGCCTCCTCCTGCCCAAGACAGCCGGCCGACGAGGATGTCTCCGGAGCCGGCAGCAGCAGAGGCTCCGCTGCTGTCGGCTCCGGAGACATCCTCGCCGGCCGGCTGTCGGGCGGCACGGGGTCATTAGGGCGACGCGTGCGCACGCCCTAGTGACGCTGCTGGGGAAGGGTAGGATTGGGCCCTTTGGCACCAAAGAGAGACCAGCATCAACATCAAGCAAGCGTCTCTAGGGAGGGCATTTCACAGACACAGTGCCACAATGGTGAAGGCTTCTCTCCAGTCACCACGCTTCACCTCTGATGGAAGCAGCACCAGAAGGAGAGCCTCCGAAGATCACCTTAGTCACATAGGCAGGCTGATATGAGAGCAGGTATTACTTAAGGTACTCAGGTCCCAAGCCATATAGGACTTTAAAGGTCAGTACCAGCATTTTGAATTGTGCTCAGAAACTGACCGTAGTGTAAATATCATTGGACATATTTAAAGTGATTGTAGGGCAGCGACAGCATAGGAGATAGTCACAAGGTTTGATCTGCATCCTCAGGGCCTGTTTGTAGAATTCGCATGAAAACAGGGTAAATAAAAGAAAAGGGGTATTAGAAGGAGGAGCAAAGAAAACTCTTTCAAATCCTAGCTCACTATGCAGAGCCTAGGAGGAAGATAAGTGGACTGCTGTCATGCTGGCGCTTGCTGAAGGAAGAGACAAATCCAGTATCTTACCTATAATAACCTTATGAGGTAGCTGTTGATCATGTTTGAGTGACTTATGCCGCAATCCTATAATTTACCTGGGAGTGAGCCCCACTGAATTCAATGAGATTTACTTCAGAGAGTAGACATGCCTAGGATTATGCTGCAAGGTTCATGATGTTGTGAAGCCCCCTTCACCCAAAACTTACCTTCTTACTGGCCTCATGAAAAACAGCCACTACAGATAAACTTTAAAGGCCAGTTGCCTCGCAACAAAAAAAAGTCTGTCTCATGAGAGAATTCAGTTGCTCTAGCAACAGCCTTTTGACAGGTGCTGTGAGCTTCAGACTGCAGGGCTTGTGATGGTGACTAGGCCAAAGGCCTCTTGACTGATACATCAAGCTACGCTATATAAACAAATGACTTCACCCGTAACATTTGCTTCTCTGTGAACCGGTGGTAAATACACATTTCAGAGTGCATTTCCTAACTGTTATAAAGAAACAGTTCATGGCATCAGCACGTGGATTGTTGTTGTTGTTGATGATGATGATAATATCATCAATTGATGATGATAATAATTATTATAATTGGCATATTATAATTATATTATATTATAATAATTATATTATATTAATAATTATAATAATATTATCAATTGTTGATGATGATGATGATGATGATAATAATAATAATAATAATAGAGAATTTTTAATAAAAATGCTAGGTTAGAAACATTAGTACTTCTAATTTAATTCCATCAGATGGTGGATGGGGCGGGTTGGAGCAATTCACAAATCATTATAGTCCCAGTGAGGGCAATGTTAAAGAAAGCAAGTGGTTTGTGAATTATATTACAATAGTACAAATAGTTCAAATAGTACATTTGAACAATTAAGCTAGTGGGAAATAACATAGAATACAGTGTGGAGATGAGGTGGGCTATCAAAGAGGTACACTGTCAACTATCTCCAGTCCAGAATAGAAAATACACCATTATTTTTCTCAATGTTTAGTTCAGCATTCAAAATATGAGCAGGTGCTATCTTTATAGCACGTGCGGGGTAGTTACAGACTGAGGGCTCAATCCTATCCAACTTTTCAGCGCTGATGCAGCGGCAATGCAGCCCTGAGGTAAGGGAACAAACATTCCCATACCTTGAAGAGGCCTCCGTGACTTTCCTCCCCACCGCAGGCCCAACGCCCTGTTGGCACAGCTGCATCAGCTCTGGGAAGTTGGATAGGATTGGGCTCTGAGCAGGGCCTCGGAGAGGGGGGTTAAGGGGGTAATTTGTACCCGGGCCCAGGGTGAAAAATGGGTCAAAAAGGGGGCCCTGGAGCAAACAAGGGAGGTCCAGGAGCCAAATTCATATGTAGAGAAGGGGCCCGAAAGAAACTTTGTACCCCCAGATAAAATTCCTCTGAATGGCCCTGGCTCAGCACTGATGTTACTGTCAAGTAATTTGGACAGTATGGAATTGCCATTTGATCTGCTTGCATTGAGTTGCAATACATATGATATTGGCAGCAGACACATTTCTTTAAACCTGTTCCAATCACATATGAAGGAGGATTTGGGTGACCCAATTTTTAGAGCCCTATTGAATTCAGAAGGGCTTCCTTCTGAGCAAACATGCATAGGGTTAGGTACGGTAGGTTGCACATTTATGCAGCTTTAAAATTCAACAGAAAAATGATTTCATTTATCTTGTCTTCCCTATACACAGTATATTTGGAAATTTTAAATATTAATAATTTTCCTTTTAGCTTCTTTGGATAAAAATTGAGTAAATCAAAATTATTATAGATGAAATTTCATTAGAAAACATTAGAAAAATTCTGGACCGTGTTTGCCAATAAAATTATCATTTTCTAGTTCTTTGAAAGAAAAAAGGTAAGAAAATTGGACTAAAAATTTCCTTGGAAATTTCTCAGACAAATCAGAGGGTAATCAGTTATGTTCAGGAATCACCTGCAGAGAGGGTGGTACACAACATTCACTAAAATCTTGTTTAAAAATCTTTTTTTTTAATCTGCAAAATCTTAAAAAAACAAACACACAGACTAGTCCACAAGCTTATCAAAGGTCTTGGATTTAAACAAATTGAGTTCTCCTGACTTTAATGGCACAATATTGGCTTGAATCCAAGCATTTGGCTTAAATGAGTTGTGGATTGGACTGACTGGTCCATAATTAAACGTGTGTCCCCACAGGCCTGACCTAGCTTCCCATGAAGTCAAAGGGTCTTTTTCCAGTGACTTCACAGGGAGTTGTATCGAGGTCTGTTTGACTGAGAAAAGCTAATGTGGAATTTAACTGAATAAACACTTTAGCAGTGAAGTATTTTCTTGGTATTTTTCTTAAACAGAAGGGAGATGTTTTGCTGCCAGTTTGGGTGTTTATTTTCCAGTTTCCATAGAAAATAATTGGTCTCATATTTTTTCCCCCTAGAAATAAATACCTTTATTCATGCTCCCTAAACGTAGCAGCATACACAGCCAAGAGTCATGCTGAGACTCCATCCACGCTGACTGCTGCCACAACTCACCGTGGACAGATAAGGCTGCACAATTTTTATGTGGGGCTTTGAACCATTGAGTGAAAGCATGTTTCTTGTAGCACATTTATCCTGTTGACTTCTACTTTTCCAGACCAAAGACACAATATTAAAAATGGAACAGTAGATGGCTATCAGAGCAAGAAGTCCAAAACAACAGCACACCCTACACGCATTCCTATTTTTAACATCATCCTTTTTTCCCCCTTTATTCATAAGATCAGGTTTACTTATCCTGGCTTCCATCATTCTGATTATTTCCCTTTCAAGTAATTTATTAAATATCATATATACAATATGTTCCAAACACAGGAACCAAGTGGCAACTAACTGGATGAGAAAAATTGTAGATTGAACCCAATATCCTCTTGCTGACTGTGACTTGTTTGTAGCTGACATTACTGAAGTGTCCAAAAAGAGCACAGAGTGATAATGGAGTAAACCATTTGCTACCATTTAATTACAGCTTTAGAGGTAATTCAGTATTACCTCACTCAGCTTGGATAATAGCCAGATATATTAGTGAGAGCCTTCAGTGTTTGCTTAGTCCAAGATGAACAACCCCAGCCAGCCACTTTAAATGTAACTGCCATTTAAAAACACTTACCTATGTCAGAGCTACATTTGGCGGGCACAGCATTTAAAAAGATTTTATTCTTTGCAGGGGTGATGTAAGTAGTCATAAGGAGAGGTGTTTGGGTCTTCCTTGCCCACCGTTTCTTCACTCCCAGTCTCTCCCTCTTGAAGTGACTTTTTGTGCCCCAAGGGCCTATCAGACTACCATTACAGTTGTTTCTGTATAAGATTAGGATAGTCAGCTTCTAAGCTTGCATCCTCCAAATAGTTGGACCCACTGTCAGAAACCGTCTCCAACCTGAGTAGCAGTAGCACTCTTTGAGTGCTTTGCAGTTTCTGAAGTTTGAGCACTTTTGTCTTTGGTGAAGTTTAATGGTGCCTCTATGCACACTGGTATGTAGGTGCCATTCAACTGGGACCAATATTTGTAAAATAAGCAGGTGTTAAAGACAGCTTAAGTCCCCAGCATTTTCTCCTCACAAGGAACCTTACCTTGTAAATCTGTCATGTGACCTAACAGCACTCCAAATTTGACACCACAGCAAATGGGTTGCAAATTGCAAGTGCAACGTGTGCAACAATTTTTCCTTTTGCTTGCCTTTAACCTCCTTTTATTAATTTCAGCTGCAATCCTATACACATTTATCTGAAAGTAACCCCCATTGAATACAATGGGACTTACTCTTACTTCTGAGCAAATATGCATAGGATTCAGAGGCATAGCTACACCCCGTGGATACGGGGACTGCACCCCATGACACCCTCCAGTGATGCCACAAGCCCCACCCCCCCGTATGTGATGTCACAAGCCCCTCCCCAAATCTAAACACGCCCCCGGTGGTTTTCCGCCCAAAAAGCACACTAGGGGCATGGGCGGGTGACTCCTGTTGCCGGTGCCACGTCCCAAAAAGCCGTTTTTGCCACCACTGCCCCTGCGCCGCCACCACCGCTGAATTGCCGCCAAATTGGTGGCTTGTGCACCACCACCCCCGCCACGTGTCGCCCGGGGGTCCACCGCCCACCCCTAGCAACGCCTCTGTTAGGATTGTGCTGTTCCATAGTAATTTCTAGTCTGCTTCCCGTGTTATATTCTGAGGTTTGTGGAAAAGTGGATGTTATCAAATCCTTGTCAGGTTTCATTCTTTTCCTGTGCTTAAATTGTCACTTTTGTTAATGACGAAAATACTGTATGACTTTTTTGAGAAGAACAGTGCACCAGTGCCATGACCACAGGTGTGAACTCTTGATAGCAATACTGTACTGTTCTATCGTATTTTGATACATACAAAATACAACAGACTACAATAGAAATAGGGGTAAATGGGGGAGGATCAGTCTACTGTGCCCCCAAAACATGTTATATGTACTGTAATGTGAAAGGAACATTGTAATTCTGCATGTAGCTGCAAGCTGAACAGCAATGGCTGGCTGAAACCACAAGGAACCAGTCTGTAAGCTCCCATGATCTATGTTTTACTAAACACAAGCCAAAAAACTACTGCTTGCACCACAGCAACTGAAGCTGTCCCTTAGATACAGTCATTCACCATTAAATGTTGGATATTTTCAAATGAAAAAGTAGTCCATAGTGCATTAAATAACAGATTATTTTCAGATGATCAACAAAACGCCCCTAGCTCTGAGAGCCTTAGATTAAAAAAAAGAAATTTATATCTCAGAGTCAAAAGTAGAAAGCAAAAGAGTAAAAAAAAGGCTGCTGTTAGCCTTCAGGCACTGAACCAAGAGGATGGATGTGAATGGTTGGCAGCATCAAGCTTGACACTGGAATGAAACCATAGTCTCCCCCCATTCATTTGCTTTCCAACAGTTAGAAATAAGAAAAGTGACACTATTATCTATATTCAATGCTAGATGTAGCATCAGAAAAAAGGAGGCTTCAAGGTAATGATCCACTAACAGTGTAGTCCTATCCTCAGGTAACACTTGATGGGTACGGATAGAGATAAAATTGCTATTCTATTTCCTTGTAACAGTGGAATACAAATATATGCCAGTGAAGTGTATTTTCACCAGTATTGCACCATCATTATGTCATGCTGGCATAACTGCTATACTTGTGGAATGCCACCAGTACAAAGCGCAAATGAGTGAATTACGGACTTGGGGAAAAAACAGACTTCTAGTAAACTTTTAAAAAAATGTATTCTTTTCTTTTCAAATATCTAGATCTTCAGCTGTTATTGTGGCCACTTTCCCCCCATTTGTATGTCGGTAGGACATTTGGCAAAACCATTTGAAGAAAACACTGTTCTGATACTGTGATGGATTTAAATTCTAAAACACTAGAAATAAATAGCAGCCATAGATGTCAGAAAGATTTTCTTCACATGACATGCCACTTTGTCATATAGCCTGAAGGCCATGGGATGATATTTAAGTGCTCCATGTAGTGTGTCAACAGAAATGTCGTATCTGGCAGTGCAAATGTTGAAAGTCTATGACTATAAAAGGAAATAAGTGGTGTAATGCATCTACTACTTGTGTACCTAATTCTGCTAAAGGGGAGATGGAACAGTAAAGTGTCACTGCTTTATGACATCAGCTCATCAGAGACAGAATATATATAAAATGGTATGTGTGCATGCATGTGCGCACAAATTGAACTGTTCCTGTCACCAGGCACGTTTGGCAAAGCTGCCTAGGTTGGCACATGACACAAAGGGTGAGCAGAATGTCAACTGTGATCTACTGATAGATCACTAGATCAGTGGTTCTCAAAGTGGGGGGTTGCGACCCACCACGAGAACCAGATGCGGTCGCTACCACCTTAAGGGGGGTGGAGATGTGCTGTGATGTCAGTGACGTCCTGCCACCAGTAGGACAAAAGGGGTATTTTTTACTTACTGGGGGTCACATCAGCCTTCTGGAGGGTGCGGGGAGGCCTGCAGCCCCCTCTGTGGGTCTCCCCGCGCTTCAGATCGGCTCCCTGAAGCGATCGAGATCCACTTCCAGTTTTCCTCTGAAACCGGAAGTGGGTCTTGATCGCTTCAGGGAGCTGATCTGAAGTGCAGGGAGGCCCACAGAGGGAGGGCAGCCCCCCGCACCCTTTGGAGGGCTGGTGCGACCCTCAGTAAGTAAAACACCATGCAACTCCCAACACCCTGGCTTCCTTATGAGGCGCGACCCCCAACACCATGGCTTCCACATGAGGAAGCTGCTTGAATCAGCATATAAGGTGGCTATGCCGTATCTCCAAAACTAGAACTGATAGGGCACAACTGATGGCATATTTGGGGTCAGCACCCCAAATATACTCAACAGTAAGCACCGAAACACCAGAAAAAAAATGTTGGGCTGTGTAATTGGCTTTGCCACTTGAGCTACAATTTTGCATCTGGCTCCGCTCCTCCCCAACCACCGTCATTTTGCTTGTGGCTCTAGTTGGTGGACCTCAGTCCACCAACCTTTCTAGTGAATGTTTCCAGTTAAAAACAAAACTCAAAAGCCTAAAGTCTTCCCAAGCCTGTTTTACACCACACACAGGGCAACACTGGCTGTAGTGTGGGTTGAATGCAGGGTCTGTTAGGACCCATAGTTCATTGAGAGGTGGAAGGGAAATGTGATGGGCTGAATGGCAGATGGAGTAATGAGAGAAAGGGGCTTGTTTAGAGCCTTAGGCCGGAACTACATTACACACGGAGGCCTCTGCCCCTGCCTCTGCCTCCGCGCGCAGAGCTGCTCGGAAGGAGTGTCTTTCTGCCTGTTGTCCATCCTGCTGTCCCGCCTTCTTAAGAAAGCGCAGCTGTGATTGGGTAAACACAAGCGCGCTCCGATTGGCCGAATAAGCCTTGGAATATAACCTCCACGGTGACTGGAGGTAGTTCTGATTGGCATGCAACCACTCTCCTCCCCCTCTCCTCCGATTGGTAGGCTGCAGTAGCTCCGCGAACCCGCCCCCTCAAAAGATGGGTTTCCAGCTTGAGGTACGCGCCGGCATTGCGGAGGTCGCAGCTGCTCCGCTTGCTTCCGAAATGCTGTCAGAATCTCTGCAACGCGTGTAATGTAGTTCCAGCCTTATACCTTGTTGCAAGGTCATGCAGCATCCCTGTGCAGCTGTGCTGGAGGAGGTTGAACAGATCCAGATAACTGAAAGATCCAATGGTGGTGGGAAAGGAGAACACTATTTCAGTATTAGGCTTGAGATGCCAGAATACCAAAGGCCAGCAGGGGGACTTCCATTTTTTATATCATGTGGTCACAGATTCATCCATCCCATTATTTTGATCAAGTCAGCCATGAATGATTTGCACAATGTGTTTGAGGGTGCTTTTTGAGGCTGACTTTGCTATAGACACCCATACCCTGCTGATCAGGAGGTTTGATTTGGTAATTCCCCCTTATATGGAAACATAATAATTGAATCAAAATGGCAAAATGGCAAAACGGCATCTGTGACTTGTTGTTCAAGTGACATTTGACACAACTTTTGTCATTTGTCTCACTTTTGCTAACAATAAGCTTTGGTTTTATATTCTGAAGAGCAAGAGTCATGCCTTTATTTACATTACAGAACTACGGTATGCCATCATCTACAATCTACATTCTCTAGAGCAGACATTGATTTTATCATATGTAACAGTTTAACGTTATACTGTAGTAGTTGTGAAGTAAAATTACATATTTCATTATTTTTTTTCTTTATATGTTTTTTTCAAAAAAAAATTGAAGGAACCTAATCAGGATCGAGACCAAGGTATGGAGGAGGGATTTTTTTTTAATTGTTTTCCCTTGCAAAAATGTCACTCACTCCTCCTGAAGCTGCTATTTTCCCCAGAGGAAAACTGAGAGACAGAGATTTTAATTGAGACTGTGGCATGCAAGGAAAGTGTTAAAATTATTTTTCTCCCCCCCATGCAATGGTCCAATCCTGACCAGGGGTTCTCCTGCAGCCACTATTTAAAAAATAAAAAAGATGGAAAGGGGTGAGAGGAGTATTTAATGCAGTGTGTAGCTGAAGATCTACAGCCAAAGAGCTCCACATGTTCTACATGCATGAGGTTGCTGGGTTAACTGTGGAACATCTCCTTCCTGTTTCTTTCCACCACAGAAATAGAAAAAGAGTGACATCTAGTGGCCAGTAATGCTAATCAGAATTCTATTCCAAGGTTTGGCTGACTCCTAAAAAGGATCACATCCCATCCAGCAGAAATAGACTGGAAATCCTGGTCCTTGGCACAGCCTCACCATCATCCCACAAACTCCTATTTTTTCTTGTTCGTCTCGTGTGTAGTCAAATTGATAACATGCTAAGTGTTATCATTTTCCTCCTTTGTGCGAGTGTGTGTGAATTTATTTTCAGCCTATTTTTGAATGGTTCTAGTGCAGGAATTCTCAACCTTTGGAGACCTGGGTACCCCCTATCACGGTCCAATTTTCTGAAGTACACCCTGCTAATTAATTGCTAATTAATTGGATCAATCAATTAATTAGCTAATTAAACATTAAATAAAAAGTACTAAAACAATTTTAAATGTGAAAAAATGTCTTACTTAACTCTGTGTGTGTGTGTGTGTTTGTGTGCGAGAGAGAGAGAGTGTGTGTGTGTCAGACAGACAGACAGATGGGGGATTGCATTTAAGTTCTAATTAACAAGTAATTAACTACTGACTGATGCTGGTAAGGGGCAGGCTCTGGTGTACCCCCTGCCATTGGTCCATGCACCCCTAGGAGTACTCGTACCACAGGTTGAGAACCCCTGTTCTAGTGGATGCCTAAGATCAGACTCAGGCCTCCTTTCCAGACAGACTCCCCCCTAAACATCACTCTCTCAACACTTGAGAGGCCTGAGGCAGGCCCCTTTGAGCAGCTGTGGTTTTCCAGCTAGGAGGGTTTATCCAGTGGGTGAGATTAACTTTCCCACCACAAACAATTGAAGTGACTTCATGGCCCACCAGGGGCTTAACTATAGCCCCTGGTTCAGGCTACAGAGAACTGCCACCCAGCCACAGCTGTTTGCCTTGGTCTGAACTGCAGGAACCCTTCTTTCTTCTTTCATGCCCTTGTTTTCCTCCTTTCCCAATACTGTACCTCAAAATACCAATATCTTTCTCAATACCCCGATTTTCTAGCCCCAGTTCCCCTGAGTAACCCATCTAATTTCCCCATGTCCTTCTCTCCCCCTCTTGTCACCCTCCACGTTTGCACTCTATGTGCCTCTTTCCTGTTTAAGATTTCCTCTTCTCTCTTGCCTTCACTTCTCATTGTACAAAGCAACTGCAAGAAGCTTCAATCAAGCAACGTTGTGCACATGTGCAAAACGCCACTTTTGGCCTAGTTAGAAGCGGCCGAGCTGCCGCCCGAAGATGACATGTCATCACCTCTCCTGGCTCGTACCGGGGCCGGGCGGCAGCAGGGGGTAACGCGGCGACAGCGGTGGTTGACGTGGCAGCAGTGGGGGGGGGGTGACGTGACGGCAGCAGCAGCAGGGGAGTGACGCGGCGGCAGCAGGTGGGTGATGCGCTGACCTCCCGCCGAGGGTGACACGCCACCTAGTGACACCGCTGCCTGTTGGGGCCCCTGCCTCCTCGAACTCCTCCCATGGAGTTCAGCGCAATCCCACAGCGCAATCCTGTCCAACTTACACCACCGGTGAATCCAGTGCTGCATCGAGAACGGGAGGCCCCAGAACAGAAAGGGGATTCAAATACCCTCCAAAGGGGGATTCAAAGGAGATTTCAATCTCCCCTCCCCTTCAAAGCCTCCCGCCCTGCCCTCCCCCACTGGTTACACCGGTGATGTAAGTTGGATAGGATTGCGCTGCCAGTGTCAAAGGGTTCCGTCTTAGCCCAAATTGGGTTCCATCTTAGCCCAAGAGTACATGCTGTACTTAGATATGTTACAGTAGGCTTTTATTACACCCTAGTTCATGCACACTGCCAGAAGTTAGTCCTGAGGCCTATCCCACAATCCCTTAGTTCAGCATTTCTCAAACTGTGGGTCACTGTGATCCGATTTCTCATGGGTTCCACAGAGCCTCCAATGAAAACACAGGTGATGGAAAGATCAGATAATTAATTACCTCAAGCCCTGAGGTTATTCAAAAATCAGATAGTTGCTAATTGCCCTGTAAACAGCTGAGCTCCTGCAGTTTGCAAGCTTGTATAAATAGGGAGATAAATGTTTGAGCATCTTTTTTTCCGGTGTGTTTTTTTTCCAAGTCAGTCAATGACAGGTAGTGGGGGAAGGTGAAGGATTTCAAGCCCCTCAAACCTTGAGGCTATTCATTAGGGCTGCCACATTGTGAGAAATGGATTGGGTTTTTTGCAAACTACGGTAATAAATAAAATATAACTTGTAAATAAATAAAAATATTATTTCTTTCTAGATCACCTTTCAAAAAGGTGTCTCATAAAGCTAGATGGGTCCTGATAGAGTGTCATTTTAAAAAGTGGGTCCTGGTGCTAACAAATTTGGGAAGCACTGCCCTAGTTCCTTTCACTGGGGGTTCTCCATGGGTGGCTGTTCATACAGAATTTCTTCATTGCAGAGGATGGGGATTGCCCTGGAGGAATGGCCAGGCCCAGTGAGGCCCTCCCTTCAGGCTAGAGGCAATGGACTTGGGCAGAGGTTCCCAAACTGGGAGGCGCGACTTAACATCTCAATGGATAAGCTAAGTACTCAAGCCTCAAGGTCCTGGAGATAGCAAGACAGCATCCCGTTTCTCTCATTGCAGGTTTGCAATTAAAATATTTTCATTCAGGGTGGGCGGGGCTGGGACGACGGACCGAAGACGTGATTCCAGAGAGCTCTCTGGAGCCGCGCCGCAAAGCAGTGGAATTCCCTTGATCCAGGCTGGATCGGGGCCATCTGCATCAGGAGAGATGTAGATGAGAGATTGGGGAGCAAACTGAGGGAACTGGTCAAGGCATTGAGCCAGTTTCTGCTTGGTATTCCCTTTTCTGTCCCTGCTTTGTCGCAGACACCATTTTGGTGACTGTGAAGGCTCGCGTTGCCGCTCACCCGGACAAGAGGAAAAGATTTATTTTAAAGTAGACTCCTTCAACGTACCAACCTTGGACTGGAGTAAGAGTTTCTCTGCTGATCTGGAAGAGGAGCGGTGAGTGGGAAGACAGGAAGGCTGAAATTTATAGGCATCTAAAAGAAGCTAAGGGGATAGGGGTGGATCTCCCCCCCCTTACATGGACTCTGCTTCCCTCTTCTTTGCCTGAGCTGTGCTTGTTAATCTGAGACATATTGAATTACAGAAGGAGCTGCATTCCTTTGATTCAGTCTGGGAAGTTAACCCTGAATGTGCCAAGATGTGGTCTGGGACTATGTACTCAGTGGAATTTGGCTTTGAATCTATTATTAGTTTTAATTTGGATTGTGAACTGTGATGCTTCGTGTGTCTTAAGTGGAAAAGTTCGAAGTTGCAAGCAGGACAGTTGCTTTCCGTTGCAGCAGGAGATGATGGAATTTTTGCAAGATATGTGGGCCAGCATTAATCAATTAAAAGAGACTCTAAATATACTTTTGTTAAATCAAAATAAAGCCTCTGGAGAAAGACAACAGATATTGATGCAATTGAAGCAGATGCAGGATGCAAGACTTTTGAAGATACGGGCTGCAGTAATTACAGAGGAGATTGTAGAAATTCAGATCATGGAAGAAGTATATAAGACCTCTGAACAACTGGAGGCTCCAACCTTTAAACGGCAAACAGAAGAACTTACAGCAATCCAGGTTATGGAAGAATTAGACAAGTGGTCTGAACAACAGGAGGCTGCAACCTTTAAATTGCAGATGGAGAGAGCAAGTTTCATGTTTAGAATACAGAATTTTTTTGCAAAGGACCGAGAAGATTTCTATTGGACTTTTATGGCGTGGTTGATAAAAGATTTGCAGATTCTGGAGGCAGAGGTGTTAGAAATTAGGAAGGGAACAGGTTAGATATAAAGTTTTGTGATAAAATAACTGGCTGGGTAAAAACATTAGAAGTAACGAACAGACCACAGTGGATAATAGATTTTCATAATAGACAATATAAAGAATTGATTGTATGATAAATATGTATGAAGTTTATAATTTTTTTTATTGGATTTTGAAACAGTTAAGATATTATGATATTGGGGTTATAAATTTAGGATGAGAGATTTATCTATAAGAGTAAGATTAGATTTGGAACTTAGGTTATAAAATGGTTAAACTTCTATATAAAGGATTTCATATAAAATATTTTATCGAGGGTGGTTAACATCAAAGAAGTTAAGTAAGATGTTGATGAAAGTGTAAAGTATTTGTTGGAAAGTTAATATGTTTTGGAGGAGGCTTCCTCTGATTTTGGAAGAGATATTATATGGCACGCTGTTGTTTTTATAAGATTTGTTTTTATTCAATATGATGATATCAGTAATGTTTTAAAGAGATAAACATATTGTTGTATATACGGTTATTGATATATGCTCAGCAGTGAAAAGTTGAGATTGAAATTGAGATTATACTAGATATTGAAGAGTTAATGATTAAGATTTATATTTGAGGGATTTGGATGTTTAAATTTAAGGTTTAGGAGATGGAAATGTAAAGAAAAGAACAGACTGGTAGTAATTATTTTATGTATTGATGTCCAGGAGGTGGAAATTGAGTAAATAAGGTCCTAACTTAAGTTAGTAAGAGAACAGAGTGGTAGTAATTATTTTATTTTGATTAGATGGAAAGGTAATTATAAAAAAGAATATTATCATTATATGTATTGATGTGCAGGAGGTGGAAATTGAGTAAATATGACGGTAACTTTAGTTAGTATAATTGAATAGTTGAAAGAGTCATTCTATGATATATTGATGTCCGGCTTGTTAGTGTTCCTAATGTGTCATGTTGATATCCCCCAGTTTGTCATTCCCTGTTGTATCATTTTTGTTGTTAGGTAGGTAGTTAGTTAGTTAGGTAGTTAGGTAGTTAGTTAGTTAGTATTTTTATTATTGTATTGTCTTGTGCTTTATTGTTGTTAAATAAAATTAAAAAATATAATAATAAAAAAAAAATATTTTCATTCAGGTTTCATTCAGACATTGCAGGTTTGCAAATAAAGTATTTTCTTTCTGTTGAATGTTTTTAAGAAAGCAAACACAAAACAAATGCAAGTCCTGCAATTGAAAATAGTGCAGAGCAGGTTCTGCTTTACAGTCTTTGATTTCTATGTTTAGTTTGGTTGATTATTATTAGGATTTCTCTCCTTCTTCCTTTTTGACCCACCTCTGTTAGTTCCCTACTCTATTTGCTGGGACAACCCCCCCCCCCATTGGAGACTGCCAGGCAGTATAAGAATCTGTTTTTCATCTTGCAAAGATGCTACCTAAAGGAGCTTTCTCTCTCGTGCAACTGGGGTGGGGCATGACCAATGAAAAAAAAAGACCTCCCTCCCATGCTTTGATGTTTCTCTTGCCATGAATAGGACTAACGCAGACGACATCAGTGCCCTCTACCCAGGCCTGCCAATATAGGGAGGGCAGCATCCTAACCCCACCCTGGGCACTCCTGGCTTAGCTACTGCTCAGCATAAGCATGGAAAATCCACTTTAGGGCTCGTTTTGGGAATATACACATACATATAAGAAAGGGTGCCTCTGAGCGTGTAAAGAGTGCCCGTCTCTTCAGTGCATTGTAATGGGGAGTCACGGCTAACGGCGAGGGAGGTCAAGGGAGCCGCGAGTCAAAAACGTTTGGGAACCACTGGACTTGGGAATTGTTGGAGCCAACAATCTGACATATTGCCCCTTTAATCCTGGGGGAAGCCTATAGTCTGGGCTTGCAGTCAACAAAGTGTAACCTGTCTCTATATCTTCCCCTTCATTCCGCCCCTCCTTATTCCTCCGGTCTGTCCTTCTGCCCCTTCTTCTGCCTCAGACCTCCTTTGTTCAACTCCCCAACCCCCTTGCATTGATTTCTCTTGGTCTTCCCTCCTTCCCTCTTCCCTGTTAGTACCTCTCTCCAGTCTACTTTGTGCTCCTTCACCTCTGCTCCGTTCCCATCTCCCTCTCATTCCTCTGCATTGTCTCCACCTGCCTTCTCTTCCATCCCTGTCTCTGTTCTCTCTGCAGCCAGTGCCAGCCCACTCTCTTGGCTCCACCCCCTCCTGATCAGCTGTCCCAACCAGATGCCTTCATTTCCTGATGGCTTTGCAATGCCTGGTAATGACATCATCTCCAAGCATCTTGGAGCTGACCAGATGGCCAGAACAGCCCCATGCGAGAGGGACAGCAAAGAACCCCACAGTGCCATTGAACTCAGTGCATAGGATTGCACTGTTAATTAACTATGCTACACTTCAGGTAGGCTTACCATATCCCCCCCCCAAACTGGGACACCCCCACAATTAATTAATCAATTAATCAATCAATTAATTAATTAAACAATTTAAATTTAAAAACCGAAGGGCGCAAAACCCGAAGGGCCCGCAAATTTTTAATTATTTATTTATTGGTAGTATACGGCTCAGATAAATACAGGTGGGCCCCCATATCCGCTGGGGATATGTTCCAGGCCCCTCCGTGGATACTTGAAACTGGATAAGAGCCAACACCCCCTCCATGGTTTCCTGAGGGCCCCCCCACCCTGCCTCCCCTGCAGGCAGGCATGCTTGCCCCCCAGCTCTTATTTTTCTTTCAGCAAGCTTTGTTTCTTCCTTAAAACAAACAGAGAAGCAGCCTCCATTGCAGGCAAGTAGAACGAGACTTAGTCCTAGAGAGGCTCTGCAAGGTTTCTGTTAACCTTGCAGAGCCTCTCTAGGACTTAGCCTTGTTCTAACAGCCAGAGGCTGTTTCTCCTGTTTGTTTAAGGAAGAAATGAAGCTTACTGGGGAAAAAAGTAAAAGCCTGGGGGGGTCCCCACAATCCGTGGATAACTGAAACCGTGGATAGTGAATCAGTGGACTTCCGGCTAGGCTTCCGGCTAGGAGGACATGGCTGGCTGACAACTCCGCCGATCGCTCTGTATTGACGGAGTACATCTGATGGACTTAATTACTCTACCCCTGGATTAAAAGGGAGTACGAAGAGATAAACCACATTTCTTTCAATCGCCCTCATTCTGACACTTCAAGGCAAAGGCTCTGAAGTTTTGGGTTGTCAGTGAGGAAGAATTGGACTACCATCGAAGCTCCGTCCGCAGTTGAAGCGTAAGCCAAGCCACCTCCCACATGCTTTGCTTTACTTAGGCAAGAGGCGTAGAAATGATTTATGAGTTGGAGAAATTAGCCGAGATAAGAGTTAACGCTAAAAATAATACGTTGCGATAAGGCGAACTGAACATCCGAAACTGAAAGTTGGAAAGACGAAGTTAAAGTTACAATAGTGATTATTTCGGCAAGAGAAAATTGTCCGGGACTTTGTTGACATTCCTGACATTTTTGCTAAAAGAATATGAGCCCTTCCGTGTTAGAGTTCATGGATCCTGGCAATTAATCCTTCTGTTTCACGTCGTCGACCGCAGAAGTTTTTTATATTACCTCTTCTTTTTTTTAAGAGAAGAGAGATTGGCATCTGGTGAAAAAATTGCAACATGACTACAATATTGTCTTGCTTTAAGAAATGGGAACAGAGATTCGATGTAAAGATGACAATTTTGGAGGAAAATCTTCAGAATATGATTGCAGAACTGAAACAAGCAGGGAAGGAAAAGGATGAAAAGGATGAATTAAAAGACTCTACGTCGGCCTCCCTTGCTCCCAATAAAGAGAAAATTGTCTTTCGGGAGAGGAATATAGAAGACGTGAATGATTCTGTGGAAAAGATTGCAAAGTGGATACAATTTAAAAAACAAGGGACTTTTGGGAAAGATTCAAAGATGAAGAAGAGGAAGGAGAGGAAGAAGAGGAAGAGGAAGAGGAAGAAGAAGAGGAAGAAGAAGAGGAAGGAGGAAGGAGAGGGATGGAAGGGGTAATGGCAAAGTGTCAAAAATGTTTTATTATTAAGAAACAAATAGATATGACTTGTTTTTAAGAAACTTATATTAAGAGTGATGGAAAACTTTTGATGATGAATTAACAAATTTGAAGACAAAAATGGGGTGACTTAATAAATTTTAAAATTTGAAGTGGAAGTTAAGATTTTTAAATGATAAAGGAAAGGTTAGTTAACCCTTTTGTGAATAAAAGAAAAATAATGTTTTATTATTTGAAAAGACTTAAGTAAGGTGTGATTTGTTTTTAAGAATTTTATATAAAAAGGGGATATAGATTTTTTTTAAAAAAGAAACATTTGAAGGTTTTTATTTTAACACATTTGGAGAAAAATGGGGTGGCTTTATATATTAAAATATTTGAAGTGGGAATTAAGATTTTTGGATGATAAAAGAAAAGTTAGTTAATCTTTTTATGAATATTTGGATACCACTTATCTTATTAGATAGATAAGTATCTTTAATATCTTTAAGAGAGAGAGAGAGAGAGAGAAGGAGTGATGAAGTGTGAATTTAATGAATAGTATATTAGAGATATAGGCTTAGTTAGATATTAGAAGTAGAAAATAGATAATAGTATACAAGTAGGATTTACTGCTTCGCGCTTGCTGTAATCTTTCGTAGTATGTTGTATTGTTTTGTTTTGTTTTTGTTTTGTAGTCTATTAATAAAAATTAAATATATTAAAAAAAAAAGATAGTGAATCAGTGGATATAGGGGCCCACCTGTAATTAAAGAAATCAATGCAAGTTTAAAAATGAAGGGGGCGCAAAGTGTCCCCTATTGTTGTGTGAAGCGCCCACAATTTTAATTTATTTATTTATTTAAATAATTAATTAGATTTACTTACCCCATCGTCGCCGTCGTGCTGCACCTCGTCGTGCTGCTGATCCAGAGGTAGCCTGCCCGTGCCGGCTCACGCGGCACAGGCAGCAGGCTGTCGTTCACCTGCTCACTCGCTGGCTCCATGCCGGTGGGAGAGTGGGTGGACTACTCACCCGCTCGCCACCGCCATCTTCTTGATTGAAGAACTTACCCGGGCGCCGGTATAATCTTGGCTTCCGAAATGATGCCCTCACGAGATTTAGGCACCGAAATCTTGGATCTTGCGAGATTTCGCGAGTCATGATGGCAGCGCCCGGGTAAGTTCTTCAAATTTCAAAATGGCGGCGGCGGAGCTACCATTCATCCCGGAAATCTGTTCCGGGACTTTTCCGAGAATGGAGGGCCATTTCCGGGACGGTCCCGGTTTTTCCGGGATGAATGGTAAGTCTACTTCAGGAAGAAATAGCACATCCAGAGACCCCATTATACATGCTTAATTTATAGGGCTGCCTTTGTAGCAGCTTATGCACAACTAAGCACATTCTCCTCCCCACCATGTGGCACACAACTACTATGGAGCGGTGGGTGGGTGTGTGCTCAATTGTGCATAAATTGCCACAAAGGCATCCTTATACATTAAACATGCAGGTCTCTGTCTTGGACCCAAATATGTTTCTGAGATTATGACTGAGCAGAATTGATCAGCAATAATTTACTAGTCTATTATTGCAGTGTTTCTCAAACTGTGGGTCGGGACCCACTTGGTGGGTTGCGATCTGATTTCTGGTGGGTTTTCATTGGAGCCTCCAATGAAAACACGGGTGATGGAAAGATCAGATAAATAATTGCTTCAAGCCCTGAGGCTATTCAAAAATCAGATAGCTGCCAATTGCTTAGCAAAAAGGTGAGTTCCTGCAGTTTGCAAGCTTGTGTAAATATAGGAAGATAAATCCTTTTTTCTGGTGTGTGTTTTTCCTCCAAGTCTGTCAATGACAGGTAGTGGGAGCAAGTGAAGGCTGGGTCACATAACTAAGCCCCTCAAGCTATTCATTAGGGCTACCTCATTATGAGAAATGGATTGAGTTTTTTGCAAATAAATAAAAAAGGTGATCTAGAAAGAAATAATATATTTACCGGTACTTGTTTACAAGTAATATTTTAAGTCTCGTAAAGTTAGGTGGGTCCCAACAGAGTGTCATTTTAAAAAGTGGGTGCTAAAAAGTTTGAGAACCACTGTATTACTGTATCTGTTTAGTTTAGCACAATGTCAGTGGCATGGCTGACATAAATGGAAAGGACAAAAACTACCAAACCAAATTGGTTCTACGTGATTTGAGTGTGCTCTTTCCCATGAAAGCCTTTGCCACAATTAATGTTTTAGTATTTCTGATACCACAAGATTATTTATTGTATGTACAGTATATGAGATTTAAAAGCAATCTCTTCCATCTGAGCTCTCAAAGCAATGGTTCAATTGACAGCAATACAGATAGCAATTGAACCATTGCTACATAGTCCATTAATTAAGATTAATCTTGGAGTAGTTAAGACTTCATTTAAAGATTATGAGGGAAGAAATCTGTGAAAACAAACTGCAGAAAAATTACTGTACTTTGTTAATTTACATTTTGAGTCCTTAGACAATCTCCTTCCTTCTTGCCCTGTTTTATGCTTGCATACTACGTTAAACCTCTAATGTTCCTGTTGCATGCATGCAATTGCTCACTAGAGAAGATAAATGAGGAAGATGATCAGCAAACGCTTGGCACATTCCAGGGTTACACTAACTCAATACAACTTTTGCAATCATATGAGGCAGGTCAAGGCCAGGGTGAAATGACTTTTCCGTATAAGAATTTTAATTAACAAATAAGGTAAAGGTGACCCCTGACAATTAAGTCCAGTCATGTCCGACTCTAGGGTGTGGTGCTCATCCCCATTTCAATGCCGAAGAGCCAGCATTGTCCGAAGACGCCTCCGTGGTCATGTGGCCGGCATGACTCTCCTTGCCGCAGCGCGTAGCATGCGGAACACAGAGCGCTGTTTACCTTCCCGCAAGCGGTACCTACCGTATTTATCTACTCACATTAACATGCTTTGGAACTACTAAGTTGGCAGGAGCTGGCCAAGCAACGAGAGCTCACCCCGTCACGGATTCGAACTGCCGACCTTCGATCGACAGCTCATGGTTCAGCGGTTTAACCCACTGCGCCACCCGCTGGCCCTAATTAACAAATAGCCCAGTAATATTCATAAGCTGCTGAAAGTTAACAATTGCTACTGTTTGGGATTTCTACCAAAGGGCAGACTTTCCAGCAATCCCCTTTCTCCTCAAAAGTAGATTAGCTATTTATCCTACAGTCATCTACAAATACTGTATTACAATCCTGCCACTAATCTTATTAAGAAAACCTCAAAGGAGCATTAAGAATACTTTTATTACACTTGTAGGAAATAGTCCAGCTAAAAATGAACCTGAAAGCTGCTTATCTCCAGGCAAGGGTAACAGTTGGGACTTCAAGGAAAAAAGATAGATATCTCAGCTAAGTCTGAAAGAACTTGTCCCTGGGGAACTCGGTTTTGTGAACCGAGTGCTGTGTCACTGTTGCCTTAAAATCACTATGGAAAGGTTTACCCACAAAACATTAGTTTTCTCTGGGCTCAAGTATTCACGCAAAAGGATAAAGGTAGAAATGTGAGTAGGGAACAAATGAGGCAGTGGCGTCACAAGTGGGATGCGGCTGGTGCAGTCTTCACCCTTGGGGGGGTGGGGGTGACACCAAAGCAACCAAGCCTCTGCTTGCCGATCATCAGTCCACTCCAGGCCCAGTCGCCTTGCACTCTCGCCGACCAGTGTGTTTTCGCCACTCGGCGAGAACACGGAGCGACTGGAATGAAGTGGCCCCAAACGTTCAGAACGCTGAGTTCCTCCAGGTAAGCACTGCACTGGGTGGCACCCACCCCAGGACACTGCTGAAGTGGGGTGGATGATCTTGCATGATGTGATAATAACCCATAATCAGGCCTGGTTTATCATCATCGTCATCATTCTTTATTGGCATAAAAAAGTCATACACAGAGAAGAGAAAAAATATTACCCAGGACGCACAGACTCATTAAATCTTCTGCTACGTATCTCCACAACATGATAAATAAAAGTTGCTATCTTGTCGGTTATATCTGCAGTAGCATCATTCAGGATATAGCAAATTTTTACAGAATCTAGGCAACCAGAAGTTCCAGAAATATGGTGCCACCACTGAAAAAGCCCTGCCTCTGTTATCTGCCAAAGTTAAAGGAGGGCTAGAGAGCAGGGCTTCTGTTTCTAATCTAAAGGCATGGGCAATTTCGTATGGGAGTGGGGCCCTTCACATAGCCTGGAAAATGTGTAAATAAAGCAAATAAAGACACCATAAGCTTGGTGTCAGAATGGGGTTGGAGGGGGAGGTGCCAGTAATGGTCCTGTTTGTTTTCCGCTGCTGCAGCCATGCCTCCTAGGTCTGTGGAGCTCATGCTGACAGCCTCCATTGTCTCACCAAGACTCAAACCCCACCTCGCTCAGCACTCAGCACTAACCCATGGGCACATTTTGGTCATGTAAATTGACTCTTAATCAATGATATTGATATGGAATTAATAAGTTTGTGACTGAAAATACTAGCTGATGAAGGGAGTGGCGACAGGATACAGGTATCTTGTTGTCTTGTGTGATCCCTAAGGCATCCGGTGGGGCCACTGTGTGATACAGGAAGCTGGACTAGATGGGCCTTTGGCCTGATCCAGCAGGGCTTATGTTCTTATGAACTGACTTCTTAAATGCAGGTAGGCTCATCAACTGCTCTTACATGCTGGAATGCTGGCTGGTCAGTTCTTTAACAGTTCTTTGTATTAAGCAAAGGGTTCTTCAGCAGGACAACTGATAATCCCTTAAGGATGCTAGGGGTGCAGGCTTTTGTTAAACAGATCAAGGATGCTTCTCTGAATGGGAGACCCTCATTGGAAGGCCAGGGAGACAAAAAGGCTGGGATGGAAATTAAGAGGATGACCCAGGCTTTGGAGATGTAGAGCTGCCAGCTGGGATGTAACCTGTTATTGCTTGCAGGAGTGTATGCTAACTCACTCCGTTCTAGTGCACAATCGGAAAATGTGTAAATAAAGTGTAGCGGAATTTTAAGCAGATGATAAAAGCAGATAATGGAGGACCAGGAAGACTGGTGAACAAGGAAAAAGTATGGGTTTATTTGTTATGCAGTGCAGTGGACAGCACCCCAGGAGGGGATGCTGACCCTTTGCTACAAGTGAGCACACTTTTTATACCTTACAGGACCATCACATGCTTACAAGAGAGGTGCATGATCAGGTCTTGAGGTGATTACTGATTTACATTTCCTAGGGACAATGAGAGGAGGTAGCTTTACAATATAATCTGACACCTCATGATGGTCCCAGCCAGTCCTGTGGGACTTAATTGAGTTAGTCCAAGGGAGTTCCTGGCTCCAGGAGCCAGCCTAATGTACGTGACATTCCAAAGAGGAGGGAGTGGTGACGTTTTTATGCAAGGGTTCTCCCCAGGCAAACAGGCATTAATAAAACAATACCTAAAAATTCTCCTTCAAAAGCAAATATTAAAAATACACCATAAGCCTCGTGTTCTCTCTTCTAAAGAAAGTCAGATAGCACTGCAGCCCCTGGAACTTCTCACTGCTTGGAAAAGCGAGGCATAAGCATGTGACAGTATCAAATAAATTTGGATCCAGTTTAACTGAGCTGTTTTCTCCTTTTTATCACAAACTTCTAAGCAGTCATTCACAGCATGCAATTCCAGAAAGGCAACAATTGACTAGATTAATTTTTTCCAGATCTCCAAGACAGGTGGATATTGACTGTACTATATGCATCATCTCATCTCCATAGCTGTAAAATAATTCAACTCCAAGAAATGCAGGTTTTTTTCGAGTTCTTTAAAGCTTCAGCTATAAATTAAGTGGAAAATGAGTTAGTTTTATTTATTATTTGATTAATGTTTGTGGCAGCAGAAGATATCAATTTGATCATGGTAATTACTGACATCTTTGTCGTATGGAGGTTTCCATGGCTTTTTTCGAATTGTAAAGAGGACGGACATATGGGATTTCCAGCCATGTCGAAATACTTCCAGAAATAAAGTTTAATACTCAAGCCAAATTGTCGTTGGTAATTCCTTCTTGACGGGAGAAGATACACACAGACCCTTGACAGATCAAGGGAAACAGCGTCCAAGGATTAACCGAGCGACAGGCAGAAACTTTACTCCTCTGCTGATGTTTCGCTTCTCTCTGGAAGCTTTCTCAAAGCAAGTCCGGCAGTTGCCGGTAGATGTTCCGATCCCTAGTGAAGATTCCACATAGCTTTTTAAACAGAAACAGTTCCGCGAAGCGTGGGAAAGGTTAATTGGTTAATCACTTCCGGAAACGTCAATCTCCGGAGTGACCGGAGGTGACCTTTGAGCCAGCGGCTGCAGATACGTCTTTTTCAGAAACGGGAACCAAATTTTGTTCACAAAAACTAGCTCTTGTTGACAGTTAATCGGGTTCATAGTCCTCCTTTGGGTGATTGCAATAGCCTCCAAATTCTTTCTCTGTTTACTTTTGGTCTCAATAAATAATGAACGGGTATCCTGAAAGGCAATAGACTAAGACTGACATCTTTGTTTTTATCCTCATGAAAAAATGTCTTGCAAACACTAATGGAGCAGATTATTCACTGCCATCCTTTTAGTGGCATGGGGATGAGCACCACACCCTAGAGTTGGACACGATTGGACTTAATTGTAAGGGGTAACCTTTACCTTTACCTAGTATGTGGCCAGCGGGTGGCACAGTGGGTTAAACCGCTGAACCATGAGCTGTTGATCGAAAGGTCAGCAGTTCGAATCCGCGACGGGTTGAGCTCTCGTTGCTTGGCCAGCTCCTGCCAACCTAGCAGTTCCAAAGCATGTTAATGCGAGTAGATAAATAGGTACCGCTTGCGGGAAGGTAAACAGCGCTCCATGTTCCAGCCGCATGCTATGCGCTGCGGCAAGGAGAGTTATGCCGGCCACATGACCATGGAGGCGTCTTCAGACAACGCTGGCTCTTCGGCTTTGAAATGGGGATGAGCACCACACCCTAGAGTCAGTCACGACTGGACTTAATTGTCAGGGGTCACCTTTACCTTTACCTAGTGTCATGTTTTGAATAGAGCAGGCAAAATTCTGGGATAATAACCCTAGAGATACTTTTAGAGAGTCTGTATGGTTGTTGTTAATAATGGTGGGTGGGCTATTGCCAGGAGTTGTCCAAGTGGAACTGTTGCCTGAAGAGGGGAAGATCTGCTGCTTCTGCTAGTATTCTGAAGGGCTCTGCAAATATTGGGTGGACTTCAGCAGGGAGAGATGGAGGGGCTCTCTGCTAAAGCTATCAGGAGAACATCTCCTGTCACAAGCTCCTATTGAAGAAACATCAACTAATCATCCTATTAGCAAGCCATCATTGGCCTAACAAAAGGATGGCCTCCCAACATCTGTAAGTAACAATGTTACTTAGAAATGTACACTGCCACATTTGAATAATAATAATAATGTACAGTATTTACCTTATTGACCTAAGACTCACTTTTATCCACTAAGGCTTTAAAGTAAGGGTGTGGCGGCCTACAATCAAAGTCTAGTGATTTCTGCCTAGAGTTTTCTGCAAAGCATCCCTTTTTCAAGCCTCTCCAAGTCTCTTTCAAAGGTTCTTTTTTTAAACTGCAAAAGCTGTGTTTTCAGCTCTTAATCACTTGCTAAATGGCCAGGATCTCTCTAGCAACCTCCAGCCTTAGAGGCATTTGAAAAAATTAACCCTTAAGTTCCAGCCCCAGGACTCTGTGGAAACTAAGATATTTATTGATCCTGCAGTTTGAAAGTTGAGAGCAAGAGCTCCTGCATAGGCTTATCATATCCAACGGGGGACAGAGTACCAACCTTTAGGCTGCAATCCTATGCACAGCATCCTGGGAGTAAGCCTAGGCTTACCATATCCAAAGGGGGACAGGGTGCCTACACCTTTAACCATTGTAAAAAGAGGGAATTTGGGCAGGTACAGCTCATAATGGAAGGGTGCAACAAGCTGCACCTGCCCAAATTCCCTCTTTTTACAATGGTTAAAGGTGTAGGCACCCTGTCCCCCTTTGGATATGGTAAGTCTAAGTAAGCCCCATTGAATGCAATAGGACTTACTTCTGAGTAGACATGCATAGGATTGTGCTATTAACCATTGAAATTTGGGCAGGTGCAGCTCATCATCATGGAAGGGTGCAACAAGCTGCATCTGCCCAAATTCCAAAGGTTAACAGCACAATTCTATGCATGTCTACTCTGTAAAGGCACTCTGTCCCCCTTTGGATCTGGGAAGGCTACTTATACTAGGGTGCCCAGATTCAATAAGGGACAAGGTATACTACTTAGTACTTTAGTACTTTAACTGTACTAAAGCTGTACTGTTTTACAGTTCTACTAATGTGTATATTTTCTTTAAGTTAAAAAAAGTTAAAAATGTATTTTTAAAAAAATAACACCAAACTTTAAGGGTGTGGCTTATAATCAGGAGCGTCCTATACTCAGGGCAATATGGTATATACCATCTTTCTTGGTCATTGGATTTCTCCTCCGACTTTAATCCAAGGCGGTGTACATGGGCAGGCTGTCCTAACCCCCCTTGGGTTTTTTTTTACAATATATATAAATGTCCAATCTTTCATGAATGGCTACTTTCCAGGTGGTATCCTTTTTACAGTCTGACAATTCTGCTGTCTGGCGCCTCCCACACTTGACCGACGCAGCTGGTCGAACACTACATATATTTGGAGCTATGGTTGGCTTTTGCTACCCTGCATTGTACAGTGCATGTAGCAGCTTCAAATGTGGCAGTGCCCAATGTGTAGTAGTATAAATACATGTACTGTATACAGTATGAGCAATGTACACTCATAGATCTGAAGTTATGAAACAGCCCTCAGTGGCTGAGCGCAGCCTGAGTCTCCCTTGGCAAAATGTAAACAAATGGTGATTAACCTCATGTAGCAACGAAAGACAAAATAATGATTGTAACTTGCCATATTAATAATGACTACAAAAGAGAGAAGAGAATGCTTCCAGAATGCCTAGGAAATATCTTTTAAACATCGAAAAGCATGCACAAATAAATATATAAATATCTCCCTTTCCCTACAAGGTAACACCCGAGTTAGAAAGAACAGGAACTCTTCTCTTCGCGGGGAGAATTTCTCCAACGTCCAAATTCTTGATTTTCCCAGTGATTTCTATAGTAGACAGCTGTCACTTCTGCCACTGAGAGGACAAAGGAAAGTGTGCTGCCTGGTCAGTCTACTGATAAGAAGTCTGTGTTCATTTCCGCAAACAAATCTATTTCCTTCTTCCGCAACCTTGGCGTCGACTCACCCAATCATCAGAGACGACGACCCCGCGGACCAATGAGAGTCTATTCAGAGGTGGGAAAGGTGACGGCAATCGGGGAAGAGGTTTCCACTAGCCAATTGGGGACGGCCTTAGAGAGACCCAATCGGAGGGGTGGTGTCACTGTTGTCGCTGTGTCTGTCTGGCAGTCAGGAGGAGCTGGCAGCGTCAGTGGCTTTTTTGCCTCCGCCTGGCCGGGTTGTTGTTGACGGGCTGCCTGGTCGTTCTCTCGCTCTCCGGCCGGGCTCTCGAGGCCCTCAGCGGGCGGGGCGATGCAACCTCCAGGTCCCCAACAGCCTCCGCCGCTGCCTCCGCCGCTCTACGCACCCAGCAACGGGGACTTCACCTTCGTCTCCTCGGCCGACGCTGAAGGTAAGAATGGGAGGGGGCGGTGGGGAAGCAGGGCGCTCCCGAGCGGCGACCAGTTTGAAGGGGCGGACGGGCGCTCAAGGCTGTCAGGCTCAATAAGCGGATCTCTTCGGGCTTCTTTCTGCTGGGTGGGTGTGGAAATAGGAGTCGGTGTAGACACTCCGCCTCTAAGACTTGTGGCCCAGCCCGGTCTGCGTGGCAAGGCAGCAGAGGCCACCTGCGTGAGGTTGTGATGGACTGGGTATGAGATTTGTTCCGGGAACAAACAGGGAGGGCAAGAGCACTTTCTCGCAGCTGTTTCTGGTGGCGAGGCAGTTATGGAACCAAGCTTCTAAAAGTTATGCAGAATAAGACAAGGAACATGATGATGATGCATGCATCTATGAGAGCTAGCGTGCTACATCACGTAAACACCTTCCATGCCTAGCTGTTGTTCCTTCTCCCATTGGCATGCTATAAGTACATATTGCAAGATCGTGTGTATCCCCATCTTACAGGTAGTAGAGGACGTTGGAAATTGTGTTTGTGGCATCCAGTTGATGTGACTTGTTTTCCGCACGTATTTTCAGCCTGTGATGGGGAAAGTGGATTGAAAGAAGAAATTGAAAAATAGCTGGTGTGAATGGGCTGTAATCTCTCTTTGTGTTTTACTTGTTCAGGAATGGCTCACTCCTGCATTCTCAGTAACCCGTTTTCTGTTCTAGAGTAGACAGTACTAGACTACCAAACATAGTGGGGCCCAAATAAGCATCATAAGGCACACATGCTTCTGCATCAACTGTGCTGACTTCCTTTTCTGGATTGGGGTAACTATGTAGCAGTGAGTTTCAGTGAAGCAACGATTGAAGGGTATATTGAGAATTTGTTTTGCTGCAAGGCATAATAGAATTGTTGCCTTGACAGTGATCCTTAAGGGTAGGAGATAGGGTGGTTATTCAATGCTTTAGCATAGTAATGTTGTCTTGGCTGTCCAATCCTTATTGAGCATAGTGGCAGGCAGGCCCAATCTAACAGCTCCCATACTACTCCAGTCCACTTCATTTCCTGGCTAAAAATGTTGTATGCTTCTGTGGGTTGAGGGCACACCAATTTTGGGTGGATCTTGCATTGAATTGTGCTTGTTTTTACTGTGTTTGTAGGCTTGGATGGATCTAGGGACCAGCTAAATGGATTTGATTGAGTATGGTGTCTCTTGTATAGTATATTTTTTAGTTTTCCCATATAAAACTGTTTCCCCTTGATATATCTGCAAAAATAGACACTAGCCTGTGAAAGCTCATGTTGCAGTGTAAATCTTTAGTCTTTCATAGTCTTAATATGCTTCTCTCTAATATGCTAGTTTGTTTTTGGGATGGGACAACATGTTTTATCCTGGGGGCTTCAGGTACCTCTTAGAATGACCACTCATTCTCTATAGTTGTGATATGTTGCACTTGGCACATATGTCTCAAGAGGACTCGTACATAGTTATACACATCAGAATGGGAAACACTCTCAATTGGCTTCTCCTAAATAGATTTTGTTCCTTGTCTTCAGATCTGAGTGGTTCAATAGCGTCTCCAGATGTGAAGCTCAACCTTGGCGGAGGAAATGGAGAATTTATCAAAGAATCTACAGCAACTACATTCCTGAGGCAGAGAGGTTATGGCTGGCTTTTGGAAGTAGAAGATGATGATCCTGAAGATAATAAGCCACTTTTGTAAGTAGACATTCCTCTGAGATTTCTTGTTTAGTTCTGTATTTGAAGTAGTTTAACCTTGTTCTAGACTAGAGCAAGTAGAGCAAGAACATATGAACACAATGTGTGGTTATCTAAATTATTCTTTTTTCTTACTTGAGTGCATGATTCTGTTTTATATTACAAATACATTTTTGAGTTCAAGAGAACACATGTTTCTCATGGCCCTGTGATTTATATACGGGGTAGTTGAATTTCATATTCAGATATCTATCATCTATGAACCTATTAATTTAATGTTTTTTAACTCAGATCTTCAGTAGAATTAATATTACGTGAATGTGATTCAGGAAATGGTAGATGTGAGAATTTGCTTTAAATTACAAGTTGTTTAAAGTCTACATTTCAGTAGTATCTTTCCTGAATAGAAATAGGGGTCTATAAACAACCACATTCTTGCTATCTTGTTTGTTGCCTGGCCTTTCTAGGTTCCACCCAACTCAGTGGCTATGCGCTTCCTTAGTTTTTACCCAATAGATTCTCGCTGCATATGACCAAGGGCAGGAATGAGTTTTCCCTGTTGATGGTGGTCTCCCTATTACAGTATTGAAAAGTGAGCACACTTGTATTTGTTCAATGGCACATGAGATTATCATGAGCAGAGGGTGATAATTTTTATTCCTTTCTATTGTGGGGAGTAATGTCAATAAATTTCCTTCAGTGGCATAATGTAATTGACATGCAAATATACAGTCAACATTTTTGATGGCTAGATATATCTTTATATAAAATCCTTTCACAGTTTGACACAGTATAGCAAGAATTTTTTTGGTGAAGCTAGTAACAGAGCTATAAGAGAACTGCTTGTTAAATGGTCGCCAAAATGTACCTGTTTGATAGAGGGCATGCCTAATCTTTCATACCATTTCTAATAGTATTCCTTAGGGCAGTGTTTCCCAAACATTTTTAACCTGTGGCTTCCTTGACCACTGGCGACCATTGGCTGAGGCTCCCCATTACATTATGTTGAAGCCTGCCAACTGATATTGCACTGTTTTCTGAAAGGATTCTGCGGCTCCCCTGGCTGGTTTCTCCAGCTCCCCTAGGAGCTGTGCCTCCCAATTTGGGAACCGCTGCCTTAGGGAGAAGGATCTGGACATCTCCAGGTAGGGCAGGGAAAAAATCCTGTCTGAAACCCTGGAGAATCATTGCTAATCAGGAGAGAAAATACTGAGCTAGATGACCACTGGTCTGACTTTGTATAAGGCAGCTTTCTGTGCGGGCCTAATTTTTGACCTTACAAGTCTAGACTGTATTTTACATTAGTTGTTACACTTTGAATAGTCTTTTGCCATAATGTAGATTTTTTTTTTACCAATGCAACTAGGTATGACAGTGATTCTAGCAAAGATAGCTCTTCGGGAGACAGGCACAGTATCCAAAATAGTATCACCATGAATATTCTATTATTGATTTGATTGATTTGATATCCTGGCTTTCTCTCCGAAGGGCACCCAAGGTGGCTTACAACAATATCAAAATACATATCAGTTCTATATAGCTTTTTACTATTTAACAAATTGTGTTTTTATTTTCTGTTTAAACCATTTCAGGGGCATATTATGAAAGCTTTATTTCTATAACTTTAGGGAGGAATTAGACATCGATCTAAAGGATATATACTACAAAATTCGGTGTGTCTTGATGCCGATGCCTTCTCTTGGATTTAACAGACAAGTAGTAAGAGATAATCCAGACTTTTGGGGCCCACTGGCAGTTGTCCTGTTCTTCTCAATGATCTCATTATATGGGCAATTCAAGGTTGGTGAAGGGTTTTATCTTAAAACATGAACTGATCAGTTGAACTGTATATTTCTTTGTGTGTGGAGTATGCCTGCAAACTAGTAAAGTATGTGTGCAAACTAGTTTGGAAAATAACTTTGGAAGGGGAAGCAGAGTCAGGAAATGAATAATAATGATAATGCACATTCTTGCACTGATCCAACTGTGGACAACTTGCAGCCCAATCCTGAAGGTTTGTTATGCTGCTGGAACAAGCATTCCATTGGCATAATGCGCTTTCTGGCTGTTGCGAAAGGTGACACACTGGAGCACGCAGGCTGGCTGCTGCTGGACGCAGCGAGCAGCTGGCTCCGCGTCGCAGCAGACACTGGATGTCCACCACTCAAGGTAAGACCGTGCAGGGAGTGTGTGTGTGTGAGTGGAATGGTGCAGGCATGGGTGGGGAGGTGGGCAGATGGGAGCGGGTTCGGCAACAGTGGTGTTCACTAAATCGAAGCCCCCTTCCCGGGCCCGATCCACCTTCATGGGTCCATGTAGACTTGCGCAAGCAGCATTGCTGGAGCAGGTCCGAGTTGACCCAAATATTCCCTTCCCCCGAGATGAAAACTCCTGTGGGATGCAGCGGACGCCACATTGGCACTGCTTCATCGCTGCGCGGGGAGTTAGATAGGATTGGGCTACTAGGTACATATATTGTAACAACCAGTGACTCTAGTTTAGGATGTGCATGCCTGCTTGTATCAAAAGACACATCCATCCTGTTCGGTGAGATGGATGAGCATTGTGATGTGGGTGGGGGTATATAGCCAGATGCAGATCTCTATCTGCAATGGATAAGGGTGCTTGTCTTTTTGTATGTTTATACATTTTTGGATAGTTTTTGGCTTGAGGAACACAGTGACAGGCTTCAGAATCTCTGGTATAGCTTACTGCCTTGTAAGCTGTAAAAAGACCTCTGATATAATATGTTTTACAAGACTCTTTCATTCTTCAGTCCAGAATCTTGCAGTTGTGAAGGCAAAGCTCTGCAAATGTTTGGGAGGCTTTGCCTGGCTTTGCCTGACGAGAGGCCCATGCTTGCATGTACAGGGTTGCATTGTTAGATTGCATCCATGACGCCCCCCTTGGATGTGTTCCACTTTCTTCTATTCTCTCCTCCCTCCTCCCCCCCGACATGAAAATTACTGTTTATTGACTTTTTAAAACTATACACTTTACAGAAATTAGCCAAACTTTGTCTCTTAATCACTACATCAAAACCAGTCATTCTTCACAAAAAGTAGATACAATATTGATTAGATGTTTGTTTTTCATTTCTAAAGGTGGTATCTTGGATTATAACTATTTGGATCTTTGGATCTTTGACAATCTTCCTGTTGGCCAGGGTTCTTGGAGGAGAGGTAAGAATCTTGTAAAAGTAAACTTGGTCTTTTAAAATAGAACTTGAATTACATTAACAATTTATTCTAGACGTGCATATTTTTATTTGTGTAATATCACTGAGGTTGCAAATATCTGGAAGTAAACCCCAGTGTATACACTGACTTAATTTTGAGTAAACATGAATAAGGTTCCACTGCGAGTAACCTATGATTTTTTTTCTGAGACCTTTTCAAACATAGTAATTGGTCACTATATTGGTGTGATGTAACATTAATATTGCATCAACAATGACCAAGAACAGGCAGAGTATAGAAATGACCTTATTCAGGAGGTCTGGCTCAGTGGTAGAGCTGCCACCTTGTAATGCCTGAAGAGATCTGAGGATGCCAGCTCGAGACAACCGGAAGTATCTGAGAGCTGTCAACATGCCTCTGATGATCTGCAAAAGCCCTCTGTGAGAGCGAGGAAAAGCTGCCAGTTACACTCTGAGTGGGAGTCAGAGTGCTGTCAGCCGAGCGTGGGAGGCGAATGCCAGAGATAAGCCAGACCGTGAAGGAAACCATCTGGAATGAAGACGTTTTATGAAAGATTAGAACTTTGTATTGTAAAAAACCCTTCGGGGGGTTAGAATTGCCTGCCTATGTGCACCACCTTGAATTAAAGTCAGAGGAGAAATGTAAGCCGAGCGTGGGAGGCGAATGCCAGAGATAAGCCAGACCGTGAAGGAAACCATCTGGAATGAAGACGTTTTATGAAAGATTAGAACTTTGTATTGTAAAAAACCCTTCGGGGGGTTAGAATTGCCTGCCTATGTGCACCACCTTGAATTAAAGTCAGAGGAGAAATGTAATGACCAAGAAAGGCAGTATATAAATATTATCAACATCATCATCATCCAGGGTTAGGTATGAAGTGAGCATAGAGGGAGACAATGAGAATTGACAGAATACTCGTGGAATCAGCAATATGGATAAACTAAGGCTATGGTTGCTCAGCATGGATTTGCTGAAGAAGGTACTCTTGAGCAGTAGCCACAATTCTAAATGATTACTTGTGCTCATGCTTAAATAGCCTGCTGAAGCTTCTCTTATTGACTGAGTTGTTGAAAACAATTGTTCACAATTTTATTTTCAAATCTGCAGGTTGCATATGGCCAGGTTCTTGGAGTGATTGGATATTCTTTACTTCCCCTTATTGTAATTGCACCTGTGCTTCTGGTGGTTGGATCATTTGAAGTTGTTTCTACTCTAATAAAAGTAAGTTCAGTGTGTGGCCAGTGGGCAAATCCACGTCTTTAAAATATGCCATTAACTTTCCCTACTACATTTTAGCACATCTTACCTTTCTCTATAGCACGTGTTTTTTGTCTTCCTCTTAAAACCCTGCCTGTTCAGCTAATCTGTATCTGTAGAGTATTGTTTGAAAGCCCTCATGACAACCTACCAAATACAAGGGACATAGGATTCAATGGCTCTCTGAATTTGGATTCTTAGGTCTAAAACAACCCCTGTCCCCCAAGAGCTCACATGCTTTGGGGCTAACAGCCCAATCCTAACCAATGTTTCAGTGCCGATGCTGCCACAATGCAGCCCCGAGGTAAGGGAACAAATGTTTGTTTACCTTGAGGAGGCCTCTGTGACTGACACCCCCCCCCCACCGCAGGGTACAGTGTGCACCCTGTTGGCACAGCTGCAGCAGCACTGGAAAGTTAGTTAGGATTGGGCTGTAAGGCAGACAAACTACTCTGAGTAAAGCGAAGGCATGGGGCAGTTTCTCTCCTGTGAACATAAGCCCATTGTGATATGAGAGCAGATCATCCAGTGGCATGAACAGAAGGAAGGCAAACCAAGAATATAGAGGAGGAATAAGAGAAAGGACCATTAGGAGGGTTATGTTCATGGTCCTTTGCTTATGACTAATGTGAATTTGTAGCATTTGTCAAAGATTTTATCTGAAATATATTATGATTATATTATGCACACTTCAAAGCCTCCTGCAATTGCTAAAATGTTCATGGTAAACTAGGTGGCTTCATATCTTTATACAGTACAGTTTTCTTGAAATAGGCTGGAATATAATGCCAAAGGACATTAATAGGATGAGCATTACTTCCAACAGCGGTTTAAACTTGGAGATGTTGCCCTGTCTCTTAGTTTAGGTGGTTATATTTGAATACATATAATATCTGTGTATAGCTTTTCATAAACATATACTATAAGTAAAGATAGAAAGGTACATAAAGCAGATCAGAAATAGAGGCACAGAAGTAATTCTTTCAAAGTCCTCACAGACTTTGCCCAGGTTCCAAAGTCAGTTCTACTTTACTCATGGGTTTGTGTTGCTTGCATGGTAGCCCCTAATTGTGAATGACAAACTTTTTGAAATGAGCTATCAAAAGTCGTTTGCAATGTGAATTTGGTTTCAGATGTGCAAAAAAAAGTTAGCCCCACTGAACATACCCAAACCGCCTGACACACCTAAAATAGCTCTTTGGATCCCAGCAAATATATATCTTCATAAGATTCTCGCAACCATAATAGATTGATTTTGTCATTGCCAAAAAAAGACAATTTAAATTATTAACAAGAGTGTACAAGATAATATACTAACAGCCCAATCCTATGCTGGCCTCCACTGGCATAACAAGGCCCCACACCATCACAAACATGCCATAATGCATGTTGTGTCAGCGAGGAGGCCAGTCTCTGGCAGGCCTCCGCTGGTGCAGGAGCATCATCTGCTGAAGGCAGGTGAGCTCTGTGTCAGGTGGTGGACAAAATGAGGTTGGGGAGGGGGCGTTCCAGGGCAGGGAGAGGGTGGAACAGGCCCAGGAGGGGGGCGGGCTCAGCGAAGGAGGCCTCCACTGAATCCTAGCCCGCTTTCCCAGGCTTGGAAGCCCGACATGGAGCTGCTCGGATTTGCGCCGGCCATTTTGCTGGCGCACATCCAACTAGCCCCATAGAGACTGCAGGGCTTGACACGGGTAAGGGTACAAACGTCCCCTTACCTCAAGGAGGCCTCCAGCAGCCTTCAGCCCCGTGCTGGATACAGCAGAGCCTGCCCCGCCGTCACTGCATCCCTGCGCAGGGCTTTGGATAGGATTGGGCTGTAACTCAGTGAATAATTGTGGTGGTATACAGGATGGCATCTCCTGGATCCTGATGATTTTCCAGTCCCTGGTCCAGTAGGATGCCATTGATTGATTTTGATCCAAACTGTTCAGGCTCTCCTTGACTATAGCTAAACTCAACTGTGCAAATTGTTGGCAATTCTTAGGCAATCTGACTTTGCTTTCCTTTCTGATACATCTATGTTTGTTTAACAGCCTGTCTTCCTAATGGCAATGATGTGAGTCGTTTTGAAGATGGTTGAAAGTATTGAAAGTTGACATTTGCACATTTTCAAATTAAAAATGTCAGGAACCTGGCATTACTAAGTGTTATAATTGTTAAAGGAACTTAATTTGCAAAATATCTTCCATGTTATGGCTCCATTTCAGTGCATACTTTTGGGGGGCTGATATTGAAGATCATAGGACAGTTAACATTTTTGCACAGTTCCTGGTTATATGGTTATCAGGATTCAGCCTTCTGATGCAACTTCCTTATGTTAATGAAGTATCTGTCAATGGAGACACTCATATGAATCTATTCCTTTTTTAATTGACTGTGAATTGGCCTGTCATTTCAATAAGGGAAATGTGACACCAAAAAACGGTTAGAATGCTCCTTGTCCAGACTGTAAAATAATTACTTGATTTCAGTAAATCTTGGTTTTCAGTGAAATCAATTACTTGATTTCAGTGAAATGGTTTCAAGTGTTTGAACTTAGTTTTTAGATTTTTCTTTCCTTGCTTGAACAATTTCTTAATTTTTTTCCTTACTTGTCCTTGATAGAAATTCTGCTCTGTTGGAGAGTTTGGAAACATCCTTGCTATGTTATATAACATTTCATCTTTTATTTTTGTCAGCTTTTTGGAGTCTTTTGGGCTGCATACAGTGCTGCTTCATTATTAGTTGGAGAAGAATTTAAGACCAAGAAGCCCCTCCTGATCTATCCCATCTTCTTATTGTACATTTATTTTTTGTCCTTATATACTGGGGTGTGACCTGCAATGTTGGATTTGAACAGGAACAATGTCTTAATCACCAGGAAGACTAAAGAAATGTAAGGTTATACAGCCTGAGTTTTGTTTTTTTTTTTGGGGGGGGGGGGGAAGTGACCGTGTCATATCTGGCTGTCAAAGTTTCATAAAGTGGTAATCTAAGTATATCTGTGTATATTATTTAAACAAGTTCTAGTTATGTTAGAGATTTATAACAATGTTCTGGGTTTAACACTTGTTAGATTTTATTGAACAAAGATAAGAACTTTGTGGGTTTATAAGCAGTATCAGAATTACAGCTTGCTACCTGTGCCAAAAGCACCAGGACCATATGATTGGTATTTTAAATTGATGGGAGAATTCCTATTACTGGTAATAGTTTGAAAATTCAGTTCTTGCTTTCAGTACAGCAGATTCTGTAGATATATTTATGAATCAGTCCTGATAATTCAGACTAACCTATAATCAAGACACAACACTTTGGGATGCCTCACATACACTTGATTTGGCTATTGAGTTATAAATTCTGATTTTTTTTTAAAAAGTGTTTTTATGTCCATCATCCATATGTAGCTTTAGGGGATGTCATTATTGAGGGGATGGTGGTGTTACAGATTGCATAATAACTTGAAGATCCAAATGTTGGAATGATTCTTTGTTTTTTAACCAACAGTGTATGTATGCTGTAAGAAATTGAAATCTCAGCAAAAAGGTTTTTTTTTTTTTAAACCAGCAGCAGCTTTGTGGTTGTGGTGGTGATAGGGGAGAGAAGCTAAAACATATGATTCTGAACAATGTCTTACAATGGAATAAACCGTGCTTCTCCAAAACTGTACAGTACTTGGTTTTTATAACACCTTGTTTTGACCTAATACTGTTTAATGCAAGGTTGGGGGTGGTTGGGAATAATCTTCTTTTTTTTGTAAATGGCACTCCTGAACAAGAACCCAGCAGCATTTGGGCTCTGATTAGTAACAAAAATCAAACTTTTTGTTTTTATGACCAGGATTTTCATAGCTTGAGAATATGATGGAAATGGTGGTTTAATATTGTCCTAATTAGTTTTTCCATCAGGAGCTTACATCCTTAAAGTACAGTAACTTGTTTATTATATTTAGTATTTTCACAATACATCTTCAACTCAGTCCATCTAAGGAGATCTGAACACCTAAGTGTATTTGTGTATATTTTTTGCTGAAAGGGAAAGCATGGGCATAAATCAGATGTGCATCCAGATACCCATCCAAGTGGGAGATACAGTAAGCATTACATGCTTTGACTGAGATGCACTTTCTAATGTGCATTCAAACCTACATCACTACCCATCTTTTCCAGCAACTATTCATGTGTCTGTCTTGTTTACATGTGGCAAGAGCTGGATTGGGGCCCTTGAGAACAGAGGCAACTGGAAAAAAATGAACTCTCTACCTTGCAAAACTGCCAACATATTGCCAAGTTGTTGCTAGTTACAAAATAACAGGAAGCTGACTATTAAAGCAGTTGATAGTTGATTTGTCAAACTGACTCTTATTACAAAAGTTACTTAAAATTAAATCTTTATTCTTATTGAATTAAAGTGTAAGCATAAAACCAGTTATCCAGAGCAGAGCATAATGCCTGCTTCGTTACAAATTGTACCAAGCCATGAAAGTTTCCATACTATATCCAGAGCTTGTTGGGATAATAAATTCTCATTTATGAATGACTGTCTTGTAGATTGCAATTGTATTCTGTGGCTTTCTGCTAGGCCCAACTCAGTCAAGGGAAACTAACTGCTGGGTTAGTTATCTTGCTTAGCAGATAAATGTAGACCTCAATTTAAACTATAACGTAGAAGTTTCGCTAAAATAAAGCAATCGGTGTTCAGGATCACAATCTCAGTAAAGCGACTTCATATATTAGAATTTTCCTTGAACGTGTCCCTGCAGGTCCAACCCCCTGAGCAAAACAGGAACATGGAAAAGCTTTATATATGTGCCTTCTATGAAGGTGTTAGTTTTTAGAACTATGTATGTTTAAATGGCCTCTTATCTGTAAGATTCTATGACTATGCCTTGGTAGCTAACAAGAAAAAATCAATTGGCATTTAATGGGGGGGGGGGGAAGAGTCTACATAGATGGGAGTACACAAAAGTATCACAACAACTTATGGTAAATGCTTGGCAAGTGGTAAATTGCACAACTGTTTAATGACTAGTAAAATGAAGTGGATTCAGACTGTCATTTTTTTCCCTAGCTTTACAATATCTTTAGCTCCAAAACAACAGTACAAATATCTCTATTGGTTTGTGCAGGGTAGGGATAAAAGTGGTGGTATGTTAGGCCAATCATCATGAACCCATTTAAAATCAATTAAATATGCTTGGTATAAATATCTGACTCCATTTAAAAGCTGCTGTTGCTCGCTTAAATCTTCACTCCTGAAGACCCAGTTTGGATTACGTGTATATTTGTAGTGTATATTTGCATATAACATCACAAGACTTTTTTATACACATGAGCAGAACTGCATAATGTTTCAAAAGATATATCTTGCCTCTCTGCATATACTATGCAAAGAACACTATGTCAACAGTTCTCAAATAATTCAGCAGTTTGTTTATGTTTTCAGTTAGTTCCTGTTTTTAGATCAGGCATGTATGTAAATACGACACAAAATGTATTTTATAAACATTTGGAATTAAACTTGTTTGCAGAATACGTATAAAGGTTACCGGTATTTATACTCGCTAAACCAAGGGATAAGTATCTACATTTCGTATGTTTAATTTCTGTGTTTCTAAGAATGTAAATAAATTTTTAGGATTATTGAAAATATAAACTTTTGTCATACTTGAACATGTTAACATTTCTGTTGGACACAAACTCAAAGCAGTTCTTATGAACGTCTCCCCTGCTGCAACTGCAAGGGTATGTGTATAAATGTGTTTCTTTAGGTCTGCTGTAACCAGCTCTGTGTTCATATTAAATGTACTGTCTGTATGGGGAAAACCTCATTTCAATTTATAATAAGTTGCCCCAGTACTTTTACACTCATACGGCACAATCCAGTGTAGATTAGCGCACCCACCCACCCCGGTACTGGGTATCGCGAAAGCACTTTTGTGGCACCTGGAGAGTAAGGGCTGCTGGCACATAGGCCAGCGGCCCTCTCTCCCTCGGTGGACTGTCCCTGCACCCGCTGGGCAAGGTAAGTCCTGCACCGGTTGGTGCAGGGGAGGGCAGACCGGGCGGTGAGGGAGGGCGACATTGGCCGCACTGGGCGGGGAGAGGGTGGGGATATTGGCGACGAGCTCCGCTGATATCGAAAGCCCTCTCCTCCTAGCATGGTGTGGCCTTACACGGAGGGCTTGAATGTACACCAGAGCCAGCATACAGTCGAGTAGGCCTACTGGGCCTCTGGCCGCTTACACCTGGGGATGGGGACAATCGTCCCCTTCCCTCAAGGTGGACGGGGCAGCCCAGGACCCGAATAGGATGCGGCAGCCGGCTTAAAGGACCAGCCACGGCATCTCACACAGGTGATTTATATTTATAGCAATTATAAATATAATAGTGCATATTCTACCATCCTTCCACTGTCTTGCAGTTATAAAGTCCATCAATTTCACAGGGTGTGGACTGTTACTATCTTGTCCTTATTAAATATAGAACTTGGACATTTGTTTATTTAATTTGTCAGGTTGCCCATGATTTTGAATGCCTAACAGTGCAATCCTGACTACAGAAGCGCCAGTGGAGTGATGGCTCTGCTGGTGCTGGGTGTCATAAATGTGCTGTAAGGCACGATTTTGAAACCTGTCGAGTAAGCAGCGGTAGCGGAGAGGCCTGCGCAGCTCACTCTGCCCCAGACCGGGAGGGGTGCACCCACTAGCGAAGGTAGGTTTTCTGCCAGTCGGGGCAGGGGTGGGGTGGGAGGGTGGAACGGGATGTTCTGAGGGAACAAATTGGCCTGCCAGGCCCGAGGGGGGGGAGGGATCATTGGCGGCACACTTCCCGAGCCTCCTGGACCTTACATGAGCCTCCTGCTGGGGCTCAACCTGGGGAAAAGGGACAAACTATTCTTTCCCCTGAGGAGTGCTCCAGCTCCACCAACGTGGACCCAATCATGGCTAGGATGCAGCAGCCGCCTTAGCTGCATTCTAAACAGGATTGGGTTGTAAATCTTGCAGTTTTAAGCTGATCTCCATTTCTGATGACATTGGGGACTGTTTACCTCTCAATAGCTGGATTGTGCAGCTGGATTCTGTGAGCAGGCTTCTGCTCATAGTGAATATACTGTACATGGGGAATACATTGAAAGAGATGGCAAGAGTTTTAATTTATACTGGAAAGGCAAAATGGGTATACCTATAGTGATGCAGGTATAGTTGGGACTTTGGGGCCTGGGCTATCTAAGATATTTTCTAATCTGAGGAAAGGGGGACAGCATGCAAAGAACTGCATGTGTTTTTGGTAATATGCCTAGATATAATTAAGGCTCAAATGTAAGTTGAAAACTGATGTTACTAGAGCCTTACGGCTATATAAGTAGTTTAGAAGGAGGTGTCTAGAAGCCAAGTCAGAAAAGTGGACATGGGTAGAGCGGGATAAGATGGGCAGAAGAGAGAAGCAGAATGGGAATAAAGGAGCTGGCCTGAGGGACTTCTGTGTTAGTGATGTTGCAAAAGATTGTTGGCTGCTTCCAGAGGGTATTCAATAATTGATTTTCAACTTCAAGTTGCATGTAGAACTGCAGCACAGCTTCCATGTTGGCAAGTACAGTTGGCCCTCGCTACCTGCGACGGATCCGTTCCAGACCCCCCCATTTCCGGGTCATGTGAAGGATCTTCCCTCCTCCCAACCTTATCCCAGGGCTGGGGGGGGAGCCTTCATGCAACCCGGAAGTGGGTCAGTAAGCTTAGAGAAGCCCTCCAGAGGCTTGGAAATGGCACAGTTTGCTGCTAAAGGTAAACCCACCTGCATTGTTTTGCAATTTTTTCCTTTTAAAATTGATTTTAACATGGACCCCGCGGATCCGGGACCTGCGGTGTGACAAATCCACGGGTACTGAATCCGTGACTGGAAAGGGTCCACTGTATAATGTAAGTTTGTCTTACACATACACCTATATTTAGCAAGTTTAGAAGATACAATATTTCCTCACGTATAAGGCCCTGTCAGGATTGACTAGTATAAAGCAGCAGCTTTTCCCCTAATACAACACATTGTATAGCAAAGTCTTAAGCATATTTACTTGGGTAAACTCCATTGTTAACAAAGGTTAATTTCAGTGGTTCTGTCCCAGTACATTTTTCATTGAATTTTTTAATTTGTTCACCATTTGTGTTTCATTTTCAATACAAGTATGTCGACCTAGACGTTCCTTGCCATTACGTCTCTCTAGAAGAACCTCCAGATTAGCCTTGCGAGTGAGAGAACAATATGTATTTCCTTCATAACCAGCCCATCTACATCTACAGCCCATCTACATAAGAGTGGTGGTTTCTTATTTGGAAAATGAAATCTTCATTTTGCCCAAAATTCAGAATGGTTATTTTATGAAGGAATAAATAGTACTTCTGAATTTTGATTCCTCATATATGTAACATTTATAAACTTAGATAATTTCTATTACATAGAAAAAATAGAACTAATTTGAGGTGAAAAGAGCTTAGAAGTCATCCAGCCTTAAGGTCACAGCATTTGTGCTAAGAATAATTAAAGTTTCAGCTGAATCTGCCATTATAGGGTGACCTTGGGCCAGTCTCACCTACCTCATGGGGCTGTTGTGAGGACAAAAGAAGGGGAGGAACCATGAACACCACCCTAAGCTCCTTGGAAGAAGGGTGGTATAAAAAGGTGATAATATATGGCTTGGGGCCCAAACCTATGGGCATGCTGTACTGCCGGAACTCACATTTCATCTGCGCAGCATCCTTTATGGTGGTTGCAAAAGGTGAAACAATGTTCAATGCAGCTGGGCTGCTGCAGCAAGAGGCCTTGGTGCAGGTAGGTTGGCGGGTGGAACGGGACAGGGCAGAAACTGAGGTGGGGAGGGGGGGCTAGTAGTGCCACCAATATCCCATCCCTCTTCCTGGGCCCACTCAGATTCGCACCAGCAATTGCTGGCATATGTCTGAGTAGACCCATTCACGCAGCAGAGGCTTACCCCTGGGCAAGGGAACAAATACAGTGGTCCCAGACCCCGCTATCTGTGGTTTCGCCATCCGTAGATTTGACCATCTGCTGATGGTGAAGTCTGCTTTAAAAAATCTCTTAAAAAGATGGAAAAAACAATGTAACATTTGTGTGGCAAAGCGTGCTGGCTCTCCTGGAAGCCACTTCTGGGGTGCGCCAAGCCTCGTGCCCCCTTCCTTGGCCCTGGGTTACCCCAGAATGCATCGTGCAGGCCTTGGCATGACCTGGAAGTGGCTTCCAGAAGAGCCAGAGACCACCCTCCAGCCAGCACGGTTTGCCACGCGAAGGTAAAAAATGCTATTTTTAAACTTTTTTTAAAAAGGTTTTTAAAGTTGACTTTACCACCTGCAGATTCTTGGTATCCGCGAGGGGGTCCAGAACAGATCCCTCGTGGATTCCAAGGGACCACTATATAATATCCCTTACCCAGAGTTTCACTCACAAAACTTCTGGGTAAACATGTTTAATATTGTACCACTGGACAAAACAGCAGAAAGGCTTACCACACAATCCTAAATGTGTTAATTTGTTCCCCTGAGCTCCCTGGGTCTTACTTTGAAGTCAATCCTAAACAAAAGCGAGCCTCACTGAACTCGGCAGGATTTCCAAACTTTGTAAATATGACCCCACTGAATGGGCCTTACCCTCTATGTGTTAATTGGATTACAAATATGTCCTTCAGTTTTGTAGAACAAAGCTAGAAAGGAACGTTCCTATCTTCTTTCAACAGTGTTTGGACTACACGTAGTGCCGATATAAGGCAAAACGGATTTAGGGATCTGGAGCCAGATGTAGAAAATAAATCAAGTAGGTTAATTCAGGTCAAATACAGTGGCATTACCTATAGTCATAGTCTACTGAATTTGGCAGTGTTTTGTAGAACAAAGCCACATTCCAGTTATCATATTCATAATAAACACATCTTTGGAGGAGGCGGGGAAGCAGTTTTTAGGATACTTTTCTCTGGTTTTAGAATATCGTTGTGATGCAGGTTGATCGCCTTCCTAGGATGATTTTATTCCTAGAGTCGGGTTACCCAACGGCAAACAAAAACCCGAAGACAGTCGCCAAGGCCAGCCCCCCACAAATGTGTGCAAAATAAACCTTTGACCCGAGAAGTCCTTCCTTTGTCTAGCGCCTGAAAGAGGAAGTCCGACCTTACCCTCCACAGAGACTCTTTATTCCCGCAGCCTCACCCACTACATGCCCCTGTTTGTTTGGTTTAATTCACAATAAAGACGCCCTCTCCAAAGTCTAGACTCTAGAGTGCCAAACAGCAGGGGAGCCCCAGCGCTTATACAGCGGGGCAGCAGTTCCAGTACAGTATTTGGGAAAGGTTTACGTCAAACGACGGCAATGGGCGGAGTCTGCTGGCCTCAGTGACGCAACGTCAGAACCGTCTCTTCAATTCCTAGTTGGCCGTTCGGGAGGCGGAAGGGAAAAACGTTTGAAAAAAACTACACTCACGCCGTAACCCTGTTAACTCTTTCGTCGCAAGCACGCCCTCGACGTTGCTAATCAACTCGCTCTTGTCGGCGTTCTGCGTCCGGCGTAATCGCGTCACTTCCTGCTCACGCCGGCCCTCGGCTCTCTCCCTTTCTCTCTCTCTTCCCCTCTCCCTCCTTCCCTCCCCCTTTCTCCGGACCCGGATGCTGACTGGTGGCGGCGGCTCCTCTCGGGACTGTCACTGAGCGGCTCCGCCGGGCCTCTTGTCCTGCGCGATGGCGGCAGAGGAAGCCGGGGGAGCGTCTTGCTCCTCGGCGCCGGTGTCGACGGGCCCGGGGCCAGGCCCCTGCGAGTGGCTGCTGCTGCGGGACGGCTGCCTACGTTGCGATGCTGACGGGCTCTGCAGCCTCTGTTACCACCCGGCACTCAACGCCATCCTGGCCGTGACCGCCCGCGGCGCCATCAAAGTCATCGACGGCACCTCGGGAGCCACGCTGCAGGCGTCGGCGCTCAACGGTGAGGAGGAGAGGCCGGGGCAGGCCGCGAAGCGGGGCCCGGCGGGCGGGGGAGGAAGAGGGAGACAAGCCGGTGTGGGGAAATTCTGGGAGGGGGCGCTGTCGGGGGCCGCTTGTCGCCTATGCCGCCGGTTCTCCCAGCTGGGCTGTGTTTGTGGTCGTTGGGATCTGGGGCCTGGAAGTCCCGTCTGTCTTGGACTGACAGAGTGCGAAGGTGAGCCGGTCTCTTTCTTTCCCTCCTCTCTTTCTCCTCCCCCTTTCCACACCCCCGGCCGCCGACTTCCGTACTTCGGAACGGAGAGAAACCCTAAGAGGAACACGGAGCCCAAGGGATGAAGCCGGCAGGGGCTGTTGGAGCGGGTGGGCGGGCGGGAGGCAAGACAGGTAGGCAGGCTCGGTCGGTGGAGTTGGGAGTCCAAAGTTGCATGACGTCATCTGGGCCTTGCCACAGGGTTTCCTCGCGTTCTTCCTTTCTCTTTTCCCGTCCCCGAAACGCTTCCTTAGAAATCTTGACCGTTCCCGCTCTGCTTATTGGCTCTTTGCTGAAAACACAACCGGCACTGGGGCGCCGGCGTAGCTTTATAAAAAGGCAAAAGGGGTTTGTTTCAAGTACTCTATTGTAGGATCTGTAGGGTGATCATTTGTCTGTATCACACACATGGCTGTGTGTTGTTGCATTTACAGATGCTGGGAAGCCGTGATTGGCCGTGGCTCCCCCCCCCACCCCATGTCTCCTACACAATATGTAGTTAGTACCTTATGTATATGACAAGATCTGGTTAAGGATCGTACCTAATATAGTCCTTGAATTGCATGCTACTTCTTGTAAGAAAAGCACTTGCTTGTAGGAATTTACCGGTAGGTAGTCACATCCCAAGTGTTCAGTTGATATTTCCCATTATGTTGACTTAGAAATACTTATCTTTACATTAAAGGTTGCGATATGATAACGTGTGTGGAAAATCAGTGGTGGTGTTCTTTCTCTAATGTAGTTATACTTAGTTTCTGCTATTTCGAAGATGCTACTTTGGACTGAAGCAGAGTAGCTTAATTCGTGTGATATATGAAAACAAATGTACCTAGATTTATATGGAACTGTTGTTCAACAGCATACCTATCTGTCCTTGGATTTTGTTAAGTCATTTGACAGTTTTATATATTTAAATAGAAAAGAAAATGGTGAGTTACTAGAGAAATGTAAAATTTGTGTAAAATGGAAAAGAAATGTAAAATTTGTGTAGCCCAGCTTGTGTATACTGTATTACGCAAAGTGGTAATCTCATTCAAGTGGAATAGGTTAATATTGTAAAGAGAACTAGGCTCAATGGAAGTTGTGTACAGTGTGTTATATAAAAAGCCAGTATGGTCCTATGGCTAGAGTGTTGGACTGAGAGCTGGGTTTTACCTGTTAAGCCACAAAATCCTTGTGTAGCCAATCAAGGGATCTAGACAAGCTAGACAAGCACATCTCTACATGTGAATCAAGCACATGTAGAGATGTGCTTGCCTTCCTGCAGAAGAGGAACTGAGCTGTCAGCTATCACTAGCCTTACCAGCATCCCGGAATCGAGGCTGGCTTCGGCCTAGAGCAGACCCGAGCCACTCCCAAGTGTGCACCGTGGCTGCCCAATGGGGTTCAAGCTTCCGGAACTTCCGGTCAGCGACGCAGTGGAAGCCGGAACCCCATTGGGCAGCCGCGGTGCACACTTGGGAGTGGCTCAGGTCCGCTCTAGGCCAAACCCAGTGTCGATTCTGGGACGCTGGTAGGGCTAGCTATCACTCTAACCCGGGGTGACAAACACGTTTCATACAGCAAGCAGAATAGCATTCATGGTACCTGCTGAGAGTCAGAAGTGATGTCATTAAGCAGAAAGTGATATCATTAAGCAGGTGATGATTAGAAATTCTCTCCTAGGAACTCATTAGCTGCGAATGACCAAAGAGAAAATATACAGATCTTGATGATATTTTCAAGATATGGGAGAACCCAATTAGCATGTGGGCCACCCTTTCAGCAGCGCCGCTTCTGCCGATGCGTCACTTTGCAGCTCAGCAGCTAATAGTGGTGCTGGAAGAGCCTATTTATCACACGGACTGGATAAAGCACTTCTGTGGGCTGGATTCGGTCCACGGGCCTTATGTTTGATACCCGTGCTCTAACCTGATCACGGGCAGCTGCTCCTGCCCTCCCCCGCCCTAGGACATAGTATTTCCTAACTATGCCCACTGAACATCTTTCTGTATGCTGTAAAACTATAATAGAATTACTGTTCCAATAAGCAAAAATGTAATCTGGCTTGTACAGTCTTTTAAAGTTGTTGATGTTAGGGAAGGACCTGAGCTGGGAGAAAAAAATTACTATACAGTATTTGAATTTCTCAGGTCATGTCACTAGACGAACGAGTGCTTTAGACAGAAGGGTGCTGAAATTACCTTTCATTCTCTTGCCTGCTGATTTCAATTTTATTTTGTGTAGATGAGCTCGACCTGTAGGCAGCACCATTGTAACTTTGGAGTAAAGTGTTAATTTTGACTTGGAGTTTAGGGTGAACAGTATATTTTTTGTACAGAATGGTTCCGACCCAGTTTATAAATTGTTAGCGTGAATTTCACAGGACGCTGTAGCTGAGGAGTGGTGTACCTAACTCTACCTGGTTTCTTGACACTAGGAAGACAATGTTGGGAAATGCTGACATGGTAAAGAGGTGTTAAATTTTCTAAAAATAATCAAACATTTTGGCTGGTTTCGTTTTCCCCATTTTTAAAAAAAGCATAACGATGTGTATACATGCTTGAATTAATTTGATCATTCTTTGTTTCTGTCTTGTACAGATTTGTATTAATCCTGTCATGCTATATATTAGCAGAAAGGGATGTGTTCCTGATGCACATACAGTTGAAGTCCATGTCCTTGCCCCTTTTCTGGAAACAGAATTGTCCCACAACGCAATCCTGCGTAAGGATCCAGCTGGCAGCCTAGGGCCGCCCGCCGGATCCTGTGCACCAACAGCCATGCTTCCGCCAGCCCAGAGATCTCCTTGGGGAAGGGGATGTTTGTCTCCTTCCCCGAGTGTAAACCGGGGCAGGCCGTATTGGCCTCCTCGCATTTCCGCCAGCGAAGTCGGAGGAGGGCGTGTAACGGCCTAGCCGCCCGGCGGGGGCCGGGATATGGCCAAGGCCACCTCCCGGCCCCTTCCAAGCCGGCTAGGCCGATGACCCCCCTCCCTCACCTTGCGAACCACCACCACCCTGCCCGCTGGATCCCTGCTTACCTGGTCTGGTGGCCGCTGGGGCGCGCCGGTGCAAGTGAGGCCGGCCTCTGCGCCGGCCTTCCTTGCTTGAGAGTCATCGCGAACATGCTTTACGGCACATTCGTGACGTCGGAACTCTCGTTCCGTCGACGTTTAGTTGTGCAGGATTGCGCAGTACTTTCCTGGGAGTAAGCCCCACTGAACACAGTGATATTTACTTCTGAGTCGACATGCCTAGGATTGAACTGTCAATCTGAGAATACAAATAACCTTCACTAATTTGGCTGTTGGCAATGTTCTTACATAAACCCAATACAAACAAATTACTATTGCTTCTAGTCCTGCAAATAAAATACCATATTGTCCCGAGTATAAGACGCACCTGATTATAAGTCACACCCTTAAAGTTTGGTGCTATTAAAAAACTTTAATTAAATCATTGGCATTAAATATATGCCAGTGATTTAAACAAACAGTGCAATCCTGTGCATGCCTACCCAGAAGCAAGTCCCACTGTTCTCAATGGAGCTTACTCTCAGGAAAGTGTGCACAGGATTGCAGCCTAAACCATTCATTGCCTGGGGAGGGGGGATGAAAGTGTGTGTGATCTTGCTTTACAAGAGGATACAAAACCCAGCAGAGCAGAGAACGAAAATTAACAACTCATTGCAGCCTGGAAAGGGTTACAGCCTTTACAGGGGAGATGTATGTGTGCGCGCGCTTGTTTTTACAAAGGGCAGAGAAGGATTCACCATGATTGATGTATGAAGTTGTTGGATGAGATCTTCCATAAATTTGGAATGAAGTTTTATCAATATATTGATGGCATTGAGCGTTAGACTTTAGCAGATCTAAGAGCGTTGGCTTTGGTGCTTGGGAGCTACGGGAGAGGATACAAACTGAATCCAGATGAGATGGAAGTAATGTTTGGTGGGAGATCTGGAACCTCTGGATCTTCACCTTGGATGGGTGAATTTGTCATGGATGGGAACTGTTGAGTCCATTAACATGAATCTTGTTGGCAGCTTATGAATAGTTCAGAACAAGCATTATTTGTATAACAAATAGGATGTACAATGACTAACAATGAATAGCAGAGACATTACTATCAGAGCAGGTAAGCACCATTCATAGCCATTGTAGCTTAAGGTTATATCCACCTATACTCCTGTGTAGTGCTGTATACCTATTCAATATTGTTCATTTGTTAGGCCATATACAGGTGGGCCCCCATATCCACGGATTCGCTGTCCACGGTTTCAGTTATTAATGGATTGTGGGGACCCCCCAGGCTTTTACTTTTTTCCCAGTAAGTTTCATTTCTTCCTTAAACAAACAGGAGAAGCAGCCTCTGGCTGCTTATTGCAGGCAAGTAGAACAAGACTAAGTCCTAGAGAGGCTCTGCAAGGTTAACAGAAACCTTGCAGAGACTTAGTCTACTTGCCTGCAATGGAGGTTGCGTCTCTGTTTTCAGGAAGAAACAAAGCTTGCTGAAAGAAAAATAACTGGTGGGGGCGCACGCCTGCCCGCAGGGGAGGCAGGGTGGGGGGCCCTCAGGAAACCATGGAGGGGGGCCCTCAGGAAACCATGGAGGGGGTGTTCGCTCTTAACCATGGTTTCAAGTATCCACGGAGGGGCATGGAACATATCCCCAGTGGATATGGGGGGAGTAATGTATTTGACACTCTGTACGACTGTTACTGAAAACTAAGCAATTAGTGTCTGTAGATTGTGGGTGGGACAGTACTTCGTGTAGGCCGAATGTTTCCTTGGAAGTTAGTCTCACCGAAGTCAATGAAGTATTTCCACAACTTGCGAGTAAGTGTGCTGTGACTCCTGCCTTAATTCCTATAAGAACATAAGAAGAGCCCTGCTGGATCAGGCCAAAAGCCCATCTAGTCCAGCTTCCTATGTCACACAGTGGCCCCACCAGATGCCTCAGGGAGCACACAAGACAACAAGATACCTGTGTCCAGTCGCCACTCCCTTGCACCTGGCACAGAGAAAACCCACTTCTAAAACCAGGAGGTTGCTTATGGCTTGTAACCTGTGATGGTTTTTTCCATCGGTCTATACTGCAGTCCGTATGCAGGTTTGCTTGTATGTGTGTACAGCAGGGGTGGGGAACCTATTTCTGGGGAAGGGCCATTTTAACATATTAAAAATTTGCAATTTTTTGCGCCCCCTGTGATTCCCCCCCCCCCGTGATTTTAACTACCCCCTGCCTCTTTTGTACACACACCATCGGTCTCCGGAGGCTCCACGCTTACTTTCAAGGCCGCCGCAGGCTCCGCACGTCACTCCTCCTAGGCCGGCAGCTCGATCCCTTCTGAAAGTGGCATTTTTGCTGAGAGCTTGCCGGGAGGCCGCTGCATCGGCCTCCGGAGACCAGTGGGAGAGGACCTCAGCGCCTCCTCCTAGGCCGGCAGCTCGGCCCCTTCTGAAAGCGGCCTTTCCATACATGCGCACAACGCCACTGAGGGCAAAAGGCTGCCCCCTTGCCCTCAGCGGTGTTGTGCGCATGTACGGAAACACCACTTTCAGAAGGGGCCGAGCTGCTGGCCTAGGAGGAGGCGCCGAGGTCCTCTCCCGGTCTCCGGAGGCTGAGCGCGTCACCTCGGGCCCGATGCAGCGGCCTCCCGGCAAGCTCTCGGCAGGACCGGATGGCCTCGGGGGACTTAAATGGCCCACGGGCCGGAGGTTCCCCACCTCTGGTGTACAGGATGAAGACGTAGTTTCTTTTGTCTTTGAGACGTAGGATTAGATTTGCCCGAATCCCTTGGGTCTGATGAATTTAGGTTCCCAAGGCTTCAATTCTATGTGCACTGGGAGTAAGACTCATTGAAATTAGTGGGAGTTACCCTCTGCACCAGATTGGGCTGCAAGTTTCTTGTTTGCCACTGAAGCCACAGTTGCAAAGGCATTTTCTGCTGCACAGGAAAACCTCATTAGCACAGCAAACAAGCAAAGCAGCGTGATTACTATGCAAGATCAAAGACACTTCACCTCCCTCCATGCATGTGCTCTCAATACCTCCTGGTAAGAAGATGACAAGGTCTCTTGTCTACTTATGGCATCAGCGAAAAGACGTGAGGGAGGGAGAGGTTGGAATAAGCAGCAGCAGCTGCAAAGGGGACTGAAGGCTGGTGCAAGAATTGTGGCGAAACTGCAAGTCAATCAAAGAGCAGAAGGTGCAGGCACACCGCACATGAGTGGCCACAAAGTACTTGTGTACATTTGTTGACCAGGAGTCGCGTTGTGCAAATGCATGCGACTCACCCACTCCGTACACAGCTAAACTGCTGCGGGTCAGAATGATCGTAAAACCCACCCAATCATCATGTGGACCGGATGAATAGCTTCCATGAGCTGGATCCGGCCCAAGGGCTGTATGTTTGACACCCCTGCTTTAGAGAATACCTTTGAAGCATAGCATGATCTTGATTCCCCTCATCTTCTTTGGAGCCTGAAGCTGAGGTTATGCCTCTGATTTTGCTCATGCTAATCTATCTCCAAAGGTCACCATGACATCAGAGGCAAGATTTTGCCCCTCCATGGTAGGGTTCTAGTGAATACAAATTTGGGCTGCCTACCAGGGCCAGCCAAAATTAGTGGACTAAGTTTAATTAGAAGGAAGGGTCATAGTTGTTTTCCAATATTGTTAATTAATTCTGCAGCCCTACTTAAAATTGAGGTGACTAATGATTTAGTTTTTGTATCTAGGATTTCAAGGTTTCATCCCTTTATTTAGTTAACAAACTACTTGTTGTAATGTGTTTTTCTTTGCTAGTCGCTGTGCCTTTCTTACAAAGGCAGGCTCTAACAGAATACATCTGTCAGATGGCTTATATGGCTCTAACAGAATACATCTGTCAGAGGTCTGTTGCACCAGTGTGAATGTAGTTGTGCTTAGCATGGGAAACACATTTAATATAGAAACTTAACAAGCAGGCAACTAGATACAATCATTTTCAAAGTATGTTCATCATCTTCATGATGCAGGTGATCAGTTGTATTTGATTCTAAAAATGAAAGAGTTGTATTCTATTCTCCAAGAGTAGTAGAGTACAGTGAATAACTTTTAACATAGTTCTTTTTTCTTTCTACAGCTAAGCCAGGTGGACGGGTGAAATGTCAGTATATTTCCGCTGTGGATAAAGTCATCTTTGTGGATGATTATGCAGTTGGATGTAGGAAAGATCTGAATGGTATCTTGCTGTTAGATACAGCCCTGCAAACGCCTGTTTCTAAACAAGATGATGTGGTTCAACTTGAATTGCCAGTTACAGAGGTAAGTAGTTAGAGCTGTCACTTATATTGCATGGTTTTTTTTCCCCAGGGTCTTAATTGTGCTTGAATTACCGTATTTCTTCGAGTCTAAGGTGCCATCGATTCTAAGGTGCATCTTAATTTCAGGAACACCAGCAGAAAAAAAACAAAAACCATAGATTGTAAGACGCACCACCTTCCTTCAATTTGTCTGTTCAGCACTCTCCCCAGCTTGCCAGCCACGGCGATCTGATTTTTACCGCGCCATTTTGCCACCTCTGCTCAGCAGCGAGCTCTCTCTTCCTGAACCTGAGAGTTCGCCCCAACATGCTCCGCGCTGCAGCTGATGATCTCCTCACTGCCTTTGAGCAGTGCCTTTGCGGTCCGCCAGAAAATGCAATTTCCTTACTTACCGGGGCTTGGGGGAGCTTCAGGGAGGTCTGCGCGACCCTCTGCAGGCCTCCCCGATCTTCAGTTTGGTGAAAAACAGTGATTTTCGGCCATTTCCACTTTTTGCGAAAACCGGAAATGGCTGAAAATCGCCGTTTTTCACTGAACTGAAGATCGGGGAGGCCTGCAAAGGGTCGCACAGACCTCCCTGAAGCTCCCCCAAGCCCCAGTAAGTAAGGAAATGGCGTTTTGGGGTGCTTTTTGGAGATCTTCGATTCTAAGACGCACCCCATTTTTTGAAATGCTTAATTGGGAAAAAACATGCGTCTTAGAATCGAAGAAATACAGTATATGTCTAATGGATAACATTTACAAGTGTATGTCACAGCAGTAAGTAATACAAGTATGCTGTTCAGAGTCTGTTACAGTGTTGCTACTGCTATGACATGCAAGATTTGTGTGTGTTCGTTTGTATGCACTAATTTTGTAGTGTACTAATTTTGGAACAGCCTGTGAAGGTTGTTATTGGACAGAACAATTTTTCTCCATGACATGGAAAGTAAATGTCCAGGCTGTCTTGACAGAATCTACGTATTTGTAATGTGCTCAGCTATCTGTCATATAATGATTGACCTCAGTGGTCACATATTTTTATCCCAAAAAGTTTATTCTTTCCCATAGAACACTTCCACTTCCCACAGAATACTTCCATTCAGCGTTGAATCATTTTAAGAGATTATGATGCATAGAACTTGGTATATTTGTTTATTCAGGTATCTTGTTTGCAACTTATTTTAAGAGATACTGAATTTAAAAAAAAAAACCAAATTAAATTTAAATAAAAATCTATTTTTAATTTTAAAAAATCATCCATTTCTATCCATCTGGTTTAAAGTCTGCTAGATGTCAGAGTCACTGTTGAAAGCCAGTGTAGTTTTGGACTATTGACTGTAGAGACTCTGGCTCAAATTCCTGTTCAGCCATGAAACTCACTGGGAGTGACCTTGGACCAGTTACTCACCTTTCTTTTAGGGTGATTGTGAGAATAAAATGGGAGTAATGGGGGACCATATGTGTGTGTGCATGCATGTGCACACTCACACCCTGCCCACCCAAGTCCTTAGAGCAGAGGTTCCCAAACTGGGGAGTTGCGATGCCCCATCCAGGAACAAAGGGTTGCTACACCCTTGAGGGGTCTGGCAACCCACAGTGACGTCGACGGCGTGTCCAGGATTGCGCCATCGCTGTGGACAAAAAGTGTCCGTTTTACCTTCGTTGGTGGCTTTGGATGTCCGGCGGGTGCGTGTGGGGAGCCTGCGGACCCCTCTGCAGGCCTCCCCAGGCATCGGAGCTGCCCTCCATGATCGTGACCCATTTTCAGTTTCGCCGTAAAACTGGAAGTGGGTCGCGATTGCGTTGGAGGGCCGCTCCGAGGCCTGGGGAGGTCTACAGAGGGGTCAGCAGGCTCCCCACACACCCCGCCGGACATCCACAGCCACCAACGAAGGTAAAACGGACACTTTTCGTCCGCAGCAGTGGTGGCGCGATCCTGGAGCGACGTTGCTACCCCTGGGAAGGGCCCGCTGCCACTTAGGGCAGCAAAGGGTCTTCTCAGGAGTTAAGGAACCACTGCCTTAGAGAAATGGTAGTATTTCAAACATAGGTAGGCAATATACTGAGGTTATTATTATAGTTCCCCTTGTGGCTTATGGATATTGCCCCCTCCCGCTGCCCCTCCTTGCTGTGTCTTGCGCTGCAGGTCTCCTGACCATCGGCAGTGGCTTTGGGGCAATTTGGAGAGCTGGGGAGAAGTAGGCTTTCATTTGGGAAGTTGAATGAGCATAACCTCAAGATGCTACCTGGTAATAATAATGTGAGATACAAAAGTGAATATTCCACAAGTTAGTTTGCTAATTAGCTAGTACTAGGTGTTGCCGGATTAAATTGCTCTATCCAAGTTACAATGAGTTCTAAAGTGTGAGGGTGGTCTTTTTGTTATAGAGTAGTGGTTCCCCAACGTTTTAGCACCGGGACCCACTTTTTAAAAGAACACTCTCAGGACCCACCAACCTTTACGAGTCTTAAAAAAAGAAGACCTAGAAAGAAATATTTTATTTATTTACAAGTGGTAATATTCTTATTTATTTTTTTGTTTACAAAAACATCGATCCATTTCTTGTAATGAGGTAGTCCTAATGAAGGCTTGAGGGATTTATGTGATCCAGCCTTCACCTGCCCCCTCTACCCGTCATTGACAGACTTGGGAAAAAACACATCCGAAATAAGACACTCAAACATTTATCTCCCTATGTTTACACAAGCTTGAAAGCTGGAGGAGTTCAGCTCCTTTCAAGGCAATTAGCAGCTATCTCGTAAACTGCAGGAGCTCAGCTCTTTGCAGGGCAATTAGCAGCTATCTGATTTTTGAATACCCATAGGGTTTGAGGCAATTAGGTTATCTGATATTTCCATCACCTTTGTTTTCATTGGAGGCTTTGCTTGTGACCCACCAGAAATGGGGGCTCAACCCACCAGTGGATCCCGACTCACAGTTTGGGAAACACCCAACGCTGTTTAATTAGAGGATTAAAAGTTGTGACGATCCCCATGTTTTTAAGCTTTGTACAAATTGAAGGATTCAATTTCTCTTACTTTGTGTATGTGTGTTCCCATGCATCATTAAAGTAACTGGTAGATAAGAACAGGCTTGTAAATAGGTACTTACCTACTGAGGGAATAAGTGTTTCTTGCAGAGTGGCAAGTGAAGAAGTCTTAGTAAATGGCATGAAATAGGGGTTTTTTTAGGGTGTTCGTATGCTACAAATTACTTGTGTTGATATACATAGTAACTTTACAGACATATCAGGACTAGTTTTAACTAAGCTTTTAGTTGCAGCATTTTGAAAGCACATGTTTACACAAACCTACTTGTCAATTTATAAATAAGTTTGGTTCTGTTCTTTTAGGCCTTAATTGAGACAGTGGTCTCTCTCGCTCCCAAGTATTAAATTAGCCTAACAAAGCTACGAAGATTTATTATTGATTATTGCTACTGTGAATGGCCACTGTGCTTCTTTTGTATACATGGGCAGCCCAATCCTGCCTAAGATGTGGTGGCTGGCCTAAAGGGCCGGCTGCTGCATCCTAGATCCATTGCGGGTCGTGCCGGCATGGGCCGGGCTCACGTTTATCCCCTTCCTGCGGCGTAAGCAGCTCGGGCTACAGTGGCCTTCCTTAGATGCACGCCAGCTCTGGAGCTGGCGTGCGGCCGGGGAGGCCGTGTAAGGCTGGCCTAGGGTGAGAAGGGGCTCGGGATATCAGCGTAACTCAGCGGCGATACCCTCTCCCCCTCCCAGCCCAGACTGGCCAATGACCCCCTTCCTTGCCGCCCCTGCCTGCCCTCTCCCCATCCCTGTGCCGACTGGCGCAGAACTAACCTGTGGTGGCTGGCACAGGTCTGGTCAGGCCGCGGAGTAAGCGGCGCCGGCCTTCTCTCCAGTGCCACTTACTCCTGAGGAGCTGCAAACGTACTTTCTGGCACATTTGTGACTCCTTAGGCTGCCGGAGCACTCGCTCCGCCGACCTATAGTTAGGCAGGTTTGCGCCAGTTTTCATAGACTGTACTCCAGGACTATGAAGTTGGTACACAAAACATCCAACTCCACCTAAAATTGCATACAACTCAAATTCCGGAGCCCTGAGCAGGGCTGTGGAGTCGGGATTGGGAACAATTTTGAGTGGAGTTGGATGTTTTGTGTACCAACTTCACAGTCCTGCTAGGTATAACAGTTGGCACACCATTGCTGACTGGATGATAATGCAAGAGAGCAGGGCTGTGGAGTCGGAACACAAAACCTCTGACAGAGACCCCACCCAAAATTGATTCCCACTCCTCAGCCCTGCTGTACCTTATGCTCTTTGAAGCCATTTACCCTCTAACTTAATTGAGCTTAGAAGACAGTAGAGAGTAAGTAGCTTTGGTTAATCTCAGCATTTGTATAGTGCTGTCTGAGTATGCAAAGGGCTTCACATATATTTTCTTTATGTTCTCCTTACAACTTCCTGTAAGGTGAGTAAGTAGTAACTTCATATATTCCCTCGGGAGCTGAGATTGAGAGGGAGTGACTTGCCCAAGTCTACCTAGTCAGTATATGGCAGAAGCAAGCTTCTAATTGGGCAGTCTTCATTCACATCTCGATCTCCTAGCCCAGTGGTTCTCAAAGTTCTCCCTGCAAGGCAGGAAGAACTCTTGAGTGTTTATAGGGCTGGTCCAGCGGCAGCGATCCCAGGGATTGCTGCCGGGAAAAACGGCCCCGAAAATGCCTTTGTTTCACTTGCCGGGGCATGCGGGGCTTTGGGGAGGCCTGCGCGACCCTCCCCAACCTTCAGACCACCGAAATTTTTTTGGGCAATCTGAAGATAGGGGAGGCCTATCTTCAGATTGCCTAAAAAAATTTCAGTGGTCTGAAGGTTGGGGAGGGTCGCGCAGGCCTCCCCAAAGCCCCCCATGCCCCGGTAAATGAAACAAAGGCGTTTTCGAGTACTTTTTTGGCAGCAACGGCAATCCCTGGGATCATTGCTGCTGGTGCCGCCATGCTGTCCCCGCCCCTTAAGGGGGCAGGGGACAGTTTGCAGTTTCAATTGTGGGTCGCAACCCACCACTTTGAGAACTACTGTCCTAGCCACTTCTTTATTTATTTATTTAAAAGATTTATATACTGCTTTTCTAAAAATTAATGGTACACAAGCTCTGGTGTAAGACTAGAGTTGGCCCAATTAAGACTGTTTCCCATCTTAGACTGGAAGGTGCCCTGGAGCTTCCCCAAATCACAAAGTTCCATATATGAACAGTGGTTGTAAGGCTTTTTTAATTGGATGGCACGTTTGAGGAGTAGAATTGAACTTGGCAGGAAGAATTATATCTGTGTTTTTAGCTGCTCTAACTTGTTCCTTCTATTCTGAGCGTTTGGATGGAGTTAGCTACAAATGCAAATCAATTAAAAATAGAACAAAAGTCCAGCCTGTTCTTTTATTACCATGTTTTTTCCTAGTGTTCGAGGCCTGATATTGTTTTCACAGCATGTTCACTTGCTGTTTAGTAATTCATTGTTTTTCTTTAATATCAATGTTCTTCCTCCACAAATGAGTAATTGCTGGTAATAAAGGCTAGGTAAGCTTTTGGAGGTGAAGAAAATATTGTTTTATCTTCTGGTGGGTGCCCTTTTGTGCTTCTGGCTGGATCTTCTTCCTGATTGGAAGTTGCTGGTGAACTGCAGGCTAATTCTACCTTTGGGAGTTGACGTGGTGGGCAGCTCAGAAAGTCAGAAATGATTGATGTTTACACTGATCATAAACTTCCTTTTGGATGATCTCTCTTTAATTATTTGTGGCTAGCTTACTGCAGTGTAATGACCTTCAGTGTTGCCTTGGGTAGATATATAGTTGGCTATTAGCAGCAAATAGATAGCTTTTAAGCAGATTTTATCTGTTTAATAATGTTTCCATTGGGTGCCGTCAGATTTTGATGCATTTTGTTGCATCACAGTGTGAGTGGTTTGTGCCTCACAGCCATCCAGATTTATTATTTATGGTCAATATATCACTTCATCTTTCCCACATTGGATTTACTGGTATACCTAGAACCAATATCGGTAAAGTTTTGTGGAGTCCTTACATTTGTGGAAATGTGATGCTATATAATTTGACTTATAAGATTCCGTAGGTAGCAGCTCGAGTGGCGTGTGTATAACAGGCGTGTATCTGCAGATCATCTTCTCTGTCTTTCTCTTAGCTGCAGCCCCCTGAGCCCTCTCCAAAATCTGTTGGGAAACTCTCAGCAACAATGTAGGATGTGGCAAGAGAGGCTGCAACGGAGAAGCGAATTTCCAGTCATGGGAAGTGACTCCGTGTGCTTTCTAGGGATTCTTCTCTCTTGTGCTGCATCCTGCACTATTGCTAAAGATCTCCTTACCTTTGGTAATGGCTTTTTGGGTGGCAGGGGTGCTCAGGTACTTGCATTTGGGAAGAGGGGGAAGGGAAGGTGACATAGGAGTGCTGTTGTACCTAAAAATGGAAGACCCTGGCTGGATCAGGCTAAAGGCCATGTAGTCCAGTGTCCTGTTTCCTCCAGTGACCCACCAGTTGCCTCTGAGTAGCTCACAAGCAGGAGAGAAAGGCATACTTCTCTCCTAACGTTGCTCCTCTGCAACTGGTATTCAGAAGCACACTGCACCTGATTGTGGAGGGTAGTTTGCAACCGTCATGACTAGTAGCCAGTAGTAGATCCTCCTTTGAGGTGCTGAATTTGTCTTATTCCCTGTTAAAGACATCTATGCTAGTGGCCATCACTACATCCTGTGGTGGTGAATTTCATAGATGAATTATGCACTGAATGAAGAAGTACTTCTTGTTGTCCATTCTAAATCTCCCATCAGTTGTTTCAGATGACGCCTAGTTCTACTCTTGCGAGAGAGGGAGAAGATCTCTCTATCCACTCTCTTCACACGATACATAATTTTATAAATCTCAATGTGGATGCTACTCCTTGAAGTGGTAGGAATATAGGAAATTGGTATAAACGCTGAACTAGGACTGACTTTTTGATGTTTGCTAACATGTTTTTTTGAAATTGCTAACTTTTATGCGTCTTAGGCTCAGCAGCTGTTATCGGCTTGCATAGAGAAGGTGGATGTGTCGGGCACAGAGGGATATGATTTGTTCCTCACGCAACTGAAAGATGGCTTAAAAAATACCTCACATGAAACAGCAGCAAACCATAAAGTTGCAAAGGTAAGAAATCCCCTCAAAGTGTTAATACTAGAAGGATTGGTACGTGGCTATTTAGGGATGGAGAACTTGATGGGTTTAAATACATTTTTTCTGGGTGCCCGATGCAGTCTTGAGCACTTTGCTGCAAGCAAAAATTAGAGATCCATCCATTTGTCATTGTTTAAATCTTCCTATGCAGTGGTCCAATTTTAATCTTAAATAACATTAAAAACACAAGCAAGTGCGCCATTACAGTGAGGCCCCTGTATACACAGGGGATAGGTTCCTCCCCCACCGCTGATACCGGGAACCTGCGGATAGGGAGGGAACACTATCCCCGTGGTTCCCCTGTGCCTCTTACCTTTATTTTTTGCTTAAACGTTAAACGTCTTGTTTAAACAGTTCTTGCTTAAACAGAACGCTATAAGCAGCAGCATGCTGCTTATAGCACAGAGCTGAAAGTATTCTAGCAAGCAGCCTCAGTGCTAGAGAGGCTCCAAACGTTAACAGGAAGCAGTTTCCACTTTCCAAGATATACTGTATAACCATGTAGGTGAATTGTATTATTGAAATTCGGCCTGTATGTTGTAACTTTGGTTTTTGTATTATGATTATATCATTAGCTTGGCTCCTTGTGCATTATTTGTATTGTTTATTTTTAAAATTACAAGTTTGTGTTTTCTTCTGCAGTGGGCAACAGTTACGTTTCATCTCCCTCATCACGTATTGAAGTCTGTCGCCAGTGCCATTGTAAATGAACTCAAGAAGATAAATCAAAATATTGCTGCCTTATCTGTAGCCTCATCTGTGATGGATAGATTGTCTTACCTCTTGCCCAGCGCACGACCTGAACTTGGTGTGGGGCCTGGCCGATCAGTGGATAGGTATGCCAAGAATAATTAAAGAATAATGTTCTACAATCTTTCATTTGTACATACGTCTAAGTTCGAGCCACTGGTGGATTGCATTTGGCATGGTAGGAAGCTCGCTTATACTGAATCAGACTGCTAAGTTCATTCAAATTGGCAGTGACTCTTCATGGTTTCAGACAAGAATTTTTCTCAGTTTTATCTGAAGTTGCCAGGGATTGAACATGAGATCTTTTGCATGCTAAACAAGTACTCTTTCACTGAGCCACATTCCTTTCCATGAAGGTTGCAGTGGTGGGTCACAAGCTGCGCAGGTTGGCTTCAATTATAATGTCCATGAGGGGAGTATGGGAGACTATTTAAGTAAGACATAGAACACTTAGAAGATCAGGGAATGGGAAGTCTGATGGTTATGTAAGCAATCACTGTTGCTATGAGCTTGTAGAGCAGTGGTTCCCAACCATCGGGACACTGTGGACCAGTGCGGTGGAAGTCAAGGCGCCACAGACCATCCTGGCAACCTGGAAGTCACTTGGTGGTGATGTTACGCCACACAATCCACACCATGAATTGCTTCTAGATTGCTGGAATTTCAGAGCCAAACAGACCGTGGGCAGGAGGGCCTTTCCAGCTCTGCTCACCGCACTCTGAGCCTCATCGGTGGACTCACAGTAGGGGACAAAGACTCGGGTGGCGCTTGTGTCACCCCCCTCGAATGACCAGAGGCCTCACGGGCCGGTGGTCTGTGGGACCACGGATTGGGAACCACTGATGTAGAGGATGGTTTTGTTTCTTGTGTGCAAGAGCAGTGCTCATACAAGTAGGGATTGGCAAACCTTAGGTAACACTTGGTCTCTGGTAAACTTGCACTTTTCTTTCTCTTTTTTTTTTAAAGGTCCTTAATGTATAGTGAGGCTAACAGACGGGAAACATTCACCTCATGGCCTCATGTAGGTTATAGGTGGGCACAGCCAGATCCCATGGCTCAAGCTGGGTTCTACCATCAGGTAAAATTATTGGTAACTTTTGTAAATATTAGCACTTATGTAGTCGGTATGTACTGGTAATCTTTAACTCCCATAAGCTCCTTCACCTTTTTTTCTTCCTGTTTGGAGAATAGCTCCATTTCTGTGCTGCTTCAGAACAAGGTAAAATAGCTTCCTTCCTGTTTGGAGAATTTCTGTTGCTGCCTGAGAACAGTCAGTGGTCATTTTCAAGAATTCAAATAAATTCATACACCCCTAAGTTCTGCCCTCCACCTATCCATGGGTTGTAGCAAATTCTGTGATTTTTTTGGCCCTCTACTTATCCATGCAATCGTCTTATACTCAAGTATATATGATTCAGTTTCAAATGTGGTTTGCCATGTTGCATGAGGGGCTGCTGTTTGCGTAGCGCAATTCCAGTGGCTCCTAGAGTGCATGGAACTAGTTTCACAGTTCTTTAAATCCTGGTCAGTATGTGTTATATGAAGATATTATATGAACAACTAGTTAAGTTGTTAGTACCTGTTGATATTTTAACATTTTGCCCTTTTCCTCTCACTTTGGTAGCCTGCCTCATCAGGAGATGACCGAGCCATGTGTTTTACATGTAGTGTGTGTTTGGTCTGTTGGGAGCCAACAGATGAACCTTGGTAAGAACAAAATATTTGAAGTATACCTTCATTGCTTTCTCTTCTAAATGCAGTGTTTTATATAAGAAACTAATGCTGAAGAATGTTTGGTCTAGTTGTAATTACATCTTTAGGGCACCCTGTCTTGAATTCACGGCAGGCAACAATACTTTAATGCAGATAAAAAGCTTAAAATGTAAAATAACCTCTTGCTTTAAAAACCTCATCCCAAACTAAAACTCAGTCTAGCCTATGGAAAGCTAGCCCAAATAGGGATGTTACTTCTGAAAGATACTTCAGCTGACTTTCAGACACAGCCATCATCCATGGATTAACGAAAGTTGGAAATATGAGTGGTTCTAAAGAAAAATAGAATTCTAAGATTCGCCTAAATTGTTTTTGATTTACTCCTGGCTAGTATTTAGATCTCTCAAGTTTATTCTGTGATGTATTATTTATATTTTATATTTATAGTTAAATTTTTTATAATAAACATTTGGGATGTAAAAACACATCTATTTGTAAGCAAGTCATTCTTCTGTAGTTCAAATGAGAGCAAATGCGAACATATTTTATTGCATGACCAACTGCTTTCAGTTTATATCTAACCCTTTTAGGGGCTAATACTCATTATCCTTTTGTATGTTAATGAACTACCTAGCAGGGCTTGTATGCAGCAAAATAGTTAATGAGAGGAAGTAATGCTGTTCCATTTTTGCATTTATCTTTCTAATCTATTAAGGTCTGAACATGAAAGACATTCCCCAAACTGCCCATTTGTGAAAGGTGAACACACGCAGAACGTGCCCCTCTCAGTCACACTGGCAACAAGTCCAGCACAGTTTCCTTGTACAGATGGCACAGACAGAATAGTCTGCTTTGGATCTGGAAGCTGCCCTCACTTTTTAGCCGCTGCAACAAAACGAGGGAAGATCTGTATATGGGATATTTCGAAACTTATGAAGGTATCTTGTCTTCAAGTTATAACACTGATTTTGCTAAATGTGAATTTATCTCTAAATTATGTTTTTTAATTTTCTTAGGTGCACTTAAAATTTGAGATCAATGCTTATGATCCAGTTATTGTACAGCAGCTTGTGTTGTCTGGTGAGCAGAGCTCAGGGGTCGATTCAAGGAGACCAACATTAGCATGGATAGAAGATTCCTCTAGCTGTTCAGACATCCCAAAATTAGAAGGAGACAGGTATGTTGATGAAAGCCTCTTCCCAGTATTGAATAAAAATGTCAGTTTGTTTCATACTTTGTTTGTATATTGGTATATCATTCTTGCTCTTATATGGTGAGCATGAATCATGGAATGGTGAGATGTTACCTATCAATATTGATTTGAGCCCTTTCTAGTGAAAGGGGAACTTTCATTTTAACTCTTAACTTCTTAAAGGATGAAGCAAAATTCAGTGCAGGTGGTAAAATGGTTTCTATAGTACTCTACAGTATCCCCTGCTAACTGGGCAAGAGGCACTTTTCAATTGGTGCTCCTCTTATATTTAGCAGGGGGAGAGTAACTGCCCCCCTTTCACCCCAGCACAGTGTCTTTTCTGGTGGCTGTTTGCTGGTGGTGTCCTGCATCTTTTTTAGATTGTGAGGCCTTTTGGGACAGAGCCATTTAATCATTTGATTTTTTTTGTCTGTAAACCGCTTGTGAACTTTTGTTGAAAAGCAGTATATAAATACTGTTAATAATAATAATACAGTTGATCCCAAATATATCAATGGGGAGGAACTGCTTTGAAAAAAGAAAACAACAACAAGATCCTTTTCTCCAATTTCTCAGTATTATTTCTTTCTGTGATATTTTTCACCCCCACTCCCCATATTGTCTTCAGGTGTCTTTTACTTTCTCATAATCTGTTCTGAAGAGAACCATATGGAGGCTGCCCTTCCCCCCCCCCAATGCCGTTGAACATTGGGCTACTTCAGATATTTGTCTAAAAGCATGGTTTAGGCCAGGGGTTCCCAACCTTTGAAGTCCCACGTTACCCCTACGTGGGCCTCCGGTTGCCCCGCGTACCCCCAAATGTACCTACCCCCACATACCCCCAAGAACCTCCTCACGTTCCCCCCTTTAAAATGTATTTTTCCTGGGTTGCGGTGCGGGCGGGTGGGTCCTCCTGCTCCCACCGCAACCTGGAGGGAAAGGCTGTAGCCTTCCCCCCCCCAGGTTGCGGCGCGGGCGGGAGGACCCACCTGCCCACGCTGCAACCCGGGAAAAACGGCTACAGCCCTCCTGATGTCCCCCATAGCTGCCCCTACCTGTTCTCCCAGCCGCTGCCATCTTGGACCTCTCGAAATCTCACGAGATCCAAGATGGTGGTGCCCAAATCTCATGAGTGCTTCATGTGCCCTCACGAGATTTGGGCACCATCTTGGATCTCACGAGATTTCGAGAGATCCAAGATGGCGGCAGTCGGGAGAACAGGTAGGGGGAGCTATGGGAGACATCGGGAGGACTGTAGCCATTTTTCCCAAGTCGCGGTGCGGTGGGCAGGTCCTCTCGCTTGCACCATGACACAAGAAAAACGGATCCGCTGCCTGTCATCAGCTGCTGATTACAGCAGCTAACTGGCAGCGTCTTCCCTGCCCCTTCAGTGTTAACACCTTCAGTTTTAAATGTTCTTTATCAACATTTCATGCTGAAATGAAAAGGGTCATGGAATAGAGTGTTAGAAATTCAGTGCCAATTACAGTATTGATTACATTAAATTGCTGCTTTGACTTCACCATCTGTGTAATTTTTGTCTTGCCTTTAGTGATGATTTACTGGAGGATTCAGACAGTGAAGAGCATTCCAGATCAGAATCGGTGACTGGTAAGCACATTATATATCAAAAATAATACATGAGATAAAAAGCCATGACAATGATTCAAAGATAATGCATGCAAAACAGGGAAGTCTTAAATATTTTGGAGTTCCTCTTACTTTTAAGAAGTTGGAATTTAAAGATATTCTCATGCTAAATGGGAAGGGGGAATAGGACTCGGAGGAAGTTTGTCCTATGATCCGAATTTAACCCCCCAGTCCTTTTTTGAGTGAAGGTATAGCTTCTTCCAGATAGCTTCTGAAAGAATTCGGCTCTGGCTGCCTGACGGTTAGAACCTATGTGCTGCTCTTCTCTGCCAGGGATGTTCTCTGGCAATGCATATGTGCAGCCACCACTCCTTGCTATTTTAGGCAGGCAATCCTACTAGACTTTGCTGCTGTCCTGTAAAGATGGTGGTCTCTGTTGAGACAGATCTCTCCCCTTTTATCCCCACTGTTTATGCCTCTGACATATCCCACATGTACATCCCTATATTATTAGGGAGTGTTGCTATATATACTACGTTTGTGGCGTAGTAATGTTTTAAGAAAAGACTCTATATCACATTTACATAATGCTAGTCCTAGATAAGTAGACTACTTTTTATGTGAACTGGAATGCATTACCAAGTTTGGCTGTACATGGGTTTGCGCATTCCCCACCCATTTTGTGCACTGATTCTCTTCCTGATTGTTTGCTGTGACATCTGAACAGGGCAGACTATGGTTTGTGGAAACCAACGAGTCGTGGTGGGAGTTGGAGCATGTATGAGGTGGAGGTAGCACATGAGCCTGTGGGTCACCATACTGTTTGTCATTCCATGTGAACTATGCCGTATGTGTTTGATTTATAAAAGTGCTGCTTATACCAGACAGTCTGATATGTATTTGCCCCAGGTGACAGTGACTAACAGCCCGATCCTGCTTAACTATAGGCTGGTGGAGTTCTCACTCCGCTGGCCTAAGGAGTTGCAAAAGTGCCAGAAAGCACTTTTGTGGCTCCTCTGTAGTAAGCGTTGCCAGTGCAGAGGCTGGCACCGCTTACTCCACCACCTACCTGGACCTGCGCCGGTCAACACAGGTAAGGCCTGTGCCAGTTAGTGCAGGGGTGTGGGGAGGGTAGGCAGGGGTGGCAAGGGAGGGGGCCATTGGCTGGCCCATTTTGGGAGGGGGAAGGGATATCTGCGCTGGGTTGTGCCAATATCTTGAGCCCCTTCCCAGGCCGGGCCAGCCTTGCACAGTCTCCCCAGGGAAGCCCATTGGGACCTCCGGCGCTTATACTGGGAGAAGAGGACGACTGTCCCCTTCCCCCAAGGTGAGCCTGGTCACAGCTGGCCATTTAGGCTGGCCACCGCTACTCTGATATTTGAATCCTCCTGCTTCTGTGCTCTTTGATAGTGTTCTGGAGGCCAGTAGTGACCTGCCATTTCTCTATTGCTCCAGAAGACTTTTGTGCTTTTACATAAAACAACCAATGGCTGCTGCTATTCTGGGATGAGGTGTGGTCAGTGTGTAGCACCGAAGCAAGGAGTAGGGGTTTCCCTTGGTAAACTTGATTCCGTGTTCTGTCCATCATGGGAGGGGATAAGAAATGTATCACTGTGCCTGTGCATATGGAATGGAAGGAGTTTTCTTAGATATTGGGCTGGGTATACCATCAGATATGACATTTCATCATATTGTGGGGAAAGTATATTGGTCTAGGAAATGTAACATTTTCCACATCACTAACTGCCACTTCAAATATTTCATTTTTAGATGTATACATACATGAATTTGTCTGATTCTTCTTAGGGTGTTACCTTGCTCTTTGATTGCAGCTGCCAAATAATTGATTAACATTTCATTTATAAAATAATAAGAACATAAGAACATAAGAAGAGCCCTGCTGGATCAGGCCAAAAGCCCATCTAGTCCAGCTTCCTGTGTCACACAGTGGCCCCACCAGATGCCTCAGGGAGCACACAAGACAACAAGATACCTGTGTCCAGTCGCCACTCCCTTGCACCTGGCACAGAGAAAACCCACTTCTAAAACCAGGAGGTTGCTTATGGCTTGTAACCTGTGATGGTCTTTTCCTCCATGAATCTGTCCAAACCCCTTTTAAAGGCATCTAGGCCAGATGCCATCACCACATCCTGTGGCAAGGAGTTCCACAGATGAATTACACGCTGGGTAAAGAAATATTTTCTTTTGTCCGTTCTAACTCTCCCTCCACTCAATTTTAGTACATGTCCCCTGGTTCTGGTGTTGTGCGAGAGGGAGAAGAATTTCCCTCTATCCACTCTCTCCATCCCATGCATAATTTTATAAGTCTCAATCATGTCCCCCCTCAGGCGCCTTTTTTCTAGGCTGAAAAGCCCCAGACGCTGTAGCCTTTCCTTGTAAGGGAGGTGCTCCAGCCCACGAATCATTCTGGTCGCTCTTTTCTGCACCTTTTCCAATTCAACTACTGTATATCCTTTTTGCGGTGTGGTGACCAGAACTGGACACAATACTCCAGATGTGGCCTTACCATCGATTTGTACAAAGGCATAATGATATTGGCCGTTTTATTCTCAATCCCTTTTTTAATGATCCCGAGCATGGAATTGGCCTTCTTCACAGCCGCCGCACACTGGGTCGACACTTTCATCGACCTGTCCACCAGCACCCCAAGATCTCTCTCTTGATCCGTCACAGACAACTCAGAATCCATTAGCTTATATGTGAAATTTTGGTTTCTTGCCCCAATGTGCATCACTTTGCACTTACTTACATTGAAGCGCATCTGCCATTTTGCTGCCCATTCTCCCAGTTTGGAGAGGTCCTTCTGGAGCTCTTCACAATCCCTGCTGGTCTTCACCACCCGGAAAAGTTTAGTGTCATCTGCAAACTTGGCCACCTCACTGCCTATCCCCGACTCCAGGTCATTTATGAATAAGTTGAAAAGCACCGGTCCCAAGACCGATCCTTGGGGCACACCGCTTTTCACCTCTCGCCATTGTGAAAATTGCCCATTGACTCCCACTCGCTGTTTCCTGGTCTTCAACCAGTTCCTAATCCACAAGAGGACCTGCCCTCTTATTCCCTGACTGTGGAGTTTTCTCAGGAGCCTTTCATGAGGGACCGTGTCAAACGCCTTCTGAAAATCCAGGTATATAATATCCACGGGTTCGCTCGCATCCACATGCCTGTTGACCTTTTCAAAAGATTCTAACAGGTTTGTGAGGCAAGACTTCCCCTTGCAGAAGCCATGCTGACTCTCCCTCAGCAGAGCTTGTTCTTCTATGTATTTTAAGATTTTATCCTTAATGAGACTTTCCACCATCTTCCCTGGAACAGATGTTAGGCTGACCGGCCTGTAGTTTCCCGGGTCCCCCCTCCTTCCTTTTTTAAAGATTGGCGTGACATTAGCTATCCTCCAATCCTCTGGCACAGTGGCCGTTTTAAGGGACAAGTTGCATATTTGGGTCAAGAGGTTCGTAATCGCTCCAGTTTTTGTGAGATTTGTTTTTCTAACACTGTTTTCTTTACTCTCAAGGACATACATCGCAAAAGGAAACTATGGAAGTGAGCCTTGATATAACAGCCCTCAGCATTCTTCAGCAGCCCGAAAAGCTTCAGTGGGAAATAGTTGCAAATGTACTTGAAGATACAGTGAAAGATTTAGAAGAACTTGGGGCAAATACTTGCCTAACCAACTGTAAGAGTGAAAAGATGAAGGAAAAGCATCTGGAGCACCATAGCATTCCCTTTCCTTGTTTGTTAGCTGGAGGCTTATTAACATACAAATCACCCGCTACCTCCCCTGTTAGTAGTCATTCTCAGAGGTCACTGGATGACTTAGGCAGGACTCAAGGTGGCAGTGTGTCAGACCAGGGATCAACTGACAATGAATCCTGTACTAATTCAGAACTGAATTCTCCTCTGGTAAGGAGGACTTTGCCTATATTGCTACTTTACAGCATTAAGGAATCTGATGAAAAAGCAGGAAAAATCTTTTCACAGATGAACAATATCATGAGTAAAAGTTTACATGATGATGGTTTTACAGTTCCACAAATCATAGAGATGGAGCTGGATAGTCAGGAGCAGCTGCTGCTGCAGGATCCTCCTGTGACTTACATTCAGCAGTTTGCAGATGCAACAGCGAGCCTAACGTCTCCAGACTCTGACAAGTGGAACTCTATGGTTCCCAAGCCTGGGACATTGGTTCAGTGTTTGCGGCTGCCAAAGTTTGCAGAGGAGGAGAACCTTTCTGTAGATTCAATCACTCCTTGTGCAGATGGAGTTCATTTGTTGATAGGACTGCGGACATGCCCTGTTGAATCCCTGAGTGCAATAAATCAAGTAGAGGCCTTGAATAATTTAAACAAATTAAATTCGGCACTATGTAACAGAAGGAAGGGGGAACTAGAATCCAGCCTTGCTGTAGTGAATGGCGCAAATATCAGTATGATCCAGCATGAGTCACCAGCAGATGTGCAGACGCCTTTAATAATTCAGCCAGAACAACGGAATGCTAGTGGTGGTTACTTAGTACTTTACAAAATGAACTATGCCACTAGGATTGTGACTCTGGAAGAGGAACCAATAAAAATCCAGCATATTAAAGATCCCCAGGACACCATTACCTCGATGATTTTGCTCCCACCAGACATATTGGATAATCGAGAGGATGACTGCGAGGAGGCTGCGGAGGAAATACAAATAACTTCAAAGAATGGTAGTGAAAGAGAGAAAAGATCTGAAATTTCTACTCTTGGGCATCTGGTAATAACCACTCAGGGAGGATATGTAAAAATATTAGATGTTTCAAACTTTGAAATTCTGGCCAAAGTGGAGCCCCCTAAAATGGAGGATACTGAGGAACCAGATAAATTTGTCTCTGTAATATACTGCTCAGGCACTGATAGACTCTGTGCATGCACCAAAGGTAAGATCTGTTCCTTGCCGCAATCAGATTTGTAAAGTATATTATGTGTTTGTTGTATATGCCTCTATTGAGGTCTGCCATACTTCTAATATGAGTTCATTCCGTCATTTTCATATTGTTGTTCATCCTTTTTAAAAACTAAGACTGTAATCCTGTACACATTTACACAGGAATAAGTCCTACTGAATTGATTAGGACTTCTGAATAGACGTGCAAAGTATTGTACTGCATGGCTCAATTGACATCACATCAAACTGTAGTTTAGAACTCGAACCATGGCAAGCTTCTACACATACAGGCACACCATGTTTAGAGCTGCTGAGGGCCGGCCCATCCATGAGACCAACTGAAGTGGCTGCCTCAGACAGCATATTGGTGTGGGGCACTCCTTTCTGCCTGCCTGCTTGCTTGCTTCCACTGCTGCTGCTCCTCCTTCCACTCCTTGGATTGGGGAAGAAGGGGGGGGGCAGGGAGGAAGAGGAAATGTGGAGGGAAGGGGAGTGCTGAGCTAGATACTGGAGAATGGTAGGAGCAGGGAGTGACACACTATTGGGTAAGGGTGGGCAGCATTTGACATGCCATCTTGGACCAGCCCTGGGGCTGCTTGTCTGCTTTTATTTTGCATCTGCTCAGCACTCTCCTGTCTTTATGTGCATCGGCCACCAGAGGCAGAGCAATAGCTGCAGCCATGCTGTGTCAATAGCTACAGTTGAGCTTTTTTTAAACCATGGTTTGACATGATGTAGTAATTGAGTTGTGATTTTTTTACATTAAGGAATTACATGGATTAGGATGTGCCATTTTTTTCACTGTCAAAATGTACTGAAAATAGATGTTGACTGTACTTCAGAGCTCCTTTAGTTACATTCACAGTACAATGACATTCCTGCATTGCAAAGCATCTGAAGCTTCCCTGAATTTCAGAGTGGGTTTTCATGCACCATATTTGTTAAGAGAGTTATACCCTGCCTTTGCTGTTTCAGAAATGAAAGACGATTTACATAACTAAGCATATTGTGTTGCTTGTGATGGAGAATCAAAAAATCCCAGTGCCCCGTGGACCTACTTGTTGTCACTCGTCTAGATTGTCACCCTTTGCTCCCCTGTTCGTACTCATGTCAGTCTGTTCTTGGCATTTATAAATGCTGGTGTTGATTATTAAATAAGAAATTAAGAAATATAAACTTACACATTACCAGTAGTTCATTCAGAAGTGTCTTGCCTCCTAAAAAGATAACTATTCGATTGGCAAATTCCTAAGGAAAAGTTGGTAGAGGACTTGGGTGAAAATGAGAAACTCTACTTTTAATGTGCGAAAGAAAAGTGTGGGTGCTTAGATGATGTGCGTTTAGTGAAATGCTCAGTGTGTTTATTTTGTTCTTGGGTGTCTGACATAATATGCCAGCCCTCCTTGTTTGTTGCGTCCCAGAAAAATTGGTGGCTGCAATTGAAAGACCCTTGCTGGTTTTTGTAGCGGGTGTCTGCTTTTGTAAATTCATGCTTGCCAGCTGTACCATTTTTTAAAATTTATTTATTTTGTAAACCACAAAACTGACTTGACCTGAAGGAGGCTCAAGATTCATTTGGTTACTCTCACTGATTTGAAGCCCTGGCTTGGACTAGGGAGCTGATAAGTGAGACTAGCCAAATGCATCTTTTGCTTCAGGGCCAGCTTTGCAGACTTCAGGTGGTAGGTATGCATATGTTCTAAGTTCAGCATGATTTTCCACCCTGGAAAGTTCTTAACTTGCAGGTACAGTGAGTTTGTTAATTTTTTTAGTACTTACAGCATTTTAATGCAATATATCTGCTGGACTGGTGTTTGATGTTATCAAAGATGTATCTGAGAGGTAGAAAGAAACCTTCAGATGAACTATCCATAGCATGCATATGATCTACTACTTGGATATTTAACATAGAAGTGTAAAGAAGTTAGAATTCCACTGTGACAGTAAGATGATGGATAGAAATTTGAAATGATGATGTGATATATCAAATGCCGCTCCTCTGAATTTGTGAGATCTTTCTACTTGTCTCCATCCGGTGCTCCATACACTGGATATTCTTTGTTCTAGAGATCATCCCATGATGTGTGAGGGGCTTTAACCAAATGAAAAATCTTTGCATGTGTGTGTACCTTGAATGTATGCAGAAATACTTTTCATATACATAGGTACTGGGGGCCCCCATATCCACTAACCATGGATTCAAGTATCTGCTGATTGTGAAGGGCCTGCCGCACGTGGGTGCACGCACCCCCCCCCCCGGCTCTTACTTCTCCTCCAGCAAGGTTTTTTTTTCCTTAAAACAAATGGAGAAGCAGCCTTCCTTGCACGTGAGTAGAACGAGACTAAGTCCTAGAGAGGCTCAAACCTTGCAAAGCCTCTCTAGGACTTAGTCTCGTTCTACTTGCCTGCAAGGGAGGCTGCTTCTCCATTTGTTTTAAGGAAAAACAAAGCTTGCTGGAGGAAAAGTAAGAGCCTGGGGAGTCGCACGTGGAGGGTCGGGGCAGTGGTGCCCTCAGAAAACCGTGGAGGGGCGTTTGCCCCTATCCACGGTTTCAAGTATCCGCAGGGGGGGGGGCTGGATCATATCCCCACAGATACAGGGATCCCTCTGTATCTCTGAATCCTGTCCGGTGTCTGGGTTGTACCTCACATCTCTGCACAAAATAACCATTGTACAGGTTGATTGCCCCTTATCTGGACATCCGAAATCCAGACTATTCCAAAATCCAGACTTTTGGGGGCTATGACTTTAAAAAAAACAAACAGCTTTTTCCAGTACATGAGTGCATCAATTCAAAGGTGATTTGTTGTGCTGGTGATCAAACAAGGAGCACTTGATGCTGCATTCCACGTTGTCAAAGTCCTGTTGGATGAACCAAGTGATGTTGGTGTTGAAAACTCTGCTGGTGTGGTGTGCTATCAGCAACAGCAGATTAAACTCTTCCCATTGGATGAAGTATAAGCTCTTTTAAACAGGATGAGATTGTATGTGCTCTTGGTGATGGCTGCATGCTTTTGTGCTGCTTGTCATTGTTAGGACATATTTTCCCTGGAAGAGAAAATGGAAGGTCTCATTCTGTAGCCCTCTTGGACCTTCCATGTCTCAAGTGAGACATAAAGACAGGGTGTCTCTCAGATACTTGCCGGTAGTTCCGTTACTGTGAGCTGGTCTCTGGAGAGGCATGGGGCAACGCTCCTTTCTGTAGTCTTCCAAGCCACTTGTTACTGGTGTTGGTGATATGACTGGAACATATCACCATTAAACTTTTTCAGCATGCCTACCTTCCTTATTTGTTCTGAAGGAAACTTGAACCTTGCCTTTTTGGGGGCTCTTTGAGTAGCCAGCATTTTATCTTGATCAGGGATAACAATTTTGTTGGCTCTTTTCTTGCCCTGACAAAATGTGTGGGAGAAAACTGAGGGAGAAACAAAGTCCTTGTCAGGCTGCCTGAGATGAGGTGACCGAAAGGAACTCTGACAAAAGTGTTCTGTGCAAGCAGGAAGGACAGGAACTGAGGGGCAGGGAAATGTGCTCCACCAGTCAGGGCAGAGCCTTGTACTGTAGTTGGGATAAGCCCTGTCTCAAGAATGAGTGGAAGGGGAGAACCTTTTTGCAATACATTTCACCACAGAGGGAAAATTGTAACCAAAGATACTTTCAGTTGAGAGAACTCCATGGCCAACCAGATGCCTTAGATTCAGAATACACTCGCATCCATTTCCTGTTGGTTGTTTTCTTGCAGTGCTGGAAGGATAACAGAAGTTTTGTTTAGCTATCAAGTAGCAGTTGAAAGTCCTATTGTCCATGAATCTATCTAATCCTTGTTAAAGCCACCTAAGCTAATGTCCTAACATTTGTCCTAACAAAGCTACTGAATGCAGTAAGCAAACAACATTAAAAACCCTTTCTAAAGGCATTAGAGAGTTGGAGATTAAAAAATGCGTGTTTTAATGTACACTAATCTGAATTTGTTGCAATTTCCACCCATTCTTAGGTGGAGAACTTCATTTCCTCCAGATTGGAGGGACTTGCGATGATGTTGATGAAGCTGATATACTTGTGGATGCATCTCTCTCTAAAGTGACAGAACAGTTAACAGAAGGCACCAAGCCTTTATCTAATCCTTCTAGTCCAGGCATTGCAGGTAAGGGTCTAATACGTATTTGGAAAGTGGTTTTGCTTGGGATGCTTTCATAATATCTTATGCAAACCACATGCTATTAAACTAGATGAGGCCTTTGTGCAATCTATATCAAAAGACATCAAATTTTGTAGTCAGACTAGACTAAACTCTATTTGTGTACTTTATTTTGTAAAATTGTGCTTTAAAATTCAAAATTTTTAAAAGGCCGAAGATATATATAATCCTGCTAGAATGCTCTTTCCTGATAGTTTGTTAATCTGTTTTGTTCCTAAATGTCGATATTTTACTTTCTGGAACCTAAAATGGACAAAATATTATACAATACATTTGGATAGTACTAGAATTATTTATTTTAATATAACTGTTCCAAAGGGGTAGTTATGTATTTAGAGGCTGACCTTGTTGCACATCTTTGTGTTAACTATTAATTGGCTTAGCTCATTATCATCTTTTCCTTTCTAATTAAAAAAACAGGAGTTGATCTTCTGGTGGACCAGCCATTTTCCCTTGAAACGTTGACATCACTGGTAGAGTTGACTCGTTTTGAGACTTTAACACCACGTTTTTCTGCCACTGTTCCTCCATGCTGGGTTGAGGTTCAACAGGAGCAACAGCAAAGGCGTCACCCACAACACTTGCACCAGCAGCACCATGGAGATGCAGCTCAGCATACTCGGACTTGGAAGTTGCAAACTGATAGGTAAATAATAGTGTGGAACATAATGCCTTGAATCAAAAGACTGCTTTGTTTATTTGAACATAAGATCTCCCCAATCTTGGCATCCAAAGATACTATGTGGTAGGAAGAGGCTCATAAATCCCACGATGCGTACAATAGATGTTCCAAAGGATATCTTTTTGAGTTTCACAGTTGGTTTTCAGTCTGTCGCATATTGAATTATCTCACTGGATTGTTAAAACACTATATGAAGAAATAACAGTAGATTTTACATTTTAAGCTAGAATATATTTTGAAATGTTATTTTTGTTAGTCTCTTTAAATTAGAATTATTGAAAGGAAATCAAAAGAGATGAGTATACAACTCAGCCTTTTCTTGCTACAGTACAGTATTAAATGCACGTAACCTGATTTTGTTCCCCCTCCTCCCCATAGCAACAGCTGGGATGAACATGTCTTTGAATTAGTTTTGCCAAAAGCTTGTATGGTTGGACACGTGAACTTCAAATTTGTTTTGAATTCAAACATCACGAACATTCCACAAATTCAAGTGACTTTATTGAAAAATAAAGCTCCAGGCTTAGGAAAAGTCAATGGTAAGAGTGGCTGAAGCACTTGTTTAAGTTTTTGATGTTATAATATTTAAAGGCAAGACTGCTAAAACATAAGACACACTGCCCAGTCTTATCCCCGTCACATTATAGCATGCAGCCACGCCAATGGAAGCTGCCCTGCATGCTGTGGTGGTGGTGGCGTGATCAGACAACCAGCACGAGGTAAGTAAGAGTATTTTTTCCCTCCTGCCTGATAGGCTGCCCAATCGCCTATGGGTCTCCTTGGGCCTCTGTCAGCCATTTTGCTGGCATATGTCCAAGGAAAGAAAGGGGGTAGGGTGGGCCAAAAAATGGGGGATAGGATCCTGTATGTGCAACTGTCGCTGAGATTCTCTCCCTCTGCGCCTCTATCCCCTGCCCTTCCCCCCAATTCACCTTGGAAAGCACCCCCACCCCCCCTCTCCACCAACCTACTGGCACCTATGGGAACCTCCTGGAGCTACTGTCACATCACAAGCCACACCTCTCACCATTTGCAGCAATGACTTGAAAGCATTTGGCAGCATCCTGGCTTTCACGCTGCCGGAAAGTGCCCTGCGCTGCTGGAACACGTGTTCTGGCAGTGCAGGGTGACCGTAGGATTAAGCCCACAGTGAGTGAGTTGCATGCATTGAAACGGGCTAAATCAGTGGCTTAGGCTAAAATCTTGTTGTCCTGTTGATATCAGTTATTACTGTACAGTATTATTTGAAAAGGATGGTGCAAAAGTAAAGCTGATACACTTCTTAAATGAACTGACATACCACAACCATCATGACATGAAAAGACAGAAAAACTGTCCAAATTTCACATGCACATTACAAATGTTTGATGTGAGTACTTGTGTAGCTACAGTGGGGCAACGGGGGGGGGCGGGGCAAACAGCCACGGTCTCCTCCCGAGGAGACTGTGGCTGTCACCTGGGGCATTTGCCCTCGCCCTATTGTAGCTATACAAGTACCCACATCAAACATTTATAATGTGCATGTGAAACGTGTAATGTGCTGTTCTGAACAATAGTTAGTATTTTGTTATCCATGTCACATTTTTTGGTTGTAGAATTCCATTCCAATGTGTGTTCACTAGTTCTTCATGTCTTGTACCTTGTTAATATCCTTTGTGCATACAGGAGCATTGTAAAATTAAGTCTTCAGCTGAATTCAGCAAATAACACAAAACATTATAGCAGCTTGACAACTCTAGTGCTTGTCATATTAACCTTTGCAGTAATTGTCTCTAAGTGACCAGGAACCCATTTTATTGTCATAGGTGCTACTGGCTGTAGGGATAGAGCTGTGTGCATAGCCTCCATAGTACTGCCAGTTAAATACATGCTTATTTGTCTCCTTCCTAACCTTAAATAGCTCCAAGGGAGAATGTGCTACACATGCACAGATTGTTTTAGCACACTTTCAGCAGGGCTAGGCCCATCAAGAGGTGCATGTGAATGAACAGTACCCGGAGACAGCAGTAGTGGAAAATTCCCCTTCCTCTTCCCTTCTTTCAAGTATTCATTAGCACCTAAAATTGTTGATGACACTGGAGGGATTCGGCAGTGTTTCTCCCCCCCCCCCCGTCCTTGCAGAGAACAGGCACCTAAAGATGTAGTATTTGCTCCTAACATTTGATTCCTGTGCCTAGGAATTAAAAATGCTTTGAATAGTTGACTGTACAGTATAGTGATCTGTTGCTGATTCCAGAATGCAATTAGAAATTTTGCATTTTTATAGCATTTTTTATTGTAGAGAAATAAAAAATGTAATTCCAAGTTAGAAAACAGTTCATTTTAGTAGGAACAAATAATGGCAATTTAAGAGTATTGAAGAGGGTGGGGTGTATGTGTGACATCTGCTTTGATTTTTTTTAATGTGTTTTATTTCTCAGAAGCAGCGGTAGATAGACAGATAACTTTTCCTCTATCTCCTGCCCATAATGTTGAAATGGAGAGGAATGGAAAACCAGGACTGGATGATTTGAATGAAGAAATGCAAAATATGGATGTAGAGGAGCCACAATGTGAGTTAGTTTAAAATGTACAGCACTACTTTAAAATGTGTTCGCATAGTTGGCATAGTTCATAGTTGGCATTTGTATGTAAACATCAAAGAGGCAGTTCTGAAAAAATTTAGGACTTGTAAAATATTTAGTAAACTTTGTTGCTTTGTTCTTTTGGTGTTGTCCTTCATTTTATTTGTTCTAAAACTTACAATGCACTTGTTACCCAAATACTGGGCTCACTGAACAGTTTACACAAAAATGAGGACAAACGAAAGGAAAATAATCAACCAAAAGAACAGCACAACAAAGGGAGCAGCACATTCTGGCCAATAGGTGCCAGTTCCCTGCAACGACATCTCCTTTAGCAGTGTTTCAGACAGTGCTTAGCTATTTGGGAACAGATCCCTGTTAACGGAGGCACAGTGGACCCTTTCCACCTGCGGATCTGGGACCCATGAATTTGTTACACCATGGAGTCCACGTTAAAATCAGTTTTTTTAAAAAGGCAAAAAATGCATGTTTTTTTTAAACCTTTAGCAGCAAACGGCATCGTTTCCAAGCCTCTGGAGGGCTTCTCTTACCGACCCACTTCCGGGTCGCACGAAGACTCTTCCCCCCCCCTCCCAGCCTTGTCCCAGAATGCATTCTGGAACAAGGCTGGGAGGAGGGAAGAGCCTTTGTGTGGCCCGGAAGTGGGTTGGTAAGCTTAGAGAAGCCCTCCAGAGACCAGGAAATGGCGCAGTTTGCTGCTAAAGGTAAAAAAAAAAAAAACCTTGCGGGTTTTTTTACTCCCCCCCTCTTTTTTAAATCTGATTTTAGCACAGACCCCTGTATTCGCGGATCCTCGCTATTTGCGGAGGGTCTGGAACGGATCCCCCACGAATAGCGAGGTCCGACTGTATTACTGTACAGAAATGAGAGGTGATTGACTTGATTCAAATTTGGAAGTCCCCAAGTTATGAAATCAGTTTTTTCAAATGTCTCTTATTTTCCAGTCAATACAGTATTTTGTTGCTCTTTCTGTGTTGTTGACCTTTCTGAACATTAATGTGTATTCTTTTGAACAGTCTACTATTGAGTGGTGGCTTACACAGTTCTACTTTTTCAATCTCTCTCTTTAAGGTCTCCGGCTGTGTCCCTTTTTAGAGGATCATAAAGAAGATATTCTGTGTGGTCCTGTATGGTTGGCGACTGGGCTTGATTTATCTGGGCATGCAGGAATGTTGACATTGACAAGCCCAAAGCTTGTTAAAGGTACACTCTTCTGCTAGAATATTTTGAAATAAAACTGCAAAACATGAATTGATTTTCGAGAATTTGCCAGATGCAAACCTGGTTCCCCCAGTTGGGTCTTAGGGTTCTAGACTAAAATCTCAAAAGTAGTTTTGATCACTATCCACTTAAAAATGTATATGTGATAGGTCTTGAAGGTTTTGTTTTACAGTTGTGTGTTTGCTTTATGGCAGGTATGGCAGGTGGAAAATATCGTTCATTTTTAATCCATGTGAAGGCAGTTAATGACAGAGGAACAGAAGAGATTTGCAATGGAGGAATCTGGCCTGTTGTAAGGATACCATCTCTAAAACCTCAAAATAGCAAAGGTCATTCACTTGCTTCACTTCTGGCAAAAGTCGCAGCAGGCAAGGTATTTAAATAACATATAGAGAAAGCATTTGTCAAAATGCTACTGCTGTTCAATCATTTGTCAAAATATCTTCTTTTAGAAATGAAGAGTTAACTGTTGCAGGTTAATTGCAGTTAATCTAAAACTGATACTGGGGTGCTAAGAGTAAATGTAGGATTATTTGTAATTCTGTTCAAGTCTATAGAATCATATTTGGAATTTATAACATTTATGCCAGAGGTTCTCAAACTCCTGGGTAGAGAGCCTCCGCTTCAGTAAGTTGTTGTGGGGGCCCCCGACAGCAGTGACGGCACTTCTGGGATCGCGCCGCTGCAGGGAAAAGTGCTTTTTTTAACCTTCCCTGAGGAGTGTGCTGGTCTTCTGGAGGTTGCAGGGAGCCTGCAGACCTCTTCGTGCCTCAGAATGGCTCTCCGACGTGATTGCGACCTGTTGTCCGATGATCGCGTTTTTCAATCGCGTTTTCCGATGAAACCGTAAGTGGGTCGCGATTGCGTCGGAGAGCCGTTGTGAGGCGTGGGGAGGCCTGCAGAGGGGTCCGCAGGCTCCCCGCATCACCCAGAGGACCAGCACACACCCCTCAGGGAAGATTAAACACTTTTTTCCCTGCGGTGGCACGATCCCGGAAGCACTGTTGACGTCGCCGCAGGTCACCACTCCCCTTAAGGGAGTAGCGACCCGTTGTTCCTGACTGGGGCGTTGTGATGCCTCAGTTTGGAACATCTGCATTTATGCTATTTTATCCAGTCAGAATTGTTTTACTCCTTGACTGCTCTTGAATTCTTTATCTATGAATGCTCTAAATAAGGCTGTAAACCAATAGCAGTGCTTCCATTCTTTGCCTGCGGCGGCAGCAGGACACTACCGATGTCACCGCACGTCGCCACTCCCCTTAAGGGGGTAGCGACTGTATCCGCTTTTCCTGGTGGGTCATGACCCACCACTTTGAAAACTACTGATGTATGTAATATAGTCAAATTGATCAAGTCCATTGAAGTCCTAATTTAAGATGCATGAGATAGATAGTGATTGTGGTTGTGATCAACAATATTTTTATAAATCTTTGCCAACATAGCTATAAAAAGGAACTACAAACTAAATAAATTTACACAGTAGTGAACTGGTAGTTTAAAGTATGTTTTGTCATATAATCATTGCAATCATGTACCTGTCCAAGATAAATGCAATATAAAGTTTAATCTATACAGTATTTTCATATCAAATAGGTAGCCAGCATTTGAACAGAATATATTTTGGTTTAGTAACTGAATTTGCTTTTTCTATACAACTTACTAAATTTAAAGGGATTCAAATATTTGGCTGTAAGCAGCATACGACTTTGGAACAAATGGGTGTGGTTCCTTTTTTAATAAAAAAAAAATTGCAGGACAAGTCATCCAATAAAACAGAAGCCAGCAATTCATCACGAAAATCTGACAATCTCCGAGGATGTGACTTACTTCAAGAAGTTTCTGTAACCATTAGAAGATTTAAAAAAACATCTGTTTCAAAAGAAAGGTTAGTTTGATATACATTTTTATTTTCTAATATGCATGCCGGCATTAGTGAGTGATCCTTGAAGCCAAACTTACGTTGCTAGGTAGGATGCTGAAGACCAGGGACTTCAGGGTAGCATTTTCGGAAATGCTGTTTGTTCTATGCACAGGACCAGTTAAACAGGAAGAGCTTGTGGAGTCTCAGTGTTAACATTAAGAGATTGCAGAGAAGTATTGGATTCAGATTCATAAACGGATACAGTTGATTTTAAAGATTAAGATTCAAATGAAACCGGAAACCTTTTTGTTGGGTATGAGGGATGATCATGTAGGCGAAAAATTTAAAATGTTGTTTTTATATATAATAAGTGCAGCAAGAATTTTATACGCATAATACTTTCGCTGGAAGATTGATGGTTGAAAGTTTTGGATAATGCTGAAATGGATAAACTTACAATTTTAATTAAGGAAAAGTCAGTTAACCTTTTTGTGAATAATTGGAAACCATTTATTGATTTTTTAAGAGAGGGAGAAGAACGATGTGGTGATATGCGGATTTAATGAATAGAATGTTGGTGATATTTTGGCTTAGTTGGATATTTTATGTAGAAAATAGTGAATAGTAAGCTAGTAGGATGTATTGCTTCGTGCTTGCTATAACCTTACAAAATATATATTGTTTTTATGTTTTAATATTAATAAAATAAAATTATATATACCGGTGTATATATTAAGAGATTGCAGAGAAACTTTTAAACTGCCCCCTGAGGGAAGACTGACAGCAGGAGGTAGGCAGCATCTGGTTTGAGTCAAAGCATCCCCAAAGGATGTAAGTATTTTAGATGCAGAAAGGGTTCAGTTTGGAAGTGAACATACTGTAGATCAGAACAGCAAGTCTAAAATGCTGCAGGGGGAAAGGCTTGTGCCAGCTACACTTGGAAGAGGGTATACTGTATAAGCATTTATATGCAAGTATCAGAAGCCTCCAAGCCAAGAAGAGGGAGCTAGAAGTGCTTAGTTGCAACTGAGAACATATACTGTGTTTCTCCAAAAATAAGACAGTGTCTTATATTTATTTTGGCTCCAAAAAAATGCAGTAGGTCTTATTTTCCCAACCTGTGGCGCGACACCACCAACCCCCCCCCCCGGCACTTACTTTGACCGATTAAAGCTTCATTCTTTCCCAAGGGTACAAGGCTCTGCACTTGAATCCTCCACCATGGAGACATGCTAGAGACTCTTCAAGGTTTCAACCTCCTTGCAGGCCTTGCTGGCCTCTCTAGCACGTCGTCTCCAAGTGCAGGCCTTGCAGAGCCTTGCACCCTTGGGAAAGAATGAAGCTTAAATCTGTCAAAGTAAGTGCCTGGGGGGGGGGGGGTCGCGTCTGTCTGGCTGATGATCCTAGCTAGGTCTTATTTTCAGGGGAGGTCTTTTCATAAATATGAGTGCCATAAATATGAGTGCCATAAATCCCTGAGTGCCATAAACTCATAAATATGAGTGCCAGCAAAAATGACGGTAGGTCTTGCTTTCGGGGGAGGTCTTATTTTCAGAGAAACAGGGTATGTACTCTATATATAATGGAAACGTGGTGGAACGGAGAGAACAGTTGGAATACTGTTATTCTAGGATACATACTATAGAAAAGACAGGAAGGGGCATATTGAAGGTGGCGACGTAGCTGTGTCAGAGGATATAGAATCCAACAAACTTGAAAATTTATGGAGATAAGACTCCTCCACATAATCATTGTGGGTAGAAATATCACGCCCCCTCCCCCCAATATAGTACTGGGGGCATGCTATCTCTCTCCTGAGCAAACTGTTGAAGGTGATCTTGACTTGGAGAAAGAAATCAGGGAGGCATCTAAAAGAGAATGTGTTGTAGTAATGGGTGACTTCAGTTACCCACACATAGACTGGGCAAATAAATGTTCAAGCCATGACAGAGAGAGCTTCTGGATATACTACATGTGTGTCTCCTAGAATAGTTGGTCTTGGAACCAACCTGAGGAGGGGTGACCCTAGACTTAATCCTATATGGCACCCAGGATCTAGTGTGAGGTGTAAGTCTTGTTGAGTCAATAGGGAATGGTGACCATAGTGCTATTCAGATGAACATATATGTAATTAGAACGTTTTCAAGAAAGTCTAGCACAGGTACATTGACTTCAGATAAAGGGACTAGTAAAAAGAAAACTGAAAGGGAAACCCAAGAGGGTCAAATCTCCCCAGAGTACATGGAGGTTATTTAAAATGACAATAATAGAAGATCATCTAGCCCCAAGAATGTTTCCCAAATGTGAAATTGCTGATCTCACAAAAATAAGTAACCTTTATCCCGTATCTCCTCTACTCTTTCAGAGGACTGGAAAGTGTAGTCAGTGTAACGCCAGTATTCAAAAAGGTATCCAGGGGATTCAGGAAATGACAGGCTGGTAAGGCACAGTTTGGGGTTTCTGTGGAAGCAGCTAATAATAAGCAAGATCAAGAAAAAGTTGGTGTATATTCCCTTATGACTACTTAGGCTTGGACATTGTAATATTAAAGAGAGACTTCTAACTTCAGCATCTTTCACTTCAGTAATTTAATTTCCTTCCTGCTATCTTTTTCCCCCTAGAGTTCAGCGGTGTGCTATGTTACAATTTTCAGAATTCCATGAGAGACTACTTAACACCCTTTGTAAAAAAGCAGAAGACGGTGTTGTCACGGAACATGCTCAGAGTCTTGTATTAGATATCTTATGTTGGCTGGCAGGAGTTCAATCCAATGGACCAGGCAGGTAAACACTTCAGTTTTGCCTTTGACTGTGAAATGTCATTCATCTTAATGGTTGTTCTTTAAAGTCTAATTTTGTTTTTCAGTTCAAAAGAAGCAAATGAGAGCTTGCTTTCTAAAACGAGGATGTGTCTCTTCGATATAGTACGTGTTTGCTTCTTTGAAGCAGGTCGAAGCATAGCACATAAATGTGCACGCTTCCTGGCTCTTTGCATAAGGTTGGTATTGATACGATCTGTGGTTGAGTTCTTTCTCTGCGTGAATTTACACTGATTATTCCTTTAACTAGCATGTTCTAAATGTACTGGGAAATGGAAAGAGTCTTTTATAGAGATAAGTGTTAAAGGAACACTTTAACCTCTGCGCCAGCCCAGGACCATTACAAAAATTGCCGTAAGGCAGTTGCGCTGGCCCCTGCAGGCCAGATCCTGATGGCGTGCGTCTCGGGGTGGGGGGAGGACATTCTGGGGGTGTTTCAGGACATGGGAGGGCGGATTGGGCCTGGGAGGGGGGGGACGGGATCGGTGGTAGCGGTGTATGCTGTTCCTATCCCCCTCTCAGACCCATTTCTCCTGACACGGGCAGCCTTGATTTCCACCACCAAAATAGTATGCGCAGATCTGAGGAGGCCTGTTGCAGGTACCCAGGGTAAGGGAACAAAAGTTCATCCACTTTGCTCAGGATACAGCATTGCCAGCGCTGGCATAGCTGGATCGCTGAGCAGAGCGTAGGATAGGATTGGGCTGCTAGTTTGCTTATAAGGAAGAGCCTCTCTCCACCAAGGCATACTCCTACCGGTATGTAACAAACCATAGAAATACTTGCATGAACTCTCTCTCTCTCTCTCTCTCTCTCTCTCTCTCTCTCTCTCTCTCTGATCAAAACAAGATTGTAAAATGAAACTCGTATTTTCTTTTTTAGCAATGGGAAGTTTGAGCCTAGTCAACAAGGATTTGGTGCCGTTCTTCTGAAGGCTTTGCTTGCCAATATATCTTATTTACCTGCAGCTGCCACTGGAGGTGAGCTTAATTTTTATTCTTGTGAATATGTACTGGACATATTTTTGTCATTCCTTTGCAGCAAAATTTGCCTTGGTATGGTTAGCTTCTTTGTGCAATTCCCTTTGCCTGTTTTTCTGAGCAATACCATTAAGTTTGCCATACTGTTCCAGGATCTTCAAAATATTAATTTTGAACTCTGTTTATTCACCTCCACTTATTCATGACAACCTTACTAGAGGTCATAACAACATGGAATGCTCCGCAGCTTACAAGCCTACACACACCAAGTCTGCAAATACTGTATACGAAAACGTATTAATAATTTAGAGATTGAAAGCATTTTATTTGATGCATGGTTACCAAAATATGGTCATTTTCTATGTTAGCATGTTTAAGACTGTTTTGGTGATTATGTGAACCTGAAAAGCTGTTGGTGTTTTTCCTAGGATCGGTGTATTGGTATTTTGTATTGCTGAATTACGTAAAGGATGAAGATTTAGCAGGCTGCAGTACTGCTTGTGCATCCCTACTCACTGCAGTGTCCAGACAGTTACAAGATCGGTTAACACCCATGGAAGCATTACTTCAAACCAGGTAGTAGAAGGAATATGTATACCACGTCCATATTGGCAATTAATATAGTCTGATTATTGGCAGCGTCTTCAATTTTATTTTTCATAGTTACATTTTCACTCCATCTGTGTGCACGTGCACTCTGTTCTGCTGTTTTTGTTGTAATTTTTTACTCCAAAAACTGGTGGCCCCCTCTGAATTGATGAATATAATTTCTTTTTGGCCACCTGCTGGTTTTCTTTGTTTAGCAAATTTCTTGTTTTGGTTTTGTGTTTTGCCTTTGGCCTCCTTATTTTTTTCAATAGGGAAACTTGACAGTCCTCAAGCTCCTGTTCACTGAGTGCCTTTAGAAAAACAGCTTCTTCCTCAAAGAGGTTGGAGAGCTGCCCAAGGTGTCCTTGCTTCTTTTCACTTTGTTAGCTTCTCACTGGCTTAAGCCATGAGGTTGAAGTTAAAGGAGTGCTGTGAAAATCAGAATTAAAAAATGTTCATGTTTCATGTGTTTGTATTTTAGTTTTGACCTGGACAAGATATTTCCAGTAGACCAGTAAGGATGAAAGTCTCTAATGTTGATTGCATCTCTCTTCCCATTTTGTTAGTCATCTTCGTAGTGAAATTCACTTTCTCTAGGTAGTGTAGTACCTGTATAGCCCTGACCTTACAAACAGAAGTCAGGGACTGGCAGGGGGAGGTTCCAATCCAGAAGCTTAAAGAATTTCGAACAGAAGCTTTCATGGCCCGCAATAATCACACACGATCTCAAGTTTACGGGAAAGGATGCCATGTATTTTTCGTTAAAAGCCAAAAACCGATTAAAACAGTATTCTAGTCAATGCAAGCAGATCCCAGATTAGTGGTAACTGCCGTCAGCAAAATACTTTTAAAATCTCGAGGCACAGAAGGTGTAGACCTACATTTCGTTCCTGGACAACTCGGAACTTCTTCTGGGTGCAATCCCAAGGATTGAGGATGGTAAAACAGTAGCGAGATCTGCACGTAAAAATAGTCAGGAAAAGTGCGGGGAAACTGGAGCTAATCAAGGTCGGAACTGCTGGAGCTAATTAAGGTCCGAACTGCTGCCGGAAGTGCTCAGCGCATTAGCCTCAGATGACCTCTCTTGTTTGATGTCTTTTTCTCTCATCAATTCTGCCTTGTATGCCTTACGAATGATTGGAAACCAGATTTTATTGGTGAAGGTCAGGCCCTGTTGTCTATTAATAAGTTCTCCTGTCGATCTTTTACAGGGATTCCAAATTACGAAGCGTTCTCACATTGCTTTCACTTTTTAGACATTTCGTATTTTCGAAGCGGATCATATGTCCTGTACTCCACGCATGTTCAGCAATGGATGAGGATTCAGGATGTTTCAGTCTTACACATCTTTCATGTTCAGCAAAGAATTGCTGAAAGATGTTCAGCTTAAAGAATTGCTAAAATAGATGTCAGGCAGTCCGATCCAGTGTAGGCTTAGAGTGGCAGAGTGCACGCTCCACCGCTCTAAACCGCCGCAAATGTACCGTAAAGCACATTTGCGAAGACATTAGAGCAGGCGTGGGGAACCTCTGGCCCGCGGGTCGATCCGGTCCGACCCGCACGGACCCCACGGGAAGGGACCGATCCGGCCCACATGGGACCGGACCGGAGGCTCCGCCGCCGCCCGCCGCGTGCCGACTCCCTTTAAAAGCGGCCTTTCTGGACCTGCGCAGAGCGTCGTTGAGGCCGAGAGGGCAATCTCGGCTTCAGCGGCGCTCTGCGCAGGTCCAGAAAGGCCGCTTTGAAGAGGCATGGGAAGGCGGCGGCGGCCCGGAGCCTCAGGTAAGTTGGAGAGTGGTCCGTGGGTGGGAGGGAGGGAGAGTGGTCCGTGGGTGGGAGGGAGGGAGAGAGAGAGCGCGAGAGAGAGAGAGAGAGAGTGCGAGCGAGCGGTAGGTGGGAGGGAGGGAGGGAGAGCGGTAAATTCGTGCGGGGGGTCAAATTTGTGGTGGGGGCCCCAACATTTTGGGCGGCCTAACGGCCGGCCCGCAGCCAATTTTCCCCATGGGAAAATGGTCCCCCACCGCAAATAGGTTCCCCACCCCTGCATTAGAGTAAGGGCTGCCGGTGCAAAGGCCGGCAGCCCTTACTCCCCTGGCAGGACATGTTCCTGCACCCACCTGTGAAGGTAAGCCCTGCACCGGCAGGGGGAGGGCGGGCCAGGAGAGGGGCAGGGATATTGGTGGTATGCTCTGCTGATATCCTACGCCCGTTCCTAGGTCTGGCTGGCCTTACTCCCCTGGCTCAGATGTAGGCCAGCTTCACAGCTGGCCTACATCTGAGGAGGCCCATAGAGCCCTGGCTGGCTTGCACCCGGGGAAGGGGACGAGCATCCCTTTCTTCTGAAGTGCTCCCGGGCTGCCCTGGGCAGCCTGGTAACAGGATTGGATGTGGCAGCTGGCCCTTTAGGCCGGTGGCTGCATGTTACACAGGATTGCGCTGTTAATTTGGAAACAGTGGCCATTTCTCTAGACCTTGTTCCTGCTTCACGGCTTTAGGCTCCTGGCGGAAACTTGATGCTATAGGAAAAAACCGGAATGGATATGGTAGCCCTGTGGGAACATCTGGGGAAATGTTAGTGGAAGAAGAAATAAAACAACATTGTGGTCGGAGTCTACTATAGACTGCCAGGCCAAGGAAAGGATGATGCTTTCCTGAAACAATTTGCAGATGTTACAAGGAAACCTGTATTGGTAGTAACAGAGGACTTCAACTATCCTTATATCTGCTGGGAAATTAACTCTGCTAAGCATGGTAGTGCCAACAAGTTCCTGATGTGCTGCCTGATTAACTTATTTCTCCAGAAGAAGGAATGAGGGGAAGGGGCCATCCGTGACTTGATCTTAATTAATAGGGAAGATTTGATCAGTGGGATTAAAAGTGCAGTGGGCCCTCGCTATCCGCGGGAGATCCGTTCCGGAACAACAACCCCTTCGGATAGCGAGGATCTGCGGATACTGAGGTCAACCCTAAAGACAGTAAAAAGGAAGAAAAAAAGCCCCCCAATCCCCTTTTGTACCTTTCCGTGGTGAAATCGTGCCGTGTTCAAGCCTCCGCAGGGCTTCTGCAAGCTTAATGACCCTCTTCAGGGTCGTGTGAAGTCTCTTCCCTTCTCCTAGCCTTGCCCCAGAATGCATCCTGGGGCAGGGCTGGGAAGAGGGAAGAACCTTTGCGTGACCCAGAAGTGGGTCGTTAAGCTTGCAGAAGCCCTGTGGAGGCTTGAAAACAGTGGAAAGGTACAAATGGGGGTTGGGGGACTTTTTTCTTTTTACTGTTTTTTTAAGGTGGACCCTGCAGATCTGGGACCCGTGGATAGAAAGGGTCCACTGTAATAGGAACTGGGGGTGGGGAGTCACTTTGAAATGCTAGAATTCTCAATCTTATGGGAAGTTAAGAGCATGTACAGTCGATTCTCATCATATGCGAATTTGCGACTCATGAATTCACGTATCCACAAGCAGCAGAAGTGAGACCACTTCACATATCCGTGAACCTCTGCAGGGATTCTGCAAGCTTAACAACCCACTTCTGGGTCACACAAAGGCTCTTCCCTCCCAGGCTTGCCCCGGAATGCATCCTGGGGCAAAGCTGGGAAGAGCCTTTGCACAACCTGGAAGTGGGTCGTTAAGTTTGCAGAAGCCCTGTGGAGGCTTGCAAATGGCACAATTTCACTGCAGAAAGGTACAAAAGGGAATTGGGGGGTTTCTTTTTAGTTTTTTGTAGGTGGACCTCAGTATCCGTGGATCTTTCCTGTCCGTGGGGGGGGGGTGTTCCTGAATGAGTCCTCCGCAGATAGCGTGGGCTCACTGTACTTTGTTCCTTTATAGGAAGTCTTTAGGAAAAAATCCAGCAGAGGGTGATGGACTGGAAATTGATGTGATCATTTCTCATTTTCAAGACTATTCCTCTTTATAATCTCATTCTATATATTGTCTTGTTGCTGAATATGTGATAGGAATTCTTGCCTTACCCATACATTTTATTCTCAATAGTATGACAGTTTGGCACTCTCCTTTCAGTGAAAGATCACATCCTTGTACAAGGCAGTACATACATACATGGCACTTTACAGAGTTTCTAAGCAAAATGTTAAGATTCCTGTTCCCCGAAGAATTTACAATCTAACATAGACAATAGGGAAGAAAGAGTGTGAGGGGAAGGCAGGCAGCCAAAGGTGACGAGGGATAAATGAAGTGCGGGAAGGGATGAATTGCAAATGCAATTACCCATAGACTTGATTACAGTTAGAAAGAATGACTGAGGGCGCAATCCAAACCTACTTAGGCCGCCGTTGTAACCAGCGATCCAGCAAAAACGAGAGGCCCCAGAACGGAAAGGGGATTCAAATCCCCTCCAAAAGGGGGATTTGAATCCCCTTTCCGTTCTGGGGCGCCTCCCATTTTTGCTGGGCCGCCGGTTACAACAGCGGCCAAAGTAGGTTTGGATTGTGCCCTGAGGAAGCTAGTATGATAGAAACTGGCTTATGACATATTCTGGAGAACAGGAGAAGTGCCTCCTCATTTTAGGCTGAAATGGTCCAGGTCCGACCTTTTTATCTGTGGCGGTTTTGTTCCTGGAACCTCCGTGGATGCCAAAATTCACAAATAATGAAATCCGTGATGGGGGGGTAGCGCGACACTAAAACACCTTATTTTTAAGTTGTTTGGAGGCCCGCAAGCCACATCCTGCCTCCTGTGTGGCTTCAGAAGGCTCTCACAAAAAGAAAAAACACGACCGGAAGCGACTCCCAGTTCGTGTGTGCAGTGAGTCAAATCCGCAGATGGGAAGGCCTGACCTGTATAGCCTGCTTCTGGGCCCAAGGTTATGGAAAACTCAGACAAGTTTTCCATTTTATGTCTTTTAAAAAATTACTGAAATAATTATTTTTATTTATGGCAGTTGTGATTGACTGTGCGATACTGGGAAATACCTTAATGATGCAAATTATACTTTCTCCCCCCCAACCCCCCCAACAATTCTGAAGGTGTGAAAGAAATCCACTGTTGAGTGGCTGCTGTTTTGGAGTCTCAAACTGTGCATTGTCAGTTTTATTTAGGAAATCTGGTATGCATTCCCCATATCAGTTAGGTTACTGAGCTGTCCTTTTCTTTACAGATATGGATTGTATAGTTCACCTTTTGATCCCGTGCTCTTTGATTTGGAAATGAGTGGCTCTTCTTGTAAGAATATCTACAACAGCAGCATTGGTGTGCAGTCTGATGAAATTGATTTATCTGATGTTCTCTCAGGTATGTGGATATATGATACAGTAGCACTAATCCTTGCTAGGTTAAAAAAAGAACTTAAATCAATATTAGCTACTTTTTTGCAGTAGCTAATTTGTATGACTTCTTATATAGTACATTTGTTGAAGATATGTCATTTACTTTTGACGCAATCCTATGCGCTGTGTAGGCTGGCGCAGCATGCGCTGTGCTGGCCTAGGGTGTTGCAAACACGCAGTAAAGCACATTGCGATGCCCTGTGAGTAGCGAGTGCCAGTGGGAAGGCCTGCACCATCTCGCCGGTGCTGAATCCACGGGCCCCTGTGTGACGGAGCAGGTAAGGCCACTCCGAGCGGTATGGGGAGGGGGCATAACGGGGCGAAGGTGGGCAGATCAGGCCCAGAAGAGGGGTGGGATTGGTGATGCTGCCACACACTGTATTCTATCTCCCCCCCCCCCCAGACCTCTTCCCCCGACACAGGCCTGCTTGGTTCGAGCCGGCGGGGATTTGAGTAGCCCCATTGTGGCAGTTGGGGGTTTACCCAGGGTAAGCGTACAAATGTCTGCTCATCCCAAGTAGAGCTCCAGTCACCTCCTTCCCCAGATAGGATACAATGTGGGCATTGCGGCCCACACTGCACGGCCTAGGCCGGGGACGGATAGGATTGAGCTGCCCGTCTTGTTTGTAAGAAGTGTAGAAATGTTGCTGAAGCTTCAGGTTGTATGCACTTCCTTGATTGCTTATGTAAGATGACTCCCTCAAGTTATGTAAATGGATAATTAAATCCTTTCATTGCACTTGTATTTAATGCCTCAGGCCCAAATGTGCTCTTGCACAAACAAAAGGCTCTTCCACTTGCACAGGAGGGGGGTTCCTCAGTTTCTGCCAGTTTCCCCTTCCTGCTGCAGTCCATGTCATCCCAGTGAAATTCTCAACCTCAGGGGTCCACAATCTTTGGCTGGCCTTGTTAGCCAAGCCAGCAGTTGGGATTACTAGGACCCTGCCCTGTTCTCATCCCTGAGCTTGCACTACACCTTCACTTGCCGTCACAAGCTATTTATTTTATTTAAGAGATTTCATCCTGCCTTTCCTCAGTGGCGTTCAAAGCGGCTGCCAATATTAAAAAATATCATAAATATAAATACAAAAAATCAGTAATAAAAAACTAAACAAAACATCAGCACGTAGTCTGTGGATTATTTGGGCTATGCTGTTTCCTGCTCCCCAGCCCTCAGCTGCCACGCCTTTCCAGATGCCTCAGTCAGACAGCAGCCAAAATTCCTTCAGCCTTTACTTACTACAGAGGCCACAGGGGTTGGGCCCTGTTTTCACAAGGTACACTTGAGTGGCCCGGCAATGCAGCGGCCAAACAAGCCTCCCAACCTTCAAGCTGGGAGGGGATGAGGATTATTGCACACTCCTGGGGCGATCACTGCATACCTCTGCAGTTCCAGGGTTGACAGGTAGGCTGATATTTGCTTGTTACTCTCTCACAAGGCCGTGGCCCACTCACCATGGCAAGTGTGTTGAGTGAAAAACTGGAACCCTTCCTAATCCTCAGGAGTAGCTTTTCAGGGTGGCCCAAGGAACTGCACTGGAAAGCGGCTGGTGAGGAAGCCTTATTACGCAAGCAGACGTTAGAACCCAACAATCCAAATTAATAATTTTCATTTTGTACAATTATGTAATGCAAATTTTGCACGCACATGAGCAGTTCTGTAGAGACTCGACACATGCACTATTCTGTAAAGACTCGATGCCTGAGGTTGCCTATTTATTTGCCTGAATTTAGTATAACTTAATTTAAATCGGGTAAATTAAAAGGAATACTGTTTCAGAAGAACTAGTTAGAATATGCCTGGACCATATCTAATAATACTGTCTAATTTCACTTATTAGTTCTTATGGACATGAATTAAACGCTAATGCTATTTATTTTTTCTTCATTCAGGAAATGGGAAGATTAGTAGCTGTGCAGCAGCTGAAGGCAGTTTTACTTCCCTCACTGGTCTCTTGGAAGTTGAGCCTCTGCACTTTACCTGTGTTTCAACTAGTGATGGAACTAGGATAGAAAGGGACGATGCAAGTACGTTTACTGGTATATACATTTTATTATTTCTTCCTAAATAAGACACACTAGAGTATTGCACTGATAAAACCTTTCTAGCTGAACCGCGTTCTAGAATGCAAGGATTACTTTTGAGCCCCTAAATAAATCCGAAGAATTAGGTGAAATTAAACCCTTTGATCTCATTCATAGTCTAAACGTTAGTCAAGTGCAGGAAAAGCTGGTATGGGGTATCCGTGCTTTCTATATAAAAAAAACTGATTTGAATGAAAGTGATGCAAAATCTGTTTATTTTTAAATGATTTGTATCCTGCCTTTCTCTCCAAGTAAATGAATACTCATGGTGATATACAATATAGAGCAAGGGTGGGGAACCGGTGGCCCGCGGGCCGGATCCGCCCCCCGGAGCAATCCGATCCGACCCGCGCAAGCCTGGACCCGATTCCATTCGGTCCGGCCTGCGTGGGCTCGGACTGGAGGCCGCGTTCACCCGACTTTTCAAACCCTCCCGGCTGTTAGAGACATGCGCAGAAACAGCCGGGTTGAGAATGAGTCACGCGACTCAGTGGGCAGTGGGTGGGAGGGAGGTAAATTCGCGCACGGGGGGGTAAATTTGCGGGGGGGGGAATCGGCTGGCCTACCGGCCGGCCCACAACAAATTTTCCCTATGGGAAAATGGCCCCCCACCGCAAATAGGTTCCCCACCCCTGATATAGAGGAAAAAACAGTAAAATGCAAAAAACGGAACAAAAAAGAGTGCAGCAATTGTAAAATAATCCTAAAGAATGGTGCAATAAAAATACTAAAACAAAATATGAAATGCAACCACAAAAAAAAAAAGCAATTAAGAAGAGAAGTCTTTGATGGAAGGCTAACAGGGAGGGGGTAGTTCTTAATCCCACTGTGAGGCAGTTCCATAATAAAGGTGCTGCTGCAGAGAAATGTAACTCTTATTTTTTTTTAAGTTACCTGATGACTGGCTATATTTTAAATCCTGCTTCCAATTTTAATATGCCGACTACATAATATACTATAACGTGATATTTAGGAAAATGTTTGTGTGCTGCCTTTCTACATCCATGGTTTTGTTTTGTTTTTTGTTCCATGCCAGTGAGTACCTTTGGGGTTACCCCAGCAGTTGGTGGCCTCTCATCTGGGACAGTTGGGGAAGCCTCGACAGCACTGAGTTCAGCGGCCCAGGTAGCTTTGCAGTCTCTCTCTCATGCAATGGCCTCAGCCGAGCAACAGCTCCAGGTGCTACAAGAGAAACAGCAGCAGCTTTTGAAGCTTCAGCAACAGGTTGGAGGCCATCTCTTTCATGATGTCTCTAAACTTCAAAAGCTGAGAGAAAAGTTATTGTAGTTACAAAAAGTATCTCAATTTTTTCCCACTTTCAGCAACAGTACATCACATTGAGGCCCCCTTCATACATTACAAAACCATAAAAGAGCCACATGATGATGATCTAAAACATAGGTTGCACTTTAATCCCATAAGAAGTCTTTCTTGTGTAGGAATTTTGCATCTTAAATTAATATAAAGTTTACACTTGAGGTGTTTTCTAGATTTGGTCCTTAATCCGAAATAAAGATGGAAAACACAGTTGGCTTCATTATTACTTTTGAACAAAATGAGCTGCTTCTTACTAACAGGCGTCAGATAAGCACCCAGAGACTCGGAGGAAAAGATGCATTACTTGTACCTCTTTCTCTATGTGCATGCTTTGGATGCAGTTCAGCTGGGGCAAATTACTTGTTAAACCTGCTGATATTGGAATTTTGGTGTTGGCACTTCTTAGACCTGTACGCAACCCAATTAAAATATTTTTACTCCAGTATTAAGTTGGAAGCTACAATTTTATGATGATTATTGATTTCACTGGCATTTATTTCCAAGTTGGCATGTATAAGATGATAAGCCTTAAAGCTGGTTCATAAGTATCTGGTAATCCCATATGTGTGATAGGATGTCAGATGTGCCCTTCTCTCCTTTAGACTATTCTGTAATGTTTAACATGGTGTTTAGGTGTGTTTGTGTGTATGTGCCAGTCACCATGATCCTTTCAATCTGTTTTTGAGGTGGAAGAATCGTGGTAATTGGTCATATGTGCATAAGAATGTTACGTTGTGCACCTGTGTATGAGATTCCTAGATATGTGACTGTGTGATCTGACCTTGATTCATTCTGACTTGATCTGGAATTAAGCTTTCAATCCTAAATTTTCTTGGAAATAAATTCCATTGGCTACAATTGAGTTGGCGTACATATAATTAGAATTAATGAACCAGTTGACTTAAAGTAGATTACTTCAGTGCTTACATCAGGCCACCTCCCAAACTGATGTGCTGAATAGAAATTAGGTGAGTTCTAAAATGTTAGTTCTTACGAATTCCACTTTTTTCTTGCATTGTTTATCACATTTTTTGCTACTTTGCATCTTTTTTGATAGAAAACTTTGGTGTGAGTTTAAATGAAAGCTGAGGCTATTTGCTTTTTTGTTTGTTCTGTTCATGCTGCTTGTTGCTAATGCTTTATTGCTAGTGCCTACATAGGCAGCACAGGCCTACAGTACATATGCTGCTTTTATTTTCCCTGCAGAAAGCAAAGCTGGAAGCAAAACTACATCAGACAACAGCAGCAGCTGCTGCAGCAGCATCAGCAGTTGGTCCTGTTCACAACTCTGTGCCTTCCAACTCAGTAGCAGCCCCAGGGTTCTTCATTCATCCGTCGGATGTCATCCCACCCACTCCTAAAACAACCCCCCTGTTCATGACTCCGCCTCTAACGCCACCTAATGAGGCAGTTTCTGCTGTTATCAATGCAGAGCTTGCACAGCTTTTCCCGGGTTCAGTCATTGATCCTCCACCAGTTAACCTTTCTGCACACAACAAAAATGCAAACAAGTCCAGAACGGTAACTAAAAAGAAGAGCTTTCATGAAATTCAAATCTCATTAATGTTAATGACAGGAACTACCTTGACTGATTGCTAATTTGCCTATTTGCCTGAGAGAGTGTGTTTTGACAGGAAGCATTGTTAAAGCTCCTTGATGTATTATGTCCCAAAATCTGCTTTAAACCTAAACTCCGTGTAAGGAAGCTTTGGTACAAACAGATAACTCGTTAATGCTTTGAATTTTCCCATTGGTATGCTAATAACCTAATCCATATAGAGAGTAAAGAATGTTAAGTTCTTCAACCATGAGTTTCCAAAGGCTGCCTTTTTTATTTTTGCATGTGCAGTAGCAAGTGACAAATACCAGATATAGCATTTGATATGATGGTTAATTTTCCCTTCTTTCAGAATCCACTTGGGACTGGTCTTGCTCTTGCAATATCTCATGCTTCACATTTTCTTCAGCCTCCACCTCATCAATCCATCATTATAGAGCGAATGCATTCAGGTAAAATACAGATTTTCTAAGTTAATATTTTCTATGTATGTTCGTCTTAATAGTCTATATATGAATGGTAGAATCCAAAAAACTACTGTAGGTATGGCCTGCACAGTGGGATTTTGGACTCTCCCCTGTTTTAAAAGGGCAGATCCGTACCACAAATTGTTCTAAAGATGTTTGTGTGTTAAGCAGAGGAAAAATAGTGCAAGAAATGAAATAGGGCTTCCCAAACCATGGAATTCTGTAGTGACATTCCAAAACAAGTATTTTTTTGGCTGGTTTCACCCAGTGGCTCAGTTTAGACTACCTTTTGTACAATGGTTTGGAGGTTTGGCAATGAGCTGCGCACTTCCGCACGTGTTCAAGTAAGCTCAAATCTCCCCATTCTCCCTATAGGCTAAATCTACTTTCCTAAACTATTGGTTCTGGTCCTGCCCTCAAGAGCCACAGAGGGGAAGGCCTCCCCTTCTTCATGGCAGCTCTTCAAATACTTGAAGATGGCTATCATATCTCCTCTTAGTTTTTTCCTCTTCAGGCTAAGTATACTAGGCTCATGATGTCCAACTTTGTGCTTACTCTCCAAATTGGAGTCAGAACCTCACTCAAAGCCATAGTTTCTGATTCTGGTTTGGAGGGTGTGCACTAGTTATAATTTGCTGAGTCTGATACTTGGCAAATGATGGTTACAGATAAACAGTTAAGTGGAGTGGGATCATGCGAATTTGTACCTTGTTCATGATACTTCAAACTTAATTTGAAGAATTTAAATTGAGCCAATGATGGCAACATTAGAACTTGTTTTGTGAGGTTAGAAAATTTATTATTTTACTCATTGTTTGTATACATTGTACATTTTATTATGGAACTTTGTAAGCCGCCTTTGGGCATTTGCTTCGACTTGGGAAAGACGGGATATAAATTCATTAAATAAATAGTTTTAGAAATGCATTGATGTTGTTGTTGCACTTCTGGTACTTTGAGTTCATTGTATTTATTGGTGTTTTGTCAAACCTTCCTTTTTTAAAGGTGCAAGGAGATTTGTGACCTTGGACTTTGGCAGACCCATATTGTTGACTGATGTGCTGATTCCAACTTGTGGAGATTTGGCTTCTTTGTCAATTGACATTTGGACACTTGGCGAAGAAGTTGACGGAAGAAGGCTAGTGGTGGCTACTGATATCAGCACCCATTCATTAATTCTGCATGATTTAATACCACCACCAGTTTGCAGGTTCATGAAGGTAAACATCCGTTTCAGTATAACATTTTCTGTTTTAATATTAGATTTGCTAAATGTCAGACTAGATAGCACTTAGTCATTGCATGTTCCTCATATTTTTTAAAAAAATTGTGAAATGGCATTAAAGGCTTTTCTTTTCAGATCACAGTCATTGGCCGTTATGGGAGTACAAATGCTAGAGCCAAAATTCCTTTAGGATTTTACTATGGACATACATATATCTTGCCATTGGAAAGTGAGCTGAAGATTATGCATGATCCTCTACGAGGAGAAGTTGAATCTGCAAATCAGCCAGAAATTGATCAACACTTAGCCATGATGGTTGCGTTGCAGGAAGACATACAGTGCAGGTAAGATGAAGTACTATAAACTGTTGAAAGAATCTGCAGAATTCAAGAATTCAAATTACAAATTGATGGTAAGGCCGCATCTGGAGTACTACGTCCAGTTCTGGTCGCCGCATCTCAAAAAGGATATAGTGGAACTGGAAAAGAAGCAGAAGAGAGTGACCAAAATGATTAATGGGCTGGGGCATCTCCCTTATGAGGAAAGGCTTGGGGCTCTTCAGTCTAGAAAAAAGGTGGCTGAGGGGGGACATGATTGAAACGTATAAAATTATGCATGGGATAGAGAGAGTGGATAGAGATGTTCTTTTCCCTCTCACACAACAGAACTAGGGGACATCCACTCAAATTGAGTGGAGGGAGTACCATATTGACCTGAGTATAAGACTCACTTTTGTCCCCTAAAGCAAGTCTTTAAAGTAGGGGTGCGGCCTATAATCAAAGTCTAGCTTTTCTGCCTAGAGTTTTCTGCAAAGTGTCCTGTTTTCAAGCCTCTCCAAGTCTCTTTCAAAGGTAAAAGGCTTTTTTCTTTTTAACTGCAAAGCTGTGTTCTCAGCTTTTAATCACTTGCTAAATGGTCAGATCTCTCCAGCAGGCTCTAGCCTCAGGATGGAAGCATTTGAAAAAATTAACCCTTAAGTTCCAGCCCCAGGACTCTGTGGAAACTAAGATATTTATTGATCCTGTAGTTTGAAAGTTGAGAGCAAGAGCTCTTGCATAGGCTTACCATATCCAAAGGGGGACAGAGTGCAAACCTTTAGGCTGCAATCCTATGCACACTTTCCTGGGAGTAAGCCCCACTGAATGCAATGGGACTTACTTCTGAGTAGACATGCATAGGATTGTGCTGTTAACCATTGAAATTTGGGCAGGTGCAGCTCATCATCATGGAAGGGTGCAACAAGCTGCACCTGCCCAAATTCCAAAGGTTAAAGGTAGGCACTCTGTCCCCCTTTGGATCTGGGAAGGTTACTTATTCTAGGATGCCCAGATTCAATAAGGGACAGGGTGCCTATGCCTTTAACTGTACTAAAGCTGTACTGTTTTACTAATGTGTATATTTTCTTTAAGTTAAAAAAAAGTTAATGTATTTTTTAAAAAATAGCACCAAACTTTATACACAGGCTTATAAACAGGAGCGTCCTATACTCGGGGCAATACAGTATTAAAACAGACAAAAGAAAATATTTATTTACCCAGCGTGTAATTGGTTTGTGGAACTCCTTGCCACAGGATGTGGTGATGGCACCTGGCCTGGATGCCTTTAAAAGGGAATTGGACAGATTTATGGAGGAAAAGTCCATCACAGCTTACAAGCCATGATGGGGATAAGCAACCTCCTGGTTGGAGGAATAGGTTTTCTCTGTGCCAGGTACAAGGGAGTGGCGACAGGATACAGGAACAGGTATCTGGTTGTCTTGTGTGCTCCCTGAGGCATCTGGTGGGGCCACTGTGTGATACAGGAAGCTGGACTAGATGGGCCTTTGGCCTGATCCAGCAGGGCTCTTCTTATGTTCTTAAGTGTGTTCAAGTGTATTTCAGCTTAAATGTGTGCTTTTTTTCCTCCCCACTTCTTCAGGTATAATTTAGCCTGCCATAGACTTGAAACACTTCTTCAGAGCATTGACCTGCCTCCGCTGAACAGTGCTAACAATGCTCAATATTTTTTACGAAAGCCAGATAAAGCTGTAGAGGAAGACAGTAGAGTATTTTCTGCTTATCAAGATTGCATTCAGCTACAGCTGCAACTCAATTTGGCTCATCATGCTGTCCAAAGACTCAAAGTAGCTCTAGGTGCAAGCAGGAAAATTCTGAAAGAACAAACTGATCTCAAAGAGTTGATTCAGATGTCATCCACAGAGCAATTGCGCACAATTATTAGATATCTTTTGGATACTTTACTTAGCTTGCTCCATTCATCCAATGGTTAGTAGTTTGACTATTTTTATTAACTAGTCTTGAATGATCAGCTTATCAGTTTATAACCCTGAAATGTACATATCTTTTTAATATGACTTTGAATACCACTTGTAGAGGTGCAATTGCAAGATAGAATTATACCTTCTCTTCTACTTGTGGACTTCCCAGAGGCAACTGGTGAGCCCCTGTGGGAGACAGATGCTGGACTAGATGAACCCTTGGCCTGATCCAGCAGAGCTTTTGTTATGTATTGTCAGTGGGCTAGAAGTTATGTACAACACAGTGCGCTTAATTTCAAAGTTGAGATCCTGTGCTCATGATACATGGTGGCAAAATGAGTGCTTGTGCAGCATTCTTATTTGACTGCACATTTTGCCATATTGCAATTTGGAGTGTTTGCCATGCAATCACAAGGTTTGAAAAATTCTTAATTTTTCACTTACATGTTTTCCCTTCTATAGTGGGAATAGTTCTCCTAGCAAACAAATTGCTAGCAGAGGTCCACACTGTGTCTGTATACAGATACCAAGTCTGTGGTACAACTGGGTTGGTTTTTCAGGTGCTATTAGACCCTTTGTTCTTGAAGAACTCTTCCCTTCTTGGGTTGGAAGGACCAAGAAAAACATGAGGTGGTGTTATGGGGGGCTATGTGCCTCCTGCTCGGCTTCCCAGTGCAGCAGCTGCAGACATCACTAAGCTTGAAGCTGGTCTGGCTGCAGTGCTGCCCTCTGCCCAGGCAAACAAGTACGTTTTGAGCTGTCTGCTACCAGGAGGTGTTTTGGGGGGTTTGGTATTGATGTGGAGAGCCACTGTAGAATCTCTTAGGGAGGGGTCTTACTGCCAGTATTCAGCCTGTATCTGGAGTCATGCCCTAGGGATCATGCTTAAGTGATGGGCTATGGTCTCTTACTCCTTGAAGCAGGGTATTGTGAAGCAATCTGTTCTTCAGTGGAGACTCTGGAACATGGCGTGACCCTGAGTTGCCACTCTTAAGGCCAGGACTGTCTACTTTTTCCCTGCTCTCATGTTATGTCTCATAGGTTTGCAGGTAGAATATAAACACCCAGAGTCTCTTCCTGGTGTGGTTTTAGCCACACCAATACAAATACTGTTGGCTCCCCATATCTGCGACTTCAACATCTGCTGATTTGGCTCAACGCGGATGCTTCGTGAATACGTATTTGCCAACCTAAAAAGGGTTAAAAAATGGTTAAAAAGCACTTTCCTTGCCTTTCCGCTGCAAACTGCTGCATTTTCTTGCTTCTACAAGGTGAAATCCTGCTCCAGAAGCCTCTTACAGGTCACGTAACTCCCCCCTTCTCAGGATTGTCCCATAATGCATTGCAATGCATTCTGGGGAAAACGTGGGAGAGGGGGGAGTTGCGCGATCTGGAAGAGGCTTCTGGAGCGCGATTTCACCTTGTACAAGCAAGAAAATGCAACGGTTTGTAGTGGAAAGGCAAGGAAAGCGCTTTTTAACTTTCTTTCTTTTAAAAACCTTTTTAGGTTGACCTCGGTATCTGCTATAGCGAACTTTGCTATCTGTGGATTTCAGTATCCACAGGGATTCTGGAAACAGAACCCTGTGGATACTGAGGACCCACTGTAGTGCTCTGCCTAATCCAAGAGGGGAAAGCTCTTAAGTCATTCAGGAACCCAAAAGAAGTTAAAGACTGCACTTTCCCTGGGCATGCAAACTACTGACAAAGCAATAATTCATCCTAGCCTAGTATTTCTTCCTAAAATGCTGAGGAAAGGGGGATCCCAAATAGAAGGGCTTTGCCAACTTTTCCAAAACATAAAAAGTACTATAGAAAAATGGATAGCAGGTTTTTGTCACAAAAACAAGTAGATTGTGAATTGACAGTATGCCAAGTCTGCATTCTTGGTCCTTCCAAGTAATTCCCCATCAGTGATAATTGACTCTAGGATAATTGACTCCAGCCTCCTGCAGAGTTTTGCTTCAGAATACCTGTCACTGGTGGACAGAGATCACCCAGTGTCCGGATCAATGTAGAAGGGGAATTCACAGGTAGGTAAGCTGCATCCTATATTTGGGACTTCCATTACCTGAATAGTGTGCTTTCTTTAGGGAACTTTGTTGCGGGTGTTTGTGTGAATCAAGTTGATGCTTTATAAGCAGAGTAGTTGGCCATGTAATTTTGTATTCAACTTTAGAAGCAACCTAAAGTTAAGCTGTGTTGTGCTTAAATGTACAAACTTAGCTCATTTAATTTAGTTGGTTTTTATTTCTTCAAAGGGCACTCTGTTCCTGTAGTTCTACAAAGTACATTTCATGCTCAAGCTTGTGAAGAATTGTTCAAGCACTTGTGTATCAGTGGTACTCCGAAGATACGCTTGCATACAGGCCTTCTACTCGTTCAGCTGTGTGGAGGTGAAAGATGGTGGGGACAGTTTCTATCAAACGTTCTGCAGGAATTATATAATTCAGAGCAGCTACTAATTTTTCCACAAGACAGGTACTTTTAAGATTTCTTTTACTGTTAGTTAAACTGCATTGGGAAAGATGTTCCACTTATTGCTGGAACTTGAAAGGAATAGGCAAAACATTTGTAGGATTCTAGAGTCTCTTTCATATAAAACAGATATCTAGTTGTCTTCTTCATCAGGATTGTGAGCATCATCTTGGGCTTGCTTAAAAGATCTTGTTCATGGTTTTTACTTTCCAATTCAGCATTGTAGATCTGTCAATTGGAATGTCACTATCTTGCAAATGAATAATTCTAAATACGTTGGAGCAATAGCTAACTTTTTTTTTAAACTTGTTTTATTAAGGGTCTTCATGTTGCTTTCTTGCATTGGCCAAAGATCACTTAGTAATACAGGTGTCCTAGAAAGTTTGCTGAATCTGTTGGATAACCTGTTGTCCCCTCTTCAGCCTCAGTTACCTGCGCACAGATGTTCAGAAGGTAATACTACTGTGGATTTCATTAGTTATCACAAAGTTGATTTTCTTACTAATGATGGTATTAAAAATACCAGGCCTGGCTGTTGCTATGTTGACTTCTGCTGGGTAGATGAATGTTTCTTATCTATGGTGTGCTATCTTTTGCCAGAAGGAAAAGGGGTTGGGAGTATATGAGACTTTCCGATCTTTTCTACTCTCTGGATAAAGTGTATAAAGCATTTTGGCATGTTGACAGAGAGATGGGAGTATGACTTTATTTTCCCCTTTATGCTGGCAGCCTGTGGTGGATCCCCTAAACTTTGGGTTGGGGAGCACAGGTGACTGAAAAACACCCATATGTATACAAAGCACTGCATGCTGTTGCCCAGAATTGAAGCTCTATAACTTTAGTAGTTATTGAATGAAAATCAGTGTCATCTTAATGTATCTAGTTGTTTATACTTGGCCTTTTGGCCTGTAAGGCAACTCTACATTAACAATTAACAATCATTTACAAAATCAGACTTAAAAACAGCAAGTGTATCAACAAACTAGGTGGGGGGAAAATCAAAGCAGCTGACATGCCTGAAAAAATAATTTAAAAAGTCTTGGCCAAATACTGGAAAAGTCAAGGGTCTACACAGGCCTCCAGGGGCAGAATTCCTCAGCTTGGAGGCTGCAACTGAGAAGGTGCTTTCAGGAGTGGTGAAATGATGTTCGGACATTGTGTTTTTTAGATTAAGTATGGGTGGCGCAGTGGGTTAAACCACTGAACCATGAGCTGTCGATTGAAAGGTCGGCAGTTCGAATCCATGTGACGGCTCCTGCTAACCTAGCAGTTGGAAAGCAAGAAATTGCAAGTAGATTAATAGGCACCGCGTCAGCGGGACGGTAACAGCGTTCCATGCGCCTCGGTGTTGAGTCATGCTGGCCACATGACCATGGAAACGTCTTTGGACAGCGCTGGCTCTTCGGCTTTGAAACGGAGATGAGCACCGCTCCGTAGAGTCGGACACGACTGGACTTAATTGTCAAGGGATACCTTTACCTTTATACATACACAGGCAGCTGGAATCAGTTTGGAGATAAATCCAGATGACTATTTGTGTTATGAGAATGCACAGCAATGCAGCCCTTTGGAGGCCTGATATCTACCGGTAAACAATTTGGAAATTGCAATATGTTCCAAAATAGTTGAATGGGAACTTTTACACGCATTTCAAAGGTTGCAGTGGATGGAAAATCAATTGCTTTTCCTCTGAGAAGAATACATGTGTCTCTTGATTACAGAAGTTCGCATCAAAAACTTTAGGTTCAAATCCGAAACAAATCACTTTATCAAATTCTTATTTTTTAAGGTGTTCTAGATATTCCTATGATTAGCTGGGTTGTAATGCTGGTGTCGAGGCTCTTGGACTATGTGGCAACTGTGGAAGATGAAGCGGCAACAGCTAAGAAGCCTTTGAATGGAAAAGAAAGAGACAGATTCTTGACAGGTGCAGTATACACTTGAAACGGCAATGCTTGCTTGTTACCAGAGGCCAGATAAAAGGCAAAGTGCTGCAATGTCCATCCAACGGTTGGGTGTTTAAGCCTCAAAGAATTACTTGCTAGTTTTGGAGCTTCTCCACTTTGTATAATAAGTGTATCTCACCCAAAGGCTTAGAGTGTATAACATTTTGGAAAAAAATGTTGAAAATCTGGTGGGAAAAAAATAATTTACAGAAAAAAGCAGACAGATAATTGGCATAACCCCTAACTACCAACTCTCAAACCAAACGGAGAGGCTTTACAAATGGAAAGCAGGTGTCTCCCAGTTAATGACGGTTTGTTTAAAGATGATCTGCATATACGACAGCGGTCCCCCAGTACAGTGGTCCCTAGTACCTTACAAAAAGTCGCTGCCTGCCGCTTTAAAGCATAATTAAGTCAAAGAAATACAGTGCAGTTGTAATAGAGAATGAATAGCAAGTACTCCAGACGTTTCTTTTTAAAACCCCAGCCCATCAGCTGTTTGGCGCTAAACATCAAAGTGCTAACACTGTATAGCGCCAAACAGCTGATTGGCTGGGGCTTTAAAAAGACATGTCTGGAGTACTTGCCATTATTCTCTATTATAACTGCAGTGTATTACATTACGTTATATAGGCTATACTCACTATACCAAAGTTGACCACTAGATGGTGCTGAAGACTCACTTAAAGACAGATTCACTTTATAACGGAGGAGTGCGAGAGGAGTGTATCCCTGTCGTTAACCGGGAGGAGGGCTGGGTGGGTTTGCAGATGCCTATATTGGTAACATGATCCATCTCAGCCTGTGCTTGCAAGGAAAATATCCATAGGATATAAAAGACCTGTTGCTTTGAATGGAAAGGTCATCTTTGAATGGGAAGGTCATCCTATGTGTGGATCCAATGTCGCCACTCCTCTCTGTGACTGTAGTTGCAGATTACTTGTTCTTAAATGGCCTTCCCTTTGGAAGTAGTACATTGTGGTGCACCTGGCTGAGGTTCAACAAATGTGGAACAAGCTCCACTGTGAGCTTTTCATTAGATATGTTGTTTGTCTGAGTTAATCTTTTAACATTTCAGTTTTTTTGCAAATACTTTATTATTATTATTATTATTATTATTATTATTATTATTATTATTATTATTATTATTATTATTATTATTATATTAACAGTATTTATATACCGCTTCTCAACAAAGTTCACAAAGCAGTTTACAGACAAAAATTGGATATTACTGTCTGAAATACTCGTATGCCTTTAGAAATTGAACATTTAATGCTAACGTTTCTGTGCAAATAATTTATAACAGGATGTTTAGTGTGAATCTGGAAAGATGTTGGTAGTTTTCTTTCAAATGTTAAAAACATCAATCTTCTTCTCTCTTAGGCAATCAGTGGAGTTTCATTAATAATAATCTACACACACAGAGCCTCAATAGGTCTTCAAAAGGCAACAGTAGTTTAGATAGATTGTATTCCAGAAAGATCAGAAAGCAGCTTGTTCATCACAAACAGGTAACTTCAGTGGTGATTTTTATTTTCCAGATTTCATGATTTCTGAAGCCCGTTAGGAATTTTAAGGTGCAAATTCCATATTTTGTGTATCCGTTAGGGTTTTGCAAGTGAGGGAACAAGTAGCGTGAGTATGTGGAGGTAAAGGGATACATTGGAGGAAATTCCAGGTGCCTGGCTTTCCCACAGCAACTATGAACCTAGCTTGAAAGTATACAAGTGTGGCGGATACTGACAATACAATAATTGCAGACAAGGGACGTGAGGAGATCCTATGTGTGCCCTGATAGGTGACGTAGCAGATCTCTGCCTTCTGAGTAGGAGAGCTCGCATGAGTCTGAAACGTTCAGGCAGGAGCGTGGCAAACCTTGCTGACCTACTGGTGGCAATTTTAACTACCACCCACCCAACTGACTCGGAAGAGTTGACCTTGAAGGCAAATGTATTGCAGATGATCAGCTATTAACAATCTATGGTCACTAGTTTCTGTAAACTTAAAGCTGCTACTAAAACTGGGTTTTCTAATTCAGTCCCCTGGCAGCCTGCTAAAGCTTTGTGAAAATAAAAACTAAATTTAAAAAAAGAACTTTAACGTTACCATCATACAAAAGTGCATATCTATTCTGCATCTTATTGCTTACATTTTCATATACTTCTGTTAATATTTTCTTTTAGCAACTTAACTTACTAAAAGCAAAACAGAAGGCTTTGGTGGAACAGATGGAAAAAGAGAAAATACAAAGCAACAAAGGATCATCCTATAAACTTTTAGTAGAACAGGCAAAACTAAAACAGGCCACGTCAAAGGTATGATGTTCTGCAATTATACTTATTGTCCTGTGCAGAAAGACCTGTTTCTGCAAATTCAAATATGTTCTGGGTTCATTTTTTACAAAAATGATTTTGTTATGCCTCTTAAGGCATGATCTGCTTGCTAATTCAATCACCTCATGTTGTTTGGTTTTGGAACAGTTCCTCAGTTCTCATATAGGCACCTGTTAGTTCCTCATAGCAAAAATTATCCAGATGACTTGAGTAGTGTGGCATTGTACTATGATAAATAGTCCTCAGTACTGTTCATGAATTGCAGGATATTATATTAATGTAGCGTAGAACAAAATATGCATTTAAATTTAAAGGATTTCAAAGAATTCTTTCTCTTCCTTTATCCTCCTCTCCCCCTTTTTTTGAAAGTTGCCAAAATTAAGTTCCCTGGCAGAGTAAGGGTCCATTCCTAACTGAATGGGAATGCCCTTGCGCCAGCACGAAGTAGAGTTGGTTTAACAAACGTTGTCTCCTTCACGCGGGGGCTGACCGTTACACCCAGTTTGGCCCTACCTCGTTTGAGAGAAAGGTGGTTGGGATTCAAAGACATACACTACTGCTTCCATGTGCTCGAGAGGTGCTCCTTTGAATGCTTCTGTTTCTCAAACAGCAGTCCCCCACCCTGCCCCCCATGAAGCATAGCAAACTGCTTTTGGTACTAACTTTCAAAAGTAGTTTTTGATATAGCATGGGAGTCACCTGTTCAAAGGAAAAAGTTAAAAAAAATCTCACCAGGCATCCCAAATCCTTAAGTTTACTTAAAGTAGGTCTTGAATTCCAGTCTTCAGAGTTAGTTTAGTTGCTTAGGAAGTATTAAGAACTTCTGCATGCTTTGGAATTTTCTAAACTTTCCAACGATCTCCTTTCTGTAGTTGGACTCAATTTCGATTGAATCGTATATAGGTATGCTGTTGAAATTACTGTATTGTTCCCCAGTATGCACTCCTCGTCCTCTTCTGCTTGTATGTGGAATACCGTATTGTCCCGAGTATAAGACGCAGCTGATTATAAGATGCACCCTTAAAGTTTGGTGCTATTAACAAAATTTAATTAAATCACTGGCATTAAATTGCAACAGCCTGATTATAAGACGCACCCCTAGTTTAAAAACTTAAATTAGGAGAAAAAAGTGAGTCTTATACTCAGACCAATACGGTATTTGACAAGTTTGATATGATCGCTTCATTGAATTTTTTTCAGACAAACTGTGGATAGCTCAGTCATAGATTTGTCACCCAAAGAGTGATGCAGCTCAAGCAAGTTAGTCTAATGTATATCTTTGCTATCTCAAAATAATTCATGGCAATTTAGAAGACCCAAAGTTAAAACACAGAAGAAAATTTAGTTTTATTGCTGTTGCACCCGCTGAAATAGAGCAACACAATTCAACTCTCATAGGCAGCTGGAGAGAATGCTTCTAACAGATTAGGGAAGGCTTGTTGGAATGGCCTTCAATTGGCACCAGAAAGCCTGCAAAGAAGGCACAGCTGCACTTTACATTTTGCACCTTGGGGGCCACCACTGAGAGAGCCCCTTTACTAGTCACTGCCCACAGAGCCTTAGCAGCTGGTAGAACCTTCATGATGGCCCTCTTGAAGAATTTTCAGGTCCTTCAAATATAAGTTTTTAGTACTAGGATGTACTTTATTTTGCATTGAAGTTGATGAGTTGAAAATTGGCAAACTTGTTCTGTACTTTTGACTTATACAGCACTTTAAGGATCTGATTCGTTTACGTCGGACAGCAGAGTGGCCTCGTTCGACATTGGACACGGAAGTATCGACTACAAAAGAAACTGCTGAAATTGAACCTCTTCCATTTACATTGGCACATGAACGCTGTATCTCAGTAGTTCAGAAGTTGGCACTCTTTCTTTTATCTATGGATTTTACTTGTCATGCAGATCTGCTCCTGTTTGTGTGTAAGGTACACCATATATTATCTTATCTGATGGAGGTAGGGAAAAATAAATATATCAAGTCCTGAAACCTACATAATATTTTGGTCTGACTGAATGAGCAGTTAAGAAAGGAATTTCATAATTTGCCAGGTGTTCTTTGATCCAGTCAAACTACATACATGAGCGTCATTATGGATGAGTATGGCTAGGGAGTTTTGATCCCCACTCAACCATGAGCCAGATGCCCTTTCTCATCCTTACCTATTTTGCCTGGCCGGGTTTTAAATTAAACCCAGGTATGCTGCTTTCAGTTCCTCAACATCTTGTTGCAGTGAAATTACATGACTTTTATAAATAAAAAACATCCGATTTTAAAATCAGTTGTCTGCATATTTTTCATATGGTAGAAGGAAGACATCTGAGAGGCATACTTGCTTCAAATGTGGTTAATCTTTAATACAAGGCCCCCCGGTATCTGCGGATTCACTTATCCGCAGATCTAGCATCCACGGCCCCCCTTACCTTTATTTCTTTAGCACTAGTGCCAAACCAGCACAGGTCTTGCTTAAACAGAACACTATAAGCAGCAGCGTGCTGCTAATAGCATGGAGCCTGAATGATTCTAGCAAGGAGCCTCGGTGCTAGAGAGGCTCTAGACATTAACAGGAAGTGGAAACTTCCGGTTTCTTGTCAACGTCTGGAGCCTCTCTAGCACCCAATCTCCTTGCTAGAATCATTCAGGCTCTGTGCTATAAGTAGCACGCTGCTGCTTATAGCGTTCTGTTTAAGCAAGAACCATGCTGGCTTGGCACTAGGGCTAAAGAAGTTAAGGTAAAGGCTGGGGGGGGGGTATTCGCCCCAGCCGCAGTTTTAAAGTATCTGTGGGGGGCCTGGAATGTATTCTCCGCGGATATTGTGCCCCTCCCCCGTACATATCAAGCTACTGCTTCCTATTCCAAATTTATTTATTTTTATAAATAAAAAACATCCGATTTTAAAATCAGTTGTCTGCATATTTTTCATATGGTAGAAGGAAGACATCTGAGAGGCATACTTGCTTCAAATGTGGTTAATCTTTAATACAAGGCCCCCCGGTATCTGCGGATTCACTTATCCGCAGATCTAGCATCCACAGCCCCCCTTACCTTTATTTCTTTAGCACTAGTGCCAAACCAGCACAGGTCTTGCTTAAACAGAACACTATAAGCAGCAGCGTGCTGCTAATAGCATGGAGCCTGAATGATTCTAGCAAGGAGCCTCTGTGCTAGAGAGGCTCTAGACATTAACAGGAAGCGGAAACTTCCGGTTTCTTGTCAACGTCTGGAGCCTCTCTAGCACCCAATCTCCTTGCTAGAATCATTCAGGCTCTGTGCTATAAGTAGCACGCTGCTGCTTATAGCGTTCTGTTTAAGCAAGAACCATGCTGGCTTGGCACTAGGGCTAAAGAAGTTAAGGTAAAGGCTGGGGGGGGGGTATTCGCCCCAGCCGCAGTTTTAAAGTATCTGTGGGGGGCCTGGAATGTATTCTCCGCGGATATTGTGCCCCTCCCCCGTACATATCAAGCTACTGCTTCCTATTCCAAATGTATTTATTTTTAAATCTCTTTTCTTCACTTCATGCTGGAGCAAAACCAAAATAGTAATGCTTTGGTTCTAAGAGGTAGCTTCCCCCCCCCTTCATTCTTTTTTCTATTTATTAACACTACAATTCTCTAAGATGAAAAGGAAGGAAGGTATGAAAAAGATGCCTCCTTTGAAAGAGACTTCATCCAAATCCATCCAGGAAAGTATGCAGCTTAAATGTCCTGAAATGCACCTTTAAGTGCCATGCCAGAAGGATTATGATCAGCTTCTCATATTCTTCTGAATGCATCTTTCATGGATACTAGACATGGATGTAAAACCACCTTGCGTTCTGTTTGTGCACATCTGAAAGAGTGTTTTTAAAAGACTCTTAAAATGTCTCTTTATATATATATAAATATATAGTGACCATATATATATGGTGACCACTATATATATATATATAGTGACCATAGCTTAAAAAACCCCACTCCTGATATATGAACATTTATTAGCATGAAGCATTTGTATAATATCCTCATGGCCCCAGTTCAGAGGCTCCCAAACTCCTGGGAAGAGCCTCCGCTGCCATAAGCGGCAGCGGGGCCCTCCCAGGAGTAGCAACGACGCGTCCAGGATCGCGCTGCTGCCCCCATGGACAAAAAGTACCCGTTTTACCTTCGTTGGTGGCTGTGGAGGTTCTTCGGGGTGGGGAGCCTGTGGACCCCTCTGCAGGCTTCCCCCAAGCATTGGAACGGCCCTCCGACACGATCGTGACCCACTTCCAGTTTTGCCGTAAAACCAGAAGTGGGTTGCAATTGCGACGGAGGGCTGCTCCGACACTTGGGGAGACCTACAGAGGGGTCCGCAGGCTCCCCCCCGCACACACACACAGAACCTCCACAGCCACCAATGAAGGTAAAACGGGCACTTTTTACCTGTGGTGGCGGCAGCGCGATTCTGGACGTGCTGTCGATGTCACCGCAGGTCGCCACGCCCCTTAAGGGTGTAGCGACCCTTTGTTCTTGGCTGGGGCGTCATGACACCCCAGTTTGGGAACCTCTGCCCCAGTTCATGAATGAGGCTGTATTGGGACTTATACTAGTCCATATACCTTTTACTTGAGGCTTATTCCCTTACTGGAAATGTGTTGCATCCTGTATAGTTATAAACAAGCTTTTGCAGGCATAACTATACTTACAACTTTTCATTTCTGAAATTCCATTCCAGGTTCTTGCTCGAATTGCCAATGCCACAAGACCTACGATTCATTTGTGTGAAATTGTGAATGAAGCTCAGTTGGAAAGGCTGCTATTGCTTCTGGTTGGAACAGACTTTAACAGAGGAGATATCTCTTGGGGAGGAGCATGGGCTCAATATTCTCTTACATGCATGCTGCAAGATATTCTGGCAGGTTGGTTAAAACCCTCCTGTTTCTTTGAATGAAATGCTAGCTGTACCCACTATGGGGGAGCAGGGAAGGAATAACGGAGCCAACACACTGAGCTAGGTTGACAACAGGCAGCAGCTGAATATCCAGCTTTCTGCAATTTAGTGTTAAAAGGTCAGAGTTTGTGGTTCCCAATGTGTTTGTTTTTTAGCCCAGTCTAGCCCTCCTGAGAGAACTGCAGCTAGCTGGTCTTGGTCAGTAACTCAGTGGGTGGGCAGATAATGCGGGATAGCACAGAAGTCTCTAGGGACAAATTCTTCCCTTCAGCCGGAGGAACTGAAGAGTGGTGCCCCCAGACCGACTGTATTCTGTGATGTTGACCAAAGTGTGAGATGTTGCTGGGCTCTGCTCCTTCCACCCCTGCACTGTGCACAACAAGGCCCTTTCACGAGAGTGGGATCTCACCTTGTTGAAGATATTTAGCAAAGACGTCTGTTTTGAACATAATTGCAGTTTACTAACATAATGTAATAAAAGCCAATGGATAGCACACACAGCTAGATGCTCACAGTTCTGACCCCTAGCTTTTGAATATTCTCCCTCCCCCTGCAGCATTTTCCCTATGTTGTATCCCATGCTGTGGCAGGAGGGTCCCTCAGCCGTGCCTTTTTGTGAGGCTCGGGAGGAATGGGGTGAGAGAGCGGCAGAGCAGAGTGTAAGCTGCAAATGCTACCCTATTTGTGAATGTTTCATATAAATTGTATTAATGAACATGTATTACACAAATGTAGCTTAAAAGGGTTATTACCCATATTTTCAAAAAGGGCAGAATGCATTCTGGTATACAGTATTTTATTTATTTTTTTACTTATTGTTCACATTTTTATACCGCCCTTCCTCCAAGGAGCTCAGAGTGGTGTACATATTTCCTCCCCTCTTTTTGTCCTCACAACAACCCGTGAGGTAGGTGGGGCTGAGAGATAGTGACTGGCCCAAGGTCTATCTGTATTGAAATGCCATCAAGCTGTTTTAGTTTATGCTACATTTTACTCATACTATACTATTGAATACTGCAGATATTCACATAATTTGAGCCAGTCTTTCTCCCTCTGTTTTGGTAAATGATTTGCCTTTGTAATGTTCAGGAGAATTGCTGGCTCCAATAGCTGCTGAAGCCATGGAAGAAGCTGCAATGGGAGAAGAAGCAGGAGCTTCAGCTGCAGACTCCGATGATTCTCTTCAGCAGGCTACGGTTCAGTTAGTGGAAACTATAGATGAGCCTTTGACACACGACATCACAGGTAAGCATATACCTCATAAGCTGTAGCTATTACTTCCAAACTCTTGGCTTCTGTTTTGTCATCATATTCTAGCAAAAGTACTTCGGTTTGTCATTGTTTTACATCTAGAAGGTTATAAACTTGGCAGTGAAGCTATTGCCAATTACTTACGGTAGTTCAATATGGCAAGCTTTGTGTTTTTCAGTAAAAACAAGTTTTTGTAGCAGTTGGAAAAAATATTAACGGCTTTTGTTTGTGCTTGTACTCTTATGTCACACTTAAACTTTTTCCATGATTGGTGCTTGTGACTGAATTGACAAAGACTCTCTTCACCTTATCCCTTATAAACCACATAGCAATTAGACTTGGAGGCTGTTAGAGCTTGGAGGCATGTACAGTTCTTTGTGGTCTGTGCAATCGTACATAGTGGGATTCGGTGTGTAGACAGAGTTGACCTTGGAAAATTCCGGAACATTCTGCCCCTGCTCTTGAGTAGGGAAAACCCCATGCACACCATGTGTCTCAAGGGCAGAAAGAACATCCAGTCCCTTAGTTACTCTTCAACCATCTCTTCAGCAGCGTTGCAAAAGGATTGCTTCTGCTTGTCTTTTTTCCCCCTCATCATTCTGAAAAGACACGTTTGCCTCAGTTTATAGTCTTAGCATTAATACTTGTTATTTTTTTAAAGAGAGACTCATGTTCTCTGCTATAGTACTAACAACCCTCCCACCAATGGGCACAACTCTTACTCACTGTGTCTTGTAACTCGTGTCAGACACTTGTGTCCATTGTAAGTACCGTAGTTCTTGTAATGAATGAGAAAGAACTATTAGTTTTGCGTACTATGGGAGTTGGTGGAACCCACTACTCCCAGATTCAAGGCTTTCTCTGTTTTTCCACCACTGACATTGTTGATAGTGTCCTCAGAGTGAGGTCAAAGCTGCAAAGTGAGGTCAGATGCAAAAAGAAGATGAGAGAGAAGACATTTGTTTTTACCTCAGCATGTTTGACCCAAGCAGCTGAAAGAATTGAAATGGTAGCTGCTTTACCATCGGGGATAAAGTGTTGACATTGGCAACACTTTATCCCATCTCATGGGCAAGGCTTTCAAGTCTGTGGTATGGTGGACCTTGCTCACCTTCAAGACAGTGTTTCTGACAGCCACTATTTTAGCAAAGAAAGCCTGTGAACTGTGTACTCCACATTCTGGCTCTTCGTACAACAGTTTCCATCCAGAAAAAGTAACATTGAGACCAAACGTTACCTTTTTGGTTAAGGTAGTCTCAACATTTCATATTTATCAAGACTTAGTATTGCCTGAGTTCTTTCAAAATCCAGCATCAGAGGGGGGGGGGGGGGCTGCACACATTGGATGTTAAACACCTTCTGTGATAATAGAACAGCATCATTCTGGTCAGACAACAGACTGTTATCTGTGGTTAGGGCCCTCTGCAAGGTCAAAAATGCTTCTACCCAGCATCTGGCTTACTGGGAAGCTAATACTATCCCCCTTGCCTTATCACTTGGCTAAGAAAGGGCTGCCAACCTACTTGAAAGCACTCTCCACCCGAGTGGTTTCATCCTCCATCGTAAGCCTGAGAAGTGCCTCAGAACGCTGCAGAGCATCAATGTGGTCTACGCCATCAAATTTATCAGAAGGTTGAGAGGGGATACCTCTTTTTGACTCACTTTTCTGCAGAGCATCTTCAAACCGTACCCATCATTAGAAAAGGGGGAAGCTAGCTGGTCCTTATTGCATGTGACTGCACAGAGGACAAGTTGCTTACTTGTAACTGTAGCTCTTCAAGTGGTCATCTGTATGGACACACAACTCACCTGACCATTCCTTCTGCAGGGTCCAACTTTTGGATCTCTCTTCCAGTGCTACAATTTGAACTTAGGAGAACTTAGGTCCTCAAGAGAGCTGGAAGATTGGGTGATCTTCCTTCTTTCAAGGCACATGGTGTGTACTGGGTTTTCCCCACTTTGAAAACAGGGACAGGATACTTGGAAAAACCTCTGGAAGCTTCTGTGGTTGATTCTTCCCATGTTGTCTGCACAGATGACCACTCAAAGAACTATTGCTTCTCTATTTGTTATAGAGTGTTACAGTACACTGAATGTCTGTGCAAGCTGGGATAGGGATGGAAGAGAGGACTATTTTTTCCTATGTTCCAATGTAGACTGTGTAGATTCCTAAGTACTATATGCACAGCTTTAAAATTCCCCTGAAATCGGCTTTTGCCAGTTTATCTATTATGGACCTTAGTAACCTTTTTGAATTATCTTAAGGTACTCCACCTCTGTCATCTTTGGAAAAAGATAAAGACATTGATCTTGAGTTACTGCAAGACCTGATGGAAGTTGATATTGATCCTTTAGATATTGATTTGGAAAAAGATCCTCTTGCAGCAAAAGTTTTCAAGGTATGGTACACATGAGTTTTTAAAGCAGCTGCTATTTTGCAGCACAATGCAGCTTTTCCTAAACTTCTAATATCATCTGTCATGATTTGCATGATACAGAATGTTGTGTTTTGCATAGATATCTGGACTCACATGTTCTATCTTGCCAGTTTATCACATGTTTACCACACAAAAACCTCAGTTCTGTACATTTCACAAACAAACAGGTAAATAATGTTATTGAAAACTTCTGATAAGACATCTGTAGATCTATTCTACAGAACAGCCTTCTTCTGTATCTACCCATCCTGTACACTTTGGTCATCATCTGAGGCCCTGTTTTGGGTGCTCAGATCATCATCTGTTTGACAAGCTTACATTAGAACCGTGGACTTGGTGGTGGCTCTAGTTCCTTGGAACACCGTTCCTGTTGAGGCTGTGGGAGCTGCTACCTTTATGCATATTGTGAAAACCTGGCTCATACTGGGTGACCAGGTAGCTGGTGATTGTGTTTGGATGATGTTTTTATTTGCTGCTGGCTTTGAATTGTTGGTTTATTTGTAGTTGGATTTGGACTACGTTTAATATGCCTTTTGTTAAACCATTTTGGATCCTATGGGAGAAAAGCAACAAACAAACATGGTTTGCTTTAACCATGCTATAATGCATGTATCTGCATTTATAATGCATTTATAATATATAATGCATTTATTGGCACAAGCAGTGATTAACATCAGCTAAATTCCATTGTTAACAGAGTTTTGTATGAATGAATGAATGAAACCTTTATTGGCATAAAGCAGAGTTTTGTAGTTTCTCTGCTAAAACAGTTTGCAGACCATCTTCATTAGGTGATCTGTTGCCCATATTGGTTCAACCACTTATTAAACCACAGCACGTTGGTACAGTTGCATGAATCAGGACTTAATCTAAAGGCTGTTTGAAAAATACTACTCTCCTCATTTGTATCTTTGTAGTGCCTATCAAAATATGTTGCCATAGCAACTGAGTCTAATTTTAAGTTTAAGTCTGCTTACAATGTTTTCATAGCAGCTACTTAGTTGTATGTGGAGAATCTAGTAATAACTACTGCATATTTCATTTTTTTTTAAAATAAAGCCTATCAGCAGCACATGGTATGATTACTGGGGTGCTGACTATGGTACATACAATTACAACCCTTACATTGGAGGTGTTGGAATCTCTGTGGCAAAACCACCAGTTACAACAGAAAAGAATGGATCGCAAACCGTAAGCGTATCAGTTTCTCAAGGTACAAAGTAGCTATATTCTTACCTTGCTGTGAAATGTTTTTCTTGAGAAATTACTGACAACTTTGCTAAGTGGTAGTCACAGTATGGTCATAGATGCTTGAGGTAGGAATTTGCTCTGTGCCGATGAAAATGGTTCATAGTTCACTGGTTATATATGCATGTTCTGATGATGGGAGGCAAAAAGAAGGACTTCTATCTAAATACCTACTTTTGACATGCCCATGTAATACAGCTATTCTTGAAAATTGCCCTGGGTTTCAAAATTGGTGTGTTTCATTTAACAGTAGATTGTCTAGGAAATTCATCCATTGTCCTGTTCAGCATACAGAACTTGTCATGTGTTTCTCTAGTCTAGACCATCGGTTCTCAACCTTTTACTAGGGAGTAGGGTACACTGTAAGTAGTTGTGGGGGGGGGGGGGATGGCGGCAACAGCACTTCTGGGATCATGCTGCCGCTGGGAGAAAAAAGTGGGTTGAACTCACCGGGAGTCACACCGGCCCTCCAGAGGGTGGGGGGGGGGCGCAGTTTTTGGTGAAATCTGGAAGTAAACCGGAAGTGGGTTTCGATTGCTTCAGGGAGCCGATCTGAGGCTCGAGTGATGTGACCCCTATGTGAACCCCTGGTGTGTGACCCCTGGTGAATCCAGAACCCCATTTTTTCTCCCAGCAGCGGCGCGAGCCAGTGCACGTCACCATGCCCCTTAAGGGGGTAGTGACTTTTTCCGGCTGGCGTGGTGGGTCGCAACCCACCAATTTGAGAAATGGTGCTCTAGACTGTAGGTACAATCTAAGAGCGCTGTTTGATTCCAAAAAGAGAATACGTTGAAGATTTGATGAAATAATGTATATTACCTCCCTTGTTTGACATAGTTTTAGATGTTTACATTGTTGTTTTTCCAAAGCTCTGGATGCCCGCTTAGAAGTTGGACTTGAACAGCAGGCAGAACTGATGCTGAAAATGATGTCTACTCTGGAGGCTGATTCCATTCTGCAGGCATTAACCAACACATCTCCTACATGTAATTTTGCACAGTTTAAACCTAAGCATATTTGAATGTTTATAGTAATCCTTACTTTTCTGACACTCTAAAGTTTGTAAGTACAGGGGGGCCCATATCTGCTGATCCGCTATCCGTGGATTCATTTATCCGCGGATAGCAGATGCCCACTGCGGGCAGGCGTGACCTCCCCAGGCACTTACATTTAGCGCAGGAAGCTTCGTTTCTTCTTTACAGGCAAGCAAAGAGCAGCCTCGTGCTTCTTCTTGCAGGCCCCTCCAGGGAGACTAGGTGCTAGAGAGGCTCTGCAGGGTTAACAGGAACTGCTTGTGGAAGAAAGTTGAGGCAGAGCAAGTAGATAGGCAGGAGACCAATGGGCCTGCTGAAAACTGAGGGACTTAGACACAGCAATTCTTCCAAATCCAAACTCTCCACGATTTGCTTCATCTAGGACCCCTAGCCCTGGCTACTGTTCAGATTGTACTGTTCAGGTTGAGACCCAACCTCAAAAGAAAATAGCAGTGATTGCACTGGTGCAACCCACCCAAGGTTGGGCCGTGACCCACTTCTTGATAGACTTTGGTTTTTGCTGTTGTCTTCAGTGTCCAGGGTGTGTGTTACTACTTGTTCCTGATTACTTTCTGAGGTGACTTTTTGTGTACCAATTATTTTTTTTCAGTAGTGGAATGTTAGAAATTGGAGTGTTACTACAGCAGACAAATTAAACCCAGATGCTGTCCTTTTAAAGATATTCATAGATAATATTTTAAATGTTCTGTGATTGTGATATTAAATGTTCTGTGATGTTCTGAACTGTGATTTTTCCAAACTGTAGTCTATCACCTTCAAGTTACTCTTGAATAATTTAAATTAATAGTGGTACTGTTAGGAATGCAGTTTTTGTGAATCAAATGCAGTGAAAACTTCACTGAATTGGTACCCTTAGTAGCACGTTTATAGTGCAATGAAAGCACACCCCTTATGTTCAGTGGGGATTTCTCCTCAGCAAATGTGTTTAGGGTTTCAGCCTTAGATAGCACGTGGTAATTGAGGGATACCATTTCATCTTTTAAGGTTATACTATTCAATTTGAATTCTAGGGAGCTGTTGTAAAAGATCATATGTTCAGTGACAAAGATGAGAAAAAGATGCAGTTTCTCTTTTGTAACTAAAAAATACCTTGGCTTGGCTTTTTTTTTTTAGTAAGTCAATCGCCTAGTGGAACAGATGATTCATTGCTACGGGGACTTCATGCACCAAATCAGAACAGCCAGTTTATTATCCAGCTGTCCTCCATACCAATGTTAAGTGCATGCTTCAACAAGCTCTTCTCCATGCTACAAGTCCATCATGTTCAGGTATGTAATCATCCGTCTTGAAGTTTGAGAATTTTTCCCGTCACTGTCTTCACCAAGCTCTGGAGCGCCAAGAGGGAAGCTGCGCAGGGCTTCAGTTCCAGCTGCTCAGCTGTGCAGCTTACAAGGAATGTTGCGCTCTTATGACCCTCAGGAACATCCTCACAATCCTCATTTGAGAACCACTGCATTGAACCATGATTTGTATTAACCATAGTTAAGAACATATGCCATGGTTTGAACCAGATGTATATTCGGCAAACAGTGGTTTAGAACTGTTTGTCAATGTTCATTTTCCGCCTACTCTGCTTCATGAGTTCACTCCCATCTCCATGATGCAGCAGCTCTTGAACTGTAGCAATGACCTGAACTGTGATTGTCCAAAACGTGGTCTAACTATCACCCATGCTTGTCCTGGGTAGTGCTAGCCCTGGGAGATTGTCAAGGATGAGGAGAGATAAGCTCTTTACGCGGGATAGAAAGATTTGGCAAGTAATTTGTAAAAAGAGCAGAAGTTTACTAAGAAAAATTTAAAGAGTGGGAGAGAGAAGGTAAAAACAGGCACTTGCAATTAGAAGAAAAATGGATCTCAATGTTAGACACAAATACAGAACGCAACTAGCTGGACAGTAGTCTCTGCCTTTTTGCAGTTTTCTTATTCACCTTTGGGGGGTTCTGAAGGAGCAGCAATTAACAGATAACCTTTTGTTCAGTGCTTGTACAAAGACACACCCAGATTCAAATGCGCTACCATCTCCTGTGGGGCTCTGATTGGCCCAGTCCCTGCTGTTCTGGCTAGTCAATTCAGAGGCAAGAAACCTGGAGTCAGTCTCTTGAACCTCTCCTTGATCTTGGTCATGTGGTTGGGATTGACCAATAGGCAAATGGATACCAAACTTGGCAGGGTGCTGGACATTGCCTTCTTGGTCCTTTGCTTTACATTGCTAAGACCAAATTGTCTGGCGTCTCCAGTACACATCCTAGCTAAGCTTTTGACTGCATACGTGTGTGCAGATGACAGAAGTCAGAATGGCAGAGGTGAGCTTGCTCAAGCCAGAGCCATTTTAAACAGACCCACATATTTTCTATTAAGATGAAAAGGTACCTATTTACCACCGTATTGAAATAGTGATGTGTTACAAGATTGAAGAGATAATGTTTGGATGAAATTTTAAGCCATCAGTTTATTATCATATATATTGTCACATTCTCTGTTTCTTAGTTGTGCTAAGTAGCTCTTTAAAATATCAATTACCTGTTGTTGTTCTTTAGCTCGAGTCCCTGCTACAGTTATGGCTCACATTAAGCCTGAATTCTGCGTCTTCTGGGACTAAAGACAATTGCACTGACATTTTCTTGTATAATGCCAACCGGACACCTGTCATTCCTTTAAATCAAGGTGAGCTGCAGTGTTGATTACTGCACAGATTAAGGCAGGATATTTTTATGTATCTATATACAGATGTGTAAAAATAAAATGTTATGTATGGGTGTAGTACTGTACTTGGTGAAGTCGATAGTAAAATTTACCTTGTATTCAGTGGGAATTAGTTCAATGCTAAATTATGATATTCAAGTGCTATTTCCAGTTTGAATAAATATGATCAATCCTGGAGGGAAATTAGCCACTAGGAAGCAGCAAACAGGAGAGTTGTGTGTTGGACACTTTGTATTTAAAGTCCCTACTTCTCCTTTTTCTTTTCTGCCCAAATATCCCAGAGTGCAATTGTTTAGGGTTCAGGATGGATACAGAAACCTATGGGATTAAAGTCTCCACTGAGATCTGTGCAAGGACATTATTGTGGAAGCTCCAAAGTCTCTAGTTTGGTGATCTCCACAGTGGGTGTCTCTGGGTTAAATCATCTTTTGGTGCAGTATGCCACACACATTTTATCAGTGATCTTTATAAAAAGAAGTGAGTGTAAATAACATTTGCAACTAACACAATTTGTTAGGTCCCTTTTACACGTGCACCCATGCCCAGCAGCATGAGAGTCACTTGCCCATGATGTGATCCTACGCTGGTGGGGAGTGTCTGAAAATTACAACTGTATGTGCACTCAATTGCATTGTTTTTCCCATCTGGGCTGGGAAAGAGCCGTGCAATCACCCTGTCCATGCAGTTGTGATATTTGCACACTTGCTGTCCAGTGATTTTGGGTTGCATCACAGGGAACCAGCTTTCTTGTGTGAAAAGTAGTTGGGTTGTGTGTGAGTGTACACTTCTAGCCACCTCTCTTCTCTCCCCCCCCCCCCCCAAGTGGGATAAAGCTTCTTCTTTGCCAGTCAGGAGATAATTTATTGGAGTTACTCTTGATATTCGAGTGACTCCTTGTGTTTAGGGAGTTTGGAGAGGTATGTAAATTTGTCTCATAAGTGGCCCAAGATCTTCTGCTGAATCTGGAACCAGAAGGCAATTTCTGTCACAGGATCCAAGTGCCTCTTCTCTTGACAAAATAATAGCTGCTTCACATGCTTCCAAATTCCTACATAGAAGTCAAGTCCGTGTAGGCAATTTGCTTGATCCTTGCAGATAGATCATAACATGTTGCAAACATGTTGGCAGCATGTGAAGTGGTGTGAGCATGGAGTGAGTATGAGAAGTGTCTCCTCTCATTCACCTCTCCTGCTGCCTTGAGTGGACCTTTAAAATATTCAAAAGCTGATTTTCTGAACAAAGCAAAAAACCCAAACGATAGTAACACAAGCCTTGCCCTTCCTTTTACCCTCAGAGGAAGTTTCAAAACTAGGCAGGTCTCTGCCCCAGAAGAGTTCTGTGATTTGTTTCTGTCCTTGGATGCTGGTGTATACTTCTTCTCACATCAGTTTAATCTCCACACGTGCTTGTTACTAGCATTGGCCATTCATTTAGTGCTTTCACTAGCGTGGCAGATTTTGAGATCCAGTTCCTGTCACCTATTTCCTCTTCAAATCACTGACGTCTGCAGTAATGCAGACAATTACAACTTGCAGTTGTGATATGCCATGCTTTTGAACTAAGTGTGTTTGTTACAGCATCAGTAACTAGCTTCCTGACTGTCCTGGCATGGTATCCTAATACCTTACTGCGAACATGGTGCCTTGTACTTCATAGTCTAACCCTCATGACGAACATGCAATTCAACTGTAAGTTTCTTTGGAATATTGCACTTATGAAGCCTAAGTTTTTAAAATGAAATTGTACTTTAAAAACAGTAAACAAATTGAAATTGGTTTGAAGTAATTTGAATGAAAGTAGGGATCGGTATTAGGTAGCACATCTGTTTAAATCCCCTTTCAAAAATCTTAATGTAAGTAAAAGCATCTTGACAATTTGTATCAAATATATATTGTAAAATAAAACCTATTTTGCTGGGAAGTTTAGGTTAAGTATTTGAAATACATGAAAAGCCGAGTTTTATAAAGCGAAAGACATAACAGCTTTTGTTCCTTTATAGAAAATATGTTCAGCCATCAAGGAAATGAAAATGAATTTGTTAGTTGTAAAAGAGGTGTATATTAAACAAATAGAAATCTGAAATGGAAGATATCGAAGCTTTCACTTTTTCAATATGTGCTGGCACAACAGCAACAAAACACAATGAAAACCTTTTCACAGAAATCTAGCTTGCCCTTTGCTGATGTCATATGATGATACAATCTTGACCTTTTATGTAGTGTATGCAAAAATATAGTTTTGTTTGGATTTTCTTTTTTTGTCTTAAAGCTGGTTCCAGCAGTGCCATTACATCTCAGGAAAGTACTGCCCAGCTGTTGGTATCGGATCCCAACCTCATTCATGTTTTAGTGAAATTTCTTTCTGGAACTAATCCTCATGGAACAAATCAACACAGTCCACAGGTAACAACACGGGTATAAGCAAATATTGCAGCCATTCAGTCACCGGATGGTAAAAAGTTAATTATATTTCTCAAATATAGCAAACAGTGATAGAATTACTGTTTCTTGTGGGCATGCTCTCCTTTTTGTTTATATCTTAACATTATGGATGTCTCTGTACCACATTACTACTTTCTTTGGATTAGTAGGCAAATGGTTATCCGTGTGGCATGCCAAAATAGTTTGTACTCATTGTGAATATTGCACTGATGATGTATTAAACTTGAAATTAAAGGAAAATCATATGGGTAAGCAGCAGATTTGTGAGGAACACTGCAGTCCTGCACATGCATATTTGGAAGGAAGTCCACTGATTCCGTGGAACGTGCTGCTGAGTAAACGTGTCTATAATTGGGTTGTAAGACTCTTCTCTGTCCATCTGCAAGTAGCATGGGCATTTTTTAAGAAAATGGAATTCTCTAGAGGTCAACACGAATATTTTTGTATACTTTTCCAGGTGGGCCCAACAGCCACACAAGCTATGCAAGAGTTTCTTACTCGTTTACAAGTGCACCTTTCTTCAACATGCCCTCAGATGTTCAGTGAATTTTTATTAAAATTAATACATATTCTTTCAACTGAGAGGTAAAGTTCATTCAATAATAGTACTTTTTAACCTGAAGTGTCAAGGTTGGGTTTAACTCAAAGTCTTAAAGAAGAAAATATCAAGTCAGTTTTATGTCTTCTTGCGCGTAGCATGCAGCTGGAACACGGAGTGCTGTTTACCTTCCCGCAAGCGGTACTTAAAGCGGTTAGGCTTTATAATATTGTGACATATACTGAGTACTAAAACAGTACAAATTGGTGAAATAACTTTGATAGGCAGTTATTTTGTTACATGAACGTTTTCGGTGTATACAAGCCATTTGGTTTCCTGAGCTAAAATTAATTTCAGTTCCTTTTATTTTATTCACTTCTAGGGGTGCTTTCCAAACTGGTCAGGGGCCTCTGGATGCCCAAGTGAAGCTTTTGGAATTCACACTTGAGCAAAATTTTGAAGTTGTTTCAGTTAGCACCATTTCTGCTGTTATTGAATCCATCACTTTTCTGGTGCACCATTACATTACATGCGCTGACAAAGTGATGTCTCGCAGTGGATCGGACAGCTCAGTGGGTGCTCGTGCATGTTTTGGAGGGCTTTTTGCTAATATCATTCGCCCAGGGGATGCCAAGGCTGTCTGTGGAGAGATGACACGGGATCAGCTCATGTTTGATTTGCTCAAACTGGTCAACATCCTGGTGCAGCTGCCCCTTTCAAGCAATAGAGAATACAGTGCTCGGGCTCAGGTGGCCAGCAGCACTACGGACAGTGTTTCTGATGAAGAAAAGGTTTCGGGAGGAAAAGATAACAACGGAAACAGTGGCAGTACTCAAGGCTCAACTGCTTATGTGGCTGACCTTGTCTTGGCTAACCAGCAAATTATGAGCCAGATCCTTTCTGCTCTGGGACAGTGTAACAGCAGTGCTATGGCAATGATAATTGGTATGTATTATAATAGTGAATTATCTATTTGTTCCACTTACATCCTGCTCTTCCTCTAAAAAGATCAGAGCTGCTTACATGGAGGCTGCCTCCCATCCTGGCATATTACAGGACTAGATCAGCCTGTATTTCTAGGCACTGAGATTGATACACTGGTGGTTCTAGGTTTATAATTTAAAGATTCCAGTGTAGTTCAATATTTTTTCCATAACCTAGAATAGCATAAATCTGTATTTTGTAGGCTGGCTGTAATAAGTGTCTACGCACTTTTTTCTCTTAGCAGGGTAGCATATGAGTAAGAAATCATGCACCTGAAGTTCACACACCTAAACCTCCTTACCAATTTTCCCATGAAAATTCCCATCCTTTCATCAGTGTCTCTCTCATTTTTCTGATACCAAATTCATTAATATTAACGTCTCTTTGATTTATTATTATGAATATTTATATACTACTTTTTAAAACTTTAAAATAACCTCGAGTCTTGATAGAATTATTTCCAAAATAGGTGCATCCTACTCTTTGGGATTGTCTGATTCATAGGGTATGTACTTCCAGAACAATATAGAGGATCAAGAGCACAGGTTACTAAAAGGAAGGAATACCTCTCTTATGGTCTGACTTTCTTTGATGGCATGAGTGAGGAAAAAACAATCCATTGCCTTAGAGACCTCAGACGAGGGTAATACCGGCAAAGGATGTTGGAAGAACTAGCCCAGTTTTTCCATGGTCTCCTTTACATTCATAACAGCCAAATGCATACAAGCAAAATGTATTGCCTTACATGCCATGTCTCCTTCAATGGAATACAAAAGAACTCGCAAGTTTACAGTACACAATTTTGGGGAGTAATTGAAAGGGCCTCCAAGATTAAGGGTAAAGATATTTTCGTTTTTGAATGTTATGTGTTCTGTGATCACTGCCTTGCCTCAAATGGATCCAAATAAGCTACTATTGTTCCTAGGTGCAAGTGGCTTACATCTTACAAAACATGAGAATTTTCATGGTGGCTTGGATGCCATATCAGTTGGGGATGGATTATTTACTATACTAACAACACTTAGTAAAAAAGCCACCACGGTGCAGGTGATGCTTCAGCCAATTCTTACCTACATGGCTTGTGGCTATATGGGAAGACAGGTAAGTATTCAAAAGATTTATTTGCAGTTGATTCCAGTAGGCATCAGGGCTGGCTTTAAGCCAGTTGGACCAGTTGCTCCTAATTGGGCCCCACACCAGGGTAATCTACTCTAGTATTGTCAAATACACATAGTGACACATTGCAACATATATGTAACACCACATTGCAAGTTTATATACAGGGTTATTCAAAAAGGGATGGTGCAAAAGTAAAGTTGATTTTTCTTAAATGGACTGACATACCACAACCATCACAACATGAAGAGACATAAAAACTGTCCAAGTTTCACATGCATGTTACAAATGTTCAGTGTGGGTACTTGCATAGCTACAATGGGGGGGACGGGACAAACAGCCGCTATCTCCTCCTGAGGAGACGGTGGCTGTCACCTGGGGCATCCCCCCTGCCCCATTGTTTCAAAGGTAAGCTACACATTTTGTTTGATTACTTGTAGACTTAGGTGTATGTAATTTTATATTAAAATGTGCTTAGATCCATTTGGTCCATTAACTCACATGCACCTTTTAAGCTCACATTTTGAATGCCAAAAAGGGGGGGGGGAGTGGAGCAAGATGATATGCAGGAATAAATTGTTTCACAGTTGTCAATATATCTGTATCGAATCAAGATAGTATAATCACGTTACTTATACATATATAATTCTGTGCATTTCCTCCAGGGTTCTCTTGCCACTTGTCAGCTGTCTGAGCCACTACTGTGGTTCATCTTAAGAGTGCTGGATACCAGCGAGGCATTGAAGGCATTTCATGATATGGGTAAAATGTGTTTGTTTGGTTTTTTTTTCTTCCCCATCTCTTAGAAAAATCTAGGGTTGAGATCCAAAGAGTCCTGCATGTAAGCAGATGTGTCTGTGCATGTACAGAGAAGTTGCTGATTCCCCTTCCCCTGACATTGCCCTGTGCAATGTCACATACTGTTTCAGAACTGTTAGAAGGACTTTTTGTAGGGGAGGAGACTGAAAGGGCTGTAGCAAGAAGGGTGGGGACTGGAAAATCCGTGTGCACGTGTTGTACACACCTATGGATGTTTTGATCTTGCCCTAAGAATTGTTGCCATTCAGCTGTTGGCAGCCAGTTATAGGGCACAAATAAGCCTGTCTTCCCACGTAAAAGGAGGAGAGGCCTAGTCTTTATTCTTCCATGTTATTAGCCTTAACATCCAATAACTCCCTACTATACTTACAGGTGGTGTTCAGCTCATTTGCAATAATATGGTGACCAGTACAAGAGCCATTGTAAACACAGCGAGAAGTATGGTTTCAACTATTATGAAATTCCTGGACTCTGGCCCTAGCAAGGCGACTGATAGTAGTTTGAAAGCAAGAGTGCTGGCTTCTGAACCTGATAATGCAGAAGGCATCCACAACTTTGCACCATTGGGTATGTATGTGCCATCTTCAGAGTTGGTGCCTTTTCAAGAAGGACTTTTCAGTCATGTTCCGTTTGTGTTCTTCACTTCATAATGTTAGTATTTACTAGGCAGTTTGGTTTGCATCTGGTCAATCAGTTGCAAAAGTGTGTGTATTACGCTTTACAGCCGCCTAGACAAGGGCATAAACCATTGTATTTAGCTTTAGCCTACAATTATCAGAGCAAAAATAGTAAAGAGCTTGTTCGCAATATCATGGTGAATAAAAGAACAACTGCTTGACAATTATGCTTCAAAATGCTGCTGTGGGTGTGGTTCCTACCTGTCATATATTTATGTATTGAGGTACATTGTTAATCTGTGAAGCTTAAATTATTGACTTGTAGTAATTTGGTGTTGCTTTCAGTACTTTTGTATTTCATGAGCTTGTGCAGATTTTGCTTTCCCCTAAATATTATAAGAGCCAAGTTTAAAGCTATCACCCTAATACTGGGGGTTCATTGGGGGTTTTTTTGCTTCATACATAGAAGAAGAAAAAAATTGTGTATGAACTTACCACATGCCATAGGCCTGTGTATGTTTAATGATGCTGGATAAGTAACTGGAAACTGGCCATATAATTTTCTGTGCCTTTCACTAGGTCAGCGCTTCTCAAGCTGTGAGTCGTGGCCCACTTGGTGAATTGCGGCCCAATGCTGAGGTGGGGCCTGTCCGCCCTTGCCTCCGTTCGGCTCCAAATTGGAGCCAAACGGAAGCAACCAGTAGCCGTGACTCACCTCGTCCTGCTGCTCTTGCGTTGCATCAAACCTGGGAAGGCCTCTACAGGTCTCGGAAGACCTCCAGAAGCAACCGGAAAGTGACTTGCAATTTATTTCTGGGTTCGTGTAAGTCACTTCTGGTTGCCTTCTGAGGCCAATGGAGGTCTCCCAGAGTCCCACCGCAGGAGAATGAGATGGGTTGTGGAGCCCACTGCTGGAGAGTGGGAGGGGGGTGTTTGAGAACCACTGCACTTAGTCATTCCTTTTGGAGCACAGGTTCCTCCTACCCTGTCCCCACTGGCATTAATCATGAGTGTCACAAGTTCAATCCCTAACATCCCCAGGTAGGGCAGAAAAACAATTCCCTCTGAAACTTTGGAGAACCTCTGCCAGCCAGTGTCGGCGTTAGTTAGATGGACCAGTGGTCTGACTTGGGATGGGCCAGCTTTCTGTGTTCCAGTGTAAGTGATGTAAATCTCAAGTTAGTCTAATTAGGGTCACCTCTTCTTAAACAAGGTTTGAAACTAGCTTCAAATCGTGTTTTCCTTTTCCAAGGCAGTGGAATAGTACAGAAATTCTAGACAGAAAAGAGAACTGCAGTTGCTTAATGCCAATCTTCTACACTAGGGGTAGGCAACCTACGGCCCGTGGGCCAGATACAGCCAGCCACCCAAAAGTTCAAAAGCCCATAGTTCCAGAAAGATATATCCGCCTGGCCCACAGTGGTCCTAAAAAAGAATGCAAGTTCATAATTCTATCTCTGAAAGGGTTAGAGTGTAAGTAGACCAAGGGCAGAAGATTCCTTTGGAGCGTCATTCTCTGTCTGGGCATGCATCTCTCTGCACCTTGCCCATCTCTTTTTTCATAGCTGTATGGTCTAACTGGGAGTTTTGCACATGCATGTCGAGCACACATGCATTCTTACTATTGACAGAGCTGATGTCTGGCCCCCATGCGGAATAAGGTTGTTGACCCCTGCTGTACATGCTGCTAATCTGATCCACAGCTGTGTATGAAGGGCTTAAAGAAAAATATATTTAACCACAGCCTTATCAGAACTACCTCTTCCCTTCCCAACCTGCCCTCCACATGTAAAACCCATGGATATATGGTTGTCCTTTTTTCTATTTCTTTTGCAAATCTTTTGTACTTTCATGTCTTATCTGATTTTTATGTTGTGCTGCTAAGTTATTTTATTGCTAATTATTGTTTAATTTTGTTTTTACCATTTTATATTGTATTGTATTTTACGTTGTTAGCCTCCTTGGACCTTTCATTGTAAAAGGGTAAGGCAGGATGATGATATTTAGAACAAAATAAATAAAAATATTTTTTTCTTCTGTTGAAATCCTCCACAATACTATATTAATGGGAATTGTTTTGTTGAAGGTTCCATCACTTCGAGCAGTCCTACAGCCCAACCTGCTGAAGTACTGCTACAGGCAACTCCCCCCCACAGAAGAGCTCGATCTGCTGCGTGGTCTTATATCTTTTTGCCTGAGGAAGCCTGGTGTGACCTTACAATTCATCTTCCTGCTGCAGTGCTTTTAAAAGAAATACACATCCAACCTCACCTTGCATCTCTTGCAAGTATGTATATGGAGAGTGGCACACTTGAAACTTTATGATCAAACATTTTAATAAATAATGTACTGTATATATTTTAAGTATCTTATGAGAATAGGCAGCTAACTGTAGCATATCTGAACCAGCTCGCACATCTAGGATATTACATGGGTCACCTTCTGTAATTTACCAGAAGTTGCTGTAAGTTACTTGTTCTTGTAGAAGCGTTTGACTTACCGTATATACTCGCATATAAGGTGAGAAATTTAAAGGAAAAAATGACTGAGAAATGTTGCCTCGCCTTAACAAAGGGTCAATGCACATTCTCCGTTCACTGTAGCCCCTCCTGCGGTGCCCCACCCTCCCATTACCTTTGTGTTTTAATTCAAGCCTGTGTCTTGCTTTTACAAAACGTCTGCTTCTATGCTTTAACTACGGTAGCTCAGAAGTAGACAAGCTGACTGGATAGTAGAGAGGCTCGGCAATTAATAGGAAACAGTTCCAGTTCCTGCTTCCTGTTAATTGGGATGAGCCTCTCTACCATCCAGTCAGTTTGTCTGCTTCTGAGCTACCGTAGTTAAAGCATAGAAGCAGTTTTGTGAAAGCAAGACACATGCTTCAGTTGAAACACAACAGAGGTAAGGGGGGGAGATGCAGGGGGGGCTTCTTCAAAGCGTTAATGCAAGTGTGTTGCTTGAGGGGAGGTGTGTGTGTGTGTGTGTCTTTCTGGCTGCTATTACTGGTTTGTGAGTAGCATGGAGATCTCTTTTTTTCATTTTTAAGGAAGACGTGTGTGTGTGTGTGTGTGTGTGTGTGTGTGTGTGTGTGTGTGACAGTGTGACAGACAGACAGAGGGGGGATCTTTAAAATGCAGCTCCCAGTGTGATCTTTGCAAATGGCAACACACACACCCCGTGGCAGCATGGACCTTTAAAATACAGTGGCTGTGATGAGACTAAGTGGCGAAGCTGCTCCCTCTGAGCCTCCACTCCCAGGCTACAGTTCCTTTCCAGTCTCCCCTCTTCTTTCCACACACCCTCCTCCAACCCTCCAGCTTCCAGTCATTGAGGAAAAAATCAGACCAAATTGTCTAATTTAAGAATTCCACAAATCCTTAAGTTTTACTCTCAACGAAGGGTCATAGCAAATGTTAGGGTTTTTGGTTCAGAACTTGCCCCTCGTCTTATATGCGAGATCGCCTTATATGCGAGTATATATGATAATACATGGCCTGTCATTCTTTAGTTTTACATACCACTTTAAAGGCAAGTGGTTTACAATTGTTTATTATTTCATGTGTTGAATATTTATACATATTTTCAGTTTTAAAGGAATACAGTTAATGCCTTCAAGTTGTAGCATTAGTAAAATTCTGTTTTTTTGTTTTTACAGCTTGTCCTTCATCCGTATCTGTTGAAATAAGTGCAGATGGGGTTAACATGTTACCCTTGTCCACGCCTGTAATCACAAGTGGTCTTACCTACATAAAAATACAGCTTGTTAAAGCTGAAGTTGCCTCAGCTGTTTGTCTTCGCCTTCACCGCCCACGAGATGCTAGCACATTAGGTCTCTCTCAGATTAAATTGCTTGGGCTCACTGCCTTTGGTAACACCTCATCTGCAACAGTCAACAATCCATTCCTTCCTTCTGAAGATCAGGTATCCAAAACTAGGTATGTATTGTCAGGAAGCAAATAAGAGATGGTCTTTCCTGTCTCCTCTCTGTGTTATATAACACACCTCTGGTACTGCAGGGCAGGAACCTCTAGAGGTCTCTCATAGCTTACTAAATACTTTTTCAGAACATGTACAAAATGTGTGCAACTGCTTAAACACATCTGATCTCCCGTTTCTTTCAAGGTAAGAGATGAGAGCAATAAAATTAATTTCTCCAGATACATGGAAAACTCTTGGATGAAAGATTCAGTAGAATAGAGTTGGTGAACCAAGGATCTGCTTTCCTTTTGGCAACAGATATCTAGGGCTGTGAGGCAGAATACTGGAGACAACGGAATTTCTTACCTTTTCTGAGAATTCCTATTCTGGGAAGAGTAAGGGGGGCATTCCGGACCAATGGGATGTCCTCCTGCTCCTGAGAAGGCAGGGTCACTTCAAAGAGAGTCTCCTCCCACGCAGGAGGGCGCCCCGCCCCCAGTTATGGACTGGACCGAAGAGCTGAAGCATCCTCCCCGATCTCGATGGGCCGGACACGATGCGAAGCAACGACCAGAGGACCATCGGGCAACTTGAAAGAGATAGGCAGTCTTCCTCCAGAACTGAAACAGGTAAGTGAAAAACAAGGAGGCCCAAGAGAAAAAGGGGGCCAACGAGGAAGAACAGCCAAAACAGGAAAGAACAACCAAACGAAGTTAAATAAAAACAACCAAACAACTTATGGACCAGCAAGGGTGCGTCCGACAGTTAGGCACGGAAAAAACAGGACAGAGACCGAAGGGAAGGAAAGAACCACCCCAGGTCTAAGTCAGAAAACTGTCCCAAGCCATGTCTGTGTAGAGGCGGGTTGGAATGCCCCCCTTACTCTTCCCAGAATAGGAATTCTCAGAAAAGGTAAGAAATTCCGTTTTCTCTGGAAGGAGTAAGGGGGGCATTCCGGACCAATGGGACATACAAGAGCTGGAACCATGAGGGCGGGCAGACTGGCGTCCAAGTTAGCGCGGAAGGACTCTATGGAGAACCCTCCTAGCAAAGGACGCATCGCCCGAAGCGGCCTGATCAACCTTGTAATGACGGATGAACGTATGCATGGATGACCAGGTGGCGGCCTTGCATATGTCCTCTAGGGAAACATACCCTTCATAAGCCGCAGAGGTGGCAGCACTACGGACCGAGTGAGCGGTAATACCCGCAGGGGGATTGCAGTCCGAAGATTGGTATGCTAACTCAATGGCCTGGCGGATTCACCTGGAGAGGGAAGAAGCCGAAGCCTTGGTACCCTTCGCCAACCCCCGGAATCTCAAAAACATGGAGTCCGTCTTACGGAACTCCCTCGTTCTGGACGTGTAAAACTTGATGGCGCGACGGACGTCCAACGTATGCCAACACTTCTCTTTCGGATGAATTGGCCGAGGGCAGAAGGAAGGGAGCACAATGTCCTGCTGCCGGTGGAAAAGCGAATTTATCTTGGGCACAAAGGCCGGATCAGGCCGGAGAACAACCTTCTCTTTGTGGAAAATACAGAGATTTGGATGTACGGAAAGAGCCCCCAGCTCCGATACCCTCCTGGCCGAGGTGATTGCAACCAGAAGAAGAGTCTTTAAAGTTAACTCACGGATGGGAACTGTGGCCATGGGTTCAAAAGGTTTTGCTGTTAGGGCATTCAGAACCAGATGGAGATCCCATGTGGGACAGCGGTGGACTACCGGAGGGTTAAGGAGCGAGACTCCACGCAAAAATCGCTTAACATGAGGGTGATCTGCTAAAGAGCCCCTCCCCTCCGCCGTCAAAATGCTGTTAAGGGCCGAAAGTTGTCTGCGCAAGGTGTTAGTGCGGAGACCCTTGTCCAGCCCATCTTGCAGGAACTCAAGGAGATCTGCCACCCTGAGCCTGGTAGATCTCACCCCCTTAGTCCTGCACCAGTGAGAAAACTTACGCCACGTAGAATTGTAGGACCGCCTAGTGGAAGGTTTCCTAGAGGCTAACAGGGTGTTGACGACCCTACCGGAATAGCCCTGTCTATTGAGGGCGCGCCGCTCAACCTCCATGCAGCAAAGCGGAATAATTGGGGACGAGGATGATATTCCGGGCCCTGAATCAGAAGGTCTTCCCGGAGCGGGAGCGGCCAATGTTTGCTGACTGACATTTCCAGAAGCTCGGGGAACCAAGGGCGTCTGGGCCACCTCGGGGCTATGAGGATTAACTGCGCTTTCTGTTGACGGGCCTTGCGCAGGACTCGCGGGATTAACGGTACTGGCGGGAAAGCGTACAGCAGGCCCCGCGGCCAATCCCCCCGCAGTGCGTCCACGCCCTCTGCCTCCGGCTCTGACCGCCCTGCAAAGTACCTTTTTAGCTGCCTGTTCGCGCTGGAGGCAAACAGGTCTACCCGAGGCAGGCCAAACCGGTCGGACACTTGTCGGAACACCTGTGGGTGGAGCTGCCATTCCGCCTCCCCCAGAGTTCGACGACTGAGCCAATCTGCTCTGGTGTTGAATACCCCGGCCAGATGTTCGGCCTTGATCGAAGCTAGATTTTCTTCCGCCCAGGACATGATGGACATGGCCTCCTTGTGAAGCTTCGAGGCCCGGGTCCCCCCTTGGCGATTTATGTAGGCCTTGGCCGATGTGTTGTCTGTGCGTACCAGCACATGGACCCCCTTGAGAAGATCCTGGAACTGGAGGAGAGCCAGCCGGATCGCCCTCAGCTCCAGGAGATTTATGCTGAGTGCTGTTTCCTGAAGGGACCACAGGCCCTGAGCCACTCTGGGCCCCACATGTGCCCCCCACCCCGAAAGGCTGGCATCCGTCGTGACAACCACGGGGTCGGTCTGACAGAGACCTCGGCCTCGCGAGAGTCTGCCTTCCTGTTGCCACCACCTCAGACTCCTCCTCACGGAGGGCGTGAGGGCAAGGAGAAGGTTCCGCTGACACTCTATCTGATTCTGATAGGGACGGAGGAATCGCTGTAAAGGCCGCATGTGGAACCGGGCCCAATCTATCACATCTAGGCACGACACCATGAGGCCTTGAAGAGAGGCTAACTTCATAAGGCCTATCCGTTCGGCCGACATGACGGCAGCTAAGGATGTGCTGATTCTTATTTGCCTCTCCTCCGAGAGCGCTACCTGAAATTTCTCTGTGTCCAATAGTAAGCCTAGATGGACCATCTGGCGGCTGGGACTCAGAGAACTCTTTTCGTAATTTATTACAAAACCCAGGGACGAGAGGACCCGGATAGTCAGGTCCAGGTCTCGACTGGCAGTTTCCGGGGACCTCGATCTCCCCAGAATGTCGTCGAGGTAGGGATATGCTCGCACTCCCTGTTCCCTGAGAAAGGCTATCGGTGCGATCAGGAGTTTGCTGAAACAGCGGGGTGCTGATGATAGTCCAAATGGAAGTGCGCAATATTGATAGTGGTGGCTGCCATAGCAGAAGCGCAAATACTGGCGGTGGCTGGGTCGAATGGGGACGTGGAGATACGCCTCCGTCAAATCCAGGGACGTGAGATAGTCCCCTTGTTCGAGGGAGGCAACGATGGATCTCCACGTCTCCATCCGAAAACGTCTCTTCCGTATCCAACGGTTGAGGCGCTTGAGATCGAGAATGGCCCTCTGGGTCCCGTCCTTCTTGGGGATGAGGAAAAGGGTGGAATAAACTCCCCATCCCCGCTGACAACTCGGGACGGGCTCGATGGCCCCTATCTCCAATAGGTGAGAGATCGCTTGGAGCTTTTGGCGATGCTTCTCTGGGTTCTGAGACAGAGGGACCCGCCAGAATCTGTGGCGCGGTCTGGACGTGAATTCTAGGGCATAACCGTTCGTCACCGTCTCCAAAATCCACGCATCGCTGGTAACGTGTCGCCAGCGATGCGCGAAGTTGAGGAGACGGCCGCCGATCGCCCCTGAACCAGCGGACGATGTAGCGTCACACCGGTCTGTGCTCCTTGTTGCTCTTACCTGTACTTGAGGAAGAGCCGCCTGTCTGCTCGCGACCCCTGGGAAAGACCCTTGTTCTGTTCCATTTACTGCAGGGCTTCTGCCCCTCACGGGGTCTGCGGTCGCTGCGGGAAGAACGAAAGGAGTGAGATTTTGCCTTGGGAGGTTCCTTATGACTAGAGGGCAGGACCTTCCGTTTCTCCTTATTTTCGATAAGAAGAGGCTCTAACGCCTCGCCGAACAACTTCGTCCCCTTAAACGGTACCGCCACCAATCTTGCCTGAGACCCGGCATCGACCGCCCAGTGGCGAAGCCAAATATTGCGGCGCGCCACCACATTAGAAGCCATAGCCCGCGCCGAGAAGTGCATCGAATCTAGGGAGGCGTCGGCCGAAAACGCGGACGCCAACGCAATCTTCTTTAGGGTATTTTTAACAGACTTCGGTAAACTAGGCTCCTCCTCAGCCAGCTGCTCTGACCAGAGATATGCAGCCCGAGCCAAAATAGAATTTGCCGCCGCGGCCCTAAAGGCGTAGGCCGTGGCCTCGAAATTGCGTCTAAGTGATACCTCGACCTTCTTGTCACACTGGTCCTTCGGACCCCCTTCCCCTTCGGACGGAAGCACAGTGGAGGACGATAGCGCCGCCACGGGGGCGTCGACCGCCGGCACCTTCAGGTTGTCCATGACTTGATCCTGAAATGAGTAAAGCTTATTGATTAAGCGTGGGGGGTGTCTCGTTGCAGCTGGAGTGGCCCATTCTGAATCTAAGACATTTTGGAATGGCTCGGGAAAGGGTATTGGTTGGGGTTTGGAAGGGCCCTGAGGGAAAAGCCTCTTTGCTGAGACCTTGCCCCCCGAGGCCACCGGGGTGGTGGCAGGTTCTGTTGCAAGATCCAGGGCCTGTACTGCCTTGGCCAGCATTCGGGGGAAAAGTTCCATAGGAAACAGCCTGTCCATCTTTTGGTCGGGCAGATCCTCTTGGTCACCTGACAACTCCCCTTCCTCGCGCTCAGACCCAGAAGGGGCCGATGCTGAAGAATACTCAGAAAAAGCCGGAGATCTAGGAGCTCTGCGCCTATGTCCATGCTTGGGGCGACAGGACTGATGGGTCCTATAAGTACGCGCCCTGCGGTGTTTCTTGCGGGCTGGCGTATCAGAATCTATTGAAGAGCCATACTCCTCTGAGGAGAAAAAGGCTTCAGGGGTAGGGGACCTGTGGCGCTTTTGTACGTGGCGCCTGAAACCAGGGCGTTGCTGGGTCTGAGAAGCCTTCACTGCCCCCGCTACCGCCCCTTTCACCAGGTCCAGAATCTGTTTCTGCATATCGTCAGGGAGGAGGGTGGGCATGGCTGAGGTGCCTGCTGTTTCCGCCCCCCTTTCCGTTCGACCTCGCCCTCCCTGGGGGCCTCTTGAGACATACCTGAGGCTCCGGGAACGCTGACAAGTTTTGGCGGGAAAGCAGAATGAACGCTGCGGTCCGTCCACCGCCCGCGATGTGCCCACGTCGGTAGACGAGGGCTGGGGAGAACAATCCTCTCCCCGTGGGGATACCGGCCGCCTTCGCGTCCTTAGAGAGACGCGTAGAGATCCTGGGACTATGCCGCGCGGGAGGCGCCTGAGGAAAGTCTCCCGCCCAACTGCCAACGGTCTGTCAGTAGCCGATGGTGGCCGGGCTAAACAAGCGTTCCGGGACTGCGCCGCACGGAAGACGCTGTGAGTTCTGCCAGGCGAGGCGGCGACGGTCCCTTGGGGAGCCGCTCTTCCGCTCGCACTGGGGCAGATCGGCCTCTCGAAGTCCCCGCCTCCGTGAGGGAAAAAATGTGCGTCCGAACCTCTCTGAGGTAAATGAGAGGCGGAGCGGCCTACTCCCGGCCCGACAACGAGCACTGCCGAAAACGCAGGCTGAAGGGAGTCTTTTCTGTTCTCTTTTTATGCCCTCAGGGAGTGACAAACAAAGAAAAGGCGGGAGGTGGAGGGAGGGAAGAGGCGAGAAAAGGAAGAAGGAAAATTGAAGAAAATACTGAAGAGAGAGAAGACTGAAGGCTTAAGCTGTGGAGCTTTGCCAAAAAGCGACCTGCTTCAAGAGAAGGCAGGGCAAAAAACTGGGGGCGAGGCGCCCTCCTGCGTGGGAGGAGACTCTCTTTGAAGTGACCCTGCCTTCTCAGGAGCAGGAGGACATCCCATTGGTCCGGAATGCCCCCCTTACTCCTTCCAGAGAATGGGCTTATGCAGATACTAAGTTATTTTTTTTCTGTGTGAGAGCCTCTTAGTTTGAGCCAACATCTTGCTATGCTCTGCATCCCAGCTCCTGTCCCCTGACTCCTCCCACTTCTCTCTTTGCTTCTTTTGTTTAGGAAAATCCTCACATTCAATAATACTCATTTTACCAAACGTTGTTTTGGTCTTACACAACTCTTTACAGGTTTGCAATTCTTTAATCATCTCTAGGTTTCCTGTTGTATTTTTTGCAGATAATTTATTTTGCCAAAATTAATGTTGTATTTCCACGATGGCTCCACACGTGTATCAACTTTAAAAAAAAAATCAGTTTCCCATGTTTTGAATATCAGAGCCTAAGCCCAGTCCAAGCCTGAAAGGAAGAAGCACATCTCCATGGGAAGTTCTAGGGTAGGGGTGGCCAACATTTCAACATATTTATTTATTTATTTATTTATTTATTTACTTACAGTATTTTTATCCCGCCTTTCTCCCCGAAGGGACCCAAGGCGGCTTACAACAGAAAAAAATACATACAAAAAAACACAGTATAAAAAAATCATTAAAAACAATCAATAAAAATTAATAAAAACAGTGTCTAAAAACAATTAAAAAGATCATGGCTACAATCAGAGCAGGAGCATAAAAACAGCAGGACCCCCACCTGTACCAGCGATGTTAAAAAAGGCAGGGGCTCAGAAGGCTTCTTTGAACAAGAAGGTTTTTAGGCCTCGCCCGAAAGTGTCCAAGGAGGGAGCAGTTCGTAGGTCAAAGGGGAGGGAATTCCATAAGGTTGGTGCCACTACTGAGAAGGCCCTGTTTCTGACCGCCGCCCCTCGCACCTCCTTGGGCGACGGCACCCGCAAAAGGGCCTTCTCTGATGATCTAAGGACGAGCCGGAGTATGTAGAAGAAGGCGGTCTCTCAAATACCCTGGCCCCAAGCCGTATAGGGCTTTAAAGGTCAAAACCAGCACTTTGAATTGGGCCCGGAAACGAATCGGCAGCCAGTGCAGCTGTTGGAGGAGCGGCCCAACGGAGTCGAACCGCCTACCTCCAGTGACCACACGGGCCGCCGCATTCTGCACTAATTGCAGTTTCCGAACCGTCTTCAAAGGCAGCCCCACGTAGAGCGCGTTACAATAATCTAGTCGCGACGTCACCGTGGCATGGATCACCGTGCTGCTGTCCCTTTAATGGTTGTATAGGTGAGGGCATTTCAGCAGGAGTGCACCCTGCCTCTACCAGGGAACACAGAGGCCCTCATGGTGGAAGGCTGGCCACCTCTGTTCTAGGGTATCAAGGGATAAATGAGATGAACTAAAGGGAAAGAAACTAATATGCAGCACAGGGTTGCTGCTGCACAACATCAGCAAAACTTGAGTAGATGTAGATTCATTGCAGGATGACTGAGTTGTACATACAAGCCTTGGACTTTGTTTAACAAAATCAAAATATCAAAGTTTAGAAATACATGAAACTGAATTTGCTACTAGTGGGACTGGATTCTTATACTGTATGTATTTGTTTGCAGTTGCAAAAGTGTTTTCATGAATAGTAAAGGTGTGATGATTAAGCATTCTAATCTCATTTTAGTTTCTTTTTTGCTTTTTCAGCATTGGATGGTTAAGGTTGTTGCATCATTGCCTCACTCACATAAGTGATTTAGAGGGAATGATGGCTAGTGCTGCCGCACCAACTGCCAATCTTTTGCAAACATGTGCTGCTCTCCTGATGTCTCCATATTGTGGCATGCATTCTCCAAACATTGAGGCAGTGCTTGTAAAAATTGGGCTTCAATCCACCAGGATAGGCCTCAAACTGATAGACATTCTATTAAGAAACTGTTCTGCGTCGGGGAGTGATCCTACAGGTAAGAATGTGGCTTGTTTTCTTTTCAGTTTTAAGCATTGTTTGACTTGAAGAGGCTTGCTGTTGCGATATTCAAACCAGTGAATTGTTGTCTCTGAGATGCAACTAGAAATATACTTTGCAGTTACCGTTTCAAAGAGAGTCTTAAAAACCTGCTTAGGATTTTAAAATGTGCAGTTCTGTTTTTTTAAAAAAATCAGAATAATGCTGATCTGAATGTCAGCTGCCCTCAGTCCATTCTCCCCCCCCTCCCGCGCTCACTTGTGGTGAAAACGAGGGGGACTTTTGTCAGTTGTGAGGGATTAAATGTTTGGAGTGTGTAGGGTGGCTTACTGGTGGCGACAGCTGAGGTGCGTTCATTTTCTTTCAGATAACACTGCCTTTGTGGGTAGAGGCAACATTTGAAGCACTGCTGCAGTGATCAGGCACTGCTGCAGACTTCAAGCACTGTTGCCACTACCCACAGAGGTGTGGCGTTTTCTGTAAACAAAAACATGCTGCTGCTTCTCCTGGAGAGTTGCCCCCCTTTTTTTTAAAAGTCAAAGTCATCCATGACAATGGATGTCATTGGGGCCCCAAGCCCCTTCTCCCATACTCCAAAATTATATTTCTGGTTGTCTCCACGTCAGAACATTACAAAGATTTAGGCTAACACAGCGCTTCCCAAACTGTGGGTCGCAACCTACTTGGTGGGTCGCGGTCTGATGTCCGGTGGGTTGCGAAGTTGAGCTTCGCAACCCAGGAGGTGTGGCTCAGTTGGTAGAGTTGCCGCCTCGTAAGCCCGAAGATCAGTGAACAGCCAGTTCGAGACACGCCGCTGACAAAAAGCTGTGAAAAAAAGCCTTTGAGGAGAGATGAAGAGTTGCCAGCTGCGTCGGCAGAGCGTGAGAGGCGACTGCCAGGGAGAGGCCAGACTGCAAGGATACCATCTGGAATGCAGTTGTTCATGAAAGATTGAATATTTATATATAGGATTGTAAAGCCCCCCCCCCCAATTAGGGGGGTTGAGAAAGCCTGCCCATGTAAACCGCCTTGGATTAAAGTCAGAGGAGAAATCCAATGACCAAGAAAGGCGGTATATAAATACTGTATATTATATTATTATTAGCTCTCCCACCCGCCCAATTTGGTTCCAAATTGGAGCCCTCTGGACGTAATTGGAGGCCGTTTCTAGGCCCGGGATGCATCTCCGTGGGCCTCAGAAATCCACCAGAAGTGACTTCCAGTTTACTTCTGGTTTTGCATCCATCACTTCCAGTTGATTCCAGAGGCTTTCTGAGGCCCGCAGACACCACCAAAATGCGTCCTGGGCCCGGTGTGGCCGGGGAGTGACCCCCAAAGGCTCCCAGTTGCCGCACCTTGGAGTACTGGGTTGTGACCCACCGTGAGAGAAAAAGGGGTGCGTTTGTTTTCCACTGGGCTAACAAATTGTACTATGTGCTCAACATGCCCTTAATAAAAACTTTTTTTCTTCCCATATTATAAAGATTTAAATAGTCCTTTGCTGTTTGGAAGATTAAACGGCCTATCATCTGATTCCACAATTGACATTCTCTACCAACTTGGGACTACTCAGGACCCTGGAACAAAAGATAGGTAATTTGCTTTGTTTCTACAGTATTGTGTGCAAACCATTTGTGATTTATGAGGAATAGGACATACGGATTGCAGGGATTACAGTGTTCCTCAAAGGGCTCATGGAAGCTCTGAGTAACCTGGAGAGAGGCATGTTGTACTCATTGCTTGTATATGTACATATAAACATGCATGTGTGCATGTAAACAGGCATGTATGCACATTAGTCAGTGGAAGTTGGATAGTGTTTGAGAGGGCAGGGTTGAGCCTCAGCTGCATTATGAATAGCACTCTGTTTTCTTGCTTTAATGTTTGTTCCTGCGGGCTAAAGTTATAGGGCTACAATTCACATTGCTAATGGGGTGCGAAATTAGCAGTGTGTATGCATTCCGTAGAGGAACTGTATGGTACAAGTCACTGGAAGTTCACCTGATGAACCAAAAGAAGCCATAGGGGACTTTTGGCAATGGTTATTTTTTGGAAGATAATTTATTAATCCTATTTTGGTTAGAAGCATTCCACTGATTGCAATCTTATATGCAAATTTCATTTTAGTTATACAATCTCAGTTATGTAACAGAGAATGCTTTGAAGCACCTGTGTGTGAAGCACCAGTTTCTTGTACTGAAGCAACTTCTGGACTCCTTTCCCCCCTGTATAATTTTTATTCAAAGCAGTGTTTGAAATGGTCACCTGAGACAATATCTGTGAGACTGTCCAATTATCCCCCCCAAAAAAACTATGAGTAATACCATTGACAAATCATTCACAGTTAATTTAGGTACAAGTAATTTTTTAAAAATGTAAGTTAATGAATTATAATTCCCAAGTCTGTTAATCAGACGAGAGTAAAATAAAAAATTTACTCTGCCTGATTCACTTTGGTTCCAGTTCTGAAGCTTTATTTTTATCAAAATGAAAGCTTGAATGCTGAATGACAGGTGGATGTCACCTGAGCATTGCTGAAATGCTATCCGTTTCATCTGTAAATCAGCATGGTTATTTTTAGCTTGTATTCTGATTGAAATTCATTATTTCACCACACTCCATGTATAACTGGATTTATCTTGAACCTATTTAATGTTTGTTCATCTTCTAGAATTCAAGCCCTGTTGAAGTGGGTCAGCGATTCGGCAAGAATAGCTGCTATGAAAAAAAGTGGCCGGATTAACTACATCTGTCCAAACAGCTCTACAAGAGAGTATGGTCTTCTGATGCCATCGCCTTCCCATTTGCACTGTGTAGCAGCAATTTTATGGCATAGCTATGAATTGCTTGTAGAATATGACCTGCCAGCATTACTGAACAGAGAGCTCTTTGAGTAAGTTGTTTAAGCATTTGTACAGATGCAGCCACTCAAATTATATTTCCTTTTGAGAAGCAAGACCTTTATTCTTTCCAAACAGTCTTAGATTAGGTTAATGTTTTTTCACTTGTAGTATAATAGGTTTAATAAACCATTGATATCAGTGTTTGAATGCCACAAAAGTACTTGCATGTAAGCTGCTGTAGATATGTCTTCATAATGATTTTCCCAAAGATCAGATCTGTTGGCTCCACATTTAGCCTTGATTCTTATACGTGACATTTAAATGACCTTGAAAGGTATTTTCATACATTTCTGGCACCAGCTTTATGTTGCAAGTTTTTAATGCAGTAGACAGGCAGCAAAATGACAGTGACGTTGAATGATTACTGCATGGAAATCTGAAGCTGTCTTCCACATGCTTTCACCGTCTGATGTGTATTTGTTAGTGTTTGGGGAATATAGTAATTTGCAGGAAGCTATGAAAGTTTTGATTCAGTACTTGCCTACTCGCAGATATTTTGAAGTCAGTAATTGTGCAATAGGCTATTAACTCTAAAGGTGCTATTCTAGACAAATTAGTTTCAGAAATTCAGCCATGGAGTTTAACTGTTTTATATAGGGCCCCTCACTCATATGACTTTGACTTTGTTGCATTTTTATATATATATATATATATAACCTATCCTGCAAATGTTGATAAGATCAGTGTGCCTGATTAAAATGAAATAAAATGCATTTTAATATTTTATTGAAATCAGAGCTAATTGAAGCTATTGGGCTGTCTGAGGCAGCCCAATAGTGCCGCCCTCCCCGCTGCTGCCCCTAAAAATCCCCACCCTTTATATCTCTCTCTCCTCCTTCCTTGCAGGCTCTTTAATCAAAGCAGGAAATGTGGAGTGCTCAGGGAGTGCTCCTAGCATGTTCTGCACTTCCGGCTTTCTTTAAAGGGCCGCGTGGAGGAAGGAGCAAGATGAAGGGGCATAATTGCTGTGTGATTTTGGAGTGTGGCGGTTTGGCCCCTTCCCCTCTCATCTTGTTCCTTCCTCCACATGGGCATTTTACACAAAACAGGAAGTGCAGAACAAACATGCTGGGAGCATTCCCAGTGTTCTCTTGCTTACTCAGAGGTGCCTACTCAGAGGCAGGAGTGAGGTAAGGGGTCTGCGCTGTCAGTGGTAGCTTGGAGGGAAGCAGTGGGCATCTCTTTGCTGCTCCCCCCAGTTCTTCACCCAATGCAAGTGTCCTTGTTTATGTCATGGGTGGGCCTTTCATGATTGTCATTGTTAAAACTTAAAACATTTTTAAAATTAGATCTTTTTCTTCTCCCTCCACCATCTGCTAGGAGGCAGATTTCTTCCAGAAGATTGATTTTGCTGGGCCTAGGACTAGGAGACACTTCCTTTCTAACACTAGTATTCTCCTGCTTCTGAAGTGAATGGTTTCACCTAATCAGAGTGTCTGCAGAGATTTGGATGCTAAGCATAATTCGATTAGTTTTTCTGCTGTGTAACATATGGGCATATAACATGTTCTAATTACCTTTTTTCCCTCACACTTAGGTCTCTCTTTAATTGGTCCATGTCTCTTCCCTGCAATATGGTTTTGAAGAAAGCTGTTGACAGTCTGCTTTGTTCAATGTGCCACATTCACCCAAATTATTTTTCCTTACTCATGGGCTGGATGGGCATTACTCCTCCACCTATACAGTTACAACACAGACTGTCTATGACGGATGACAGCAAGAAACAGGACCTTAGTTCATCTTTAACAGATGACTCTAAAAATGCACAAGCACCTCTTGCACTAACAGAGTCTCACCTGGCCACCCTTGCTGCCTCTTCACAGTCTCCTGAAGCTATTAAACAACTGTTGGACTCAGGTTTGCCCTCTCTGCTTGTAAGAAGCCTTGCTAGTTTCTGCTTTAACCATACCTCTACCTATGACTGCAGTGTGCAGCCAATGGACAATTCCCAAGACCGGCTCAGACGACACCATGTTCCACAGCACTTTAATAAGATGCCCATCACAGCAGACTTAGTTGCTCCTGTTCTCAGGTTTTTGACAGATGTTGGGAACAGCCACCTTATGAAGGACTGGTTGGGTGGCTCTGAAGTCAACCCACTGTGGACAGCACTTTTATTTCTCCTGTGCCATTCTGGTGCTACTTCTGGAGGGCATGGTGTTGTGACACAACAGACAAGTGTAAGGCCTACTTTACTTTCATCAGCTTCAGGAGCAGGACTGACCACTCAGCAAAGGACTTCCATTGAAAATGCAACCGTTGCGTTCTTCTTGCAGTGCATCTCTTGCCATCCTAATAACCAGAGATTGATGGCTCAGGTAATAAATTATCCTGTTAAGAATTTGAAATTGATTAAAATCTCATTTTGTCTGGATCTGAAGGAATGACAGAGTCTGGAAGCTTTCTTGGGGTGTCCAGGCCTCCTTTCCCCCCTAGATTTTGGTGAGAACATTACACCAAATAAGCACCTCTGAGACATCCTATTTGCCAAGGATTAGGGAAAGTGTAGTTTGTGCTGCAGAACTAAACGTACAACATCAACATCTTGACTGTGTAAGTGTTCTTAATGCCTTTTGCTGCTGTATAATGTGTGAAACAGGTTTGAGACCTTGAAGAGATCAAACTTTATAACTCTTTCTGGCCACAGCCCTACAGTCTTAAGGTGCGTAGGTCTAGTGGAGGTTGGTTCAAGTACTACAACCATTATATGAAGGGGGCACTAAATGGGGACCATAACATCTGAAAGAGACTGACAGTGTGGATTCCCACAATTGCATGAAGAGTTTTGACACCAGCTGTGATGTCTGGTGCAGCTGGGAAGACTCATGAGCCCACTTGCTCATGGAGAAATGTCTCCCTTTGTCTGACAGGTTAAACGGGTGGAGAGATCTGACACACGGCCTTTAATCTGACAAAGACGTTCCCTTACCTTGGGGAAGCCTCTGACTGCTCCCCCACTGCAGGATGCAGCGCGCACCCTGTTGGCACTGCTGCATCAGTGCTGGAAAGTTGGATAGGATTGGGCCCTTAGTCTTCTAGCATCATATATGCGGTTTCTGACATTACTGATCAGATAAGCATTAGATGGAATTTGAATGTTTACACTTCATTTTGATTTGAGTGTGTTTTATAATATCGTGGGGGGGTGGGTGTGGTCTTTCTGGCTGCTATTGCTGGTTTGTGAGTGGCACGGAGTTATGTTTTTCTTTTTTAAGGGAGACGTGTGTGAGAGACAGAGAGAGAGAGAGCTCCCAGGGTGATCTTTGCAAATAAATGGCAGCCCCCACCCACCCCAGGCAGCATGGATCTTTAAAATACAGTGGCTGTGATGAGAGTGAGTGGCAAAGCTGCTCCCTCTGAGCCTCCACTCCCAGGCTACAGTTCCTTTCCAGTCTCCCCTCTTCTTCCACACACCCTCCTCCAACCATCCAACCTTCAGTCATTGGGAAAAATCAGACCAAATTATCTAATTCAAAGAATTCCACAAATCCTTATGTTTTACCCTCGTCTTATCGAAGGGTCATAGCAAATGTCAGGATTTTTGGCTCAAAACTTGCCCCTTGTCTAATATGCGAGATTGCCTTATATGCGTGTATATACGGTAATTGCGCAAGCATAGTTTAGTAAACATATTTAAGATATTCTCTGTTCCCTTTGTAGGTTCTCTGTGAACTCTTCCACTCTTCTCCTCAAAGAAACAATCTCCCAACATCTGGAAATATTTCAGGGTTTATTAGGCGGCTTTTTTTGCAGTTGATGCTAGAAGATGAAAAAGTGACAATGTTCCTTCAGTCACCTTGTCCGGTAAGCTGTGCTTTTTTTTTTCCTTCGGCCTTTCTCAGGACTAGAAACATCTGTGTATCTAAATAATAGATTTGATATTTGATATTGTTAATTGTTATCGCCAGATTTGATATTGTTTCTATCCTGGCAAGAGCTCTCAATACCTCAGAGTTTTCCAGCCCTGATGATGATGATGAGCTGTTCAGAAATATACTTTTAAACTATTGCTTTCCAATAGTATGTTGATGTCAACCATCTTAAATGAAAAATAACCCTGAAAGGATGCTGTTCCTGTAGTTTAGTATACTGTATTATGTATGTTAGGCCTTACTTGAGGTCTAAAGCAGAAGGCGACAGATTTGTTGCAGACTTGCTCAATCTAATTACATCTCCAGGTGCACAAAAACGTTGAAGAAAAATATGGTGTACGAGTATTCAATTAAATTCTTTAATTCTAGCATGTTAACTGCTAACATGTCCAACTCTGTCAAGCAGAGTTGGTTATTCACATTGGTATTTTTTTCTCCACTATCAAAGGATGTAGGATAATGATGAGTAGGGATAGCTGGCACTGCCTTCCCTCTATGAGCCCTAGATTGTAAGGGGAGGGGCTAAGCCCATGGGGTCCTCTCCTTCCTACCCTGTACGTCATTTCTGGTATGCACAGCATTCAGAGAGTTCTCCCTAGACCGAGCCTTGCAGACCATTTTGCTGCTAGCAGGTTTGATGTTAACCCTGCCCCTCTCATGCATCCCATGAGGAGGTTCAGGTTTTCAAGCTGAGCAGGAAGCTTCCCCACCAACAGAGCTACACTTCGTTGGCTCCATTGCCTTCTTTTGGATTCAATCATATTGCCATGTTGATCTGTCAATACTGTCAGAACTTCTCTGACTGTGATGGGAAACATGTCGTCATTTGGCTTGCAAGTTTGTGAGAGGGTACCAACATGGGATATTGCCATGCCAGACTGACAAATGAGAGGAGTTGGTTGACCATTTCTTAGCTTGTTGCTACTTTTTCAGTACATTCCTGGATCTACAAATTACATGGGTTTCTCTAGTCTTGTAGCCAGCTGGTAGGTTAAAAGTTGAACCTCTCTGGAGCCTGCTAAAGATTATTCTGCCAGTGTTTGGGAAGGGAGAAGCACCAGAGAGTTGCAGTGTGCTCCTCATGAGTCATAAGTTTTAATAGTTACTCCACAGTTACTAGCAAAATCAACTTCCATTTTAATTTTTTTAAAGCTGACTTGCCTCCCCATGGAATGGGACCATTTCTCTTGCTTAAATTACTCCTGTTTCAAAGATCAGATGCTCATCCTTTAACTTCTTAAGTAAATGCTGTAGTGGTTCTGGACTTGGACTTCGACCTGGAAGACCCAAGTTCAAAATCTCTGCTAAGCCATTTAACTTCCTGGGTTACCTTCAGCCAATCACTATCAGCTTCACCTACCTCGTAGGGTTGTTGTGAGGATAAAAGGAGAGAAGGGATTATGTATACCACCCTGAGCTTCTTGAAGGAAGGGCAGTACAGTTGGCCCTTGCTATCGGCGAGGATCTGTTCCGGGACCTCCCGCAGATAGCCTGAATCCGCGTAAAGTGAAATCGCTTTAGCGCGAATATGGAGGCATTGTATAAAGCTTTTAAAAAGTTTTAAATCAGCGTTTACCTTTTTGCAGGCCGCTCTGTTTTCAGGGCTGTAGAGAGCGAAATCGCGCTCCTACAGCCTCTTCCGGGTCGCTGGACTTTCCCCCTCCCTTCCTAAAGCTTGCCCCAGTGCATTCTGGGGCAACCTTGGGGAAGAGAGGGGAAAAGTCCAGCAACCCGGAAGAAGCTGTAGGAGCGCAATTTCGCTCTCTACAGCCCTGAAAACGGGGCGGTTTGCCTGCAAACGCCGTTATTAAACCTTTTTTCTCTTTTTTAAAAGCTTTTTAGGGTTCAGGATCCGCTGTGAGACAAATTCGCGGGTCCCGACCCTGTGGTTGGAAAGGGTCCACTATATAAAAATGTGACAAAATAAACCTTTTAACTAGTTTACAGTTAAACAGATAGGTTTCTTGATAGCATCTATTCAATATAAATTGTTTTTGAAATAGTTACCTATTTTTCGAGAATACTGCAATGAGCATTATTATATTATATGAAACTTTATTTGGGAATTCTCCTGAAATAATCTTTATCAAACCTTTTGTCTAAGCTAATGACGTCCCTTTGAGTTGAATTGTATAGTAGGGTTAGACTCCTAAGGCCTAGAGCTTATTTGTAGTATTTTGAATCTGGCCATGAAACTTTCTACACAATACTTTTGAATCTTAGTTGTTCATATTTCAAAATTGTTAAAATAACCTTACCTTGTTTCCTAACTTCTAGTTGTACAAGGGTAGAATTAATGCAACCAGCCACGTAATTCAGCATCCGATGTATGGGGCAGGACACAAGTTCCGCACTCTTCTCTTACCAGTTTCAACAACATTGGCAGAAGTTCTTGATCGTGTGTCAGGCAAGTTCTGTGCTGTTTTTTCTACTTTTTAATTGACCTTTCATTGTATTTAACATTATATTTAGCCTAAATTGACATTTTACAGTGAGGAAGGGGCTATTAACTCAGGGAAGGAGTCAGAGCCCTGTAGTAGAAGGTCCTTATTTCAATCCTTGGCATCTCCAAGTAGGGCAGAGAAAACTTCCTGTTTGAAACCCTGGAGAGCTGTTGATAGTACTGAGCTAGATGGACCAATTGGTCTGATAGTTGTATACAGCCTCATAACCTGTGAAATCAGCTTTTGTCTGCTGCACTTGTGACTCCATGCTCAATTTCTAAATATAATTGTTTATTCCCTGGCAGAGGAAGGGGGCATTCCTTACTATAAAAGTTAGGACTGATAAATGCTTGCTGTATGGAGCTGGCTTGAAACAGTATCTCCAGGAAGTCTTCCCCTCATGTCATTGCTATATAGTGGGTAGCTTGCTTATCTTCTGGATTTTTTTAGCGCTGTGCAGACAGAATATTTGACCCTGGTTTGTGTACCTTAACCATGGTTAAGTGTTGCATCCAAATGTCTAAATTGTGGATGATTGGTTGCAAATCAGGAAATGAAGCCATGATTGAAATGAGTTTGCATTAATCATGTTTAAGCCGAGCCATTGATCAATGATCAATCCCACAGGATCAATGGGATTCCATGTAGGGGGCCTTACCAGCTGCCTCCAGAATCATACATCTGTACCAAAGAAACCATGATTAAAACTATTTCCTACCTCTTGCTATCTTTACTTTCCAAGGCTACAAGCAGGTGTCATTGGTTTCTATTTTTTTGCACTCTCCAGATGCAGCGCTTATCTTAAAGCTGCCTTGGTTTCACTCCGTTTGGGATCTTACTCAAGATTAAGGCAACGTACCATGGTTGGTGTTAGTCATGGAGTTTCCACAGTACCAGCCACCACTGGGAGTGTGTGCTGCTAGTGTGGAAAATGCAGCATAATCCAGAAGAATTACATAGCAAATTGTGCTTTGTTACGTTCACAAGTGGAGAAGACAGCATGAGTGTATATATACATTGGCTTTGAATATCAACTTTCTATTTTAATTACCAAATTTTAGAATAAACCATGCATATTGAGTACTTTCTGTGTGCAATATAAGCACATGTGTGTATATAGTATAGTCTAAATGCAGAACTCTGCAGAATTTTCAGTATTGTAGTGCAATAGAAAATGTGCTATGTCTAGAAAATGTATAATTAATCTTCATGCTAATAGTGCTATCAAAGTTACTTGCTTATCAGTACAAATAAAATATGACTTACTGGATTTTACATTTTAAAACATAGCTCAGAATTGGTCTCATTTTAAATTATGACATTACCAGCAGTAACATGGAAACTACTCCAGTGTGGCTTCTCCCATGTCACTAGTGTTTGAAAGAACTGAATTACATGGGCAGAATTGAATTGACATTACCATGTAGAGTGACCTTGTGGCTAGTCTTAAACACCGTCAATTCTTGCTACCCACGGTGGTTAGGTTCTTAGAAACTCTCGCGGATTGTGAATTCGCGGATACCGAGCCATTGATCCTACAGGATCAATGGGATTCCATGCAGGGGGCCTTACCAGCTGCCTCCAGAAGTTTCCTGCTGATTGCGGGTGCCATTTTGAATGTCCCTGATGTATTCAGGAAGCTCCTCAAATGCTGCAGGGACATTCAAAATGGCACCCGCAATAAGCACGGGGCCCTTTTGAACTGGGCAGGGGAAACCTCAGACGCTTTCCGAGGCCATTTCAAAGCGCTCCGCACTCATCGTGGGTGCCATTTTGATTATCCCTGCTGTCTAAGGAAGGTCTCTGCAGGCTTCCTTAGGCAGCAGGGATCGCAGAAAGATACCCTCTCAAACGGTATGAGGTGGTCTAGTGCTCGCAGAAACACGAATTCGCGTATGGCGAGAATTGATTGCAATTCTCTGGAATTGACTGGAGACATTCAGTCTGTATGGGTCTGAACCAGCATATCTCATCTTCTCCCACGACTTGCATGCCCTGCCGCTATTTCACATTTGTACATTTCATAGGGTCTACATGCTTTGGGATCTGTGTGTAGGCCCCTATTTGAATCATCTCTACACCTTTAATTGGAGGTTCCCAAACTCCTGGAAAGAGCCTCCGCTGCTCTAAGTGTTTGCGGGGGCCCCCAAGAGCAGCGGTGGTGCATCCAGGATCCCGCAGACGCTGCCACTGCTGTGGGGAAAAAAGTGCCTTTTTAATTTTCCTTGAAGGGTGTGGTGGTCCCCCGGGGGGGGTATGGGGAGCCTGCGGACCCCTCTGCAGGCATCCCTGCACATCAGAACAGCCCTCCGACGTGATCGCGACCCACTTCCATTTCTCTGACGAAACTGAAAGTGGGTCGCGATCACGTTGGAGGGCTGTTCTGATGCACAGGGAGGCCTGCAAAGGGCACTTTTTCCCACAATGGTGGCGGCGCAATCCTGGACGTGCAGTCGGCGTCACTGCAGGTCGCCACTCCCCTTAAGGGAGTAGCAACCCATTGTTCCCGACTGGGGCGTCATGACATCCCAGTTTGGGAACCTCTGCCTTTAACTGTGGGGTTCAAATTATGTGTATCAAGCCTGTTGTTGTTGTTGTTCAGTCGTTAAGTCGTGTCCGACCCTTCGTGATCCCATGAACCATATCCCGCCAGGATATGTCCTCCACTATCTTCCTGAGTTCGCTCATTTTCATGTTCGTTGCATCGGTGATGCTGTCTAACCATCTCATCCTTTGCCTTCCCCTTCTCCTTTTGCCTTCAATTTTTCCCAGCATCAGAGTCTTCTCCAGAGAGTCCTCTCTTCGCATTAGGTGGCCAAAATATTTGAGTTTCAGCCTTAGTATCTGTCCTTCCAGGGAACAGTCAGGGTTGATTTCATTTAGGATTGACTGATTTGATCTGCTAGCAGTCTCAGGAGTCTTCTCCAGCACCACAGTTCAAAAGCATCTATTCTTCGGCGCTCAGCCTTCCTTATGGTCCAACTCTCGCAACCATACATTGCTACTGGGAACACCATTGCTCTGACTATGCGAACTTTTGTTGGCATGGTGATATCTCTGCTTTTTATTATGCTATCTAAGTTTGCCATAGCTTTCCTTCCAAGGAGTAAGCGTCTTTTAATTTCATGGCTGCTGTCTCCGTCTGCAGTGATCTTGGAGCCCAGAAAAGTAAAATCTGTTACTGCTTCCATTTCTGCCCCTTCTATTTGCCAGGAATTGATGGGCCCAGATGCCATGATCTTAGTTTTATTAATGTTGAGTTTCAAGCCAACTTTTGCACTCTCCTCTTTCACTCTCATCAAGAGGCTCTTGAGTTCTTCTTCACTTTCTGCCATTAGGGTGGTATCGTCTGCATATGTGAGGTTGTTGATATTTCTCCCGGCAATCTTGATTCCGGCTTGCGATTCATTCAGCCCTGCATTTCTCATAATGTACTCTGCATACAAGTTAAATAGGCAGGGTGACAATATACAGCCTTGCCGTACTCCCTTCCCAATTTTGAACCAGTTGGTTGTTCCATGGCCGGTCCGAACTGTTGCTTCTTGACCCGCATACAGGTTTCTCAGGAGAAAGGTAAGGTGGTCTGGTACCCCCATCTCTTTAAGAATTTGCCACAGTTTGTTGTGATCCACACAATCAAAGGCTTTTGCGTAGTCAATGAAGCAGAAGTAGGTGGTTATTTGGAACTCTCTGGCTTTCTCCATGATCCAGCGCATGTTGACAATTTGATCTCTAGTTCCTCTGCCTCTTTGAAACCCAGCTTGTACGTCCGGTAGTTCTCGGTCCACGTACTGCTGAAGCCTAGCTTGTAGGATTTTGAGCATAACCTTGCTAGCATGTGAAATGAGTGCAATTGTGCGATAGTTTGAGCACTCCTTGGCACTGCCCTTCTTTGGAATTGGAACGTAAACTGACCTTTTCCAATCCTTTGGCCACTGCTGAGTTTTCCAAATTTGTTGGCATATTGAGTGCAGCACTTTCACAGCATCATTTCACAGCAGGATTTTAAGTAGCTCAGCTGGGATATTATCATCTCCACTAGCTTTGTTGTTAGTGATGCTACCTAAGGCCCACTTGACTTCACTCTCTAGGATGTCCGGCTCTGGGTCAGTGACCACACCAGCGTGGTCATCAGGAACATTAAGATCTTTCTTGTATAGTTCTTCTGTGTATTCTTGCCATCTCTTCTTAATCTCTTCTGCTTCTGTTAGGTCTCTGCCTTTTTTGTCCTTTATCATGCCCATCTTTGCACAAAACGTTCCCTTGATATCTCCAATTTTCTTGAAGAGATCTCTAGTCCTCCCCATTCTGTTGTTTTCCTCGATTTCCTTGCATTGTTCATTTAAGAAGGCCTTCTTATCTCTCCTTGCTATTCTCTGGAAATCTGCATTCAGTTGTTTATATCTTTCCCTTTCACCTTTGCTTTTTGCATTCCTTCTTTCCACAGCTATTTGTAAAGCCTCATCTGACAGCCACTTTGCTTTCTTGCATTTCTTTTTCTTTGGGATGGTTTTAGTTGCTGCCTCCTGTACAATGTTACGAACTTCTGTCCATAGTTCTTCAGGCACTCTGTCTACCAGGTCTAATGCCCTAAATCTATTCTTCACCTCCACTGTATACTCATAAGGGATATGGTTTAGGTCATATCTGACTGGTCTAGTGGTGTTCCCTACATTCTTCAGTTTAAGCCTGAATTTTGCAATAAGAAGCTCATGATCTGAGCCACAGTCAGCTCCAGGTCTTGTTTTTACTGACTGTATAGAGCAGGGGTGCACAACATACGGCCCGCGGGCCGCATGCGGCCCACCTGACGATTTCCCGTGGCCCGCGAAGAAATCGGGGATCCCAGGGAGCGAGCGCTCTCTGGGATCCCCAAGTTCTTTGCAGGCCACGGGAAATCCTCTGTGACCCAGACACGGCTCATTCCGCTGCGCACGCTGCTCATTCGGCTCCTGGCTGAACGCCAGGAGACTCCAGGGGGCGCTTTCATCGCCGCCAAACAGCTGAGTCTCCTGGCTTTCAGCCAAGAGCCGAATAAGCTGCTTCCGCCAGGAGCCGAAGGAGCTGAAGAACGGGTGCAGAGGCTGGGGCTCTGCTTCCCCTCTTCTCCGCCGGTGGCCGGCCGCCCCCGCACCGCTACCAGGAAGGAAGGAAACCGGCAATGCACAGCGTCCCTCTGGGTGCGAACGAGAGGGGCAATTACAAGAGGCACGAGCATGCCCGACGTGGCCGATCAGTGAAAGGAAACGCCGAAGGGAGGCGAAGGAAAGGAGGCAGGGGAGAGGCAGGAGGTGAAAGGAGCTTTCGCAGCGGCAACAGTAGGAGCTGCAGCAGTTTGAGCACTGTGTGATGTTTGTTGCACCAGCAGCAGCAAAGCAGCAGCAGTTGCTTCCGCGAACAGCTCTCGTTCTCTGTCGTTCCATCCTCCCTCCCTCCCGGGTTGGGGGAAAAACAGGCAGCGATTACATTTGCGTAACAAGAAGTTGGGTCCACTTCACCTATATCTCCTCCGCCGCTGCTCCCGGACAAACCAGTTAAGGAAGAGGGCTATAAACATGGGGCTCTACTGCTCTGCTCTGCTCTGCTCCTCTCTTCCCCTCCCCTTCGCTGCTGCGAGAGGGCCAAGTAGGGACGAGGCAAACCGGGGGTTCACGCTCACCCCATCAACCAGCATCAACTTTTCACAAGCATGAAATTAGCAACTTCTGGCTGTGCCGTGGGTGCTCTTGCGGCGGTGGCTGTTGGGATCTTTAACAGTGTGAACATGTTTGCATTTAAATCAGCGCGCCATTGGCTTATTATTTCTCAAACACGCCACTCGCTACACCCCTTCCAAAACCAAAAAGTTGCACCAGTTCTGTTCCCCCCGCCTCCCTCCCCTCTCCCGACGCGCTCACACACACACACACACACACACAGGCATCGGAGGTTGGGGCCGGGGTAGAGCGAGAAGAGAGTGCGTGATTTGGAGGAGGAGGAGCTACTAGCAACAGCGGCAGCCGCAGCCATGGCAGGACTCCATTGAAGGCAGCAAGCGGCGAGGGCGGGAGGAGAGAAATCTCTGCATTCCCTCGACCCCATCCCCTGAACTCTTGAACAACTGCTCCTATTTCTTTTTTTGGCGGGGCTGGACTGGAGGGAGAAGAGATGCGACGCAAGGGAGAGAGAGGCTGCTCAGACGTGTGTGTTGTTTGTGCTTCTGTGCATTGGGCGCGCACGTTCTTGCAGTGCATCTCCTGCGTTTGTATGCCTATGTAGTTGCGCAAGAAAAAGCCCGTCTGAGGCAGGCAATAAGCGCGCGTTCGCTCTCTTCCTCCGTCCACAGGCAGCCTCGTCTGCCTCTGCTGTGCGCAGGGCTGGAGCGAAGTAACTTGAAAGCTCCCAGCTCGGCTCCCTTGCCTGCAGCCTCCCCCTCCTCTCCCACTCACTCACTCACTCACTCTCTCACTCTCTCACTCACTCTCACACGCGCACACACACACACACAGAGCCAGCGCCAGTGCTAAGAGCCGTATTTCTGGCTCCCTTGCTTGCAGCCTCCCCCTCCTCCCCTCTCACGCTCTCGCTCACTCACACACACACACAGAGCCAGCGCCAGTGCTAAGAGCCGTAGCTAGACTACAGTAATTCCCCAGCATGGGTGGCTTGAAACTGCTCAGGCTGAATAGCATTTGCCGCCGCCTCCTGCCGCCCTTGCAAGAGCAGCTCTCTCATTCTCCTGGAAGTTGTGCTGACACAGTCTCGCTGCCACAAGAAGTTTGTCAACATCAAAAAGGTAATTTGTTCAAACTTGTTCAAGAGAAGTTCTTGTTAGGGAAGAATCAGTGAGTTTGGCACCTTGATTAGCCATCCAACAGAATCCTTTTATTAATCCAAACAGGTCTTGTTCACATTGCAGCCAGCTACATGACTTTTAGACAAGACTTAAACTTCTGGAGTTTCTTCTTTATCAATATCTTTATTTATTTATTAATATGTTGTTTTTCATGGACACGCCCCCTGTGATGTCACTTCCTGAGGAAGTGACATCACGGTTTCTTGACACGCCCCCGTGCGGCCCCGAAGAAGTTTGGCCTATTCATTTTGGCCCCCACCTACTTCCAAGTTGTGCACCCCTGGTATAGAGCTTCTCCATCTTTGGCTGCAAAGCACATAATCTATCTGGTTTCGGTATTGACCATCTGGTGATGTCCATGTGTAGAGTCGCCTCTTGTGTTGTTGGAAAAGAGTGTTTGCTATGACCAGCGTGTTCTCTTGACAGAACTCCGTTAGCCTTTGCCCTGCTTCATTTTGCACTCCAAGGCCAAACTTGCCTGTTGTTCCGTTTATTTCTTGATTTCCTACTTTAGCATTCCAGTCTCCTATGATGTAAAGGACGTCTTTTTTGGGTGCTAGTTCTAGAAGGTGTTGTAGGTCTTCATAGAACCAGTCAACTTCATCTTCTTCTTCGGCATCAGTGGTTGGGGCATACACTTGGATTACTGTAATGTTGAATGGTTTGCCTTGGATTCGAACTGAAATCATTCTGTCGTTTTTGAGGTTGCACCCCAGTACTGCCTTTCCCACTCTTTTATTGACTATGAGGGCTACTCCATTTCTTCTAAGGGATTCATGCCCACAGTAGTAGATATGATGGTCACCTGACTTAAATTCGCCCATGCCCGTCCATTTTAGTTTGCTGATTCCCAAGATGTCAATGTTCAATCTTATCATCTCATTTTTGACCACATCCAGCTTGCCACCTGGGTTCATTCATAGACCTCACATTCCATGTTCCTAAGCAGTATTGCTCCTTGCAGCATTGGATTTTCCTTTCAACCTCAGACACATCCACAGCTGGACGTCCTATTGGCTTTGGCCCAACCGCTTCATTCTTTCTGGGTCTACTTGGAATAGTCCTCCGCTCTTCCTCAGTAGCATATTGGACACCTTCCGACCTGAGGGGCTCATCTTCCGGCGTCATATCTTTTAGCCTTTTGGTACTGTTCATGGGATTTTCTTGGCAAGGTTACTGGAGTGGGTTGCCATTTCCTTCTCCAGTGGATCACTTTTAGTATCAAGCCTACATTTAGTTATTTATTTATTTTTGTATTTATATTCTGCCTTTCTTATCCTCAAATTGCTCTTCAGATGTTACTCAAGGCGGTTTACATAGGCAGGCTTGTCTAGATCCGACAAGGATCTTTACAAGCTTCCGGCAATCTTCAGGCAGTTCAACCTCAGGACCGCACCTCCTGCCATGGGGAGGTGTACATGTATGTGAACTTTGCATATGCAGGCTCCTATCCAAAGATGAAGTTCAATGCATGAACATCTGGTAGAGGCAGGGAATGCCAGCACAGTCATTATCTCTTGCACTCCTAGATTGTGCATGTGCATAGGTCTAAGTGCAAGTAGGAAAAGGCTTGTAACTATCAGAATGAGTAGAAGCATCTGAGGTTGGTTTTGAGTAAATGAGTATTGAAAGAACCATTTCATTTGACATGGCATGACTAAAATGATATTTTGTTCTGCAGATACCCCAAGTATAACTGCAAAATTAATCAGTGAACAAAAGGAAGACAAGGAGAAAAAGAACTATGAAGAAAAAGAAAAAGTTAAAGCAGAAAATGGATTTCAGGACAATTACAGTGTTGTTGTGGCCTCTGGTATGTGCTCATCTTTGGTGTAAAGCTATTTTATTTATATAAAATCTTTTACCCCACCTTTCCCTTTTCCAATAAAAGGGCAAGGCGGCTCAGTAAAATATAACACAATATAATATTACAAGTAGAAATATTACAAGTAGAAAAAAGTAAACAGTAATTAACAGTAAAAAATAATTTAGCAGCAGCAATATAAAACCATGAATATATGAATAACCATGAATAACATAAATGCTAAACAGAATAAAAAAGTTTTCAGGCCACACTGGGAGGCTAACAGGGACAGTTCAGTTCATAATGCACCTGGGAGAGAGCTCCATAATTCTGGCCCCACCATAGAGAAGGCCCTACCCCTTTTGCTGCTAACCAAGCTTCCGATTGTGGTGGCACACAGAGGAGCGAGCATCCCCTCAGATGACTTTAGGGGATGGGTTGTTTCATATGGGACGAGGTGGCCCTCAAGGTATCTTGGCCCCATGCCATCAAAGTCTTTAAAGGTTAAAACTGGCACCCTGAATCCTGCCCAGAAACAAGCTGGTAGCCAGTCCTGTTCAAGGCAGGGAACGGCCTGGCAGAGTTAAAACTACTTATCTCCCATGACCACACAGGCTTTCACTAATTTTTCATTAACTGCAGTTTTTGCACAATCTTCACGAGCAGCCCCATGCATTACTGTAATGGAGTTATGATGTTAGTACTGCATGGACCACAGGTCTGAACGACTCAGATATGGACGTAGCTGGCAAACTAGCCTAAGCTGGGCAAAGGCCCCCCCTGGCCACTGCTGCCACCTGGGCATCCAGGAGGACACCCAAACTGTAAACCTGTTGCAGGTTGCTTATCCAATATCTGCATTGCAAGTCCCCAAACCAAGAGAACCTTTGTTTTGTCTGAATTTAATTTCAACTTGTTTGTCTTCATCTGGTCCCTGACTGATCCCAGGCACCACTGGTCAAGAACTTCCACAGTTTACCCAGTATTTGGTGAGAGTGAGAGAGAGCGCTGTTGTGTTAATATTACAGGAGGAGCAGGGGGCTAATACTGTAGTACACAAGAATGGGACAATCATTGTTAGGTTCAAAACAGCAAAAAGCTGAATATGAGTAATCCAGTATTTTGCTATATAAACCACTTTGTAAACTACTTGTTGAAAAGTGGGATATAATTGATTGCCCTTACCGGGAGAAAAGTGAGATATAAATTCTTTAATAGTTATAAATAATCTGAATAACAATATTAATATGTTTCAAGTTATTTAAAAATAGTCAGGTTGGTCATCCCTGTGCCTTTGTACTCTTTGGCCAGAACAATGGAGGTTTGGGGGAGTATACAGCACACTGAAATTAAGATTATAAGGCTACAATTCTATACACACTACCTGGGAGCAAGTCCCATGAACTGAAAAGACATGCATAGGAGTGTGCTGTACAACGAGTAAGAGTAGAGCAGATTTAAATGAGTTGCTGGTATAACACTTACTCCTGCAGGGTTCCACACTGTTCAGCATCACTTCATAAGGTTTCTTGACCCACACACTACTCCTGCATGTGGTGTGTTCGCACACCAGTGATCTTTGGCCCTGTTGACTTTCAGTAATGTTGCGGTTGTCATAGAGTTAAAACTCTCTTTAAAAATGACGCTATGTGACGCAGAACAATGCATGAGTAAGTGCTTTTTGTGCACATAATCTCTCATTAAGGGTGTAATCCTATACATACCTGTATTCACTTGGGAGTAAGTCCCATTTAATATGAGTAGACATGCATAAGATTGTGCTGTTAGTTACACAGTCTTTGTTCTTACAGTTGCTTTTTAGAACATTAATTCTTCTTTGTTACAGGTTTGAAGTCTCAGTCAAAAAGGGCTGTATCATCTACACCTCCTCGTCCACCCTCAAGACGAGGGAGAGTGATGGCAGATAAAGTAGCTGGTTCTTCCACGGGTGGCGACACTTCCAGCAAAACAATTAGTGTACCTGTTTTTCACCTGTATCATAAATTGCTACCAGGTAACATCCGGGTTTTTCAATAAAGCATGCTTGTTAAGTGAAAATTTGCTCACTTAGATTAAAATAACCCTGTTTTGATGTTTTCTCCTAACATACAGTCTTAACAAAAACAGTCTTGGAAGAAAAGAGCCTGTTCCCCTACAGATGAGCAATCTAGATGCTGTTTGCCACAGTGGATGATTTAATGTGGCATATAGTTGACAGTGTGTTGTAGATGAATAGTCATGCATGTGTCAAATTTACCTAGGCAGGGTGGTATTGTAACATTTTAAATATTAGCTAGGTAGGTGTGTGTGTGTGTGTGTGTGTGTGTGTGTGTGTGTGTGTGTGTGTGTGTGTAAAATCAACCTTTATTGGCTTATAAAAACAATACAGTAGCAACACAATAACAAAAGAAAAAACAAATATAAACCTTAGTTAACTGCCAAGCTTAGACCATATTTGCGGCTCCGATGCTTCAAAAGCTATTTCAGGAAAGTTCCCGCTATTTCAATTATACCAGAATCCTCAGATAAGATGTTCCTTAATATACAGTAATAACTAGGGACTGCGGTGGCTCAGTGGTTAAGATGCTGAACTGCAGACCAGAAGGTAGGCAGGACAGCAGTTCAAGACCCAAGTGCCACATGACGGTGTGAGCTACCAGCTCCTGCCAACCTAGCAGTTCGAAAGCAAGAAATTGCAAGTAGATTAATACGTACTGCCTTGGCAGGAAGGTAACAGCGTTCCGTGTGCCTTGGCGTTGAGTCATACCGGCCACATGACCACAGAAGCGTCTTCGGACAGCACTGGCTCTTCGGCTCTGAAACGGAGATGAGCACTGCCCCTAGAGTCAGTAACAACTAGCTCTCGAGCGAGGGGGACCTATACCTTTGCCTTTAATGTACTGTGTCCAGTTCTGTAATACAAATGTTGAACAAAATTACAGGTGGGCCCCCGTATCCACAGATTCGCTATCCATGGTTTCAGTTATCCACGGATCGTGGGGGAATCCCCCCCCCAGGCTGTTACTTTTTTCCCAGTAAGCTCAGTTTCTTCCTTAAACAAACAGGAGAAGCAGCCTCTGGCTGCTTATTGCAGGCAAGTAGAATGAGTCTAAGTCCTAAAGAGGCTCTGCAAGGTTAACAGAAACCTTGCAGAACCGCTCTAGGACTTAGTCTCGTTCTACTTGCCTGCAATGGAGGCTGCTTCTCTGTTTGTTTTAAGGAAGAAACAAAGCTTGCTGAAATAAAAGAGCTGGGGGGGTGCACATGCCTGCCCGCAGGGGAGGCAGGGCAGGGGCCCCTCAGGAAACCATGGAGGGGGTATTCGCTCCTATCCACGATTTCAAGAATCCATGGAGGAGCCTGGAACATATCCCAGCGGATATGGGGGGAGTACTGTATTGGAAATTTTAGAAAGAGTCCCCACAAGTATGCTTAAACCATTTTTGCCCAAGGGTGTATATACGAATCTGGAGTTAAATGCGTCCATCTGTGTACTGGGAGGAAATGGGTTAAAGGTCAGAGCAACCTATAAATAGTATATAGGGGGGCCCTGGTGGATACCGGTGAACCGCAGATAGGGACCAACACTCCCCCATGCGCCCCACTGGCTATTAATTTACCTTAGAAGGTGGTCCGTGTCTTCCTTTCAACAAACGCTATAAGCAGCAGCATGCTTGCTGGTTATATAAGGCTGAAGCCGTCTGCGTGCTAGAGAGAGCTCAGCTGAAGAACAGGAAGCAGGAACTGGAACTGCTTCCTATTCTTTGGCTGAGCCTCTCTAGCACGCAACCAGCTTCAGAGCCATAAGCAGCCTGCTGCTGCTTATAGTGTTTATACAGGGGCCCCCGTTACATGTGAAATCTTGAAATTGCAGGCTCAACTGAGACATCATACCAAACCATGTTTTGTGTTAACCGTACTTCATAACCCAAACCATGATTTCTAAATGTATAGTTAAAGCATGGTTTAGAGCTTCTTATAAACTACTTAATGTTTTTTAGGCCAACCACTGCCTCCTGAGATGACACTTGCCCAGCTCCTGACTCTGCTGTACGACCGCAAACTCCCTCAGGGATACCGATCTATTGACTTGGCAGTTAAGCTGGGCTCTAAAGTGATCTCAGACCCAAGCCTTTCAAAAACAGATTCATTTAAGCGCCTCCACACTGAAAAAGGTATATACAGAATTGTCTGGTTTTATTATGTATGTTTTCAGACGTTTGGTTTTTTTTAGACCTGGTTAGGGTTTTTAAACCCTGGTTGTTTACATGCGAAAAATGTATTTTGTCTATGAAAACCTCAAAGCTGCTAACTGTACTCACACTTTCCTTGTTTCTAATAGTGTTACAGTACATCTTTACAAATTATTAATATTTGAGGTATTTATTGAGTACTATACCACAAAACCAGAAGAATGTTTAAAAGGAGGCGCTGTGGTTTGAAGTCATGCTTTCATTTTGTTCATGTTCAGTGTATATAATGGTTTAGTGCTACAGATTTTTTTTAAATTTTGTTTTATTTTTTGAAAAATGTATTCTGGCTAGTTTCAGCTCTATTTGGTGTGGGGGATGGGACGGTATGTACATAAATGAACATTGTAACCATGGATGTGCTTACTCCCCCCCCCCCCCCCGACTAAGAAACGAATAGAACTTTTAAGGCTCCATTTACATAAATAAGAGTACACAACTTTATTTCAAACTTTTTTCTCCTGAATCAAAACCTCATCCTAATGGGCAAAGAATTCTGGGGTCTTTTCAGCCGCATGTTTTGCTCACTGTGTTGCTGACAAACCATTTCCTGCATTTTGTCCACCTCTGCAGACATAGTTAACTGTGTTACCATTTGCCTGAAAGAGGGTGAGTTGACCCCCCCTGCTTTTTTTAATGAGGGGTTCTATTTCAGATTACTACAGCCCAGACTACAAGATTCAGAAAAGGCTTGGTTACCATTTTGGGGGAGGGGGGCACTTACCTTTGGCAGTGGCAGGAAAGCTTCTTAACCTTTTTGTTTTGTTGCATCTCTGCAACAGTGGGCCGCAGCAGCTTTAGCAGCCCTTGATACACTGCTAATATCCTCAGCAGCCAGATCCTTCCAGTTTTTTTTTCTTCAGAATGTGCACAAAATGACTCTGCATCTATATCATGGGGTAATTTCCTGGCAATGAAGCTCTACTGCAGCACTCACCCAGGCTTGAATTCATGGTTGCCAGTGGCAAACAGGTGGGGGTAAAACTGTTGCAACCCATGTTTAACCCTTTAAAATGACCCCATTATTCCAAGATAATGGATTTGTGCGTGCAAGTCCTAAGAACATCCCATCTAATATAGTTTCACTGAACAATTTAATTTTTGTTCTGTGTGTATGTAGAGAATGCAGATTTATTGGGGTCTTGCACTGAAGATGAAGCAGTCACACCAGGTGAGGAGTGCATGGATGCAGTGCTGGATGAATCCTTTCTTGAAGTGTGCCCCATTCAGTCTCCATTGCAAGTTTTTGCTGGAATGGGTGGGTTGGCCCTCATCGCAGAAAGGCTTCCTATGCTTTACCCAGATGTAATTCAACAAGTAAGTCAAAATATATATATAGCTGACTTAATCATAGGTTACATATATTTTAAATAAATAAATATAAGAATTTTCTGTTAAAAGTTATGTGTATTTTGCATCATTGTTTAAAGCACTGGTATATCCTGTTTTTGAGTTATTACCGTATTTATCGGCTTAGAACACGCACCTTCCTTTTGGCCCTGCTGTTCCCAGGAAAGTATTTTCGGGCCACTTGGCCGCTTACCGCATTGTTGTTTACCGCCTCCAATCTTCGTCCCACGTTGCCGGCTGCATTGCGGTCCCGCTGGGACTGCCCCCAGTCAGCAGCTCCGACGCGAGGTTCCCAGGCGCTCGACGCGACCAGGGACCTCTGCGCTAACATCGCGATGTTTGCACAGGGCTCCTGGTGGCGTCCAACGCCTATGCTAAGTGCCCTGACGCTAGATGCTACTTCAAAGGCCTCCGGAAACATCCTAGTTCCTCCGATGTTTCCGGAGGTCTTTGAAGTCGTGTCTAGCGTTAGGGCACTTAGCGCAGGCGTTGGATGCCACCAGGAGCCCTGCGCAAACATTGCTATGTTAGCGCAGAGGTCCCTGGTTGTGTCGAGAGCCTGGGAACCTCCTGTCAGAGCTGCTGACTGGGGGCAGTCCCAGTGGGGGCGCAATGCAGCCGGCAACGCGGGACGAAGATTGGAGGTGGTAAACAACAATGCGGTAAGTGGCCAAGTGGCCCAAAAATACTTTAAAACGGCTGGGGGGGGAGGGATTTTTTTAGTATCGAGTTACAACACGCACCCTGATTTTTTTGCACCATAAATTTAGACCAAAAGGTGCGTGTTGTAAACCGATAAATACGGTAAATGCTATGTACCTAATACCCTAGGAAACTGACACCTCAGGGGAGTGTGGGGCTTACTTGTGCTGCTAGTATTTGGGACTGTTCCAGAAAGGTTTATCAATGCTTCAGTTCTACAATGAGAAGTTCTGGGAGGCTGTTAGTCTCATCTATGGACTTGAAACTCTTCTACCTTATCCCAGATGTGCTGTTGTGGTTCTTAAGTTAACTTCATATCAGTGGTAAAATGCCCCTTATTTCTTCATATGCCCTAGCACTAAACCTTGACATTGAAAACTGGTTCCAGGGCTGTGCCTGGTGTTATCCAGAATAATAATCTTGAGACATTTCAGTATGTGACAAACTTTGTCGTAACCTGCATAATACTAAAATTAATTATTTGGTATAGAGTTTGGGAAATCTTTTGACATTTTTAACATTTCATTATCAAGGATATTTCCTATGGTTGGTACAGGAAGTATTTAGTGGCATTATTTGCAATAAAAAGTACTCTAATTTCTGCCTTAGGGGACAGTATTAAGCATCTTCTTTTCTTTCTGAAGGTGAGTGCTCCAGTTGTTACATCCACCACCCAGGAGAAGCAGAAGGACAGTGATCAGTTTGAATGGGTTACCATTGAACAATCGGGAGAACTGGTTTATGAAGCCCCAGAAACAATTGCTGCAGAACCACCACCAATCAAATCAACAGTTCAAACTATGTCTCCCATACCTGCTCATTCTTTGGCTGCTTTTGGATTATTTCTTCGCCTCCCAGGCTATGCTGAGGTGCTTCTTAAAGAGAGGAAACATGCCCAGTGTCTGCTTAGATTGGTGTTGGGAGTTACAGATGATGGTGAAGGAAGTATGTACTGTAACTACTAAGTATATTTGGGGACTGCTGCTAAACATTTCACTTGAGTGTACAAGTTTGCAAGTATTTGAAAGGAGATAGAACTGGCTTTTCTGAAATTCCGGATCTGTTCTGGCTTTGGAACATAAATATATGAAAGTAAAAACTGGCCCTTAAGGGACAGGTCTTCTTCCTTCATTAAGTGGACCTTCATTAAGAAACCTCCTGGCTTTAAGTAGGTTTTCTCTGTGCCAGGTGCAATGGAGTGACAGCAGGAAACAGGTTATCTTGTTGGCTGTGTGCTCTCGGAGGCATCTGGTGCGGCCACTGTGAGATACAGGAAGCTGGATCAGGGCCTTTGGCCTGATCCAGCAAGGCTCTTCTTATGTTCTTATTTCATTGCATAGGATAGGATAAAAATTGGCCATGGCTAATAGAACTATTTTAATTTTTTTTTAATATTGATGGTTTCCAGGGTTTCCAATGGAACCTTGATCAAGAGCAATATCCTTTCAGTTCAGTTTTACTGGTTTTGAGGAGATCACTGTCTTTTCATTGTAAGCAAACTAGGCCTTGATGACCTTGCAAAGACTAAGTATCTACACATTGGCTTATTTCTTCATCTGAGGGTTATTTCTGCTCTTGTCTGGATCCATCCAAGTTTTGACAGGCTGTCATAACTGATAAGAAAGGGCAAGATAATCTTAACTGGCACCTTGATCTTCTGCTTTTGCTTCCCTCTCCTTAGGTTTGTGTTGCAACTTTTCTTATGTTATGCACAGGGTGGGAGACAATATGAGCCAAGGTTGCTAGAAAGTTTCTGTGTGAATATGCCCTCCAATTGGTGTGCATAAGCATACTGGATTCTAATCAAAATATTTCCCTACTTCTTGACCACTGTCATTCTGCTTATTGCTAACCTCCTTTTTTCATACAGTGTGAGAATGTTGATGCTCAGCATACTTGCAAACTATCTCTGAATAACCTCTAAATTTGTTATCAATAGATGGGACTGTCTTTCTATCATCATCTGATTGGCCTGATGTGTGAATGTTGGTCTTTAAGAACAATGGTTCAATACTTTGTTTCCTTTAAGTAATATTGTCTTCAGTATTTCCACATGTTGGGTATGCATACTTGGTGGTGATTGAATTTTCTTGTGTTATTAAACATTTTGCCCCATTGAGTGCTTTGAGCAACGCCTGAAAGAAAATAGTTTTTTTTTTAAAAAAGGGCTTCCCCCAATTTTTCTGGATTTTTTTTTGTGGAAATTAGACAGGTGAAACTATTTTTTTAAAACAATTTTCAGAGTTCTAGGGTCACCCCACTGGACCCCCCCCCAGAAGAGCAAAGATTACTGTTTTTAGGGAAAATCAGGTGCAGGAATTGGTTGAAGGGTACTTCCCTCCCCACTGAAATTAGAAATGAAACTTTGGCTTTTTTTTCATGGCCAGGGCCCTGGCTTTTGAATCCACTTTGTTTTGAGCACCTCAGGTGCAGGTGAGCAGCTGTACACAGCTGTAAGCAGGAGCAGCACCAGGCGTTGCTCAAAGCCCTCATTGGGGTTATATGGGTAACAGAATAGACCTATGCAGCCATTTTCATCATATTGCATCATTTCCTATACTTTGTGAGTGGATTTCTGGCTTTTTCCTCATGGCCAGGGCCCTGGCTTTTGAATCCACTTTGTTTCCAACACCTCAGCTGCAGGTGATCAGTTTTACAGAGCTGTAAGAAGGAGAAACACAAGTTGTTGCACAAACAACTCATTGGGCCTTAGAGGGTAATCTAATGCTATTCCTGTAAGTTGGCTGTTTGTTTCTGGGTGTTTTTTTTCTATTCCCCCCTCAGGCTGAGCCTAGGAGGGGGTGAAGGTTGGGGTACTAAGAATTCTGTCTCCAGCCTCAAACTGACTGTTTGCAGGGATCTGCCAGGTTGCTGTGTTATACTGATTTTCTGCAGGATTTTTGCAGGCAGCTCAATGTAGATGTTTATCTCTAGGGGTTTTTTCTTCCCCCCCCCCTCATCAGGCTGAGCCTATCACAACAGGGTTGAAGGCTGGGCTACTCAGAATTATGTCTCCAGCCTCAACTGAGTGATTGCAAGTACCTTGCAGGCAGCTGTCATTATATACTGCTGGATATTTTGAAGCATAACCTCATCTTTCCCATCCCCATTCCCAAAACTTCAGCTTAATATGTTCCACTGCACATGTTCAGAAATAGACAAGCATGCACCACAATTACAGATACAGTAATGCCCTCTTCTTAAACAAAAGTATGTATAATTTTTTTCTCAAGTTATTACAAAATGACAGCCTAACTATAATTCTTAAATGCTTGGAACCAGAAAGCCATTAATGGGGGCAGGGGGGAATGATCAGTATAAATACTGGATTGTTGCAGGGAGCTCAGTTTAGCTGTTTATTTCTTGGGGGGGGGGTTTCTTTCCCCCCCAGGCTGAGCCCAGCCTGGTGACATGGTATTTTTCCAGTAACAAGTGCATACAAGGGTCAGGAACTAGCCTCCAGCTATGTGGGGGTGGGTGGAATAACAGCCTTTGTTATAAGGCTGGCTGTATAACAAAAGGCGAGCCAGTTTTAATTTTTAAATACCCATCAAAAACTATCTTTGCAAGACATCTTGCAAAAACGAACTCTTAAGAGCTATAACAACAAAACTGTTGCAGGCATGGACTTGTAACTTCGTACACACTGTGCTAAAACATGCCCCTAAAGAACCCGGAAGCACAGAAGTTATGTGTTCAACACAACTACGTTTTTGAGCGTTTTTGTGCTGAACTCACAACTAAAGCTGCAGCATTTCAAGGATTTGAAGGGTCATAAAAAAAAACCCTGGCAGGTAGGGACTTGTAACTTGGGGAACACTGTGCTGAGACATACCCCTGCAGACCCCTAAAGCACAGAAGTTGTGTGCAGAACACAACTATGTTTTTTTTTTAGCATTGTATTGGTGAACTCACAACTTCAGCTGCAGCAATTAAAGGGTTCAAATTGCCATAAAAAAACCCTGGCAGGTAGTGACTTGTAACTTGGGGTACACTGTGCTGGGACATCCCCCTACACAATCCTAAAGCACAGAAGCTGTGTGCACAACACAACTATGTATGTGTTTGAGATCTTGTGTTGTCAGGTCTATGCTTTACATAGGAATGAATGGACAAATTTGTTATGCCTTAAACCCCAATGAGTGGCGTTTGCAACCCCCATGCTACAGGTATATGGCACACCTGGGAATTTTTTTGCAGGTGGTTTTCTCTATTGGGGGGTACCTTAAACATGTGACAAACTGGCATTTGGAAGTTCTGGGGAAATATGGCCTCGGGGCAAAAGGGGTTAAAAATAGTCAAAATCCTGTGTTTCATCAAATGCAAATGTCACCTATTTTTATAGACAAGGTTTATTTTGAAAGTGTCTCACTGAGAACTTCAGATACTCTTAGAATGTTTTACCTTTTTCATTTGCTTTGATACATTCAGGAATGGCTGCTACCTGAGATTGTTCTAATCTAGTCAGGCAAACTTATCCATACAATATCAGTAGCTCTATTAATAGTGTTTTGTTCAAGTAGCTTAGATTCAGTGATACAAATGGGTAAATTATAATTTAAAATCCAAACGATAAAAAATGTTCCATAGGCCCAGTATGGCTGTAATGTTTCCATATCACTTAACCATGACAGAAACACCAGATGAGTTACTCTCTCGTTCCAGCATGAAAGTACCCCTCCCTTCTTGTTTCAGTGTTAAATATGGTATAATGTTACATCTGGATAGCTAATGCTAACCATTGTTATCGTTGGCTAGGATTTGCAAATCAACTTCAAACAGTGGCTTAAGTCTCTCTAGTTTTAAAAGCAAAACAAATTTTAGTGTTCATCTCCAAACAGTGTAACTATACCATGATTAACGCTATACAAGAAAGTAAGTAGTGCTCCAGATTCCTTAACTAAGGCTACAAGATGGAGAAGTATTTCATCTGCACTGGAACGTAGTGACAAAATCTCAACACAAATATTGAATCAGATGTGGTGTTTGGGGATTTGAGCTCTTATTATGAACACCACCACTAAATGTGAAGAACGTCTTGTGCTCGGACATTGTGTGTGAAATATTGTGTGTGAAGACTACGGTTGATATTTGGACATGACTTCCTAATCATGTGTTTTCAATAGTGTTTTGTAAAATGTAGCATCAAAAAAGTACAGGGCGGCACCATATACAGTACTTTAGTTTTTCATTACAGTAATAGAATTTTAGATCTGGAAAGGATCAGTCAACCACCTGTATTGAGACGTCTTTTACTAACATCCCTAAAAATGTAGTGCATGTTATCAAGATGATGGTCCTGTGGCAAGGAGAAATTGAGACTGACCTGTACCTTGGTGCTTCCAGGACAGTGAATGTTTACTAAAACCCAATCTTCAATCACTTATCAAACTCAAAAACTTGATGAATGAGCTTTCTCTCCCTTATTGTATCAGTTTTAAGACAATTAATATTGTATTCTGAATCTAGGCAATAATGGAAGTATGATCACATCTTTCTGTGTCCCCTCTGTGATCCCTGCAGCGACTCTTAACTATGTAGGAATCAATAATAAATAGAACTGTGTTTTTAAATGCAATAAGATACCTGTAATATATTTGACGGTTAATACAGTATGGTAACTTGTTGTAGCATAAGTGTTGTATTCTCTTTCCATTCAGGTCATATTCTACAGTCTCCATCAGCTAATGTGCTTCCAACCCTTCCATTTCACGTGTTACGCAGCTTGTTCAGCACCACACCTTTGACTACTGATGATGGCGTACTCCTGAGGCGAATGGCACTGGAAATTGGGGCAATACATCTTATCCTTGCCTGTCTGTCTGCTCTCAGCCACCATGCTCCAAGAGTTCCCAATTCTGGTCCCAACCAGACAGAGGTGAGTTAGCTTCAGATTAATTAGCTCAGACATATAGGCTTGGATCCCAGTTAGTACTGCCACATACAGAATATTCACTGCCACATTCATGCAAGGAGAGAGGAGGGATTCCCCCCTCCCATCATCTTTAGTTCCTCAGGTGCAAAGTTTAGTTCCTTTGGGGAAAGCACAGAGTTTCCAGAAGGATGGTGAGATTGGCAAAAGTCACTCCTCCTTTCTTGCATTAACATAACATTCTATTCATGGAAGTATTAGTGAGTCCAACCCATAATCACTGTTCCCTGTAAGCTGTTGTAATAGAAGCCCCATGCAGCTGAAAGTAGTTGCCCGGCACCTGTCTCTTCCCTTTGTTCTCTTATCTTCTCCCCTGGGCTTTTGTCTCTTCCTTTTGTTCTCTTATCTCTCTCCCTCTGTGGAACCTGCTGGAGGGAGAACCAGGCATTGTGTGCAGATGTGAGTGCAGTTCACTGATAGAAGTGATGCTTCTATCCATTTCTATGCCAGGAAGGAGGGAAGCCAGGAATGCACTTGCAGATCATGGAAGGATATTACAGGGTGCGGTTCTGTTTGCGTCATCTCCAGAAAGATATCGTGGGAAAAGGTGTGGAGGTGCATGAGGGTGCAAAAAAGAACAACCAACATGATTTGGGGCTTTTTAGTGTGTGTGTGGGGGGGGGAGGAAGGTGGGGGGGAACAAAGAGTCAGGAAGAAGTTAGAGGTTTATGAAATTAGACATTTGGACTGAGACGCAGTAAGAAAAAACAACAAAACATGTCATCCAGAAAGACAGTTTCTTAAAGAAGTTTAATAAGGATAAGTTCCACTCCCAACTTCAATGCTTGGCATGCCCAGGTAGGGTTGGAATTTCTGGGCTACAAGTCTAAGGCTTGCAATTCTATAATACTTTACTGGATGTAAGTCTCATTGAACACAATGGGGGTTACTTCTGAGTAGACGCATAGGATTGTGCTATTGGTCTGTTACCATTTTAGCAGAATACCTAGCATTCAGTAGATGGAGGATATTTTTAGTCAGTTTGTGTTACTCACTCCCTTACACAAACAGCAGATTAAAAAGATGTAAATAATAGTGGAGCCAAATGATCATGAAATATTGTATGGGTTAAATAGGATAAGCACACTGCCAAGTCACAACAGCAATAATTGCTGGTAGCAAAATCCTTCTAGAGTTGCTAAATTTTATTAACCCTGTACTGTGATAGGGGAGGTGACTCCCCAGCCAGGAACTAAGGGTTGCTACACCCTTAAGGGGTGTGGCGACCTGTGGTGATGTCGACAGCGCGTTCAGGATCGCACTGCCGCCGCAGACAAAAAGTGCCTGTTTCACCTTCGTTGGTGGCTTTGGAGGTTCCACGGGGTTGTGGAGAGCCTGTGGACCCCTCTGCTGGCCTCTCTAAGCGTCGGAGCGGCCGACGCAATCGTGACCCACTTCCAGTTTTGCTATAAAACCAGAAGTGGGTCGCGATTGCTTCGGAGGGCCGCTCCGACGCCTGGGGAGGCCTGCAGAGTGTTCTGCAGGCCCCCAGCAGGACCAACGAAGGTGAAATGGGCACTTTTCGTCTGCGGCGGCAGCAGCATGATCCTGGATGCGGCGTCACAGCGTCACTATTCCTGGGAAGGCCCCGCTGCCACTCAGGGCAGTGGAGGCTCTTCCCAGGAGTTTGGGAACCTCTGGGTTAGGGGTATGATACGAAAAGGATTTTCTTTTAAAAATCTTTTACATGGCATGCTTAGATTACATGAACATGAGTTCATCAGGATATGGGATCTACTGTTGTCTTGTGTTTCATAAGCACCTGCACACTAATTAGAAATAATTAATACTTGTGTGAATGCATTCTTCATATATGGTTGAACTTGGTATATATTGCAATGCAATGGGAGTAGGGACTATTCAGAGTTTTATTAATGTTTTGTTTAAAAAAACTAACTGCGTACTGATTACATAATTCTTTATCGTTCCTGATAAACATGTAAACATGCCACCTACTTGTCTTAGTTGTGATTCCTCAGCAGTACCTCACTTACTGGAGTGTCCATTGCCCACTTTAAGATTACAGTGGTTATATACTGCTTGGGTCCTTAACTGTTCAGCACAATGGGGGGGGGATTAGAGGGAACATTGTCCACAACCCCAAAGTATTATTTTTGAACAAACCACATCTTCCATCCCTCGTTCCCCCCTCCTCCAGCCCCCCACCGCTGCCGGCTCCACACATCCACGCCAGCCGGCTGTCCGAGGCCTAATGACGAGGCCCAATGCGTTAATACGTGATTTATTACGTTTTTCGCGCATGCGCACAACGAGAAACGTTCTGTGCATGCGTGAAAAACGTAATAAATCACGTATCGCCGCATTGGGCCTTGTCAGAAGGCCCCGGACAGCCGGACGCTCCGAGGCCTTCTCCCGGCCTCAGAGCCTCCGGAGGGCGACGTGCGCAGCGTGGGTGCGCGTCACCCTCCGGCACGCATCACCCTCTGGCGGTCCGACCCCCGCACCACGCTCTAGCAACGCGCTTCCTTCCTCTTATCTACCCCCATGAAGCTTCTTGTGTACTAGTCAGGTGTGTGCTTGCTTTTATGGAGAGATAAGCTTCTAAGGCTTTACTCCTGTGCATTGAACTCAGTAGGGCTTACTTCTGAGTAGACATGCCTAGGATTGCTGTAAAATAGCCTTTAGGAAGTGACTTACATAGGGATCTGTATGTTTCTAGCTTAGCATGTAGGTACTCTGCATCTTATGGACTTAAATCTCCTAGGTTGTCACTGAAACGTAAGCATCTCAATTTTTTTACGTTCTACCACAAATAAGGTTACTGCGATAGACTTCAAAACTTTGCCCCTTATTTAAAATAACACTTGTTTTGTTTAATGACCCAGAAGAGTCACACAGCATAGAAAAGATGATACAGCAATAGCTTTCCACAGCAGTGTTCTCACTAGAGGGTTATTTTACCAAATGAAGCTGTCAACAGGAAGCATTCTCAGCAGGTTCTTTGAACCTTATCACAATTCTCATTGTATCCCTTGTCATCATATACAATGTTTAAGTCATCTACCGTGTCCCAAAGGACCTGTACGAAATTCCTTAAATCTCTCTAATGAAGGTTGTTCGTCCAGTCAAAAGAGAAAAAATTATGTAACCACAGTTTTTGCAGGTGATGCTTGCATAGGCACTGTGTGCTTTGTAGAAAACTCAGTGGTCTGGAACTTGTTGACCAGATGCCAGGTTTGGCTTTGTTTCAAAGAACAGTCAGGCTAAGAAAGTTTGCTCCAAGGAGTTGCAGTCAGTATTGTTTATGCAACATGTGGACTGTTATGGCCTGTGAAATGCATAGTGGCCACAGTTCAGATATTGCAAATGTAAACCTCCAAACTGTGGTTTGGAGACTCAAGAACATGCCACGGGCTTGCGGCTAACTGGACTCTACATACCTGCTAGTATTACCCTTGCAATAAACCTCATTAAAGTAAGTCTGCAATCTGTTTCTAGATATAAATTTTAACTGACATCAGGTAACGTCCAAACTTTTAGTCAAGCAGTGTTTCATTGCCAAAAGGTGCTTCTGTTCACAGAGAGAACTTCTGAGCAAACATTCTGCTAAACGTCGGGACGCTATTCCTCATCTTCAAGAGGCACTTTCCTTCACCAAAAAAAAAAATGTCAAAGCCCAATGTTTATGCTATCTGGAGAAGTATTAGTAGGAAAGATTTGAGTTCTTTGGAGGCAGATCCACTCAGAACATATTGGAAGTCTGGTCCCCAGTAGCTGCTCATCTGCTGTTTTGGGGTGATGACTTATGGTTTTGAGAAACCTTTTCTGATCATACTCTCAGCCACCTAGTTTATATTAATAAATATGATGTGATGTTCCCATCATTTCACTGGTAAACAACTCTTATTTCCATCATGATGGAATAAATGAGTGCAATAAGTTAAAAAAAATTAATTGGAGAAAAGAATTAATAGGCTACACTTGAGTTTCTGAGTCTAGAATAAGGTAATTTCATTCCATTAGGTAATTTGATTTTCCTTTTTCCTAGCCACAGGTGTCAAGCACACAGAACAGTGCATCAACAGAAGAACAGCAGCTTTACTGGGCTAAAGGCACTGGGTTTGGAACTGGTTCCACTGCTTCTGGATGGGATGTGGAGCAAGCTTTAACTAAACAAAGACTTGAAGAAGAGCACGTCACTTGTCTCTTACAGGTATCAGACAACAATACTACGTTCGTGTGGACTGTCAACATTATTTTAGTTAACTGAAGAAATTTGGGCCTGTTCCGGTATATTTGGAGTTGTTGTGTTATAGTGCACTTTTCCAGTTGCATTATATGTTTAAAAGATTCTGACTGCAACTGGAAGCATCTTACGACTACCTCTGGGAGAGAATTTTACTTGTCTAGCTTTAGCATATTAATTGGTCCAAAAACCCCACATCTGCTCACTTGCTCCTGATACTTCATCATTGGCACAAGCCATATGGAGACCTGGAAGTTTTGAAATTTGATTTGAGAAGTTGCTTATCATGTGATCTGTCTAATTCTCAATACAGAATTTAAGGTTTGGTTTAATTCTGATACTTGTTCTTCAAGTGATATTTGTGAAGTTCTTCCATCTGTCATTAAAACTGCCTTTGGGAAATGATAAAGAAAAATATTTGCAATGTTTGTTGTAAATATAAACCAGGCAGCAATGGAAAAGGTGGTGGTTGGTTTTTCAGCAAAAAGGTTTACATAGCAATAGAAATGAAAAGAAAAGTCTTATGTATTCTATGTAGTAGAGGCTGACAAATATCTTTCAACGCACATTCTAGTTGATAATCAGTTAGTATGGACAATGTCGTCTTTCTGCTATTCATCAGATTTTGATTCTTAATGTTGAAACTTTCAGGTTTTAGCTAGCTACATAAATCCTGCGGGCAGCATATCAAATGGAGATGTCCAGTCAAGTCATGAAAGTAGAGGACAAAACAGCAATGCCCTTCCGTCAGTTCTGCTAGAGCTACTTAGTCAATCATGTCTTATTCCAGCAATGTCATCTTATCTCCGCAATGATTCAGGTAGTGTTGCTGCTCTTTTGTTTTTTAAAAACAGCATGTCTTCTACTTCTTGATCATAAGTTATTAAGTCATTGTGTGTACTTTTGATTTTTGTTTAACTGTGTTTAATATAAATTTAAGATTGTACAGCTGTAGTACAGAAAACTTCCATGGACCAGTATGATGTTACAAGCGCCAGTAAGGGCCAGTCTCTGGTACATAATTGTTGCAAAAGGAGCGTCTTATCAGCATGCTGTGTCTTTCATTCCAGGATCAGCTTGAACTGATGCCCAAATAATGTTCCCTTTTCTGTAGGTACATACTCCCCTGCAAAGATGTTCCTGAATGTCAGGAATCTTTTGCCTTAGCATAAGAAGTTTTGCTCATTCTGAAATTAGGAAAAGACTGTGTGTTGAAGCACTTTAGCATCGGGCATTTTGATCACATAAGCCAAGTTCCCAGCTGACATTTTGCTGTTTGTTTATAGCTTCATGAATCCTACAACTACTGTAGTGACCCATCAGTCTTTCTAAGTGTGAATTTGTAGCCAGGGAGTCAGTCCAGAAAGAGTGAATGAAGTGGAAATAGACAGTGATGTTCTATGCAAAGCTTTGGGAACTGGAACTTCAGAAGCAACTAGGAAGGGAATAATAAACCACCCTGATAGGACAGAGTTGGATACAAAATTAAAATAAATATTGCATCATTATGAGCCACTCCCAGCTGGAAGTATTACATGCTTATCAGCATGCCTGTTATTTACCTTTTAGTCTTCCTCATTTCTTCAGAAGGACTTTTCTGACTGCCAGTCCTGAGCCAGTCCGACTCTGTCAATTCAGGTTACTATGGGTCTAGAAAAGTCTGTTGTTGAGTATCACTGGAGTTAACTTCAACTCTCTCGCCTTCTGCTGACTAAGTTCTGTTGGGTGACTCAGCAATACAATTTGTCTGTACTTTAGCCCTGTACTCTTGAGTCGTGTCTGGGACATTCCCTGTATAATTTTCTGCTTCTGTATTTTCTTCATGATGTGTATGGTGGTTGTGTTTTAAGATTGATTATCATGAAGAAGGCTCTTAAGTCTTTTGTCGTTGTTCAAACCGCTTGTGAAGTTCTCTGGCTTTCTCTAAAGTTGGTTCATGCTTATGCTGTTCTTCCCAAATGATCTTTCCATCTTACATGAGGGTTGCATTCAGAGATCAGAGCGTAAAGCCAAAATCACATATGCGGTACTAAACTGCCTTAAAGCCAACAAATTTGTTGTTGTTGTTCAGTCGTTAAGTCGTGTCCGACCCTTCGTGATCCCATGAACCATATCCCGCCAGGCCTTCCTGTCCTCCACTATCTTCCTGAGTTCGCTCATTTTCATGTTCGTTGCATCGGTGATGCTGTCTAACCATCTCATCCTTTGCCTTCCCCTTCTCCTTTTGCCTTCAATCTTTCCCAGCATCAGAGTCTTCTCCAGAGAGTCCTCTCTTCACATTAGGTGGCCAAAATATTTGAGCTTCAGCCTCAGTACCTGTCCTTCCAGGGAACAGTCAAGGTTGATTTCATTTAGGATTGACTGATTTGATCTGCTAGCAGTCCAAGGGACTCTCAGGAGTCTTCTCCAGCACCACAGTTTGAAAGCATCTATTCTTCGGCGCTCAGCCTTCCTTATGGTCCAACTCTCGCAACCATACATTGCTACTGGGAACACCATCGCCCTGACTATACGAACTTTTGTTGGCATGGTGATATCTCTGCTTTTTATTATGCTGTCTAAATTTGCCATAGCTTTCCTTCCAAGGAGTAAGCGTCTTTTAATTTCATGGCTGCTGTCTCCGTCTGCAGTGATCTTGGAACCCCAAAAAGTAAAATCTGTTACTGCTTCCATTTCTGCCAGTTGGTTTGACTTCAGACTAATTCTGTTGAAAACTTTGAATCACAGTGTAGGATTGAACTTTTAGGTGTGTGTGTGTGAGAGAGAGTGAGAGTGAGAGAGAGAGTTGGTGATGAATAGAAGCACAAGAATCTTGAGCTTTCATCTCTCTCCTTCTCCCTTTCCCTCCCCAAATGCATGGAAAGCTTTTGCTGCTTCCTTTTTGGGTAGCATATAAAATGTCTTCCTTGGATGTTTTTGAGTATCATCAGGAATACGTAGTGTGAGGCTGTCAGTGTCCCTCATGCTCCTTCATATTGTGAAATATTTAGGAAAGCATTAAGGAGAGGAAAATGACATGAATAGCATATAATTTACCTGTCAGGGAATTTCCTCTGTCAGTGTTTTAATGAACTGTTGAGAAGTAGTGTAAGTAGTAAATTGCTATGCTGCCCCAAAACATAGGTATTATGTGAATTACTTTAATTGAATATTCAAGATTTTTAAGTAGTTTTTCCTGTTGCGAGAACTAGATCCCTGCCAGAAGAAGGTCTACTGGAAAGGAAAGAGGCTTTTTTGAATGGTCAGAAACAAGGGAATAATAAGCCACCCTAATAAGATTATCACAAATAGTGTTAGATAATCAAAACGCATGCATTATACTGCCAATCAAAACGCATGCATTATACTGCCCTAAAGTGTGAAATATTTTGATGAAACTTGTAAATTTGCATATTTTCATTGGTTTCTGACAAAATCTGAATCACATTTCATTCAAAAAGATGCATTAGAAACAAAGCTTTTACAGTATTTAATTAAAACAGACTCATATCCTTCTCTGCAGGCAAGGTGATCCAGAAGTCCTTGCAATTATAAGTTAAACATTTCTTCAATAACCTTGTTAGTCTTTTCCTTTTGTGTTGGAGAAGAAGAGTTACCCCTTCATGAACATGACTGATTTTGTTCAGATGTTCACAAAGGGCACAGTTGCAATTATATCGACATTGCTTTGGATGTTTATGAGCTGAGCAACTAGATCACTGTGCATGCTTACGTTTTCTGAAAGACATCGAGAAATGGTTATCTCAGTGCATTTGCTGTACATCTGCAGTAGGTTATATGCATAACTTCATCTAATGCCCCCTCACTATTTATAAAAGTAACTGTCAAATCTCTAATAGGCTGCCTTCAGTTTAGCTGTCTCTTTGAAACAAAGGAAACATTTTCTTGATTGACAGTTTATATATATATATTTATATATATATTTATATATATATATATATATATATATGGCCTGCTGATACAGGATAGTCTTATGCCTGTGTTGTACTTTTTGCAGGAACAAAGTATTTTCACAAGGATTTTGAAATGAATTAATTACTTCGCTTATTCAAGAAGACCACCCCTTGTAAAATATTTGTATTTCTGTGGTTGCATATTCTCATATAGGCTTTCGAAATGTTTTCACATGTCTACATCCCTTGATTTCTCATCATTTGAATAACTGATTCAATAGAAATGCACTGGCCACAATCCTAACAGCTTTACCTGAATTTCTGCAAGTGCATTGGCATTTTTTTAGTGTGCATCCCTCCCCCACTATAACAGTTTACAGGGGGACCCATTGGAACAGTATTCCACGGGGCTTAATTGTCTTCTACCAGACAGGGAAAATGGCAAATTCCCCTGTCTCATGAGTGTACTTTGGATTCTGTCTTTGGTGGTCAATCTACAGTGGTTCATCTGCACACATGAAAGTCACCATTTGATATTGTAGTGATGAACGCATATAAGTGTGTCAGCCCTCTCTCATGTCGGTGCAAGTTTTCATCCAGTGAAACTGGTTCTGCATTAAAATTTGAGGAACGTACTATATCAGTTGGATGGCTTGTTTTCTCTGGGAAGCTAATTTTTGCTATTTTCACATGCATGAGGAGAGGTGGCACAGTTCCTGGTGAGAAATATACCGCGAACCAGAATTCCAAGATCCATGCAGCTAGTTACATGAGTTCAAGAGGGTTGTATATAGGATTCAGCAAAAATGGTCCCTCCAAATTCACTGCAAACTATTTGTGAAACATAAAGAAGCTTCAAAAGCAGTTTGAGATGTCGCATGAGAGTCCAGCTATTCTAAAAGAAAAATATAAAAAACAAGAACGAACAAAACTTGGAGCTAGCCCTAAGTAAAAGTTAAGGGAGGTGAAAAGAGAGAGAGAGCTGGAAGAGGGAGGACAGGAGTGGAATAGAAATTGGAGTGGGTGGCTTCAATTTTAGTATTTGAAATAAGAAGCAAAATAAACAAGGACAGCATATGGTCAGTGACTGTTGCCTCAACAAACTGTGAAAAGCTATTTTTAGTCCATCAACTTCGGGACTCTACCTGATGTATTGAGGTGAAATATTATCTATAAACGTCAGAATGAAAACTGACCAGACCAAAAAAGTATGAAGCATATCTGGGTAGATGTAAAAGCCATTACTTCAGAATGCTGCACACAGACAAAATAAGAAATGCATCTGCTTTCCAGTGAAGATAAATTTATAGGTGTCATCAATTTGCTGCTACAATGACTTCTAAATACTTACCCAGTTAAGTGATGGGCCGGACTTAATGGCTTAATTGCTTAATTGATCAAACTCTATACCCAAAAATGTATAATTATAATTGTTCTAAACACTTCTCAGATACATCTGTTTCGAACAACTTCATATCTGGCCCTCTTTCCTGTTCCTCCCTATGGCTGTTTATATATAAAAAAGACTTGGAGTTCCAGTCACAGAAGTGCCACATCACATGTAGTTTTAGCCCTCGTTCTCAAGTCCAATCAGAAGTTGTTACCAGTTTCTTGATTCAGTTCCAAGTAATAGTTTTAATTTTTAAAACCCTACAGCAGGGGTGTCAAACTCAGCTTCTGCTGAGGCATCACATTGCAGCTCAGCAGCTGAGAGGTGCTCTGCAAGTGCTTTGCTTGAAAGGGTGGTCTGAGTGATAATTGGGGTCTCCCAGTGCCTCGGCAGTGCCTCTCTTCTCTCTTTCTCATTTGTCTGCCTCTTTGTCTGCCTCTTTCCCGTACCATTCCTCGCCTTCTGATGGCTCCTTCCCTGTCTCCCTCCCATCGCCTCAGCAGAAGCAGTGCTGCTGAAAGAGTGATGCTGGGAGAGCCCAACTATCATGCAGGTTGCCCTTTCAGCAGTGACACCTCAGCTGAAGCAGCGCTGCTGAAAGGGTGGCTTGCATGATAATTGGGCTTTCCCAATGCTGCCCTTTCAGCAGTATCACTCCTGCTGTGGCATCACTTTGCAGCTCAGCAGCTGATGGTGGTGCTGGGAGAGCCCAATTATGGGGCCCAGATAAAGAGCTTCCATGGGCCATATCTGGCCTGCAGGCCTTTTATCCTCTAGGCCGCAGGTTCCCAGTCTTTGGAGACCCTGGTACCACCTACACGGGCCTCTGGCCACCCCACGTACCACTGGAAGAAAGTGCCGATGATGTCATCGGCACTTTCTTCCGTGTGTGCGTGTGTGTGCGCGCATGCTGCCGGTGGCCACATCTCCCTGAATGCGATCGCGGTGAACAAAAGCTGAAGTTGCAGCCGCCAGCAGACTGGGGCGGCAGCATCTTCGGCTTCTTTTTCCCGATCGTGGGGAAGAGAAGCTAAAGACGCGGTGCCATGCAGCTGAGATGGTGGCCACCATCTTGGCCACCAGCAGCCCATGTACCACCAGCCTGTGGTCTGCGTACCACAGGTTGGGAACCTCTACTCTGGGCCACAGGCTGTCCTCTGTAAAGTGATCTGCTTCATTCACTGGAAATGAAATTGCAATGTAAACAATTTAAATAGTAGTAGAAGGTAACTGCGTTATTATACTTCATATCTAATACTGTCATACTGAAAAATTAACTTTAAAAAGATCACTTAACAGGTTAACATTTTTCAAAGACATTCTGTACCCCAACATTAATCTTTTTGCTTATGTTGGATTGAAATAGAAGCGTAGAGTTCTAGTTTCCAAATTGTAAATCTTTGTATTAAAAAGCTACAAGTAGAGGAAGACATGAGAGTATGGTGAAGCATACTCTTTTAAAAATATTGGGTTGATTTGGAGTGGAATCTGAAAAAGTGGAGTTGCATGTACATTTATCTTCATTATGAGACAACTATTCCTGAGTGGTTTATAAGCATAGCATATTTTGAGGTATAGATTTATTATGTACTTCAAAAATGTACAATAGTATTTGAGGCAACAGAATTTTACGTAAAAATGTAGAAGATCCATGCACATGCCAGGCCATGGATCTAAACAACTTGGAGCAGGATTGATACCAGAACAGTTTAGAAGTATGACAGTGCAACCCTATATACCATATGTTTGCACAGAAGTAAGTCCCACTACGTTCAGTGTGGCTTACTCCCAGCCAAGTGTGTGTAGGATTGCAGCCTTAAGGGATTTTTTCCCCCAACATATGACTTAAGACTTGAATTTGATTTCACTGTTTTTCTTTCTTAAATCTAGTTGTCTTTAGAATTTTGATACCTGATTCCAAATGCGTTACAAACTTTGTAAAATGCTAGAGGATTTTTCATAGCTCAAAGACATGCAGAGAATGACTAAAAAAGTATACTAAACCATAACAAGGGATACAAACTACATTTTGTAGTACAGCGTCTATAAAAATGCTTTCTTTTATATAGAATATAGTTTATATGAAAATTTATATCTAAAGGTAAGAATATCTGACACAATTATCAGAATAAGAATGAAAAGTATTGCGGAAGGTAGTCAATTAAAATTTTATTTGCTCATAATACAGCACTTAACAGTGCTCTTCTTTCTACACTTAGTATACATTTGTGTAAATTTTAGCACATAATGATGGTTTAAAAATGAACAGGGTTCCTTCCCACTCCAGTTGTCACCTACACAGAGGTACATAGTCACAAATCCAAAACCATAATGTGGGTCGAGTAAATAAAACATCTCGTAGGAAGGTTTTATGGCACAGTTATTTGATTTTTAACCTGCTTATATTCATAGTGTCTTGCATATTCAGTAGCAGTAGAACACCATATGCATCTCCAGTATTTGAGCTTCAGCAGTCATCAGTGAGAAGTTGAATATTTATCTGTCTTCATTTACATAATTTAATCATTTTAACTGGGTTCATAGATGTATTTTAGGGTCACCGGTGCAATGCCTCTAACTAGGCACTTCACTCTGGAATGTGTTTGATCTTTTGAGGCTCTGTTTCCTGTTAGGGTAGTGTTCACAAATCCTTCTTGCTATCGCTGGTCTTTGCACTGTGTGTGCTGTTCAAAATTGCCTGAAAATCATCAAAGTGTTGTGTAGATGTAGACAAAAACAATCACAAATAAATTAAGCACTGTTCCAATTATTCCCAGTAGAGCTAAAATAGATTCTTCTTTTTCCTCGCTCTCTTCTTGCCTTTTTACATCTTCTAGTGTTGTGATGGCAGAGCTCCTCATTTTTCCTGCAAATATCTTCACCAGTGTTCTGACAGCTGGCTAGAAAGAAGGAATAAAAATTACTCCAATACTACCTTTGCATCTATCTCTGTCTATATTCTTTATCCATAGGCGTTGCATATACACAAATGCGCACACGTGGATCTAATGTGTATCCTTCTGTTGCTAACAGTAAACAGAAACCAAACCATCAAGGTTTATTTCTATCCAATTTAAATGTGTTGTTTTTCTTATTGAAATGTACAAGTGTTTTTCAAAACCTGTATCCTACCTTAGCATCTGGTATTAAAACAAAGTTGATAACAAGTGTGTCTCCAAGGGCAGCCCTGGAACTTATATACTGTACAAGAAATATTTTGGTCTTTACAAGTGTTTATGATGAGGTATCGAGAGTAATCGGAATGCAAAATTTCATCTTACTGCAATAGTGATGCATTTGGCAAGTCATATTTGTGAAAAAGTAGGCTTGTTCTATCAAGCTGTAAATCCATAACTACCTCTGGGTGATCAGATGGGGGGGAGTGAGAGAGAGAATCCTTACTGTTTGTTTATTACATGAATATGCAAATTTACAAAAGGCATGCAATTCTAGAGGGAAAATCCAGTAGATTATACAGGTGTTTTCATGCAGTATGCCTGTGGAGAGTAGTACATCAACAGCATTTGGTGTTAGAAAGATTTTGAAGCTGTGTTAATGTATGTCGTGTGTAGTATCAGCCATTCAATAAATTGTCTCTGTATTGAAATACACTTCAGACAGCTTTTGTTGCATAGTTCTGCTTATAATCATGTGTATTGGTATCAGGTATGTAGACGATTTACTTGAGTTTTGGTATCAAATATTAGCTGTTTGCTGTCTGTGGCATTTAAATATTGCTGATGAAAAATTCTGTTCTCAATCTAATCAGAATTTAAATCTAGCAGTTACACTTAACATTCAGAAGGACAATGTATGTTAAAATGGTCTTCATGTCTCATGGGTTTCTTTGACTTTTTTACCCCATTACATTAACGATAGAGTGCTGGTAGGAATAAAAAATAATAAAATAATGTTTATATAAAGGTTTTAAAAAAGCCTCTCTTACCCTACATTGCATCAGGAATAAAATCTCATCAGACATGCTGCTTACTCCTCACTGCAGTAGAGAAACAGCCTTATCTTCATGGAGAGCTGTTCTTTTCACTCAGAACGGAGATTGTATGCATGCTTGAACAATTTCTTGATAAATTAAGCTGTGGATGCAATAATGTTACAAAATCATCCAAAGAATGCAGGCCTTATTTCGATTATCCACTGAAACAATGCATTGTTAGGGAAGAAAACCCTGCTCTGCATATCCAGGTTGTATATTTGTTCCCTTTTTAAATCTTGGTTTTTTCCATGAGATGAGACATTTTCTGTGCCCACAGTGAATTCAGGCTTGCAGTTAAAAAATTAATATCCCGCTGCTTGTCCTGTATATGTAGCTGTTCCCCAAGCCATTTCAGTGGAACGATAGTTTGACATGCTCTGTATCTTGTTAACTCTCTGAAGATGTTTCTTTCATGTTGCTGTGTTGTAAATCCATATGTAGCAGATAAGAATAGACTAGTCTGTTTACATTTTTTGTCCAGAAGAAATAGTTTTTTTGTTTGCTGTAAGGTTAGGAGTGTTGCACACCTGCATTCAAAGCATCTGACAAATAATTCCAAGGCATTCTTCAGAGCATTGCATAACTTAGCAGCCAGTCAAATCTGAGGAGTGGAATGACAGTGGCTTCAGTTGCATACTGTAGTGAGTGGTGACATTGATTAAACATGCGGTTGGCACTTGCTGAATAAAGAACAAGCTACAAGTCACCCTTGCAGACAGTGAGTTGCATAACAATTCGCGGTGGTTCTGCTTTTTCATTGTCAGGCCAGGCACATTTTAATCTAGTAACAAGTGTGTTGTGCAGAATAAAGCCGAGTTCTGTATGTCAGGGTTTTGGGTTTTTTTTAACAAAGTGGTATGTGACAGATAGTAGCATTAAGGAATTTGAGCTGAAACAAGGTTGCTGGGGGGTTGGTTTGGTTTTAGTCCCTTTTTTATGCTGCTTTTGGTAGGCTATTCAGGCTGGACTGACCGTTTTAATATCCATTCTTCCCCCTCCGTTCTCAACCTGAAGAACACAGGTCAGTGTGAACATCATGAAGGTAATAGAATTTACAAAAGAAATGTTCCCGGACTACTGTTGTAGGAGGCAGTAATTCTGAAATCCTTTGGAACCTGGACGACTGATTTTGTATTTGTGCAGCTTGTGTGTGAAACTTGTGGAACACTTGTTTAGGTGAAAACTGGGTGATACCTTTGCAAGTGGCACTGAGGTGTTTCATTATGAATTCATTAAAAAAGATGTGGAGGGCGCTGTCAGGTTACAGCTATGTTTGCTTGAGTGGTTAGGGTTTGTGTGGTATGTGCAGTTTTTTTACTGACTGTATTTTCTTATGAGCATTTTATTTCCTCTCAGAGGCTCCTCCCAAGTAAATACTGTGGTGTATTTTTTTTTCAAATCCTCAAAGATGTATGCAGAATAAAAAGAGTTGCAATTTAGAACATGTAGAGTAATGCTATCTACAAAGATATGGAAATATATTCTAAATTCTTAATACTATGGCCTTGCTTAGCGGAAAGCAACATATTCCAAATTTCACCAAAATTCTTAATATCTTACTTAGCTTGGCTTGAAATATCTTAAGACATTTTTGTGTCTAAGATGATGCTGAGACATACTTTATTGCTTACATAGCATTTATTTGGTTGTATACTTCTGTTTGAAATGCACTGACTGCTAAACCTAGTCCCATGTTGACCTGCACATGGTTGATTCTTATAAAACAAGACTCTTAAGCATATATTCAGCTTTTGAAAAATACATGGAATATACATGCATGTGAAATATTACTAACAATTGTCAGATATGACAGCCTATCTGCTAAAAGCAATGTCATTTAAAAAGACATTAAAGATTTTTTTAATTCTTGAAAAAGAATTTAGACAATCTCTCTCTCTCTCCCATACAAGTATACGTGCAGTGACAAAAAAGTGTCAGGTGCTGCTATAGACCTGAATGCCTCTACTCTCAATTCAGATTTTTCCTTGTAGTATTAAAAACTGAACAAGCACTATATATTGGTCCTCGGCAGCATTTCTGAGATCTCTGGTATCTAGAAAATTATGTGCTTCATCAAAATAGTTAACTTAATATTTCAGAATTTGTAGATTCGAAATAACAATGTTAAGTTAAATGCACCCATTAGGAACTAAATCAGATTTTTAAATAAGACCTGACATTCTGTCATTTTAAAAGTAATATTGAGTATATTAAAAAAAAAAATCTTCCTCTACCCACCCTCCCTGCCCATAAGTAGTTTCTGGTTATCTTGATTAAAAATTGTGTGAATGTTTTCCATTCTTTCGGAATCTTTCCACTCACCATAGTCTACACATTTACTACATGCTGGGACATCAACTGCAGCTTACAGAATCACAGCTGACCAGTGGCGTCGCCAGGCGCCCCCCGATGGGGGGCCGCCCCCCCGACGCCCCCCAATAAAACTGTCAAAAACTTTAGGTTTCGAAACCTATTTTTGACAGGGTTTTTTGGTTTTTTTTTCTTTTTTCGGGCGATTTAAAGTATTAAAACGGCATTTTAAAGTGTATGTTTGCTTTGCAGGCACTTATCTGTAATATGGGGCGTTCCAGGAACGTTTTCCGGAGTTTGCGCATGCGCAGACCCACGGAGTTCCCAGGGACATTCTGGGCATGCGCAAACTCCGGACAGCGCTGCTGGGCGCGGTACGGAGTCTGCGCCCGGGCGCAGGGAGAAGCTGTGCCTGGGCGCAGGAAGAAGATCGTCGCTGGAACGTCCTGGAACGCCCCATATGCAAGATAAGTGCCTGCAAAGCAAACATACACTTTAACATGCTGTTTTAACACTTAAAATCGCCCGAAAAAAAGAAAAATGCAAATTTTCCTCCAAATTTAAGGAGGCCCGCGCCCCCCCCAGAGCCTCAGCGCCCCTACGCCCTGGGGCCCACCGCCCCATATCAGGCAACGCCACTGCAACCGACAATAGTATGCATTCACCCTCCAGGGTGAAAAGTCAAACTAGTGTTGATTGTGGACCTGCATTTTCTGAATTTCATATATAAAAGAAGACTAAGCTCCATTGTGCATTCCATTTTATTTTTTAAGTACTTGTACCAAATATCAATTCCCCACTATTCCTTTTTATGGTACAAGAATCTCCACCTTTCTTCTGGATCAGTAGAGCTGCAAATAAGAAGGCATGGCTGTTCATTTTGTATCGTTCCAAGTTCCTAAAAGCACATGGTAGTTGGCTTCATGCTCTGGGGAGAGGCTGCAACCCAGTGATAGACCATCTGCTTTGCATGCAGAAGGTCTCAGGTTCAATCCCTGTTATCTTCAGGCAGGGCAGAAAAAAATCCTGCATGAAACTTGAAGTGCCACTACCAGTTAGTGTCATCTGTGGTGAGCTAAATTGACTTATGGTCTGACATGATATAAGGCAATTTCCTATGTAATATACGTATACAGAGCGAGCGAGCAAACATGTTACATTTAAGGGTGATCATATGGTTACTGGTCAGTAAAATTGTTTGATGTGAAACAGCTAGTTTATTTATTTAAAAAAAATTATATCCCGCCTTTTCCTATGCCGAAAGGCAAATGCCCAAGGCGGCTTACAACAAGATTAAAATACATAATTTAAAATACAGTTAGCATTATAGATTGGTGAAGAACTTTAAACGTCGTGTGTGAAATTATTCAAGAAGGATTTTAGATTAACTCTTGGTTACCGGTAACTCTTGTGTAGTACTGTTGAATGAAAGCAATAGACGCCAAGCACATCAATCATTTTGATGGGGTGGCATCTCGACTCCAGAGGGTTCTGGATGAAATTGATTATCTGAATCCCTTTCAATCTGACTTCAGATTGGGCTTTGGGACAGAGACAGCCTTGATTATCACCCTGATGCATGACCTGTGTCGGAGACTAGATTAGGGGAGTGCAATCCTGTTGGTCCTGCTGGACCTCTCAGCGACTTCTGATACATTGACCATGCTGTATTTCTTAGTTGGGGGCTTGGGGGTACAATTTTGAAGTAGTTATGCTCCTTTTTGGATGAAAGTTCCCCAAAGATGGTGCTAGGGGATGTCTGTTCAGATCTATGACTTTTGTTGTGTGGGGTGCTGCAGGGATCCATTCTATTCCCCATTTTTTAACATCTACATGAAACTACTGGGAGAGGTCATCCACGGATTTGGAATGGCATGCCATTAATATGTTGATGATACCCAACTCTACATCTCTTTTTCATCAAATACTGGGGGGGGCAGGGCAGTTGAGGTCCTAGAGCACTGCCTGGAGGCAGTTGAGAACTAAATGTGGGTTAACAAACGGAAATTAAATCCAGACAAAGCTGAGGTCCTCTTGGTCTTGAAATCCACAATGCAGAGGCTGGGTCATTGACCTGTTTTGAGTGGGGTTGCACTCCCTCTACAGTAACAGGTGTGCAACTTTGGAGCAGCCTTCCCTGTAAGCTGTGCGGCTGCACAGCTGGTACTAAAGCCCCGTGCAACTGAAAGATGTTGCCGTGCACCGGCTGCAACTCCATGGCTGCGGAGCTCAACAAAGATGACATCACCGAGTAGCCGCACCGTACAGCCACTGTAGAGCGCTGTGCAGTCAGACAGAGGGAATGTTGCTTGGGAGTCCTCATTGATCCACAGCTGCTTTATGTGTGACAGCTGTAGTCATTGGGCATTTTGCCCAGCTTCAGCTGTTGCGCCTGCTGCAGCCATAGTTGAGTGGATTGGACTTGACCATAGTGGTCCACACCTTTTGTGACATCTCGTTTAGATTACTGTATTGGGTTCCACATGGGGCTGCCCTTGAAGATGGTCCAGAAGCTGCAGTTAGCGCAGAATGCAGCAACTCGTGTGGTTCCTGGGCTCAGCAATTTGACTCTATTGAACCGCTGCTCCAGTGACATACATTGGCTGCCGGTTTGTTTCTGGGCCCAATTCAAGGTGCTGGTTTTAATCTTTGAAGCCCTTAGTAGAGTAGGACCAGAGTACCCGAGGAACCGTCTTCCATATATACCGGCCCTCTTGAGTACTGCCCCTGTCAGAGGGTGGGGGGTTGATGCTAGGAAGTAGGGCCTTCTCCGTGGTGGCACTGCACTTATGGAACTCCATCCTTGGTGAATTATTGGCTGCCCCCTCTCTGTGTGTTTTGGGTATATATTTTGAGCCATTGTGTGATGTTGGGTTTTTTTATGCTACTTGTTGCTGTTTTCTTCTGTGGCATTTTTGTGCCTGTATGGAGATATGCTGCTGGTGGTCTTTTAATTGGAGGATATCAGTTTCATAATCTGTTTTATGCTGTTCTGGGGTTTATATGTAGTGGGCTATTTTGTATTATTTTTACTGATTCAATTATTTGTTTTATTGTAAGATTTACATTGTTTTGTGATTTTACATTGTTATGCTTATTGTTTGCCACCTTGGGAATCTGTGTACATAGAGGAAAGAAAATGAGGTAGAAATCTATTAAATATGGTAATTTTTTTCAGAAAAATAGCCACTAAGGCAGCACTTAGCAATGCTGGACAACTTTGAATGCTTTTTCCTTAATTTGATGCTTCAGTTACATTCCTTTGACTTTTGCATTCCTTTTAAAAATGTCTGGTGGTACAAAACTGTTGTGATTTGAAACTGATGTATGTTTCCGAATACATCCTCTTTTACTATATGAAATCAGATACAGTGTTTCCAAATCTTTAAGCATTTGTCTGTGGAATCAGTATAGCCAAGTGAAAGGGTTTCCTTAAGCTGAAAGAGTGTAATTTACACTGTGAGTAGTGTTTGAATACTTAGAGGGACTCTTAAATAAAAGCATACAGTTGAGATTTTTTACAACTGGTGGACCTCACAAGGCACTCAGTTGATACTGAGTTGTTGGCGCTCTATATTCCACAGGTTGTTTTAATTTGGGAGTATTTGGAGAACGCTTTAAAATTAACCATGAGAACAAGAAAGGAAATGTGGATACATAGCTTGCAAGATCTTGAAATATATTTCAAACAAGTTTATTTCTTTGAATAGTTGAGAAGACTACTTGATGTCTAGGAATTCAGTCCTGTGATACTGATAGTATTACACCAGAATCTGTAGGGACCAAGTGTAAAGAGCAGAAGATGAATTAAGTAAGTTGTTACCTAAAAAAAACTAAGAAGAAACAGTAGTAGCAAACTTCAGACTGCAGTACAAATCCCTAAACCCATGATTAAACTCCTTAGCACAAGGCTTTGCTTCTTCTATCTCAGTATCTTAATTGACTCTGTCTCTGTAAATCATGCCTGGGAACAATGAAGGCATAAATAAAGCACAGTTATTCTTACGCTCTTGTTGTTCACCTTAAATCTCTCTGGACAGCCACTCATCAGAACTCAAATGATTGTAGTCCTTTGGCCAATTTTTCTCCTTAAAATAACGACTTGCCAATCTCAAGTCCAAATGATGACCGGGGGGGGGGGGGGGGGAGAGATTTAGCTAAACATATAAGAATAGTATTGTGATAAAGAATTATTACATGAATATCTGTCAGCAGGACTATATACGTGCTGTGAGAAATCTTTTTTTATGCCTTGAGAGCAAGTTTCAAGCCTTTATGAGGGATTGGAAATGATGGGCAATGGCGAATGAAATCTCAGAAACAAGAGTGGTGGCTGCATAAGATTTTGTGGCAGGAAGAGGAAGTTCAGTACCCTTTCCTTTTCCCATGAAATAGCAGAAGCAGAATCACTTCTACAAACAAATGCACTTTGCATAATTTACAGCTTGACGATTTCAACTTCTCACTACGCAGTTTGGGTTACATTGGTGTAGATCAGGGGTGTCAAACATAAGGCAGAAGCTATCCAGCCCCCGTGATAACTAAGCTCTCCTAGCACCACCATCAGCTGCTCTCAGCTGCTGAGCTGCAAAGTGTCACAGCGGCAGAAGCAGCACTGCTGAAAGTGCAGCCCTGGGAGAGCTCAATTATCATACAGGCCATTCTTTCAGCAGCACCACTTCTGTTAAGGTGTCACTGCTGAAAGGGTGGCCCATGTGATAATTGGGGGCGCTCTCAGTAGCGCTGCTTCTGCCAAGATGCTGGGAGAGAAAGACAGAAGGAGACATCGGAAGGCGAGGAACGATATGTGGGAAGAGGCAGACCAAGAAGGGTGTGAAGCTGCCAAGGCACTGGAAGAGCCCAGTTATCATGTGGTCTGCCCTTTCCAGCAATGCCGCTTCTGCCAAGGTGTCATCTTGCAGAGCACCTCTCAGCTGCTGAGCTGTAAAGTGATGCCTCAGCAGAAAACAGCACTGCTGAAAGCGTGGCCTGCCTGATAATTGGGCTCTCTCATATCTTGAAAATATTATCAAGATTTGCATATTTTCTCTTCTGTCATTTGTAGCGAACGAGTTCCTAAAAGTGAAAAAAAAATGCTTATTTCTGGTCATCATCTGCTTAACGACTTCACTTCCTGCTTATAATGACATAACTTCCACCCCTTAGCAAGGCGCCATGAATGCTATTCAGCCCACTATATGCAACATGTTTGACACCCCCAGCGTAGAACGTTAGATATTTTTTTTTAGCTCTTAGCTTTTTAGTGACAAGGGTTAAAGGATGGACCATGGAGTTGTGATACCTGAAAAACTAAAAAGGAGAGTTAAAGAATATGGGTATAGATTTTCTTTTCCTAGCTGTACAGAATCTAGTGGATCCTCTGCTAACTGAGCACCTGCTGATTGACATTTTTCTCTTCTGTGCAACTTCTCGGAACTCCATAGAGTAACAGTAATAGAAACATCTCTGGAGGACTAAGAAAGCTCAACATTTTTTTAATTACATGGTGAATACCTCTTAACAACAAAAATTACAAATATGTAGAAATTATTTGTTCAAAGAGCACAGTTGCATTGTTATTGGAGTCAATGAACTGGAGTAATTGGAACAAAAACTCATTTGTTAATGTCTCGGGCCTCCTTGTTTCTTGTCTAAGTTGACTCTGCCCTGAGAGTGAAATCAGGAACTGATTAGGTACATTCTGGAACTGAAGAGAAATGGAAGTCTCTCTACCAAACCTGCTTCGGCTGATCCTTTTCCATTCTAGTTTTTCTGTTTGGCAGAGAGTGTAATTTCTTAGTTTTTCAATTCGCTGTTAGGCTAACAGTGTGAACTTTTGTGAAGCTAACAATGTAGTTGTTATAGGGGCCTATAGGCTATATAGATAAAGAGAAGTTTATCTTGAATCACTTATTGTAAATGCAGTTAACATCTGTATGGGACAATTACTCCTTTAAAACCAGAAAACTAGTTATTGAACATAAATCAGGCTCCTCTGTCGATGAGGGGGCTGGGGGTGGAAGCACTGGAGTGAGAGAAATAGTTGGGCATGGAGGCGAGCAATACTGTGAAGGGACTACAAGTACAGAAATCAAAAGTTGCATGTGCAGTGGTACTGTATTGAGGCAAGAGCTGGAAGTATTTGTAAGCAAGTGGTGTCAGCAGAGGCCAATAAGTAGAAGTGGTGGATGGAATGAATGGTAACTAAAAACAGGGAATTCAGCAAGGCTTTGAAGGTGAGGCTGTGGTGCTGTGACAAGGGAACATTGAACAAGACCTGCCATTTGACCTTCCATTATAGAATAAGCAAAACAGGAAGAGTACGGTATTTTGCAGTGGTTTAAGGTAGTCCTATTGTATAGTTTGAACTGAAGCCCTAAAATAAGAATACAGGTAATGAGTTTATATTGGAAAAACCTTCGTACCAGTCTTATTAATTTTATCTTAAAAGTCTAGGCTACCTTTCTGACCCAAAGAGGCTCTCAAAAACCGAGTACCCAGTTGTTAGACTGATAGCCAATTTTAGTCCCAAAGGCAAATGTGCTGCCGTCAGATTCTCAGCTTTGCTCCTTTAAGCAAATGTTGTAGACTTGTTTGCAGAAGTGAGTCATTCTTCAAGTAATTAGTAGTTAAAGTCGCACATCTAAAGTACCAATCAGGACTCTTCTTCAAAAGTGTGAGAGAATATAAAGTGATAGCAGCATTGCCTTGCCAAATAGCGTACAAGTCATTTCTTACATTCACAGAAATACATTCACCGCACCTAGTGGTGTTGTTGTTTTTTTACCCATGTTCTGGTGTTAAAACTGGGCTACAGTAGCATTTATGTCAGTAATAACAGCTGTGTAGGCAATGTGTAAAGAATGAAAGCATTTAAAGTGATTTCATCCTGTATTAGATAAATGATGCCCTGCCTATCTTGTGCGGAGTTCTCCAGGCAATCTCTTCGTGCAAAAGCAACAGAATAGAGAGTGTTAATTAGACATTTTCTAAGAGACTTGCCTCCGGTGGTTGTTTAAATAGAAAAGCAGAAGGCAGTAGCGCATGAAGTATTTGGAACTGACACTAGAGCCTCTAGCATAGACTGTGTTCATATATCATATGTTTGGAAAGGTGCACCAAGGAAGCTGAGATGGGGAAAGTCTACAGTTCTGAATTATTTAGAAACATTGGGAACAAAAGCTTGACCTTTGTTTAAGAAATACCTTCTTTGAAGCTCCAAATATTTGGCCGCTCCTGTAGCAACAAGACTGGTATTAGCTGTTTTAATTAAATAGCTAAAACTGTAAAATCGTTTCTCTTTAATTACTGTATTCGCTACTTTAAATCTTCAGAGTGCAAATGAGATCCTTGAAATTCCTGTTAACGAACAGGCCCGGAGGGTTTCAGGCTTGTTAGCAGTAGTAGTTCATAGCCTTAGAATGAGTAGCCCTTATAATTACAGTGTTACGTATTCTATGCATGGCTCAGATACTTCAGGAAGGTGCTCGTTGGAGATTTTCTCTACTGTAATCTGGAGGTAAAACTGCACATGTTTCTGATTCTGATATTAGAAGTGAAAATGAAGTGGAACTTTTTGTGAAGCATGGATTGTGATATTCTTGCATTCATGCCTCACAGCATTTGAGAAATAGATAATTGCACACCTGTATTTTTATATTCAGTATCATGGTATTTACTTTAAAAATAAATTTTATTTGTTTAAAGAGTCATCCAAAGCATTGCCTTTTGTGGCTCAGTTGGTGAATTGCTGATCCACACAACGTTTATAGAATCCCAGATTAAGACTCTGCCCTTTCAAATAACGTATAGTATTAACACTCTGCCAGGCCAGCTAAAAAAAATGAAAGTGGATATGATGATCTTGATCCCAAGAAGACTGCATAGATTTGTCAGGTCAACTGACAGCTCAATCTCCAATGAGGTCAAAAAGGCGAGAGAAGCCATCAAGATATCTCCATCAGTAAATACTGGAATTATGTCATCATGTTACATGTGCAAACTATTGGAATACTGTGCCAAGTTCCCCCCCTCTTGGAACTCTCTCCTTGCTCAGATCCAAGGATACGTTGAGTGCAGGAAGCACAGCAGTGCTCCCAAAAGCTTTCCCCTCTCTTCTATTGAACTACGCTGTCTGACTCCTCTGTCTTTGTCGTCTTCCATCATCACTGTTTCTAGTTTGGAACAAGTGCAGTAGACCTGGTAGGAACAAGAAGGATAAGAAGGGATCCCCCCTTTTTTTACAGGCTTCCTTATTTATCTGGGCACAATGGAGAGAGGTGAAAAGCGGTGTGCCCCAAGAATCGGTCTTGGGACTGGTGCTTTTCAACTTGTTCATTTTGATGATAGTAAAAACAATTGTCTTCTCAAAATGAGATAGGTGAACGGTAATGTGGCTCAAGCCCATATTTCATGAGGTGTGAAAATGTTGCCCACTACTCTAGTCTCAACTTGGGTTCATGTTGTGATGTCATGTTCCGCATTTTCTTGCTAGTTAGCAACTAGCTTTGGACAGATTGTTATGGGAAATTGTGCATGTTACTGGGATGGAATGAGATGTATGGATACCATTTTGGGTGGCAGCTATGCATTTACTTGTAACATCTAGTTTAGTTCTAGAAGGGATCTTGAATCACTGGGTGTGTGTGTGAGAGAGAAATAAGCACAAAATGTCTAATATAGCTGCTGTTCAATGTCTAATATAGCTGTTGGAAGATGTTTGTGAAAATTCCTTTGGCAATCCCTTCAACTCTGTTCTTCTGTAACTTATTTTTTTAGAATAAATAGCGGTACCATGTAATATCCAGTGTGCCTTTCCTTTTTCTCCATATGCTTTGTTCATGCTGTTCTTTGTGGAAACATTTCACATTTCAGTAGTAACAATGGGTGTTTTTTTATTGTCATCTGTAGCCAATTAAGTTATACTTGGAATGTTAAATGGTTTGGAAAAAGAATTTAGAACCGCTCAATATTATCTATTTAATGGCCCATTAGGCTTGGTTATTCTTAGTTTGGAATATCCTGGAACATTAAAGGAGAGCAAAAGAATAATTATCGTAGAGATCTTCCTACGTATCTAGTTTAAAGCAACATTTCTGTTCTAAGAGACCTCTTTAATATATTTGTGTCAAAAGTAATATACATATCAAAGATTAAATGGAATTATTGTCAATTCTGCAATGAATGAGGAAAGAGCTATGTAAGACAAGACCATAAATATGTATGTTTTCTGTGTGTTTTCTGTAATGTGTGGTTTTGGCCCAGATATTCAGTTATCTTCAACAATTTTGGCAAACTTTTTGAACTACAAATGTTGCTCTTACAATAAGAGTTTTTTTCTATAGTGGAATAATAATACTATGGATATTGTTTCAAAATAACAGTCAAACATGGTGAAAATGGTGGTGAAAAACTCGAGTTGCTAAGAAACCATCGCTACCAGCAGCGGAAAATAGGGAACTGTTTGCATGGATTGCCATATACTAACTATAGTGTGTTTTCCGCCCTCAGGAGAGGAGCTATTCTTAGTTTGTTTTTATTTTGTAGTAAGATGATGCTCTAACGCCTCTTTCTCCTCTAGCTAAAATGTTACACTTTAGAGAGTACTGAAATACTAATGATGATAGTAATCATGCTCTTTTTATATGTATACATCTCATGTTTCAGGCAGGCTTGGCTTGGAATAGCAGTGAACTACTGGTAACAGTTTACTAATGCAGAACTCCGTAATGACATTTTCACATTTTGATTCCCCAGTTGAGAACTTGGGGCCATGAGTGTGATTGATATTCTTCTATGTTAAGACTTCACTATTAAGCATTACATATTCAAATCTGCTCACTGTTTGCTTTGCATAAACATATTTCATTGTGTATGTTTAGATTTCCTTGATATAGCTGAGCTGTGAAATGTCACATGAGCATAGCAATGCAGCATCCCACTGTAGCTCAGATAAATGGGAATGGCAAGTCATGTTCTCACAGTCTAGCGTTTTTCAGGCTGCTCAGGTCAAAACCATAGGGTTCTATCCATATGAAAGGATATACGTGTAGATAAGCATAATGATTGAACACTATCAACAAAGTGTAGTCTAAGTGTTTCATTGCGGTGGAAATCCATGAACACTTTTCCATGTTTTGGGCATCAGCTTGCTTCCTGGTTTAGAATACACAAGTCATTACAACAGAAGTCAAAAGTAAAGGAGCATCTTTCCAAACAGTTCGGTTTGTAGCAACTTCCAAGTTCAGTTACTTTTTCACCACCACCAGACTTCATCACCTATAGCCAAGTCAATATTGTCCTGGAAGCCATAGGATCATCTCTTCTTAGTAAAACCAGAGAACCAGTCTGTTACATTTTATTACAAACAATAGATGTTGTCTTCTGCTTCCAGCATTCTGGAAGCCTTTCAGTAAAGCAAAACTGGATACATGTGAGGTTAGTTCAAACTTGGGCCAGCCAAGTCAGGAAGTCACACAAACCTTTAATATTGAACAATATGAATATGTGATTTAGGGATATAAATCCAGATCTGCTAAAATGAAATACTTCGTATGAAAACATTATAAACACATTTCTCTTAGGAAATACATACTGTATAACCTTTCTCCAGCCTGATTTGGAAGACCCCATATGTTTGACAATACAATTCTCACTCACACATTTTGCGCGCACGCGCACATGCAAATTCTTACGCCTTTGAAATCTCAGTAACTATTTTATTTATACCAGGATTGGCAGATCGTTTGCTGCTTTCAAAACTATAAATCTACTTTTAATATCCTGCATATTTTGCCATCTCTTTTAGATGCCTTCTCCTATCCTCTTTTAGTAAGAGAATGGCTCACCTTAAGTATCTTGGGCATATGTTTGGAAATTGGTTTCTGTCACTGCACTGCAGTATTTGTATTAAAATTCAGGTGTATTGATATACAGTTTTTCAGCAGTTCTCGCTCTTGTCTTTTTCTTGTTTTTAAGAAACATCTACAGTATATTGATACCTTCTTAGTTGCTGTTCGCATTGTATCTGCAGAATGCATGAAAATATGAAAGTTGGGAAGGAAAGCATTTGATTGTTCACTTGCTAGTTGAACAGAGCATTTAATACAAACTATTTCTAAAAGTCATATTAGGGCTACTTTTATTCTTCACTGCTTACCATTCTCACGTTATTGGCAACAAATGCAAAAAAAAACCCGTATTCTTGAAGAGAAAGGAGAGCATTCTGGATACCTTTTCCCCTCCCATCAGGAAGGAGGCAGTGCTGGTTCGCATTTGACTCATCCACTAGGGGGAGGGGCTGCTCTGAACCCACATTAGGCTTGCAAAAAAAAAATATTTTTCCTCTCATCTGGTCACTTCTGCCATCTCTAGAAGGAACAGAGTTACTTTTGGGTAAGGAGAGAGAGCTAAGGAAGGGTAACTAAAAGGGAACTTTCTTCCCCAATCACCTTTGGAAAATCATTTTTCTCACATCGTCTTGCCAGGCTGAGGCTAATGGCCACTTTGCAGTAAGGGTGAAAGAGAGTGGCCTAGTCACTAGCATCAGCTCTGCCTTCATCTTTCCCCCATAAATTGTTTGACCACAATCAAGGGAGTTGCTTTAGAAGCGGTAGCAGCAGAGAGCAGTCTGTCTAGAGATGGTTCTGTGTGCATCACAGCCCCACTTTGACTTTTTCTCCAATTTAGGCTTGCTAGGTTGGGACCAACAGAGCCACATTAGCTACATTGAGAGTGGTTCACCTGGTCACAGTGACTCCACTTATATGTAGTAGAAGAACTGACTTGTTGTTGTTGTTGTTTAGTCGTTAAGTCGTGTCCGACCCTTCGTGATCCCATGAACCATATCCCGCCAGGCCTCCCTGTCCTCCACTATCTTCCTGAGTTCGCTCATTTTCATGTTCGTTGCATCGGTGATGCTGTCTAACCATCTCATCCTTGGCCTTCCCCTTCTCCTTTTGCCTTCAATCTTTCCCAGCATCAGAGTCTTCTCCAGAGAGTCCTCTCTTCGCATTAGGTGGCCAAAATATTTGAGTTTCAGCCTCAGTACCTGTCCTTCCAAGGAACAGTCAGGGTTGATTTCATTTAGGATTGACTGATTTGATCTCCTAGCAGTCCAAGGGACTCTCAGGAGTCTTCTCCAGCACCACAGTTCAAAAGCATCTATTCTTCGGCGCTCAGCCTTCCTTATGGTCCAACTCTCGCAACCATATATTGCTACTGGGAACACCATCGCCCTGACTATGCGAACTTTTGTTGGCATGGTGATATCTCTGCTTTTTATTATGCTGTCTAAGTTTGCCATAGCTTTCCTTCCAAGGAGTAAGCGTCTTTTAATTTCATGGCTGCTGTCTCCGTCTGCAGTGATCTTGGAGCCCAGAAAAGTAAAATCTGTTACTGCTTCCATTTCTGCCCCTTCTATTTGCCAGGGATTGATGGGACCAGATGCCATGATCTTAGTTTTATTAACGTTGAGTTTCAAGCCAACTTTTGCACTCTCCTCTTTCACCCTCATCAAGAGGCTCTTTAGTTCTTCTTCACTTTCTGCCATTAGGGTGGTATCGTCTGCATATCTGAAGTGGTTGATATTTCTCCCGGCAATCTTGATTCCGGCTTGCGATTCATTCAGCCCTGCATTTCTCATAATGTACTCTGCATTTAAGTTAAATAGGCAGGGTGACAATATACAGCCTTGCCGTACTCCCTTCCCAATTTTGAACCAGTCGGTCGTTCAATGGCCGGTCCGAACTGTTGCTTCTTGACCCGCATACAGGTTTCTCAGGAGACAGGTAAGGTGGTCTGGTACCCCCTTCTCTTTTAGAATTTGCCACAATTTGTTGTGATCCACACAATGAAAGGCTTTTGCGTAGTCAATGAAGCAGAAGTAGGTGTGTTTCTGGAACTCTCGTGCTTTCTCCATGATCCAGCGCATGTTGGCAATTTGATCTCTAGTTCCTCTGCCTCTTCGAAACCCAGCTTGTACGTCCGGTAGTTCTCGGTCCACGTACTGCTGAAGCCTAGCTTGTAGGATTTTGAGCATAACCTTGCTAGCATGTGAAATGAGTGCAATTGTATGGTAGTTTGAACACTCTTTGGCACTGCCCTTCTTTGGAATTGGAACGTAAACTGACCTTTTCCAATCCTTTGGCCACTGCTGAGTTTTCCAAATTTGTTGGCATATTGAGTGCAGCACTTTCACAGCATCATCATTTAGGATTTTAAGTAGCTCAGCTGGGATATTATCGTCTCCGCTAGCTTTGTTGTTAATAATGCTACCTAAGGCCCACTTGACTTCACTCTCTAGGATGTCCGGCTCTGGGTCAGTGACCACACCAGCGTGGTCATCAGGAACATTAAGATCTTTCTTGTACTTCTGTGTATTCTTGCCACCTCTTCTTAATCTCTTCTGCTTCTGTTAGGTCTCTGCCTTTTTTATCCTTTATCATGCCCATCTTTGCACAAAACGTTCCCTTAATATCTCCAATTTTCTTGAAGAGATCTCTAGTCCTCCCCATTCTGTTGTTTTCCTCGATTTCCTTGCATTGTACGTTTAAGAAGGCCTTCTTATCTCTCCTTGTTATTCTCTGGAAATCTGCATTCAGTTGTTTATATCTTTCCCTTTCACCCTTGCTTTTCGCATTCCTTCTTTCCACAGCTATTTGTAAAGCCTCATCTGACAGCCACTTAGCTTTCTTGCATTTCTTTTTCTTTGGGATGGTTTTTGTTGCTGCCTCCTGTATAATGTTATGAACTTCCGTCCATAGTTCTTCAGGCACTCTGTCTACCAGGTCTAATGCCCTAAATCTATTCTTCACCTCCACTGTATACTCATAAGGGATATGGTTTAGGTCATATCTGACTGGTCTAGTGGTGTTCCCTACATTCTTCAGTTTAAGCCTGAATTTTGCAATAAAAAGCTCATGATCTGAGCCACAGTCAGCTCCAGGTCTTGTTTTTACTGACTGTATAGAGCTTCTCCATCTTTGGCTGCAAAGCACATAATCTATCTGGTTTCGGTATTGACCATCTGGTGATGTCCATGTGTAGAGTCGCCGTTTGTGTTGTTGGAAAAGAGTGTTTGCTATGACCAGCATGTTCTCTTGACAGAACTCCGTTAGCCTTTGCCCTGCTTCATTTTGCGCTCCAAGGCCAAACTTGCCTGTTGTTCCGTTTATTTCTTGATTTCCTACTTTAGCATTCCAGTCTCCTATGATGTAAAGGACGTCTTTTTTGGGTGCTAGTTCTAGAAGGTGTTGTAGGTCTTCATAGAACCAGTCAACTTCATCTTCTTCTTCGGCATCAGTGGTTGGGGCATACACTTGGATTACTGTAATGTTGAATGGTTTGCCTTGGATTCGAACTGAAATCATTCTGTCGTTTTTGAGGTTGCACCCCAGTACTGCCTTTCCCACTCTTTTATTGACTATGAGGGCTACTCCATTTCTTCTAAGGGATTCATGCCCACAGTAGTAGATATGATGGTCACCTGACTTAAATTCGCCCATGCCCGTCCATTTTAGTTTGCTGATTCCCAAGATGTCAATGTTCAATCTTATCATCTCATTTTTGACCACATCCAGCTTGCCACCTGGGTTCATTCATAGACCTCACATTCCATGTTCCTAAGCAGTATTGCTCCTTGCAGCATTGGATTTTCCTTTCAACCTCAGACACATCCACAGCTGAACATCCTATTGGCTTTGGCCCAACCGCTTCATCCTTTCTGGGTCTACTTGGAATAGTCCTCCGCTCTTCCTCAGTAGCATATTGGACACCTTCCGACCTGCGGGTCTCATCTTCCTGCATCATATCTTTTAGCCTTTTGATACTGTTCATGGGATTTTCTTGGCAAGGTTACTGGAGTGGGTTGCCATTTCCTTCTCCAGTGGATCACTTTTAGTCAGAACTCTCTGCTACGACCTGTCCGTCTTGGGTGTACCTGCACGGCATAGCTCATGGCTTCATTGAGTTACGCAAGCCCCTTCGCCACAACAAGGCAATGATCCATGAAGGGGGAAGAACTGACTGCTTCAGATCAAAACATGTCTTCAGTCCTTAAATAATGGTCTTAGAAAGCTCTCCCTGTAAGTATCCTTCAGTGCAATTCTGTGCATATCTACTTAAAAGTAAACTACATTGATTTCAATGTGATTTATCTATAAATCCTTTGTCCTGGAAAATCCCAGGTAAGTGTTTATAGGATTGCAATCTTAATGAAGTTATCTCTGAATATCATCTAACAGTTCTAGGGTCACATTTAATTTAATTTATTTTATTTAAAAAATTTATACTCCGCCTTATCCTATGCCGAGGCAAATGCCCAAGGCGGCTTATGAGTTAAAATACATAATTTAAACAGTACTTAAAATAAATTAAAAAACAGTAAAATCCACTGGGGGGGTAACAATATGGAGCAGAAAATCAGCGAGGCAGAACATGCTGAGGCACTGGGGGCAGACAACAACCCATCACCCAAACAAAAGATGAAACAAATGTTTTGAGCCCCGACCGAAAAGTCATGAGGGAGGGGGAAGTTCTCAAATCTCCTGGCAAGGAGTTCCATTCTGTTCAGATTTTCCAGTATCAAACATAATGTCTGGTTATGTGCACCTAGCATTCCAATCTCACTTGCCTGAGTCCCCTTCTCAAGCTCTTCAGAGATCCCCAGACATGGTGCTCAGAGCCAAATATAAGGAGGACTGCCCATCGCATTAAAAAAGGAACACGAATGACCTTCCATATCTCTATACAGACACAGGCAGCCTATGAACTGCAAACAAAGATGGCAGCATCCCAAACCATTCCTGGCATCACCTATACAGAAAACCATGAGAGTCAGCTCTTTTCTTCCACTTTTGGGGTCTCAGAAACTTTCCCTGTCAGTAGCCTCCGTGTGATCCTGTGCATAATCTTGGGAAGCGCACACAGGAGAGAAGGGCATGTGGCTCTTTGGATCCCAGTCCATACTTTTGCAAGTTATGACCTTTGTAGATACTTGCCTTCTTGTGGAGTGAATAGTCAAATCAAGTGCATTTGTTGCCTGTCAAAGTTCTGTGATGAAGTATTTCATTTTCCAGAAATATTGTTCTAGGATGAATTAAAGAAGCTAAGCAAACCTTTCTGATACTCTACCCATGACCACCATAGGGCACCTTTATTTGACACTAGAAAAATCTGTCATGGTTTTCTCTGTGCTTACCCTTGAAATTCTCCAAAAACATATTGTGCAGACTACAATTGATAGCTTGCTTTGTGCGTGCCCGTTGAAAGAGGATAAAGCTCTCTAAACTTTTTCGTTCTATTTACATGTGATTTATGATGCTTTTTAAATTACACAAGGCTCTTCATTTCTAAGATACTGTTCCTGTTTGAATCATTATTGCTAAATGACAGCTCTCTAAGATAAACATAGCATCCCTGTCCACATCTGTTGCTTGCTAATCTGTCTCTCTCTTCACGGTTCTGCCTGCTACACCTGCAAATGTCAGAATGAAAACTGCTGGATTGATATAGAGGATGTTGAAGCAAGACAGCCCTCAAACTCTGTACTCTCAATGTCAAACCTGCAGTGATCCAGATTTCACAGTTACCCTTACTGCTTCATGTTTTTAGACTATTTAATTAGTGCTGATTTATTGCATAGAAATTTTGTCTTTAGATACACACGCATTTGAGCTGCACAATTTAGAAATGTTCCATGAGCACTACTATGTATATTAAGGTTACGTAAGCCAAGAAAGACAAACTAAGCACACTAAAAACTTACAGGCATGAGCACACCCACAACTTTAAAAAAGCACCACCACAGTGATGAAAACAATTGTATATGCACAAAGTAGTCACAAGCCTTATAAGTAGTGCTTATGGCAATTGTGTCCCTGGGTACCCAAGTGGTAGAGAAATTTTAGCTGCTTACGCAGGGTCAGCTGAAGCCATTGCGGCTGGGTGCACAATGGGTACTAAATAAGTGGTGAGTTCCGGCAATGGTCCAATACTTAACATTGGTCTTCTTGACCAATAAAAGGAATAAGTTAGCAGATGTGCTACTGTGTAACAAGGTGGTGGGTGCAACAAGGTGGTGGGTGCATCACCTGCAAGTAAAGGAGAACTGATAAACGTAATTCCTTTTGAAATAGCATTGTTGTAGAAATTGCCAGTTAAAAGCTGTCCAGCGTTTTCTGTACTAGATGTCTTGCATGGGTGTTTAAAAACGAACACACACACACACAGAAAAAAATATTGCTTTGCAATGCGTTCAGCATCAGGTACTGTGGAGGGCACAATGCCAGAAAACAGTTACTAATAATAATTTGCCATGTATCTGTGTTTTTGCTTAGTATTGTGGTGAAAAATATTCACTCCTTTCTAAAAAAAAATTAGAATTCAGACTAGCCAAATGCCCAAAATTGACTGGCTGTGGAATATATTATACAGTATGCAGAGAAAGCAGGAGGGAAGTAAGTAAAATATTATAGTTCTGCCCACTGGTCTGTCACCTGTACCTCAATTATGTTCTTATGGGATGGTTATGGTCATTCAGGAAACACCAGTGCGGATGTTTTCTCAGAAGCACTTGCAAACAATGGGATAGATATGTTCTCCATTGAGAATGAAGGCACTTAGTCATGGGAAACAGAAGTGGAAGAGGTTACTGGTAGTATGTTAACTCCAAGGGTAAAATGTGCTGCTTAGAATATTCTGAAGTGCGCCTCTGGGACCTGGCCCTTCTGCAAAATGCAGGCAGTTAGGGTTTTTTTTCCCAATTGCTAAGAAGAGCAGAAAAGTGTTATGAACTCATTCACCTTTAAGTATTTTGAATTAGAGCAGTGCCTTTCTCTGCAGTGTTGTTAAAAATAGCATGTCCTAGGGTCAGAGGAAGCAGCTGTGAAACATATCTGACTATTAATATGTATTGACGGCTTATATGGGTGAGATGAGATGATGCTGAAATGACATTTATTGAATGTTCTAACTAAGTTTTAATCAACCCATTCAAATTACCTATGCTCCTTTTTTAAATATTTTATCTGCAATCAAAATAGCTTTATTAATAATGTATCCCTCTTATTGCAGCTTTTATGCAAACTCTTTTCCTGTTCTTATTTTAATAGATTTTCTTTTTATAAGGATGCGTCTGTGGTTATAGCTAAAATACTTTTCCTTTTAGCTGAAGTTGTTTGCTGTTAGATGGTTTTTCTTCTTTGTAGGCAAAGAGAGCCACAAACCTATGTGTGAAAATAATTAGCAGATGCAAAGTTATTTGGTGAAAGAATAATTCAAATTATTCGTAGTTTCTTTGGCTTTATAGTCATTGCTTCCACTGGTATCTAAACATTTAGGAAATACAAATTAAGTGTTTGGGTTGGGATTTATTAATACTTGCTCTTTCTGATATAATTATAATATAAGCTTTCACAGTCTGCCAGGTGTTTGGACGTGCATTTGTTGGACTCTTCACTAGTTTGAATTCTAGCCAAGTATAATCACAATATGTGGCATGTTCCAAGTAGTGTGGTAGTTTGCAGCTGTCCAGTTGTTACCCTATCTAGTTGGATAGTTATACAACTATCCAGTTGCTATACCTATGCTATCCTATCAGCATTGCCCAGATGTTTCCTCAGGGCCCTCGGATTTGTGCCTAGTGCTCTGATCACTTTTGGGATTGTTGTGACTTTCTTTTTCTAGAGACACGAAACTTCGATTTCTAAATCTTTGTATTTTATAATCTTTTCCAGGTCTGGTTCTTCAAGTCCACATCAATAAATTTAACTTGTGGGGTTTTTTTCCCAACCACAGTTCTATCCATCATATAATGCTCGATCTTCTTAACTGTTTGAATTTTAAGGTCCCACAGCATCTTCACCTGCTTGTTTTCAACTATTTTTTCTAGCTTGCGTTTCCACCATTTTTCTGCAGGTGGTATTGTGTACTTTTGACATAAACTCTAGTGTAACATTGCAGTGACTTTGTCATCTTGTTTCTTGTAATCCGATTGTGCAGTCTTATTGCATCCACTGAATATTCTGACTGTCTTTAACAATGATTCAATTTCTACTTCAATTTTTCCATATAATTTTAGGTTGTCCTTATATATCAAGTGGGAAATTTTTCCATCTCCTTTTGATATTTTGTAGCCACAGTTTATTTTGTTCAGTATTATTGATAATGGTATCATCCCAACGATTTTTCAATCTATGTTGGGCAGCAAGGAGTTGAAGGCCTTTTTATAATCGATCCAGGCAACCTGTAAATTTGTTTTCCTCCGCTTCCAATTTTTCAGTATTTTATTTTTTAAATATCAATTTTTTATCACTTAGTAATTGATCTTTTGTTCCACGTGAATTAAAAGAATTTCCCTTTTTGTTCTTGAGGGATGAAATTCTTGGCAGTTAAGTGTTGTTGAATTGCATTAGCAATTACTCCAGTTATAAATTTAAACATTGTTGGCATGCAAGTAATTGGTCGATAGTTACTTGCAGTCATTCCTTTATCATTCATGATTAGCACTGTTCTTCCAGTTGCCATCCAGTTGTCAGTTGTTGCAGTTTGCAGCATGGTGCGGAATTCTATGCTAACCTTGGGTGTACACTGGATAGATTCCTAAGCCAGAATCCATGCAGTTCTTTTGGCAATATCTCCTGTAGGGATTATCAGATCTTGTATTACACTGGACTTTAATTTACTCTGATCTTTTCATTTTCAATTTTTCAATTCTTGTTGATCTTTTCATTTTCAATTTTTCCTGTTTCAGACTTTTTAGGCAGCTTGCATCATTACAGAATTGACTAGATTTCAAATCTACTGCTCCATGTTCTTGCTTTAACATGATGAAATCGCACTCTGGCTCTTCCGGGTCACGCAGCTCCACCTTCCCTCTCCCAAGGTTGTGCCAGAACGCATTGCAATGGAGATCGGGCAGATGCCAATCTACTAGTGGAGGCCAGGTCTACCCAGGCCTGGGTAGACCTAGCCTCTGCCATTAGACCTGGCCTCCGCCTGGGACTGTTGTTTTTCTCTCCAGCCCGGGTAGACCTGCCTTCCCCCTGGACTTCATTGCAATGTATTCTGGGGCGACCTTGGGAGAGGGAGTTGTGCGACCCGGAAGAGCCTTCCAGATCACGATGTTAAAGCACCATGTTAAAGCAAGAACACGGAGCAGTTTGCGCTGAAAAGGTAAAAAAAAATGTGGTTTTTAAAAACTTTTCATTCCCCCTTTTTCACAGTTGAAACGATGGACCCCAGTGTACATGGATCTTAGTTATCCGCAGGGGGTCCAGAACGGATCCCCGACTATTCATAGTTTCAATTTTTCTTAGATCTTGCTTCTCAGTCAGTGCCAGCCTTTCTTCAGTCACATGATGGGTCTTAATGTCATGTTCAACTATTGGCCTGTCTATTTCACATCCAATTACTTCAGTTTTGACTTGTTGGTGTTGGATAATTAGTTACCTTGAGTAAGTGAATAAAGTTGGGTGAGCTTTCCCCTACCAATGTCCTGTGGCGTCGCGTTCTGGCCCCCCCACGCCTCGCCCCCTTAAGGGGAGATCGCTCCGTCCCGGTCGACGATCTGGTAAGCCAGAACACTGATAGCAGGTCTTGGGACCATTTTCTAGTTTCCATGCCTTTTTTTTAACTTTCATGTGACCTCTTCTCTGGAATCTTACAATTCCACCATCCTGTATAGCCCCTCTTTCCTTCTCCTTTATTTGCCTCCAGGCAATGAGCTACTATACTTTGTGATTAGTCAGTCTTGTCTTCCCTTGTTTACATTTTGTCCTTAGTAGAGAGGAATACTGCAGCTTGATGGATTATTTGTTTTGAGGGTTTCAGGGTTTGATGAGTTTCAGTTACATGTTAAGATTGTAATAGGATCTTGATAACTTTATTCAAATATCAAAGTTTGGTTTATGATGAGAGTTAAGATGTTTTCAATTTTCTCCCATGCTCCAAAAAGCATGGGAAATGGAAGTTAAGGTAGTCGCCTTAATTTCCGTACCATGTAAGTCTTAGACTTTCTATGATCTCTCATACAATGCTGGCTTTACAAATTATGCTCCAGGAACCCATGCTTTGCCTTGTCTTTCAGCTTGACAGTGGGCTGGGGAGGGATACATCCAGGCAGAAATTCAACACATGACACTTCCCTATTCACTTGCTTAGAGATACACCTGGGGAACGTCTGCTTGATACATCTCTATTAGGCACAGTGTTTCCCCCAAATGTCATCTGGTACTATAGTAAATGTCAAGGCAGATATTCTACAAGAGCAATATCCATAATCACTTGCCACAAGCAAACTGCTAAAAGAAACTCCCGTCAGTTCCATGGAATATATGAGCATTTTTGAATCACCTGTGGTGTTCAAAGCACCTGCCCTGGATTCTAAAGGAGCTTTTGGTCCTGAAAAGTAATCTAGCTTTTCTTTTTTCTCTTTATTCTATCAATATTGTTTAAAATGATAAGTTGTGTGTGTGATTATTAGTTTGTCTAATTGCAGTTGTTCAAGAGGGTAGTTCCTTGATAAATGAATTAATGAACTATGTCAGATAAATCTTGTTAACTAGTATTGCCTGATAGGGCTAAAAGAGGCAAACCAAGGTTACCTGGAAAACACTTTTTAATGTAAAGTAAAACCACACATTTTAGTTGTGAAATATGAAAATTGATTGTGCTAACATTCCCTAAAATAAGTAAGTGTGCCAGCTACATAGAAGGATCTGTTTTCAGTCTAGAACGCTGATGTTTTTACCATGTTACTCTCTTTCTTTCCTAGTTTTGGACATGGCCAGACATGTCCCCTTGTACAGAGCTTTGTTAGAGCTTCTCCGTGCGATTGCTTCATGCACATCTATGGTACCACTGTTGCTGCCTCTGTCTGGGGAAAATGGAGAAGAGGAGGAAGAGCAGTTGGAGTCTCAAGCTTCAGTTGGAACACTGTTGGCTAAAATGAAGACCTGCGTGGATACATACACTAATCGACTGAGGTACATATTCTCAGTATTTTAAGAAATAATGTAATGGGTCACTATGGCCTACTCTTTTACTGAGAACTTCTCTGGGCTCTAACCCTTCAGACTGCAGGTGGGAGTGCACATGATTAAATACTTCACACAAAATATATTCCTGTACACAGGTTTATACATCAGTGAGGTCTGGCCCAAAATCTGTCATCTTTCTGCAAATACCGTATTTCTTCGAGTCTAAGGCGCCATCGATTCTAAGGCGCATCTTAATTTCAGGAACACCAGCAGAAAAAAAACCAAAAACCATCGATTGCAAGACGCACCTCCTTCCTGCTCAGCACCAACTCTCCACAGCTTGCCTGCCACGGCAGTCCGATTTTTACCACGCCATTTTGCCCCCTCTGCTCAGTGGCGAGCTCTCTCTTCCCAAACCTGAGAGCTCGCCCCAGCATGCCCCGCACTGCAGCTGATGATCTCCTCACTGCATTTGAGCAGTGCCTTTGCGGTCTGCCAGGAAATGCAATTTCCTTACTTACCGGGGCTTGGGGGAGCTTCAAGGAGGCCTGCGCGACCCTCTGCAGGCCTCCCCAATCTTCAGTTCGGTAAAAAAACAGCGATTTTGAGCCATTTCGGTTTTTTTCGAAAATCGGAAATGGCTGAAAATCGCTGTTTTTCACTGAACTGAAGATCGGGGAGGCCTGCAGAGGGTCGTGCAGGCCTCCCTGAAGCTCCCCCAAGCCCCAGTAAGTAAGGAAATTGCATTTTGGGGTGCTTTTTAGAGACCTTCGATTCTAAGACGCACCCCATTTTTTTAAATGCTTAATTGGGAAAAAACGTGTCTTAGAATCGAAGAAATACGGTATTATACTGTATGAAACACAGTTCTGCTATGATCATGCTGGTGAATCAAGGGAATTAATTTGTGGAATTCTTTGCCACGGGGTGTGATGACCACTAGCTTGGACGGCTTTAAAAGAGGATTGAACAAAATCATGGAGGCCAGGTCTATCAATGGCTATTAATGGTGGCTGTGTGTGGTCCCCAGATCCAGCAGCAGTATGCCTCTTAAATACTAGTTGCAGGGAAACAATGATGAGAGAAGTATGCCTTCTCTCCTGCTTGTGAATTTGGCTTTCCTTCGGCATGTTCTAACAGGGCTTATCTTGTGTTCTTATGAAATAAGGAAGAAGGGAAATCTGATTTTTGTCAGGGGAAGATGCTCCCCACCTTCTGAGGCCAGCTCTTTCTCTTGGACAGGAAGCAGAATTTCTCAGAGTTCTACCTTTAGTTCTTATAGGAAAGGCACTTGTTCACTCTGATGGGTCTTATGCCTCTTCCTGTGTCATGCCCCTTTCTAAGCATAGAGGTTAGCAGCACAGCACCCGTAAGAAGAACTAGGTCTTTCCCTTTGGAAGCAGTTTCCTTCTGCCCAGGAGAATAGCAGCCTCATAGAGATACAGTCTCATTAGGTGCAAAGAGGGAGCTATCTCCCTGCTCAGAGTTCTCAGGAAGAGTAAATAGGCTGCTTCTAGCAAAGCTGTTCCTCAAATCTTTGACTGAAGCCTCCAGGTTTTAGATGTTTTTGAAAATAGGCTAGTGGTGAAGGATCTGTAGAGGAAAGAGTGGCTATGTCTCATACTAAGGGAGACAAATTCACTTCCAGGGATTATCCAAGGCATCTACAGTTTTAAATGAGGTTGATTAGAACATCCCCATTTTAAGCTAGTGAACACTAAGCTGTTTCTGGTTTTGTTATGGACCACTTTCAGATGCTTCAAATAGACAAATTTGTAGCAACCTTGACACCCTAGTGGTAGTTCCAGAAATGGATTATGATTACTCAAAAATCTTCGTATTTCAGACAGTGGGTAAAACTCCCTATAAGTCCACATTGTCTCAGCTTTCGTGATAACCCATTAAAATGATCCTATATGACTATATTACCCATTTAGCAATATAACTCAGGTATGTAATACCACCACAGCGCTATTGGCTCAGAATGTTGGTGAGGATGGTTCTTATAAACATAAGTGGTGGTACTGTAAGGGAGTAGCAACATTCCAGAGAAGGATTTTTGTCTCTAATGTAGTAAAGCAGAAAAGAACCCAGATCTGGCCTTGGCTTTGCTATCACCTTTTGGCTCAAGTGAAAGCCTGCTTCATAAAGACTTGATTTTTTTGTTAGCTACTGCAAAGATGGAAATTGCAAAGCACTGGCAAGCATCAGAACTTTCCTTGAAATTGTTGGTACCAGAGAGGTTGGCAAATACCCCTATGGAAAAAATTAACACATCATTTGCACTCACCAAGGATACAGTACACACAAAATTTGACACTTTTGCCTCTGTATGGCTTACATTTATTATGCACATAAATGCTATTAATTCTGCAAGCTCCCTATCAATGACTGAAAAGTCTTTATTGGACAATATGTAATGGGATAACTCTTCCACGAGCTATGTAGTGATGTACATCGGCTGCGTTCCCTCTAAGAGGTCTATGCCGGTATCTGCTTATTTGCCTATTAAAGAAAATCTAATAAAAAAAAGAAAATTAGCAGGACCAAAAAATCAAAATGATACTCAAAAAAAGAGAACATGTCAGAAGAAAAACTGCAACAGTATTAGAGGAGGAAAACCTACCTCTCACTCCAGCCCACTAAATGAGGTGAATAAAAGGAAGAGAGATTCATAGGCAAGAGATGGAAGAGTAATGGAGTCAGCTGATGAAATCCAAGTCTTTCAGAGCAAAGCAGAAAAAATGTGATGAAATAACTCATGAAGAACAATAGTCTTATTAGCAGTTGAATGACAGTTCAGTAGAGCAGAAGAAATGAATATAGATGTGCAGGAAATAAAAATCAGACTAGTCAGACATGGAGGCCTGTGTGAAAATGAGTTTTTGAATATCCCTGTGAGTGCTTCTTTTAATGCAGCTATTAGAACCTAGCATCTAAAACACAACAGTCTAAACATTCTAGTTCTGAAAAAAAAAAACAAATCTGCATGTAAAGATGGCCAGTCTGAAAGAACTGAAATATGTTTTAAAGAACCATCACTTTTTTAGATGAAATGATAATGTTAATTATGCACACACCACCCATTACATTGCAAGTGTGACTTTTTCACACTTGATCAATATATCCATGATTAAATGGGAATTTAAATGAGAGTCCCTTGGACTGCTAGGAGATCAAATCAGTCAATTCTAAATGAAATCAAGCCTGACTGTTCCCTGGAAGGACAGGTACTAAGGCTGAAACTCAAATATTTTGGCCACCTAATGCGAAGAGAGGACTCTCTGGAGAAGACTCTGATGCTGGGAAAGATTGAAGGCCAAAGGAGAAGGGGAAGGCCAAGGATGAGATGGTTAGACAGCATCACCGATGTAACAAACATGAAAATGAGCGAACTCAGGAAGATAGTGGAGGACAGGAAGGCCTGGCGGGATATGGTTCATGGGATCACGAAGGGTCGGACACGACTTAACGACTGAACAACAACAACAACAAATGGGAATTTGAATGGAATTCTCCACAGCCCAGTCCTATGTGTGTCTACTCAGAAGTAAACCACATGAAATGTTCCCTTACCTTGAGGAGACCTCCATCACTGCCCCTCCACTCCAGGATGCAGTGCATGCCCCATTGGCATGACTACATCAGCACTGGAAAGTTGAATAGAATTGGGCCCAAAATCAATGAGTCCTATTCCCAGGGAAGTATGTATAGCAGTGTTTCTCAAACTGTGGGTCGGGACCTACTTGGTGGGTCGCAACCTGATTTCTGGTGGGTGATGGAAAGATCAAATAAGTAATCAGCTCAAACCCTGAGGCTATTCAAAAATCAGATAGCTGCTAATTGCCCTGGAAACAGCTCAGCTCCTATAGTTTGCAAGCTTGTGTAAATATAGGGAGATTGAGCGTCTTTTTTCTGGTGTGTTTTTCCAAGTCTGTAAGTCTCATGAAGCTAGGTGGATCCTGATAGTGTCATTTTAAAAGGTGGTTCCCAGTGCTAAAATGTTTGAGAACCACTGATGTATAGGATTGCAGCCTAACTCTAACTCTCTGTTGCAGTGGTTCTCAAAGTTCTTCCCGAAAGGCGGGGAGAACTCTGAATGTCTGCGGGGGTGGGGCCAGCAGCAGCAATCCCTGGGAATCGCCACCGCTGGGGAAAACGCCCCCGAAACCGCCATTTTGGGCCTTACCAGGACTTGGGAGGCTTTGGGGAGGCCTGCGCAACCCACTGCAGGTCTCCCCAATCTTCGGATCGCCAAAAAACGGCGATTTTTGGGCACTTCCGGTTTTCGGTGAGCCAAAGATTGGGGAGGCCTGCAGAGGGTCACACAGGCCTCCCCCAAGCCTCAGTAAGACCCAAAATGATGGTTTTGGGTACTTTTTCAGCCGCAGCAGCAGCAATCCCTGGGATCGCCACCGCTGCCATGCTGTTCCCGCCCCTTAAGGGGACAGGGGGCAGCTTTTCTTCTCAATGGTGGGTCACAACCCACCACTTTGAGAACCACTGCTCTGTTGTATGGTGTTTGTTTTATTTTAGACGCTTTTGTTGAAAAGCTGTATATAAATATTCTTAATGATAATAAATGGAGGGAATTTGCACTTCAAAATGCTTGTATTACTTTTTTCTTGTACTTTTATTCTGAATTTAAGTGAACATTTTCTTAAAGCTTGCAATCACTTCCATATTTTGCAGGTCTAAAAAAGACAAGGCTAAAACTGGAGTAAAATCAGATACTTCAGATCAAGAACCAGAGGGGTTGACACTTTTGGTGCCTGATATCCAAAGGACCGCTGAGATAGTTTATGCTGCTACGACAAGTTTGCGCCAGGCAAACCAAGGTAAAGTATGTCAGTGGTACCCATTTTTCTGCAGACTTGCCTAGAGTGGGTGTATTGTAGAAATGACCTGTCTTTCAGAGAATCTCATCACCCAGGATTAAAGAAGTGATTAAACCAAAGCATCTCTTTAAAATTATGAGCAAATGGATACGACAACTATGCACCTTATTCTTCAGTTTTTATTAATGCTTATATTTCTGTTCCAAAAACATAGATGATAACATTTGTAATAATACATTTAAAATACAAGAGCAAATGTAATTTATGTCTGTGTAAAGTGACAGTAGATTGCATCCAAGAAATTAATATTCCTTATACCTGCAAGTACCTTTTTCTTCCTCTTAACGTCTCAACTACCTTGTTTCAAACCCTACAGGGCAACACCGAAGGTGATGGTGGTATTGAACAAGGAAAAGAAAGGGCACATGTGCTTTCAGTTCAGGGCCAGGTTTCCAGCTTGGACCATAGATGTGAGGCTTCCCATCTGCCAGATGGGAAAAATGCCACAAAATTCTATATTCTGAATTGAAACTAAAAGCATACATAGGTGTTGCTTTGTTGCCATGTAGAAAGGGTAATTTAACACAAGACTGCAATCCTATACTGCAGCAGCCCCCAACCTTCATGGTGTCGGGGACCGGCATCATGGAGGATTTTTTTTTCATGGACCTGGAGGCGCTGACGCCACGCCCCCATGTGATCCAGGTGTGATGTCAGCTGCGCACGCCCAGCGTGGCTCCAATCACACACACACTGCCAGTTTAGTAGCTATTTTGGAACTGTTCAAGCTCCAGGGCGGGCGGGAGGGCCGAACGCCGAAGCGGAGGCGACGCATCGCACAGGCAAGTAAGCCCCTTTGCTGCCACGTCCGGCCCCCGCCCTGGGGCCCACCGCCCCAACCCTGACGACACTTCTGTCCGGGCCACCCGGTCCCGAACGGGCCACGGACCAGTATCGGGCCTCGGACCCGTGGTTGGGGACCCCTGTTATACTGTACACACTTTCCTGGAAGTAAGCCCTATTGAACACAATGGAACTTTCTTCTAAGTAGACATTTGTATGATTGCACTGTAAGTTTGTTAAATTTGTTTTATCATATGTAGTCCTTTTAATATAATTTGTCATTTTTCTTAAAACTATTGCAACAGAGAGAAAATTGGCTGAATACTCTAAAAAAGCTGCAGTGAAGCCAAAGCCTTTGTCTGTTTTAAGGTCCCTTGAAGAAAAATATGTGGCTGTAATGAAAAAACTTCAGTTTGGTAAGTTGAATTAACCTGTGCACTTCTGTGGTATAGTGCAAACCCCACCCATCTCCACATGCATGTCTTGAGACCTTCATCACAGCTATGCTTAGTGGTTAAGCAAGTTCTTAGTAGAACACTTGAGGTTGAAAAGCTGATCAGGTATGTTAAGTGAAATGTTCAAAATCTCTGGGCAGTTATTGAATAATTTATTAACCAGATACTGAAAAGTTAACTAGTACACTGTGTTAGTTTTCTAAAGGGCAAATGCAGAAGGGAACATCCTCAGCCTGATAGGTCTCTACACCCTACAGATAACTGCTCTGAAGGATCAGGGGACCCTCCAGACTGGGATCCTGTGAGTTGGAAAGGTCTCTGCGGTTATGGGGAGATCAGCAAGGATTGCTCCCCTCCCCCAACGTGAATGGTAGTGTCTTCTGTTCAGTGGAAGTGAGGGTTAGGACACATGGCTGCATCAGTGCTGGAAAGTTGGATAGGATTGGGCCCTTAGCCTCTGCAATACAACTATTGTATTATGAAAAGATATTGGAGATAATCCACAAGTATCTATCACACTTTTCATGTGGCCAAGCCTGTTTTTTCTTCTCAGAGAAGTGGTCTCAAACCAACGTCCTAGCAGGAACTTTAGGGCCTCTTATTTTGTGGCAGCCAATGAGTGAATTCCAGAGGATTTTCAGTAGAGAGTGTACTGAAGATACTTCATCTAAAAAAAGGGGCAGTGCTATTTAATCTCTTTTAGACAACAAGGGGAAATAACGGTGCTTGGGATTTTCTTCAGTTATTTTTTTTTTTTACATTAAGCTTATACAGTAATAAAACTGGCTCTCTGTAGAAAACATTTGAGCAGCAAGGTAAACAAAAGGCTGTGTCGAAACAAAGCCAGCACTCTTTGTACCGATATCCCTCTCCAGTCCTGTGCCTGGTTACGGTGCTTGTCTCATTCAGGGGGAAAAAACTTAGGTGGGTGTGTTCAATAAAGAGTACATTTTCTGAATCTACCTTAGATTTTGTTTTGGTTTGGATCGTGTACAATGACTGTTTACATATTTGGGAGGAGGAAGAGGAGTTAGTGGTTTCAAGTACCTCTTGTATTTATGTCTCTGGCTTTTAGATTGTGAGCCCTTTGGAGTCGTCTATGTAAATCACTTTGTGAACTTTTATTGGTTGAAAAACAGTATATAACTATTTTTAATCATAATACCTGCTAAGTAGATCGGTTTCTTTTTGCCAATGAGAGATGTTGGAAAATTTGTTTTGGAGAGTTAGCATAAGCCTTTAACCATCTGTCCATAAAGCATAATGTGATTTTTGTTCACTTTCTCCTGTGACCATTTATCAGCATCCTAACCAGAATGCTATTACACATCATTGCCAGTTTATTCCTGAATGCTGCACAACTAGAATAACCCTTCCCTTAGAAGTGCCACGGTGTGTGTAAGCAAGAATAGCAGAATAGTTGATATGTCTGACCTGAGAGGAGTTTGCCCTGTGCCATTCTTCTGTTTTACAGTCTTGAAATTTGCTTTTGGAATAAGATAGTATGTTTACATGCTAGTGCTTTTTTTTATTAATGTTTCTACTTGATGCAGTGTTAACTACATTTTCCCTTCTTACGTTACAATGTGATGCTTTTTTAATCTCTTAGATACTTTTGAAATGGTTTCTGAAGACGATGATGGAAAGCTGGTGTTTAAAGTAAATTACCACTACATGTCTCAGGTGAAAAATGCCAGTGATGCTAACAGCGCCGCCAGAGCTCGACGTCTTGCTCAAGAAGCTGTGACACTTTCTACATCACTGCCTCTTTCCTCGTCATCTAGCGTCTTTGTCCGCTGTGATGAGGAGAGACTAGACATCATGAAGGTAAAAATCAAACTTGGCTTCAAAGAACAGCTGAAGTCAGCAGCCTGTATAAATCATGCTGATTAACCATGATTATCATGTACTTTGCATTTTATTCTGCTTTTGTTGGGCTTCGAGAGAGGCAGGTAACAATGCAAGACACTGAAGCCCCATTCTTTGGCCACTGAGTATCCACCTCTGTATCCAATGCCACAACCTCTGAGATTTCCTCAGGCCTTGCTCCGCCCACTTTACAAGTTTCGCTGTGCAGCCATCAGCCACTTAAACCTTGATCAGCAACTATTGTTGACAGAAGGTCTCTATGAGAAGGAGCTAGAAGAGCAAACATCTTCCTCCAAAGTAGCCTATAGTCAAGGTGTTGTGCAACAGCCCTTACTTCCGCTATACCTCTTGCTCAGCGGACAACTAAGGGGGCTTGATTTGGTTCAGAGGCTGCTTGATTGTTGGCCTGTTGGGTACACACAGTGGCGTTGTTAGGGGGGCGGTGGGCCCCTGGGCAGCGGGGTGACACGTGGATGAGGGGGTACACACAAGCCACCAAATAGAGCCGCTTGTGCACCCCCCCATCCACGTGTCGCCCCACCTCCTGGGCATCCACAACCCAGGGGGTGCACGATTCAGGGCAACGACATCAGCAGAAGCCAGAAACAGGCACTTACCCAAAGTTCGTGCCCCCCCGGCCAGATGCATCCTTCTTGCTGTTTCCGAGACGCTAGAGAGGCTGCGCCTGCCCTGCGCAACCTTGCTGAAGCCTCTCTAGCTCCCGTAGTCTCACTGGCTGGAGGACTCAGCCAGCGAGACTAGGGGAGCTAGAGAGTTGCGCAGGGCAGGCATAGCCTCTCTAGCATCTCGGAAACAGCAAGAAGGATGCGTCCGCCGTCCGGCCTTGGGGGGGGGGATGCATGAACTTCGGGTAAGTGCTCATTTCTGGCTTCTGCCGACGTCGTCACCCCAAATCGTGCATCCTCCCCTGAGCCCCCCTGGGGGTGCTTTTGCACTGACATTTTGCCACCGAAGTTTGGCGGCGGCGGCGCAAATGTGACGTCGCCCCCAAGGGGCCATGGCTTGTAACATCAGAAGGGGTGCACGACGAGCCACCCAAACTGGGGGTGTAGCTACGCCGTTGGGTACACATTTGCTTCTTTCCTTTTTAGAATAATGTTAAGATTGCATTCTGTGCCCCAATTCCCATGACAGAATTGTGGGGTGTCCACAGCCATGTTTATAGGTAGCTGCGTTCAGATTCAGGCAAGGGCAAGTAGGAGGGACGGATGAAGTAGAGAGCTGAAACTAGAATTCAGTGCAAAAAGGGCAGATCTGAGGAAAGCCATATGCTTCATGGTGAGGGGAGCTGTAACTGCTCATGTAAAAGGAGTAGACATGCAAAGCTGCATTTAAGGCTGATGGCTTGTAGCTTAGGGAGTTGGGATGAATTTGAATACATTAACCAAATTTTTGGAGGAAGAATCTGACTTGCAGCACTAATGTCTGGTATATAGGGATTTAGTTTCCCAAGCTTCTCATTGTAACTTTAATTTTTTTTAAAGGTTCTAATAACTGGCCCAGCAGACACACCTTATGCAAATGGATGCTTTGAATTTGATGTATATTTTCCACAAGACTACCCTAATTCACCTCCACTTGTAAATCTGGAAACAACTGGGGGACACAGTGTGAGGTTCAATCCAAACCTTTACAATGATGGCAAGGTAAGTAGTTGGGTTTTTATCTCATTACAGATAAATGTGACAAAAATGAATGTTCCAGCAAGTCATGAACCAATTTATTGCATAATACAGTCCACCTGTCTTTTAAACTATTTGTAATATTAATATTCATGTGCCCCAATCCGGCCTATGTATGGAAATAGGCCTCTATCTGTGGATGTTTTTCTGGATGTAATCTATGATGGCCAAAGAGAGCTCCTGTTCTACTGAAGAGGGAGACAAAGATATTGGCTTTGACACTGCCAGTCGCCTCTTAGGACAGCTGAAGGAAGGCTAATTCTAGATAGCCTTCCACCACAACTGGTGGCCAATAGTGTCAAAGATGACAGTGCTTACCTTCTGTAATTAGGGAAGATGGTCTTGAATGACAGCATATGCAGTCCATTGTTGCATGAGAGGATCTCTGGACTGAAACATGTGATTACATATTGAAATATCTATTTCACTGTTCAAAAACTTTTATCTTCAGGTCTGTTTAAGTATACTTAACACCTGGCATGGAAGACCAGAAGAGAAGTGGAATCCCCAAACATCAAGCTTCTTACAAGTATGTAACTGTTCTTCCTCCTTTTCAGTGTAGGGATGGTGGGGGTGAATAGTACAGAAAGACGCGTCTGCAAGAACATGACTTCAAATGCCGCTATACAGTTCTGTTGACTATTCTGAAGTTCCCCTGTGTAATTTAAAACAAAAACATTGAAAAGGATCTAAAAATACACATGGGGAAGGAACTTCGGTGTGCACCTTAGGGCTTCTAAGATATATGCGCACACACAGTATCCAAAAGGTATTCCTAAAAGTTGATAGACCTTCTGGAGTGGCTTTGGATGCATCTGAAGGTGTACTTTGGAGAGTTTACTTGGAATCATGGGATCCTGGTCTTGTATGTATATTTTGAATTATTTTTGAGTGATTGCAGTACCAGACAAGGTATGCTCCTCAGTGTGTGTGTGTGTGTGTGTGTGTGTGTGTGTGTGTGTGTGTGAGAGAGAGAGAGAGAGAGAGAGAGAGAGAGAGAAGTTCAACATATAATATGGAGGGCTTCTTGTTTTTCACACTCTTTTTTATATTAATGTTGTTAGAATGATGACTGATCTGCGTGCTGGAAATGTAATATTCACTAGTTACTACCTCATGGTCTATTATTCATTGCTGATATTAATATACACTAAATATCCAGCACAAAGTCACGCTCCCCTAACATTAATTTCTTTTATGTAAACATCCACTTATTCAACTCAGCTGCTGCTGTTAGGAGCTAATATTAATTTTAATGTGCTTATAATCATCTAATTATATTTAGCAAGCACAATCCTAGCAAATACAATATTTAAATGAATTTGCCAGAACCTCAGGAGCAAAACCTTTATGAACTAGATGGGCTTTTCCTGGCTTTATCCTAACAGCTGTTAATTTTTGCCACTGACAAAAGCTTTGCTTAGTTGTCACAGAATAATTACTCATTTGAAATGAATGCACATTAATATTCAGGATGGATAGAAGACCTTTTTAAATATATTACTTTTTTGTAAATCTGCAGACTTCAGGATAGTGGTTTACTGATGCATGTTTGATTTGGGAAATATTCATTTACAAATGGCTGTCAACTGATTCTGTAGCCCCTTTTAAGACTGTTCTTTTAGGATGAAACAGGACAATGTCACAGTGCCCAGAGGCACTTGTTAGGAGCTTTTACCATTAATGTCAGACCCTGAAGGAATTCACAGTTGAGGCCAGACCGAGAATCTATAAGAAAGTTTATTGCTATGCTAGCCGTTTGTCACTTGTTTAATTTGTCAGAGATTCTCAAGAAAAGCTAAAGTGATAAATACTGTATTTTTTTTTATTCAGTGGATTAGAGAAAATGTATGTGGAAATTGTATGTGGGGAAAAAAACTGCTATATCTGAGGTAATTACCTCAGCCAGTCAAATTTCCATCTAAGCTAAAAGATAAAATGAAAGGAGACTGAACAAGTGTGAAGACGCTGGTTTGCTCACATTTAAAAGGCACAATGATTGATTGTGGTTCCCTGTCCTACTTGACCCATGTTTGCCAGTTTGGTTAAATTGTCTCTCAGCGTTGTTGTTTATCACGAACAGTTGCAGAAATGCTGAGGGCCTAGTATTTGAGATCAAACTGCAACAGATACATTCAAAGTACGGGGGGGGGGCTGTATCCGTGGATGCACTTAATCCGCGGATAGCGGGAGGCCCCCTGCACCCCTCCCTGCACCCCATTGACCATTAATTTACCTTAGGAGCTGGTGTGTGTCTTCCTTTAGACAAACACTATAAGAAGGAAGAACTGGAACTGCTTCCTGTTTTTCAGCTGAGCCTCTTCAGCACTCAGTCGGCTTCAGTGCTATAAGCAGCATGCAGTATGCTGCTGCTTATAGTGTTTGTTTAAAGTAAGACACACACCAGCTCCTAAAGTAAAATAATGGCCGGGGGGACCACAGAGGGCGCATTTGCCCCTATCCACGGTTCTCCAGTATCCGCAGGGGGCTCTGGAACAGATCCCCTGCACATACTGGGGTCCCCGTAACAGTTTTTTATTGTCTCCATTCTCAAATTTCTTAAAGTAAAATCTGAAACTGTTATGGCTCTTGACAATGTAGCATGAATAAATAACTTCAGCGGGATTAAAAGCCATATGTAAATGTTTAATTTAAAAACAAGTTAAAATCACGGTGTTTCTCTCATATTTCCTATGAGCCTCCTCAGGTGAAGAGGCTCATAGGAAATATGAGAGAAACGTCGTGTTTTTAACTTGTTTTTAAATTAAACATCTTATTTACATATGGCTTTTAATCCCGCTGAAGTTATTCGTCCATGCTACAGTAGTTTCTTACCTTCATTGTATGCAGATGTCAGGAAATGTATTTGATAAATGAAAAAGTGTACTATTTCTGAAGTCCTGAGTAAGACTCTTAGATGGTTGCTGATATAATGGTTCATGTTTTTCAAAAGGTGTGCATTTAAACCATGAACAATATCATTTAGCTTTAGCTGTGTGCTAAGCACTTTACAAGTAATGAGAAGACATTTCTCCCTTTCCCGATGGGCTTACAGTCAAAAATAGAAGACAGTCGAGGAAGGGAAGAGAAGTGGAAGCAGGGAGAAACTGGAGATGAATATGTGATAAGTTCATGGACATGTTTGTATTTTGGCATATCACAGTAGAGATAAAGATGTGAAAACCAAGACAGAAGTGGTTCATAAATGCATTGAAAGTGAAACAGGACATCACAAAAAGTGAACCAATGTACAGTTACCCTTAGCACAGGTTGGTCACCGTGGTGGTCTTTAATGCTGTTGTGTGCATTTCTCATAGGTGTTGGTGTCTGTGCAGTCCCTCATATTAGTTGCTGAGCCCTATTTCAATGAACCAGGATATGAAAGATCTAGAGGGACTCCAAGTGGCACACAAAGTTCCAGAGAATATGATGGAAATATACGGCAAGCAACAGTCAAGTGGGCTATGCTCGAACAAATCCGAAATCCCTCGCCATGTTTTAAAGAGGTTTGTGTTTTTCGCAATAGTTTGGAATGCCTGCTTCAGGCTTAAGCCTTCAGCCAATTTGGACAATGTTTATCTTACCAGCCCACTTCTATGTGATTAAGATGGGTGCACCAAGTGGGCACAGAGTCGTAGTGACGCTGCCCCCTACCGGGGGTGGCAAGGCCAAGACGATGCCCCCTGTCAAAGCCCTGCCCCGCCACGTGACTCACCCGGAAGCCATGCCCTGGGTGACGCCACACGGCCCCCAGGGGGCGAGGGGAGGGTGGAAACCACTGCCGCTGCCTGGCCATCGGACGTGAGTCGCGACTCACACCCGCGTCCCGCCACCCGGCCATCGGCCTCAGCTTCTTGGGGCTCTCTTCAGCTTCTGACTGGGCTGGGCGGGGCTGGGGTTGAAGTCATATCTAAAGTTGAAGAAAATCACTGAGGAGAAAAACAACCACCAGTTTCTATAACTAGTGGCAATTCATCTGAATTCCTTTTTATTTCAGCATTTTAATTAAGATGTCATCTGACTATGATCTATTTTCTCCCCAATGATATTTGATACTGCTAATAATTGGCTAATAATGTAGCCAAGCAAGAGTTCAGACACGTGTCATAAATTTTCTTTGATAATTTCATGACTCTAATTGACTACAAAGGTGTGCATGTCAGACATTAAGGTTATTTTTCAGTAGGGAATTGGATACTTTGTCCAGCATCCAAGGAATTTGAATTGAGAGTGAGTAATGCAGTACTGGTGATATGGATGTGCCTAGAAAATTATCCTTTTTCTTTGAGCCTAAGATGCAGTATTTCTGTCCACATATTTTTACTTACTTTTAAATAGTCTTAATTAAAAAGGAGACTTAAGAAAATTACCTCAGCTGCTATTTATATCTTTTTTCCATGCATATTATGATTAGTTTAGTGTTGCACACACCAACTTGAGAAATCGTCATATGCAGTGGCCATAGAGGCAGTGTTCTAAGCCAGGGGTGGCCAGCCTTTCTACATGAATGCTCCTGGACCTTTAATGGTTGTATAGGTGAGGAAATTTCAACAGGTGCAGCTGCTTTAGCAGGACCATCAGCACTTGCAGCTGCCAAGATTCTGTCTTCTACACAACTCTTAAGAACACAGAGGCCCTAATGGTGGAAGGTTGGCCTGCCCAATCCCAAACCTGTCTTTCCCTGCAGCAAGATTATTGTTTTAGAGGTTGCATTGAAAGATTAGTGTTCTAGAGATTGCTCAGACATTGCATTGAAAGAATGTGGCTCTTTATAGTTAGTGGGCACTGCAAGAATGCCAGTAACACTTCTGCTGGAGAAGTAATTAAACCATGCTATTCACTGACTCTCCCTTGTGATTTCCTCGTTTTGCAGTTCAGTTACTGTGTTAGATGTGACATTGCCTAAGGCATTTGTAATTTTAGGGATTGGCAATGAGAGCAGAATCATTGATTTATAAGTAGAATAATGAAGAGTCTCAACGTCACACTGAAAATGCCTTTGATCCTTAGCAGCACAGCAAGGACAAGCCAGAGCACTAGCTTCTGCTTTTTTAAGGCTCTGAAGCACTTAAGTCACTAATGAAATACACTGTTGGCTCTTATTCTCCCTGTATTATCAATCTGTCAATACCCTTTCTTCTTGGATCGCTGCCAAACTTGCAAGTGACCTTGGAGGCTGAGATTTGGGACAGAAGTAGGCAATGCTCTGCCCCAGATTTGTTCAAGCTTAACAGCAACATATTCTTCTGTCTCTCGCTCATCATCTGTTTGATGTCTGCATGTGTGATTGTAAATCATACATAAAATCTGAGAAATTCTCATCCTTGTTGCAGTTTGGTTAACGGCTAGGTAGTTCCGCTTAGTATTGGCATCCTCATAATGCATATTGTATTGTATATTGCCCCCCAGTATTTGTAATGCATTTGTAAAATAATGGGTACAGTGTTAATAGAGATTATCTTGACAGTAGTGCATAGGTTTGTAACGTCACACTGCATAATATTCCAGCAGTTGTTTACTCAACAGCCATATGATGGCATCTGCCCACCTTGGGCTGCTTTCAGAAATTAAGTTAGCCTATTGGTAACATATAGGACTGGTATGCGTAACACTCATCCTTTAGTTGGGGTTAAAAGTTGTGCAGTACACCATTGGAACACAAACTCTCCAACTCTTCCCCGACCCCACACCCTTCCTTTGCTAACCTTAACCATTATGAACACTTACTGAGATTTACTGTTATGGTTTTGAGAACAGCTGTGTTTGGATCTTGGTTAGCATTAACTGTTGGGGGTCATTAATGAATGAAAAACAGAAGGAATTTGTACTAGGGAGGAATTTGAAGGGGGTTGTGCCTGGTCGTATGGCCCACTCTGAATGCAACATGTGCATTGGCCCATAGTGGTAAATATCTCAGGTATGGGTAGTAAATGTACTAGTTAAAAATGAAAGCTTATTAACCTGATTTATTGGGTATATGCATGTTAAATACATATAAGGATCGTTGGAGGCAGGCTAGATGGGATTTTATTTATTATTTATTTATTACAGTATTTATATACCACCCTTTAAAAATGTTTTAAATTAAATGGATTGAGCAATTGGATTTACTGTATTCCTAGCCCTCTAAAGTCACATAAAAATTAAATTTGTCAAACATTAAAGAACACAAAATGATATGTTTAGAGTTTCTTGTACTGCATCTTTTCTAAAGAGTGTAACATGTTTTTGGAATACAATTGTATGTGTTAAATATTACTTATGGGGAAGCTGTTTAACAAGCAAGAGTGTCCTGAATGAAATCAGCAGTGTTTAATCGGAGGTGGAAAAACACTCACTCAAGAGAGCTGGTCTGTATGATAAAAGAATAAGGTTTTGATGTTCATGAATGTGCTTTTTGAACCTCCATCATGAGAAGAAAAAAATTGTTGAAGTCTCTGATAATGGTGAAGTCTTAGAATGATTCTTTAAAACAGCGGTGGGGAACCGCCGGCCCGGATCCAGACCGCAGGACGATCCGGTCCGGCCCGCGCGAGACCGGACCGGAGGCTCTGCTGCCGCCGCCGCGCATCAGCTCCTGTTTAAATCGGCCTTCCTGCAGCTGCGCAGATCGCCGTTGAGGCCGAGAGAGGATGGATGGAGGGTGGGGGGGAGGGGAGAACGAGTGAGAGCGAGCGCAAGTGGTGGGTGGGTGGGAGGGAGCGGTGGGTGGGCGAGCGAGCGAGCGGTGGGTGGGCGGGAGGGAGTGGTAAATTCGCGGGGGGTGTCAAATTTGCGGTGGGGGGCCACAGCCAATTTTCCCCATGGGAAAATGGCCCCCCACCCCAAATAGGTTCCCCACCCCTGCTTTAAAATGTCTTCATCAGAGAATTTTGATCTTTGAGCAGAAAGAAGGAGCAAATCTGAAGGACTGTTAATGCGCTTTAACTTGGGTCACTATCATAGGTGACAGTAATTTTACATTGGATGGGCATGTGGATTTCTGTTTTGTTTTGGTGAAATGCCAAGATTAAATCTAAAATTCAAAATTAGATTAAATTTCAATCTAATAAAATCTGTATTGATAATCACTCCTTTTGGTATGATGTCATTTACTTGTGATACATACTTAATTTTTATTTTAAAAAGGGGAAATACCAGATGGGTTTGCAGTCAGGCATTTCTGCCCTTGCAAGGATCGCTGTATCTGTTTTACCCCACAATATCAGAGAAGACCTGTCAGAAAAGAACAGTTATTTGTTCATACCTACTTGGATAACCACACACTGTTAAATTTGTAGACAGGTGTGGCAGAGGTGGTTCCTTCACAAAACAAAGAAATGTGACTGAACATAATGCATTTTCCAGAGTACGTAGTATGATGTAATAGAGAGCAGTGTTCCTACTGTCATTCTCGTTTTTATACTCGGCAGTGGGCCTTTACTGGGCACAACCTGCAGTATTTTACAGTCTTCTTTAGAACCAAGCCACATGCTGTGCTTTGTTAGCATGAGGTACACAATTTGGGTGATTCAAAATGACTTCGACAGCTTGATATGTTTCCCCCTTTCACTCTGCTTTTTGTTCTTATAGGTTATACATAAACACTTCTACTTGAAGAGAGTTGAAATCATGGCTCAGTGTGAGGAATGGATAGCAGATATACAGCAGTACAGCAGCGATAAACGGGTAGGCAGGACTATGTCTCATCATGCTGCAGCTCTAAAGGTGGGTTTTCTGATGTGACTGATTGCTTGTAATGTGGCCAGTACTAAGCATACACAGTCTTTAATAATACCTCTTGCACATATTAAAATAGTGAAGGAGGGTTTTTTAAATACTTGATCAGAACCTACACTAAAGGTGTAAAACCTTCCTTCCTATCTCTCCTGCCCAATGTACCTGCTCCTATGCTTAGAACATACTACAGTACGTGAAAGTGCATCAATTTAGACTGTGTGTTTTTAATTGTTTTATAAGACAGCTTTTGTCTACATGTAACTTTGCAGGGTCAGGATATTTTGACAAGCAGAACTAGATGTTTTGGCCAGTATGTGGCTGCTGCCAAAAGCAGTAGCTCTGTGTTTTCACCTCCTCCAGTAACTATTAGTAATAGAAAATATATGATGTCATGTCATTGTCTTGTGCATTTCCCTTTCCCCACAAATGGCAGCCAGTGGAGAGGAGTAAGGGTTCAGGAAACTCAGGATATCATTTCACACGTTTTTGCCTTGCTATACATTATGAGAAGAGAGAGGTGTGGGGCTTGCTGCTTTCGGCAGCAACTACGCATTGCGGCATCAGCCATAATGTCTAGCTCCAGTATTAACTGTAGATCTTGTTACATTTACTCACTTGCCCCATTCATGTTACTTTAAAATGTAAAATTTCAAATCCACCTAATTAAAAATGTATTTGCACTTGCAAATGCACCCCTGTGTAGCCTTGTGTAAACCTGGTTATGTAGATCAGAGGATCAGGAGCCATCTTCGAGATTATGACCTAACAAAGAAACCAGTTCACACATGTACTTTCGTAACTTTGACTGCAGCGTCAAATAATGACTTTCATGTGTGAATGAGCTGTTACAGATCAAACCACAGAGAGAATTTTCAACTTGCCTCCAAGGCAATACTCCTGTCATTTCACACATGCAGCTGCAATAATGAAAATCATCTAATGTACTTAGTATGTGAACCACTCTTTAGGGGAAGTGGTGGTCCTGAGGCTTGATACATCCAAGGTGTAGAGTTTAATAAATGGCATTTAAAAGCTTGAGTCGTTCCCTAGAAGGCTGTAAGACAAGTTGTTAATGGTGTAATAATCTTCCAGCAGCCCACCCCAATGACAAAGTGGACCCCTTGTAGTTTGCACTATTGTGCTTAGATTTCTGTCCTGCACGGTCCAAAGGCTGGGGCAGCAGCTACAATTAATCAGAACCAGTAACACAATATGTAATTGCTGCAAAAGGTTATTCTTTTCTTCATTCTGACTTTGTTCATGTGCACAGCGTCACACAGCTCAACTACGGGAAGAGCTTCAGAAACTCCCCTGCCCTGAAGGCCTGGACCCAGATGCTGATGATTCGGCCGAGAAATGCAGTGCCATGACAAGTGCTGAGGACGCTCTGTTGCACGAGCAAGTCAAGCCAAGCAGCAGTAAAGACCTCCCGAGTGACTTCAAATTATGAGCTGCGTTGACATGGACTTTATAGACACACAAGGCTTTGAAGCACAAGCCAAATATGTCAATATTTGTATCTAAGAAGCTAATTATGTAATAGGTAATGAAATTGAAACTATACTATGCCCTTCAGGATATACAGTTTAATTCAAGATGATCTTTTATTTACCTGTAAAAGAGTGTAAACTTTTTTGTGCTTTTATTTTCCAATTGTGAGAACCACTGATTGGTATGTTTAAAAAGTTATGTATACAAGAATGGATAAATCACTGATATATAAGGGAAGCTACCTTAGGAAAGAATGTTTACTGAATGTTTATTATTTTTTTTTACTTGTAGAGTGAGGGCGGTTGTAACAAAGAATATATATTGGTCATTCTTACAGCTACTATTTAAAGTCTGACAGTTTTCACTGAATTTGATAGATTTTACGTTTGGCCATATCTCCATTCTCATATTTGATTTCTAAAGAGATCCTCCTGTAAACTTCAATAAAGGTCAAATGGACACGCTCTCTCTCATGATTTACTGGTACCTTTTTTAAATAATCTGCCATAAATTCATTTTAGCTAGAGACTTGCACGACTGAATTTATTACAGTCAACATATTTAATTTTATGCTTACTAATTCTAAAATGCAGATGAAATAAATGCACATGGTTTTACCTCAGTCAAAATGTGGACTGCTGAATTCATCTTTCTTAGCTCTCCATTAACAACTGGATGAGTTCTGCTCGGAATGGCAGGAGCAACGTTTCTGGAATGGAAGGAGTTTTGACAAGGAATTCATCATTTTAACATAAGGACATCCCCTTTGGAGGCGTTGCCTTCTGGAATTTCCTAATGACCAACACCTAGTAATACACAACAGTTAAAATGTAATGCATTTGTACTGGCTATATACTGTATTTTGTTTCTAAATCTAAAACAATGGGTCAATTTTTCAGTAACTAGCAGTCAAAACATCAAATGCAATAGGAGTGAAGAATTCTGAAGATTTCAGAACATCTGTTGAAGCCCTATTTATCACCCATCTGAGTTCTTGAAAGTTACAGTTGCCCCCCACATGCTATTTGAAGGGGAGAAAAGAATGCAGTCTAGCCAGGAACAGGCACTTTTTGCAGAAAGTATACTTATTAATACAATGTATATGGAATGGAAATGTGATTTGATCTAAGCCAGGGGTTCTCAACCAATGGTACTAGTACCCACCCGTGGTTCTTCGACCGACTGCTGGTGGTATTCAGACTGCTGGACCACCTGAAACTCATTCTAATGTGGTGCTTTCAGCATTGCGTTTTTGCGCTTGACAGGCTCCTGCCTTTGTCCGCGCCTCGGGAACACTGAGAAGGGCTCTCCCACCCACCCAGAGCCTCCTACCTGCGTTTTCTGGGTAACTGGCAATGATGTAATCGCAGGTCACTTCCGGTGGTACGCAGCAGGAGAGTGGTGCCGGAGGTGGTACTCGGCCGGGAAGTGGTTGAGATCCCCTGATCTAAGCCTTTAACCTGCTGCTGCAGAGCTGCACTGGGTGGTCTGCCACACTGCTCAACAAACCCATAATATGACCTCATAATAAGGTACTGCTGCACTGTATTTGGGGGAAATCACTTGCACACTAATATCAAAATGCAGGTTGTCCTTGCTGTGGCTGGTTCCCAGTGCAATCCTACAAGTGTGACACTGTGCAAGTTCTAACATCAGAAGTCTGAAAGGTTTGGTGCATTGTTTACTTCAGTATTCAATTCGAATTATTCAGAATGCCATTGGAGTTCTAAACTGATAATTGGAGTACATATTAAGTAAACGTGTGTGTAAAAACATTTAAATTATGGTTCACTTAAAAGGACTTGCATCTGTCTGAATGTTAATGCATAACATGTTCTCATTATGCAGAGCTGTCAAAACATGTAATTAAGTGGTCCTATCTCTGCCACCTCATGAGACCCTTATATTGAACACGGTATACCATGGTGAGACTGAGCCCCAGAATAAGAATTGTCCTAAGTCTTGACTGCCATTGTGTCATACCTCCAATAACCACTGCTGAAAGCCTCAGGAATAAAACAAGTGGAAATGGTTGCAGGACATTGCTTCATGTTGTCATCTTTTGTTGGGACAAGGTGCATCCACAGGGAGTGATTGCTGCCCTTGCCAGGACTCTGGAAATCCTTGGGCCTTGAGAGACTGCTGTAGGTGTCTGAGGCAACGCATACAGTGAGGGATGCATGAGTGACTTTGGGGCCCAGTACTCTGTCTAAGCCAGGGATGGCCAACCTTTCACCATTAGGGCCTCTGCATTCTTAAGAGTTGTGCAGAAGACAGAATCTTGGCAGCTGCAAGTGCTGATGGTGCTGCTAAAGCAGCTGCACCTGCTGAAATGCCCTCACCTATGCAACCATTCAAGGTCCAGGAGCATTCATGTTGAAAAGTTGGCCACCCCTGGTCTAAGCCATTGCAATGCACATCACAGCTTTGCCTTCTGCGTTGCTGGTCAAAGAAGTCCTTCAGAAATGTTTAGTGTGGTATAGACTGGGAAACTGATACATGAAAGATCCTGGCTCCATTGTGTGGGTGTTTCTTGGCAAACTTGTACTTGCTTTCAATATTCCTTGATCAAGAGAACGGCTATTTTATATGTTTCTAGGGGGAGAAAAGCTTTATAGCACTTCTTATTAGCACTAATTACTAATTAAGCATGGTTGCTTAAATGGTATTGTAGCAATATACAATATTGTGTCCCTTGTCAAAGATAAGCAAACTATTTTGTAGGATAATGTGTTTTAGGTTTCAACCTCTCTCTTTTTAGGGTTGCAGTCCATATTTGGTCACAGTCATGGCCTTCACTGAAGCCAGAAAGTAATGTGTGACTTTAAAATGTCTAGGAAATTGTCTAGGAATTTTCATGACATAATTGGAAATTGGAGTAATAGATACTTGCCAAACAACTTAATTAGAAAGGTGCATATAGGGAGTACTTCACTAAATAGGCATGGCTTTTAGATGCTGGCAAAGCAGCCACAGTGAAAAGAATGGAGAGAAATAGAGCTAGGTGGTTTTTAACCAACCTTACAGCAACGGTTGCTTAGAGTAGAGGTTTCTCCTCCACTGAAGCAAGAGACAAAGTGCTGTTTTCCCTCAGTGTTTATGAGGACCTTTAAGGGCCACTATGGTAAGTTGGGCTGGCAAGCAGAGAGGTCCTAGGCAACTGCTGGTTACATTTTGTTCTTCCCTGGTGGCAGAAAAGAGATGTAATGGCCTACGACCAAGGTTTTCTGAGTCACTGACAGTTTAAACCCCTTGAGACAACACGTCTGGTCATATCTTGGTTGGACCAGCAATTAATGCTCTTATCCTTTTTGCTCAATGAGACATGTGCAGTTCTGTGCCTCCTCACTCACACTGATTGGCCATAGGATAGCTCATTTGGAGAGATACCATGGGTGTGGTGTGCCTGAATTTAATAAGACCACAGACAATGAGCAGCCAGTGCAAGTCATAAGATGTTGCCTTCCTGCCCTAAGAAAAGGTAGGCTGGTTTCTGCAACAGCTATTTTTGAAAGACAGCCCTACAGGAAAGGATGCATACTGTGTGGCTGTCAAATCTAGCATCCGTGCACTTAGAATCCAGGAGTATCAAAGTATAAAAAGGTAAAGGTGACTCCTGACAATTAAGTCCAGTCGTGTCCGACTCTAGGGTGTGGTGCATGCTTTGGAACTGCTAGGTTGGCAGGAGCTGGCCAAGCAACAAGAGCTCACCCCGTCGCGGATTCAAGCTGCCAACCTTTCAATCGACAGCTCATGGTTCAGCGGTTTAACCCACTGCGCCACCCACCTCAATTTGTGGATAACCACAGATACACAGCTTTTTGTATTGTAGTTTTCATTATGGCAATGTGTTACAGGATAATTCCCATGAGTAAAAGTCATGGAACTGCAAGAGTTTTGCCACTGTGGGTGTGTGTCGATTGTGCTGAAGTTGTCATAAATCCAGCTAACCTGAGGCTGCTATCAGCTTGTATCTTATGCTTCAAAAAGCACAACATTTTTTGTCTTTGCAGCTTTTCAGTACTGTGTGTGTGTGTGTGTGTGTGTGTGTGTGTGTGTGCGTGCGCGCAGTCAAAATCCCGGTTGGAGATCTGGTTAGCCTACACATGACCAACAGACAGAGAGCCCCTCAGTGCATGATATTCAGGAGAAGTGCAGCAACCATATCACTGGCACTTTCTCCAGGCCAGCCCACCAGCACTCCCAGTCCAGGAGGGCTCAGTTTCACCATGCTCAACACAGCAGGTGTGGTGAAGCTTGCAGGGGCCCCTGAGCTCTTAGACCCACCTTGCCTATGCTCCAGCAGGCAACGTTGTGTCCAGCAAGGCCCAAGCCTTCAACACCTTCTGTCTTTGGGCTTTACCCAATGCACCCTAGCAGCAGCCTCACCCTTTCAACCTGGATGGAGTCAGGTAGAGTGCACTCATTGCCTCATACTGTGCCATCCACAGCAAGAGAATGGGGGGGAGGGGGGCATTCTTCCCCCCTTTGCTACCAGGCTCGGCATCTTGCTTTTCTGGATGATAGGCTACATGGGGTGGGGGGTAGTAACTAGGGTTCTAGTTACTAAATATAATTATTATATTATAAATATAAGAGGAAATATTATAATATATATTATATATTATAACAAGCCAGCGGGTGGCGCAGTGGGTTAAACCGCTGAACCACGAGCTGTCGATCGAAAGGTCGGCAGTTCGAATCTGCGACGGGGTGAGCTCTTGTTGCTTGGCCAGCTCCTGCCAACCTAGCAGTTCCAAAGCATGTTAATGCGAGTAGATAAATAGGTACCGCTTGCGGGAAGGTAAACAGCGCTCCGTGTTCCAGCCGCATGCTACGTGCTGCGGCAAGGAGAGTCACGCCGGTCACATGACCACGGAGGCGTCTTTGGACAACGCTGGCTCTTCGGCTTTGAAATGGGGATGAGCACCACACCCTAGAGTCGGACACGACTGTCCGATTGTCAGGGGTCACCTTTACCTTTTATACATTATAAATATAAGAGCAGCACCACTTGAAAAAGTGCCTCTTTGTCCAGTTAGCAGGGTATTCTAAAGGTTCATATAGTGAGTGCATTATCCTAGTAATTTTCAAGAGAAGCAAGATTTACCTGGGCACTATCTAATTCATAGCTTGGTCTTTTAGCCATTGTGCTATGACTGGGTAAGGAGCACATTTGGCAACAAGCTCTTCACACTGAGCAGCCAGAAAAAGCTAATTAAGAAGGACCACCATGAAAGATGAGCACAAGTTGTCAAAAGTATATACCGGTAGCTGGTCTTGGTGCTACAATGCACCAGCTCTCCCCAACCCCGGAGCCTTATATCCCTGTATGTGGCAGGCAGTACCACTCAAGGAGTAAATCTCCTACCCACGCACTCACTGAATTGTGATTACACAGTCATAGGAAGATGGACAGTTTCCTACTACAAATTAATCAGGTTTGTAATGGAAAAAGGAATCTGACTTGGATGACTTCGTTAATTTATCATATAGTGTTACATTCATGACCATATGCAGCATAGTTAATGTATTTCCATTTGCTAGTTGTAGGTTTTTCTTCTTGCTCTTCTTTCCGAAAGCTTTAATTTGCAGTCTGTTTTGTTTTCCTACTATGGCTTTTGTCTTCATAGACTTTAGAGTTGCATTTAGCATCAAAATGACATCTCGCTGAGGTGACATCATCTCCTCAGGACATCAGTTTAGTCCAAGAACAAAACTTGTGAATTAAAAGTATGTTCTAAAGAAACGAGGCTCATTCTTGCTTCACTTCTAGTTCTAGCACCAGAAACTGGTTGATGGAAGTAGATAAAAGAAAACGACCTAAGCCTGTTCCCAGCTAAACATCTCAAAGGAAAGTATAAAGTAGCCAAAATAGATCAGTTTTTGGAATGCAGAAATTTTATATAACAAAACGTTGCTGGTCTCTGTCATCCATCTTCTGAAAGGTGGCAAGTTAAGTAAGTTGCACTTTGCCATGAAACATCCCTCAGGGCATGGTGACTCAGTTGCTCTTCAGAGCAGGATGTGCCAAACCCATTTCATGGGCACACAGGCTAAAGTTGATGATGATTTCTTTGGATGGCTTTGCACACGTCTTTAATGTATCATAGCTGGTCTTGCCACGATGCATGAAGATGCGTGTTCAAAGTAACACCAGAGTAACAAGCTTCTGCATTCCATGGAGGTAAAACATTCATAGGCCATGGAATCAAGGTTGGTCAGTGAAGAAAACTGTGTATTTAATGAAAGCAAGTGCTAATTTTGCAATATATATTCCTTTAAAAAATTATTGCAGTGAACCATCTCTTTATTTCACGTGCCTTTCTAAATCTCCTTACTTTATTTCTGTCTTCTAAGACGTTCCAGACAGACAGGAATTTCAATACTTTGAGTAAATTGAATGGGACAAACCTTTTGGTCGTTAGCTTATGCTTTTTATCTTATATTAACTAGATTTATATTTCAGTCCTCCAGGGTCCAAAATAATTGTCATGTTAAGGTAGCAGTCAAGGATGTGAACATTGTGATGGCAACAAAATGTATTAACTTAATCAGTATTTACATATTATTAAATCAGTTATTTAAAGAAATGAGATTTTCCCTGTCTTACCCATTTCCATAAAACAATTCAAATAGTTTCCCAGCATTACCTCTAGAGTAAACAAGGTCATAAAAACACCAACCGCTCTCTGAGGAGGGGAAAAGGCAAAAGCCAGCATCTAGCCCCATATTGCCTTCTCAGACTGGTAGTGGCTCTACCGCTGAGCTACAGCCCTAGATGGACTTCGCTCAACTGTCTACATCTCTACCTCCACTCCAGGATGGAGTCTGTCCTTGAAGAATTGATCTGTTTTCTTTGTACAAGGAAGACACAACTCACTTGTTGGTTTGTCTCTTTCCAACAAGAAAAAAAAACCTCTGTCACCAGAGGTTCCTTCCAAACAGATGCATCTCCCTAGGGTCTTGTAGAGACAACGTGCTGAATTCCAGCTTGCAATACAATCAGTACTAAACACGGCAAAAGGGAGCTCTTCCTCCCAAATAGAGCATGTCGCCTGCTTTGCAGTCACTGCAGACCCATGTCTAGAAGCTTCTTCATTACATTTAAGAAAATGGAGATATGCCAAGGCAGTGGATATAGCGTTGTAATGCAGTCAGAATGTGGAAAAATGTTGTTTTGTAACTAACATTGGTTTTCACAGACATGATGTTCTTTGAATTACCACTAAATCACTGGAGTCTGCACATAAGTAAAAGCAAAACGCATCTTTGCCCTATCTAGCATATCCCTTAAAAAGGACAAACTGTATTTTCCAGCATACAAGTACACGAATGCTGCAATTATGAGTGTTCTGTGCATAGTAGTTGCATTCGTGTCAAGGTCACCTTATAGGGTGTCTGTGACAAGTGAAAGAAGGTCTGTCAGCTTCCCCATTCTGTAGCTTGTTTAAAAACACACACACACACACACACACACACAACATTTTGAAAAACAAAGGTTGAGAGGTGAATACACACTCCTTGCTTGTATTATGCCAGCACAGTCATTCATCCCTTTAACTAACTACCTTTTCAAAAGGGATGAAAACCAGTAAGTCTCCCCCACAACTTTCCCCTCAGACTGTGAACTCCCTTACCTGGTCTAGACGGTTCAATATATTTTATATTGAATATATGTATGTTCTGTATTTATATTGAATACTATATATTGTATATTATTATGTTTTAATTGTAAGCCGCTTTGATTGCCCTGTTGGGAAAAAGGTGGGGTAAAAATTCTTTAAATAAATAAAAATAAATATCCCCAGTGTACTTCTATACAATACTCCTCTGCGAAACTACCACACCATCAAGTCACATGGCGGCAGGATAAGACGCTACTACTTGGAGCCAGCACAAATAATCTTCAGCCAGTATCCAAAGAACAAATGTAGGTTTGCCCAAGGATTTGGACATGTGCAGTGGAATTTCTTGAGTTTATTGCTTTAAACAGCCGACCTCCGTGCCATATCTCAAACTGCTTTTGAAAGCCCCATCAGTTTTACAATTGGTTTGCCAGTTGGAATGAAGAGCTGTTCAAGAAACACAAGCCAAAGTGTTTGAGACACATAAAACAAAGCCCCTTTTAGGTATGCCGAATTATTTACATTGTTCGTTCACATTAAAAATGATTGTGTGGAAAAAGCTTCAAGTCGTGCATTGGGATGACTGAGGGAGGGAGGAGGAAATTGTATGGGAGAAAAAAATGTACATGAATCTGCTCTGTGTTTGAAAGAGCCAGGAATAGTTTTTCCATTTACATCTTCTTTTCCTGATTCCACTTCCTCAATTAGGGTATGAAGCTAGTCTCCATTTTAAGACATCCTTCACCATCTTATATTAAAATAGGTGATTTCTTGAATTAATTAAAAAGAAGAGGGGGAAATGTAAAAATATAGGGCACATTTAAGTGGCCAGCTATAGCCAGGCCCCTTTGTCATTACAGTAATGTCATTAATCACCATAAACTCATTTTGTCTAAAAGCAGTAATAATAGATTGTTCCATGTAAATCACTTTATTGTCCTGTCTGATGTCAGACCACCTAATAGACATGCTAATAAATTCTCTCTACGGGAACACTGTTTGCTTTGAAGGTTAGCTAGGATGAGTATGGCTTGTGCCAATTGCTGGCAAGAGCTGTATGCTTTAATTTCTGCAAATTATACATCTGAGGTGTATCAAGATGGGTGACATGCATGCCAAAATCAGAATGGACAAAGTCATATAAGACTTGGAACAAGATGCTCTCAGAGTACATCTAGAATTCTGAAAAAGTATTCTGATTCATCCAGTACAACGAGAACAATCCAATATAAAGGGAACAATCCACTCAGCACTGCTCTTGAGCAAGTCCAACGAATTAATAGGAAATGGGGCACCTGAACAGCACTTGCTAGATTGCACCAAAGTGGTTCCAAAAAAATGAAGCAGATTTGAAGCAGAAAAAAAGCAGCAGCAATTATACTTGCACAAAGGCTAAATCTCAAATGAGCCCTTTTATACCTTGAGCAAGACTAACACCTGCCAAAGACCTGCCCCCATGCTGAAACTGTGATGGATTGAATAGGGGTGTGTGTAGTATATGGGGTGATTGATAGCGTCAGGCGGTCACCCAGCCGGTGCAGCACAGGACAAGGCCAGCACCCCGTAGTGAGCCCCTCAACTATCTAACCCCCCTTCCTGGACAAGGAAGGCACTCCTCAACAAGGAGAAAACGGTAGACTGCCACCATCTGGGTAAACACCTCCTAACCTAGCTCCCAGATGCTGAAAGGGGTACAGAGGGAACCGTTGGCCACTGGACTCCCTGAACAAGGGCGTTGTACGCATGTGCGAAATCGCCGGCTAGGCCTGGGCAGTATAGGCCGAGCCGGCATGATGGGCGGACGCTCTCTCCCGGCCTCCGGAGTCGAGCGGACCCGGAGGGAGAAGTAAGCCGGGAGGGAGGCGGGCGGCGGGCACCCGGGGGTCGGGTGGGCAGGGCGGTTATGCTGCCCGGAGCTAGGGGGGTGTTGGCCACCCTCAGGGCGGCCAACACCCCCTAGCTCCGGGCGGCATAACCACTAGCCTCGCCTCTGCAGGGGAGAGACCTAATACAATAACCAATCAGATGTCAGAAAGGGGAGAATTTGAAATCAAGTACTCCTTCCCCCTTCCCTCCAGAGATGATCCCTGATGGTCCACAGGTGTTGATTATAATTGGAGCAGTGAAGGCTATTCCCAGTTCCTATACAGATAAGGGCTAATAAGCAGGCAACTAAAACTGCATTCTCATGGCTGTTGGAAGCCAGCTAACCACTGCTCAGACACCACTGCTAACAAGCAGAATCCAGGAACCAAAGAAGCTAAATCAAGAGGAGAATAGAAACCAAAGATTTCTGTATGACAGGGTGCTCTGGATTGCAGGCACATGATGGTTTTACCAGCAGGTAGCAAGGAGAGGTGCACCATTAGCCCAGAGTCAGCTGAGCTACTTGCAGTATGTATTGCCCAGATTGTCGGTAAACAACAAACATCTCTTTCATTGTCCAAAAGGAACAAAAACCAAAAATCCAACCCTTTAAGGATCATGGGAAAGGATCGTGGAAATGCCACCAACAGCAACAGCCCTGTGTCAGGTTCCTGAGTCATCTTCCTGGCCCCATAATGTGTAACAAAGGAAATGCATGGCAAGATATCATCACATCGTGTAGAGTGGGGACAAGGATATATGTGTGTTTTCTTAAGTCTGGCTCAGGTGGTAGAGCTGCAGCCTCATATGCCTGAAGATCTAAGGATGGCAGTTCGAGACACCTGGAAGAATCTGTGAGCAGTCGAAGAGCTGTCAACACACCGCTGACAAGCTGCAGAAGCCTCTGCGAGAGAGAAAGCTGCAGCTGGTACTCTGTGTGGGAGTCAGAGCACTGGCGTCGCTGTCGTGAGGCGAGGAGAGCGGGTCGCCTCGCGGTGACGTGCGCAGAAGGGTGACGCGCATGCGCGCGCACCCACGTGTGTCACCTCCCCTGCGTGCGTCGGCTCCAAGACGGGAGGACGGTCCGAGGCCTTCTCCTGGCCTTGGACTCCGAGGCCGGGGAAGGCCTTGGACCGTCCTCCCGGGCCGGCGCTCCAGGGCCTTCTGATGAAGGCCCACTGCGACAACGTAATTTATACCTTTTTCCGCACATGCGCAGACCGTTCCTGAGGGAAAAGGGCTGCCCATGCGCAAAAAAGGTATAAATTACATTGTGATGCAGTGGGCCTCGTCAGAAGGCCCAGGGCAGCCGGTCGGGGACGACGTCCCCAGAGCCGGCTCCTGGCTTCAACGAGTGGCCGGGGGGGCAGTGTCGGGGGGGCACCCGGGGCAGTGTCCCTTCGGGTTGCCCCCTCAAAAAATCGCTACGCAGCCTGACGGCCGCGCCGGAATAATACTTAGGGGATGGGTGTGGGGGGGATTAGGGTGACGCGCGTCCTCCCCGCCTTGGGGCGGCGCGCGTCCTAGTGACGTTGGTGAGTCAGAGTTTGCCTGTCAGTCGAAGCGTGGGAGGCGAATGTCAGAGAGAGGTCAAATCGTGAAGGAAACTACCTGGAATGAGCGTTCCATGAAAGACTAGAACATTTGTAATATGTAAAAACCGCTTCGGTTTAGATAGCTGGCCTATGTAAACTGCCTTGAGTTAAAGTCAGAGGAGAAATCCAATGACCAAGAAAGGCGGTATATAAATATTGGTGGTGGTGGTGGTGTTTTTGTTAAGTACACAATCCGGGGAGAGAAAGGAGTTGCCACTGCAGGGCTGCTTTTCTGGGAGCAGCACATCTGGCCTTAGGATGAAGCATCATTTTATATTTCTAACCTCCATGCCGCTTCCAGACAGCAGTGCTCTTGCACAACTGCCATCTAGTTCAAAGAGGAGCTCACAGACCTTGCTGGTGGATTGTGCCCAGTGTATTTCAGCTGAACCATTTTCCGAGCTTGAAGGAGGGCAGAAAGGCCTAGTTGTAAGACATGACTCTCTAGCCAAGGCTGCAACTGCAGCCTGTTTGCCCTCAGAAAGGTTCTGTGCATGTGCAGAAAACCCAAATAAAAGCCGGCGACGCATTCGGCCGGCTCACAAAGCCCTTGACCGCCGAACTGGGCGGTCGCAATGAGGAGGGCTTGTCCCGGCTTCGGAACGGAGCCTCCGGAAGCCAGTGATGCGCCGAGTGGGCGCGCTGCTTCCCGGGGGCTCGGCAGCCGGGCTCCGGTTCCGCACAGCCCCAAGCCGATGCTGCCGCGCCCCCCGGAAGCACCATGCCCACTCGGCGCCTGGGGCGCAGCACACCAGCTCCCCCATAGTAAGAACGCCACTGAGTACAAGGCTGGCAAACGATTCTAAAGCAAATAACCTCAGCTGTATGATGAAACATCTCCCTAGTTTTCTCTGCAAGCTACAAACTGGAATTTGTTTTTGTTTTCTTTAACTCCACATTTTTTCCCTTTGTTTTCATCATTTTCTGTCAAATGCACTGAAGTTCAGCCAGGGAAAAACAGAAAACCAGTCTGCAGAACAATTCTATATATCGGCATCTGTAAACAAAAACTGCAGACAAGCTGGAAAGGATTCCGGGGAGTGTCACAAGAGGAACGAATCTCCAAGGCAAACCGTGTCAAGACACGCTGAAGGAACTCGGTCTGCTTAGCCTGGAGAACAGAAGATTAAAGGGGCATATGTTGGCATTTTTCAAATATCTGGAAGGATCTCAGAAAGAGGGAGAAGGTACAATTGTTCATTGTAACCACCAACAATTGGACAAAAAAGCAAACCACAGGAAGGTAGATTAAGATTAAACATTAGGGAAAATACATGTTCACTCTAACAGCAGGGTAGAAAAGGAAGCAATTGCCTAGGGTCCAGGGTAAGATCTATTCCCTGAGGTTTCAAAAGAAGACTGGAAGGCAACTGTTAGTGATGGTTTAGGCATAGGATAGGGTATCTTATCTGTGGCTATATCCATTGATGATTTTTCCAGAAATTCTGTTCTACAGAATAGAAAACATCATTCTCAAAAGTCACCCATACAGAATGCCTCAGGTTTTCCAGGTTTAAGAATTCCAAAGTACAATTCGATCACATTATCCCTCATTACAGGGGATTTTAATCTTGCTACTTGGTCTCCCTTTAGCTTCATCTTGGCTTAGGCATTTACTATGGGTGCTACTTCAAGGGAAATCAAGGCCAGCTGAGATTACATGGGGTCAACCTTTCATCCCAAGGTAGGGGGTGAAACCAGCGTTCTGCCTAGCAGTGCTTCCCCACACACACACACACACACACACACACACACACACACACACACACTAAGAATGAAGGGGGAAAGGGGACCTTTCAGTCACCTAAATTTAGATAGAAATAGTTTGATTTTTGGAACTGGTTTTCAAGAAGCAGCCTTGGGGAGCTGCATGGACTACAACTCTCATGTCTGTGTGCCTGGTTTCTTTTCACTTCCACTGCCAGCATATTTATACAGAAGCATACATTACAAAAATACAACATGTCTCAAGTAACTTTCAAAGAATCTGAAAAGCTGCTCCTGGAGCTTATAAATGTTGTGGGGAAACGGGGAGGGCAAAAAATGCCTAATGATCTCCCTTAATTTTGTTTTCAATAATTCCTGAGGAACAATTTTTGACAAAGAGCCTCTGAAAAATTGCAGAGTTTTTAGATGAAGTTGTGCCAATACAGATTTTTTCAAGGACAATGATACTTTACTAATCTATGCCTCCAAAGTATGTGTTAAAAACACTGCAATATTAGCTAACGGAAAAATAGCATTAGCGTTATTTAAAGTTCAGTCTAACTTTACTTCATCTTGGTCTCAAATCCATGTAGGGTACAGATGTTTGGAATTCACTCACGCCTACAGAAATTATACAAGCTATTTGCGGAAGTATCCAAGGATTAATATTTGTAGGCACTGATCCTTTTTGCGTGAGCCAAGCTATTCTCTCAGTACATTCTGGAGAAAGAACCAATCTCGTTTTATTTGCTGGTGAAGTGTAAGGATAATTAAAGTGGGAACGTTCCAGAAGGTGAATGTCTTGTTCAAACAACTTTCAAACACCCTGCCACAGCTTAAAGTTCTGATAATATTCAATGCAATTTTCTAACTTTGTATTCACCACCAAGGACCCAGCAATTTTGCAACAGCAAGGCTGCTGCAAATCCCTTGGCTTTGCTGTTATTGCTCTTCTGTTGCAGCATGACTCTAATGCGCACCTGGAGCCCCCACATAAGAAGAGGATGGATCCAAGGGGAGACAAATGCCATCAGGAGGAAGAGAAGGGCTTCTGGGTAAGATTGACCAGAACTAGCGGACAATCAACAGGGAATATATAGAATCCTCTTGATTGGGCTATAGCAGACAAAGCGTCTGAGCTATCGCAGGACAGTACTCTTTGGTAAAGAATAGGAGAGGGTTAGGCAAAACCCCTAACACAACAACTGTGGGGTGGCGCAGTGGGTTAAACCACTGAACCATGAGCTGTTAATCGAAAGGTCGGCAGTTCAAATCCGCTCGATGGGGTGAGCTCTTGTCGCTTGGCCCAGCTCCTGCCAACCTACCAGTTCGAAAGCATGTTAATGCAAGTAGATAAATAGGTACTGCTTGCAGAAAGGTAAACAGCGTTCCGTATTGTCATGCTGGCCACATGACCACGGAAGTGTCTTTGGACAGCGCTGGCTCTTTGGCTTAAAAACGGGGATGAGCACCGCTACCCTAGAGTCAGACACGACTGGACTTAAATGTCAAGGGACACCTTAACCTTTTAAGGTAAAGGTATCCCCTGACAATTAAGTCCAGTCGTGTCCGACTCTAGGGTGTGGTGCTCATCTCCATTTCAAAGCCGAAGAGCCAGCGTTGTCCAAAGACGCCTCCGTGGTCATGTGGCCGGCATGACAATACGGAACGCTGTTTACCTTTCTGCAAGCAGTACCTATTTATCTACTTGCATTAACATACTTTCGAACTGGTAGGTTGGCAGGAGCTGGGCCAAGCGACAAGAGCTCACCCCATCGCCGCAGCACGTAGCATGCAGCTGGAACACGGAGCGCTGTTTACCTTCCCGCAAGCGGTACCTATTTATCTACTCGCATTGACATGCTTTGGAACTGCTAGGTTGGCAGGAGCTGGCCAAGCAACGAGCGCTCACCCCGTCGCGGGAATCGAACTGCCGACCTTTCGATCGACAGCTTATGGTTCAGCGGTTTAACCCGCTGCGCCACCCGCTGGCTTTTACCTTTTACCTTTAGGCAAATTCCCACCACACTTCTGATGAAAACAATCCCCTTAGAGGTGTTTCCAGCCAGGTGCCCAGGAACTTTGTAGCTGGATTCAGTTTGTGTCTTTTGAAGCATTCTTAGGGACGTACCCAGATACCTTCATATCAACCTAGAGTCCGTATCACATACTCTAGAAAAGTCCTACAACTACATCAACATAAAAAATATCCTACTTCTGATCTAGAAAATCAACTATTCTGTCTCCACCAGCAGCCAGCCAGATTTCTCTGGAAGCTCACAAGCAGGGGATGAATGTGAGTAGCTAGTCTATCAGCCTGTCAGCTAGATAGCCTGAGGATATGCTTATCCTCAATGGTTTCTGTCAAACCCTTTGTAAAGCCACTTAGCTAGTCTATCACCACATGCTGTGATCGTGAATTCCATTAACTTATATGTAGAGTACATTATGAGAAATGCAGGGCTGAATGAATCACAAGCCGGAATCAAAGATGCAACGAACATAAAAATGAGCGAACTCAGGAAGATAGTGGAGGCCTGGAAGGCCTGGCGGGATATGGTTCATGGGATCACGAAGGGTTGGACACGACTTAACGACTGAACAACAACAATCTCTTGTTGCCTGAAGATAGATTTCCTTTCCTCTGCACTGGACATATTGCCAATCAACGTAATGGCTCACCTTGAGAGAGAGATATAAATGTTTTCCTCTCTCTCCATTCTGATAACATTTTTTTTAAGTTCTTACAATGTTCACCCTCCCCAAATTCTCAGTGAAAAATCCCCAACTTGTTTAGCCCACCTTCATAAGGAAGGTGCTCCAACCTTTTGATCTAGGTAGAAACTGTGGTTTCTACAATTGTTCATTTATCGTTACATTTCCCTTTCAGGAAAAAATTACACTTTTTTCATGCCACACTTCAAACAGCACCGCATACACTTTTCTCCCACACTGACATGGCCTTCATGGACCAAAAAAAAAAAGTACCACATGAAGTAGTAGCCCATAAGATGGCTCAGTGACAGTATTTGGAATTTGGAGAAATTCTGCACATTCCTGCTTCATTTTTTTTATGTTCCTTCCTCTTCGCTGTCTGCAGAAAGGAGGAATTAATGATACAGAGATGTTATGTGCTTTGGAATGTGAAGCCAATTCTATTTTATGAATTTGTCTTAGCCAAATAGATTGTAAAGGCTATTTATTTAGGCAGAAAGTCATTACCCTTTGTCAAGAATCCAGGCCCTTGGCAAGTTCATTTCCTGGAGATGAAATGGCTCCTTTCCAGGTTGTGCCTTGGCAGAGATTTGCGCTGTGTTTGACCCTATGGAATTTATCCCTACACTAAGTTCTTAAATTAGTGAAAATTATAATAATGTAATTACTATACTTAATGTCTCACATCTAATACTGATCATTTTCATAGATAGTTGATAACAGTTGTATAGAGCATTTATAAATCTCTTTTTACAAGCTGCCGTGCAAAACAGACCTCTGGGATTACAAACTATGGATATAAAAAATTGCAGGTCACTATGTAGGCTCGTTAGAAAACAACTGAGGAGCCACAGTATGGGAATTGCTTTATTAGGACCAGCCAAGATATCACAAAGTCACATTTATAGATTTTGGCTCTGGTAAAGGGATCCTCGTCTGAAGGTCTAGTCTAGTGTCATTTCCTGGAGCATTCTAAAGAACAAAAAATGGTGACCAGCAGCCATTCCCACAACCCATAGCTGTCAGACCCCATGGAGGCAGGATAAAAAAATCATTTAAGAATAAAGCCCTAGAACAACCATTCACCCACCCAAAATTTCAAGTTGCCTATGGTGACTGGATGAAAACAGTATTGGTTAAAACAACACTGAAACAAGAAAAAATTGTGTCATGAAAGCACAAAAACACAAAACACAATTATGAACTCTACAGGGGCAGCTGTGGTCTATCTTTGGCCATGATGTGCATGCATGCCCGCAATTGCCTGGGACAATTTTAGAGTGAACTAGACTGTGCACAAATATAGCCTGGATTTTTTTTTCTATTGTGTCTACACTGTGTGCACATTGGGTCTACATAGAATGATTGCACTGCAAAAAAAAAATGGCAGTAGAACCAATTACTCCATTTCAATGTGTATGTTCATATTTTTGCATTACAGTACCCACCTTGGAAAAAGATCTGCAAAGCTCAAAATACATGGTGCCATTTTCTAAAAATAAGACTTATCTTACACAGCATCTTTGGATATTTTCCTATTTTTTCTTGCTGTAGTGTAGGTGGATAGTCCGGAGCATTCCCATCGCAGCAGTCGTACTTTTTCTAGCAGCCACTCTTGAATGCTGTGAGGGGACAAAAGCAGAAAGGCAGGATTGAAACATTTTTCAAAGATACGAAAAAGCATTCACAGTGACTTTTCCCCCACATGAGCTACATCCTAGACACGGGCCATACACTTGTGTGTGGATGTAGGTAACTCTATGAACCAACTCTGAAACTGTCAACTTAAATAGTACACAGAAGAAGATCGCTAAACTGGAGTGCCTACTACTCAAGAAAATCTTTAAACCAAAAGAGTCTTCTAAAGAGAGCAGTTGTACATTCACAGAAGAGTAAAATATCATAATCTTCATTGTCCTTATTTCCATTTTACATTCCATTCATTTTCAGTCATTTAAAGACAAAGGATTAAATTCACCTTGATTAAATTGATTTATCCCTGCTCAGCCACGAAGCTTCCTGGGCCAGTCACTATCTCTCAGCCCCACCTACCTCACAGGGTTGTTGTGAGGACAAAACGGAGGGGAGGAAATATGTACACCACTCTGAGCTCCTTGGAGGAAGGGCGGTATAAAAATGTGAAAAAATAAATAAATAAATATTTTTCACATTTTTATACCGCCCTTCCTCCAAGGAGCTCAGAGTGGTGTACATATTTCCTCCCCCTCCGTTTTGTCCTCACAACAACCCTGTGAGGTAGATGAGGCTGACAGTGACTGGCCCATGGTCACCCAGGAAGCATCATGGTTGAGCAAGGATCTGAACCTGGATCTTTCAGGTCTAAGTTCAACTCCCGAACCACTACCATCCTGGCTCTACTATTGCATAGTACATATTACATGTAGAGATATCATATTCTTTCTTTACAATATATGTTTTGCTTGTTCCATGTAGCCTAGGCACACATGCTGCTTGCCCTGTCACTTTGCTGCAGTGATGGGAAACACAAACAGTTGCCAAGATACTCCATTCAGTACAACTATTACTGAAAGCAAAGAAACCCTGTCACCTATATGGAATCTGGTATATAGTACATTTAAGCGCCAGCAATCTTGGGCATGCAGATTCACACAGAATCAGGAGTCTAGCAGGAGGGATGAGAATAGAAAGTGGCATGGTATAAAAGAACGGAGCTTTAGACGGCCTTTCCAAATGTGAATCAATGTCTCATTTAAAGCTAGTTCAGGAGATTGGAGGTGGTGGGGCAAGGAAAGCTACCACCGTGATGCGCAATGATTTATGGCAATCATTGTAATCATTTCTGATAGCAATCAAACAGAAATACACGTATAGTGCATATGCAATGAATCAATGTGCAGCCTTTTTGATAGCAGCTCTCTTAGGTTTCAGCATAGCCGGGGAACATACACTTTGGAACACTCCGTGGTTAAGGTAAACAAGGGACACATTTAGAACTAAGTTCATTTGTCAAGTTGACAGGGCTTGGAGGCTCCCTGCATGCAAAATGAAGAAGCATCTGGCTATCAAGAATATTTAAGTCCTTGCCTAGTTATCTCTGTCATCTACTGAAATGAGTGAAAGAAGCTAAAAGGCTTCACAATGCAAAACATGCACATTAAAAAAAAACTCTCTACAAGAGCAGATCCACTGACATTGCTGTAGACTCCAAAGTTTTATATGCAAGACAAATTCAGAAATGGGGGGAAATTGCCCTGGTACTAGGAAGGAAGAGAATCCTGGGGGAGGAATGCAGCGCAGAAGAAAACAGGAGAGTTTATGAACTTGAACTTGCTGTTCAGATGGATAGCTCTGATTTCTTTCTGAAAAAGTGACAGTGCAGATTATTTCCAAGGAGCTTGTGGGAATGGGCACAGGGATGAGAAACGTTCTGGCGGACACTGAAAGAAAGACCACCGCAGGTACCATTGATGAAGGATTGCCGCTGTACACCCTGCCTTTCATTCTGAAGGCAATTGCACAACCACCATAGATGACTGACATCTGGGGCTTTCTACTTACCAGATTTCAGTTCTGTTCACACCTAATGGGCTCATAATGCAAGAAGGACCCTTAAACCTCCTGATGAAGCCAGTGGGTTCCCATCTCCCTTTCTGACCGCTCCTCACTTCTGTTCATACCAGAGATTCTCCATCAACCATATCCCTTCCAAGATCTCCTCCTTGTTCTGGTAGACCCCATGTTTCCCCACTAGAAATCCTCTATAGATTGCCATTCTCCCCTGCCTGTGATGAAGCTGTGACAACACCTAGCTGGCCACTGTTGGAAACAGGATAGTGGACTAGGCAGACTGATCCAGTATGGTTCTTCTGATGTCCTTAGAGACAGTGTGGTCCAGTGTCTAGTCCCACTTCAGCCAGACACTCACTGGATGGCCTTGAGCAAGTCAATTTCCTCTCTGTAACATAGCAATTATAGGGGGTCCCCTTATGACATATTTTGCGCATGTTTAAAAAATGCTATAGACTTACTACACCATGCTAGATAATTTCCCAGGCTAGTCTTTACTGGGCCAATAGATGCAGTCACAATTTGCTTCTTTCAGGACTGGAGTCCAAGCACCTCTAGGTCTCTACCTCTCCAATAGAAGTCATTCCTAACTCCTCATAGCCCTAAATTTTCTTCGTTATTATGTACTGTTGACAATGACCTCCTTTTCCAAACGTACACAGTCTTTTCTAACTCCATCTTGCAAATGTCTGGGAGGGGCACCACCAGAGCAAGAGAACTCTAGATATCAGGGCCTTAATTTAAACCAAGTTAATTGCAGCAAAAAACCAAGCCATAATTTCTCATTCTTATTATTGAGTTTCCATATTAATAAGATGTGTTAACAGATAATCTAGAAATTAGATTTACATAGGAAAGGCCACTATGCTGTGTCAGGAATAACAAAATGACATTCTGTCCACATCAATAGAGGCTAGACAACATTCCGCTTTGACCGTTGCCACACTTGGAGACACCTGTTGAAATTTGGGGTCAAGTCAGAAAAATCTCTGCATTCTCAACGCGGCTATTTTTTTTAAAAAAGTGTACAATTTATCCATAAAAGCAATGCACTCTTCTTGCCTTGTATACAAATCACCAATTAAGACTGAATAACAAAGAAGTCTAGAGCTCAGAACAGCAGCAGATTCCAGTGAAGCTGTAGTAATATCTAATAGTAAAAAGGACATTCAGACATTCTAATTTACCAAAGACCCTGACAACCTTCATGAAGGTCTGTCTTGGAAAAGAGACTGTGACCTCCGTTGTGTTCGAGGTTTGTTCCTTCCCCCGCCCCCAATGAATATATGGCTCATTAGTCAATGTTATAAGACAGCCAACCTTGAGATGCACTCATTTAGTACGGAGTCAAAACCATCAACAGAAGGAGGCCCTTGACAACTTCCTGTCCTCCTCTAGTCCATCGAAAAGGGCAACCAAAGATTTAGACTGATTGATGGGGTTGGTTGAATGTCAATAAAGCTGGCTTTCTGCCAGTGATTGTAATTTGTAACCTTCTTCATTCCTTAGATAATTTGAATTTCAGACAAGAAGCTGGCAGGAGACACAGGGTCCAAGTGGAACAAAACCATACATACTACAGCATCCGCGGTTTAAAATCCAAGGATGGGTCTTCAGTTCACAGTACAGGAAAAGGTCACATTGTCAGATGTGCTTCTGCATGACATCTATTTACTAAATTTGCTAGAGAATAACAGTGTGGCAAAGATTTGCTCTTGAGCCAAAAATATTGAGTGAGTCTCTGCTAGACAGATTCACTGGGAAGCTACTGTCAAAAACTCAAGACTGAAGGTAAATAGCAAGCATTCCTGCCTCAACAACCTCCTAATCATAAGAAAACATGTATAACCTAAGGGATATAAATAATAACAAAAACAGAACTACCATATCCAAAGCCATTCACTAGAATTCCCTGATAATGAGAACTCTGGATATAACTAAAAGGAAAGTTCTATATATTCTGCACATCTGTGGTTTCAACTCAGGAATCTTAATTCTCTATCAAAACTAATTTTAAAAGCAATTTACTAGCTCTTGTGGTTGTGAGACAAAGAGCATGGCAAAAATGTACAGAGAATGATGAAAGCTCTCACAATGGATATCCGAGATTCTGGACCGTTTCCAGTAGGGAAGAGGGAATACATGCAGCACACAGATCTCTATATGCTCTTCTAGTTCGTCTCTCTGCAAAGATACTTGACTTTCCAACCACACTCTCCATGCCTTTCCATACTCCCCATTCAGTTGAGTTCTGGTGCTCTTATGTCTTTCTTTTAAATGGAGTTACATGACTGTAGGCCTCAGAACGGCTATAAAAACATAAAGACCACAATCTAGCATAGAGTTACGGGCCAATCCGTTAAGCGCGTTTCTGACACCTGGAGAGTAAGGGCCGCCGGCACGGAGACCGGCAGCCCTTACTCCGCCTCCCCCAGACCCTGCAGCCGCTGGTGCAGGTAAGTGCTGCATTGGTCGGTGCAGGGGCAGGGGGAGGGCGGGCTGGGTGGCAAGGGAGGGCAGCCATTGGCCGGCACAGGCCAGGAAGGGGCAGCGAGCTCTGCCGATATCCCATGCCCGTTCCTGGCCTGGGCCGCCCTTAACCCTGCGCCCTGGATGTACACTGGCTTCAGAGCCAACATTCATTTGAAGGAGGCCCATTGGGACCAGGCAGCCCTACACCTGGGGAAGGGGACGAACGTCCCCTTCTCCCGAGGTGTTCCCTGGTCGTGCCAATGCGGCCTGGGAAGGGCACAGGATACTGCGGCCAGTTCTAGGGGATCGGGCTGCCCATCACTCCAAAACCGACAGATTTCAGTGGGTTTAAACACATTGTTCTGGATTGTAGCCAAGGTGTCTCCACAGATCATAAGGGCAAAGTACAGTGTGTCCTGCAGCCATGTGTTGCGAAGCTCCAAAGGGTCCTTCTCTGCAAAGTACAAAGGACCCTTGCGGAAGGAAAGCAATGGTGTTCCCCTTGGCAGTCTACAAAAGCATCTGCATCCCTGGTGAAAAATGTTACATGTTTCCCAAGCACAGTCTCCCACCTAAAGAAGGGAATTTGAAGCAAGAAGGCAGGCAGGCAGGCAGATATATTATTAAAGATTTTAATCCATGGCCCATACAATCTTACGTTACTTGTGCTCTCAGAGCTATATCTCAGGCCCTATTCTATGCATCACCTTGTTTAATACTGTACAGATTCGCTTGGGTACCATGGTCATCATGGATAGGAGTCAGACAACCTTTCTTTTGCAGTGCTTATGGAATTCACCTGACTTTGCTGATTTTATGCCGACTGAAATGGTTTTATTCTGTTGCATATTTTAAACTGCGTTTATCATTTCACTGTCATAGAAATTTAGGCCTGCAATCCTAAACACGCTTACCTCTGAGTAAGTCCCATTGAACTTAATGGAAGTTACTTCAGTAGACATGCAATAGTTTCTAGTTTGGTAAACCGCTTTGTAACGATTTCATAATCATTTTTAATGGCAGTATATAAAAAAATAAAAAAATAATGTTTTAGTGAGAACAATCAGACGGGGATATTATTTTAATGTGAGCCGTTTTAGGAATCTGCATATGGAGGGACAAAGCAGGGCATAATTTAAAATAATGTGAGAGATTGGACACACACGCCCAAGATCACTTGCGATCCCAATATAATATAGAGAAAATTTCGGCGGCCTGAGATTCAAGAAACTGTTAACAGGTTTGGGATGACGATTACAAATCTCAGCAGGACGCTGCTCCTCCACTTGGGGTAGTTTCCCGCCAGTGCCAGTTACAGGCACACTAGTCAATCGCAGGCACAACCACCCGTACTTTAGCCACACTGAACTCACGGAGTTGCTTTACTTGGCGCTCACAGGTGCCTACAAGAGGCTCAGCGTTTCATTCCACGGGAGACACACACGCGCCCTCTTCTTTCTCAGCAAGACAGAAGTCTTCCGCCAGCACTCGAAGGCAAACAGGCTCACTACGCATGCGCTGCCGGCCTCCTAGTCTCCCGGTTCGCTTAGCGCTGCTGTCATGGCGGCTCCCAGAGGCCGCTGATTGCACATGGGTCCGGTCTGGTAGAGGTTTTTTTTTTGCCACGTTGTCGGAGGTGCAGTGGTTTCATCCACACCGTTCTCATCCTCGGTCCTTCTCGGTTTCTGTTGAACGAATTGAAGTGTGCGCCCTGGGAAATGCGAGCTTTGGAGCAGGTGCTGCTGAGGGGCTTCCCCACCGCAGCTGAGTCGCCGCGGTGGAAGCAGAACGAGGCGGCATCGGCGGCAGGTGAGACTTAGCAGAGCGGAGTCAGATAGGGCTGCCATCCATGGCAACTCTTCCCCCCCCCCCGTCCGTGCTCTCAAGTCCCTTACAACCGTCGGAGGGGGGGCGAGGGGGGCACACATGACACTGTAAAGAGAGGAAGGTAATGGCGAATGCAGTCCTGGTTTTCAGTTGTAGGCTTACGCAGGCTTCCCTTTCAGTGTCTCTTTCCCTTCGCCTTCTTGCTACCCTCGATGTATGGCTTAGCACGCAGTGGGGAAATATGTGCTTGTTCGAGAATACGGAGAAGTCGTTTGTTTGGACAGGGTAGACACACACTGCTTCCCTGACAGCTAAACTCCATGAATTGCTGTAGATGTAGTGAAGATGGACCAGTGGTATCAGGTAGGGTTCATTGGTTCAGCTGCTGCTAAAAGGTGTAACGCCTGTCAGGCAGCCAGATCATATCTCTGTAAGGAGCATTGCCTTCTCTCTCTCTTTCTCTCCTCTTCCCCCCCCCCCCATTCATATATGTACTGGTGTAGTGCCAGGATGGTGTAGTGGTTTGGGAGTCAGACTTAGACCTGGAAGATCCAGGTTCAAATCCCCGCTCAGCCACGAAGCTTCCTGGGTGACCTTGGGCCAGTCACTATCTCTCAGCCCCACCTACCTCACAGGGTTGTTGTGAGGACAAAAAGGAGGGGAGGAAATATGTACACCACTCTGAGCTCCTTGGAGGAAGGGTGGTATAAAAATGTGAAAAATAAGAAAAATAAAATACTGTATTTAGGGATGAGAATGGTGGAGAAGTCAATCAGTAGGTATCAGTACTGTTGTTTCCTCCCCTCCAGGAAGGAAACTGAAATGTCATATGTCCAGAGCTTCTGTGAGTGATATGGTTATCACTTGTTGTGAAATAGATCCCTTTGAGAGATTCTGTAATTATAATTGAATGATCTAATTTTTGCTACTCTTTATTATAACTTTTTATTTTGTGTCTGTAGTCTTAGAAAAAGTAATGGCTGAGCTCTTTAGCACTGCACAAGTCTTCAGAGTCTGTCTTCCCCACATTGATGCAGTCATGGAAGCTATTTTCAGTTCTCAATTTTCTTGAGCGTGTAAAGCTATGAGCCTATTAATCACAGCTGCAGCACGTTGTAAGCTCTCTTGAGCTAGGCACCAGTATGAAAAATTACTTTGAACTGTCATTTTAAGTGTGGGCCACTTATACTATCCTTTGATAATGGATATGAGGCTGCACTTCTAAGTGCATCTTTTTCATTTCCTTGAGAAGTCTGGGCAAAATATGAGTGAGAAACTGATACTGCATTTTTCTAGTACAAGGAAATCAAGTCTTATGATGAAAATGTTCCTGTGCCTTGGTTATCCATGTTATGTATAGACAAAATCATATAGTGTAAAACAGGTTCTCAACCTGTGGTATGGGTACCCCTAGGGGTATACGGACCTCTTGCTGGGGGTACGCCAAGCCCTGCCCCTTATCTGTCCCATCAGCAGCTAATTAAGTGTTAACATGGATTTTAAATTGTAATTATTTTTGGAGCCCTTCCGACTCTCTGATTTTGGTTTTGGTCTTATTTTTGTACTTTGGAAAATGTACTTTGGTGCGGTGGGGAGGGAGAAGCTGATTTTGGGAAGTGTGACTTGAGAGAAAAAAAGAGATCCATTGTCTGTCTCTCTCTCTCTCTCTCTCACACACACACACACACACACACACACACACACACACACACACACACACACACACACACACACACAGAGTTAAATAAGGCATTTTTTCACATTTAAAATTGTTTTAGAACATTTTTATTTAATGATTAATTACCTAATTAATTGATTAATCAGCAGTTAATTAGCAAGGGGTACTCAGAAAATTGGACCGTGATAGGGGGTACCCGGGCCTCCAAAGGTTGAGAACCCCTGGCGTAACACCTTCCAGTACTGTACATTGACTTGCAAAGGATGGTTTGAGGTTTAAGACCAGATGAGATGACATCATTTTCTAGGCTTGAAGCCTGATTTCTGACACCTGTGCACTTCTGCTCTTTATCTACTAATTCACATTTTTAAAAGAATGTAAGCATGCCAAGTATCTAATATGAATGCTGTTTTGATGTAAGGAATGCCACAGTATATTCTTGAAAAAACTAGATGCTCTTAAAAATGTCACTCTGATATTTTGTTTTAGAAAGTGGATCGCTGCTGCAGTTGCTTTTGGAAGGAAATTATGAAGCTATCTTACTAAGTGAGGCAGTCAAGAATGTCTTCACAACACCAGCAGGAGGAGAGGAGGAGACCATTGACATCTATTTAGAAAAGCAGATTCAAGTTTACCTAGACTGCTCTTCTGCAGATGTTGACAATATGGAAAGGTAAAAAAAAAAATTGAGAAGGAAATAATTTGTATAGTACCCTGTAATAACTGTCAGTATGAAAACTAATAGCAAAGTTTTTTTCTTGAATCTCAATGACACATGGTGTTTTGTATTCTAATACACATTTAAAATGTTGAAGAACAGTGAGTGTGATTCCTTTGAGTACTTAATACTGTTTGGATTTTACTCTGCTACTTCTTCTCACTGATTTCAGCTGTCCCATAATTTAGTCCCTGCTCTTCCTGTGCATTGTAATAAAGAGTTTGCTTCATTGGATGAATAAAGGTGATAGCACAAATGTAAATAGGAGCTGCAACCAACATGTAGTTGGAGACAGATGCACAAAGGAGAAGATTGTCATAACAGATGACAAAATGATTGAAGATAAGTATTAGGCAAAGAGTTGCATCTACAAATGTTACTAATTAGTGACAGCTGGAGCTTTTAATAATTGCGCCTTTTATTTACAACAAGGTGCTTCTGACATTTATTCAAAGGCTTGGAAATATCTGTCTACATATTGCGGATATCGAAGATATCTTTGAACACGTTAATTTTTGATACATGCCTTTTATGCAATATGTTGCATAAAATGTTTCATTTGGTGTTTCTTTGACATCACAGCCCTGAAACTATGGGTATAACCAGCAATCTCTGTGAAGAAAGATCTAATTTTAGCCCCAGTGGCAATTTTTAAGACGCTTATACTTAATTTGGAGCACAAATGGTACTAATTATTTGAGCTAAAGGATTGCAATAACTATCAGTGTTTAGTAAAATCTTGCAAATAATTAATGTATTTTTATTTATTTATTTACAGTATTTTTACCCCGCCTTTCTCCCCGAAGGGACCCAAGGCGGCTTATAACATAAAAAATACAATACAGAACGTAATCACATTTTAAAACAGTAAAAAAATAATTAACGAAACTAATAAAAACATCTAAAATTGATTTAAAAAAGATTACATTTAAAACAAGAACATCTTGTTGCAACCTCTTTGTAGTGATCCTTGCAATTTTTGACTCTAGGATAATGATAATCCCACAAGTTTATTGTGAGACTCCAGTCCTTCACACAGTGTTCTAGGAGTACGTCCCATTGAACACTGTGAGACTTACTTCTGAGAGAACATACATAGGATTGTTTTGTATAAACATGCAGTAGTTAGCAATGTTGTATTTGTGTCTCATGTTCCTAGGTGTTCGTCTTTTAACTTTTTGTACTACTGCAATGGCTTTTCAGGTTTATTGTATTGGGACCGCAGTGCTGATTTTACTAGTTTTTTGTAGACCACCACATTTGCTCACCTTATGAATGCTGCATGGCAGGACATGTGAACATTCACCAAAATGAAACTTTTGCATTTGTCCTTCCATGGTTGCACTGTAATGTACAGCATATGTTGTGTTGCTATTATTGTTACTCCAATTGTAATTGCTGAGAATGTGGTATCTAGTCCTCAAACTATAATCAATATATAAAGGACTTCCTGGCAGCTATTGAGGAATCTACAAGGACTGACAGAGAAGATCCATTATCAATGAAATAGTTGATGACAGGGAAACGTGTATTCACTTTATGTTGGCATAAGGAATTAAAGGGGGGAAAGTGGACTTTTCCATCACTTCGCTTACCATATTTTACAAACTTGCATTCATTGTAATAAAGAAGCCTAGGTTGGATCCAAAGGAATTTCTGTCTGTATAAGTCATCCCCCCCCCCCCGCCCACGAGCTGCATCCCTGCCATGCCACGTCCCAGGCCATTCCGATAAGTCCCTGGTCTACAGGAGTGGACTGCAAGGGGCTGCATTCACCCGCAGTGACCTTCTCAGTGCTAGCAACAGAGATCCCCTACTCTTTTGTCTCAAGAGAAGTGTTGGATTCTTTTTTATTCGCGCTTAGTTCAGAAATTTCTTGCTGCATGTTGAACCTTTCTGAGGTTCACTGTCAGCATTGCAGGTAGTACTCAATTGATTAGTGAAACTGATTGGTTCTGGACTTGAAGGGCCTCAGAAGAGGAAACCTGATTGTTTCCCCTCCATTATTCATCAAGGAAAACGTTCTTCAACTGCGCATTTTCTTCCACAGAGTGGGCGTTCAATTTTTCACTCGATTTTTTGGGGGGTGTCGTTTGTTCCCATTTTTAGTTTAAAAGACTCTTGCATTAGGATCACATTAATTTTAAAAGGTCATGTTGATTTCTGTATAGTGTTCATTTGTACCTTTACAACAATGTTTAATAAAAATGGAATCACTTACTATTATGTCTTGCAGGCAAAGTGTGGTGTTTCTCCTTGGTGTGGGGAGCTTGCAGTTGTTTGTTCAGAGCAACTGGACTGGACCTCCTGTTCAACTGCAACCTCAGGATTTTCTGCCCCCTGACTTGCTACAACAGTATAGTGAGGTAACCTCCCCCCCCCCCCCCCCGTATCCTAACTGTCTTTCGGTTGGTTGTGTTCCTTTTTGTTTAAGATGTCCTTAATGCTTGAGATCTGTGACCTGTTCTCTGGCCAGTCAATACATAAATCAACTGGAATCATCACTGTGTGATGCTTTCTAAACCTTGCAGCCCTTCTGAAGGCCTTCTACCCATGTTGCAGTTAATCCTGAATATAAACAGCAAATCCAAGTGCTTTTCTGTCCTATTGATTTCTGTTGTTACATCTTTGGTTGGGTCATGTATCCATAATTACAGGAGTAGACAGACCTGAGGTTGACACGATCCACTTTGTATTTTAGTAAAACCCTGAGACCCTTATCTGAAGTCAAGTACAAAATAGTAACTCAGGATGGTAGACAGACTTAGAATTAAGAACAGGGTGCGTCTAAACACAAACTCAGGCCAGGATTGTTTTCAGAACCAGAACTGAACTCGCAGTCCTTTCACAGAAAAATCTACTTGTAGTTTTCCTCCAAGTTTTCCCTGTTTTAGCAGCATAATGTAGAAGAAAAAAGCCTTTTTGTTGTTTCTATTTTTAAACATCTGAGAGTCATCAACTCTTGCCAATGAACTGCAAATCATCTGAAGCTGTACCAGTAAATTTTAATTTATCTTTTGCCCACCCCTGCATTTTTTACAATTTTCATTCCATCCTTTAATGACAATTCAGGATGGGGTGTATTTTTTTTTTAAGGCTTAACACTAAGTTCTGTTCATATACTTTTTGGAATTTAGGCTTCAAAAGTGGACTAGTTTAGCGTTATTCCTTTTCCCCAGGGAACTCTGGGAGCTGTGGTTCTTGGGGGGGGGGTATGGATCCCTGACAGATCATTCTCAGCACCGATACATGTGTAGATTTTCATGGCACGTTGCTATGCATAGAGAAGTGATATTTATGGGGGGGTTGCCATGTGAAAAAATTAATAGAAAAAATTACTATTTTCACATGGCAAAACCCCCCATAAATATCACTTCTCTATGCATTCTCAGCACCCTCACCAGAATAACTCCTAGAATTGTTTGGGAGAAGCCATTACGGTTACACTGGCATGAAACCAATAAACATTTTAGCATGCCTTGGGCATTTGCCTTGGCATAGGATAAGACGGGGTATACAGTTTTTAAAGAAATAAATAAATAAATAAATACTGTATTTATTGCCATATAACACACACCAGCGTATAACACACACCTTAGATTTAACAGTGCCGTTTGAGTAAAAAAACTTTTAAAGCATTTAAAAAGAAGAAAGCACTATCAACCTTACTTCTGGGCATTTCTTAAAAATGGGGCTGGAAAGTTTTCTTGACTCTCTGAATGAAGTCAGTTCTGGATTACTGTGATTCCATATTCATGCTGTGCCCCAATAGCACGCCAGACCCTGCATGGAACAGAGACGCTAACATAGCCCTGCTCAGGAGGCTTACAAACTATTCTTAAAAAACAAATATGTCTACCCCATCTTTCCACCCTTTTTAAGACATTCACATCTCATAATAAAAATGACCGTCAAACACCATCTAAGAATAAGGACAGAAGAAAAGAGTCAAACAGCAGCAGTCAGAAGAACTAGTAGGCCAGAAAAAGCAAGTGTTCAGTCAGCTTTATGGGAAAGCACGCTATTACCTGGCATGAGAAAACAGAGGTGTGATGATGGCAAAAAGCAAAAGGTGACCACAGCAGGACCAAGGTCCACAAACCAATCACAGTAGCTGAGATGAGAAGTAGCTAGGGAGCAGCAAGACCTTCAGCAAGAGGCGCACAGTATAGAAATGCTGCCCCCGCACAGCAGCTCCTGTATTCCAGAGAGTTTGCGCAGATGCTGCCTCACGGACGCGAGTCTCAAAGACGCGGAATGCAGCTACAAGCTCTCCGGAAATGTCCGAGTAACTCGGACGTTTTTGGAGAGCTTGTAGCTGCATTCAGCGTCTTTGAGACTCGCGTCTGTGAGGCAGTGTCTATGTAAGCTCTCTGGAACTCAGGAACTGCTGAGGTGGGCAGTCCCGGCGGGACCATGATGCAGCCGGCCCGCAGAACGAAGAGTGGCAGGGGCAAGTGGAGGTGGCAGCAACAACAATGTGGTAAGCGGCCAAGTGCCGCAAAAAATGTTTAGAACCGCGGGGGGGGGTTGCAGCTTCAATTTTGCAGCATCGGCGTATAACGTACACCCTACTATTTTGGTCCAAACTTTTAGACAAAAAAGTTCGTGTTATACGCCGATAAATACGGTATATCTTTGAAAATCCTCAAATGCCAGCTAAAGTCTATCCCAGATATCTTGAGGCCTAAGAGAAAAGTGCCATTCTGTTAGAAAACAGAGACTCCGCTATCTGTGTGGCTGCCACCAGCATGTGCACATCATATGTTTTCGGATCACGGATTTTTGTCTGTCAAGAATTGTCTGTTGCAGATGACCTGCAGTTTTGATGTCCAGCATGCAAATTTGGTTGTGGCCTTGCCAAATTTTTTTGAAGCTGCCTAAAGTAAGTTCTTTGCTTGCTCTTTCCAGCCCAATGCATTGTCTATAGCTGCCCTTAGCATGCTGGTTCGAGATGGTGAATCAATCTATAGCCTGACTTCCCATTCTGTTTTGCTGATGGTGGCTAGAGCAGTGCTTGTGAATTCGCAACATAAGCTTGAAGCTATTCAGGTAAGGAAAAAAAAACATGATAAAATAATTAATAAAAGAACAGCTTTGAGTTGGCTCAACTTGTTTTCTTTTGTTCTTTGTATCTTGTGTTTCTTCAGTCACCCTTTTTCTTTCAACTTAAAAACTTCCCATCTTCTGCCGTTCTTTATTTTCAGGTGATGATCACAGAGTTGCCAGGACATGAAGAGGTCTGAGGAAGTAAATTGGGGTAGGACTAGCACGTAGGTCCCCTGGGAGGCTGGAAATCGCATTGTAGCAAAAGAGCAGGGAATCCAGCCAGAGTGAAAGTGGTGAGAAGATGCTGAGCTGTAGCTAAAATGTCAACCAGGAGGACAGAGGAGAGCAGGAAAGCAAAGGAAGTGCTCAGTTGTGCAGCAGCTGCAGAAGCAAGACCCTTCTGAACTCCTTTGCTAATTGTTTCTGAGTCAGCTGTTGTGTCTAAGCATCCTGCTTCTCTCTGACCCATGGTACACTTCCTTGGGTATAACTTGGCATTTCATCAGCTTCTGGACTTTCTCCTTCCTATATACAGGTGGGCCCCCATATCCGCTGGGGATATGTTCCAGGCCCCTCCGTGGATACTTGAAACCATGGATAAGAGCCAACACCCTCTCCATGGTTTCCTGAGGGGCCCCCACCCTGCCTCCCCCTACAGGCAGGCATGATTTCCCTCCCCAGCTCTTATTTTTCTTTCAGCAAGGTTTGTTTCTTCCTTAAAACAAACAGAGAAGCAGCCTCCATTGCAGGCAAGTAGAATGGGACTAAGTCTTAGAGAGGCTCTGCAAGGTTTCTGTTAACCTTGCAGAGCCTCTCTGGTACTTAGTCTCATTCTACTTGCCTGTAATAAGCAGCCAGAGGCTGCTTCTCCTGTTTCTTTAAGGAAGAAACAAAGCTTACTGGGAAAAAAGTAAAAGCCTGGGGGGGGGGGTTCCCACGATCCGTGGATAACTGAAACCGTGGATAGCGAATGAGTGGATATGGGGGCCCACCTGTAATTGCTTCTCGTTTCTTATGCTCTTGAATGCTGACTGATCCTGGGATCTGCTTCCATCAACTGAATTGCCTGTATTTCAGGTAGCTGTGATATTTTGAGTGGGCAAATTGCTAACTGGCCATCCTGCAGTATTTCCACTATGTGGCCAATCGGCTTCCTTTTTGCCTGAAAAGGGCCCCCTCTGTCTGCCATTCTTGAGCCTGGCTAGCTTTGTGGGTTGTGGCAGAGGATTCAAGAAAGTTTGATTTGAGTTGAACTTGATTCATCCTGCATGCTCATGGTGTTGAAACATAGTTGCATCGCTGCTAACAGCTGGAAAAGGTACGAAAAAGGGCAACAAAAATGGTTAGAGGGCCGGAGCGCTTTCCTTATGAGGAAAGGCTATAGCATTTGAGGTGTTTTAGATTGTAAAAGGTAGGTGAGAGTGAGAGATTTTTCTCTCTCGCTTACCAATGAAAATGCTTGGTGGTGTATTTAGATGGACAAAAGGAGGTGCTGCTTCACACTGCACATAATTAGTCTATTAGCCTCAATCCTAAGGGGTTCGCGCCGGTGTGCAGATCCCTTCGGTTGCCTCACCGGAGCCCTTTGATCTTTCCAGACCCACAGCAATGACATCATATGTCCTTGCTGGACTTCCAGGAATACTGAGCTGTGCTCAGCTCAGCTTCCCAGGGCTTTGAGCTGTGCAGCCATGTCGCTTAAAGGGAACACTGGATGTGATGTGATCACAGGTTGTGATGATGGCCGCTAACTTAGGTGGCTTTGGAAGGGGATTTAACAAATTTGTGGAAGAAAGGTCTATCAGTGGCTACTAGTCAGGATGGCTATGTGTTACCCCAGGTTCTGTGACAGTATGCCTCTGAATGGTGGGAAAGAAGTATGCCTTCCACTCTTGCTTGTGAACTTCTCAGAAATAGCTGCTAGGCCACTGTAGGAAACAGGATGCTGAACTCGATGGGCCTTTGACCAGATCCAGATAAGCTTTTCTTATGTTCTGACAAAATGTTGTTTGTATCTGCCCCTCTCAATGTTACATTCATCACTGGTCTTGGGTCTCCAAATAGCCCCAGCAAATGTTTTGTTCTCAAATAGAACAGGTAAAACTCTTCTAAATATTGTTCTGCTACCACATTTGTTTCCACTAAAAGTCATTGCTAAGTAGTGCCCCAGTTTGAGCTCGGAAAAGGCAATATTGATTGTAGGTGCAGTTGCAAATGAAGGCAATCATTAAGGTAATTACAGGAGAATTACCATAATATGTCAGGCATAATCAGAAGTTACATTTAACATCCGAGTAACTGTCTATATGAACTTATCTCCACAGCACGTTGTTGCAATTGATTGCAGGAACTTGCTTATGAAACTTGCTTATGAGTTTATCAGCAGAACCAGCAAAGAGTGCTATCTCTCAAGTGCTGTGTTTATTTAGACCAACAAACAAGTAGTGGTTCTCTTTGAATCTCTGATCCCCAAGAGATGGCTTTGATATCATGACAGAAAACTATCTCTGGGGCTTTATTCAATGAGCAATATAAGATGTAATGCACTATGTCCTCAACACCATTTTGGACATGTACATACATGTAGACATTTGTTTGAACTCCAGTACATCTTCCATCTGGAAAGGCTGAAGGCATAGTCTGAACACACAATCTTATGAAGACAGTCCTTGGCGGCGAAGGAAACAAACTCTTGGAAGTATTTTTGTTGGATATACTCTGTCTTAATAAAGTGAAAATTGTCTACTAAAATAGTATTCAGGGTCACCAGTTTTGGTATTTAATAGCGAATCTCTACAATAAATCCTGTCTCATTTCCTCCCAGCCCACAGGTGTACGCATTTAACTCCAGATGCGTATATACACCCTTGGGTAAAAATGCCTTAAATTAGTTTCTTCAGTCTCAAGGTCTGCAATATTCATTGTATTCACCAACAGGTTATAGCCCAGCACCAGTGCCTCATACTGCTTAGCCCAGCTACATGATTTTGACTGCTTCATGAAAGATGTTCTGATCATTTTTTTCAGTTCTAGCCTGAAGAAGTGCCTTTGTAGAAAGGAGCCCAGCCTCTTCATTCACATTATGACAACTGTACCACAGGGTAAACAAAGGAGAGCTCTTAAAAAAACTGATTTCAGAGTATAAGAAATGTATTTATTTAAAATATTTTTACTGTATTACTGTAATTTATTCTTGTTCTCAAAGGCCACTGAACCTTTTGGCTATGCACAGTAATATAATGGAGATGTTTGGCACAAAGCTGGTCCCTGTTGATCAAGTCAGCAGTAGCCATTTGATCAACACATGCCCTGTATACCTGCTGCCCAGACTTTTGAGCCTACTTGATGATCAAATTTTGATCAAACAAAGCACACATCTCTAGAATTGTTATCTTTCTGGAAACGTCCTTGTTCTGTAATGCAGTCCAATCTCTTAATTTATCTGCGAACTTGGCCACCTCGCTGCTTATCCCCAACTCCAGGTTGTTTATGAACAAGTTGCTTTTTCAACTTGTTCTTAAACGACCAGGAGTTGGGAATGAGCAGTGTGGTGGCCAAGTTTCTGGATGACACTGAACGTTTCTGGGTGAGTTTTAAATACAAAGGTGTTTTAAAACAAGTGGATTTAATCCATTAAAATGTCCTCCTTTCTTTTTAGACATTGCCTTGGTGGACTCTACGGTGTGTGAACATCCATCAGCAGTTGTTAGAAGAAAGGTCACCCGAACTCTTTGCAGTTGCCCAGGCTTGTATACAGCGAGGTATATTTTAACTGGAAATTAGGAATTAGTGGGTTGTCAAATGTCACATTTTGTTTAGATAACCATTTTTGGTTTATTTTGATGATTACTTGTGTGTGTGGTTCCTTAGACCACAAAGCCAATTCTTAAATGGTCCATAGGGCGTCCATCGAATGCTGGTACAACCCTGAAAGTAAATGGGTTTCAGTGCGTACTGCTGATCACTTATAAAACCTTTGCCTACTTAGCTGACCTTTCTTGTATTGAGACTCATGACCTTGTACAGCTTCGACAGAAACAAGCAGCTAACCCTGATTGGATAGAAATCTGATTATTTACAGGGAGCTGTGTAAAGCTTGTACTGTTCATTTTGCTAAGCTCTAAGCGCCATACATTGAAAAATGGCCTTTCACTGTTGCTGCTATATGTGGACTTCTGTATTCAATTAAACTTACATTTGAGATGACCTGCTTTTAAATGACTCAATTAATATACTATGCATTGTAATAATTATTTTATATTGCTCACTGAAAGCCAACCTGCTAATCTTCTCATTCATCCTTATAACAGCCAGGAGAGGAAGGCATTGTCTTAATTGGATATAATGGAAATGTACCTAATTCTTTAGCTCAAGAGCTATGATTGAGCTATTAGTGATCCATTCCATAGAATTGTAGGTAATTGCATTGTTAGCTACAATGCACATTGATTATTGCACAGTTATTGTAGTTTTTGTTCATGTTTACAGTACTTAGAACTAAGTTCCACTTTGTTTAGTCAGATTTACATCTACCATTTTACATCTTTTCGTAGGTTTACATTTACCAAAGTAAGCTTGCATAGGATTGCAGTGATAACCTCCAATTTTTCTTTTGTGAGTTTGAGATCTGAAAACAAAATCATCTCCTTTAACCGTAACTTTAAAAAAGTACGACCAGTCAATTTAGATATTAAATTTGCATTTTTAACCCTTTTCCCCACCTCAGGGGTTCAGGCTGGAATTTAACAAAATGAAAGCAAGTGAAAATAATAAATTACCCAGAATGTTTTATACTATAAACTGCAGTGATTCAATTCTGGCTCATCTCCAGTGAGGAAAAGTCAGAGTATGTTGTAGCTTTGCTTGGAAAATGTTCAAATCTGGACTTTAGTAAGCCTCCAATTGGAGAGGAATCTGTAACTTTGGGGTTACAGAACATGTACCTGTGTGCCCTTGTTGTTTTCTCACCTATAGTGGCACACACAATGGATTGCACCCAAAGAACTATGAGAGGAAGGAGAATAGCCACTAGTGCTGTTGTCCAGACACTTGCAAAAGAGTTCCTTTAGTGCTCTAATGGGTAAATTCTAGAGCAGTTGTCATGATTCCGCTTGTGCAAGTTTCAGAAGCTCTTGTGCAAGTTGAAGAGCATCTTTCAATCTAGTTTCATTTTTATTGCACAATATCCTAGCAATAGGCGGAAAGCTGCCACAAACATGAACAGAAGATGTGTTCTATGTATGAAAGAACACTTTTGGAACTAACCCGTCATTGTTCTGTTTTGCCTGCACAAGTATTTTGTGTGCCTTAAAAATTCACACGGTTTTCTTTCAACAGTAGCTAATCCAATAATAGTGTTAACTTACCGGTAGGTATTTATTTGTACATCTTAAAAGGTACTAGCATTTAAAGAGCTGCCAGCTCTGAGGTTCCAGGACTTACTTGTATCAATGGACTTACACCAATATTGACAACCAGGAAGATGTAAAAACAATACTGTCTAATAATTTGAGAGTACTAATTAAACTGACTGAAAATAATTTATAGAAATGTTTTTAGTTTTGTAGCTTTCATGAGTTTATAGAATCGGCAAGATGACTTTTCTGATAATGTGTTTCTGATAATGTGTTTTTGTCTGCTTTGTGGATAACGGCAAAGTAAGACCATGTGCTGACAGTAATGTGATCTCTGTTCCTGATATGAATAGAGCGTAGAGAGGTACTGCATCACAATTTGGGACTGTAGCAATAATCTCTGTTTAAAATAGGATGTGGTTAATGCAGACTGTGAGACAAATTAGAAGACAAGACAAATTAACTTCATATGACAACACAGTCTGGTTTGATACCAAGATTTCTCATACTTGAAAGCAATATGCTGACATAAATTACACTTGGCAGGTATGCTAAGCATCTTTTTATAGAAATTACATCATTCAACTATTACTAGTATCTTGTAACCTTCATTTTTTAAAATGTACCATGGAGCTCAGCCAGCTTCTTAAATAGAAAATCTTTACTAGAGCTATCATTCAATTCATGAGTGCGGAGGACTGATTTTTACCACACGCGCACATACACACTCAGAACTGTTGATGCCAAATATATAAATATCCGCATTTCCTTTGTATTTGAAAGGGCATAGAGGTAAAACATTACTGCATACTTAACTCTTTTATTACTTATAGTAGGATTGTGTTACTCCTTTGTCTTGCCTGTGACCTTGACTAGATGATTCCAAGAACTTTAAATCTTTTTAAGGAGAACTATAGGAAAGCAGGCTCTTTTTAGGGTGTGTAGAGGTATTTGCATGTGATTGACCTACTCCTATAAATTGTTTTGAAGTTTTCTCAGTGAATTGCACTAGAGAGCCCAGTTTTTTCAGAAAAAAATAACTTTACAGGAGGCGGCTTGCCTGAAAGCATAGTACTAAGGCTGCAATCCTATACACACTTTCCTGGGAGTAATCCTCGTTGAGCACAGTGGGACTTAATTCTGAGCAGACGTACCTAGGATTGTGCTGTAAGAAATGTAGTGTTCCATGAGGGGCCTAATTTTGGAAATTCAGCTTGTGGTATAAATGTTTGCAAGTAGACTCTGAAAAAGGAATCCCAATATAAAGGAGGCAAAGTATTAAAAGATTTTGATTTTCAAGAACTGGTGCTGTTTGGCCTAGCAGAGGTATAACACTTCCCAATTTCTTTATTCTAGTTACAGTATTCCCTTAGGGCAGAGGTTCCCAAACTGGGGTGTTGCGATGCCCCAGCCGGGAACAAAGGGTTGCTACACCCTTAAGGGATGTGGCAATCCGTGGTTACGTCGACGGTGCATCCAGGATCATGCCGCCACCGCCGTGGACGAAAAGTCCCGTTTTACCTTTATTGGTGGCAGTGGAGGTAAAACCAGAAGTGGTAAAACCGGAAGTGGGTCGCGATCGCGTTGGAGGGCCGTTCCGACGCTTGTGGAGGCCTGTGGTGGGATCTTCAGGCTCCCCACACCCTCCGGAGGACCTCCACTGCCACCAATAAAGGTAAAATGGGACTTTTTGTCCATGGCGGTGGCGGCTCGATCTTGGACGCGCCGTTGCTACCCCTGGGAAGGCCCCACTGCCACTTAGGGCAACAAAGGGCCTTCTCAGGAGTTAGAGAACCACTGCCTTAGGGGGAATATCTGTCAGGAGCATTCCGAACAGCTTCGGGGTGAAACTGATAGCATCCTGAATGAATCTGGCAGTGCTGGGATTGAAACTGACTGCTATAGCTACAGAGACCGGGGTATTAACAGTACTCAAGAACAGACCCCTGGAACCTAAAATGTTCATAAATAGGGGAGCATCTATACTATGTGCAATTCTGGTTGCCATACCTCAAAACAGGAAATTGTAGAGTTAAAAAAGGACAACTGAAATGTCCATAAGGAAAGGCTACAGCGTTTGGGACTTTTTAACTTGGAAACAAGGTAATTTAAGGGTGAGACATGACTGAAGCTTAAAAAATGATGCACGATGTTGAGAGAGTGGATAGAGAGACATTTCTTACCTTCTCTCACAATATTAGAACCAGAAGTCATCCAGTGAAACCAACTGATGGGAGATTTGGGATGGGCAAAAGAAGGTACTTCACATGGGACATGGTTAGAATGTGGAATGCCTTGCCACAAGATGTGCTTGAATTGCTCTAAAAGGGGACTGGACAAATTCATGGAGGACAGATCTATCAATAGCTTCCAGTCATGATTGCTATGTGCTACCTGCAGGTTCAGCAGCAATATACCTCTGAATACGTTTGCAGGGGAACCATGGTGGGAGAGAAGTATGTCTTTCTCTCCATGTGGCTTTGCAGAGGTAGCTGGTGGGCTACTGTGTGAAACAGGATGCTAGACCACATGGGTCCCCTTTGACCTGATCAGCTACACTTTCCTTATGGTGTCCTTTTTAAGGAGGAAAATTTCAAAAATGTTTTCAGTTCCATTCTAAACGTTCTGCTTACAATAATTTAAGGTGATCCAAAGACCCTCTAAAACCTAAGAAGGGGAAAACCCAGAGAATGGTGGAGTCAGTTTTAAATTAGAAAAGTGCAATTGGTCTGTTTGTAGGGAGGGGCTGTAGCTCAGTAGAAGAATATCTGCTTTGCACATGGAAGGACAGCCACTGCTGCAAGTCAGTGTTGACAATACTGGGTTGGCCTGCTTTGGTATATGGAAGCTTCCTATGTAGTCCACGAGGTGAATAATGCATTTTCTGTTTTTCACTGTTTCTTTGAGACAATCTCCTCATCTCTTCCACTTCCTTTTTGTTTTGCAGTGCTGAAAATTGAGGCTTTGTTCACTGATGATGAATGTTGGCACTTAGCTGTTCAATTCCATCTAGAGTGTGCTTATACATTTTTGAATTATTACGAGTATAAAAAGGCCAAAGAACACTTCCTTGCAGCTAAAGACATAACCAAGTTACAGATTGATTTGACAGGTATGTATCCTTTCCCAGTTTTTGAACATTAATATTCAACACTAACTAGATTTTCATCACTTGAACCGTTAACAAGGAAGACCACAGAGAAAACATTGGGAGTGTGAAATAGACTTCATTTCTTTGGTGTTTCCTGTGCTGCACTCAGGAATTATCACATTAAAAATATGATCTGGTTCTATAATTTGTAGCGTTTGTAAGAATTTTCCATCTTGCTAATTGTACTTGTGCTCCTTTCACTTGTCATCTTATAATACCTTTTCATTTAGACTGCGTGGTTAAAACGTTATATTGGGATTCAGGCTCTAGCCAAGACAGGGCATTGGGCTTTAAGTGAATATTAAATGTATAGGATTATCTCCTAACCTATACTTGTATAGGCAGCAGCCCTTTGTTTACACTTATGCAAACTGAAACATGGGGTGAGGGTTCTGCTGTCAGAAGAAGGGGACAGGGAATTTCCCATGTGGAAACTTTCTTCTGTGCATTGTAGGGTTAGGTAACCCATAGTTTATAATAACTAGGGGTGTTTTGCATGGTTTTGTTTTTTTGCAGATGTTGATGTTTAACCAAAATGAAATAGTAGAAAGCGGTGTTATGTGTTTTCATTCCAAATTTATCCGCTTTAAAAATGTACCAGGTAGGTGGTATAGGTTGTACAGTGTAAGTAGAAGGTGGCAAAATTACATGGTTTTATTTTTTTGCAGATTTTTAGCAGAAAGCAGTGTTTTGTGTTTTTATGTGGTTATCAACCACAAAAACACCCCTAGTAATATCTATATCTACATTAGCTAGCTTTGTTAATGCTAATCCTGCTTTTCTGTGTGCTAATATAGACTACTCCATTTACATTCACTGTCTGGTATAAAAGCTGTAAAAGTTTAACGTTGGGGGAGCACGTATAAGCCAAGAGTGAGTTTGTTCTTGCTTGGTATTTTCCCAACTACAAGTACGATGAGACAGCCATATTTTAATTAATAATTTTTTTTGTATAAGGATCCCTAGAGATATTTCTGATTCTTGGCTTGATGTAGTAAAGCTATGGTTAGTGAAATAAAGCAACAAAAATATAGTTGTCTTTACTGAGTTGGAACATTTTGGTAGTTTATAAAAAGGTAAATAATGTTTGGGATAAATATTTGTTGTTTATGTCATTTTCATTAAGGTTTTAGTTTTGTGATTCTTCTGAATTTCTGTGACACGCCCCCCTCAATCTACTAGGGATTTGTTGATATTTTAGAAAGCTTTGCTGACATGCATTTTCAATTTGGATATGACTAATGTTACTTCAGTCCCAGTGCAGCTTCCAGAGTTTTTAAAGGTTAAATGTTAAAATTCCAGTATCTGTTAATCATATAGCATGAACTTATATTAACTCCAGGCGTATAGCCTAGGCTTGGGGCCCAGTAAGACAAGCTTGATATTAAAAAGTGGAATTTTTAAAAGTGACTTGGGCAAATTTAAAACATTAGTAGTTAGAAGATAGCGATGTTACATGTCAATTGGTGTATTGATTTATGATTCTGTAGTAGTCTCATGGCATGCTTCAAGAACACCAGTTCAGAATCTGTATGCGAAAGTAGTGAAATTGCCATGACCATGCAGACAAGGATCGCTGCGGAAAAATGTTGATTGAAAAATATATCCTCTGCAGACAGCTACTTAGCATTGTGACTTGCCAGCAGCCCGGTATTAGACTCGGCTTCTGGAACAAACTGAGCGCGCTTAGAATATTTAATATCAAAGATGATATTGGAGCTAATGCAAAGAAGTAAGCACAGCCACAGTTGACAGTTTCAACTGACAGTTGAATGGAAAGAGCAAATGAACACAGAAGAGGGAGTAGATCTATGCAGGTTTGTATCCTTTCAAGGGAAAGGTTAGATTCTTCTGGGTAATTTCTCCAGAAGTAGCAGTGCTCATGAGAAACTCTCAGATCGGTGCTTGTTCTAGAAAGCTGGAGAGGTTTTTCACAGTAGCGTACCAAGGGCGGGGCAGGGAGGCAATCTGCCCTGGGTACATGCCATTAGGGGGCGCCAGCATGCCTGTCCCTTCAAATGCTGGATAGACCTGGCCTCCCTTGGAGATCGTGGGGCGGAAGCCAGATCTACCTGCTGCTTCAAATTCTGGGTAGACCTGACCTCCCCCAAGGGGGGAGGAGAGTCTCAAGGCAGAGGCCAGGTCTACCCTTGGCTTCAAGCAGCCGTGGGTGGGGTGGTGGGAGTAGTCTGCCCTGGGTACCAGTGGTGCTACATACGTCACTAGTTTTCTAAGAGTAAATCTACTCATGAGAGAGCTATACAACTTGCCATGCTGAGGAGCTTGATAAGCCAGCTTGAGAGGTGTATAAAATATAACTACTGAAAGTGTGATGCAAGTCATAAGAATATAAGAGCCCTGCTGGATCAGGCCACGGACCCATCTAGTCCAGCTTCCTATATTTTACAGTGGCCCACCAGATGCACTCAAGACAACAAGATACCTATATCCTGTTGCCACTCCCTTGAATCTGGCATTGAGAGATAGGTTGCATATAGTCGTCATGGCCTGTAACCTGTGATGGACTTTTCCTCCATAAATTTGTCCAATTCATAAGAACATAAAAAGAGCCCTGCTGGATCAGGCCAAAGGCCCATCTAGTCCAGCTTCCTGTATCACACAGTGGCCCCATCAGATGCCTCAGGGAGCACACAGCCAACAAGATAACCTGTTTCCTGCTGCCACTCCCCTGCACCTATCACAGAGAAAACCTACTTCTAAAACCAGGAGGGTGCTTATGGCTTGTAACCTGTGATGGTCTTTTCCTCCATGAATCTGTCCAAACCCCTTTTAAAGGCATCTAGACCAGGTGCCATCACCACATCCTGTGGCAGGATTCCCTTTTCTAGGCCAGAAACTCCCTTTTCTAGACCAGATGCCATCTAGGCTTCTAGGTGTTATCCTGGCACATCTAAGCCAGGTGCCATCACAACATCCTGTGGCAAGGAGTTCCACATATCAACTTCACACTGGATTAATAAATATTTCCTTTTGTCTGTTTTAATTCTCCCGCTACTCAATTTTAGTGGATGTCCCCTGGTTCTGGTGTTTTGTGAGAGGGAAAAGAACATCCCTCTACCCACTGTATCCATTTCATGGGTAATTTTATACGTCTCAATCATGTCCCCCCTGAGGCACCTTTTTTCTAGACTGAAGAGCCCCAAACACTGTAGCCTTTCCTCGTAATGGAGATGCCCCAGTCCACTAATCATTTTGGTCGCTCTCTTCTGCACCTTTTCCAGTTCCACTATATCCTTTTTGAGGTGTGGTGACCAGAACTGGATGCAATACTCCAGTTGTGGCCTTACCATCGATTTGTACAGTGGCATAATAATATTGGCTGTTTTTATTCTCAATCCCTTTTTAAATGATCCTGAGCATGCAATTCTTCACAGCCGCCACACGCTGGAACGGCACTTTCATTGAGCTATCCACAAGCACCCAAAGATCTCTCTCCTGATCCATCACAGACAGCTCGGAACCCATCAGCATATATGTGAAATTTTGATTTCTTGCCCCAGTGTGTATTACTTTACACTTAATTACATTGAAGTGCATTTGCCATTTTGCTGCCCATTCTCCCAGTTTGGAGAGATCCTTTTGATGCTCTTCACAATCCCTTGTGGACTTCACCACCCTGAAAAGTTTAGTGTCATTCTCAAACTTGGCCAATTTGCTGCTTATCCCCAACTCCAGGTCATTTATGAACATGTTGAAAAGCACTTGTCCCAAGACTGATCCTTGGGGCACACCACTTTTCACCTCTCTCCATTGTGAAAATTGCTCATTTACACTGACTCTCTGTTCGTTGGTCCTCAGCCAGTTCCTAATCCATAAGAGGACCTGCCCTCTAACTCCCTGACTGTTGAGTTTTTCAGGAACCTTTGGTTAGGAACTGTGTCAAACGCCTTCAGAAAATCCAGATATATAATATCAATGGGTTTGCCCACATCCACATGCCTGTTGACCTTTTCAAATAATTCTAAAAGATTTGCGAGGCAAGACCTACCCTTACAGAAGCCATGCTAATTCTCCCTCAACAGAGCTTGTTTTTCTGTATGTTTCAAGATTTGATCCTTGATTAGGCTTTCCATCATCTTACCTGGAACAGATGTTAGGCTGACCAGCCTGTAATTTCCCAGGTTCCCTCTCCCTCCTTTTAAAAAAATTGGTGTGACATTAGCTGCCCTCCAGTCCTTGTGGCATATTTTAGTCAGAAGATCTGCAACCTCATTCTTTAATTCCTTAATAACTCTTGGGTGGATGCCATCTGGGCCCAATGACTTATTGATTTTTAATATGTCAATACGTTCTGAAATGACTTCTCTTTTTAACCTCTATTTGACTTAATTCTTTAGTCAGGAGGGGTCAGTCAAGCAACGGTAGCTGCTTGAACTCTTCTGCTATGAAGACAGATGCAAAGTAATGTAATTTCTCTGCAATCTCCAAGCCCCCTTTAATCCCCCTCCACCCAATGGGCCAATTGCTTCTCTGGCAGGTTTCCTGCTTCTAACATATTTGAAGCTTTTATTATTCTCCTTAATGTTGCTGGCCACATGCTCCTCAGTCTCGGCCTCCTGTATTGTCTTTTTACACTTATTTTGCTAGAGTTCGTTGTCTTTTTTATTCTCCTTGTTAGGGCAAGACTTCCATTTATAGAACAAAGCTTTCTAGCCCTTTCTAGCCTCTCTAACTCGGGTTGTTAGCCATGCTGGCACCCTCCTGGACTTAGTAGAGCAAAAATGGTACAGCCCTTCCCACGTTTGCACTGTGATGCTGAGGATTAGAAAAGTCATGGCATCTTCCCTAGCAGCTTGGAGGAGTTGATGGGAATGCAAGGGAAGGCTTTCCATGTGGCCACACCTAAGCTTTGGCGCTCCCTCCCCAGATAAATCTTAATGATGTGTTCTTGTTGTCTGAAAACCTTCCTGTTAGGGCAGTCCTTTAACCTTCTGGATATGACTTTGCTCCTTGCTTTTTATAGGCGACTGTCTACCATCTCTGTTTTTTTAATATATTTTTGCTTTTAGATATTGTTGTAAACCATTTTTGTAAGCTGTCTTGGGTGTTTTTCTGATACCTGTAGTGGAGTGTGGCTATACATGCTTTTAATAAGTACAGCCCCCCCCCATATCCGCTGATCCGGTTATCTGCGGATAGCAGATGGCCCCCTGTGCGGGACCCCCCCAGGCACTTACTTTTAAGCAAAGAAACCTCCATTTTTTCTTGAAAAGGACCGGATGAGCAGCCTCCTTGCAGGCCTCAGTAACAAGACTTAGTTGCTAGAGAGTCTCTGCAACCTTGCTGACACTCTCTAGAACCTAAGTCTTGCTGTTGCAGCCTGCAAGAAGGCTGCTCATCTCTGTCCTTTTCAAGAAAAAAAACGGAAGTTTCTTCGGTAAAAGTTCCTGTGGAAGGTGCGGGGGGGGGGGCGCGTTCACCCCTTTCCGCGGTTTCAAGTATCCATGGTGGAGGCTGGAACGTATCCCCTGTAGATACGGCAGCCCCCCCCCCCGTACTGGGAAAATCCACCACACAAGAGAGAACCTAGAGATCTGATTTATATGTGGTTGGTCTTTAACAACTTACAGCGCAATCCTACTCAAACCCCCACACTGCAATCCAGCAGCACCGGGGCAGGCTCTTTTGTATCCAACGGGGGGCTGGAGGCTGCCAGAGGTCTCCTCGAGGTAAGGGGACATTTGTCCCCTTACCCCATGTCGAGCTCCAACAGCCTCTATGGGACTATTTGGATCCGTACCAGCTAAATGGCCAGTGCAAATCTGAGCAGCTCCGCGTTGGGCTTTCAAGCCTGGGAAGGGGGATAGGATTTGGCAGAGATCTCCGCTGAGCCCACCCCCTTCCAGGCCTGATCTGCCCTGAAACACCCCCTCCTCACCCCCGTCCCGCCTTCCCCCACCACCTGGCACGGAGCTCACCTGCCGTGGCGGGCGCTGCTCCTGCACCAGCAGAGGCCTGCCAGCGCTGGCCTCTCTGCCGGTGGGACTGACCTCCATGCTGGCACAATGTGCTTTATGACACACTTGCGACACACTTGCGACAGCACAGAGCCTAGTACCACCGGTGGAGTCTGGTTTAGGATTGGGTGGCCCATGTGTGAATTCACTCACTATTGATTGTTCCTAGAGTATTTTCTACTTTTCTGTGCTACTTGGTCCTTCATTCTTTTTCAGGTAATTGCTGCAGTACCTGCTCTGTCTCGTTTTCTTTTTGTCACTTTCCGTTCTGCATCTTCTCCTTTTTTGTTTTGTGTTTCTAACTAGTATGGTCTGTGAAAAGTTATATGGTTGAAAGGAGTTGCCAGCAGTGCAGGGTGAGTTTATGACTTGCAGCTGGTAAGCTTGGGCAAGGAACTTGAGTTGGAGCTTCAGAGGAAGCATTAACACAACAGAATACAGCTGTGGTTTGTATAAACATGACTTGGTTGGGAGTCTGCTTCCTTTGATCTTTTGTCTTTCTGGTTAAATTTCTGTATTGGACCCAACAAAGCTGCAAAGTGCTGAAGCTGTCTTAGAATCCTTAAGGAGAAGTCAATTTGCAAATGTCAGATATGTACTTTAAAGACATAATACTGAATGATCTTGTCCCACTAGGAATTAAGATGTTAGAAATCATGTAGTAATTTGAGAGACAGACTGACTGACCCAACATAACTTTTGGTACTTAAGATTGCCCTATAGGCAACATTAGATACGGTAATTGTTTTTAACCTGTGTTGAGTAGTGATCTGCCTTCCTGACAAGCCTTTTGCAGCACCTATCGTATGCAGCATCCAGGAATACCACTGTATTAACCATTGGTGAGAGGCACCAGAGCTCTGCAGGAAAGCACAAGGCACAAGGTCCCAGGTTCAGATTTTAGCTTAAGTTAAAAACAGATCTTAGTAGTAGGGCTGGGAAAGACATCAGTCTGAGACCTTGGAGAGCCGCTATGAATTGAGATACAGTACTAGACTAGATAAAACCAATGATGGAACTCACTTTAAGGCTGTTTCATGTGTTCAGATACACATCAGAGAGCCCCTGCCAAGTATTTTATAGTATCTGGTACTGTGATTCTAGGGCATAACATTTCCAGATGAGGACTGCCTGACTATAACACATACTTGGATTGGAATTATTTATTGTATTTTACTGTGATTTTATGATACATTGTAAGCCGCCTTGAGTGCCCCATTGTGGAGAGGGAAAAGGTGGGGTAGAAATTCTCTAAATAAATAAATTAGGACATAGTAGAAGAATGGTTTCATGAACCAACTATGTATGTTGCTCTCCATTTCATGGCATCCCCTCTTTCTTCAAGAGACTGTAAGGTTGAAGGGAGATTAGAGGATGCTAACAATTTTATTTTTCAACACTGTAGAGTCTTGCTGTTGGTTTGTCCCTTTGTGACCCTTGCACCAAAGGTTGGTATTGCCCCTTTTGGTGGTAATTGCTCAAGAAATGAAAGATGAAAATGAAAGCACATTCACTGCACCTTTTTTGTGTGCTATGCAGGTAACGTTGGGAGTCCTGGCGCCCATAAAGAGGAAACTCCACGTTCACACACAGGTTGTCTGGGAGCACATCCATAGGGACAGTTGGGACTCCCCATATGAACCAAAAATATATTTTGTCTACCAAACCAGAAGCAGTGCAAACTGGACTTCAAATTGGTGGGTTTATTTATTATTAATTATTAACAGTATTTATATACAGTACCGCTTTTCAACAAAAAGTTCACAAAGCGGTTTACAGACAAAATCAAAGGATTAAATGGCTCCCTGTCCCAAGAGGGTTCACAATCTAAAAAAGATGCAGAAGAACACCGGCAAACAGCCATCAGAAAAGACACCATGCTGGGGTGAAAGAGGGGCAGTTACTCTCCCCCTGCTAAATATAAGAGGAGCACCAATTGAAAAAGTGCCTCTTGCCCAGTTAGCAGGGTGATGGAATAGGGAAGTTATTTTGGTGGGGTTAAGTGAAACTTGCTAAGGCCAGATTGAAGAGTTGTTGCTGGAGTCTTAATGAAAGTAATGAAATTTTTGTTCAAGTCCTTTAAGTTCTGTGGGTGGAGGGAAAAGGCCATATTTTCTCAGAAATGTTATGTCAGTAAAAAGAGCAAATTGAAGGCAGGGAAAGAGTGAAATTGATGTCTTCCAGCTGGGTTTTCGACCTGACCAGTATGAGAATGGTGGTTTCCAACTTAGACCGCTGGAGGATGTTGAAGCAGTATGGAAATGATGGATTTTGTTCTAACCTAGTTTCTGCCCTGATTGACTGTAGAGATGAACAGCCTTTTTTGAGGCTTTTGTGGTCTGTCTCATAGTAACTTGCATGAACACAAATTTTGTTTCAAATGTGCATTCTGCCAGTCTAAAAGGAGAAAATTATTTTCTGTTTCAGTTCTGTTTAGGTTTTAAACTACCTTTGTCAGAATAAATATTTTATGTGTTGGCTATAAATCTGTACGCAAAAGAGCTCATGCTTGAAGCAGTGACGATCCATAATTTAGTGGTGCCAACAGTACTATAATTAGAGAAGCTGGCCTCTTTCCTTATAACAGAGCTAAAGTGACAGCACCTCTTTTTGAAACAGTGTGGTAAAAGTAGTCTCCAAAGTTTTTATTTTGTGCTTTCAGTAAGATTAAATTTGGCAAAGGGTGCACTTGACTGCTTATTGATTTTATTCTTCAACTATTTTTGTGAAGATTTGTGGTAGGAAGTGTAACTACAATTGGAAGACTTTTTTGGAGCTTTCTGTGAAATCATTGTTTCCTAATTAACTATACCTATTTCCTATGTATAAGTATGCATTGCTTCTCCACTTTAAATAATTATTGGTTTTCCCTTTGGTTTTTGTCAATGGTTTTTCATGAAAACTGTTAACATGCAAAATACCATAATTACAAATGACAATATACTGTACTGCACAAAAACAAATGCTCGTTATATACCTGTTCAATCAAAAGGCACAACATTCTAATTAGAATGGAATATACTCTGCCAGTGTAGTGAACCTGGGACCTTGCATTATTAGGTTCTTACAATAACTGCATATTTAACTTACCGTATTTTTCGCACTATAAGACACACTTTTTCCCCAAAAAAAACATAGGGGGAAAAAAGCGTGCGTCCTATGGTGCGAAGCCTGGGCTTGGGGGCGCTTCAGGGAGGCCTGTGGGGGCTTTGGGAGGCCTGCGCGAGCCTCTGCAGGCCTCCCCGATGTTCAGTTCGGCTGAAGACAGCAATTTTCGGCCATTTCCGGAAATGGCCAAAAATCGCCGTCTTCGGCCGAACTGAAGATCGGGGAGGCCTGCAGAGGCTTGCGCAGGCCCCCAAGCCCAGGTAAGTAAAACCCTTTTTTTCTCTATTTTATGCTCCATAGGATGCATGCGTCCTATGGACCGATGCGTCCTATGGAGCGTAAAATACGGTATTTCCTCACCATACTTATAGCCATCATTTCTTGAATTGTCTTCTAATTAGGATGCAATTTTTTTTTTTTAATCTGAAGCTGCAGTGGCAGTTCTGTCAAGCTGCTACAGAATTTCTGGGAGCTGTAGCTGGAGTCAGGAAATGATACATGGCTGCTCGTCTTACGTTCCCAAGGCAGAGGTATCCAAACGGGTTTGGGCGTTGACTGCAGAAAGGCAGTCAGATGAACGTGCAGACTTGGCTGGTTCATGTTTCAAGGGAAACTTGTGCAGGCTTCACTCATATATACAGCCTGAACAAATTGCCTGCCCAAGTTGCCCTTCGAGCATATCCAGAAATGCTGCCATTGGAAGGCACAAGTAATTACACTTTCAGCTACCAGTAGCTTTTTTTTTTTTAGTAATACCTGAAGTCACTTTGCAATACTTTGCCCCTGCTGTGGACTAAAACAGCCATCACCAGTGGATGCTATTTTACAAGGTAAAAGGTTTCAGTTGACACTGAGAGCTTCCCCCCCCTTCTAAGTAGCGCCCACCAGGGGGTGCATGATCCAGATCAGGACCACATCTGGGACAAAGCATTACAACCCCCTCCCTTCCCACCATGGTCCCAATACAGATTGAGTCCCTGTGCACATGCTATTTGCAAAAGCACATAGCCTTAATGTGCTTGCAGTGTTGTTAACATGTACACACACACACACCCCGCTATCTGTGGATTCACTTAACTGTGGATAGCCCCCCGCCCCACTGGGCATTATTTTACATTAATTAAGGGTTCTGTGTCTTCCTTTATAAGAAACAGTGCTTTCTGTTATTTGGCTGAGCCTCTTTAGCACTCAGCCAGCGTCTGCTTATAGCATCTGTTTGCAAGGAAGACATGGAGCAGCTAATGAAGGTAAGAGAATGACTGGGCGGGCACGGGCCCCCCACAGAGGGGGCTTTCATCTCTATCCACGGACCGCTGTATCTGTGGCGGGGACCTGGAACAGATCCGCCGCAGATACCTGGAGGCCCCTGTAGTTGGTGGCTTGAATATTTTTCTGTGATATGACTAGGTTAAAAATTTTTAGCATTCAGCTTTTCAAATCATAGGTCATAACAAAGCAAAAGTCATAATAAACAATTCTAAGGGTAGGCCAGCAGCACAATTTAAAATGTATACCGTATTTTTCGCTCCATAAGACACCCCCCCCAAATAGGGGGAAATGTTAGTGCGTCTTATGGAGCGAAGTTAAAAAAAAAATTTGAAAAATACTTACCGGGGCTTGTGGGGGCTTCGGGGAGGCCTGTGCGACCCTCTGCAGGCCTCCCCAATCTTCAGTTCGGCGCTAAATGGCCATTTTCAGCCATTTCCAGTTTTCCGAAAAACCGGAAATGGCCAAAAATGGCCATTTAGTGCCGAACTGAAGATCGGGGAGGCCTGCAGAGGGTCGCGCAGGCCTCCCCGAAGCCCCCACAAGCCCCGGTAAGTACAAACGTTTTTTCCCCTATTTTTAGTTCCATAGGATGCATGCGTCCTATGGTGCGATGCGTCCTATGGACTATGGTAATTGAAAAGCCTGTCAACAGGGTTGTTATGATATAGAGTTTTAGATACAAGAGCTTTCATAACAACAAATGCCTCTCTGATTTTTCTGATCATTACTGATCATGAACATACAGCCCTTTTGTATGTGATGTGTACTCTATTATCTGAAATATTTTTTCCAGTCTTTCCTAAAGGGAGGTGTTCAGGAGTGCTTACAGCAAATTTAAAATAACAGTAAACAATAATTGAATTAATACCTGAACAAAATCATAGCAATATAAGCTACCAGCAAAAGGGATAATGAGAGGTGACTAGGAAAACAGTATCAGCGGAACCCCATAAGCTAGGGAGAACAGATGTGTTTTCAGCTGCTACTGGAATGCTGGCAGAGAGGGATCCAACCTGATATCAGAAGACAGGGAGTTCCACATGTGGGATGCCACCACAGAGAAGGCTCTTGCATCACATGGCTTGGTTGTTAACAGAGAGGAGACTTTGGTTATGTCACTCTGATATTTTATTGTAGGTAGCCAATTAGATAAAACCTTATCTCTAGAATAAGACTAGAGGGGACAGTAATAGATAATGGGGTTCAGTATTACCTGTACCCCAAATTCTGTTTGTGATCTTCAAGGACTGTAGTATGCATTGTAGTGGAACTAGAACACTGTAAGTGCTCATTTCATCATACAGTTTCAAGATTTTCTGTCCCCAGGAGCAACACAAATTCTCCTAATATTTTTGAGCTTATCAAATGTTTAAACTTCAAGAATTTTCTGTAATTTATTAACAATGTTGCTTAAGATACATTGGGGTGGCCATGGGGAACCCCCTAAGCCCCGTCGTAGCAAATTTATTTATGGAGGAATTTGAAAAACAAGCTTTAGATTCTGCAGATCTCAAACCAGATTGTTGGTTGAGATATGTTGACGACGTGTTTTGTGTGTGGACCCATGGAGACAAGGAATTGGAAAAATTCACAGAACACTTAAACAACCAATGCAGTGAAATTCAATTTACAGTAGAGAAGGAATGTAACAACTCTCTGCCCTTTTTAGACGTGTTGGTAACTCGAAAGGCAGACCTCTCAATAGGAACTGCAGTGTATAGAAAACCCACACACACCGGCAGGTATTTGGATCAAAAATCCAACCATCATCCTTCGCAAAAAAATTCTTTGCTAAACTCCCTGATCTACAGAGCAATCAGTGTATGTGATAAAGAATCTTTGGGATTGGAAAAAACTACAATATTCCAGTCTTTACAAGCCAATGGGTATGCAACAGCACAAATTAACAGGTGCTGGGTGCAACAAAGTCAAAAGATTAAAGCAAAAAAAGAAGGCAGGATTATTAAAGATAACGAAAATAAGGAGACAACAACAGATGAGAAGCTATGGATTTGTCTTCCGTTTATTAAAGGTGTAACAGATAAAATAGCAGGTATCTTAAAACAGGGGAACGTCAAAACAGTGTTTAAGCCCACATCCAAACTGCAGCAAGTCCTGGGAAACCCAAAGGATAAGAGGCCAGCGTTGTCAAATGCTGGAATTTATTCAATCCCGTGCCAATGTGGAAAAAATTATATCGGAATGACTTATAGATCTATAAAAACAAGGATGAAAGAGCATGAAAGATCTCTGAGATTGAATCATCCTGAACAGTCTTCTGTTGCGGAGCATTCGCTGAGCCTAGGACATGCGATCCGTTTTGAAGAAACCCGCTGCCTGCAGAAAGAAGACAACTTTAAAATCTTGCGCCATCTAGAATCTTTAGAAATATGTAAACACCCCATGGATAAACTGATTAATAGGCAACAAGATCTGGTGTTTACTAATCGAATTTGGTGGCCAATAATACGCAAAGATCAAGTAGAAAAAAGCGGCAACGGAAAAAAAGCGGCAGTTCCCTTTAACAGCACAGTTGACAGCTAACCCGGTCATGGGGTGAACTCAGGTTATTTCCATTTGTAATCAATAGCGGCTTCCCGCGCTTTCTAGGATTTATACAGGAAAGTGACTAGAGACTCTTTGTGATCATCTGCAATTGTTTAATTGCCCAGAAGAGGTTCCGGGATACGGAACGAAACGTAGGCTACCACGGCATTCCTTGGACTTTAATTGTATTTGTCCGTTTGCGGCTGCCAACATAGGAAACCCGCAAGCGGAACGAAGAAAATTAAATTTTAAGTTTCTTCAAGACATGGCTTCTAAACCCGTAAGTCTGAGACATTGTACATTAATTGCTGGCCATGAAAGCTTCCGCAGTAGAATGTTGCTTATTTTGTAAAGTACAAGGGTTGCTGTTAAGACATTGTCTATACTCCGTATCATTATATGTTTCTCTATAAACTATACACCTGTGACGGTTGGAATGTCACCATAATCTTAATGACTACTTTTCTGCAGGTGCTCTGGGAAAAAGGACAAGATTTCAGGAAAAATATGTAGCACAGCTCATATTAGATGTTCAAAGAAAAGATGACATCCTTCTTCCTCACCGTGAACTTAGTCCAGCTCCTACCCCAATGGAAAATTTAACAAAGGTATAGAACCAAAAATAAACAATTGTCTTTTGCATTTAGTGTGCTGCTCAACCTATGCCTAGATTTCCCCATTGCCTTTGGGGCTGGATGTGTGATTTCCATACTTGTATCAAATGTTGAAAAAAGATAATGGCATTTATGGAGGCTGATAAAAATGAATATTGCATAATGCTCATATAAGGTGCACAGTTACACTAACTCATTTTGTATGATGGAGTCGTTTTGTGACTCTGTGTGCTTGATTTTGTGATGTGATATTGACTTCATATAAAGTAAAAGAATCTTCTTTAACTATAAATCTGTCCCACAAAGCTTTGGGCACTGTAGCAAGAACTTGCATGGTCACTAATGTAGCACAGAAAATTACTTTCCTGCTGTCACTAGCTTCAAAATTATTATTTGGTATTTCTCTCCATTTGAAGTTGTTGCCACATTGCATTAAAGAGGTTATGGGAGTGTGCAGTTCTGGAGCCTGTCAACACACAGGTATGCCAGTTTAATAAGAGGGGCTTGTTTATAGTGATAGAAGTAGTCAAATGAACAGCCACTCATTGTGTTTGCACTGGTGGTTTACTGCTAGAACTGTTGCTGGATATGACTGTTGTGGGATATGGCTAAACCAGTAATAGTTTAGTCGGAAATCCAGAAAAAATGCTCTAGAAATGGTTGGTGAAGGCATTTTTGAGGAATCAGTGGCAACTTTGTGATACTTAATGAAAAAACCATTTGAATTCACATGTCTAGGTTGCCAAATTTCATAGATTGCCATGAAGGTGATATCATCTGTGGGGGGTGAAGTGAATTGGAGACAAGAAGTGTTAATGAAAAAAAGTGTGTACTGAATTCAAAAAATCTAGGTTGCCAGATTTTATACCCTGTTGCTTGAGCACAGTTCATGCCAACAGTACCGGTATGTCCATTTCCATTTAAAAAATTACTTTATACATTTTTAATGCTTACTTTTACAAAAGACGCTAATTTTTTTGGTACAAAATTGCATAGCTGATAGGTTAACATCCATCAACCACTTGCAGACTTCCTGCCTTCCTAGTGCTTCTGATTAGTTTTGTAAAAGTAAATATTAAGCATTTTAATACATAAACGGCAGGGAAAAATCAGGAGTTATAGACAAACAACCTTTCAAGAAAGCTTGTATGCCCACTACTGATTTTTCCCAGAGAGAACCCCCACATAAATTTCCAAGTAACCCAAGGGGTTCCTGGAGCACTACTGGAAAACTTCTGTACATACTGGGATGCTAAATGGAGAATACATTTCCAAAAGGTTCTACTATTCCTTTAAGAAATTGTTGTTCTCGTTTAAGGTTTTGCAGTAGTGTCTGCAATTCTACATTTAAAAAAACAATCTTCAACACAGTTGCTGTTCTACTAGCCAAGAGAATCTTTTCTACTGGTTAATCAACTTGAGAATTTGTATTCCTGGCACAGTTCAAATCTGATGTTGCTGTTCACAACTTTTTTTTCTCTGTTGCAACTTGCAAACAGACGAAAGATTTTAGATGTAATTTATCACTTGCGTATTTCCCAACAGAATTATGCTTTAAATGATGACACAGTGCTGAATGAAATAAAGTTTGCAGAATCTCATCAGAACCAGATGCTTGACCTATGTGCTGAAGAGCTTGCTGTGATCCTTGGAATTTGGTAAGGTAGTTGATGATGTCTGTCAGCTCTATCAAGTAGTTTTCACAATGCCTACAGCAAAACGATTGTGTTTTACAAGAGCTCATGGGTGAAAAGCTGTTCTGGGAAGGGGAGTCTGCAGAACTGGTAGCGCTGTCACTCCCCTTGGCACGTTTCCATGTGCAGAGGCTTCTTTTACATGCTGCTTCTACACCAGGGGTTCCCAACCTTTGTCACCATTTGTACCTCCTGCCATGGTCCAGCACAGTCCAAGTATCCCCCTGAACTTAATTAGCTAATTGATTGGATTATGTAATTAATAATTTAATTTTTTAATTTAAAAAAACAGGATGCTTTGCTAGATGGGTGTGTGGGGCATGCATAAGAGACGGGCAGAAATTTCCCTCCCCAGAGCTACAGCAAAAGCTTTGAGAGGATCAGCAGAAAAAGGAGGAGCATAGAATCTGGCTACAAATATAACACATCTGAGTGCTAAATTATCAAGTCTATCCACAACCAAAACATATCCTTTAATAATAAGCCCGACACAAAATCAGAGAGACTGAAAGGAGGGGGGAGATTGCATTTTCTCAACTACAAAAATAATAAGCCCAGCATCTACTGGTGTCTTCGGTGGTGGTGGTGGTGGTGGTGGTGGTGGTGGTGGTGGTGGTGAAGAAGAAGAAGGAGGAGAAGAAGGAGAAGAAATAATTAAGGATGAAAAGCTTGGCACCCTTCCCGCTTGGCACCCTTCCAACGTTACTCTTGTCATCTGCATTCTTATTTTGTCACTAATGCACACATATGCTGGACTTATCTGTGCCTTCTTGTCTTTCCCTCTGCTCACGTTCTGCTGCTCTAAAGTGAAAATGAAAGTGAAACTGCAGAGCAGTTTGAATTTAAAAATACTCTTCTCGCTGACACTCAACTGATCGAGGGAGATAAGGGGCAGCCTCTCGCGTACCCCCGCCTGTTGGTCCGCATACCCCAAGGGGTATGCGCACCACAGGTTGGGAACGGCTGTTCTACACCAAGAGCCATAGGCTGGATTGTGTCCATTTTGATAATCGCTATCCTTAAAATCTAATACTGCTCTGTGGTTAAGAGGTATCTGATAATTTGAAAGTTTGTTGTCACTGTTCTATTTTTGTTTTAATTTCAATTGTTAGTTGCATTGGGTGAATAAAATTCTAAAAGATGGGATTGTTGTTGTTCAGTTGTTAGTCGTGTCCAACCCTTCGTGATCCCATGAACCATATCCCGCCAGGCCTTCCTGTCCTCCACTATCTTCCTGAGTTCGCTCATTTTCATGTTCGTTGCATCGGTGATGCTGTCTAACCATCTCATCCTTGGCCTTCCCCTTCTCCTTTTGCCTTCAATCTTTCCCAGCATCAGAGTCTTCTCCAGAGAGTCCTCTCTTCGCATTAGGTGGCCAAAATATTTGAGTTTCAGCCTCAGTACCTGACCTTCCAGGGAACAGTCAGGGTTGATTTCATTTAGGATTGACTGATTTGATCTCCTAGCAGTCCAAGGGACTCTCAGGAGTCTTCTCCAGCACCACAGTTCAAAAGCATCTATTCTTTGGCGCTCGGCCTTCCTTATGGTCCAACTCTCGCAACCATACATTGCTACTGGGAACACCATCGCCCTGACTATATGAACATTTGTTGGCATGATGATATCTCTGCTTTTTATTATGCTATCTAAGTTTGCCATAGCTTTCCTTCCAAAGAGTAAGCGTCTTTTAATTTCATGGCTGCTGTCTCCATCTGCAGTGATCTTGGAACCCAAAAAAGTAAAATCTGTTACTGCTTCCATTTCCGCCCTTTCTATTTGCCAGGAATTGATGGGACCAGATGCCATTATCTTAGTTTTATTAATGTTGAGTTTCAAGCCAACTTTTGCACTCTCCTCTTTCACCCTCATCAAGAGGCTCTTTAGTTCTTCTTCACTTTCTGCCATTAGGGTGGTATCGTCTGCATATCTGAGGTTGTTGATGTTTCTCCCGGCAATCTTGATTCCGGCTTGCGATTCATTCAGCCCTGCATTTCTCATAATGTACTCTGCATATAAGTTAAATAGGCAGGGTGACAATATACAGCCTTGCCGTACTCCCTTCCCAATTTTGAACCAGTCGGTTGTTCCATGGCCGGTTCGAACTGTTGCTTCTTGACCCGCATACAGGTTTCTCAGGAGACAGGTAAGGTGGTCTGGTACCCCCATCTCTTTAAGAATTTGCCACAGTTTGTTGTGATCCACACAATCAAAGGCTTTTGCGTAGTCAATGAAGCAGAAGTAGGTGTTTTTTTGGAACTCTCGTGCTTTCTCCATGATCCAGCGCATGTTGGCAATTTGATCTCTAGTTCCTCTGCCTCTTCGAAACCCAGCTTGTACTTCCGGTAGTTCTCGGTCCACGTGCTGCTGAAGCCTAGCTTGTAGGATTTTGAGCATAACCTTGCTAGCATGTGAAATGAGTGCAATTGTGCGATAGTTTGAACACTCTTTGGCATTGCCCTTCTTTGGAATTGGAACGTAAACTGACCTTTTCCAATCCTTTGGCCACTGCTGAGTTTTCCAAATTTGTTGGCATATTGAGTGCAGCACTTTCACAGCATCATCATTTAGAATTTTAAGTAGCTCAGCTGGGATATTATCATCTCCACTAGCTTTGTTGTTAGTAATGCTACCTAAGGCCCACTTGACTTCACTCTCTAGGATGTCCGGCTCTGGGTCAGTGACCACACCAGCGTGGTCATCAGGAACATTAAGATCTTTCTTGTATAGTTCTTCTGTGTATTCTTGCCATCTCTTCTTAATCTCTTCTGCTTCTGTTAGGTCTCTGCCTTTTTTGTCCTTTATCATGCCCATCTTTGCACAAAACGTTCCCTTGATATCTCCAATTTTCTTGAAGAGATCTCTAGTCCTCCCCATTCTGTTGTTTTCCTCGATTTCCTTGCATTGTTCATTTAAGAAGGCCTTCTTATCTCTCCTTGCTATTCTCTGGAAATCTGCATTCAGTTGTTTATATCTTTCCTTTTCACCTTTGCTTTTCGCATTCCTTCTTTCCACAGCTATTTGTAAAGCCTCATCTGACAGCCACTTTGCTTTCTTGCATTTCTTTTTCTTTGGGATGGTTTTAGTTGCTGCCTCCTGTACAATGTTACGAACTTCCATCCATAGTTCTTCAGGCACTCTGTCTACCAGGTCTAATGCCCTAAATCTATTCTTCACCTCCACTGTATACTCATAAGGGATATGGTTTAGGTCCTATCTGACTGGTCTAGTGGTGTTCCCTACATTCTTCAGTTTAAGCCTGAATTTTGCAATAAGAAGCTCATGATCTGAGCCACAGTCAGCTCCAGGTCTTGTTTTTACTGACTGTATAGAGCTTCTCCATCTTTGGCTGCAAAGCACATAATCTATCTGGTTTCGGTATTGACCATCTGGTGATGTCCATGTGTAGAGTCGCCTCTTGTGATATACTGTAGATCTATAATTTTTGAAAATACTCATATTTCTGGACACTTCCCTTTCACTGAATTTTAAGATTTGAAAATCTAATTGTTTATATAACAGCATGCTGTGGATTAATTTTCAGTTTAGTTTAATACTCAAAGAAAAAAATTCTTTTACAGCATAGACTTTAAAAAGAACAATCCAGTCCATAAACTCACTGAAGAGGAGCTGCTTGCTTTTACATCAGTAAGTAACTTATTTATCATTTCTCTTGTATCTTACAAAACTTTAACCCCTTCAAGGACTGTACTTAACCTGTAAATCACTCCAATGATGGTTGAATTATTTATGAGTAATATAATGGGTTGTGGTTTTTTTTTGCTCCTCTGAATACAATAAAGCATACTGAGGCAGACGTTTAGATATAATTCTAAACTAATATAAACTAAGCAATGTTTTACCTGTTAGGACTATTTGCTTTTTCAGACTCATGCAAAAACATTTCTTCAAAACATTTCCCCTTTGTACTAGAACTTGTTTGTAACTCTGTTGTTGACATAATACATTGTTCTGGATTTGTATGGCATGTAGTTGCAGTTCAGATTGTGTGGATAACACATGAAACTGCCTTATATTGAGTCAGGCCGTTGGTCCATTTAACTCAGTTTTGTCTACACTGATTGGCAGTGGCTCTCCAGGGTTGCTGCCTGGATTTGAACCTTGGACCTTCCACATGCAAAGCAGATACAGGTGGGCCCCCATATCCGCTGGGGATATGTTCCAGGCCCCTCCGTGGATACTTGAAACCGTGGATAAGAGCAAACACCCCCTCCATGGTTTCCTGAGGGCCCACCCAACCCTGACTCCCCTGCAGGCAGGCATGCTTGCCCCCCCAGCTCTTATTTTTCTTTCAGCAAGCTTGGTTTCTTCCTTAAAACAAACAGAGAAGCAGCCTCCATTGCAGGAAAGTAGAACGAGACTAAGTCCTAGAGAGGCTCTGCAAGGTTTCTGTTAACCTTGCAGAGCCTCTCTAGGAACTAGTCTTGTTCTACTTGCCGCAATAAGCAACCAGAAGCTGCTTCTCCTGTTTGTTTAAGGAAGAAACAAAGCTTACTGGGAAAAAAAGTAAAAGCCTGGGGGGGTCCCCACGATCCGTGGATAACTGAAACCATGGATAGCGAATCAGTGGATATGGGGGCCCACCTGTACTCTACCACTGAGCTATGGCCAGCAATGTCATCCAATCGATATGCTGTTGCAATTTGTCTTGGACAAATTGCTGCATCCAAACTCATTCAATTTCCCATTAATAAAATTGAATTGATACATGCCTGTGGCTCAAGAGGGATGTTCAGAGTAAAGAAATCAAAGATGGCTAAGAATTTTATGGAGTTAAAATAATGTTGTCTAGCTTAGGCACAAAGCTCTTTCTGGGATCAGTATGTGTTTGAACTTTGAGATTTTATCTGATACAGTTGCCTGCCTCCACACAACCGATAGAGGCGATTGTGATACATACTGTGTGGTATTTGGCACTTGAATATCCTGTGGAAAGAGGCTGATGTCCTTTTCCCGAAATACCTCCCACCTTTACTACTGGAAATGTAATAATGTGTGTTATCAAGAGACTGACTTCCCATGGCTTCAGTCTAGAAACATTTATTTATTTTATTTCACCATTTTAATCTCATCTTTTTACAAAAAGTACCCAAGGCAGCATCAATATGGCAGAAGGTTCACACACATATTGATTCCAGAAAGAGCTTTGTAAAAATCCATAAACTAAAGTGTCAGTAAAAATTAAAATGGGAATAGCCATAGCAATCAGAAGAGCAAAACTTGGAAATTCCAATATTTTAAGGGCTCCTCCATAATTCTCATTTGTCTTTCCATGTTGCTTCGTGTGTTCTTTGGTGTCTTTTCACAGCTTTGATGAAATACAACAGAAATCAGTCCTTGGTGAACTTAATGAGTGCCCTTTTTTAGTCCATTCGATCTCTAATGTACTAATTTTTAAAATCAAGATACCAAAAAAGTCTTGTTTCAGGAAACGGACTATTCAAATTACTTGGTTGCTGTACACACCAAAGTTTTACTTGATCGCTGTTGCTGAGATGTTACCAGGGAACAAATTTACAGTGAGGGCATGTGCACTTTGTGGTAGAAGTGTTGCTTTGTCTTTCATGCACAATTTTATTTCTGTATTTTGAAATAATGGAGCTTTACCTTTGGCCGGGGTAAAGTCTTCATGTGTGAAATGAACTGTTTATTACTACTCTGCCATCTAGTGGCAGATTAATTGAAAATTAGCATACCATTGCATCTGCTATTGCTTAATGGAGATCTTTGTCAATTCATCTGCTTAATTTTTAATTTTTACTATCCATGAAGGATGGGTAGAAATAGCCTGCAGTCAGTCATGGCACTTATTGCTAGTTTTAATATTAATGTTTATATCATCAGTTAATATAATTTAAAATAAAAAATGGCCTAGGGAAGGATCTTCACAAAGCATCTTGCTTCTGTGCTAAATCTCTAAACATTAAAGAATTCAAAGTTCCATCACCTCCAATTTTTCTAGTCCTTGGGTGCTTTCTGTCAGGAGCTTTTAAGATATTTGTAAGCACTGTAAATGATCACATGATTGCAAGGACCAAATCTTAATGACAGAAGGAAGATTTATTTAATAAAGCGATGGTCAATGTTTGACCTTAGCTCCTTTTAACTCTGTTGTGTGTATGTGTGAGCAGGCATCTTCTCAGCCTACAAGTGGATTCTTAAATCTGCAGGCTGGTTAGATGGTTGTCATACATTCATCTGATATCTGCTTAAATATATCTGTTGTGAAGAAGGGAAGGTCTTTCAAGATCTTGAAACATCAGACTCCATAGAGGTCCTCTGAAAGTGAATCATGAGTCAGAACCTCATCGTGGGCATTGTAGGTCAGAGTCTTAATAAAATGTTGATAGCAAAAGTTCCAAACCAAGAAAGGCATTAATACTTGCTTGGCGTCCCTTGTAGACAGTGACCTACACCTAGGGAAATGTTTGAGGTTGGGTTCTTTTTTTGCAGACTTCAACCAGTATCTAAAGACCTCTCTTAGACACATGCAAGAGTTTGCCAAAGCACCCAGTGAGGTTTCTGATTACAGTATTTAAAACAGGATGACCACAAATTGTTTTCGAAAATGTCCTGAGCTTCAAAAGCAGCTTGCTGTGTTACATTAAAGGTGGTTGTTTAAGACATACAAATTCAAAGTCCATGGTGTCTTGATTATGACTTATGCATAGTTATGTGGAACACCAACTAAAGACAAAGGCTGCTTATTTGTTGCTCATCCAACAAAGGAACTTCAAAAGATTTAATGACACATTTTTACAGTTCCAAATTCCAAAACCTTTATTGGCATTTTTTTTTACAGTTAAACATATTAAAGATGGGTTTTTGCATACAGTAGTTTACAGAATAGCATATGTGCCATTTGCTTGGGTGTTAATTTCTCATTTAGACTTTTAATCAACATTTTATTGTTTTAAAACCATATTTTTATCAAAGTAGGCACTGATTCTAGTGTGTATTGGAGAATGGCTTGCAGTAAGAAGAGCACAAGCCCAAGTTACTTAATATGGTGAATTGGGGATCAAGCTGTGCAAGACAAGAGCTGCTGTTTCCAGATTGTGTTCCTCACAGCAGGATCATGTGTGGACGTACCTGGGTGATAAAAGTGCCATAAAGTGTTGATCTTGCATTCTTGTCATAGAAGGCTCATGACAACTTAACATTAACAAACACGGACTGAAAATAGCATTATGGAAAATAAGAAGCGAGAACAAGTGAGCCAATACAGTCTAACACAGCCAGCTTTTAGACCCATCCACAGTGCAATCCTAGCCATGTCTACTTAGTAGTAAGCCCTATTGAGCTCAATAGGATCTACTTCCAGGTTAAGAGCGCAATCCTATCCAACTTACACCACCGGTGTAACCAGCGGGGGAGGGCAGGGCAGGGCAGTAGGCTTTGGAGGGAATGGGAGATTTAAATCCCCTTTGAAGGGGATTTGAATCTCCTTTCCATCCTTTTCTCGCTGCACCACTGGTTACACCGGTGGTGTAAGTTGGATAGGATTGCGCTGTCAGTGTATAAGATTGCAGCCTTACAGTGTAGTCCTATGCATGTTTACTCAGCAATAAGTCTCACTATGTTCAGTGGAGCTTACTCCCTTCTAACTTTGTTTAGGATTGCAACCTTAGTTTACCACAAATGTTGTAGTCTGCAGTTTATTTACAAACAGTTACTTCAGAATAATCCAAATTGTTCTGTAATTATGAACTTGAACATTTAGTTTCTAAAATGGACTGAAACTGCCATTTTCATCCCATCAGCGGTAGATTTCAACTACCGGTAAAAATTCTGCTGTGATGGACTTGTATCTAATTTTGGGAATGGAATAAGGCTTTATTATGATTTCATTAATGATTATAGAAACAGTTAAGTTTTGTTTTTAAGAAAATAGTTTTACAAAAATGTTGGAAGGTAGAAAATGTAAACATGGTTGAAAGGCTGATCTTGTATCATTCTCAACTGTCAATGCACTAAGATCAATTTTTCCCAACTTCTATACGGTATTTTGACATGGGTGATTGCATAGAGATGAAAACAGTTCTGCTTTTGGTAAACGCACAGTTTTTAATTTCTTACAGGATAAAGAGCAGTTCAGTGTCATCTTTCCTAATGCCAAAAAGAGGGCTGGAAAACTTCTCTGCGTTCTGTTGAAATATTTCTGTCATATGAGAGAAATTTTTCATAACATTGCCATTTAAACTTTCTGTCTCTCTGCTCAGATTTTACTTTTTAGGTCTGTTTGCTTGATGAAACATTGAAAAGCAGAAATGTCTGATTACAGAATGAAAAGATAAGAAGTAGTACAGGAAACTCTCAAAACCAATAGAACGTTGCTGAGGTCAAAGTTGAGCCAGCTGGTAAAGGTAGCTGGCCTCTGTTTGCATTTTACTTCGTTGATCCTTATTTTTCATAAGTGCTCAGATAATGGTGACACATAGATCCATGCACCTCTTCCAGTATAATGCGTATAATCATTTCTCCTGTTAAGTCAATTTTCAGCTGTTCTCCACTTGCCATCAGCCCTGTACAATGGGCTGTACTGGTCTGGCTGTTTGCTCTCCAAGCAGGTACCAAGTACACATGTGCAAATGCATGTCTCCTGCATGCCTCGTTTCAAAAGGATATAAACAATAAAATATTGGTGTTAATAACATTGACAGGGATAAGGAGCATAAGTATCTCAGTATGTTTGTGTCAATTGCCTGATACACAGAACAGGAGAGAGTCCATCACTAATCCCAAGAGAACCCTTTTCACATTTATTGTGTTAGGAAGCGAGAGGGGCCACCAGTGCTGAGCTGAATCCAGTGCTGGTTTTCCTGCCTTGCCCAACAGCCAATGCTGCATAGCCAATGCTGTAAAATGTGTCAGACCGACGTCTCTCACAGAACAGCTGTTTGCTACAGGTTGCTAAACGCATGTCTCTTCCCCACACTTCCTCCATGCTGCTGACGTTTGTACACTGGTAAGGATAGACTATATGTGGAAATTTGTTTCCCTGTGCAGCTTATATTTAGGTTGTCTTGAACCCTTTACGGTTTGGGCCCAGGATATCTGAGGGACCGCCTTCTTCCATACATTCCGGCCCACTCTCTTAGGTCATCTGAGGGGGCTCTCCTGTGAGTGCCACCCCTATCGCAAGTTAGGGGAGTGGCAACACGTGGGCGAGCCTTCTCTGTTGTGGCGCCACAACTGTGGAACTCCCTGCCAGGGGATCTGAGAATCACCCCCTCCCTCATGACATTTTGGCAAGGGCTCAAAACGTTTTTGTTTCGTCTAGCGTTTGGGTGATTGGTTGTGGTCTGCCTCCTTTGTCTCAAGATGATCTGCCATGCTGCCTCTCTGCTCCATACTGTCGCCCCCCCCTAGTGGATTTTATTGTTTTTTAAATTTGTTTATGTATGGTTATGTATTGTTTAAACTTATTTTATGTATTTTAAATTATGTATTTTAATTTTTGTTGTAAGCCGCCTTGGGCATTTGCCTTTGGCATAGGAAAAGGCAGGATATAAATTTTTTAAAAATAAATAAATTATGGATGATTGCAACATTTCAGTAACACCTACATGCCAGAGGTTATAATAAAGGCAGTACTCTTCAGAAGAGCTGTCTGTAATGCAAAATGTTCTAATTCAACAAGTTTGGTAAAAGTTTGACGCACAACCCTTGGCCCTTCTTTCTTCCATTGGATTAATTGTTATTTCCTTCCATTGGTCTTACGCTTCACGAAAATATTGTGCTATATGTTGTGCCAATAAATATGTGCTGTCTTTTATGCCAAACTCCTTAGCAGTGTGAATTTTTGGTATGTGAATCAAGGTTTCCTAGACACAGCTCTCTTGTGTTATCCTTCTTTCTTTCACTTGATCACTATTTTCTCTGGCAGCCTTGTAGACAACTGGTTGGTATATGCCCAAAGATCTTCTCCCTCTTATTTCACTTTGGCCAGCTAGATCTTCTGTGAGTCATTTGGACAGGAAGATAGAGTTCTTTATAGCACAGTTACAACAGAGTGCTGTTTGATCTGGCATAACATTTTTAAAATGTAGAAACAGTTTGTTCTTCATAAGTGTCTCATTTTTCCTAACATTTCATCTTAGTTTATCTAGTTTCTGGTGTAACTGTAAATGGTGCTGAAAGAGGTGTTCAAAATGGGTTCTTGGGGCTTGATTCGCATTATTGTTTCTTTGGCAGATGGTGTGTTGGTCTGTGTGGAATCTCGCTTTATTAATGGAAAAGACAATGGCCTAGCAACTTAATAAAATTTTAAGTATTGTTGGACAAAGGGTAGTGTGTAGTCGAACAGCATATTTGTTCAGGTTACTTGTATTTCAAGCTTCACATATTTCTTGGAACTCCAATTTTTTTTCATGCATATATCCTCTCCAGGTTTTCTGAACCTGTCTTGGGTGCACCAGAACCTGTACCTTGTTTAGAACCTATATGTACTACTTCAGCAGAAGGCTTGGCTAGAATACTGCAGTACTTCAAGCAATACCATTTCTTCCTGTATTAGTTGCACTAAAAACGCTAGTACAGTTGCAATCAAATTATCCTACCATTCCATTTTGTTGAATTGATATGAAGGTCAGAATAAAATGAGCAGTTTAAAAATATTTACATTACATTACATTAGAGTGATATACTGTACCATTATAAATATGAAAGCCATACAGAATTAGAATCTAATTCTAATGCTTGTGTTTTAGCGGATACCAAATCATTGAGTCTATGGAAGAAAATGGGGTTAGGTTCCAGGGGGGAGAGGGTGCAACTGCCAAGATGGTGCTATTTTACATCTACTCAAGGCTAACCTCAGTCAAGGAGGGGACTTGGAGCAAGGTTTCTTTTGAGAATCTAATATACAGTGAAACTGATAAGAGAGAAAACAGTCCCTTGAGCAGCCTTCAACCAAGTTGTCTGGTACCATAAAAGTTAAAACCAGCACTTTGAATTGTGCTGTAATAGGTTGTAATAGGCAAGCCTACTTTTTCAGCTGGTAAAAGGCATTTCTGGTTGTAGCTATTATCCTGTCCAAGAACATGATCCTTTGGGGAAAGTGTGACCTCCATCCAGGATAGGAGGACCACTAACTTCCAGTTCAGTTAGGCGCTAACCAATGAAATCTCCGTCTTGTCTGGATTGTGTTTTAGTCTCCCTAATCCCGTTCATTGCTTCTTCCACCATACCACCATTTAGAACTGCCTCTCCTGGTTGTGACAAGGAAAAATAAAACCGAGTAGCATCTGTATCCTGAGTTGGAATCTCAACTCATTCCAAATCTTCATCTCTCACAGTAGCTTCATGTAGTTGTAGCCTATCCTTTTTAACAAGATGAAAGCTTGTGGAGCCTTATAAGATTTTCTTATTATAATTTTTTCAATTTCTGAGGGCTGAGCTCCTTGGAGGAAGGGTGAAATTAAACTGTGGTGATAAATTTAAAAATACAGGTTTGAATGATTGGCTTGCGTGGAAGGATTACAACTATTGATGGAACACGAGGCATGGTTGACTTTAATAGAATAAGGCAATGCACACTTTGTTCTAGTTGACCTGCAACATGTAACATGATATTTTACTGTCTACGCTTAAGGAAATATTACCAAATATCAACTGCTTGACAAGACACAATGTAATTTACATATTTTCCCCACAAATGACTGCTGAAAAGCCTCTTTTCAGATATGTTCTAAAGAAGAAAGAATTGTATTAGTGCGCATAACATTCAGTCTGGAATTCCTGATGTTGTGCTGCCAGAGATCATCTTTGAAATTCCTTTAACTCTGGCACTGAAAAGTTAAATCCTTTTTATAGAAATCCAAATTCCTGATTTATTGCTGTTGAGATTGGACCTTAGGAAATGCATGGTGTTGTACTATGATGTGGTATGGAAGTCTGTACTTACATGGTTTCAGGAACTGGTCCAATCTAAATATGAGGGGTGCGGAGGGGACAGTGTTGCAGTCAAACATAACTGATGTGGTTTTCAGCATAATGCCAAATAAGTGATATGTTTGCAGTAAGGTACATGTTGGTAACATAGCTCGGCTTCATTTTAAGTGAAAATAGAAGTCATGCCTTGTGTAGCTTTTACCCTTTGCTCATTATTGAAAACAAATTCCTTAAACAAAACAGTGAAGGGATTGACTTTCCTGATGTAAAGAAGGTTAATTGCAAGACTTTCAATGAAAAGCATGTTCCAGAAATGAAATAGGTGCATTGAAGCTTTGTCAAAAATGAATTGACTTCCTCAGTAAGTGCTGTAGGAGTTCGAGGAAATTTGTCTGATCTTGGTTGCGAAGTTTTGGCACCACTTTGCTACAAATTAAGACTGAGAATAGTTAATGCCAGCTACGCCACAATGACTTGTTCAGCTCCTGTCCCTTACCATAAACAGGATGTTAGTCTGCCTCAAAAGGGTTATTGAAGGACTTGCAAGAAAAAGCCTAGAGGCTGTTGAAAGATTGTCAGAAATAATCTGTGCTAAAAGATAGAGGCAAAAACAGAAATGTTGGAACCTTACTAAGTACTGTATAATCCTTGATTTAGAAGAATGTTTCAGAACACTTAAGCAGTTTCATTCAATTGCTTTTCTCTTTGATCACAAATCAATGATTGACCAGCAAATCAATTAAAATACAATTGCAAACCAGCTGTTTTTTAAAGTAGTCTAATAAATGGACACAAAGCTATATATTGGCATTGTAAATGTATTGACCTAGATCCAAAGAACTTCACAACTAATTTTGCATGCCCAAGGGGGCTTTGAATTTGTTTTTCTTGAAGAGCAGTTCCCCATTCCACATGACAGACTTAAAAAAATGAGAAGAATTTCAAAAGTAATATAAGGATGTGGTGGTGTGGGGGTGGGGGTGGGGGGGTGTTAACATTCAAGGGAAAATGTTCAAAGTCCAATTGGGTATGTCCAAACTTTGGATTCTGTGGATCCTCACCATTGGCCTCTATTCAGCTGAGCTCTTCAGAATTTGTGAGGTTTTGCATAGAATTAATTGGGTACTCCGTGTTTCTGCTATTTATTGGATTTTGGCTTCAATGTGGACTACATTGTAAGGCAATATAAACTCTTTATTTTCTTTTTCTTAACAATGTATCACTGGAAAAATTAAATGAAGGGTGATTGCTATAGTTGTGCATTGTGTGACCCTTATGACTGCAGCCTCCTTTGGATCGAACATCTGTATTGTAGAGCTCGCAGGTGATTGTGAGGGGTACCCACATGAATGTGCTTTTAGGCTTTATGAAATGCGTTGTATGCCAGTTATGACCACACAGCTTGATCCGCTGCCACAGACACATTTCAGCATGACCGACAGCTTGTCTGGTTTCTGTGGACCAGGACTACACCATATGATGATCCATTTTATGGTTGCCTGAGTAATGGATGTATATAGGTTGTTCACAACAATGCTATTGGCACTGAACATCTTTTGCTAAGGCGAAGTTAGAGAAATTCAAGGCAAAATTCAAGATCTGTTTTATTGTGCACCACAGAATCTGAAGGGGAATAGTGGTGTGAAGCCTCTAACAGACTTCACACCACTATTCCCCTTCAGATTCTGTGGTGCACAATAAAACAGATCTTGAATTTAACATAATCACAATAATAATACAAGATAATAATTTAGTTTAATACATAACTTCGCCTTGTTGTTGTTGTTCAGTCGTTAAGTCGTGTCCGACCCTTCGTGATCCCATGAACCATATCCCGCCAGGCCTTCCTGTCTTCCACTATCTTCCTGAGTTCGCTCATGATGAGGAAGGCCTGGCAGGATATGGTTCATGGGATCACGAAGGGTCGGACACGACTTAACGACTGAACAACAACAAGGCGAAGTTATGCAGAGTTTAAATTTGTGCTTAAGGTAGTAATTTTTTATATACGTTCTTTGTGAAGTAGAAAGTGAATTAATACATCTTGTATTATTGTGATTATGTTAAAGTCAAGGCCTGTTTTATTGTGCACCACAGAATCTGAAGGGGAATAGTGGTGTCTGTTAGAGGAAAGTGGGAAGGGGAAGTCTGTTAGAGGAAAGTGAAGGTAGTATTTTCTTCTGTCATAGGCATGTTAATATGTCAAAAAGGAGGTAATGGTCCCTTGCCTGGCCACTCCTGCCCGTTTGTTAAATATTATGTAAGATAGTAGGCTCTTGCCCATGGAAGGTTAGGCCAAGATAAATGTGTTATGGCGCAATCCTGTCTAACTTTGTGCTCTGTGATACAGCAAGGCCGGTGCAGCCTGCGCTGCATCCAGGGCACAAAAAGGATGCCTGGGACGGGAGTTCGGGGGAAGGGAACGTTTGTTCCCTTTTTTGTTTGCTTAAATGGGTCTGTAATCAGAACGTTTGTTCCCTTACCCCGGGTAAAGCCCCAGGCGCCCCGATGGAGCCGCAATGCAGCCCCGAGGTAAGGGAACAAATGTTCCCTCACTTTGAAGAGGCCCCCATGACTGCCCCCGCACCACAAAATGCAGTGTGCACCCTGTTAGCACGGCTGCATCAGTGCTGGAAAGTTGGTTAGGATTGCGCTGTAAGAGAGGTTCTGCTTGCTGTTTCAAGTGGATTGTTTGGACAATCATTTAACGGGTTTAAAAGCATTTTAAAATATTTCAGGGTAGATTCTGGTAGTAAAAGAAAGAATTGTGAAATTGTTTGAATTTTCTAGACAAATATCTAGGATATAATGGCATAAAAGTTATGTCTAAGGATGGATTCACACACCATGACTCAATAAAGTTGAGCGGTATCTACAAGAGATTCCTCTGTTGGGACAGAGTGAACTTGGTTTACATGGGCTGTTTCTCATCGTCCCAATAAGCTCCATTTTGTGGCATCACTGCAGCACCGGGGGGGGCGCGTCGCGCACCGTCGGGGGTGACGCACGCATAAGGGGTGACGCCAGCACCCACGCGCGTCATATCCACTGCGCGCGTCACCCTCTGGAGGCTCTGAGGCCGGGAGAAGGCATCGGAGCCTCTGCCCCGTCCAGCTATCCGGGGCCTTCTGACGAGGCCCAATGCGTCGATACGTGAACTTTTAGCTTTTTTGCACATGCGCAGAACGTTTCTGAGGGAAACGTTCTTCGCATGCGCGAAAAAGCTAAAAGTTCATGTATCGATGCATTGGGCCTCGTGAGAAAGCCCCGGACAGCCGGAGGAGGACGCTCGAAGCCGGCAGCAGGGCGCGGCAATTTTGGGGGGTGCACTGGGGGTCACTAGGGTGATGCGTGCCGATGCCACCCTAGGGCAGGGGTGACGCCCCCCCGCTCTGGGGTGACGCGGGCCCTAGCGACGCCAGTCTTCCTAGAATCATCCTGTCTGCAAATCACATTGGATGAAGGCACAATTTCATGTGGATAAATTTACATATAAATGGGGATCTATGTTTGAGACATTCACATTATTGTTTTTAAATGGGCCTGTAATCTGAAGAACATAAGAGAGGTACAGTCAGTTCTTGCTGTCCATGGATTCAGTTTCTGTGGGTTCACTTATCCGCAGGAATAAAAGTGTAACTCATGCTGCGCTATCCGCGGCCTGTTCTCAGCTATCCGTAGCCATTCACTATATCTGCAGCCATTCTGAAGCTCTACTCAGCCATCTTGAAGCTATTTGCGGCAGCCAAAGAAGATTCCTGTTAGTTAAGACTGCCTTATAGAAAAGGGAAGATTCTGAAAAGTCATGGGTTTTAGGTACAGAAAACCCTTCCCAGTTGTAAAAATAGTCAGGCAGGAAATCAAGTTTGGTCAAGGAAATTGTAAATTTACCTTTTCTGACAAGTGATAGTTTAGTCCTTGTGATTCCTGCAATAATACAGGTGCTTCAAGCTGATCATGGAGATTAATTTCTGCTCTGGTGCTATAATCTATTTTTCATCCCGACTTCGTTTTTAATAGGAATGTTTGTGATCCTGCCTCTATACATTAATGTGTGTTGTCGTTCCATCATTAAGGTTAATCTATTTTGCTACAGCGTTCTTTCTGTCCTCCTGTGGTGTCTAGCAGAGATCATTAGATTTAGTAACCAAGTTAGATTTCAGGGCAACTTCCTTGAAAAGTTTCGAGATAGAAATAAGGCCTTCCTGTTTAATATGTCAAGATTCTGGAGGCTTTTGAAACAACCCCTTGGATGGCCACTTTGTAGGGTCAAGAATCAACCGGCCATTCAGGTGTTGTTCAATAGAGTGTGATAACGTTTTAATAGTGGATGGCTTTTTTGTACAGTAAATGGGAACATAGCTACAGTACGCTACTGTATTTCATTATATGTGACTTTTGTAATATGCATTATTCAGCTAAACAGTAAACTGTTTTTGGTCAATAGAAGGCAATAATTCTTTTGCATGGTTCCCTTGCTCATCTACATGAAAAGTATTTAGAGAAACATTCATATTATTGGCTATGCAGAACAAACAATCTCCAGTACACGTGCACAATATTGCTGTGAATTAAAGCTGATTTGTTGCAGCATTGACAGAATGAATGCATCAGTTAAGCCAGCTGGGTAGTCAAATTGGTTGTGCTTGATTGCTTGCTTGTATAACTCAAATGTACTGAGGTATTACATGGTAAGAGTCTTATTTTCTCTCACTCTTAATAAACGCCTTCATCCTAGTATTTTCTTCTTCTCAGTATTTGCTCTCACAACCGAAGTTCTGGGCAATTCAGACTTCCGCTTTGCTTCTCCGGACAAAGCTTGAGAGAGGAAGTATTCGCCGAGTGGAACGGGCAATGAAGCAGACTCAGGTAAAGATGTTCCTTGGTATGCAATCTAGTCTCTCCCCCTCTTTCAAACTGCTTGCTTTTGGAATTTGAAAAGCTTTCTTCTTTTATAGGAAAACAAAACTAGAAATATTTAATTCTGTTCCTTTCCATCACATTTGAATGACTGTTGCTTTAAGAAATTGTTCACCATATACCTTTCACAACTGAAGACCAAGATTTGATTTCCTAAAAACCAGGTAGCGCATTCTCTCCCCCCCCCCCTGCCAGTGTGTATTATACCATTAACTGAAAACACAGTGTAGCAAAATACAAAATAATCTGTCGGTGAACGGGGAGAATTGCTCAGCTAAAGACACCAATGTCCTGTTGAAGATGGTTGATTCACTCTTTAGTGCTTTATACAAATAAAGTAAGGGATATGACAGCTACCTCTTCTCATTTCTTCCAATAGCTATGCAATACAGATATGTAGAATCAGTTTCTGTTTTTTGAACTGTAGCTTTTTAGGTATTATTTCAGTAATTTAAAAAAAAACTATTTTTCTATAAGCTGCTGCAGCCTTTTGTACTCCTGGATGATGTCCAGCAGTAGCAACTTCTTTCTGCTTGGATCACTCCTGCTGGATTGTGGCAATGTACATCTCGTCTATATACAGTTTTGAAAAAGTAGCTAAACCACTGGTAACAGACACAATGACAAACTGTTCAGGTGACCAAGAGACATTGGATCAGGGGTGTCAAACTCGTTTCATACAGTGGGCCAAATAGCATTCATGGTGCCTTCTGAGGGCAGGAATGATGTCATTTAAGCAAGTGATAACCAGAAATAAGCACTTTTTTCTCACTTAGGAACTCACTAGCTGCAAATGTCAGAAGAGAAAATATACAAATTGTGATCATTTTTTTCAAGATATGGAGGCGCCCAATTATCACATGAGCCACCCTTTCAGCAGCACCGTTTCTGCCGAGATGTCACTCTGCAGCTCAGCCGCTGAGAGGTGCTCTGCAAAGTGACACCTCAGCAGAAGTGGTTCTACTGAAATGGTGGCCTGCATGGCGATTGGGCTCTCCCAGCACAGTTCTCCCTTTTAGCAGTGCTGCTTCTGCTGATGCATCACTTCGAAACTCAACAGCTGATGGGGAGCCCAATTATCACAGGGGCTGGATAAAGAGCTTTCTCAGGCCATATCTGGCCTGCGGGCCTTATGTTTGACACCCCTGCATTAGGTGATAGGGAGATCGCTAAATGCTTTTATTTATTGATATGATTAAAGATGTAATCTTTTTTTTCATGGCTCCATGGGGCTAAGTCCCCTTAGACTCCGTGGAACTTCCAAGTAAACGTGCATAGGACTGAGCTGTGTAAAGCTTTGTAGATACAGGTGGGCCCCCATATCCGCTGGGGATATGTTCCAGGCCCCTCCGTGGATACTTGAAACCGTGGATAAGAGCGAACACCCCCTCCATGGTTTCCTGAGGGGCCCCCACCCTGCCTCCCCTGCAGGCAGGCATGCTTGCCCCCCCCCCCGCTCTTATTTTTCTTTCAGCAAGCTTTGTTTCTTCCTTAAAACAAACAGAGAAGCAGCCTCCATTGCTGGCAAGTAGAATGAGACTAAGTCCTAGAGAGGCTCTGCAAGGTTTCTGTTAACCTTGCAGAGCCTCTCTAGGACTTAGTCTTGTTCTACTTGCCTGCAATAAGCAGCCAGAGGCTGCTTCTCCTGTTTGTTTAAGGAAGAAATGAAGCTTACTGGGAAAAGAGTAAAAGCCTGGGGGGGGTCCCCACAATCCGTGGATAACTGAAACCGTGGATAGCGAATCAGTGGATATGGGGGCCCACCTGTACTGAACTTACCATAAGAACATAAGAAAAGTCCTTCTGGGTCAGATCAAAAGCTCATCTAGTCCAGCATTCAGTTTGCCATAGTTTCCCACATCAGCTGCCTCAGGGAAGCCCACAAGCAGGAGACAAAGACAGAATTCTCTCCTATCATTGATCCCCTGCAACTGGTATTCAGAGGTATACTGCTGCTGAACCTGGAGGTATCATTTCTAGTATCCATTGATAGAGCTATCTTTCCATGAATTTGTCTAATCCTCTTTTAAAGCCATCATCACATCTTGTATCAATGAATTCCACAGACTAATTATGAGTTGTGTCAAGTACCTCCTTTTATCTTCCCTTAATCTCCAGCTACTTAGTTTCATTGGATGACTCCTGATTCTAGTATTAAGAGAGAAAATGTATCTCTGTCTGCAGAATGCATACTGTTATAATTTTCCATCATGCCTCCCTTTTAAGTTACCTTTTTCCAAGCAAAAAAGTTCCAAATGCTATTGCCTTACCTCATAAGGAAGGTGTTCCAGATCTCTGATCATCATGATTGCCCACTTTTGAACCTTTTCCAGCTCAATAATATTAAAATCACCCAGAAAAGAGATGTAAATCAAATTGGTCATTTTGAAATTCATGTGTTGCCTGAAGTAGCTAAACTTCAAAAAACAAAAATGTTTTTTGCTATAAACAGGTAAGACACATTCGTCTGCAAGTAAATATAACCTTTTTGTAAAGTAAGAGCATAATCCGTAACATCTGACCATGCAACCTATGTGTGTTTTACCCTCCTCGAATTATGTCTGCTGATAGACCAGAGACAGATATTTGCTTGAAGTTCTCTGTACGGATTAGGACACTAAGCAAGGTCACTTACATGAAAGCTAGGGCTGCAATCCTAGGTACACTTATTTGGAATTATATTCTACTGAACAAAGCAGAATTTATGCCTGTGTAAGCAATGCAGTGGATCAGACTGTAATAAGTGTTCAGAATTTTCCAGAAACAAAAACCAGTTGTAGTGGGGTCAAGCAGTATTTCCTGAGGAGGCAGAAAGTGTTGTTTATGTTGTTGGTTCCATAATTCCACTCATCACCTTCAACATCATAAGAGGTCATCACACCGGCAAAAGTGACAAGAGGAATCCCATCTTCGCCTTGGCTTGGACCTGTTCCCCTGGCAGCGAGACTGCGACACAACAAACAGCGGTAGGAGGCTCAGCAGGCAGAACTCCAGTGCGCGATTTTCACTTGCTTGAAAAAGCCCTCTCACCTGCCCTGAACCTCTTACCAGTGTTTGCAGCGTCGCATCTGGCCTCCCAACCTGGAAGTAACTGACAATGACGACATCACCATTTACTTCCGGTGGTACTTTGGATGACTGGACCCTGAGAAGTGGTGTGTCGGGACAAAAGTTTAGAAACACCGAGCTAGAGGTTAAGGAGGGGTTCACGGCTCTTCCAACAATTCTTGTACCTCTATAATATATTCTAAGGGAATACCATGACAACAACTTTCATTTTGAAGCCAAGGGTCTTCACATGGTTCCATTGCAGAAGCTGTAGTGAAACAAATTAGTTTGAAATGTCGGAAGCCTAGATACGTGACTTGCTTAAGAACACCACAGCTTCCAATATTCTTTTGAAGAATGTTTTCAGGTGCCTTTTTGCTCATTGTTTCCATGAATTCTCAGTGCAATATACGAGACAAAACAGAGCATTAAAAGTACAAACTTGAAGGGAATCTTTATTGGTTATTTCTATATCCTACAGAGGGAATCAATTTAACCATTTCTAAAGAAGAATGCTAAGTGTGGTCATTGTGTATTAAAATGAAACATTCCACACCATTCCAACCAAAATAATATGCAATTACCACATAAAAACAACAATTACCCAGAAGAGTTGATGACACACTCAAAAGGATTTTAGGTTCCTCTGTTTAAAGATGACCAAATTTCTTCTACTAAGAATATAGTCACCATAAAAATAGAGAACACAAAAGTAACGTTCTGTCAAATACATATTTCATTTGAATCTTTTTAACTATTCTCTGAAGATAAATGATACCATAACTCATTTTGATTGCCAACATTACTTCTCTTTTGAAGAAACCACAAGAAAGAAACAGCTGCAGCTGATTTATGTGTGTGTGTGTGTGTGTGTGTGTGTGTGTGTGTATTTATTTTAAAAAAACTTACTAGCCTATGTTGCAAATTTTAAGCCAATGGAATTCTCTTAAAGCTATCCATAGAGTTCTTCATTTCGTAATAGGCATCAAAAGGCAATGAAAATATTTGTGTCTACAAGGAATTCTGCATTTCTAGTTTTATTACATTTGAGGAAAGGCAAGGAAAACATGAATTGGCTGACATCCAAAGCTTCCCATTTGCTCACTCAAGCACAACCATGTGCTCACTAGACTTTCCCAACCTCCTTTTTCTTACTGCAGATCATCAGGTTGCTTAAGATCCTACTTTAAAGATTCCTCAGCTTCAATAAGTTGGCCTTTTTGATAGTTGTAGGTGTGGTAGGAAGGAGAGCATCAACAGTATTCTGCATACTGTTAGAAAGGTAAAATGGAGACTAATAAAGAGAATCTAGTACAGGGGTTTTCAAGCCACTCCCCCCCAAAAAAACTGGCGTACCACTTACTGGGCCGGGGAGGTCCCCATGTACCACCAGAAGTAACTGGCAACGACATCATCGCCAGTTACTTCCGGGTTGAAGACCAAGATGCAACTCTGCAAAGGCCAGCAAGAGGCTCCGCCCGGACAGGAGGGCATTTTCAAGCATGTGAAATCTATCCTCTGGAGTTCACTGGACTTCAGTGGTGCCATTTTCATAAACGTCCCAGTGAATGCTCTAGGTACCATTCACTCATCTGATTCATGGAATAGCATTGATGACCCTTGGAGAAAGATCCCAGCTAGTTCTCATACTCCATGCCAAACTGAAACGATGAAGAATTAATGGTGAGGATGTGTGCAGGTGATCCTTACAAAGATAGTCAGTTAAGGAAATTTTCTCTAATTCTAGAGCTTCCTACAGATAGTGTACATAACCTTTACTTGTTTGAAAATATAAGGCCTCTGCTCTGTTCACCTTGGCATCTCTACAGAATGTAAGAAAGAGTATTTTGATATTGGATGACTTATTTGTACGGGTATGAGTCACACTCTCTGTTGTACTAGTTCCTCAGAGCATCATACTTTTTATTTCTTAATAAACAGAGACTCTCTTCTCCCCTTTGATGTGGGACTACATCTTTGTTGAGTAGTTTTCTTGGTGCTGGGTTCCTGGCTTGTTGCAGATTTTTATCACAGATCTTTAACAAAAATAGATTTAGAGAGGAACAGATCAGGCTTTGATTTTTGTAACTACATTTATACAAGAAAAATTGGTGTTGGAAAAATGAAATTAAAAGACTGATGGAGACCAAATGTATTTTTAAGAGAAACAGGAAGTCCTTTAGGAATCAGTCTGATAAACACATGTGCGCCCTATGATTCTGCAATTTATTCTAGCCCATTTTCACTATCCTTCCTTTTGCATTCACATGTTATCAGTCAGAAATTTGATCACACCCATTAAGAAAATAACATGTGTTTTTATTGTTGTATCATTTCAGTGGGAGTCAGAAAATGTCAGTATTATGGGGTCCAGTGAAATTTTGAAAATCTGGTTATGTCTTGGCCCTGACTGCCTTGAGTACCTGTAGGGTTGACAAGTTATGTGAAATGTTTCCCTGTGATCTTGGGGAATCTGTTGCTTGTAAAGTTAATGACTTTACATAGAGATGACAGGAGTGTAAGATTGAGAGACCAGCACCATGTGCAACTTGTTTTCTGTGATTTAATACTGAGGAATTGGAAAGCTTTTCTAATTGGAAAGTATAATTATGTTTTCTATATCTTCTGCAATATTTCATCTCGCACGCACGGAGGTTTGGGGCTTTTCATGGGATGTTAGACAAAAAGAGCAATATGACCCTCTGCAGGGCTTCTCTGAATGCAAGGTTGTCAAGTATTGCAGGTGACTTCAGTTTTGGCAGTGGAAACTGCTGTGTTGTGCAGTGGCAATTGAATCCTGTTAAGCAGTCAGTCCATTTAGGGCCCAAATTCCCCTACTGAAGAACGCTTTTAAGTGGGTAAACATACTCTGGGGAAATATATTGTGTTACAGCTTCTCTAGCCCCTTCCCCATATACAAACATTTGACTACTGCAGTTATTCCGAGTTTTTTATTGTAAGTATTTAAAATGTTGTACTAAGGGCTTCAGCTGTTACCTTGTAGTTAAATCCATCAGTCTTTTTAAATAGATCCAGCACATCTTGGGTTCATCTTTCATCACCCAGTCATCAAAATAAATTTGTAAGTTGGGCTGGAAGCATTTGGTCATAGCCATCAGTCTAGGACACAAAGCCACAGTGCTTTCTAACTCTACTGGGCCAGCTAATTCACAACCACTTCAAATAACAGAGCCCCGTTGGACACCTGAACCTGCAAATGAAAGGAGCAGGATCTTTACAGTGGTGGCACTGTGCTGTAGAGCTCCTTCCTTAGAGAAGCTGGTGACGTTTAAAAGACTGGCAAAATACTGTATCTTCAGGAACACCTTCAGGGAGTGCTTGTCTCTTTGTATCAGTTTACTTATTTAAGTGTGCTTATATTATTTTTCAATTGTAATTATGAATTAGACTGTTTGTCATTGGCCTGTTAGAGTGTAATTTAATTTAACCAGTTTTGTGTGACATCCCCTCACCTCAGCTGTACACACTGCTTACTCCAAGTAGAATTCTGCTATCAATACTGGCTTATCTGAACCTGGCAAATCCTGGCTTGTTCTAGTCCAGGATCAGAATTCATACTTTCCTTATGTGTGCCTGTAATTAAAAAAAAAAAAAAAAAGAAAAACAAGGCATCTCTGACAAATAAGGGGGACTTTATATAGATCTGAAGAACACATTTTGAGTTGACCACAAAGATTAAATTGCTGTCACTGGAAGCCACAGCCTCCAGAATAGAACTGATTTACTTTTATTCATGGCTGTGTGGGGAGGATTGTCCTGTACCTCTTTGGGTTCTGTCTGTCTTGTGCCTATAATTGAAGGACTTCATTCTCTAGGTCAGTCAGTCTGGCACCTTTCATAATTGTAAATTCACCGCTTAAAATTCTGCTGTTAATCTATGTGCCGTGGAAATTCAAATCAGACATTGTTAGGAACTTACAGAACAGCCACCTCCTGGGCTGTGTGTGTGTGTGTGTGTGTGTGTGTGTGTTCTTGGATTGCTGGCATCTGTGACAGATCTGTTGCTCCCAGAACACCCTTGAAAGTACTTCATCTATACATTGCAGGGGCCGTCTATTACATTCATTTATAGCAAGGAAGCGTTTAATCTTCCTGTGTTTGCATGTTTAGTAATTTATAACTGCAGACAAGGTGAAATCCAGTTGCTGCGTGGTCCTGACAAAAGCATTGTTGTGCTTTGTTTTAGCCATTCTGTGCTGCAGCATTCTATTCATAAAGCTGTTTCTAGTTACACAGACCAAACGTCTTCTCTGAGGAGTCAGATAATGCCGCTATTACTTTATAGTTAAGCTGGCTAAATCAAAGGAAATTCTTTGTGCCTCTCAACAGCATCAAACAGTGTTAACTGCAAAAAGCACTAACTTGCATAAAACAAGCTTGGACAGCTGGTAATTGTTTATACCTTTTTGGTTGCATTTTCTTGCTTTACAGCCTAAAACTAGAATCTTCTACACAGTACTTGGTTTCTGCATATGAGTGCACTTGCAAGGAACCACAGGTGGCAGGAATGGATATCTTACACTGACGACAAATCTTGGGCAAGAGCCAAGCCCCAGTTTTGTTTTAAATTTAACATAGCAAAACACAGAAAACCGTCCGGGTGAGCCATGGGTAGGAACCTCAGGAAATTGTTTACCGTTAGGTTAGAGGAAGAAAAGGATGAAGCAGAACCACTTCAAGTGAGGAGCCAGAACTCTGCCTCCCCCCATTATTCCCTGATGGCATGTTTAGCCCAGCTGGCCACAGAAACTTCCAGGATTCATATTGTCCCTTGGACTTCTTAAAGAGTTTCCTTAAGAGATTCATGTGTCTCACTTTGTCCTATTGTGATTCTGAAAGTTTATCAAATACATCACCAAACGTTATCCAGAATCCATATATTTTCTTCAAGTGTTTTGAACTGCCTTCTCTACCTTCTGGGTCTCCTGACCAAGCACCAGCAGTCTTTTGGTGGATTTTGGAAATAAACATGTAGCCATGAAGCATGCATGTAGAGATCAGGGAATTTAAGGTGAAATTATGCTACAAGTTTCATTAGCAAGGACATTGACCCCCCCCTCCATCACCTTGCTACGTAGCCCTGCTCCAGTCCCATTCATTCTCCCCCTCCCCCAAGTCCAGCTTGGGCATGAGTCTGACTTGGGCTAGCACTGTTGAGAAGTGACTGTGCTTCTAGAGTGATAGGGGTCACCCCGGGTATCTGTCTGCATGTCATGTCCTCCATGGGGTCCTCAGAGCAATTGCTGTTCTATGGTGTGGTCTTTTGATTTATGTAAAGGGCCTAAAACCCTCCTCCCGCTGACTGTTACTGTATAAACCATGCAGTCCTTCAGAAGTTGATGATCCAGTAATTTTACAGGGAGATACCACTGGATTAGCTTCTAGAATCAGAATGCTAGTTGGAGGAGATCCTTAAAAGTCTTTTTTACAGAGCTCTTGTGATTTAGTTGAACCATTCCCATTTTATATTTGGAAAGAGACTGAGACCTACCAAAGGCCATTTCTTAAGTCCCTGGTTATTTATATTAAAACACTTATAGTCTGCCCTTTCCTGTCCCACAAAGGAAGCTCAGAGGCAGCTCACAATTCCTTAAAATTCAATAACAAAATAACGTCTAACACAACAAATTATGTTAGTAACAAATGAAATTAATCTATCAAATAAAACAAAAATGAGCAATCAATAAGTAGTTGGATTTGGATTTAAACCTAGGGAAAGAACTGTGTTCAAGACACACCACACTGGTGTATGATGATTGGATATCATCCGTCTGCTGCTATATTAAATTCTTAGCTTTTCCATATTGCTGCTTAATGTCTAGCAACTGGAATTTGTACAAGTATCTTTATGCAGAAAATGTTTAAAGACCTTTAAAGTTGCACAGCATGCGGATAAGGTTTCAGTTGGGTCTATATTTTGAGATCTGTGGTTTATGCATTCCGTTTTAGAGTGTTTATTCCTAAATTTTAACCTTGTGTCAACATTGGTGATATCTGCTGTGTGTTCTTTCCCTTTTGAAAGTCACCTTTCTATCTTTAGGCATTTATATTTGAAGACCTGTTGATGATCTTTTCAGAATATGTACCGCTGATGCAGCAAAAGTTAGGACAGTCTCCAAACAACTGTGAAAATTAGTTCCAAATACTTGATACTTGTTTTTCTCAAACAGTATTGCATGCTGCACAGGAAACTACTTTTGAAACAGAAAGCTTTCAAAAACAATTTGATATGGCACTGCGCAGAAAGAGAGAGAATTGAAAGTTCCACCAGGAGACGTGCAAGCCCTTGGGAAACCCTGCAATAGCTTTTTAGATCCAAGCCCCTGGGACTAGGCAGACTAGATCAGCCTTCCATGTATCTAGTCTCCATGTGCATATATGCACGCATCTTGTACACAAAACCAAACCTGTTTAAGACTGTAATCCTAAACATAATTACTTGAGAGTAAGCCCTACTGAACACAGTGGGCCTTCTATGTAAACATGTTTAGGATGGTGCTGTTAGTTTGCAATTTTAAGTGTACTGGATATAACTTCTATTGACATTGAATGGATTTATCAACATATAAAATATGTCTGAGATGGTGCTGATAATCAGGATACCAATTTTGAATTGTTCCCGTTTTTTGTACAGTACTGTACAAAAGTTGGCTTAAATGTGCGTCTTTCATCCTGAGAATGTCAGTGTAGATTCCTGCAAAGTTGAAGTGTGAGGCCCAACTGAAAGGTGTTTCAATGAAATATATGTCTCATTTAGCCCCGTTTATCATCTGGAAGTGACTGTAGTCCGCTTGAGTCAGTTATCTCACACCTTGGAAGGCCTAAGAATGTCTATAGAAAAAGCTGCATTCTTAGTAAGAAATGAGAAAGAAAGAGAAGCTCCAGTATCTATGAAGACTTCTGTTCCTTTTATTACTTCACATTACAACACAAAGTTGAGGCTGTTTTGCTAACCACTGAGGCCCTAAATGCCTCAGCTCTGGCTATTTTATTGTGTATGAGATGATTTTTTATTATTATTACACAGGCGTGGTGGTTTGACATCTAAACTGGTGTCTTTAATACAATTGTACTGTTATCATTTTGTTTCACTGCTAGACAGAGACTTACCGTATTGGTCTGAGTATAAGACTCACTTTTTTCTCCTAATTTAAGTTTTTAAACTAGGGGTGCATCTTATAATCAGGCTGTTGCAATTTGGGTTTGCAGCCGCCCCTCCCCCAGACTCAGCAGAGAAAGGGTAGCAAAATACTCGCTGCTGCTCAGCTGTGCAGTGAGGGCCTTTGAATGGCATGGGACATTGCTGGAAGAAGCAGCGAGGCTAAGAGGAGATTTCGGAGCACGTGTTTGTTTTTTAGTGGAGATAATGGCAGAGATACAGTGGGCTCCTTCCCTGCCCTGCAGGGCTTATGGTATGTCCTTTTTCTTTGTTAAAACAAGAGCACACATACCTCTCCCCTTTCCAGGCTGTAATCAGTTGTTAATTTTCGTTCTCTGATCTGCTGGGTTTTGTATCCTTTTGTAAAGCAAGATCACATACACTTTCATCCCCCCTCCCCAGGCAATCAATGGTTTAGGCTGCAATCCGGTGCACACTTTCCTGAGAGTAAGCTCCATTGAGAACAGTGGGACATGCTTCTGAGTAGACATGCACATGATTGCACTGTTCGTTAAATCACTGGCATAAATTTAATGCCAGTGATTTAATTATTATTTTTTAATAGCACCAAACTTTAAGGGTGCGTCTTATAATCAGGTGCGTCTTATACTCGGGACAATACGGTAAATGTGATTAGGTTGCTATCTTGTACACAGTTTTCTAAACTCAGACTTAGTTCTGAGTCGACATGCATGGGATTGCACTATTAGGTAGTGTTTTCAATTTCTTTTTGCATACAACGTGTTTTTGTGTTTTCAGGCTCTTGCAGACCAGTTTGATGACAAAGAAACATCCATTTGTGAACGCATGAAGCTTTTTTACAGTTGCCAGGTTCCTCCGCACTGGGCCATACAGGTACAGAATAACGAAACGACATTTAGCTTTTGAGTAGGATTCACATTGCTTTTGATTTCAGCATCTCCTTGTGTGAAACTTGCAAGCTGAGATGCTGCAACAGGGAAATTATTGCAGTTTTTTTAGCATGGAGGATAGAAAGATCAATTATCACCACCTTCTGCTGCTTAAAAAAAAAGTGTTTGAGCCCTTTGAGGACAGGACTACTAGTATGTAGAGAGAAAATAATACTGTAAGCTGTATTATTTTTATGTAATGTATTTTTATTTTATGTAAACTTAGGTACACATTTTATTTTAGGTACACTTTTTTATTTTATTTTATTTTTTTATTTTATTTTAACACATTGACAGCACAATCCTGGAAATAAAGGCCGGCGACGGAACAAGCGTTCCGGCGACGGAAGAAGTCACGACCGTGCCATAAAGCACGTTCGCAACGCCTTGGGAGTAAGGGAGGCCGGCGCATCGCCGGCCGCGGGGGCAGTCCAGCCGGGCAAGGAAGGGGGGCCATTGACTAGCCAGCCTGGGAGGGGGCAGGGGATGGCGTCGGCCATATCCCTATCCCTGCCGGCTGCACTGTTACACGGCCTCCTCTACTTCCACCAGCTATCTAGCTGGTGGAAATCCGAGGAGGCCGATAGGGCCAGCCTGGGTTTACACTCGGGGAAGGGGACGAGAGTAGACCTTCCTCGAGTAGACCTCTGGCCTGCTGGTCGACGGGCAGTCTGTGCACAGGATCCAGTGGGTGGGCCGCTGGCCAAATCCTTAGTCAGGATTGCACCCTCAGAGTCCTAATCGAAAAATGATTTCAAACTATATATTTATAATATTATCCAAAGGTTACACACAGAACCACGAACTTAGAGATGTAAAATCTAGATTAATTGGCAAGAGCCTGCAGCCAAAATATTTCCCTCCACTTTGAACTTAATTTTCTAATATGCATTTCTTTCTCTGGCACAGGAAAAGTCTTTTTTTTTTTTTTAACCATTGGCATGTTTTTTCCTTAGGATGTTTTCCTCCTTAAATCTTTTAAAAAACAGTTCATAAAATGTGGTTTTCATTTCTGCCTGTCTTAACTTTTCAAGCCAAACCAATTTTCTTAGCCATAGTGAGAGAGAGTGGTAATTTATTATTGACAGTGGTTGCAATATTATCGTAAGTAGCACAGCCATTCCATACTTTTTCTGATAGTTAACCTAGAAATGATGAATGTAAATCATACATATGATCAGTTACTATCACGAATCATTTCTCCTGAGTCCTGCCCTTCCTTGGAATTCAACTCACCTGAGGCAATGACTTCTGTCTTCTTTCCCTATAGCCTTCTAGAAGGCACTTTAGGAGGAGATCACTGGCAAGCTTTGTCGATGACTATGATTAGAGCACCTTATGCTTCGAACTGCTTAACCATTAAGCTTGGGTCAACTGTGTTGCTTCTGGGTGTCATACAGTTAATACAGGTCAGCTGGTCATAACTTAAGTGAAAGCAACTGACCTGCTGGGAGGCACCATGTTGACAAAATGTCCAGCAGTTAGTGGCCTGGTTCAGATGTCACATGGTACCATGATTTTTAACTTCTGGTCCGGCTTTTGACCAAACCAGTTTGAAAATACCTGGGGAAGCATGCATGGGTGTATTTAAATAAATAATCTCAGTAATTCCAACACACAATGTATAAATATTGCATAACATTGTAACTATTGCCTTTCTAAAATGTCATGAAGTTATATGATATAAGATGGTATCGGGACCCAGGAGAAGACAGGCTGACTGAGAGGAGTAGTTCTCGCATGCACTTTTTCGCATGCAAGGTACACTTTCCCTTTACTGGATCAGCAGCTGAACTGGGGAGAACCTTGGTAGTTAACTGCTACCACCATCCCAAGCTACAGAGACAAGGCAGAGGGGGGAAAAACCCTCCCAGAAGAGCACAAAAACCCACGGTTCTTATTAAAAATCAAATCCACTATAGCGTCTGCAGGGCGAAGAGATGCGATAACCCACTGAATTGCCCGTGAACGTGGACTAGGCAGGAAAAGAGTCAAAATTTAACTAGTTTTATTAAAAACCAAAAGAAAAGGAATTAAACAAAAGGGGGGGGAGTGGGTAGAAAAAGTACACGCAAGTTGATGGAAAATGCCTGAGCTTGGCTAGAGGGCACAAGCTGGATCAAATGGAAACAGTAACCAGTAACACCCAGCAGATGGAGCTGGGATGGTACTCGAGAACAGCCGACAACCCACCCACCCCCGTATTCCATCACTAAATCGGTGAAGTTTGCAAGCAACTTTGAAATGAAAGAGAAACTGATGAAAGAAAATTAATTCCCTGAACACATTTAGCTAGACGTAAGGTAACCTAGCATCAACTACTCAAGAAATCCTCAGTCCCTGCTCTTACTGGAGAGTAAGTGTCCCAGCACTAGGAGTATCACAGCCAACAAGCAGAAAAAACACATCCAAGTTCCCTGTGCTCAAGCTTTAAAAAACTAAAGTTTGATGTGTCATTGAGTTACCTGATGGAGGAGTGGGACCCCCCCCCCCCCCCGGCTTCTTCGTCCCACCCCTTCTACCTAGAAAAACAGGTTTGCTGCCCATTTGGCAGGGCAGGCCTATCTCTAGGGAGAATCGCTATCCCAGCTAGGCAAAAATGTTTCCAATCCAAAAAACATGTGACTGGGAAGTAATGGAGTTTGAGACAAAGAGCAAGTATGCTGCAGGAGAATCTTCCAGAAGTTTTAAAACAGCTGAACCTGCACAGGCTTCTGGGGAGTGTCTCAAAGTGTTCCAAAAATAAGGAGAATAGGCAAAAAAATGGGACACACACAGGGCATTCATCACATTTAGGAACTGTGTTCCTACAACAATTAGTATTAATGCTCCACCTAAATTCATGTAATGATGAATAGTTTCGTTCACTAGAAAGCCTTCCAGAACTGTAAGCAGCTTGTTGCTTTCTTTGAATTTAATTGATTTCTTTGAATTAAAGCACAATGCCCACATGCTTCTGCTGCCCTCTCTTATTCCATGCCTGACTTCCTGTTGCCTTACTCCCTTTATGTACTAGGATCGGCTTAAGAGTATAATGTTTTGGATCCCATTTCTTGGTGCTCAAGACTTTGTTTTAAAGGATCTTATTGACTGGGGCTGGTTCACATATGCAAGTTGGGTACTTTCCATACCCAACAGCCCCTCCTTAACCGCGTCTGAGTACAGGATTGCAGGGAAAAGTATTAGTGTGACCCAGACTGTGGGCAGATTAAACCATCAGTGGCAAGCAGCAATTTATGGCCATATGTGTGCACAGATGTTTCTTCACATACCGTAGTTCCATAGACTGGGGTGGCCTAAAAGGAACTTATGGGGGGGGGGCTGTTTTGAAGCAACATGGTTTAGGTAAACTGTTACATTAAGTCAGTGGTTCCCTAACTGGGGCGTCACGATGCCCCAGCCGGGAACAAAGGGTTGCTATGCCCTTAAGGGACATGGCAACCCGCGGTGACGTCGACGGCGCGCCCGGGATCGCGCCCCCGCCGCCACTGCCGTGCCCGGGATCGTCCTTGTTACCTTCATTGGTGGGCAGTGGGTGTCCGGCGGGGGTTGTGGGGAGCCTGCGGACCCCTCCGCAGGCCTCCCCAAGCGTCAGAGCAGCGCTTCGACGCGATTGCAACCCACTTCCGGTTTTATGCATACCACAGGTTGGAAACACCTGATTTAAAGTACTATATTGTAGATGTGCTGTAAATACACCACGCACACACACACATATTTCACAACATGTTTGTTATCGACAATAGTGATGTTGCACTTAAGAACAAAACAATTTATAAGCAGACCCCTGAAACTTAACCTGTTCTTAAATAGGAGACCTTCTTTAATATGGCAAACTACATCGGGCACACTATATTCTAAAACGTATGTATTTCAAACATTTATTTCGAAATACATTTTGAGGATTACCTGCCTCATTATTGGGCCCTGAACTGGGCTTAAATCACTTAAAACTATTTTCCACCTTAAGTGTATATCAGCACTGCTAAATAGTTTTTCTGGGGGAGAAATGCATAACTTAAATGTTTCAATGTTTTACTTTGCAGCGTCAGCTTGCAGGTTTACTGTTTGACCTTGGATGTACCAGTTCAGCTCTGCAGATCTTTGAGAAGCTTGAAATGTGGGAGGATGTTGTTATCTGTTACGAAAGGGCAGGGCAACATGGGAAGGTAGAGTACTTTTAGTTAAATTTCCTGTTGTTGTATTTATACATGGTGTTTTCCCAGAGTGTTGTAGTTTGTATATTGACATTAAGATGGTATAATTAATCAAGGACCAACAGAGCACACATGAAGATCATAATGAATAAGTCTTGAGAACTCCTTCATATCAGTAATTTGCCACTTTATGAGATTTTTCAGAGGGGTCTTTACTTCTGACCGAAAGAAATAGTGTGGACCTGCATGTAGGATCTTTCTTGCAAGTGAAAAGGATCAGAAGGTCATGAAGTGCAGCCACTGCCTTTAGCCAAATCTGGCCCACAGCCTTCCATAGAGCAGGAGTGAGAGCGACACAAGTAGCTCCAGTTTACTTAAGCTATCAAGGCAAGCCAGATGAAGTTGCTAAAACTGCAAAGGAGTATGATATTGTCCATGCCTTGGTGACATCAAAACTTGCTCTACGTGGGGCTGCCCTAGAATACTTTCCAGAAGTTGCAATGAGTGCAGAATGCAGCGGGCCATGTGGTCTTGGGCTTGACAGTTTGACTTTGTCCAACTGCTGCTCTGGCAACCTTACTGGTTGCCAGTTGGTTTCTGGGCACAATTCAAGGTACAGTACTCATTTTGACCTTTAAAACCCTATACAGCTTGGGACGGGTATTTGAGGAACTGCCCCCCCCCATGAACCAGCTTGTCCCTTGAGGTCCTGCGAAGGGGTCCTGTTATGCGTGTCACCTCTGGCAGAAGCCAGATTGGAAACAGCAAGGGATAGGTTCTTCTCTGTGGCAGTGTCCATACTATGGGATTCCCTTGTGGTTGAATCAAGAACTATGCTCTTCCTGTTAGCCTTCTGTTGAGGTCTGAAGACTTTCCCTTTTCCTTAACTTTTCCATCTTAGTCTTATTGGTTTTTGCTTTCCTCCAGTTCTGTTTATGTTATGGGTTTATTCTGTTGTTGCTGTTTTTTGCTTTTAAATGTTTTGTAAAAATGTTTTATTGTGATTGCTGTTGTATTTTTTGTGTGTTTTTATTCTGTTTGATTACTGTGGGCATTGTTCCACTATTTTTATGTATTTTATGAATACTGAGCATCCTGAATATTGGGGGGAGGGCACATTACAAATCTTTTAAATAAATGTATGGCTTCCCACAGGCCATTATGCTGGGCCACAAAACAAGGGTAAGGGGAGGACCCTACTGATCTCGCCCTTGCTTATTAGTCTTTCCGACTCCTCTTTTCTCTCATGCTCTCTTTTTCTGCTTGTTTATCACATTGGTGCCAAAGCCATCCATGTGATTGGATGCTCCTTGTGATGTCCTCCTTCCCAAAGAGTCCCTCACCACTGCAATTTGGACAGAAATTCTTTCCATCCCTAAATACAGTAAGGTGAGGCAGAACCCCACCACTGAATCTTTCTGCAAGGAAATGTTGCTTTGAATACAATTACAACTGCCAGCCATGATAATTCTGTGCGTTCTTAACCTACTTTGTAAACAATTAATTCAATACAGTTATCTTTGCTCTTCCTAATCCACAACTCAAGCCTTGGTCTACCCATGCTGTAGAACAGTGGTTCTCGAAGTGGTGGGTCACGACCCACCATTGAGAACTTTTGCTGTCCCCTGCTCCCCCCTTAAGGGTCTCTCCAAAATACAAACTCCCTATACGTTGAAAGCTACTACGCAGGAAGTGAGCTTGAAATTGGATTTGAAGTGAGCTTGAAATTCGTTTTTACTTGCAAGAAACTAATTACCGTATGTGGGGGAGCATTCAAAAATGGCACCCCACAGGAAGCAGTACCATTCTACCACTTCCAGGATTCTACTACTTCATTCTGCTGCAAGTGTAGACGAGGTGTCATTGTATAGAAAAAGATGGTAGAAGAGGACTGGACAGGTGATAAAGGGGTGTGTGGGGTGGGGCAGAAATGGGAGAGGCTACCTGGGTTTGTTGAATTAATATTTAGAATCTACTGCTGGAATGAGTTAGTGAATGATTTCCAGATTGAGTTATACAGTATGTACTTTTTCTCTGATACTTTGTTCCTGCATGTTCTCTACTCATAATCCAGTTTAGGAGGCACTTCTTGATTTCCAGTAGTTGGAGCACAATCCTTTTGGCAATTAGAGCAGCTCTTTTGCATCAGGCACTTCACACTAATATTGCCTAAATGCCAAGGTTGTATCCCAGAATTAGCTGGTTAAAGGAAAGGATACTGCAAGTAGATGAGACTTAGGCCTTGGGTTCTAAACAATATCTTTGTTGAATTGCATGCAAATGTAGATCCAGTTATTTGGACTTGACAGCTTTGAGGACTGCTGACCACTGCAACTTTTAAACTGAAACCAGATCCTTGGAGGTTCAAGCTCTATTTCTGTGCTGTTTCAGACATAGTTATATAACAACACAGTGGGATGTAGAAGGCGTCTAGGGACTGGAAGATACAAAAAACCAGCCGCATTTTTGAGGCACTGCAAGCTGCTGCTCCAAATATAGCTTCTCGATTGTTTAGCGGTTGCAAGAGATGGCATAACTGGTTTGTGTTGATAGTTCTCACAGGTATTTAGCTGGGGGGGGGGGGTTGGACCAGGGTGTTATTATCAAAAGTAAGACTAGTATTCTGGAAGCCTTCAATGGATATGGTGCTGTGCTAACTTCTTAAAAGCACAGAGCATATTATATTTCCTTCAACTCACCTTTTCAGTCAACTAGTCTTTGTATGATGCTGAATAGCACATTAGCAGACCATACAAACCCTATATCTAAAGTTATGTCTTTGGATGGAACAAAAAAAATGAGGGAATAAAAGCATAAAGAATTCAACTGTGTTACTACTTTGTGTATTTTAGTCCACTTCACTCTGATTTTTTATAGATCCTACTGCAGCAGTGTTAGTGGTGTTTGTCCAGGAATTTTGGCCCAGAAATAGCCATCCTGCTCTTGGATCTGTAAAACATCACAAAAAAGTGTTTCTTAGTGAGAATCCCCCCAAAATGCATGAGCTGTAACCTACTTGAAAACCAGACAGGATGTTCTGGGGAAACCATCCAGCGTCTACGCTTAATTGCCATGTGTATCCACCTATTTGCTTCTTCAACAGCTGGATATGTGGACTAACTAGTGAGTATTTTAGTTTTTCCATCATTGGCTGATTCTTGTTGGTTCTCAGAGCTTGTGTCTTGATGGTCATGTCTAGCCTATCCAGTGTTTCCAGTTCAGAATGCTCCAGAAGATGGGGGGGGGGGGAGAGATTATTCTTTTCTCAGCGACTATTTATATACTTTTCTGAGTTGTCTTTAAACATGTGTCACAAAGACTTTGGTGGTGGTTCTTGTAATGCTTTACAAAAGGTCATTTTCAGTAGAAATCTGGGCATAGTTTCTACTGTTTTCATTTTTTAGGTGTACTGTACATTTTTCCTTGTCTTCCCCTGTTTATAGAACGTGTTCAGTGTATTAAATTGGGTATGTGCAGGGCCATCTCTTGAATGCTAGAGCCTGTAGCTTGTTGGATGGAAATCTAAACCCACAGCATAAATAATCTGGAATATTTTTATGGCCTTCCATGGTTTGTGTACTTATGGGAAGCAAATTTCTAAGATGGTAATCCTTTACATGTTTACCTAGGAATAAGTTCCATTGAATGCAGTGGGCTTACGTCTGAGTAGACATACTTAGGATTGTGCTGTAAATATAAATGGAAATGTATGTTTCTTAACATCCAGATTGATGAAGAGTTCTTTAGAACTTGAAAGCTGGTTTAAGATTTTGTTACTTTTTGGTTGGTCTTAATAATGGTATTACCAGAATGTGGTTGGGGGTTTTTCTTCCTAATTTCGCCACCTAAAAATTGAGAATCCTGTGTGAAGAAAAGCTAAAGCCAGTATTTTCCATTTGCTTGGAATTCATTCCAACAAATTATTTGGCCAAATTCACTGTCTACTGTCAAGAGATAGGAAGAAGGTATTGGGAGCAGATAAGAAGCCTATCTGGATAAAAAAAAATTCATAATTGATGTTTATGCAGTGCTTTGAAAATGAGTTAGCTAATTCTGTGATAATACCTTGGAATACTGAAAATAGACTTTAAGTTATGTGTGAAATGCAAATGGGAACACTTTTATCTATAAGCTGAAGGGCAGTTTAATTTGTGCTTTGTCAGAACCGCTTTTTGGAATGAAGAGCTTCTGTTTTAGCTCATCTTAAAAAAAAAATGAACAGCTATCCCCCACTGTTAAAGAAATGTGTTAGTCTTCTGAAAAATATTCTCAGTGGTTAGATTACTGTTATAAAAAGCACTTGGCAAGAAACCCATTTTAGAGACTACTGCTGTACAGCTCTGCTTGAAACTAAATGGGCTAAAAAGGGGGGGAATGTTAAGAAATATTGGCTATAATGAATGCTTGGCCATGATAGGATTCCTTTGTTGGTCTTTGCTTGGACTGTTTGGATGATCAGAAGATTACAAAAAAGTCCATAAGGCAGCCATAGATAGCAGTGTGGATGCATTTATCACTGGTACTGTACAGACCCCTTAAAACAGACATTTCTAGGAAACTGAGACGTTTCTGGGGAAACATAGGAGCCTAGAATATATTTCCTGTCACTATATAAAGTGTTTCCAGAATTTGATTAGATACCTAATAGAATGCTGTAATATTGATGGCTCGGATATTGGGTTCAGATGTAACATGAAACCATGCTTTAGCTTTCTAGCCTCAGGCTCACATGCTTCTCTTCACATACATGAGGAGACTTGCTGCTTCCATTCCTGGTTCATAACAAACCACCATTTGTTGTTGCATCCTACCCTGACAAATCAGTTTGGTCTAGCTACAGTTGGTGGACAAGCAAGGATATTAAACCAGGATCCTGGGGTTAGAACAAACTGCAGTTTTCTGACTTCAGATGCAGTGACAAACTGCAGTTTGTTTTAAACCAGGAAAGGAAGCACCAAGTTTCCTCCCTATATAAATGAAGGGGAGAAGGGAGCTCATGCTAGTAATCCTAAACTATAGTTCCGCTTTGCAACTGAACCCAGTCTTAATATTTTCAGATGGAGAATTTCTCATGTATTTCAAAAAGTTTTCTAAGACATTAAAATGGAAACAATAAGTCCATAGGCTATCCATCAGAGGGATAGTGATTTGTGTTGCATCCATTTGTGCAGCCTGAATCTGTCGGATTTCCTCTTAGCAGCTAACCCTTCTTCCTAGAGAATCTGCTGAACTGCTTCCTCGGTTCCCCCAAGTTTAAAGGCACTTTAAGATTTGGTGTGAAAGTTCTTCAAAGAAAAGCAGAGAGGAAAAGAAGTAGGAGAGAATACCACACATTCTCTACAGCAATTTCCATTTGCTGCTGTGCCAAATTCCCAAACTGCCGACTCAGGAGAACTTAAGAAGCATCTAGGTTTTGTGGGGGGGAAATCCCAAGATGTAGAGCAACTGAAAAACCCAAGTGTATGTGGATTCTATGGAGCTGCCCCTCTATCTCAGTCATAATGTCAAATAATCTTACTATCAAGAAAAGAGATAATGGGTGGCCTGCCAACGTCCTGCTTGTGGAAGAGGTCCTTGCAGTTCTTGTGCTTGTACTTCTTCCAGGAGCAGAACACTCCTTCCATTCACAGAGGAAGCTTCTGTTTGCAAAGTGAGCACCCGACAGCAGAAGTGCAAGTCTGCCTACCACTCTTTATTTCTGAAATAATTTTACAAGCTCTTTAAAGGATAACAATATTCACTTGCTTTCTTACCACATTTATATTTTTATGGCACATTTTTTCACTAACAATAAAAAAACTTTAAATCTCTGCGAGCTGGATATTGAATATTGTAAGTTGAAAATATGGAGAGCAGAACAGTGAGAAATGCACAGTGTAGTACAAAGAACCCACACTGATTTTAAAGCCATATACAATTTTGCACGAGCCAATCAACTGAACACTAACAATGATAGTTTATGATGATTGTTTTATCTCCGTTGTAGATCATACAGAGGGGAGAGAAGAAAAATAAAACTCTACAATAGGGATTAAAAGAGACCCTCTAAAGTGTCACATCTCCTTGATCACATTATACTGTCGTCTCTAAACTGGAATGCTCGTATGACCTTATGAATAGAATTTTCAGACAGTGGAATGATAGACTTTTAGGTAAGGCTCCCTTGCAGCCCTATAATAGGAGTACATGAGGCTGTCCTGTATTGCAAAAGGATCCTTTTAATTGGAAATGCCAGGGAGGGAAGCTGGGGTTGCAAACCATGTGCTCTGCCAAGGAATTATGACCCCCCCCCCCTTCATGTTGGCAAAGAATTCACTTCAGCTTTAGGCAAGACCAGCCCAGAGCTCTGTGAACTTGGAGGATGCAAAAAGATTGTTGAGTGGCTGACCTGCTCATCTAGCACCCAGTGCTAGGCACTACCACTCCGTGATGTGGATTTGGGAGAGACTTGTGCAAGGGTGAGGGAACGGAGCAGCTCGCAGTGCACTTTTCACCTCAGAGATGTTTATTCACAGAGTAGGCTGTTGGTCCCAGACAGGAAGAGGGAGAAAAGAAAGAATTGCATTAATTTTTAGATACCTCCCTGTGGCTGTTCTGTAATGCGTGCTGATTTTGTTCCTTTAGAAAACAACTGTACAAATTACTGTAAAAATTCTTCATGTCGCGCAGGTTTTCTAGCAGTTGTGCTGTGTGTTTTTTTTACCTTTGTTTTAATTATCCCTCTGTTTCCCTTGTAAAACTTCCATCTCTGTTGCAAAAATATGGTTGAGGGTGAGCACATTTCTATTTTTTTAAAAAAAAATCTACAAGTATAACTAATATAGTTTTTACAGTTAAAATTATCGCCTTGGATCTCAAGTGTCTTGTGCATGAGCTGATTTCTTCCCCATCCTCCACAACACATAGACAGAAACTCCACAAACCGCATTACACACCATCCTAGAGGGTCACCTGATCCTTAGCAAGCGGTTGCAGAAGGAAGGGGTTAGAAAAGCCCCAGTGCATATTGGGAATACAGCTCACAGTCCTTTTGGCTCTAAGCCATAGGTCTTTGAAGAAGATAAAAGAAGATAAAAATATTTAATTGAATGTTTTTATTTTCCTTGGTCAGGAAAAGCAGTCTACACTTATTCTTGCAGAAGAATCAAAGGATAAAACTTTTCCCAGATTGTAGCACTTCAGACTTATTTGGGAGAGGGGTTTGTATATTTGCATTCCATGGGAAAGAAAACTCCCTGTAATAGAAATTAGCATGTCATGGAGATATGGCAACCTAGGCTTCTCCCTGACATGATTTTCCCCCCTGTATGCAAGGTACATTAAATCTGATCCCCAAATCTATATTTGATGTTATATGGAAAGTTTTACTATTTGATACCAATGGGTATATAACCTTGATCTTCTTAAGTGATTTACAATGGTGTTCAAATATCTGCAAAGTTAAAAATGCTGAAATATAGTAGACCGTTATAATACATTCAAATGGCAAGACATGAAAAGTCATGTAAGTCTTGCCTATAAGGTTGCTCACTCTGACTTGAAACTATTTCTGGAGATTTTTCTTTTTTTCAACCTGATATACGGCACAACGCTTTGTGAAAAAAGTGCCGCGGGAGCGTGTGCTCCCCTGGTGCTGGATGTCCTAAACGCACCATAAAGCCATTTACGTCACCTGGAGAGTAAGGGCCACCCAGCGCAGAGGCCGGAGGCCCTCTCTTTCCCCACTGGACCATCCCTGCACCTGCTGGGCAAGGTAAGCCCTGCAGGGGGGGATGGACCGGGCAGTGAGTGAGGGCGGCCATTAGCCACATTGTGAGGGGGTATCGGCAGCAAGCTCCACCGAAATCCCAAACCCTCTCCGAGCCTGGTGCAGTCTTACAACGTGGGCTCGAATGTAATACATTCAAGTAGGGTAGGCCCATAGGTTATCGGGGTGCTCTTGGGCTGTCCCAGGGCCTGGGAATGGGATAGGGCCCATTATTAGGGCCCATTCCCAGCCTGGGAACGGGATAGGATGTGGCGGCCGGTCCTTTAGGCCGGCCACCGCATCTTACACAGGATTGGGCTGATAATGTTGGAAATTCCTGGAAGCCCTGTTAAAATCTCCAGAATTGCTTTCAGTAGACACCTGGAGATTAATGCTGATACCTGGAGATTCTAGTTCAGTCCTGGGGGATTGGCATGCTCTACTTGGCCAGCCTGCTAAAAATTAATAAATGGGTATGTTGAAGAGGGAATTTAAAAGGCATGGGGCTATACCAGAAAAGGTTATGTTTTGAAATTTCGCACGTGTTTTTCATTACCCAAAAGCCAGTGTAACCAACAAACATGCCACATCTGACCCACATTTTCCCCTGATCCACCACACCCAAACCCAGAAAGAAGAACCCTAGTTTTATAAGGGTAGACCCAGAACAAAGAGGACAGAAGATAAACCCTTCAGGGAAACCTAATGGGGAAGGCCTGGGACAGCATGGACATATTATGGTTTAGGTGGTTGACCCACATTTGGAGGCGAAACTAATGGGCCCTGCACTAGCAAGTTTGGAACAGCAAATATATTTGGTGATGACCATGGACAAAGATCCTGTCTTGGAAAGTGCCGTAAATAGAGCCAGGAACTAGATTAAGATGGCTTCCTTCTGGTTTAAGAGATCCTTTATTTTTTTTCCCATAGGCAGAAGAAATCTTGAGGCAGGAGATTGAGAAGAAACCAACACCAGGATTATATTGCTTGCTTGGTGATGTTCTGAAGGACCATTTTTACTATGACAAAGCCTGGGAATTGTCAAAGCACCGCAGTGCCAAGGCTCAGCGCTCCAAGGGTCTTCTCCACCTTCGCAACAAGAACTTCAGGGAATGTATAGAGTGCTTTGAGCTGTCGGTGCAGATTAACCCAATGCAGGTAGAACTTCTTAAAATGTATTTGTGTGCTTACGTTTTAGGTATATGATTGTGCTCTGTCTGCTTATTCAGTGTACACACACATGAAGCTCTGCCACACTTGGTTCTTTGGTTTTCCCAGAGTTTATAATTCACGTATTTTGTAGAAAAAGAAAACATCAGGACCAACATTGGCACCCACATTCATTCATTGGCACCCTAGGTCTCCACAGTGTGTAGAATCCAGAACGTGTCTTCCTGATTTTTGAATATAGGGAAATTTTGGGATGCTTTACATAGAGTCCCCTCTCTGCATTGCTGAACCCAGAGTCTCTCTCATTGTTGCCGCTTGGGTCCTCCTGAGTAAATGCCCTCTGGAACCATGCATAGACCATGACACACCCTAACAAGCGAGAACTGGAAAGCATGCTGAGAATGCATTTGTGAACTGACCGGGTGACAAGTAGCGGCCACAAGGATGCAGGACATGAGTAAATGATGAGAAACACTATTGTCAGTTATAATGATGAAAAAAAGGGAGAAAACACTAGAGTTTGCAAATAAAAACTCCATTTTCTGAACAAGGGACTCAGAGACAACCAGTTTCACAAGTAGGGTTGCCAGCTCTGACTGAGGCTATTCCTGGATATTTTTTCTTCCCCAAAACGATGTAAAGTTGGGAAATTTCTGGAGGCCTTGTTAAATTACCAGGATTGCGTTCAGTAATCACCTGGAGATTGATGCCGATTTTTGGAGGCTTGGCAACCCTACTTGCAAGATCACCTAGAAAGCTTATTTCAGGTGGGGATTTGTCATGGGGCATTTCTCACACTATACTCCCTTGTATATTTGGAACTAGGACTCATGGAAATAGTTTGCCATCAGAAACATTGTCTCTACATTATTTAGGATCTCGGATTCTTTAATGCATTTGTGAGTGATTTGCCAGATCTCATTCCAGCCGACATAATTGCTTACGGAAATCATGGTTTCTCTCACTCCACGTTTTTCTTTACAATTATATTTCACTGTTGAGCCCTCTAAAGGCTTCCTTCTCAAAATAATAAAGATGACTTAAACATACTTCCTGCAATTCTATGGCAGTATCCTTTCTTCTGTGAAAAAAATGCGTATCTTTCCATAGAATCATTCCAAACTTGCCTTTTCTAATTAGAGATAGAGGCAACAAAATAATAATAATAATAATAATAATAATAATAATAATAATAAATTAAAAATAAAATTCACGGCTTTGGGCAGGAAAATCTCCAGGCCCATTTATCTGGGTTTTCAGATTTAACAACCTGAGATTATTCAATTCTGTTTCTCACAGTTGATTTCACTGAATCATACGGGCTATGCAGGGATGCCCAGCTTTGTTGCAACTTGGAAAAACACGCAAAACACATGCAGTAATTCCCTTTCTGCAGGGCTAAGTGGCAGCAGTATTTGCAGCTCTGGGGGAGGGCTATACAGTCATGGAAGCCTTGTATTGTTGGTACTTCTGTACTTTTCCAAACCTGTAATTGCACAATTTCAAGAGCCTTTCCTTCACACAGAGGTAATGTGAGCTGATTTCGGACACAGCCCCATCCAGCCATTTAATGACCTCTATAGATCTGCATTTTTAAACTAAGGACAGAAATTTCCTAAGAAATGACAAAGACCTTCCATACATGAATACATTTGATAGTTTCCATTATTTTTATCAATAGATGGTGGCTGCAGCGTTGTAATTGGAACCAAAATTTTGGCAAAAATTGCTTTTTTAGGCATAAAATATGGTTCTACAGCAGCATTTTTGTTTCACGTATCAGTTTTTATTATGTTTTACAACTATATAAAGTATCACAATCAAACTGGCAAAATAAAGAACAAGCTACATAAAAGCTCTAAAAATGTATGAAGCTTTCAACGACAGCTTGTCACAATATTTCAGGCTGCAATCCTGTACATGTTCATCTGGAAATAAGTCCGTTTGAAGTCAGTGGGGATTTTATATGAATAGGCCTACACTGTTAAAATTGAGACTTTTACATAGATGTTCTAGTTTGGCATTTTAAACCTTTCTGCTCAGGTTCTTGGATGTACTGTCAGCTTTTACTTACATTGAAACAACATTTGCACATACTGTGGAAAGGAGCAGAATATTTCTGTGTTTCAGACATCAGTAAAAACTTGTCTTAGAATCAAGAATCCTTAAAATAAGAGCTCAGATGTTTGTTTTTATGAATGTCTGGGCCTTGTGGTTGTGGAGAATAGCCCAAAAGCATGGTGGCAGTATTTGCTTTTAAGAAAAAAACACCACCTATTTCTGGCTAGAGTTTTCTAGCAATCCAAGGATTAGAACTTGTGCTCTACACAGGTGTCTCCCTGACTGTACTGTATCCATTTGCTACACAGTTGTATGCTAGCACTGTTTTATTTTCTCCCTCCATCCTGAACAAAACCCTGTGAAGCCTCCTGAATTTCTCAAGTAAAAGAAATTTCAGTCAAGCAGACTTAATTGTATGATTTATTCTGAATGCGGAACGTTCATTTTTCTTTGCAGAATTTGGATTGGCATCTTTTTGTGTAGTTATTTGCCCACAGGGGCACCATGCTCTGCATTTAGAACTCGATGTTTAAGTGTTTTTTTTATTATTTCTGTGTGACGAATGGTATTAAGTCAGTTTCAAGGAATGAGACAGTGCAGGGGAGATCTTTTTATTGGGCCAATTTTTTTTTACCCTTGAATAGTTGGTCAATGAGGTTACACATTTTCTTTAAAGGAAGTAAACCATTAAATATTTATAAGATTATCCTCCTATCTTGAATTTTTGTCAGGACTGGTTCAACACTCGGTTTTGCCTGCACATTCTGCTCTTCAAGTGTCTCCTGGGGCCACATTCACACAGAGAATGTCTCATACAAACTGGAATTTCTATGAATACAGTTGCTGCTTTTTTGCCCATTTCCACGAGGCAGAGCAGCATGGTTGCCGCGCTCTGTGATCACAAGCTTCGGCCCCAAGAGGTAGTGGCTGCATTCTTGGAAAGTCCAGTTTTTATATGAGATGTTCTCTGCACTCTTTGCCTATAACCCTGTGAACAAACCCTTAGAGTATCACTGATCAGATGTGGGATTACAATGTACGTGTGCATGTATATATATATAAATGTGCATGAATTTATATTAAAAAAAACCTTGAATAACTTCAAGAAGAACAGTGTTTGGCTTTGGGTATGAATGTAGCAGTGAAACAGTATTATTAGTTCACTTCTTTTATTTTGTTTTTACTTTCAGTTGGGTGTGTGGTTTTCCTTGGGTTGTGCCTACTTGGCTTTGGAAGATTATGAAGGTGCTGCTAGAGCTTTTCAGCGCTGCGTGATTTTGGAACCTGATGTAAGTACAATGAATCGAAGAAACACTCTGGTTTTGCTTTAATAAGACTTTATTTTCTATCTTAGCTATCATTTTCACATCTTTACAATGCAACTGGAGTAAATTCAAAAAGTCTGTATTGTGTACGATGTGGCTTTTAAAAGGGTACCCTTATCTATCACTGGGCACTGCTGCCAGCACATGGAGGAATTGATACAGACCTCGGTAGAGCTCTCGGTAGAGCCTGTTCACTCTTCTTCCCACCCCAGTACGCATGCACTTGAGAAGGCAAAATATTTCTTTAAAAATGTAATAAGTCATAAAACAGTGGTTCCCAAACTCATTTTTAATAAGGATTTCCTACAGTTCTTAATCACAGAGTCCTTCAATCCATATTCAGATAAGTATCCTTCTTGATTTTCTAATGGTTTTAAGTAGACCTACTTTGTAAGTAAAGAATTCATCACCGGGCCATTCTTCCAAATGATGTAATATTCTACAATCTCAGATTCGCACGACTGGTCCAGATTTCTGAATTAAAAACATGCATTATCCCGTGATATCTGTCGTTTATTAAAAGCTTAAAATACGTAAAATATTTAAAATACGTTAAAATTAAAATTAATTTTTTTAAAAATATTTTACGTATTTTAAACTATTAATAAATGACGGATATCCCAGGATAATTCATGTTTTTAATTCAGAGATGTAATATTCATTGTCATTCAGAGAAACATTGCCAGGTCTGTGCTCTTCTGAAGCCTCGCAAGCCCTCCAAGACAATGATATGTCAGTGTCCTCTTGCCATCTGATCTACCACAAGTTTTCTTGTTGCCCTGATTTTCTACCAGCTGACATATATAACAAACTTCCTTAGAATGGGCAGTATGCTGGAATGTGGCACATCTCTACTGAGTACAACCCAATCAAAGTTAAGCACTTCAATGGGTACAAACTTAAAATGCTTCTCATGAAATCACTGGGAAATCAATAGATTTTAAAAAAAATGTCTAACTGATTGGATCGTGCCTGGTTGGATCGTGGTGAGGGGATTTTAACAAGACAAGTTTTTTAAAAAAATATCTGACCTTTTTACATGATCAATGTGTGCAGATAAAAATGCAAATGTTTCAGTTAAATATTTCTCCTTACTACAGTAAACTAACTCTCTTTTTGTGTCTGTGTTTTGACTGCAGAATGCCGAGGCTTGGAACAATTTATCAACTGCATATATCAGATTAAAACAGAAGTAAGTACATCAAAGGGATTAGTCTCCACTGCTTCCAAAATAAACAGTGTTCGTTTCCTCTCTCTCCTGCCTCTCCCCCCCCCCCCCCAGCTCCTAATTTCTGGACTCGCTACCCTTGTGGTCAGGTTTATGATTCTCCAAGCTTTCCATCTGGCTTCCTGTTGTGGTTATCATCAGAAAGTTAGAGGTGATAGCATTAAAAAGCTTTTGGAAAGGAAAAACAACTATTTATCCTCCCCCAAGGATACAATCTATCATTTATTACACAAGATCTAGCTCATTACAATTTTTGTACTTCCCCATGGCCCTTTGATTTGTAGGGGACACCCTGCTCTGCATCCCGTCCTTTACAAAGATAAGAACTGTAAGGGCACAAGAGGACCACTAGTACCTAGTACTCCTAGTTGTTTCTGTAAGTAGTACCCACATTTTATGAAATATTCTCCCTAGTGGAGTGCATTTGGCCTCCTCATTGATGGTTATTAATTGCTGGCTAAAAATCTGGGTTTTTTTTTTTTTTTTTTGCAGGCTGATCTGTGTTGGTTGTCATTACTGCATTGTCATGAACTATGACAGTTTTAGCCCGGTGTTCTATGACTATTTGTTGTAAAACTGTTACAACTTCATTCTGAGTTGCATTTTTTTAATGTTGCAAGCTGCTTCGGGCAACATGAAAACAGCAGAGCATGATACATAAAAATATTTAAATAATTTCATTCTTCCGAAACAAGGAACTGGGAAGTAAATCTGAATGCAATCCTTTTAAAACCTGATATGGTTAAGACTTTCTTGAACAATATTATACTTCAGATATTCAAGGAGAAAATAGGCACTTCATGAAAGCAGATGGGTACCAAGGTGCATAATAAGTTGTTTGTTCTTTCTAGACTGAGCCACTAATAAATCTTGGGAAGGGGACTGATTTCTTAGCTCTGTATGTTTGTTCGGTTTATGTAGCAATGTTTGGTGTGGATACCTTTTTTTGATGATACAGTTCCTTCAGAAGTTCAGTATCATAAGTAAGTTGTCTAGATGATTTTTGCTTCCTTGGACTGTGTCCCATTGATCTGCCAAAAAGAATGCAACTTTAGAAAACAAAGAAGAAAAATGAAAGAGTGTTTTTTTTTGTTGCTTTTTTAATGGCTTGAATTTTTCCCCTTTACCTCCCTCTGAACAATTTATCTGCTTTTTTTGAAACAAATCGAAAATGGGAAAGCGGTTAGAGAGTTCACACAGTTGTGAACACATGAAACAAATTGCCATGAACGTGCATTGAACCACAAGCCATAAATAAGTTCAAGAGATACTTAGACATATTTATAGAACATATAGACTGAAAGATGCAGTTGCTACAATGACTACAAGGAATACAAAATAGATACAAGTTTGTTTGGTAGAAGAAAGAAAGACGGGTTTAAAAGCCATGATGAGAAATTCTTACAAAGCAAAGCAAAAAAAAAAAAGAATTTCTCATCATGGCTTTTAAACGCGTCTTTCTTTCTTCTACCATTGTCGCTGGCCATGAAAGTCTAAACTCGTATCACAAGTTTGTTTGTTCTGGTGTCCTTTCAGAATAAATGTCATTCAGTGACTTACAATTTTTATATGCAAGAATGCTGGAGAATATTTACAGCCTGTTATCAAAATGAAGAAAATCAGACTAGAACATTGGAAGTGTACCATTTTTACTTCACTTTGAAACAAATCACCTCTTAATCTCATGTTTTTAGAGGCTATGTACATTCTGAAGATACCTTTTTTCTTTTTTCAAATTAGATCTACTTTTTAGAAATAGATGTTTATCTGGAGACACACTGAAACATGTCCTGATGCAGTTTCTGGATTCTTATGCACCAGTCTGTACCTGAATAAACTGAAGTGTTCCTTAATACAAATCTTTCTCTTCTTGCTTTTTCCCTCTACCAGCATTACTTCACAGCTTACAGGGCAAGGCTTATGATGATTTATTTTGAATACTTTTATCTTAGCTTTTTGACAAAATACAGTAAAATACCACAAATTGGCTCTTGACACCTGTTGTGAAATTTCACCACATTTTCACATTTGTAGGCAACAACATTTCAACAAACAAGGCATTTGTAGTGAAATACCTTCAGTATTTTGTAATGTAAAGCTACTGTTTAATTCACATATTCACAAATGAATCAAGACGTTTTCCATTTAATCCAGAGTATACTATACAGTGGAAAAAAACTTAAAACTCATCTCTAGCAGTGTGATTAAAATAGCAAGGGAAATGTCCTTAAGTGCTGGATTTAAATAACTTTCCCAAGAACAATGCTTCTAACAAAATGGTCTGCTGCTTCTTTTTGTTTTGTTTTTCCTTCCTAGGAGAATAGATTTTTTTTTCAGATTACTAAGTCATATTAACATCTCTCCATTACTGTACTTCAAAACATAATGGTAGGTTTGTAGGAAGGCCAATGACTTCCTACAACAATCTTGATATTGTCAAAACGCTTTCACCATAAAATGCAGGCCCACATGTGAGCCACTTTCCTGTGGAGCAGTTCCACACACAGTTGTGTAATGTGCTGAATTATGCCATCACAGGATCAGGTCTGTTGTGAGGTGTTTCCCATGCAATTTGCCTCCTTCCAGTCGTTTTCTGATTGGTAGTAGGTAAGACACTGAATGGCCTCTGTCCTTTGGTTGCCAATTCATGAGCTTTCCCCAGCTCATGGAGTTTCCCCAGTATGGAGTTGCTCTACAAAGAAGCAACATTGTGACCACATGTGAAGGGAAACCCCTGTCAGATATCTGAGAACAGAATCAAGTCTTTGGTGGAAGTGGGTTGGTATAAAGGACAGGGAATGGTCACTTTTGTCAAAGCAAAAGACTCCTAACTACTGGAATAATGATCTTGTGCTTTCTAAATGCAGTGTTAAATTTGAAGACCCTAAGAAAGCAAATAAGGAAATCTTCGGTGGCAAAGTAAAAAATTTCTTCTTTTTAAATGTGTTTTTAACTAGAATCAAAGCATTCCGGACCCTTCAGGAAGCTCTAAAGTGTAACTATGAGCATTGGCAGATTTGGGAAAATTACATTCTCACCAGCACAGACATTGGAGAGTTTTCCGAAGCTATCAAGGCTTATCACAGGCTAATGGACTTACAAGAAAAGTACAAAGATGTCCAGGTGGGATGTGTGTCTTTTATGTTAAGGTGTCCAATGAACAATTTCAAACATGGTTCATGAAAATAAATCCAGTATAAGTTACGCTTCATTAAATAGGCTGTTTCTCATTTACAATGAAGTTGCAAAATATCTGTTTCCACATAGAGATCGAATGAAAACTGCACGTTCAAATAATCTCCAGTCATGGTATCATTGGAGGCACAGGGAAATACAGGCAGCTCGTCTTCCTCTACTGAACAGTTTCAGTGAGAATGGAAGTGCTGCCTCTGTCTTTCCTCTACTTTGAGCCTTTGAGTGCCTTTAAGAGTACTTTGAGCATACTCTTATGTACACTTAGAGTAGAGGAAGATATGAACCCCTAATATTGGGGAAAAACAGTGGTATAATAGGACTTTTCAGTAACTAAATAAGCAAACAAGGCATGAAAGCAGAATATTTTCTGCCTTTGCTTATACTAGTCAGAAGAGGAAAGCAAGACTCTTTAGCCTCACCCATATCCTTTCCTGTACGGCAAGCCTGATGGGCACAGCTTTAAAAAAGAAACAAAAAGAATTGTGGGTCAGAAGACAAAATTATGTTGTGGGCTGATGCTTCTCACAAGCTTTTAGCTGGCATTCCTGGCCTTAGAATATGTTCTAATCTACTGCTCAGGAAAGAGTGGGAAGTCTGAAAAGATATTTTAGCCTTTACTATTCATTTAGGAATATCATCCGGCTGAATAAATAATTAAATAGCTACCCTGTTTTTCCTTCTTGACTTGTATTATGGGGTCATGTGCTCAAGAGGTGGCTTCAGACAAAAGGGGGGACTATAAATCTGCTTGAGAATTTTTAGAATTTGACAGACAGGGACACAGTCTTACCGCCTTTTCCTGTGTCCTAAATTATTTGTGGATTGTTTCCATCCCACTGTCTTGTCCTCTCCCCACAAATTTCTTTCTCTATTCACAGATGATGGTTGGGTGTTGCTTTCAAATGATGGGTGGTTATAACTTGCCTGCCATCTTGATAAGCTTTCTTGCCTTGTGGTTGCTACATGGTAAAAGAAACTCACAGAGATGGCCTTAAGTAAAGTGGTTGATCTTCAGCATGTGAAAATACCTCTTCAGAGTACATGGATTAACATGGAGGCAGAAGTAGGCATTTACTATTGCAAGTACTCAAAATGTGTTAGGCATACCTGCAACTACTGTGCTGCTTCTCTGGCTTAGGAATTTGTTGCTTGCGTATCCTCAAGCAGTAGAAATGAGACCACCTCATGCCATTTGCAAGGTGTGTTTCACCTTCCACTATCCCTGCTGCCTAAGGAAGCCTGCAGAGACGTTTCCTTAGAATCATCAAAATGGCACCCGCAATCAGCGCGGAGCACTTTGAAATGGCTGGGGAAAGCGTTTGAGGCTTCCCCCGGCCACTTCAAAGCACTCCATGCTGATCACAGAACCTTCCTGAATGCTGCAGGGACATTCAAAATGGTGCCCGTGATCAGCAGGAACCCTCCGGAGGCAGCAAGTAAGGCACCCCTCCAATCCCCTGCAAAAAAACCCCATTGATCCTATAGGACCAAAAGTTCCGTATGCGTGAAGTTGCTACCCGCGGGGGTTTCTAGGAAGCTAACTCCCGTGTGTAGCGAGAATTGACTGTATTTGTTGCAATTTCTTCCATATGTTGTCTTCAGGATATACACTATGTGCCAAAAACACTTTTGGCAAAAACGAAGTCACAGTTCAAAATAGTTATTTGTCCCCAAGATTAAGAATGATCAGATGCCACTTCAACAGTGCTAATCACCAAACATCAGTTGGCCACTGAATCTAAAGCAACAGCAATTGCTCAATGTTAAGATGCTATGCAAGAAAAGCTTCCAGTGTTCTTTGGGCTTTGAAGTATTTTGCACTGTCTGACTTTATTTGGGGTGGGTGGGGATGTATGAATATGTGTTTGAAATGGGATTTATGGAATACAAGCTCCAACGGGGGATACGCCACAATGTACTCTTTCCATATAAAGTGCTCATGTATTGAACATTTTTGTATTGAAAAAGCAAAATGTGTGTGTTTTTCTTTTTGATTTCAGAGCTGAGGAGGAAGCAGAGTTAATGGGTTCAGGAGAACTTGTGCTTGCTAATGACCATTTCCTTGTTTTTAAGCTTTAACTTGGGGAGGCATTTTACAGCATGGTACCTTCTAGGCTATTGGCTTAGCATGTGACAACTGATCTCTAAAGCCATTTTCCCCCTCCTGATTTCTGTCAACTTTGCTGAGCATCAAGGCAGCTGGTGAACATGTTTTGACAGGCTGCATTTGATATCAAAGGAGCTTTAGAACCATACAGTGATTACTAAAAAGAGCTAAAATGTTCGAAAGTGTAGATTTTTTTGGTTTTGATAAATTGGGGGAACAAAAATGTGTAGGAAAGTGGAGGAGACGAGTGATCAATGGAGTGTTGTGTGCTGAGTTTTTGTGATGATCTTCATATGACCTCTTAGGAAAACATATAAAGAAAATGAGCTTTATATTCATTTGCAACTCTTACATCCTGAAAAATGATTTTATTTACCATATTTCTATCCCGCCTTTCTCCCCACGGGACCCAAGGCATGTTTGCATGTTTGACTTCACAGGGAGAACATATTATAACTTAAATGTTTCAAAATGAATTTGTCTACAAGGAGATTGGGCTCCTTTGTTAGGAGTCTAAAATTGAATTTATATGAAATAAACATTTCAGATTAGATGGGCTATGTAATATGTCCTATATATTTGAACATCTCCAGAGGCTTTTTTGCAGTATTCTGCCTACATGTGACATGCAGATGTTTTGGAGAGGTGCCAAATACATACTTCCTCTAATACTGATTTACTGCCCTTCCCCCAAGGAGCTCAGCAACAACCCTGTGAGGTAGGTTAGGCTGATAGAGCCAATTTGTGAGGGTCATGGCTGAGGGGATCTGAACCCTCTATTGCCCACATTCGAACCCAAACTACACTGGAGAAGGCTGAGAAGGGGATATTCAAGGTGCTGGTAATGACCTTTAAAGCCCTTCACGGTTTGGGTCCAGGATATCTGAGGAACCGCCTTCTCCTATACATTCCGGCCCGCTCTCTTAGGTTGTGCCACTCTCTCTTAGGTTGTGTCCTGCGAGTGCCACCTCTGTCTCAAGTTAGGGGAATGGCAGCACGTGGGCGAGCCTTTGCTATGGTGCCACAATTGTGGAACTCCTTGCCAGGGGATTTGAGAACAACCCCCTCCCTCATGACTTTTCGGCGGGGGCTCAAAATGTTTTTGTTTCGTCCTGCGTTTGGGTGATGGGTTGTTGTCTGCTCCCAGTGCCTCAGTATGTTCGGCCTTGCTGTTTTTCTGCTCTACATTGTCACCCCCAGTGGATTTTATTGTTTTTTAATTTACCTTATGTATTGTTTTTAAATTATGTATTTTAACTCGTTGTAAGCCGCCTTGGGCATTTGCCTCGGCATAGGAAAAGGCAGGGTATAAATTTCTTAAATAAATAATAAATAAATATTATAGCGCTCATCAAATACTGAAGGGCTGTCATATGGGAAAAGGAACAAATTTGTTCTCAGCTGCTTCTGAGAATAGAACTAGATCCAATGGGGACAAACTGCAAGAGAGGAGATTCCGGTTGGACATCAGGAAGAAATTATTGACGGTAAGGGTGGTTTGGCAGTGGAACAAATTGCCGAGGGAGGTGGTGGATTCTCCCTCACTGGAGTTCTTCAGGCAGAGGCTTGACAAGCACCTGTTGGAGATGTTCTAGGATGATTTCCTGCTACAGGCAAGGGGCTGGACTAGATGACCTTTTAGATCCCTTCCAACTCTATGATTCTAGCCATCACTGTCCACGACCCCTTGTGTTGTCTTCACAGACTTACAGTACAATCCTATCCAATTTACACCACTGGTGTAACCAGCGGTGCAGCGAGAACGGGAGGCCCCAGAACAGAAAGGGGATTCAAATCTCCTCCAAAGGGGGGATTCAAAGTGGATTTAAATCTCCCCTCCCCTCCAAAGCCTCCTGCCCTCCCCTGCTGGTTACACCGGTGGTGTACATTGGATAGGATTGCGCTGTCAGTAAGTGCAAATGAATATAAAGTTTTACCTGTTTCAGTTATATTCTCTGGAGATTGGATAAGTAATTTAAAAACCCATTTCCACCCAGCTCAAAGGTGTACACATTTAACTCCAGATGTGTATATTTGCCCTTAGCAAAATGCCTTGGCAAAAAGTATTTGGGGTAATTTATTCATTTAAGAAAAAATATGTGGTCTTGGTAGTTTATATCGGTCAATTCACATCAATTAACTGGTTGGTTCTGTGTACGTGAGCAGATATATACAGTCCTACAGTTTTACATGAATGTGACCATCGCTTTTTGTATTTAATCACATTTTAATTAATGGATTAATTTCACTGAGTGAAAGCATTAACCTAGTTCATCCAAAATTTGAACCCACATGTTGGAGAAGGTTCGTCAAGCTGTATGGTAATGACCTAAGTATGAATAAAAATTATCTTCTCTCCAAGGTCCTTAAGATACTGGTAAAGGCAGTGATGGATGGAATGATTGATCGTAATGGTGAGACGGCAGCAGTGTTAAAAGGAAAAGTGCAGGCACTTTTTGGCAGAGTGACTTCTAGAGTGACGAGTGATGGAGAGATCTGGAGGCTGTATGCAAGGCTGTATGACAATGGGCAGAATGATAACCATGAAGATATGGAAAAGGTAAGTTCTACTGGTGGACTGGGGCTTCTAAATCAGTGTTACCTGAGTCTGATATTAAAGTTCTGATGCTTGCTTTGTGCCGATGTAGTTTCTCCATCAACAAAATATTTTGCATCAATAAAATTAAGCTAGTTCCATCAGTATTTCCATGTTTGATAACCTGATCAGCACTAGCTTAAAAAAAAGCGATGGAAAGAAGAAAATGGAAAGAACAATTGGAGGGTGGAGAACGTAAAATCTCCAGGTTGGAGTCTTAGAACAGGAAAGATTGACATTCAAGATGGAGGTGAGATATAGTCTTAAGTAATTTCATATTGTGAGGTCATGCCTATTAAGGTGCCAAGAGCAGCAGTTTTTAGTTTAAGCAATCCAAAGAAAGTTCAATCATCTTGCTTCATTTTAGTAAGTCTTGGGTGTGTCTAATTTTCTTTGTATTGCATTCTGTGTTCCTTAGAGTAATTCAACTTTTACCAATTCATGTACACATTTCATTTGTTTTTTGGAATCACAGTGGCTAAAGCAGATTCTGATTTTGTTGCTAAGGAAGTGGTGTACTGGTATATTTTCAGTCATCAAACTATTACAACCCAGGGCAACATACCCGTAGTATCACAGGGTGGGATCTGCGATTAAGCTGTTCTGCAAGGTCAGTCTGCTCCTGCAACACCACCTGCTGATAAATAAATGTTACGGTTGAGGTATCTTGTAGGAATAATTATGGCCACACACACACACACACACACACACACACACACACACACACAGACACACACACACACACACACGAGAGAGAGAGAGAGCTTGGAGGAAAGCAAATAGATGAACTGTGAGGGAATAAGGGAGGACTGATGGGCATATAGGAAACTGTAACAAAGAAAAGATAAGGAAGATATGAGAAAGGAGACGCTTGGGAGAATACTGGACATAAGCAAAAATAGCAAGTAAGATAGGTGTGGGAGAAAGGTGAGGGAGACAAACAGGAGATTAGTCAGGGAAAAGCAAACCAAGATAAAGGACTTTATGCATTTCTTACTATGCTGCTGTTTGCTTATGTATCAACTCTACTTTGCAAACCCAGTCTAGAATTTTTGTTGTCTTGGCATTTAAAACATGAATATTCATTGTTCCTTTCAATAAAAAGAAATCCTTTACAGCTAGTCTTTTTTTTCTTCACACTCCTTCTTCTGGACCTTTTCATTCAGAAAAAGCAACTTTAGTGTGTGTGTTTTGAGGTACAGTAGGGCCCCCATATCTGCGGAACCACTATCCACAGATTCACTTATTCGCAGATCTTGGGGGCCCCGCGCCCCCCCCAGCGTCCATTATTTATTTATTTATTTACAGTATTTTTATCCCACCTTTCTCCCCGAAGGGACCCAAGGTGTCTTACAAAAAAAAAAGAGAGAGAGAGAGAGAATACAATACAATACAAAAATAATCACATTTTAAAACAGTAAAAAGTAATTAATGGAAATTAACAAAAACAGTATCTAAAAATCGATTAAAAAGATCATAGCTACAATTAAAACCGGAGCATAAAAACAGCAGCACCTCCACCCGTACCAGCGAGATGTTAAAAAAGGCAAAGGCTCAGAAGGCTTCTTTGAACAAGAAGGTTTTTAGGCCTCGCCGGAAAGTGTCCAAGGAGGGAGCAGTTCGTAAGTCAAAGGGGAGGGAATTCCATAAGGATGGTGCAACTACTGAGAAGGCCCTGTTTCTGGCTGCCGCCCCTCGCACCTCCCTGGGCGACGGCACCCGCAAAAGGGCCTTCTCTGATGATCTAAGGAGACGAGCCGGACTATATAGAAGTAGGCGGTCTCTCAAATATCCTGGCCCCAAGCCGTATAGAGCTTTAAAGGTCAAAACCAGCACTTTGAATTGGGCCTGGAAACAAATCGGCAGCCAGTGCAGCTGTCGGAGGAGCGGCCCGACGGAGTCGAACTGCCTACTTCCAGTGACCACACGGGCCGCCGCATTCTGCACTAATTGCAGTTTCTGAACCCTCTTCGACAGCCCCACGTAGAGCGCGTTACAATAATCTAGTTGCGATGTCACCGTGGCATGGATCACCGTGGTCAGGTCTGCACGATCCAAGTACGGTCGCACCTGGTGCACCAGCCGAAGCTGGGCAAAGGCCCCCCTGGCCACAGCCGCCACCTGGGAATCCAGGAGCAGCTGCGGATCCAGGTGGACCCCCAAGCTGCGGACCTGCTCCTTCAGAGGGAGTGCAACCCCCTTCAGAGCAGGACGATACTCTAGTACCTGCATCGTGGATTTCCAGACCAGGAGAGCCTCTGTCTTGTCCGGGTTTAGTTTCAGCTTATTAGCCCTCATCCAGGTAACAAAGCCCTCATCCATTACTTTACATTGCTATTGCTGGTGGCATGTAAGCGTGTCTCTTTCTTCACCAAAACACTATAAGCTAGCATGCTTCCTGTGTAATGTTTGAGAGCCTCTGTAGTATTCAGGCTGCTTGCCTGATCTGTGCTATAAGTCAGCATGCTGGCCTATAGCGTTTTGGTGAAGAAAGATGCGCTTACTTGGTGCCAGCGATAGCTACATAAGGAGGGTAATAGGCATGGGGCTCCCACGGGAGATTGTTTGCTCTTTTCCACGGTTTCAATTAACTGCAGTAAGAGCTGGAACCTATCCCCTGTGGATACAGGGCCCCTACTGTAGTTTTATATGCTTTGTTTGTTTGTGGAAGCTACTGTGCATTCCCATTATCTCACTTCTTGGCTACATCATATACTCACGATCTGAGAGAGAGAAAAAAGATGGGTTTCACCACCCTAGCCTCTTTCCCTGTATAATATTAAGGATCCTACACCTTGGCATGTAACAGCAGAAGATGTAATTAAAATGGCATTTCTGAAACTAGTAAAATCTAGAAATTCAGTAGATCATACCTTTTTTGTTTTCCTTTTATACCACTAATGCAACTTATAAAAGTACAGTCATACACCCATTTGGGCTACGAGAATTCGACTTTGAGGAGTTTATTTAATAACCCTACTTTGGCTTTATTTATAAAAATTAGTTAGGCTTATGAGGCATTTCTTTGCATTTATGAGAACCAATTTGGATTTTGCGAACCTCACAAACATCTGCGAGACGAGAGCCATCATGTGGTCATCTTCGCAGCTGTACAGTTGCCATGAGTTGCGTTCTCCTCTCAGTGTACTCATGGTTTCCTAGTTTATAGCAGTGATGATCTTGTGAATTATATAAATATTAAGTATAATGTACTGTATGTTTTGCTTGTGAGCATAGTCAAAATGCCTTGAGCAGAAGGAGCTTCTAATCTCAAGCTGTCCTCCACACAACCCCTCTGTGTATTGGCTATATTGGCTGCCATCTGTTGGTAGAACCTCTTCTGTTCTTTAGAGAACAAGGTAACACGGGTGATCCAGTCATAATTACAGCCAAAATGACGATCCAGCTGATAAAAACAATATCGGAATTACCCGGTATGGACTTTAACAGCCCAGAAACCCAGGTAAACAGAAAATTATTTAAAATCAAAATCTGGAGCATAAGGACCCGACGTTTCGTGTCAGACCTAGACACATCTTCTGGGGTATTTCCAAATGAATTGGTGGATGTTAAAGGACAGTGTCTTTCTCAGTCCTTTTTATTTTCAAAAAAGCGCGGGAAAACTGATTGTCAGCACGGAAGCCGCTTCAAGGTCCGATTTTCACGGAGGCAGGTAATCCTGCAAAGACTCAGCAAGGACAGCAATCTGAAAATATACTTCAAGGCAATCTTCAGCCCTACAACGTGGTACTAACAATTAGAGTCAATTACTGCTTTGAATGGTTACATTGTTATAGCTAGCGTGTCCATGATTTGTTTGCTCTTCTGTTCTTATCTGCTTTGCTTTTTCTTCTTTGCTCCCAACTGACTCAGAAGATGAGGTTTGGAATGGGAGGAAATTCCGCGTTATACCTCATATAGTTGCACAGGTTCTCTAAAGATTGCCAGCAAAATATTTTGCTGGCTAGTTCAAATCAGTATGTGGAATTCTCCAACAACACAAAGCTCATCCTGTCCTTGAGCTCTGTGCAAAGATTTTTCCCTAACCAAAGTGATCTTTCACAGTAGCTACATTGTCAGCATATTTTGACCTGACCTCTGTCTTCCCACCTCTAGAAATTGGAATGTTTGTGAGCATTCAGTGGCGACATAGCTTTTTCTAGATCCATGGCAATGTGACTTTTAACCTTTTGTTTTTTTCTTAAAGCTGAACATTAAGCTTTGTGTCCGTCCTCGTCCATTGGCGTACAGCAAGTTACACTGGCATAAGTGCACTTAACACCGGTGGATCTACTGTTACACCGGTGCAAGAGTTACACAGGATTGCACTGTTAGTTACAGTATGCCACCTCCCAACCCCTCAACCTAGTTATATATCTGGTATAAATTTAAATATGTTATCAAGGTTTTTAGCAATGTATTTTTCATTTATAATTTTTTCTTTAATTTTAAGCCACAGATGGTGGTTAACAATAATAGAATATGATTCTAATTTCTGGGAGAGCAGTGTCGTTAATTAGCATATTTATGAAACTTAAGCATAAAGTTTCATTTAAAAAAATTAAATGGTGTTAGAGCTGTAACTCTTAAGATGCAGCACCCTAAAGCATCAAAGGCTCTAATCCTATACTCACTTTCTTGGGAGTAAGTGCTATTGAATACAAAAACTTACTTCTGAGTAAGCATGCATACGATTGCACTGTTAGTATATCTTAGTTTTTGGTACTTGGGAAAATAGGAAGACAATGCTGAAAATAGATACCATTCTCTGCATTTTATGAGAGGAAAATATTTCATAAAATTTCCAATTTTTCAGTTTTAGGATGGGGGAGGGAAAAAACAGAAAACGTTCCCCCCCCCCCGGAAATGTTTATGGTACTTGCAAAAGTTAACCTTCTAGGTGTCTGTCTAGACCAGTATTTTTGCAAGACTCTCACCAACCAGCAGAAATTGGCCAGTGAGTCCCCCAGTGGACCACAAGCTATCTTCTGCCCACTGTGTATTAAGAAGCTAGCATGCCATAATAACTTAGACCCATATTTGTACACATGCTGTATTATCTTTCAGTTTTGGACAAGGCTGTATCATTGAGTAGGCTTTTGTTTTCTCTCCTGGGCCTTAACAGTACAATACAAAATAGGTATTTTTGGAGTATATTTGTTCTTACTGCTTTTATTTTACTGCAGAAAACTGGAAAGACTACAAGCAGGCATTAGCTATTAAATCACAACAAGCTCTGCCTGACAATTTTTCAAAAAGCCACATAGTGTGAAAGATGTGTCAAACTCTGAATATAAAACGAATGTTTGCAGCTTTCAAAACATTGTAGAATGTGGCAATGGAAAGAGCTTGTTAGATTATCCTGACCCATTTTCATGCAAGAGCTTGTTGAGAATGTCTGCAGAATTTTTTCCCTTTAGAGTGTGTGTGTGTGTGTGTGTGTGTGTGTGTGTGTGTGTGTGTGTGTGTGTGTGTGTGTGTGTGTGTGTGTGTGTAAGTTTAATTGATAGCAACATGCAGTATACAATTTCCTTTCTTAAGAGCAGCATAACAGGCAACCTAATCATGTCGCTGTCACAAAGGTTTTCCTGGTATTCACTTTGGTTTCCTTCACTGGCTTTCTCCAACTGCAGGAAATGGGTTCAATGCCACAGAGCAAATGGCTGGCAGCAATCTGCTTCTCCCCCCTCTTCTTTATATGTTGATAATATATTACCATCTGTAATGCTGGTTCACAGTGCAAGGGTAACCATTATGATGGGTCCCAAGGAAGTGGAGCAAAAAAGGAATTAATCACCTACTCTCCTAATTAGTTTTTAGAAACAAAAACATTTTCAAGAACAGAACTCTGTTCAATACGATTTCAAATTTTCATGGCCCGCAATGATCAATTTACACTGAATAAAATTTATGGGATTAAAAGCCATGACTCGCAAAAACAAAATCTGAGTTTCATAAGATTAAAATACGACGTTTCATCTAGATTGCACTAAACGTTGTCAAGCAGGCAGCTCAGCGGGCTGAGGCAAACAGATGGGAATCAAGCCTAGCACAAACGCCGAACTTCAAGGAGAATAATTACTGCTCAGCCATTCCAAAAAATAAATTGATGCAGTCACTCTGTTCCTTCTTTGATCCCAAACCATGGTATTCCTTGCTGTTGTTTTAACCTACCTTTTGTTTAACCTGTTGTTCCTACCATCTCGCCCTGCCTGCAATTCACTGCTGTTCTCTAACCATTGGCAATGCCAGTTCGCCTATCCCTCTAACAAGTGAAAACTTTCACCATGTTTTGCAAAGGAAGAAATCTACTTTCCGTTCCAATTGACGTTTCCGAAATGTAGCCATATTTCATTTTATATTCCTCAGCTCACAAAGCATCTGCAACCAAACTAATCATTAAGGCTAGGCTTACCATCCATCCCAGAAAAAACAGAACTGCCCCGGTTTCCAGAGCCTGATCCCAGCCTAGTCCCGGCCACTGGGCCTGGAACCAGGGCAATCCTGGTTTTCCGGGGCCGCCGCCACCGCTTCCAGGATTTTAAGTGTTAAAACTTTTCCTGTGCGATGCCATCTTGGATCTCACAAAATCTCGCAAGATCCAAGATGGCGGCGCCCAAATCACGTGAGGGCACATGAGGCAGTAGCACACTGCTTCATGTGCCCTCACAAGATTTTGTCGCCGCCATCTTGGATCTCGCGACATTTCATTTGATGTTCTGTGAGCAATACATGCTCCGCAACGGCCAGTTTTTCAGGATGCTGTACCCTACAGTGTCGCTCATGTTCTTTTACTCGAGTAGAACATTTTCTGTTTCATGGTCCCAATGTAGACCCTATTGCAACTACATGGGATCCTGTAAAAGCCTGGGGTGCCTTGGGTCCTTGGCACTACGCAGCACCTGCTCCACTTTACTTGTAGGTTTAAACATTGGTCTCAAGTTTGCACGTTGTAGAACTTTACCAGTTTTGTCCGTGGTATCCTTTACATTGATCTCTTTTTCTTTGGTTTGATCTTCCTGTACTGCCAGACCCCTCCTAGGTCTAGATGCTCTATTGATTTCTGTTTCAGTATAGCCATTAAATAACAAAGCTTTTTTAACATGAGTGTTCTCAGCCTCTAAATGTTTGAGCTCAGATATCCATTCTGTTCTCTTCATCAAGATATTGAGACCCCTTTTTTTGTTTAAGGTGATGGTTAGAGGTTTTGTGTAAATAGTGATCTGTATGTGTGGGTTTCCTGTATACCCTATGGCAGTGTTTCTCAAACTTTTTTGACCTGCGGCTCCCTTGACCACTGGCGACCATTGGCTGTGGCTCCCCACATTGCATTATGTTGACGCCTGCCAATTGGCATTGCACTGTTTTCCGATTCTGTTGCACTCTGTGGCTCCCCTGGCTGGTTTCCGCGGCTCCTCTGGGAGCCACGTCTCCCATTTTGGGAACCACTGCCCTATAGTCTAGTGAGAGATCTTCCTTTCGCCTGACTAGGACATCCGAAACGGGAAGTGACCTCTCTCTCTCTCTCTCAAGTATCTGTGTCCCCAACCCATGGTTGTAACAATCCTGCAAGATATTTAGCCAGTTCATACGTAGGTGAATCAATTGTACTAACAATGGGTCTTAAGGGGTTATTGGATTTCTGACGTAGGAACATGTTAGAGATTTTTTTCTACTTGTGGACCATGGTCTTTAAACCTGAAAATTTTTAATCAATGTTTTTCTGCCGGCCATGAAAATCTTACGTCTTATTTTTAATCCTGTTTCATTGATGAGTTAAACACATTATCAGTAAGTCTTAAGTAATTAAGTTTTTGTTAGCATGTTTATTTGGGAAAGTATAAGAATGTATTTTTATTTTTGCTTTGGTTCATTTGCATCTGCTTAGATTTTGGGCAGTTACTATTTATTTTCTGTTCCTCAGAACCCCCATCAGTTTATCTTTACAGGTTGAGGGAACAAAATAAAACTGACATCTTAGTTCTCGTATACACTTCAGCAATTTATTTTGGTTTGCATTCCTTATATGCAGAATGGCTCAAAATATCAAAATACTAGTGTTTTCCTGCTTTCATATGCATTTAATCATTGTGACCTAGCAAAATATGGGTCACATCCATCAGTCTAGACAGATTTTTAAAAGGTAAAAAATTGTCTTTTAAACACGTGTTACTTATATGTCTGTCATACTTGAGAGGCAATAACAGCGAGAAACATCTGTGCTACAGCTGCTAAATAAAGTTTTTTTTTGGGGGGGGGGGAGGAACAGCACCATTCAAACTGAGAAAATAACTTATTGCAGACCAGTACCATTTTTAGAGGGTGACTGCCTTGCCTGCATATAAGCCAAACTGTGCCTGTCTTCCTGTGATGTTTGAGTTGTATGTTATGTCTTTGCAGGCACTGCAGTATCTCAGCAAAGCACATAAATGTGAGATCCAATCAAGGGACTGGGACAAAAACATCTTCTCTTTTAAGGAAGTGGCAAAAGGTGCAATAGAGCTTGCACATGGTATGTTTTATATCAACTTCTTGCATATGCTGTTGTTGATTCCTTAGTTAAGAAGGTTCTTTATATAGCTATACTATACATATATAATCTGCCATATCGTTTGATCTCTTATATACTGTAACCTACAAACGGGGTGTGTGCGTGTGTGTGTGGGGGTAATTTGAAGTACAGTACAGTTTTTACAAATAGGCTTGTCAGTGAAGAATAGTGGGAAGGCAGAGACTAAGATAATTAAAAATATCGTTGAGAGGTTCTGGGGAATAGAAAATGAGGCTCTTGTTTTTGGAAACAAGTTTATATTCGGTAGGAATTGATGAATGGTGGTGTTCTTCCAAGTACACTAATCCATGCCACCACACTGAATACCTTTCCTTGTAGATAGGTCCTCTATGCTCTCTGAATCCTGCTAAACTTCATGGCCTAGGTTTACAGTATTCCCATGAGATTTGCAGGACAATTTATAATGATTGTTTATCTTGATTGTAAGTGGAGGATTATGTCGTGATGTCTTGCAAAGATGGTACATTCATGTTGTTAAAACAAGCTGACTGTTGGAGCAATTTGTTTAGAGCTCTCTTAAAAACAAACACATCTGTCAGAACAGATGAATTATCTTGTTAACTGTGACCGGAACAAACAGAACTATTGAATCTTGTTAATGGAAATCAGGTGTGACGAGTCAGCCGGAACACAGGCATCCGGGTGGGTAAAGGATTGTATTTATAGGTAGTCATGGGCTGCAGCCAAGACTTCTGAGGATGCCTCGAATGAGGCAAAACGTAAGCCCTGCGCCTGTCGGGGCAGGGGCGGAGGGGAGGGTGGGCTGGGTGGTGAGGGAGGGCAGCCATTGGCCGCGCAGGGCCTGGAGGGGCGGCGATACCGGGGGGCCAAGATCCCCGGTATCCAACGCTCCCTCCAGGCCCCAGATACGCTGGCTGTGTCGGCATTACTGTGCGCAAGCTCTAGAGCCCGCGCACATGCAAGTAGGCCCATTGGGGGACGATTTTCCCCCGATGGATACAGCAGCTGGCCCTTTAGGCCGCCGTATCCTACACAGGATTGGGCTGCCCACCTGCAATGTTTGGTATCACAGATTGAATTTTAAATGAAAATAGGTTGCATTCCTATGCACACTTACCCGTATTGTCCCGAGTATAAGACGCACCTGATTATAAGACGCACCCTTAAAGTTTGGTGCTATTAAAAAAATTAATTAAATCACTGGTATTAATTTTATGCCTGATTATAAGACGCACCCCTAGTTTAAAAACTTGAATTAGGAGAAAAAAGTGAGTCTTCTACTCAGACCAATACGGTATATGGGAGTAAGCTACATGGGAACACAGTGAGACTTCTGAGCAAACGTGCTGTGGCTGTTTTGACAGGAAGGAAACTAATGCTATGTAAAGTCAGTAATTGCTTCTGCAATTAAAAAACAGCAAAACCTGAACTTGTCACTTCTCTGTCTTCAATAGCCGTGGGGCTGCTCACAGCGTTTACATAGACCTTTCCATTCTCAACAGGACTGACTGAAAGCTAAATACAGTAATACTTCAGGTAACACTGCTTCCTTTAGCACTGTTTTGCTACAGTGCTTGTTGTCCTTGGTTAATTGACATTTACTGCAGCCAATGGAAGCAGAGTATTCTGGCCAATCAGCACTGGTTTTCTACCTTACTTCCTATAGTGTCTCCTCTAGTGCTGTTTCAGATAGTGCTCGCCTTTTATGGAATGGATCCCCTGTGGTGCTGGAGGTATTACTGTAGTTGTTTAAACTAAGGTATCATGGTAATAACCACCAAACGTTTTAAAATTTTAACTTACAGTGGCAATGAAATGCAGCAAAAACAAGTCTAATTACCAGGAAGCATTGCAAATACTCTCTTCAGCTCGACTCAACTTGCGTGGCTTGGCAGCCAAAGCAAAGGTAAGAATGAGATGGGCTCATTTAAAGGGGAGGAGTTCTATAATGGAGAGGCCATCCAGGGCTAAAACAGAAGTTCACCTGCCATGTCTAACGTTCTCATAAGAACATAAGAAGATCTCTGCTGGATCAGGCCAAAGGCCCATCTAGTCCAGCTTCCTATCTTGCAGTGGCCCACCAGATGCCTCGGGGAGCATACAGACAACAAGGTACTTTATCCACTGTTGCCACTCCCTTGCATCTAGCATTCAGAGATAGCCTACTTCTAAAACCAGGAGGTTGCATATACTCATCATGGCTTATAACCTGTGATTGACTTTTCCTCCATAAATCTTTGGCGCCTTTAAAGGCGTCTAGGCCAGGTGCCATCATCACCACATCCTGTGGAAAGGAGTTCCACAGATGAATTACACACTGAGTAAATAAATATTTTCTATTGTCTGTTCTAACTTTCCTGCCACTCAGTTTATGTGGATAATATCCCCTGGTTCTCTTAACTTGTTAATTATGTAGTGCTTTACATAGCATAAGAAGAGACATGCTGGACCAGGCCAAAGGCCTTTCTAGTCCTGCATCTTGTTTCCCACTGTGGTTAACCAGATGCTTCTAGGAAGCCCACATTTTGGCAGATGAAGGCATATTCCTCTCCTTCTGTTGTGGCCCCCCAACTGGTTTTCAGAGCCATACTGCTAAGTTACTGGTTCTCACTTGAAAGATGAGTTATGATAGGAAGGACTGCACACCCATTTTTATGAAATTTCTGTTCTTGATTGAACTTGGTTTGTCTGTCTGTCTGGGATAACTTCACTAGATGCAGCACTTATAAAAACACTTCATCAGTCTCTCTTTAGGACAGGGTGGCTATTGCTTCTCCAATAAACAACTCTTTGACATCTCTGCCAATGAGATGGTGAGAATGCAGTAAACAAGGGCTTGTAAAAAAATATGGGGAGAGCTTAATATGGTTCCTTCTGCAAGTAGGAAAAAGTGGAGTGGGAAATGTAAAATCGGTTATAGTACAGAAGGAAGACTGCCCTGAAAAACTGCCGCCTAATACTGGGGTCTCATCAAAGCCAGGGGGCAGATGGCATAAGGAAATGCCCCATTTTGGGGGGTGTGGGTACTCAGATTCTCACAGCAATACTGATAATTTATTTACAGCATCTTACCTTCAGTCAGGCTTTTAGTGGACTTCTAGCTGAGAGTGAGAGAGAGTGTGTGTAGGGTTAGGTAGACATCTTCTTTCCTCCCCAGCCACTTATCCAGCATTGGGCAGCCAGAAAGGGCTGAAAAGAAGCATGTTGAGCAGCTGCCACAAAGGTATCTTCCTTTTAGCCACCCTGTCATGAACTGTTCTGGCTCTTCTGTCCATGCTGAACACTGGGCTGAAAGTCAGCAATAATATGAACACATAGCAATGCCTGTGGCTTACTTGAGGACAATAAGGGAGCCTTATGACAATTCTTCATCTTGTGGCTGGCTCTTTTTTTCTTCATCTTATCTTCCAGGTGTAAATAAATTCCATACATCTATTGTACACATCCAACCCATTGTTGTTCAGCAATCAGATTTTGTAATGTTGTTGTCTGTTGAAGGCAGGCTCTACACAGGTGCTTCACGTCACTGATTTATTTACCAGGTTCTGTACAGTTGCCTGGCAGGGCTCTTAAAATGGGTCTCCACAGGGTTTCTCTTGGTGTAAAAGGAAAAGAGAGGCCGGGAGAGTCGTGAGGTATGGCTGAACTTAATGAGACGGTGCAGTGTTAATTCACTGTGCCTGAATATACCTATCTGCCAACTAGCACAAGTGACTTGTAATGTAATGTTAAAATGCAAAGGAAATTACATGCCTGGGTCTTGGAGCAGGTTCCAGCTCTGTCTGCTGCATACATACCCCCTTCCCACAAGGAGGGCCTAAACATCACCACGCAGGCCACAGAAATTGCTCCATGTCCAGAGGTCCTCTGGGGTTATAGAAACTACATATGACCTTGCTGCCAAAAGCTCAGCCGTACCAAGTAGCAGTCTGGAACTCTAAAGAAGCTGCAACCTTCCTTGATGCTTTAGCAAAAGTCATGAGTGATGGGGGATGGGTGGAAGGGAGCATTGGATCTGCTCAGCTTGAATAGGTCTTGGTGCATGCTAATGACATCATGAGCACATAAGTGGATCAAGATCTAGGCCCTGACTTTGACCAGATCCTTGTTGGACCCTGCAATCTCTAAGACTAAGTGTGATCTAAAATGGATCTAGGACATGGATCTAGGTTTTTAGTGGGTCGCGAACAGCTGGCTCGAGCCTCAACTTCCGGGTTGCCACGCTTTCACATATTTTTACACCAACGGCTAACCACCCGAGCCTCTGCCTCTGTTCTCTCAGCGAGAACACGAAGCAACAAGGCCTGGAGTGGCCAAAGACCGCTGAGCTTTAGACTCGGGTGGCCGGCTGTTTGCAGTAAAAAAAAAAAAGCAAAAGCTCAGCAATCCGAAAGTTTTGGGTTACAGAGATCGACACCGAAAGTGGGTCGTGGCGTGAAAAAGGTTGTGAACCACTGAGCTAAAAGATTCACTAATCCAAGAGCATTCATTGAAATCTGGTAATCACAACGCCATCGCTACTGTGCACTGTAAGGTGCTTTCAGAGGACACTGGTTGCTCAACCTTCCTCTAGCTTGCAGATTGGAAAGTGGCAAGTGACAATGCAAAGGTCTCTAGTTCTAAGCATACTGACAGTAGATGTGAATTGAGGTTTTCATAGACAGCAGTAATTCTCAAGGAAGAAATAATGGGATTAAAAGCCATGACAATTAAAATCTAACATTAAAAATCAAGATAAAACTCCGTTTTAAAAACTTTATAGATTAAAATCTGGATGGGCGATGTTTCGATCATGCATTCGATGATCCTCCTCTGGCAAAAAGCACAGCATCTGCTGTGCTTTTTGCCTGAGGAGGATAATCATCGAATGCATGATTGAAACATCGCCCATCCAGATTTTAATCTATAAAGTTTTTAAAACGGAGTTTTATCTTGATTTTTAACGTTGGATTTTAATTGTCATGGCTTTTAATCCCATTATTTCTTCCTTGAGACATACTGACAGTGTTCACTGCACTTATTGAGGTGGTCTTGTCTACACTGGCCTATCATTTTTGGCAGATGTCGGTACTAGAAAGAAATAAAAGATCCTATGGAAACTGTTGCAATAGAAAGTTTTTCAAATCCATATTTAAGATCTTGTTGCCTCTTGTTTAGAAAAAAGTTTATGCTACAATTTTTTGTTTTCTGTTTGCAGCAACTTTTTGCAGATGTAGTGAGTGGTGAAGTTTCCAGCGACCTAGCTGAAGAAGTGGCGTCTATGGAGAACTTGGTAGTGGAATTGCAAGAACTTAGCAACCAGCTAAGGAATCAGACCTGATGAAAAGAAAGATCCAGTTTCCCAGGAAGGAAAGAAGAGAAAAGTTGGCACACTTCCTTCAGTACAGTTGTGTTGATGAACTTGTGGTAACTCAAACACCCCAAGCAACTTTCTAATAAATATTTTTCTGTATAACATAGTTTTAATCGTGACCAGCATTGCTAACATCATAAAGTGTCTAAGGTCATGTCTGTTCATTTTCAAGTTGGATGTCTGCATGATTTCTGTCGGTTTGACTCTTATAGAACAAAACTGACTGGTTTTTATTTAGAAGGCCCTTTATTTAGGATTAGCTCTACTTGAGTGCACTACATAATTGGCTCCTGTCCATAGCTATGCACTTTTGCAGATAGGATAGATTAAAGAGTCCTGTTGATGTTGGAAGGGAAAGCAAGGGAGCACTTAATTGGCTCTTGTTTTAACTGAGGAGGTGGATGCGGGAAGGCTAGAAAGATAAAATCACACGCAAATTTAAATGGCTGTCTTTTGTGTTACAAAGAAATATAATGCTGCGATAGGTTCTACTGTTTTGTTTCAATCATCTGATCATTCGGTTGTCATTTTCTACACCTTCTCCAGCTCAGTTATACTGTGTCCATTTTGAGATGAGGTGACCAGAATAGCATAGTATGTGGGTTATTGCTAGTTTTGAGTCCTTTTCCTGTTGATTCCAAGTGCTGAATCTTGTTTTTCTACTCCTATCGCATGCTGAGCTGCTATTGTGCTGTGATTTCTACTGTGTCCCTAGAATTTCTTTCCTTGAACAAGAGACTGAGGCATTTTAAGTGATCTTGCAATAAATATTATTTTGAAGAAATTGAAAGCCAAGAGCTCTAACATTTTCATGTTTTAAGGGTGTTGTAACGTATGTACTGAACCTGGGATCTTTTACATGAAAAACACCTGGTCCATACCCTTCCTCTCATGTTTGTTAGCCACATAAAAACACGTTGTATACACCAAAAAGAATTGTAAGCAGCCATAACTGGTAGCCAATTTTGGAATTAAGGATTTTTTTTTTCCTTTCAGGTACCTTGTTGCTTGTCTGTCTTAATTCCACCTTTGGGGGTGTGCGTGTTTGTGTGTTATATGGTTCCCTTGAAGACACTTATGTTTAGTGTACTACAGACATTGCCAGTTAGAGGGCAGGGGATAGTCTGCAGAAGATGGCTATGGAGGGTCCCAGCTACAGTGTGGGAAAATATGACCTTTTCAGAGCAATGATTCTATAATAAGACATAGCTGCATACATCCTGGAATAGCGCCTTCTTCAGGAATGATTAACGTTTATGGGTGGTAAAGTCACCTTAAGGCAGAGGTTCCCAAACTGGGAGGCGTGGCTCTCAGGGGAGCCGCGGATACCAGCCAGGGGAGTTGCGGAGTGCCACGGAAAACAGTGCAATGCCAATTGATAGGCACCAACATAATGTAATGGGGAACCGCGGCTAAGGGTCGCCAATGGTCAAGGGAGCCGCGGGTCAAAAAAGTTTGGGAAACACTGCCTTAAGGTGACTTCAGAAAATCCTTCATGTCTTTCCTTCCCATCATACTTACTGCAAAAAGTTGCAAAATTCACCTGAGAACATGCTTGTAATGTTGTTCAAATTATAGGACTTAAGACGTTGCATTTTTAAACCTCTCAAAACAAATTCTGGTTGCAGTTGCAAGGCAGAAGTGATACAGAGGATGATCTTGAACTTACAAGATGGTGTTTTGAGGGATGAGAAAGGACAGGAGCTAGTCAACTAGCTGTACAAGCCTTAAGTTACCCTGGTTCCAACAACCAATATGCAACTTAAGCCCTCAAGAGGCCCCTGCAGTACTGATATAATCAACTCTCTGTTCCAGCCAGTCCCTGAAATGTGAGCTTTTCAGTACAACAGCCCTAATAAGGGCTGCAATACAGATATGTTTTTTTCTCTTAGCAGAAAAAAGAATTCATTGTCAGCTGAGTGATGCAAGACAGTAAGATCAGTCCTGGGAGCTGTATGCGTGCTTGCAGCATCACTTGACCCCCAAGTCTGCTTAGACAGTCTCTGCACCCTACCCTCCATTTCTTGCATCTGTCTACCAAGAAAAAGTACTTCTCTGCACCAGTTTTCTGGTGCAAGGAAAAGTACTTCTCTGCACCAGGTAGTCAGTTTTCTCTTCCTGAAGAAAGACCCCAAAAACAGTGCATTGTTGTTTTCAGACAGCATGAGACAATCATAAATAGTATTCAATTATTTTCATCCAAAAGATAAATGAAATGTAACATCAATGTTTCTGCCAATATTTTAAAGAATAATCAGTTTTCCTCATTTTAGCCTGTTTGTGGGTGAATGAAAATTAAGCACATACATGTTTTACTGATTAATTCTAAATATCAATTAAATTTATTTCATTAATGATTACCAACATCTAAATAAGGGATACTAAAAGAAGGAAGAACAAATTCTGCAAATAAAAAAAAATTGGTGGCATGTGCTTGACATTCTTGGTGCTAAAAAATAATCTGGACAATGTCTAGGAAAAAATTAAACTAAACAGGAAAAAGGACTAACAAATCGATGGAATAATTGTCAGTAAGATTACTCAGACTGGCTGTTGTGTGTTCCAAAAGCCATTTTAAAATGCCCATGGTGATGGAAAAATACTGTTTTAAAATACTGTGTGTGTGTGTGTGTGTGTGTGTGTGTGTGTGTGTGTGTGTGTGTGTGTGTGTGTGTGTGAGAGAGAGAGAGAGAGAGAGAGAGAGAGAGAGGTAGCATTAGTATCCTTATAAAGAAGGATATTCAATACTAAAAAGTGAGTAAACAGTAAGCCTAGTCTTCCATTACAGCGACTTTAGTCTGTGGTGTCCAAACACTACTACAACTGCTTAGCAAACATTTGGTATGTAAGGAATATACAGTAGAACCCTCATATATGCTGTCCCCATAACCGCAGTTTCAGTTTTCCACGGTCCTCCGCAGAAGCGTCGCTCCGGTAGGGGCGGGGCTGTAAGTATCGCTGCGGTCATAGTCTCTTTACCGAGCGAGGAGGAGGCAGCCCCGCCCCCTCACTGTCCGAGCCAGTCCCCTACGGAGAAAGCAGCAGGCAGGGTCTCTTCCCTGCCGGTTTCTCCGTAGGGGACTGGCTCGGACAGTGAGGGGGCGGGGCTGCCTCCTCCTCGCTCGGTAAAGAGACTATGACCGCAGCGATACTTACAGCCCCGCCCCTACCGGAGCAACGCCTCTGGTTCTCCGTGGCCCCCTCGCGCCCTTTACCTTCCCCTGTGTTCTAGATGTGGCCCCAAGCAATCATGTATCTTTCACAAAATGCTATAAGAAACATACTGCTTATAGCATAGAAGTGGACAAGCAGCCTGCATGCTAGAAAGGCTCATCCCGAACATTAACTTCCTGCTTTCTGTTCTGCTTGTCTGCGTCTTTGCTATAAGCAGTTAACTGCTTATAGCGTTTTGTGAAAGCAAGACACACGATTGCTTGGGGCCACAGCTAGAACACAGAGAAAGGCAAGGGGTGCAGGGGGCCGTGGAGATAGGGTTTCTGCAGTTTTAGTTTTTTTGGGGGGGTTAGGGTTAGGGGGAACTATCCCCCACGGATATGGGGGCCCTACTGTAATCACTTTACCCAAAAGCTGCTACTCTTTAATTGTCTGCTCAGTGTGGTTCATAATGTGAGCTAGTGTATTCTGATTAAATGTTGACATACTGGTGAGTTTTGACTTGTCAGTTGGGGTGCCATGTGATAGCACTTATACTATTTGTTGTGAAATTTTATCTGTTGTGAAATAATTCCACACTACATGTGGAATTATTGTGCAAAAGTGTACACCAGGATCTTCAATACTAAAACAGTATGAAACACTTATGACAAACATTTCTACTAAATAAATCAGGTTAATGACTCCAGAAAAGAAAAATCACAGGCCACTGTATGATAACTAGGTATTCCTTTTTGATGGAGTGTGGAACTGCTGTAATTCATACTTCTCCCAATGCCCAATGCAATTCCAGAAATGGTTGAAGATTCCCACCATCAGGCTCAGAACGCCTGAACATTTCTTTGATGTTTTTGTTACTTTTTTCGTTGTGTTATGCATCTCTGTTTAGCAGCTTGGGCTTTTCTGGTGAAATTGTGCAGTAGAAATGGTGCTGGATCACGTCACCAAGGCCCATTACATCCAGCATCCTGTTTCCCACAGTGGCCAACCAGAAGCCTCTGGAATGCTGTCTGATGCCACCTCTGCACTGCAAAAAAAAAAAAAAAAACACCTGAAACCAAAACCCTGACTGTGCTCTTTCTAGGTTGCAGTCAAACCTAGAAGTTCCTCACTTCAGGGTTTTATGGCAGCATGCAAGGAGCACAGTAAGGAAGGGAATAATCTGCTTCTTGCTCAAGGAAGCAGAACATTGCAGCATGGTGGCAGGTTGGAGGGAGGTGGTGACAGTGGCAGGCTCAGGGTGGAAGGCACTCCAAATCCCGGCTTGTCTCAAAATGTTCCCCAGTACCTAACAAACCTAAACCCCTCCTCCTGACACCAGTGTCTCATCCACGCTTTGAGACCCCTGAGCTCCACCTGCCTAGCTGGCCCTGAGCATGGAACAGTAGCACTTCTGAGAATGCTACCTTTTGGAGTCCTACCTAGCAACCTAAATTTGGTCTTCAGGACCGTCCGGCTACATTTCCCCATGTCGTTGGTGCCGACATGCACCACAACCGCTACATCCTCCCCAGCACTCTCTACCAGCCTATCTAGACGAGAGGTGATATCCGCAAACTTCGCACCAGGCAGGCAAGTCACCATGCAGTCCTCACATCCGTCACAGACCCCCCCATCTATGTTCCTGACTATAGAGTCACCCACTACAAGAAACCCCCTTCACCCCCTCCCCAGAGGAGTATCCATAGTGTGATTGGATACGGGCCCATCACCTGAGGAAGGGGTCCCCACTGGGGGGTTGTTTCCCTCTTTTCCAGAGCGATGTCCTCCAGCCCTGAGACTCCCTTCCCTGGCAGCTGAGGAGCTGCCCAACTGAGGGTGGGACACCGCCTCCACGTCCCTAGAAGTCTCACCCTGGTCCCTCTCTACCTGTCTCTGCTTCTCCAGGTCAGCAACCATGGCTTCAAGGGAGCGAACCTGTTTCCTGAGAGCCTGGAGCTCTTTGCGCCGAGCACACTCCCATGACTTATGCCCAAGAGGCATATAGTCATATATATGACACTCGGTGCAAAACACTGGATTGCCCCCACCCCTCTGCTGGCTGTCTGACTGCATAGCTTTTGAGTGTAAGTTACGGGTTTATCTAAGTTTGGGAACCTTAATGTTGTTGGAGCTCTCCTCTCCTCAAGGGAAGTGTCGGGCAGTGTTTGGGGCCTGGCTTCCTCGCCCTGCTGCTGAACTCGCTGTGTCTTCTCTTATCTTGGCACTTTAATGATCTTGATGATGTTGAAACTCAGCCATGGCTGCCCCCTGCTTTGCCAGGGTACATTTTTGGAAGGTAGTGGGTGGGACCATTCTGGACTTTTTTTTTATCAGCTTGCAAGGACTCCATTGTTTTTTTGATAATTATTTGAGAGAGCTTGGGAAAAGCAAGCTAATTACAAGATGAGCTGGAAGCAAAGATTACCCAAATTCCCTGTAAGGTGTCTGCACTGATGGTTGCAATGCCACAGGATGTGGTGATGGCACCTGGCCTGGATGCCTTTAAAGGGGGATTGGACAGATTTATGGAGGAAAAGTCCATCATGGGTTACAAACCATGATGGGTATAAGCAACCTCCAGGTTAATGCCAGATGCAAAGGAGTGGCGACAGGATACAGGTATTTTGTTGTCTTGAGTGCTCCCTGAGGCTTCTGGTAGGGCAACTATGAGATACAGGAAGCTGGACTAGATGGGTCTTTGGCCTGATCCGGCAGGGCTCTTCTTATGTTTTTAATGCCATCTCCAGATGCTCAACCATGGCAATGATGTGCCATTGCCAAACTTCCAGGTTGCTGAGCTCCATGCTGCACAGAGCTTGGTTGCGAGCTGCACCGCTTAGCAGGAATCCTGGAGATCACCCCCCCCCCCTTAGTGGAAAATTGGCTGGAGATATTTGTAAGTTGGCAGCAAAACAAAAAGTGAAAGATACCAGAAATAACAAGATGCTTTGGAGAGTACAGTAATACCTCCATAATGCTGCTTCCTTTAGCACTGATTTGTTATAGTACTCTTTGTCCCGGTGTTATTGAGAGCTGTTCTCGCCAATGGATTGAAGTGGATTCTGGGACAATCGGCTCTCATTTCCTGCCTATTAAAAGTATATGCTATGGCACTATTTCGCACAGCACTTGACTTTCCTGAAAGGATCCCCTGTGGTATGAGAGGTATTGCTGTACCGCCTTATAAAGTGGTAACTCACTAAACTAACTGGTGGTATGAGAGGTATTGCTGTACCGCCTTATAAAGTGGTAACTCACTAAACTAACTGGTGGTATGAGAGGTATTGCTGTACCGCCTTATAAAGTGGTAACTCACTAAACATGTAGCTACTTGGGAAACCAGTGGTCTGAACCTGCCATCTGACGAGGATAATTTTACCAGCCCCTCTTTTCTTCTTTTCTGATGGGACACGAATATGTACTAAATTGCTATGTGATAAATGGTAATCTGTATTCAGCCAAATAATGGGTCACAAAATGTATCAATGAAGAAAACCTCTTAGGAGAATTTGTATTGCAAGTGGCAAAACCAACAGCCTGAGCAATTCCAGTATGTAACATAGGAAGGTTTTTCCTAAACATTTAGAAGCACTTATAAATAGACAGGTTACAGTTCGACAAGTAGCCCATTCAGGCATGTGCTCAAATATAGTAGCAGCATTCATTAGACAAACATTTCTGCTAATCCCTGGCCTATATTAATAAAAGAGTAATCCTTTTAGGCTGGAGGTAGTGCTTGCTCTCTTTCAACTCATAGTCTTGAAGACTAATAATAATTGCAGTTTAAATTTGGATTTTGAACAAGTGTTCCTACAACTTAAACTAACCTGCGATCTCTTAACTGGATATAGAATAGATGTTTCCCTATGTAAGACTATTTATTTAATTTTCTAGATTTCAGTAGGATTTTTTAAAGATGTGAAACCTAGTTTTCTAGAGGTCCTAATTATACAAGGCAGTGGTTGTTTTAAAATAAAGTGATGCTGTTCATTCAGTTATCCATAGTTTTTTTGAGGGGGGAGGGGTTGGTGAGGCGAGAAATTGTTTGCAGCAATGTATTTTCCCTAGCTAGACGGATGGGAGAACTATATGTTGCACTCAACGTGGGACCACCACAGAAAAGGACATCCCCATGTCAAATTTCCTCCTCTACGAGGGACATCTTCTAAGAGGAGGGGGGATGCATAATATGAACCTCCAGATAAATTGCGTTACAGAGGAGAGGGGGGAAACTTGACCCAGGGATGCTAGAGATTCATGTAGAGGTAGAACAAACAGTGCTTCTGTTACTACAATATATACCCACCAGGCTGCTCTCTGGCCTAGTCCAAATATGGTGGTAGTTTCAGGCTGACATTCGTGTTCTTTTAATAACCCATCCCATCTATTAACAATAAAAAATCATGAGGAAAAGGCTCTTTATATTGTGTTTTTTTTTAAATTGCGCCCTGATGTTAAAAGAGCCCTTTGTGGTTTTTAGTTTCTCCTCACCTGCATGCAATTTCCTTGCCTGCATCGTCACAACTGGTTTTATTCATGGCTGCTGTCAGCTCAGTCTTTTCTTTCTCTTATTCTTGCTTTATTGGAAACGCCAGTGACCTGCACATCTGAGTCATCTACACCAGCCCTTGGCCCCAACCCCCAATATAATGATCTGTTCAAAGAAACAGCAGCCAAGATGTATGACAGCCAGTACAGTATTAACAATGCTAACGTGCTTGCTTATATAAAAGGGAGTTGGACTCTTTAGTAGCATCCCCACTACAACAGTCAGCTCACAAGCATTAGTAGGAGAATAAGGAACTTAAACTCTTGGAGTGCTGCCCTTTGCCAGGTCTCCATGAATAGCATGTTTCTTCAGCATTTGCCGAGTCTGTGCATTACTTCACAAGGATGCATCCAGAACTGCACCTTTTGTTATACACTTTTTTCTTACTTCATTCAATTCTCCCCACCTCATGATCAGAGTTCTAACCACCATCCCATGCATATTTCTACTTTAATATGACAGTCCTAGTAGTGGCAATTTTTATGCTAGCATGGAAAGCACCAGCTGAAAATGAGGAGGGGAAAGGTCTCCATTTCTACCCAGGCCTCCTCAGCTTGAACACTGCTGTGCTGCCTCTCCCACAAACCGAACAGAACAGTTCAGTAAAATAGCTTCTCTGCTCCCTGACATGCTATCTGATAAGGCACTGTAGCCACACCCACCTGTGGTTAGATTTGACGCAAGGGTGAGACAAGAATGGCTAGCAAAGATCAGGCTTATTCTTGGTTATGAAATGCATAAGAGTACCCAACTTTCCTAAGTTGTTGTCAGATTCAAGGATAATGCCTGTAACGTGCTTTGCAAATCAAAAGTGCCATAATCTAGTCTGTCTCGTATTTTCCTCTTCAGTGTCGGTGTTGTTCCAGGACCCTTACTGTGATCACAGAGAATGATATTTCCACACAGTCTTTCTTTTTAAACAGAAATTTTTAGTTTGTCAAAACTAAATTCACAGAAAATAAAAAACTCAAAACCTAAAGTAAACACAGGCTGTCACTATTAATATCTTTCATTCTAGAAAGTCTTTGTAACTGTTTGTTGAGCTGCTGTTATTCCACAGAAGCCTAGAAAGGGACAATGTGAAGAGCTTTTCTTTTCCTGTTATGCTTTAAAAATCTAGTGAAAATAGAATCTGAACTAATTCAAATATTAATGTTATAGGGGCAAGTTTATTGGCTCTTCATTCAGTATTAACCCCACTAATTGGGCAAAGAGGCAGCTTTTAAAGTGGTGGTGCTCTTATAGTTAGTGGGGGGGCGGAAGAATAATTGTCCCACTCCAACCCAATATAGTGGCAATATTTTTCCATTTCAATTGCCAAGGTCTCCTTTGTGTCTTTTTGTGAGCCCCTTTGGAACAGAGAACCATTTTTTTTACGACGTAAAAGGCTTTGTGAACTTTTTTTGTGGTAGACAGATAAGTGTCAATAATGACACAGGCCTGCAAATTTGAAAATTGAGATGGTTTTATATTGATTTGGGGTGCTGATTCCAAAAATGGCATCGGGAGGGCGACAAAGTGGGCAGCGGCGGTATGAATTGTGCCATTTCGGTGGCGCAAAGAGTAATCGGTTTGTCCCTCCCACCTACCCTGCACCTCTGAGGGCTGTTTAGCGGTGGCGGCGGTGATGTCGCTTCCAGCGGTGATGTCGCTTCGGACTAGCGATGGCTCTGGCTTTTATCATATATTTATGTTTCTTGCTGCCTTAGTATTTTTAGCTCGTTGTGTATTGCCCTTTTACCTACGACTACCTATGGGTTTTTAGAATTGTTGCTACTATTTTAGAATTGTTGCTACTATTTGCTGTGCCAGCTTTTAAGTATGTCTTGGATTTTAAATTTAAATTTTTTAAAAATGTGTATATTGGCTTATATGTCGTATTTTATCGAGTAATGTAAGCCACTTTGAGCTTCTGGAAAGATGGGGTATTAGTGTTTTAAATTAAAGTAAATGAATTAAATAAATAACAGAAAGCCAGATAAAAGAGATGAGTCTTAACCAACACCTTATATAGATCGTCAGTGACGGTGCCAACTGGGCCAGACACAGCAGTGCATTCCATAGCCTGGGTGCCACCACTGAAAACGCCTTCTTCTGCATCCCGACTGACCATGCCTCAGCAGGCAACGGGATGTGATGCAGGCCTCCGATAACAACCACAATGTGCAAGCAGGTCCAGATGGGAAGGTTTGAAAACTTCTTTAGCTAAGTGTTGCAGAACACTAGAAAGTATTCTACCTTGTTCCTCCCCACCTGCAGTCTTCTAATGACAGTATTTGGACAAAGAGATTGTCTTCATAGCTTCCTTTCCTGGATCCATAAGGGAACCACACCAATCCTAAGCCTACTGGCTCAGGAGAAAATCCACTGTTTTGAGTGGGACTTCACTCCAGACAAGTACACTTAGGTTGTAATCTCAGATACGCTTACCTAGGACTAAGTTCCATTGAGCAGAGTGGGACTTTTGAATAATCATGCATAGGATTGTGCTGTTAGGACTGCAACCTCAACATAATGAACGTTGATGTCTTTGCTTGACACCTTCTTTATCTCAAAAATAATTCATAGCCATTTGTCAGCTGCAATATCGTTGCAGGGAGCCCTTAAAATGCATCTATCATAACCCACAAGCATTGGCTTGACACATCAACTATAGCAATATTATTCTACATGGAGATATCAACTCATATTTAAAAACTCCATACCTTTACTTCACTAGGGAAAGATTTATAATAGATAGTCCCAAAGGCAAACAGAAGATTCTGCCTCAGCTTCTGTTTGATGTCTGGTGTAAACACTGTGTGTGTGATGTGAAGGGTGCTGTGCAAACTCTGCCCCTGCCTTCTCTTCAGCTGCTAACAGAGCTCAGAGCTTGACTCTTCCAGTAGCATTTGCGATGTAATAATTTAACTGACCTTCACACTCATGGCCCAAGTATTTTTAAGATGAAATCCAGGTCACTCACAACTATGTCACAAGGCAACATGAGGAAACGCAGCAGACTGGAGCGGCTCCCAGCAGGCCTGACAATCCTAAGAAGTCCTGGATGATAGCTTCTTGGCAGAAGCAATACCTGAAGAAAAGGTTGCAGTTTGAGACCTCCACACAATTGTGCTTTCAGTTGTCCAATAGCAGGTGACCCATCACCTTCAACAAACACAGAGACCCATCATGATGCTTCTAACGAGTGAAGTGAGATTATCATGGTATTGCTCTAGCCCCCCCATCCTTTACCTATTCTCAAAATGGGAAGAGTTCGTAGCTGCCCCAAAGAAGGCCACCTCAGCAATGCTCTGTCAGGTCTGGAAACTGGGAAATGAGACTTCATCCTCAAAACTACTGAATGGGCAGGTGACTGAAGTCCAATAGCCATGCTTGTATAGATAGCTTTGAGAATGCCTATGCTCCATATTTACCAGGGATAGCCTCTGTGTCCGGTAATCCACTATCCTTATTTTGCTGTTAAACAGGATGTAAAAATTTTGGTAGGGTGCATATGCATGGTCCTCCAATTTCAGCCCACTTCCTTGGGTAAAATCTACATGAAAGAGAGTCAGGATGGGATGGGGACAGATGTGTATCGACTCGAGTGCATATGCATGCAAATAAATATGTACTGCTTCCCTTCCATCCTCACCTCTGTACCTATCTATCTAGACAGCAAATGGTGCTCAACTGGAATGCATTTCAACTGTTCTATAAATATAACCAAATACACTGTGAAACTAAACATTTTTAATTTTTTTTTAAAAGAGGAACTATGATCACTTTACTAACACATCCTGCTTCAGAAAGGATGCAACATAGACAATGTAATACACACTTGCAAAGGAAATGAATACAACAGATAGCAGGTAGATAAGAGACTTCAGCAACGTGTAATAGGAGGATGCTCAGGCAGTGATCCTTGGTATGAAAACAAAGGGTGTTACTGGTACACAAGAGTGTATAGTATTTTCATTCCTGAAATGCTGGAAGCGATATGAATGCCTCAGTCTGTATAAATGCATGTTTATAGAGCAAAATAGAAATATTATAGCACAATCCTATACGTGTTTAAAGGCCAGCGGGTGGCGCAGTGGGTTAAACCGCTGAACCATGAGCTGTCGATCGAAAGGTCGGCAGTTCGAATCCGCGACGGGGTGAGCTCTCGTTGCTTGGCCAGCTCCTGCCAACCTAGCGGTTCCAAAGCATGTTAATGTGAGTAGATAAATAGGTACTGCTTGCGGGAAGGTAAACAGCGCTCCATGTTCCAGCTGCATGCTACGCGCTGCGGCAAGGAGAGTCATGCCAGCCACATGACCACGGAGGCGTCTTCGGACAACGCTGGCTCTTCGGCTTTGAAATGGGGATGAGCACCACACCCTAGAGTTGGACACGACTGGACTTAATTGTCAGGGGTCACCTTTACCTTATACATGTTTACTCTGAAGTAAGGCCCACTGTATTCAAAGGAGCTTCCTCTCAGTTAAGCATGTACAGGATTGCTGCCTAGGACTTCCTGTTCATCCTGTGAATTAGTTATTGTAGATAACCTATGCTTGGCAAGAACTGTACTTGCTTTTTTGGGTGAATGGAAATTAATGCATTTTTACTTCTGCAAATAAGACTCCATAAGGACAATTGCCTGAAATGGCAAAAGGTCCCGAAATGCATGATGCTAACATGCTTTGTTTCTGCAATTTGAGTGTCACTGTCATGTTCTTCTCAAAACCAGAATAAAAACAAGTCCAGATGGTATTGTCCATATTATATGGGAATAATCATCCATGCCATATTACAGGGGTGGCCAAACTGTGGCTCCTGAGCCACGTGTGGCTCTTTGACCTATAATGTGCGGCTCTCAGAAATATGTTGAGTGAGCTCCTTTTTGCATCACAATTAATATAAAAGGTAAATAAGAATTTTTCAAGCTTTATAATTATTTACCAAGTATAAATTGAGAGTCCACTGGATTGAAACATAAGTTTAATGTTAATAGTGAGTAAATATATTTCAGAATTTAAATGCTTCTTAAGTATTGCGGCTCTCAAACATCTGAAGTTTATCATATGTGGCTCTTACATGAAGCAAGTTTGGCCACCCCTGCCATATTAGATGCTATGGATAATATGTTTTATAACTGTATCCTAACCATTGCTTTTTAAGGAGCTCTGGGTCATCTCATTTTATTGTTACATTTTATTGAGACATGAGTCATAGGGAGACAAAGACCTGAATCCAGAGAAGCGCAAGCAGACATGCTACACCTCATGGCAATGGGAATCCCCCCTCTGCCTCCTGCTGCTTACTTGCACTTCCCCCAAAAGCCACTCCTGGGTGGGGGGGTCAGAAGAAGTCGTGTAGTGACCATGATGATGGCAAGTATGGATATACGACTCCTTGCAAGCAGAACTTCCCTGTTCATACAAAAGCTCTCTGGAATCCACCTGCTGCAACTGGCCAATAATACATCCAATGATTTGCATATGCAAAAATAAGAGTGGCTGGAATGGTAATAGACCTAGCCGCACAGAACGTTTTTCTAGGTTTCTACTGGATGTTTGTGTATGCAAAACAACTGGCTTGTTAAAAATAAGATGTGACTGCTGTGTTAATCACAAATCATGTTAAAAATACTTCCAGTCTAATGGGAGGACGTAGTCAATTTGAGATAAACAGCCACTGGTCCAATTCCAATTCCAATTCCAAAACCTTTATTGGCATCTTACATGTAGACACATACATTAACATAGACGTAAACATAAACAAACATACATACATGAACCTTAAATAATAATCTTGGCCAATATTTTATACATTAAAATATTATAACATCTCATAAATTAATAAAAATCTATACAGTAGAAACACGCTTTTCTCTCCTCTTAAGTATAGCACTCAGATAATAGGCCACCTTTTCTGTAAGCTCCACTTCAGTCCCCCCAAGGATAAACCGAACCTTATCAGGGTCAGCACAACCTGTTTTCTTAATCAAAAGGTCCTCAAGGTAAACCCTGCGCAGGTCTGAATAGAAGGGGCAGTACAAAATAATGTGCTGCACTGACTCCACCCCCCCAACAGAGCAGGTACAAGTCCTACTTTCAAGAGGAATACCCCTAAATCTGCCAGCTGAGGGAAAAACATTGTTTCTGGCTAGGGAAAATCCCCTACGCTGACTAGGGCATTTCAAAATTAACAGATATTCTGCCATTTGTCCATAGCTGACCGCAAGATGTAGCGAGAGAGGGGAACAGGTTTTATCAGCATCTCCCCACAACTCTTGCTGATCTATGTCCTGCAGTCTAGCTTTAATCTGATGAAATGCCTGCTCCAAGGTACAATTTCCCAGGCTTTCCAGATCTAACCCAACACTCTTAATTTTCTTTTCTAAGAGCCAAAGTTCTTTAGATGAAACTGAGTCAGATACAAGATATGGAAGCAAACCCTCAGTGTTGGTCCTATAATAAACAGTGAGCCAGTATTTAAAGAATCGCAGCCAAGCCACTAGCTTCAGCCGACACATCCCTGCTTCCAAACAGAGGGCGGCATAAGGGACACATCCTGGTAGGCCAAGGATTTTACGTAGGAACATCCCCTGAATCTGTTCCAGGGAATGATCCCATGCCCTCATCCAAACTGGTATTCCAAATAACACTGAGGGGATAATCTTAGCCTTAAAGATCTTAAGAGCACATGGTATAAAGGAATTCCCTTTACAGTAGAAAAAGCGTACAATGGACTTAGCTGTATTATAGGCAGTGTCTCTAATTAATCTACGCTGGGGGATCCATGATAATTTGTGATGAAAAAGAACACCAAGGTACTTGAATTGTCTGACTTGTTCTATTAGATTGCCTTTGATGTTCCAAGGGTGGACCTTCCTAGACTTACCAAAAACCACAATCTTAGATTTCTCATAATTAAGACAGAGTTTGTTGGTCTCAAGAAAGTCCACACATCTTATCAGAAGCCGTTTCAATCCAATGCGGGTTTTTGAAAGGATAACCGCGTCATCGGCATAGAGTAGAATGGATATAGGGGCATCTCCCAGTTTAGGACTATGACCATCTACATCATCCAAGTATGGGGCAAGATCGTTTAGGAACATATTGAAAAGAATAGGTGAGAGAATGCAACCCTGTTTAACTCCAGAATTAACAGAGAAAGCTCTTGACAATTCCCCAGACTTGGCCACCCTGACCTGACAAGATGAGTTCTCATATAGATTCCTAATTAAAAGAAGAAGTTTCCTTTCTATTCCCTGGTGTTCAAGTTTCTGCCACAAAAGTGTCCTGTCTATGGAGTCAAACGCAGCCTTCAAATCAAGGAAGGCCGCATACAAGTTGGAATTAGCTATCCTAACCTGTTTATCTACCAGGTGGGATAGAATTGCACAATGATCTAAGATGGAAAACCCTTTTCTAAAACCAATCTGTTCCTTCCCCAGAATATCCTTGATGTTGATCCAGTCCAGAAGCTTATTTAAAAGATGTTTTGCATAAAGTTTTCCTATCACCGAGATAAGACTTATAGGTCTGTAGTTGTTACGGATATTACAATCACCTTTTTTATAGATGGGAACAATTATAGACCTTGTCCAATCTTTAGGCATGGCCCCTGTTTTGTCCACAGCTGTGAACAAATGTGCCAACATTAAAGCCCACCATTCCAAATTCTCTTTTAACAAATAGGGAGGGATAATATCGGGTCCAGGGGCTTTGTTATCCTTTAAATGGCTAATAAGCTGTTTTATTTCATCTGTAGATACAGGGGGCCATTCTGGTACATCCAAAGATTGTAAATCAAAAGGGGCAGATACCACTCTAACTTGTGTAGTAAGCAAAATGGAAAAATGACATACCCAGGTATCAGGAGGGATAATAGACGGATCTCCATCTCTATTACGTAAGGAACCTGTTACAATATGCCAAAATTGTTTGCTATTGTTCAAAATGATAGATTGATACAACCTAGACCATTGGTCCTGAATAAAACTATCCCTTTTCTCATTTAGAAGCATCTTTAGTTGGCATTTCATAGAGGAATAAGCTAGCCGGTCCTTATCCAAATTGGAAGTCCTAAACAGCCGAAATGTCTCTCTAATGTGCTTCTTCATGTTCACACAGTCCCCATCGAACCAAGTACAGTTGCCTGAGATTACCTTGCTCTCAGGAGGGCTAGGGAGACTACCTAACTCGGACACTAAGTGTCCAATAATCCTCTCAAAGCATCTGATATATTCCAATGGGTCATCCCGTAAAGAATGCATATTTAGCCAAGAGGACTGGGAATCTACCAGCTGATGGAATTTTACTTTAATGGTAAAATTTTGCCTTATTTTTGGTAATACCTCCAGCCTCTCCTTGGGCATACTAATGTCCTTCCTAGTTGGGTGATTCAGATCTAACAGGCAGGTTAAGGACAGATGATCACTTAATGGGAGGTCTCCCACATAGAACTCCTTAACTAACCTTTTTAACACCAACGGAATTAAAATATAATCTATGACGCTAGCTCCCTGGTGGGCAACAAAAGTGAATTCCCCTGATTTTTCAAATTCCGGAGCCCCATTTAACCAAATAAGATTATAATGGAAACAGAAGTTGATTAAAAAAGTACCAGCCCCATTAGCTAGACTATCTTTAGATGAACTAATAGATACATAGGGGTCAGGTAAGGGGGTATCTGGCTCCATACCCAGCCCCTTAGCTACCAATGAGGGATCATTTCCCAATCGGGCATTAAAGTCTCCAGCCCAAATATAGAGCGCCCCTGGAAAGCGTTTTCTATTTCATCCATGGTTTGGGTAAGGAGGCTCCACTGCTGGGTAAGTTGACTCCTTCTCCGCATAGGGGGCAGATAAACATTTAGTATAATAGTCTTATAATTTCTAAATCCAACCTGGACGGCTTGGATATATTGATTACTATTAGCCGCACAGAACGTTTTTCTAGGTTTCTACTGGATGTTTGTGTATGCAAAACAACTGGCTTGTTAAAAATAAGATGTGACTGCTGTGTTAATCACAAATCATGTTAAAAATACTTCCAGTCTAATGGGAGGACATAGTCAATTTGAGATAAACAGCCACTGGTCAGGTGTAGCATGTCTAACTTAAGGGATGGGCACATGGAAGCAAGGTTAATCAGAGGGCTTAGTATCAAATGACTGCTTATGAAAGCTAAACTTTAACCTCCTTGGGCCTGAGCTACTGGGAATATGTGACCATCCTAATAAAAACTGTCTTCCTTTTACACAAACATACCAACTGATTATGAAAGCAGACTTGAAACCAACAGCCCAACCCTAACTAACTTTCTGCGCAGTGATGTAGCGAGGCCAGTGCAGGCAACACTGCATCCTGTGCAGAAATTGGGAGGTCTCCCCAAGGTTTGTTCCCGTACCCCAAGTAAAGCCCCAGGTCCCGCAATGGGTCTCCTTGAATCTGCGCCAGCTATTTTGCTGGCACAAGTCCAAGAGACCTATGTAAGAGAAAATGGCCCAGGAAAGGGGATAGGATTTGGCATGTGCCACTACTCTGTCACCGCCGTTACACCCCCTCCCCGCCCTGCCCCCCACGCCAGCTTACATGCACTAGAGCACCTCCTGCAGTGCTCTGGCACTGCTGGGCTGTGCAGGCCTTCATCAGTCCAGGCCTCTTGTGCGCTGTCAAAGTGCGCACTGCACTGGTGCAAGGGCTCAATAGGATTGAGCCATAAGTCATTTCAGTAGTTTGCTTCTGTCTCTTTATCAAGTAATTTACTGTATGATGAACTTCCCAAGTTTCAGTAATACAGCTTATACAATATTTCAGGCAAGGTTACTGATATTTATTCCAATCTGATCATTGGCCTCCCCTCATGGAGCATGAGCAGCTAAAGTGGTTTCTGAATACACAAGAGGGGCAGGCATTACCTTGTTTGAAAAGAACATTTTTTGGATTCTGGGAAGGCATGAGAAATTAAGTGCTAATGAAAATCAATGTTCTACTGAGAAAAGGAAAAACAAACTGTTTCTTTCTATGCTCACCTGTGTTGACAATTCATAATGTTATGTGCCACCCTCATTCCTATGCGAATTACTTTGTTTTATGAAGCATTCTGTTTGACAGGTTAACTATACTAGTTTTAGTTTCTAGATGAGTAGAGGTGTTTTTGTTGAATACCATAGGATTACAGCCTAACAGCGCAATCCTCTTCGCAGAGCCGGCGATGGAACGAGCGTTCTGTCGCCGGCAGTAGTCGCAAACGTGCCATAAAGCACAATTGCAACTACTCTTGAGCAAGGAAGGCTGGCACAGAGGCCAGCCTCCCTTGCTCCGGCGCTGGAGCACTCCTGCGGCTGCCGGACCAGGTAAGCAGGGATCCGGTGGGCGTGGGGGCGTTTCGCCAGGCGAGGGAGGGGGAGGGGGATGGCTTCAGCCATATCCTGGCCCTCGCCGGGTGGCTGAGCCATTACACAGTCTCCTCCTATTTCCGCCAGCAATTTTGCTGACGGAAATTCGAGGAGGCCAGTCGGGCCGGCATCTACACTCGGGGAAGGGGACGAGCGTCGCCTTCCCTGAGTAGACCTCCGGCCCGGCGGCAGCCTGGCCACCAGTGCTCAAGATCCAGCGGGCAGCCCTGGGCTGCCGTCCGCATCCTTACATAGAATTGTGCTGTAAGTCTTACTGAACACAGTATTGAACACAATACTGAACACGCTTTCTGAGTAAAATAAATAACACCATTTTCATATACCTCTATTGATAAAGTGGAACAATTTCAAAATTTCCTGTTTCCTGTTCAATAAATTATGTTGGCCCGAGATGCTCATTTTTACCTGAAGATGTTTGTGCACACGAACGGAACATTGTAATTTTAACTTTTATATACAATGCAACTACAATCTGTGTCTAATTTACAATGTGTTCAAGAAAGACTCCATAGTGACCAAAAACAGAAAGCCCTGCCTAACTCACACTTAGATAAGCAAGTATAAAGTATAGGATAAGGCGGGGTATAAATTTTTAAATAAATAAAAATAATAGTGCAGTAAAATACTCTATTCTTGCTGAAAGCATATGATATGGGTGTGTGTGTGTGTGTGTGTGTGTGTGTGTGTGAGAGAGAGAGAGAGAGAGAGAGAGACATGAGACATATGCTGACAAGGATATCAGCTTTGGTGGCATTTTCACAATAGAGAGAAAGCTGGTACACAAATAGTCCAAGACATTCTGATTAGCAGAAACATCTGAAAACTATTAGAAAATTGACACATGCCCTGTAGTGAGTTAGACCATTGGTCCATATAGCTCAGTATTGACAGCAAGGTTTCAGGTGGGGTCTTTTCCAGCCCTAACTGAAGATACAGTATCAAGGATTGAAGCCAGACCTTTTGCATGCAACACATGTGTGCTATGGTCCTTCCCCCATGTTAACATCTAACAGCTGCAACATGCAATATGAAATTTCCATCACAATGACAACCAGTACTTCAGCAGAGACCAAACAAAATCATGCATGCAATAGATTTCAGGAGTGTGGGCATTTCCTATTCACATGAATATATGACCAAGACACACAGAGACAGAATGGAGAGCAGGGAGATGTTCACCTTCACAGACTTTAATCATCTTTCACGGGGGGGGGGGGGATTTGCAGTGGCATCCTGACAGCTAAAGACATCTACATACCATGACAATGCAAACTGTATTTAGTAATGCATGTAAAAATATGCCACAAATGTCCTTAAGTGACAGCTATTTTAAAAGGCAGGTCAGGATTTTTAAAAATGCATGTGAATGCACTATGAACTGTTCGACCTAACATATACCCTCATACCTTATGTCACACACAATATTCCCTCTAAGGGGTTCATATCACAGGGCGGGCCTCTTATGTTGCTGCATGGCAGATTGCTGCCATTTTCAGATGCACAGTAATGACATCACATGTCATCGCTGGATTTCTGGGAACGCCAAACTCCAAGCTGCACAGAGCTCAGCTTTCCAGGGCTTCAAGCTAGGCAGCCACAAGGCTTAAAGGGAATAACCATTGCATGTGTATGTACGCTGCTTACAGCTGCTAAAAAAAATAAAATCTGAGGTATGGATTGGACTGTTGAGAGCCAGGACTGGCTCAGCAGCATTCATCAATTCAATGCCAGAATAAAGTAGTAATAGTTGAGGGCTTGTATTCTAAATTTCATGGATTTCTTGATGTTTTTGTCTCTCTATGTTTAGTATAAAAGTTCATTTTTAGTTAAATGCTGTAAACTTTTGAACTTCTCCAGCTCCCATGCATCTTTATGCTCATCTAACATTACAGCTGAAAAGATGAATAGATAACCAACGGAGGAGATTGGAAAGATGCTGCGCCCAGAGAGGAGAGCAATTAACCTATGCCCAGAGCACATCCTTCTCTAAACAATCTTTCCAAAGGCACTCCCTACCATTGAGCCAAACAAACTAGGACCCGATGCCACCAGTGCACATAAGTGGAAAACTCGTCTGCATACACATAGGGGGAGTTACCCATTTCTACTGCAAATCCCTTATGTAGTATTTTACCCATCTTGCTCCAGAGGGTCTCTCCTGACTCTGGCTTTGAGGTCAAGTACAAGGGATAAGTCCGAAGTTGGGTAGTGTCCCACATTGTTAGTATAGCTAATTTGGGAGACTTCTGTGAATTTGGTCATAAAGAAAAGGATATTATTTATTTATGAGAACTCCATACTTTGAGCGGGAGAGAGAAAGAGGTCCTACATGCTTGCTATCGAGCTGGAAAGTGGATTCTGGAAAGCAGGAGGAGGAACCAAGGATAGCCTGGGATTAGCAATCTGGACCCCAAGAGAAAGTGGGGAAACATCACACCCCATCTGGCCAGTTTACTGGTTATACTGCCCCCTTCCGATGCAATATGCAGTGTAGTTGCATCTTTCTCCACTCTATCACACATGTGGCTCTTTCCCCAATGATAGTTTATAGGGATGGTAGCATAAAAATAACTTTTTGGCAAAACCCATAGAAATACATTTTAGTGAGGAATTTTTCTCCAAGATCCTGTGTAAAGAGAGGTGGTCAAACTCCCTCTGATTATTTTAGAATTAAATACAAACATCCTGCTGGGAAACTAACGTCGTACAATGCATTTTTATTATTATAAACTAGATGTTAAAACTTTACGTTTCGCCTCAGTCAGTTGAGGCATCCTCAGAAGTAACTTGGCTGCAGCCCGTGACTACCAATAAACACAATCCTCTACCAGCCTGGATGCTTGTGTTCCAGTTAGCTCTCAACACTTGATTTCCATTAACAGGGTTCAAAAGTTCCGTTCGTTCCGACCACAGCTAACGAGATAATTCATCAGTTCCGCCAGATCTGAGAACCTACTCCCTCTGATAAGTACGCAGGTTTGTGATAGGGTTTTAAAATCTCAAGGCTGTCATCAGGGGGAAAAAATGGAGGGAATGCTATCGTTACCAATAACTAAGGGCTAACTGAAGTTTTACTCTGGCAGCATGGAAGCTACATGAGGAAGTTCAGCGACTTGGTTTCTTCCCATGAAAACAGTCACTGCACTCCCAGGTGGATATTTGAATGGGAAGGACAATGTTATAATCCCTTCTCATATGCTTGTTTATTGATTGCATTTCTATTCTGCCTTTCTTCCATCACAGAGTTCAAGGCAACCTACTTAGGGCTCCCAGGCAGTCACCCATCCAAACATTGACTTGACCAGAACATGCTTCAGACCAGATACCATGCTGGTAGCAGTTTCATCTACCCTCAGACTATGACCTGGGACACAAGGGACCCTGATTACAAGATAAACACATTAAAAGGGTAGTGTGAGAAGAAGCCATGGTCATGTGGCTTCCACACAGCAAGTGGAACTACCTAATTTGCTGGCTACAAATAGGTGAAACGGTCATTTTTGAAACTTGACATTTCAGCTCTTGGAATAATCTTTGGTTCCACAGCTCGATTCAGAACTTTGCACCCACAATTACTTTTCAAGACACATTGAATCTTGAATCTAGCACTACAGCTTCTATTGTTTTTGATAGAAGAACTTATCTCCACGCCCTGTGTGAAAAATTGCATCTCACTACAGATTTTCTGCTAATTTTACTGAAAATAAAAGGTTCTTTTCAAATACTTGAGTGTTATGATGCAGCTCCACTCAGAACTGTATCTTGGCTGGATTTAGTATTTAGTAATTCAAATAGTCACCACACCCATGTCATCGAAGTTAATTAAAACCACAAGAAAGTTGCAAAACATGTAAAATCAGTGGTTTTCTATGTGCCTGCTTTAGCCTCCACACAAAAGTGAGTGAAGTGATTAATTTCATACCCACTATGTACAATTTTGTCTGATTGATGGGTAGCCCAATTCACAATTCAGTTAACCTGAAGCATTTGGATTTCAGCCAACTTAATCCCATGGCTTCAAAAGAACTAAATCATCTTAAATTGAAATATTCTGGTTTAATCGGGTTGTGAATTTGGCTATAAAAATAGATGCATATTAGATTTTATTCTTGTCCCACAGTTTATTTAGAAGTGCTGCCCAGCATTACTGTAAAGTATCAATATTTATTTGAAACTTATTGAAAAACACCTGTGGCTACTCTTGTTTTAATAAATACCAGAAATCCTTTAAAAATGAAATAAAAATAAAGTGTTGAGAGCTTTTTTTTCCTAACTGAATGTCAGTGGTCTCTAAAATAAACTCTTATTTTTGAGATTTTGCAGCCTGATCCTCTAGTGAGTACTATGCCAATACAACACAGTTTGTTGCAAGAGAGCAACCCCCTGTTGCTCTAACAACAGAAGATCCAGTGGGTTCCATATGCACTCCAATAAGCATGGACCTTCTATATATGCAAAGGATCCATTCATTTCAGTTGAGGGAGGGAGCTTTGGTGAGTACACTAGAGCAGGGGTTCTCAACCTGTGGTACGGGTACCCCTAGGGGTACGCAGACCTCTTGCTGGGGGTACGCCAAGCACTGCCCCTTATCTGCCCCATCAGCAGCTAATTAAGTGTTAATTAACACGGATTTTAAATTGTAATTTACAATTACATTTGTAAATTACAGAGCCCTTCTGTCTCTGATTTTGGTTTTGGGCTTATTTTTGTACTTTGGAAAATGTACTTTGGTGGGGTGGGGAGGGCTGATTTTGGGAAGTGTGACTTGGAGAAAAAAGTGATCCTTGCGTGTGTGTGTGTGTGTCACACACACACACACACACACACACACACACACAGAGTTGAATAAGACATTTTTAACATTTAAAATTGTTTAGTACTTCTTTATTTAATGATTAATTACCTAATTAATTAATTGATCCAATTAATTAGCAGTTAATTAGCAGGGGATACTTCAGAAAATTGGACCGTGATGGGGGTACCCGGGCCTCCAAAGGTTGAGAACCCCTGCACTAGAGACATATTGATTGCTAATCAATAAATCAGTAGTGTTATATACTCAGCCCCACTACCTCCTCTGCTCATTACAGTATTTGCCTAAGGCAGCCGCTGACTAGTTTAGGCCAGGTAGAACATTTGTGATAAAAACATGAGATCACCATTTAATGCTAGATAAGAGAGGGCAAAGAGCTAAGAATACTAGATTGTATCCTACCCTAAGGTAAGGATTAATTTGCTAATGCTAATTTGTTTCCAAGAAATGTGAATGGGAATATGCACAAGTCTGAAGAAGTAAGCATTTTGTTCAAGTAGGGTGGAAAGTCTTAGATATTTGGACAGAGTGTATCAATACTAGATGGATTTATGCATATACAGGCGTCCCCCGTATCCGCAGGGGATAAATTCCTGCTGCTACCGTGGATATCTGATACCGTGGGTACCAGCAAACCCTATACAGGTGGGGCCCCCATATCCACTGATTCGCTATCCACGGTTTCAGTTATCCACGGATCGTGGGGACCCCCCAGGCTTTTACTTTTTTCCCAGTAAGCTTCATTTCTTCCTTAAAGAAACAGGAGAAGCAGCCTCTGGCTGCTTATTACAGTCAAGTACAACGAGACTAGGTCCTAGAGAGGCTCTGCAAGGTTAACAGAAACCTTGCAGAGCCTCTCTAGGACTTAGTCTCGTTCTACTTGCCTGCAATGGAGGTTGCTTCTCTGTTTTAAGGAAGAAACAAAGCTTGCTGAAAGAAAAATAAGAGCTGGGGGGGGGGGGCCAAGCATGCCTGCCTGCAGGAAACCATGGGGGCAAGCATGCCTGCCCTCAGGAAACCATGGTGGGGGTGTTCGCTCTTATCCATGGTTTCAAGTATCCATGGAGGTGCCTGGAACATATCCCCAGCGGATATGGGGGCCCACCTGTACTTACTGTTATGCAGGAAGCAGACCTCTTTGTTGTTCCCCCTAACTCTATATTGTAGCAGCAATTTTTAATGGCTGTGGCTCTGCAAAGTATTCTGGGATGATAACTCAGCTGCTGCAAGGCATTATGGGGGCTGCCAGTAGTTCAGTGGCTGCTGAATAACTTCAGTATGGCTGCAGATATATTTAGAATGGCTGCAGATAACTTCAGGATGGCTTCAAAATGGCTGCCACAAATGCAAGCAGGCCAGCTTCAGCAACAGGAGGGTTGGAAACAGTCAGGTAAGTCATTTGCGCAATGGGCGGGGGATTTCTGAACCGTGGATAAGTGAAAGATGCGGGGAGGCACCTGTACATGTTGGTGAGATCGATGTACTGAGTGGAGCTTCCCATAAGGAGCAGCATGAAAGTACTTTCCTGAAGAGCAGCAAGATAGGAGGAGCAGGAGGAGAAACGGTGGCATGGAAGTTGGGCTTTATGAAGGGAGGTGGGAGAGTAAAAAGAGAAAGGAATGTCTCAACCAGCAATATAATTCAGTGCAGGATAACAGTCCTCTCTCTCTCTCTCTCTCTTTTTTTTTTTTGGTAGCATCTATCACCTGGAAATGCTTAACTGCTATGTCCAGAACATTTTTCTATTAGTATCTGACACTTTGAAGACAGAGAGGCATGTAACAGCAAACAACCTGGTTAAATGCAGAGCTAAGAAATAAGTTTAGAACGATTGAAATGCCAAACAGCTAGAAAACACAGAACTGAGCAATGCCTACTCCCAGTGGAGAGCACAGTAGCTACAAAATGAAGCAGTAAAAACTAGAAATGGCTAGCTTTACGCAATGAACAGAATACATGGTTAACCACCATATGGAAATGTAGAACTAAGTTCCGTGTATTTTAAAAGTTATTAAATCATGCAATTTCTGTTGGGGGTGGAAACTGGAAATGCATACTTTTAACCAAGGATTGTATTTAATCATATACAAACTATTATGTGGTATCCACATAACCCCAAATTAGCCTACACGTTATTACTGGGAAACAGATTTTTAAACAGAACTGGAGAAGAAATTATCCAGAATTATCCAATGCTTTCATTGTACACCAATATAACAGCAGCAGCATCCTATAAAATTGTTGTTTTATCTCATGTCTTCTCTAGAGACCTCTCCTCCATGCCCTTGTGAATGGAAAAGCAGCTTGAGGGCACTGCTGTTTTGAGTGGGGAAACTGGCAAAAGAAGTGGCTTAGCACCTCCTTCTCCATGCTGTTTCTCCACTCAATTTGGCAGTCCATTTAAAAATAATAATACAAAAGTCAGGAGCTTGGTCACATGTCCCTTGTGTAACGTCTAGTTTGGTCCCGACTTTGTAGGCTTTGATGTGCATGTTGGTTTTGTACTTATTTTACGTAATAGATATTTATGGTTCTCATTATTTTGTCCATTTTCAAGGTCTGTCTTTAATTTAATGTGTATTGTTTTTTTATTTGTTTTTTCAAAAATAGTAATGAATAAACTTTTTTTAACATGCAATATCCAATTAGTGACTGGCTTATGACTACAGCACGGAAGCCTCCATTTCTCTCTTACTACCTTGTAGTGCAGAGTTACGGCTACTGTGGCCAGGAAAAAGCATTTCCTGGAGGAATTTAAATTGGCCTAATTGTGTTATTTAACTTTGCACTTAACAGTAATTACTGCATTTAACTTTAGCTTCTATGATCATATTCTGTGGCAAGAGTACTGATAGAAACTGGAGGATAGGTTGGACAACTTTTGATGCTACTGGCAGTTGGTTGCAATTTGTAGTTTTTAATGACTGCATTACATTGTGCATTATGAGCCAACAATGGCAAGCTTCCTATTCTTTTAAAAAGGTATTCTGACTGTCAGATATCTCTAAATACATTCTAGAAGTCCTGACATCTTTACTGATCCCTTATGAAACTAGTATACAAAAATAACTGAGGTATAAATAAAGGGGATTTTGAATGCTTTCTGTTTTGACAGGGATTAACCATCTGGAGAGAGACCAGGCTGGAAACTTTGTTGTTGTTGTTCAGTCGTTAAGTCGTGTCCGACCCTTCGTGATCCCATGAACCATATCCCGCCAGGCCTTCCTGTCCTCCACTATCTTCCTGAGTTCGCTCATTTTCATGTTCATTGCATCGGTGATGCTGTCTAACCATCTCATCCTTGGCCTTCCCCTTCTCCTTTTGCCTTCAATCTTTCCCAGCATCAGAGTCTTCTCCAGAGACTCCTCTCTTCGAATTAGGTGGCCAAAATATTTGAGCTTCAGCCTCAGTACCTGTCCTTCCAGGGAACAGTCAGGGTTGATTTCATTTAGGATTGACTGATTTGATCTCCTAGCAGTCCAAGGGACTCTCAGGAGTCTTCTCCAGCACCACAGTTCAAAAGCATCTATTCTTCGGTGCTCAGCCTTCCTTATGGTCCAACTCTCGCAGCCATACATTGCTACTGGGAACACCATCGCCCTGACTATGCGAACTTTTGTTGGCATGGTGATATCTCTGCTTTTTATTATGCTGTCTAAGTTTGCCATAGCTTTCCTTCCAAGGAGTAAGCGTCTTTTAATTTCCTGGCTGCTGTCTCCGTCTGCAGTGATCTTTGAGCCCAAAAAAGTAAAATCTGTTACTGCTTCCATTTCTGTCCCTTCTATTTGCCAGGAATTGATGGGACCAGATGCCATGATCTTAGTTTTATTAACGTTGAGTTTCAAGCCAACTTTTGCACTCTCCTCTTTCACCCTCATCAAGAGGCTCTTTAGTTCTTCTTCACTTTCTGCCATTAGGGTGGTATCGTCTGCATATCTGAGGTTGTTGATATTTCTCCCGGCAATCTTGATTCCGGCTTGCGATTCATTCAGCCCTGCATTTCTCATAATGTACTCTGCATATAAGTTAAATAAGCAGGGTGACAATATACAGCCTTGCCGTACTCCCTTCCCAATTTTGAACCAGTTGGTCGTTCCATGGCCGGTCCGAACTGTTGCTTCTTGACCCGCATACAGGTTTCTCAAGAGACAGGTAAGGTGGTCTGGTACCCCCATCTCTTTAAGAATTTGCCACAGTTTGTTGTGATCCACACAATCAAAGGCTTTTGCGTAGTCAATGAAGCAGAAGTAGGTGTGTTTTTGGAACTCTCGTGCTTTCTCCATGATCCAGCGCATGTTGGCAATTTGATCTCTTTTTTTTTTCATTATATATTTATATTTTATTGATATATTAAAACATAAAAACAATACATATTTCATAAAGTTATAGCAAGCGCGAAGCAATACATCCTACTAGCATACTATTCACTATTTTCTACATATAATTTCCAACTAAGCCAAAATAACACCCACATTCTATTCATTAAATCCGCATATCATCACATCGTTCCTCTCTCTCTCTCTCTCTCTTAAAAAGTCGATAAATGGTTTCCAATTATTCACGAAGAAGTTAACTGACTTTTCCTTAATTAAAATTGTAAGTTTATCCATTTCAGCGTAATCCAAAACTTTCAGCCACCAATCATCCAGCGAAGGTATCTCCAAATTCTTCCAATATTGTGCATATAAAATTCTTGCCGCAGCTATCATATATAAAAACAAAGTTTGAAATTTTTCGCCTACATGATCCTCCCACATACCCAACAAAAATGTTTCCGGTTTCATTTGAACCTTAATCTTTAAAATCAACTCAATCTGTTTATGAATCTGAGTCCAGTACTTCTTTGCTTGGGGGCATGTCCACCACATATGGTAAAAAGTTCTTCTTGCTTTTTACATTTCCAACATCTATTTGTCACCTTCTCATACATTTTTGCTAATTTGCTTGGGGTTATATACCATCTATATATCATTTTATACATATTTTCTTTAAAATTAACATTTAACGTAAATTTCAACTGTTTTAACCATAGTTGTTCCCATTGGTCCATTAAAATAACATGACCTACATTTTTCGCCCAATGAATCGTACATTCTTTAACCTGTTCTTCTGTCTCAAACTTCAAAAGCAATTTATACATTTTTGAAATTATCTGGTCTTCAGATTTTAATTGTACCTCCAATATTGATTCTTCTTCTACAAATCCATATGCCTTCTTGTCCACTTTAAATCTCTCCAAAATTTGAGCATATACAAACCACTGGCAATTAAAGTCTTCTTCCATTCTGTTGTTTTCCTCGGTTTCCTTGCATTGTTCATTTAAGAAGGCCTTCTTATCTCTCCTTGCTGTTCTCTGGAAATCTGCATTCAGTTGTTTATATCTTTCCTTTTCACCCTTGCTTTTCGCATTCCTTCTTTCCACAGCTATTTGTAAAGCCTCATCTGACAGCCACTTTGCTTTCTTGCATTTCTTTTTCTTTGGGATGGTTTTAGTTGCTGCCTCCTGTACAATGTTACGAACTTCCGTCCATAGTTCTTCAGGCACTCTGTCTACCAGGTCTAATGCCCTAAATCTATTCTTCACCTCCACTGTATACTCATAAGGGATATGATTTAGGTCATATCTGACTAATCTAGTCATGGAAACTTATTTTTTCTCAAATCCTCATTTTTGGCTACATTCATATATGGAAATTTTCAAATGAGTCAAATAGAGTGATCCTGTGATAACTGGTCTAATGCGGTATGGGGCTTGGTTAATTAAACAGCGTGTAGAGAGCCAGTGGGTGGCGCAGTGGGTTAAACCACTGAACCATGAGCTGTCCATTGAAAGGTCAGCAGTTCGAATCCGCAGGACGGCTCCTACCAACCTAGCAGTCCGAAAGCAATAAAGTGCAAGTAGATTAATAGGTAATAGGTAATACCTCAGCGGGAAGGTAACAATGTTCCATGCGCCTCAGCGTTGAGTCATGTCGGCCACATGACCACAGAAGCATCTTCAGACAGCGCTGGCTCTTTGGCTTTGTAACGGGGATGAGCATCACACCCTAGAGTCGGACACGACTGGACTTAATTGTCAAGGGAATACCTTTACCTTAGAGGCTGAAACCAAGCCTTCTATTCATCAGTGGACAGTTAATTACCAACTGATTTTCATTTCATAATGACTGAATTGCAATTGATAAACCACAAATTACAAAATAAGAGTGTCAAGAACAGTTGCCATACACCTGCAATCGCTCTGCTTTCTATAGTCCTGATTACAGTCAGTTTAAATCTACAGTTAAGTCAGACACTTTGTCGGTACTGGGAAATTGCCTCTCTTCCTAGTACTCGGCTCTGGATCTTTAATTTTAAAATAACTGAAACTGATTGGCTCTAGAGATACCATATGTCGTCATTGGATCTTCAGTTTCAGACAATTCATTTTCCATTTTAGAAAAGCATGCCTCCAGCTACCATCCATTGTTTTTACATACCTGTTGGAATCTAGATGCATATGCTGTGACAGAGAGAGCTTTTGCTCTCCAGCACACCTGCCTGACATTAGAGAAGAAAATATATTGACTGCCTTTAGATTCTGTAACTCTATCTGGATGCCTGCTGAACTCCAAATTTATTGTACTTAATTACATGTATTTAAGCATATCAATTATTTTTCCTGAGCCTTGACCTATAGATAGGCTGGGTGGTGCTCTGTGTGTGTGTGTGTGTGTGTGTGTGTGTGTGTGTGTGTGTTAAACAGGAAATATTATTCTCTCTCTTATTTACTGTTATAAAAAAAGCCTCATCCAAAGGCAGTGCAGCAATACCTATCAACATAGCACTGTTATTCTTATCTACCGTGGCTAAAAAAGTAAGCTTTGAAGGTCACATAATCCTTTTTGAGACTAAGATGATCAGAGCAGATGTCCGAAATTCTAAAAAGGAAAAAGGTGGGTGGATGGGGAGGCAACTGTATCAGGACAATTATGGGTAGCATGCTTATCCAGGATTATTGATGTGTCCTTGAGAATTTTCCATAACTTGGAATAGCAGTAACATTGTTCTTGTTCAACCCTTAGATGCCAAGTGACAGCCTATCAGCAACTTCAGATTACTAATACACTTAACAAAGTTATGCTGCCTGTCCATGGTCTGGCTTTGGTGGCAGTGTTGTATATCATAGCGGCAAATGTTGAATTGGTTCTATACTAGATTAACATAACAAAAGAGGATTTGCATTGGATATTTGATTCATAAGGATATATGATAAGGCTTATCAGTACTAGCAGTAGTAATAGTTCTTGAATGTGCTAGGCACCACTTGCAAGCTAATAAACTATCTCGCCTCCTAATGATTTTGAATGCATGTAAGACTTTTTTTAAACATAGCCCTACTTAACTGAAGATTATCCTTTATGTTTACATTTACCAGTCAACACCCTATCTGCTGCATGTATGTTTCATGTTTTCAGTAGCCTAACAATGGCTGTTGCCTACTTCAGATACCCTAAAGGCCAAACTACACATTACGTACAACATGTTTTGGCTGCTAGATTTCCAAACTCTTTCTTAAAGTAGTGTCTACAGGGAACTGAAACACAACAAACCACAGTGGGGGTGGGAGTGCCCCGGGCCCTGCGGTGCCCCACCATAGTTCCAATCAAGATCGCACACACTGTACTATTTACAGAAGGAAAAAAAGGTTTCCACTGGTTCAAACATATTGTATACTTTTCCCCTAAAATCTTCCATGTGGAGCAGCCTTAACACTGCAATTGAATGAAGAAAGCAACATGCAAGATGGCTCATCTGCCCTGAGATATGTGCTTTACAAACCTATGCAAGAGGGGAAGCTAGAAAAAAAGTGTACCAAACCAACATGCGAATCAGGAACAGCCAATTGTCAATAGAGCCATGCCTGCTTATAACTTATTTCCTTTAGAGAGCTATGATCCTCGAACTGTTCACAGGGATGCTTTTGGTGCATATAAAACTGCAATTAGACTCTTGAGAGAGATTTTGGGATAAAGCAGGCGTTCCCAACCTAGGGTTACGCAGACCACAGGCGGGGGGTACGCGAGACGTTGTCCCTTATCAGTTGCTGCGATCAGCAGCTGATAAGGGACAGCTGCTAAAGGGGATTTTTTCCAGGTTGCGGCACGGGCAGGTGCCTGCCTGCTCCGCAACCCAGAAAAATGTCCCCGGTAGCTCCTCCTACCTGTTCTTCTGGGCGCCGCCATCTTGGATCTCGCGAAATCTCGTGAGATCCAAGATGGCGGCACCCAATTCACATGACAATTTAGCGCTGCCATCTTAGATCTCGTAAGATTTCATGAGATCCAAGATGGCGATGCCCAGAACAGGTAGGAGGAGCTACCGAGGACATCTTGGGGACATTTTTCCGGGCTGCAGCGAGGGCGGGTCATCCCGCTCACACCGCAACCCAGAGGGAAACGGTACTTGGGGGGTACGCGGGTCTCCAAACGTCTGGAGATACGTGGGGCAGCTGGAGGGCCGCGTAGGGGGTATGCCGGCCTCTGAAGATTGGGAACCCCTGGTATAAAGCTTTCACCCTGACTATTACTACAATATTATCCAGTTTGCACTTCAGCCTTCAATGAGTAGCTACTGCATTGCAGTAGCTAAACAGCAGAAGGCCTCAAGTACTCCCCCACCCTGCGACACATACTGTAGTGTAGTGTAGAGCCTTCACTCTTTATCAGTGCCTACATGGATGAACACCTACGTGATTGCATGTGCAGGATAATCTTTAACTGACCAAGTCAGTCCTCACCCCACTATAGAATTACATGATTTAAATGCTCTGAGGAAAGGGTCTGACAGATGGTTACCCCTCCCCATATCTCCTGTGTCACAAGATGGCTGCTGAACCTCTTAACCCTTGCAAAGGAGTCTCTAGCTGGGTTGTGCTGCAGAAATTCTTCTCTGGATATATAATATTTAGCATTTGACATTGGATGATTTTTCAATAATAAACATTTGTTGATATCCTAAACGGGAAACTCCAATTTGTATTTCACAGCTGACAATGGCATTTAAGTTCTGGTGATATTGTGTACAAGATACTTATGAGACTGTCAGGAGCACCTGCCTGGATTGTTCTTGTGGCACCGCTGATGATATATTTCTCCTTCACCACATCCATATCATTTTTAGGGTTTACTTTGTTTTTCTGCATGTGTTTTTGGTTCTGTCTAGGTTGAGCACTTCCTTCTGTATTTCATGAGTGCTTATCTAGCCCTCTAAGAGAAGAAAGCAGTGGTAAGCATGATGAACAAGGTAATTCTCATCCCTGCAATTAGCACCACCAAAAAATAACTATAGACTCTTTTGTTGTTCTGGGGAATGTGCATTCTGCTATTCTTGCACTTGCTCACATATCTCACAAGTCCTTTTTTATGAGGGGGAGGAGGACAAAACAAGATAAGAGAACTTTCCTTCCTATTGCATTAATTATTTCCCTACCTCATTGGCTCCATTAAAACATAACAACACTGATTAAATCTGCCATATTTTAATATAAGCAAGTTCAAATATTAAACATTACTGTACAGTAAGCAAATATAGATAACTAATCCTCCACGAAGGTTGCACCTTCACTGATATTTTCCAAGAACTCACAGAAGGATATGAGGCTATTGCTAAAATCTTTTTCTCCCTTCTCCAAGTGCGCCAATTGCCAGATATAAGGTGACCATGCCAATGTAATGGCTGGTGTCCGATTAGCTAAGGTCTCTAACCACTGATGATAAAGGGACACATGGCTACACCCATGCTTGCACCTCTTTTGCTTTTTTATCTTTTTTCTGCTTTATTTCATTTATTTATGGAAGGTTTTCCTGGACAAGAATCTCAGAGGCACTTTCTTCAGAGTAAGTAAGCCCTTGCTAATCACTAAAGAAAACTATGTTCCAATGATTCTGGAACAGCATGGATGAATGAGACAAACACAACACACCTACGTTGTTAGCAAATCTCTAATTAGGAAGAAGTCAAGGAATCTAAACTTTGTGCAACTTTTAAGTTTTGCCCAGCCTTGAATACAAATGAGATATGCCCTTATTTTACAGGTGTTGGCAACCTGGCCAGCAGACTGTTAATACAGTCAATCTTGAACGGACACTTTCATGGCCTGCAGCGATACAACACGATTTAAAAACGGGTAAAGATGCCATGTTACTTTATTACTCACTCCTTCAGTAAATTAAAGCAGTGAAGCCAACGTTTCGGTCCAATCCTGGACCATTTTCAGAGGCAAGATCAAAAGATCACAGATGGAATTAACTTGGAGTTCGGAAGCCTTCAGTTAAACTGTCACAAAGCGCAGGAAACCCGGAGTTAAACGAAAGCAGAAATAGCCCCAGCTGCTGCGCTGACCGCAGTTAACCTCACTTGGTGAACGTTTTTTCCCCTGTTACTTGCGAGCTCTACTTAAAGGACCTGTGTATAATGGGGAACCAGATCTTATTGATGAAGTTTAAATCCTGTTGTTTATTAATCAGCTCCCCCACGGGTCTCTTACTGATCTCCAATGCTTCAAAGCTTTGCAGTAATCTAGGGTTGTTTTCATATTTTAAACATTCCGTGTCTTCAAACTGTATAGAGTGCCCGGTAGTAATAGCATGTTCAGCAATTGAGGACAATTCAGGATGACACAAACGTACATGTCTCTTGTGCTCAGTAATTCTGGTATTGATAGATCTACTGGTCAGTCCAATATAGCATTTGCCACAACTGCAGGGTACCCTGTAAATGCCAGCATTAGACAATGGGGGTCTTTTATCTTTTGTATTATTTAACAGTTGCTGTAATTTAATAGTAGGCTTGAAGATGGTCTTAACATTGCCTTGCCTCAGTATACGTGAAATCTTATCCATTGTCCCTTTAATAAATGGTAGAGAGATCCAAATATTTTCTGTTGTGATGTCCTTGTCCTCTGTTGGTTCCTGTCTTGTAGTCCCTTTTCTTCTTGCTATGATCTTATCCTTTTGTTTTGCCCAACAGCGATTGATCTGTGATGTCTGATACCCATTAGCTCTTAAGGAGTCATAGAGCGTATGTTTTTCCTGTTCTATGGACTCGTTGTCACAAACATTGATTGCCCTATATATCAGTGCATTGATGAGAGAGTTCTTTTGGGCTGGATGGTGGTTCGAGTTTTGCTGTAAATATCTGCCCGTGTGTGTGGGCTTCCTGTAGACACTGTGCCCCATAGTTGAATCTTCCTTTTTCGTTACCAAAACATCCAGAAAGGGCAATGAGCTGTTATTCTCCCTTTCAATGGTAAACTTAATTTCTGGGCACTGATTATTCAAATGTTCTAAGAAATTCTCTAATTCCAACTCACCATGCTGCCATATACAGAACACGTCATCAACGTATCTCCACCAGACATGTGGTTTCCGTGAGAATGATTTTAGGGCCTGCTGTTCGAAATGCTCCATGAACAGATTTGCTACTTACAGATTTGTTAATATAGTCGTTCTCACACAAAACAAAAAAACTGGTGGCTAGACTTATAAATACTTTGTACTTGCACTGTACGTGCCAAACAGTTTGCAAAAATCATGTAGTCTGGGAAAGAAAAACCCTGCCAAGCAAGATTGTGCACAACTGCACTGTGTATGTATACAGGCATACAATACATCTGTGGAGGGTTATGGCTTGTAAGCAACAATCCAATATGTTAACATGAACAGGCATTTATATTAAAAGTACCATTTATTGCTCAAGTTAACAATGCATTTCTGTTGTGCCTGATGTTAGCAAATATTAAGGTTCAGTATTGAAGGTTGTGATTTGGTGGTACATTCCTGCTGTTTTATGATTCCTTGATGGTGCAAAGCAGCCCCAATAAACTTGGTTTTCCAATCCTGTATAGCCAAAGAACATCAATTAATCTGACTCCAACTGTTGTAACGGTTATTTGCTTCCTCAAATATGAGGAATGCTGGGATCTCGCTGAGGGCCGGCCTTCTGGATTGTAAACTGCTACCGACAGAGATTTCTAAACTAAAAAGCATAAATACTGTAGTTCTACAGTGTTTGCAGAACTGAAAACAAGGGCTGAGGGAATTTTATTTCAGTAGACCAAATTGTTCACTGCAGCTAATGAACCTCAGGTTTTGAAAGGCTGTGGCAAGTAAGCATGTTCTCAGTTTTATCTCATTAATGTTGATTCTTACTCTCCCATTAGTTTCCTTTCACCCAGAAAGCTGGTGATCCAGATTTCTCCCCAATCCCACTGTGCTTCTGAAACCTGCTATATAATTATCTCCCCTCCTCCAGGTTTACCTAGGCTGAAAAAAACCTTCCAGTATCCTAGCAATAGCAAATAAGCGTCATTTCCCCGCACTGGCAAAATGGCCATTTCAATCAGGGCTTGTCTTCTGAGGACTGGCACCTAGGAAACATACTAGACACATATATCTAACTCATTCCATCACTCTCAGATGGTGTGAGGGAATATCTTCGAAATCTTCCCTTAGACTAGTGTTGCTGGTTTTATTGATGCCCACAATGTTTCTGAGATCTCAGAGGCAAAATATTGTCGTGTCTTTTTCTCAAAGCACAGGCGTGCTTTTTTAATGTTCTCTTTTCCGCTCTAGTGACTGCACCAATTGCTATTATCTCTTAGTAGCTGTCCTGTGTATTAAAGCCATCATTTAAGTGATATACCTGCCTGGAATGTCTCTTTGATCGTTATGGAACTGCTCTACTTGGTAGCAATTTAATGACTGCCTAGAATAACCCACGTGAACTAAAAACCATGTTTTATTAAAAAGGAATGTGCTTTTGCCTGGTGCAGTGAGACTCGGATACAAATACCTCTCAAAAAGACACATTCTCGTGGAATGATTTACTGTCCCAGCTGGGATTCGACTGCTAGAGAGAATTCCAGATTTGTCACTTGCTGGCACTAGTTCACTTTCAGCGAAGAGAACACAGCCTTCTGAGAAAAGGCAGATGCAGATAAGGGGTGGAATGGTAGGGGGAGAGAATGGCCTTGTTTTTTCCAGCCCTGTACTGACGCATCACAAAGAACATATTTGAGAATAACTTTGTTGCTTTCCCCTCTCACATGCTCCTTCTATAAGAGCTGAGTGAGCAGCTTTGGGACTAGGAAAAATAAGAAAGGCCAAATGTCATCATGAATGGACTTCATTTGACTTTAGGGCTTATCACGGAGACCTGGTTGGATGCGGCTGGTGGGGTGAACCTTTCCCAGCTGTGTCCACCAGGGTACCGGGTAATGCAGCAGCCGCAGCTACAGGGGTGAGGAGGTGGTGTTGCTCTGGTCTATCGGGACTACATCTCCCTCACCGGATACCCTGTCCCACAGTGTGCTGGGTTTGAGTGTCTCCGCATCGTGCTACAGGGGCGAGACAGGATGGGGATGCTGCTGGTGTACCGTCCACCTGGTTGCCCGTCAGCTTCCTTACCTGAGCTGACCAGGGTGATCTTGGCGGTGGCATTGGAGTCCCCACGCCTGTTAGTGCTGGGGGACTTCAATGTTCATGCCGAGGCCCCTGAGACAGCGGCGGCTCAGGAATTCATGGCCGCCATGTCGACCATGGGCCTGTCACAATGGATTACGGCCCCAACGCATGGTGTGGGGCACACATTGGACTTGGTGTTCACTGCTGGGTATGGGGATGGTGATCTGCCTATGAAGGAGGTTAAGATCACTCCTTTGTCTTGGACGGATCACTATCTGGTGAGTTTTAGACTGGCAACGTTTAATCACCCCTGTAGAGCTGGGAGACCGAATTGTATGGTCCACCCCCGGAGACTGATGGACCCGGATGGTTTCCTGAGGGCTCTGGGGAATTTCCCAGCTTCCCGGGTCAGTGATTCATCCGATGCTCTGGCTGCCCTGTGGTATGGGGAGGCAGCTAGAGCCTTGGATCAGATAGCTCCTGAACGGCCACGGCCCTGCCGTCGAGCCAAGGCGGCTCCTTGGTTTACTGAGGAGCAGCGGGCAATGAAACGACTGGGCCGACGCCTAGAGCAACGGTGGAGGAAAACGTGTGATGAATCTGATCGAACACGGGCTAGAGCCCATTTCAGGGCCTACTCTGTGGCGGTGACGGCAGCAAAGAAGGTGCTTTTCTCTGCCACCATTGCGTCTGCGAGTAGCTGGCCGGCGGAGCTCTTTCGAGTTGTCCGGTATCTGCTCCACTCGGCTCTTGTAGCGAGTGAGTTGGAGTGTTCGACGAACCGCTGTAATGGGATCGCATGGCACTTTGCAGATAAAATCGCTCAGATTCGCCATGACTTGGACTCTGGTTTAACAGTTCCAGAAGTTGTCCCTACGACATCTGTCGATTCCATCGTTATGGATTCTTTTCACCTTATACAGCCTGAGGATGTGGATAGGGTCCTCTGTAGTTTGAGATCGTCTTCCTGCCAGCTTGACCCTTGCCCAGCTTCGCCAATACGATCTGCGCGGGTTGGGCTGGCCGATTGGGTGGAACCTATTGTGAATTCATCTTTGCGGGAGGGAGTGATGCCTAGCATCTTGAAGACCGCAATTGTACGCCCCCTCCTGAAAAAACCATCTCTGGATTCCTCCAATTTAAATAACTATCAGCCAGTTTCCAATCTGCCGTTTTTGGGTAAAGTGATTGAGCGGGTGGTGGCGTCTCAGCTCCAGGGGATACTAGATGAAACTGAGTATCTGGACACTTTTCAGTCTGGCTTCAGGTGGGGTTTTGGGATGGAGACAGCATTGGTCGCCCTGTTGGATGATCTTCGCCGAGGACTGGACAGGGGGAGGACCGGACAGCATCCCTGCTGGTCCTTTTGGACCTCTCGGCGGCTTTCGATACCATCGACCATGGTATCCTTCTGGGTCGGCCGGCCGAGTTGGGAATAGGGGGCACTGCCTTGCAGTGGTTCCGGTCCTACTTGGCCGACAGGTCCCAGATGGTGATGCTGGGAGACGCCTGTTTGGCGCCCTGCCCTTTACAGTGTGGGGTGCCACAGGGTTCTATTCTGTCTCCCATACTTTTTAACATCTACATGAAGCCGTTGGGGGAGATAATCCAGGGATTTGGAGTTGGGTGTCACCAATATGCTGATGACACCCAGCTCTATCTCTCCTTGCCATCTCGCTCCAGGGAGGCTGTGGAAGTCCTGGAGCGCTGCCTGGAGGCGGTTGGGGTCTGGATGAGGGCTAATAGGTTGAGATTGAATCCAGAAAAGACAGAGGTCCTACTTACTGGTCAGGAAAGCTTCGATGCAGGTACTGATTCATCTGCCCGTTCTGAATGGGGTTGCACTTCCCCTACAGGAACGGGTGCGCAGCTTGGGAGTACTTCTGGATTCACAGCTCTCCTTGGAAAGCCAGGTGGCGGCTGTGGCCAGGGGTGCGTTTGCCCAGGTTCAGCTGGTGCGCCAGCTGCGGCCGTACTTGAGTTGATCGGACCTGACCACGGTGGTCCACGCCTTAGTGACTTCAAGACTGGATTACTGTAATGCGCTCTATGTGGGACTGCCCTTGAAGACAGTTCGGAAACTGCTATTAGTGCAGAATGCGGTGGCCCAGGTGGTTGCTGGAGCTAGGCGGTTTGACTCTGTTGAGCCGCTGCTTCAGCGGCTGCACTGGCTGCCCATTCGTTTCGGGGTCCAATTCAAGGTGCTGGTAATGACCTTTAAAGCCCTTCACGGTTTGGGTCCAGGATATCTGAGGGACCGCCTTCTCCCATACATTCCGGCCCATTCTCTTAGGTCATCTGAGGGGGCTCTCCTGCGAGTGCCACCGCTATCGCAAGTTAGGGGAGTGGCAACACGTGGGCGAGCCTTCTCTGCTGTGGCGCCACAACTGTGGAACTCCCTGCCAGGGGATCTGAGAACTACCCCCTCCCTCATGACTTTTCGGCGAGGGCTCAAAACGTTTTTGTTTCATCTAGCGTTTGGGTGATGGGTTGTGGTCTGCCTCCTGTATCTCAAGATGCTCTGCCATGCTGTTTCTCTGCTCCATACTGTTGCCCCCCCAGTGTTTTTATTGTTTTTAAAAATTGTTTAAGTTTCGTTATGTATTTTAAATTATTTATTTTAATCTGTTAGCTGCCTTGGGGATTTGCCTTTTGGCATAGGAAAAGGCGGGATGTAATTTTTTTAAAATAAATAAATAAATAAATTTGCAATCCCGGGATTCAGCCTGTTCCAGGGATGGGCCACAGCTGGGCATATGTGAATCAAGAAAAACAGATCTCTGAGCAAGCGCAGAAGACTGTGAAATAACCAAAGTCAGCTCACACATCTGGGACTTGGGGGCAGGGCTTGACCAGGTCAGCGGGTGGCTACTCTGGATGGAAGATGAAGATTGGCATATATCTCATTTTAGAAATGAAGCACCGGTGACCTATAAACATCTCCACTACTCCATTCAAAGAGTCACCAATCTTTGGCTGCAATCCTATCCACACATCGCTGGGAGTAAGCAGGGATGTGGATCAAGTCTCTGACTCCAAGTCTCTGGGTCCAAGTCTCAAGTCAAGTCCCGAGTCTTTGGTTGCAAGTCCCTATCTATTTAATGGAGGAAAATGGGTTTAAACCTGAACAAAATTCGACTTGTCATAAAAGGCTCCAAGTCTTGAGTTGAGTCTTTTGAGTCTTTTACAATCGCCGAGTCAAGTCCGAGTCGAGTCACTGGAGCGACTTGAGTCCGAGTCAATAGACTCAAGTCTACATCACTGGGAGTAAGCCCCATTGACTATAATAGGACTTACTTCTGAGTAGACATGCATAGGATTGGGCTTAGTCACCTGTAAGGCTGCACTTGCTATGTTAAACATATGCTACAGATGGGAGTAATTTCAAGAAAGCTGTAGACAACAAGTTTTAGGCACGTAATGCCTCTTTTTAATAAACAGATATTCCAGGTAGAGAGCTTGATTAGTCCCCCCCACACCTCCAGCATTCTGTGCAAGCTTAATAATGATCAGTTATCTTTTTGGCCCCAAGTACATATTTTCCTGTGACTGGTCATTTATATGATATGAGGGTCTTGATCACTTCATTAATTTGCTCAAATCAGTTTACTCTTCTACTCTCTGAATCAGATTCCTTGAGCTTCATAAAATAGAGTACATATGGGGCTGTGTGTGCTGTGGAATTCTGAATGCTGAAGGGGGAATGTATAGAAATAAAGCATGATTTTAACTTGCAGACCATCAAGTTAAATTTAAGTGAGCACATATGGAGGTAAGTGGCAGAACTGAAATATGAGCAAGAGTAAGGGTGATATTTCAGAACAAGAAATCATGGAACTTCTGATCAGGAAAATGAAAACAGTTGGTTTCAAGGCAGAAAGGAAAAACTTTTTCAAAGGACAAAACTAGGCATGTATGTAATTGCGCAATCAATGTCGCTAGCTGGAGGGGGACCCTGTGACACTTGGTGAAACCACAATGAGGGGATAGAAGGGGCGTGAGTACTTCAGCTTACTGTGGCCTTGATTCCAATTGTCCCCCCCCCCGCATGCTATTTTAAACTAAAAAAAACTTCCATTGGCTTTCAATGGAAAGCTTTTTTAACCTAAAAGTAGTGCACACGGGGGGAGAGAGAGAGAGAGAGACTGGGATCAAAGTCACATGGAGCAAAAGTACTAATGGTTCAAGACACGAAACGTCGGGCTTTTGTGTATCAGTGTTGACTTTTAAGATAATTTCTGTTTGTCTGGGACTGGCTGCTGCAGTCAAGTCCGGATAAAATCGTCATTGTTTTTTAGTCAGCTGGATCGCTGTTTTAGCTGTGAATATGACCTCGTTACCCGTTGTACCCTCTTCGATAAGCAAAAGTACTAATGTTCATCATCTGTCTTCTGCTCTAGTTTTCTCAGGCTTTGTGCTCCCCTACTTTCTATTGGAAAAGATCTGACTGCTCCCCCTCCAGTGATGTTGCATGATTCGTGCATGTCCAGTTTGGCCCTAAGTGCAAAACTGTTCTCAGAATTGAAGGGAGGCTTCTTGGTAACATCACAGGGACCCAGCATATAGCCACTGAACCAGGAGGCAGTACATAGCCATCATAGCTAGTTTTTCTGGCCTCCGAAAACCTGGAAGTAACATCCGTACGCAGCAGGAGTGGTGCCGGAGATGGTACTCAGCCAGGAAGAGGTTGAGAACAGTGGCGTCACTGAAGCATGGCGGGGAGGCGGAGCTCCCAGGGTGATGGGCCGGACGCAGCCAGAGAGGGTGATGCGCCGGGAGTGTGATGCGCCGGGGGGGTGACGCGCCAGGGAGTCCCGGTGTGTCACCCCCGGTACACTCACCCCCCCATCCCAGCACATCACCCCCAGAGCCAGCAGGCCGAGCCATGTCTTCCTTGGCGGCTCAGACGCTTCTGAATAGGCCGGGCAAGGCTTCGAGCGACGCATGTGCACAACGCCGCTCGAAGCCTTGCTTGGCCTATTCAGAAGTGGCCGAGCCACCGAGGAAGACGCGGCTCGGCCTGCCGGCTCCAGGGGTGTCACGCCGGTACCAGGGAGGTTACGCATCAGTGGGGGATGGGTGGGGGATGTGCCAGTGGGGGTGGGGGTGACGCACTGAGCTGGCGAACCCTGCATGGGGTAACGCGCCGGCTCATGACGCCACTGGTTGAGAACCCCTGCTTTAGAATAAAAGTAGTACAAGAACATGGTGAATTGTGCCCTTACAGTCCTGCTCCATGCCAGCCTTTTAGTCTTATGGCCCCAAGCATATTCACTGTTCATGCAAGAGTCATACGGTCTCCCTTTGCATTGTATTTTTTATTTTTTTAGTAATAGTGAAGCAGTGCTGGTAGCTGCTGTTGCTTTTTTGTGCAACGTCTACTTCCAAAAGTGTAACAAAATGCATCTTGCTCCAGACCTTTTCCATGCTGGAGCTCAAAGCAGCATACATAGTCCCCCCATGCATGGACTGGCCAAGCCGACCTACTGTACTTAGCTTCTACATCAAATATAGTCAGTGCTGCGAGGCAGGGGCTCTGCAGTTGCCTTATCCTGTTTCTTCTTGGTTATTAATGGTTATTTGTTGAAGATCTGAATGCAATTCATAAAACATGGAAAAATAATAAAAAGGGCAGTAATTTTCAATATAAAAATATTCAGATTGAAGCATCAAATTAAAAATACAGTTTACAACTGCAATTTTTCATAATTATGTTTAGTTGAATTTTAATTTTTAGTTTGCAAATTTTATTTTCATGGGGAAAGGATTTGTCAGATGTTTCAACGTGTTAAATGAGAAAAATTTGTCTTGTTTTATTGTAAGATAAAGGTGACCCCTGACAATTCAGTCGTGTCCGACTCTAGGGTGTGGTGCTCATCCCCATTTCAAAGCCGAAGAGCCAGCGTTGTCCGAAGATGCCTCCGTGGTCATGTGGCCGGCGTGACTCTCCTTCCCGCAGCGCGTAGCATGCGGCTGGAACACGAAGCGCTGTTTACCTTCCCGCAAGCGGTACCTATTTATCTGCTTTTATTTTTTATTTTATACTTTTATTGTACACTTAAATAAAATTTACTTGTCTTATTTTCAGTGCAGAATAACAAAAACAAAGGCGACCACACTTATTTCCATGCACAGAAGTCTAAAATAGTTGAACTTTGAAACTTTGGCCTATAAATAGGCTGAACTGTGGAGTGTGCACGTGTCTGAGCTTGAAAAAAAAAATAGATAAAAATAATGCTAAATGCCATTGTGTGCATGCTTACTAAGAATTTTGTGGAGATATTCTGCTGTCCTTTTCTGATTTACTTGTCCCTGCTGAAAAGCAAAAAGAACACTACAGAAGCCCAGAAAATGTGGAGTGACCTTCCAAAGCCAATTGCTTATGGTGTGTCCTGGGTAGTAGTTAAAAAGTTTGACTAATAACTTGCAAAAACCTAGTATTTCTAAACTGTTCATTCTGTATACTACTTGACAACTGTTTTGACATGTGTTTACATAATACTGATTTTGGCCCCATGAAAGAGCATTAAAGCCTGGAGTTGCACGCCAGTTAAATTACATAGATCAAACGTAGTCATGTTGAAGCTGATGGAACCAACCTATGCCTTGAAGACTGTTGAGAAATAATCTCTTTACAACTGCTTTTTAGAAAACCATTAGCTTTTAGTTCTCTTCTGTTTGTTTCATGTAAATTGTATTTCAAGAACAAGCTGAAAAATCCTGTGGGGTCAAGGTGCTCACTGGGAAATCGAGCTCAGATAGGAGTTAATCCCTTAAGAAAAGGAGGATGCCATATCTCAAAGTCTGTCTTCTCACTGTACTTGGACCAGCGATTTTCAACCAGTGTGCCGTAGCATATTGGTGTGCCGTGAATGGTCTGCAGGTGTGCCGTGGGGGGTTGGGGAAGCGTCATTTATTAATAGGGCCATTGGGGAATGTGAGCCCCCCCCCACCAGCAGCACAGTGTGCCTTGCCAATTGTAAAAAAACTGATGGTGTGCCTTGACAATTTTAGTGCCTTGTCAGTGTGCAGTAAGATGAAAAAGGTTGAAAATCGCTGCTCTAGACAAATGCCATTTCAGTACATTCAGAAGTCTTAATTCTCTTTGGTTGGGAAAAAAACAGTAATATTTCAAAGACTTTAAAGTGGTGCAGCATGCATCTTTGCCCTTGGGGTACATATGCATTTCTTTTATTATTTATTGAATTTCTATCCCGCCTTTCTCCCCCATAGAGGGACTACTGTCTCTGGCTGAACAAGCTTGAAGGTTTTTTAAGCAATAAATTTTTAAGCAATTATTGTTTTTAATGTCTTATTCGTATATTTTATTTGTTTTTTATTGTACACCGCCTTGAGCATAGGAAAGGCGGTATATAAATCTTTTAAATAAAGGAAGTCATTTTAAAAACCTACAAAACGTATTCACTAGAAGCAATAGTGGAATGAATGTACACACCACGTGCACTACCTTCAGTCCTCTAAAAAGGAGTCTCCAGCCTTTGTAAACAAGTGACTAGCCATTTTAGGGGACACTTAAGAACTTTTAAAAAGCTTGCAAGAACCTTGGCCAGTAACTTTGGTATCAAATGTCTCTATAAATCTGCTCTAACACAAAGCTAGTCTAACGCAAAACTTTCCTAAAGCTTTTGCCTGAAGTGCACTGAAACACCATAAAACCACAACTAATATATTTTCCACCTACATTTCTGTGCTGAATAAAAATGCTACTTGTCTTGTTTCTCTATCATTTTAAACCAGATCTACTCATAGATTGTTTCCAAAATTAGCTGAATGGAATATTTCCAAAGCTCTTAATAATACAGCAGCTGTGAAATAATTTCAGCCCCTAAATTTGACAAAAATCTCCCTCCTACAAAAGTAACTTGTGTGTGTACACACACACACACACACACACACATATTATATTTTCCCTTCTATCTAAACTTTTTGGCATTTGTCATAATCTGGAAGATCCACTGGAACTGACTTAATAATTGGATTTGCAGGTATAAAACTGATTCAAAGGGCATTTAAAAAATAAAATGAATAAAAATGAAAGCATTTATCTAAGATCTGTTTTGTTGCTTTTAGCAATGAAACATTTTAAAAATAATATATAAATACTGTATGTGAAAGGGTGCTCAAGTTCTTTCTGCCCTGAAGGCTATATTTGCAATACTTGGGGCTATATCTGGAAATCCATCTTCAGAAATCAGTGCTGGATTTGGCAGTAGGCTGGCTCTCACTCTCGTGATAAAGATACACACACTAAAGTGTGTGGGTCTGTCCTTTGTAGTACCTCGAGCCCCAAACAGGTAAGCTGGGGTTTACGCAGTGCACTGTGAAATCTTCAACTTGTCCATTCTTGAAGGAGAAAACCAGATATACTGAGTGTATTATTCCATTGAGCAAGTTATATTAAAGCATGGTTTTCTGCCAACAAATCTGCAAGGACTGGTGCCAGGCCAGGATGCCAGACTGTTTTAAAAGGGAGGTTCTACAGGACAAGAGTGTATTACACTTTATTTTTACCTACCCTGCTCCTGAAGATCCAGGGCAAGTCACAACATTTGGAAAATAGTGTGAATTTATAAAGATGCAATAATAAAATATATTAAAAGAGGAAGCTAAGTAATCCCCTCAGACAATAAGTGTGAAACAGAACAAACACAGTTTGCATTGCAACTGAAAGACAATCTGTTGTGATTCTCATGTTCATTTTTGAAACTGTAAAGTCATTAGGATGTCATTTCCTCTCACTCACCTTTCTTGTTACGTCTCTCGAATATGTCCACGTTTGGCTTAATCTGATTTAAACCAAGGTATTGCCAATATGAGCCCAACGATATGTTAATGCACAGTGGCTGGTGTAAGGCTAGCTCCACAGCAGAGGCATTGTTAGGGGGGGCGGGGGGGTCCCAGGGCGGTGGGGTGCCATGCAGCAGGGGGGTGTACTTGCCTCCCGGATTCAGTCGGGTCACCCCCTCCGCCGCCACTCCTGTCTTCATTTTCGTGGTCATCGCTCCTTGGAGTAAGAACATTTTCCCCCTTACTCCAGGTAAACCCCCAGCCTGCACAATGGGGCTACTCGGATCTCTACCAGTTCAATCGCCCAAGAGGGGGGATAGGATATGGTGTGCACTGAGGCCGATGATCCTTCCCTCTTCCTGAGCCCGATCTGCCCATCCCTGCCCCCCGCCCTGTTACACCCTCTCCCTGCCCCCGCGCCGCTTGTAGCGGCCTTACCTGCTCCGGAGCATGGGGATTCTGAATGCAGCACCGGCAGGATGGCACAGGCATACCCACCAGTGCCCGCCTACTCACAGGGTGCCGTAAACTTGCTTTACAACACATTTGTGACACCCTAGGCTGGCACTGAGACTGCAGCTCTGGCAAAGATTAGAATTGTGCCATAAATTGGCTAAAGGTATTCTGGCCACAGCTGTCAGCTGAGCATCCAGGTTCAGAACCTGGTCCAGGAGTGCCTCCAAACTGCGAACCTAATCCTTCAAGAAGAATGCAACACCATTCAGAGCATATATGCCAATAAAGGTTCCGAAATCTGAAACCATTCAGAGCAAATTAACCATCCAATTTCTGGGTCACAGAACTCCTCAATTATGGTGATGAAGAATATTTATAAATCGCTTTTCAACAGGAGTAGTTCACACAGCGGTTTACACAGTAAAATAAATCAATAAATGGTTCCCTCTCCCCAAAGGGCTCACAGTCTAAAAAATACAGAACAATGGCTTAAGCATCATAACATTCACTTGAATCCGTGCAATTCACAGACAAAAGGCCACACTTTATGCTTAAAAAGCTTATGATCCGAATAAAATGTTGCAGAAAATCAGCATAATAGCACTATACAGTACTGCTATATACCGGTACAACAGTCTCTGTGAAAATACAGTAGCTTGTATCTCAAGGAAAGCTCCATTACTTAAGGAGTAAGGATTGGACAGGGATTCAGAATATAACAAGTTAGAATCTTTCAATGAACTGACACACCAATCCTAAGACAATTTATTCAAAAGTGAGAGCCATCAAAAGAATGCAGCTTAGATATTTTGAGAATATGGAGAAGATCTAGCCCAAGTTAAGCATGTTTCACTGATTTCAGTAGGACTCTTAAACATGTTCCCTGTAATTTAACGCCAGATCTTCTCCTTCTTTTAGAGGAATAAATGTCATGTACCAAATCGCTCAGACCACAAATTAAAGTTATGTGGGTTAAATATTAAATAAAATGAATAAATTGTTTCAGTAAAAATGAAAGCCTTGAATTTGATCATCTTCATTTAAACTTTGGCAAAGCTGCATTGTTAGTGGTATGAATCTTCAGTTTCCCTTCTAGCCACAACAATGGCTGCTGAAGCTTCCAGACTTTGTAACGTTACCACTATTTGAGTATTTAAATAACTTGCAAGCCTCTGATTTCAGTGAAATGCTTTTATCTAAAAATTCCTTCCTCATAATGGATTACCCTTGATGAATAAAATCAAACAAAGTTGCATCAACTTTTCCCTTCTGACTTTTCACTCTTCTCCTCTCTTCACACTCCAACCCCATTTTCGCTTCAGAGCAGACGATGATGAAAGTGTCATATTGTGGCTTGGTGTGTTAAAAATGAGATTTGCTGGTAGTTTCTTGCTATGACTTATGCATGTGAAGCTGAAGCAAATTCACTGTTGATTTGTCTGCAAACTGGTAATCTCTCAGCTGATTTTATAGCTATGGAATAGTGATGAATCAGTTTTTTAAATGTAAACAGATTCCAATTTACATGAAGCCACCATAATTAAGGACACTATAGCAGCGATCCCTAAATTTACCATTGCTGCGACCCACCTCCTTGTCTCGCTTCCGGCTCGCAACCCACCTTCAGAAGCTGCTCCCACTTTGCGCCGGGTCCGAGATTGCCGCCATAGGCCTTCCCAGGCCTCAGAACACCTCTGGATGCGATTGGCAGTTGTGTGTGCGAAATGGGAAGTGTCCCAGAAGTCACTTCCAGAGGCATTTTGAGGCCCACGGAGGCCTCTGGAGGCTGTCCCAGGCCTGGCGTAACGTGGAAAGGGTTTCAAAAAGTGGGTCACGAGCTGGAAGTGGCCTCCACTTGCATCTAGTCTGGCTCAGTTGGGAGAGCTGCCGTCTTGTAAAGCCCAAAGATCGGTGAACTTGATAAGTTCTAGACACGCCACTGACAAAAAGCTGTGAAAGCCTCCAGGAGGAGAGATAAGAGCTTCCAGCTGCGTCAGTCAAGTGTGGGAGGCGCCAGCCAGCAGAATTGTTACGACTGTAAAAAGGATACCACCTGGAAAGTAACCGTTCATGAAAGATTGGACATTTATATATTGTAAAAAAAACCAAGGAAGGGGGGTTAGGACAGCCTGCCCATGTACACCGCCTTGGATTAAAGTCGGAGGAGAAATCCAATGACCAAGAAAGGCGGTATATAAATACTGTATATTATTATTATTATTATTATTATTATTATTATTATTATTATTATCTAGAGGGCTCCAATTTGAAGCAAACTGGATGCAAGGGCAGGGGCCCCAACTGCACACAACCCACTGTGCATCGGGCCATGACCCACCAAATGGGTTGCGACCCACAGTTTGGGAAGCGCTGCACTATAGTATACATTTTACTATAATCATCTTCATATCCCCAAAGCCAGTGTGTCCTTAGCTAAAGACCTATTATGTATACTTATTCATCTTATTATATAGTGTCCATATGAGACATGTGTCCATATGAGACACATACAAATCCTGTTCAGACAACCAACTTTGTTGATAAAAGTGGGATTGCACCCACTGTCTTTGTCACCAGCATGTTAATCTGATCATAGAACCAAATACAGGGTACACATTGAGAAGACTTTTTACATACACCTTGTACATGCACAGGCTCTGTGCAGAAAACCCAATAAACGCATGAACTCACTCCACCCTCAGGGTGTGGTTACAGTATTCCCCTGTTTGGTTATGTGCAGAATCAGAAGGCAACATGACAATTTTTATAATGCATTATGTCTAGTAATTATAGACATGCAAAACACTTAACACTATTTTCTCACAACAGACCCATTGAAGAAGTTGAGGTCTCTGAGGCTGGGGTAACTCCTTAGGGAGATAATGGCTATACAGGTTGCGTATCCCTTATCTGGACTGCTTGAGACAGGAAGTTGTCTGGATTTTGGATTTGTCAGGACTTTGGAATATTTGCATAAATATAATTAGATATCTTGGGGATGGGACCCAAGTCTAAACACAAAATTCATTTATGTCTCGTATATACCTTATACATAGGCTTACCATTTCGCCGACCGGGACGCTCCATTTTGCCCTTAAGGGGCGGGGGGGAGGGGAACGAGAGCGCGCCCGGGCGCGCTCCCGTTTCCCTCCCACCGCACCGCCCCTTAAGGGCAAAACGGAGCGTCCCGGTCGGCGGAATGGTAAGCCTACTTATACAAATAGCCTGAAGGTAATTTTATACATTTTTTTAATATTATGCCCCAGCATGCCTTGCGCTATGCCAGCCAAGTGCTGGAAAAAGATGGGTTTTTTGTCATAGCCCCAAAAACATCTGGATTTTGGAACAGTATGTATTTTGGATGTCTGGATAAGGGGTAATCAACCTGTACTGGGAATTGGACTAAGGTAGGTTCAATTGTTAATTCAAGTGTTTCACCATTTGATTCAACAGAGATAACAAGCCTGAGTGTATGCAATTTATTGTGTAACCACATCTGACTGGATCACAATTAAAATAACTTTAATAGGCAGCCTGTAGCTGCTAGAGTTCCATGTTAAGTGAAGTCCACATGAGGTTTGTTAGCTAATCCTGAATTTCATCCATTCAAATAAATGGGAGGACTTGACACAGACATTAAAATGTCAGAGTTCACAAAAAGCTTCTTTTCCCCTTTTTATACTAATAGTATGAAGAAAAAAAAGAATATAGATTAAAGACCCTTCTCAAAAGTACAGTTTTGAAGCACTATATTTTATGCACGGAAAAGAGGACACAGGACCCTTTTGAAACATTTATTCATTCACAAATGCATTGAAAGCAGATTGCTATATTAAAAATGGTGGCTTGTGGCTATAGAGTTGTTTCTGTTTCTTTTTTAATGTGTTGAATTCAGTGCTAGGAGAAATTTAAATCTGATGAGTTTAACAGATATGAAAAGGAAGCATAATATTTTAAGGAGACTGAGGGAGAGTCAAGCAAAAATAATAATTAGTTGAAGCTTACCTAAAAGTGGTCAGAAAAGTCTTCTGCTTCCTAGAGACAATAACCATACGCTTTTGAAATACACAAAGGGAAAAAGCCAGTGAAAATGAAATTTGTATAAACAACTGAGAATAAAGACTCAAGAATTATTTCAATTTTCTTTTTAGTCTGTCACAGGTAGAATAAAACAGCAGATGCTCTGGTGTGCGTCCAGAACTCAATTTAGATGCAGGAAGTTCAACATGCACAGGAGCATGTTGGGAGTTTTCCCTCAAAGAATAGCCCTCTTTCCTGTTCCATTCCCCACCATCAAGATGCACAAAGTCTTTAAAGCATACAGTGTAAATGCATCACAAATATTACTATTTACTGTACATAAGATACGGACAACTCATACACATTACATGTGTGCTCGGTGTTAAAGAGCTGCTCAGTTATTTCCACATCCTCTCATCTTACATTTAAGATATTCTTTCCCCCACAAAAAATGTAAAAGAAAATTTTCTATTCTATCCACATATTAATGTTTATAACCACTTAGAAGACAATTTTCAAACATTCAGGAAAATATAGTGATTTTTTCAGTCTCCCCAGTCATTTATAATTTAAGACTTGGTTTTTAGTTTTTACCCCACTCTCATTTATTTATACATACATACATACATACATACATACATACATACATACATACATACATACATCGGACCCTTTTTTTTCCAGTGGATTTGGGACCCGCTGATTTTTTACACTGCAGGTCCTGGATCTGCAGGGGTCCGCTAAAATTGCTTTAAAAATAAAAACAAATAAAAATGCTGTTTTTTTAAAAAAAACTTTTCAATGCAAACCGCTCCGTGTTCTTGCTTTAACATGGCAAAATTGTGCTCAGGAAGGCTCTTCTGGGTCACACGACTCCCCTCTCCCAACATCGCCCCAGAATGCATTGCAATGCATTCTGAGGCGACCTTGGGAGGGGGAGTTGTGCAACCCGGAAGAGCCTTCTGGAGTATGATTTTGCCATGTTAAAGCAAGAACATGGAGCAAGTTTGCATTGAAAAGGTAAAACCATGTTTTTAACCTTTTTTTCTTTTTAAAGCGATTTTTAATCAACCCCGGTATCCGCAGAAAATAGCTATCTGCGGGGTGTGTGTGTGTCTGGAACAGACCCCCTGTGGATAGCGAGGGCCAACTGTATATACAGTGTGCATACCGTGTTTCCCCAAAAATAGGACAGTGTCTTATATTAATTTTGGCTCCAAAAATGCAGTAGGTCTTATTTTCAGGGAGGTCTTATTTCCCAACCTGTGTTGCGACCCCCCCCCAGCATCCCCCGCAACCCCCCTGCACTTCTTTGACTGATTAAAGCTTCATTCTTTCCCGAGGGTGCAAGGCTCTGCAAGGCCTGCACTCGAGTCCTCCACCATGGAGACGACATGCTAGAGAGAGACTGCAAGTTTGCAGCCTCCATGCAGGCCTTGTTAGCCTCTCTAGCACGTCATCTCCATGGTGGAAGACTCAAGTGCAGGCTTTGCAGAGCCTTGTACCCTCGGGAAAGAATGAAGCTTTAATCGGTCAAAGTAAGTGCAGGGGGGTCGCAGGGGGGTCGTGTTCGTCTGGCTGATGATCCTAGCTAGGTCTTACTTTCGGAGAGGTCTTATATTGACGAGTGCCAGCAAAAATCATGCAAAAATTATTGTAGGTCTTACTTTCGGGGGAGGTCTTATTTTCGGGGAAACAGGGTACATACAGAGAGAATCTTAAAACAAGAAAGTTAGAAATCAAATCTATGTTAAAATATACTTTTCCACTTAAATGTTCCTGTTCTGTCCACATTCTTTCTTTGCAATTCTGTGCATAGAAACTTGTTTTTAAACATAGACCTACATACAAATTGTTTGAATGGCCAGTTAGAAAAAAAAAAAAGAACCAACCACCCTAAAAATAAAAACACATTGTTCCAAGCATTGTGGACAACTTTTCCAGGCAGGGGAAACCAGAAGTGCGTGTGTGTGCGCGTGTGTGTTTTATGACTGAGAAAAACTGAATTCCCTGTAGGCTGGTCTGTTTTTCTTCCATCCTTCCCTTTAGAATTTTCCTGAAATGTTTCACTCACTGATTTACTCTGCAGCACATTTATAGCCTTTTATATTTAGGGGAGCATGTGTGTACGTCTAAAAAAAGAGACTCATGCTCTTTCTCCTTCCTGTCTAGAGCTTCCATGTAGCGGCTCTGATATACCCTCATGTGGGTTGTTGTGTATGATGCATATAGTTTTAAAATGGATATCGATTCAGAGTGGGGTTTCCCCCTGTGGTTCTTATGAGGCAAGAATGAATTGGTTGCTAGAATCAAGTTACCCTGAGCCTTGTGTGAAGATGAGTGTTTTTCCACAGAACAAACTCTGAAAGAGTACCTCAGAGATACCTAGTCCATTTAAAGAAAGAAAGAAAGAAAGAAAGAAAGAAAGAAAGAAAGAAAGAAAGAAAATTCTCTCCACTTCTTGTGTGGCTTTGGGACAATATAAGGGTTACCTCACAGGCCATTTCCCCCCTGCCATACATATAGAGATTACAGTACTTAGTATTTTCTATACCATTTTGTACTGTCCAAATACACTTCACATATATTAGCCAGAGACGTATCAACGGTGGAGCGCGTGGTTCACTCGAACCAGGCGCTCAGCGGCGGAGCTGGTGGAGCAGAAGCTCCAGGCGCTCGGGCGGGCAGTGACTGACGCGAAGCACCGCGTTGTCGGCCCTCCCTGGAGCCCATTACGCTCCGAAATGAGCTGAAAACAGGCGGGGGGCGCGTCGACGTCATGCGACGGGAGGGCGCCCGACATTTCTGATATTAGCTTGTGGTAATCCTTACAATAATTGTGTAAGGTAAGAATTGGACAGCTCAAAATGCAATGTTTAGCAGGATTACACCTGACTAATTCCTAAAAGTGCATATACAGTACATGACATTTCCACTTCAGTGAGTCATTAATAGTTGTTTGCAGTGTCATCTGGACAGAAGAAACAAGGAATGGAAGGGATCGCTCTGAGCAGCAAGCGAATGCTAGGAACTTCTGTTAAGGAAGATGTGCCACATGTCCCCCATCCTTCCTTGGGATTTTCTACACACTCCAAGTATGTGGCTGCCTTAGGATCCCATCCAGACACCTTAAATATATCTGACATCATTGGTGATTATCAAGAGTACATGAATGTATGCATATTCTGAAGGTGGGTTTCTACCACTTTTGCTTCAGTCATTCCCCTCTCTCAACTGCAAAACCACTTTCAAAACTCAGGGAAATCTAAACAGTAGTTTGTGGTTTGGCATGAAAAGCTTCTGAAAGGAAAATGGAAAGAGAAGCCATGGGCTTAAGTGTGCTATCGATATCTCTAAATTGCCAACATGACCACTGATTCAGAGCTCCATAGGTATCCTGATACACAAAACTTCCATGTAAGAAGGCTCACTTTAATGGAGAACAAAGTTCTGTTTGTGAAAAGGGATGCATCTCTATTGAAGTGAATGTATTCACATTAAATATTAATTAAATATGTAGAATGCAAATACACTGGGGGCACATGTCAAAGATTTTAACTTCACACGGTGTCAGGGTCATTTGTAACTGGAAAGGCAAAGAGTTGAACTGCATGTTTCACAAGTGTAATAAAGTCCTGATGACTATGGTTTCTGGGCAAAGCAGCTGTGGAGGGGGAGGGATTTGAAGCAGAGCTCTTCTCACTGTACCCCTCTGCCACTTTTCCCCCTGTGGGGGTCCAGAATCCAGATACGTGATTACCATTGCAAAGTGTGGATACATATAATTGGGAACCATGTAGATACACTATTGCCTAAAAGTTTACTAAGTACATGTGGCATCCAAAGTCACATCTTAAAAAATGCTGCTTCTTGCCACCAAGGCGGTGTACATGGGCAGGCTGTCCTAACCCCCCTTGGTTTTTTTTACAATATATATAAATGTCTACTCTTTCATGAACAGCTACTTTCCAGGTGGTATCCTTTTTACAGTCTGACTTTTTTCTACTGACTGGCGCCTCCCACACTCGACCGACGCAGCTGGAAGCTCTTATCTCTCCTCCTGGAGGCTTTCACAGCTTTTTGCCGGCGGGCGTGTCTCGAACTTATCAAGTTCACCAGTCTTCGGGCTTTCAAGGCAGCAGCTCTCCCAACTGAGCCAGACTCTTCTGCCTAGAATTAAGCCCTGAAACTAACAGGAAAGATAGTCATATTTACCTCTCCAGCCACATGGATAAGCACAATGTTACCATCTCTCTGCTTCTTTAGATTTCTAAGCAGCCACAGGGAGGTGGTAATGACACTGGGCTCAACTATATATTCCCACACTGCAAGCAACTGTGTCCCCTAGTTGTCATGCAGGTGCCATGTGGTAAGCTTTTATGCAGCTTAATCATGGCTGTCAGTTGTCCAATGGCATAAATTATTGATTATTTATTTAAAAGTTTTATAGGTCCCCTGTCTAGTCCTCAACGCAGGTCATCAAGCAAGGTGACCAAGGCCGTCTCTGTCCCGTAGTCTGGCCTGAAACCAGATTATGAAAATTCCATAATTTGATTCTACTTTTGAACATTCAGATAATTAATTCTACTGCTGTCAAGTCAAAGAACATTAGGTAATGACAGAGTTTTATAGCTGGGGTCCTCATCCATGCTCTGTCTGTACCTTTTAGTCGGTACAAGCCATTCCGATTTGACAACAGCTCTGAGCTGGTAAGGTGAGTTTTCTCTTTTCTGGTATTACAGGGAGGGGTTAATTGTGTTTTATTTTCTTTGTATGGAAAACAAGACTGTTTATGTCACCGCTGGGACCAATTACCTAATGACATAATACCCTGAACAATTTTCTTAAATTCATATTCAAGTAGAATCATATCACTAAATCTGGACCAGTCTTTAAACTTTTTGGAGGAGAAAAAGAGACTGCAGTTATTGTGCTCCAGACATTACAGCAATTGTTTAGTACGTATTTGACTTAAGCCAAGTTTCTTCGTCTTGATTATATTCCTAACACTAGTGCCAACATTCAACCACTTTTGAACAATGAAACTGTGGGCATGCATATATTTAAACAAGTAGTTTCCTATATTTAGGTTATACCACATCATATTTAGATATAATTGTCCATGGTTTTAAAGATCCAGACATACACTAAAAAGAGAACCTAAAACATATGCTTATTTTGCACAAAACACAGTAGGACTCTTTTGTTTTTGTTTTTTACATTCAAAACAGAGAAATTCTTTGAAATTCTCTCCAGGTATTCCAATTTAGAACCTACTGTATTCATATAATGGCATTGTAGTTAGTATAATGAAAATCTAAGTAGCCAAATTTAGTTTTTGCAAACTTTTCTATCAGAAGTTACTGCAACTCCTGTGTAGTCCAATGTCTCTATGCTGTAATACCTCTGACAATGTCCCTAGAAGGCTCATCCATCGCTTTACACCAGCAGTAGGGCTTAGCCACACACCCCGTACTTGCACAAAAGCTGTGATCAGCACTCAAGGTGGTGCTCCTCTACCAGAATCAACAGATGTTCCTGTTCCACTTACCACGTATGGAAAGCAGTTTTATTTTTTTCAGTAGGAGTTGCCTATGTCTCAGTAATCACGTTGTCAACATAGGTAACAGAGTAAGGAAGGAACACACAGATCGGTGGTTGGGCATACACTTTGCGTGCAGAAGGTTCCAGGTTCGATCCTTGGCTTTTCCAATTAAAAAGATTCAAGAAACAGGAGCAAGAGAGACCCTAGTGAACTGCAACAATCGACCAGACAATACTGGGCTAGATGTACTTATGATCTGACCCAGTATAAGGCAGAGTCACATTCCAGGTTTACCAAGGAGCAAATGCTTTTAGGGCATCATTAAATAACTGTACAACAGCTCCATAGTTGCTAACATGGTACAATTCTGAGATATACATGACTTCCTAATTAGGAACAAAAGAGTTATAATTGATGTAGATAAACAGATGAGTGACTTAACATTACCCCAGAGCCCTCACAAATCCAAAATTATGGCTCCGGCAGCTAAAATATTAAAATGTAAGTTCACTGAGATCCCTTAGGGTACCTTGTGGCTTATCCCTGTCTACTAAAGGTCAACATAGTATTATTCATCAGTCACAAGTGGCTAGACTTCACAATTCACATTCCCTGAGATGTCCTGAAAAATGAAACTATGAAAACATTCCAAGAACTTCCTTGGGATTATACAGTCTATTGAAATTGGGGTTTGGGCATCGCAGAGAGCGCAGCATATGAATAATCAAGAGTGCCCCGTAAATGTCAAAGTTCCACCTTGGCAGCCTTCTACCTAAGCTACAATATCTCATATAAAAATCTGTAGCATGCAGCCTCTAATAACTCACACACATACACAGTTCAACGGTTCCTATACTTCCTCTCCCAGGTATATAAGTGCTTTGGGAGCAACATTCAAACCTTAGTTAAGGGCTCCAGATGTCCCCCAACCTAGACTCACCCCTTCTAGTTGATGAAGCATGTCTGTTGTTCATATGCCTATAGTGAAGCCGGCAAAATACATGCCTGAAATGCTATTTCTGTCTCTCAAACTTTTAAACATGAATGTTATTACCAAAGTAAGTAGGTTTAGGGGGTCTCGTAGCATTCAGGATCTTAAAAACAGAGACACAATGAAACAAGCTTCTTTTACACAAAAAAATCTAACCCCAGTCCCCATTATTTGACCCATGATGTATTGAAAGCCAAAGAAAACCCTGCTACATGCCGCATTCTCCACACAGTGAGCAGTCCCAAGATGAACCCTGGAGAATTATGGTATCGTGTGTGTGTGTAGAATTATGGTATCATGTGTGTGTGTGTGTGTGTGTGTGTGTGTTGAGCATTTAGATGGCTACATATCACACCCCTGAAAATCAACATAGCTACACTTGTTTTCTAAGTACAGTATGTCTGAAGCATGCGAGTTCCCTCTTTTAATTTTCACTGCACCCTCTCTCTCCCAGTTCAAATCCCATCTCAGTCTTCCTTTAAAACTTCCAGCTCATTTTCTCCTAAGGGAAGAGGGGAGGAAGTGCCTTACACTCAGTCCCTCCTCTCAGTTAGATGTACTTGACGGTCCTGAGAGCCCTCATGGAGGCCTCCATTCAAGACCATCGGGGAATTGTTAAGAACTATTAACTAGCCTTCTGGTTAATAAATTAACTTAACAAAAGTTAGTTTTTTAAATGCATTAAAATGCTTGGCAGCATTCCTGACTGCTAACTTTGGGGTCCTCCTATCCCCCTATTTTGGGACTCTCCCAATTCCCTTCTGTGATGCTTCACTCTATCATGCTTCAGTCTGCAAGAGCGTCTTTGAATTCAGCACCATCATGGAAGAGTCATGTCAGGGCAGCCAAATGGATTGCTTGGCTTCATATTTGGGTCTAGCAAGAATAATAGACTGTAGCCAGCCCTGCCCCTTGTGTCAGTTTGCCATGTGCCTGCTGATTGGGCACACCAACCCCACCTGACCAGGTCAAGGGACACACAGAGAAGTGCCTAGGGGGGGCGTGGCTGGGATGGCGAGCCGAAGACGCGACTCTGGAACGAGCTCCGGAGCCGCGCCGCAAAACGGGGGATTTCCTTTGATCCTGTAAGGATCGGGACCACCCACGCTAGGAGAAGCGTGGCTGAGAGATTGGGGGGCATGCTGATCGAATCGGATCGAGGCGCCGACCCGGTGTTCTTTCGGTATCCCCTTTTCTATCCCCGTTTTGCTGCAGACACCTTTGGTGTCTGCGTAGGCACGCTGTTGCTGCTCTCTTCCGGACGGGAGTAAAGACTTCACTTGAAAGTAGACTCGTAAAGTTTCCAACCCTACTCTGGAATAAGCTTATTTCTGCTGTGCTGATCGATTGCTGGTGAGTGAAGTACTTCGGAAGGGGGAAAACTATATGGCATTTATAAGTAGCGAAGGGGGATAGAAGACTTCCACCTCACCCCCCCTCGCGTGGAGACTGTTTTGCCTGCGGAAAGGGCGTGTGTCCTGGATGTTTTGTGGTGCGTGAAGTGCTTCGGAAGGGGGAAACTACATGGCATTTTTAAGCAGCGAAGGGGGATAGAAGATCTTTATATTACCCCCCCTCGCACGGAGACTGTTTTGTTTGGGGAGACGGCGGCGTGTGTCTTGAATATGCTACCCGGGACTGAGGATTATTGAGGAGTTGTAGGGGGTGTGTGTGTTTGAACTACGTTTTTCTCGGCCCAGGATGTTTCAAGTTGCTGAGGTGGAGATTAAGTTTAGTGGGCTGGCGAGGATTTCCTTTCGACTTTATGCACCCCCTCAATGATTCTGTATGGATGTAGTGGACTATTGGCGGAAGGATCTTTATTTTTGATTTCTTGTGAAGAGGATTCCTTGCTCTTTGCTGTCTACTGCCGTTGGGTTTCTGGATTACAAGTCTGTTTTGTCTATTGGATTGTGCCTACTGACCTTGAAAGTTACACCACGGTCTGGGAGTTCTGCCAAGATGTTATCGCTGTTGGGATTACAATTTTTTTTTCTCTTATTCAGCTGATTTATGGTCTACGTATTTTGAACTGAGTCTCATCCGCTGATTGATCTTGATTTTATGTGGATTTGAGCTGTATGTACCTAGTGAATTATTTAGAAGATCCATGCTCGATTGACATAAGAAGGGAAAAGAAAAAAAGAAAAGAAAGAGGACTATTGAGTTTTTATATTGCTTAATACTGTTATTATATTGTTGCATTGTCTTTTTGAATGGTCAACATTGTTGTATAGCTATTTCAAGGGTTGGCAGGTGAGATTGGGGTTGTTCTGAGAGATCCGGCTAGATTTACCCCATTAAGAGATAGTATGGCAGATTCAAAGAAATCTACACCTCCCGTGGCCCACAAGGTTTCAAAACTAACACAATCACCTGCTGCCACATCTTTATTAGCTAATTTAGCAACTGCGGGTGTACAAAAGTCAGATATGCAACAGATGATGGAGTTGTTGAAAGGTATGCAAATGAGCATAAATGAAGTCAAAGATAATCAAAACAAGGCTTCGCAAGAAACACAACAGTTATTGGAGCAAATGAAACAGCTGGATGCTTCGATAGGACTTGTAAAGCAACAAGTTATAGAAAATACAGATGAAATTAAAGAAATTCAGGAGGTGACTCATGATCTGCAAACAGGTTTGGATGAATTAAGGGATCAACAAGAAACAGATATGGAAACAACCCAGACGTGGTGTGAGGAATTGGAAACTGCAACTTTGAGATTGGAGATGGAGAGAGCGGCTTTTATGCTTAGAGTACAGAATTTTTCAGAGGAGGTTCAAGAAAATTTACGACAACGTTTTATTGATTGGATGATAAAGGAATTACAGATTCCAGATGTAGAAGTCTCAGAAATTACGAACAGTATTGATCGTATTTACAGAATGAATACCAGGAAGGCTAAAGATTTGGGTGTTCCAAGAGAAGTTATGGTTATTTTTCACAGTAAATTTACAAAGAATAAATTGATGGAAAAATTTTCTGAGAAACCAAGAGTGATGAAAGGTTTGACTTTGAGGTTTCTTAAAGAGATTCCTTTTAAAATAAGGATGAAGAGAAGAGCTTACGAAGACTTGGTGACAGTTTTGAAGAAGAACAATATAAGATTTGGCTGGGAGATTCCTCAAGGGCTCTTCTTTGTTTATAAAGAGAAAAAAGTGAGGATTACATCGGTGGAAAAAATGAGAAACTTTTTGAGGAAGAATGGGAGAGACTTGGGAGTTCCAGAAGAAATATTATCAGACTCCAATGGGATAGAGTCTAATCGACAAAGAAGACAGAAGGAAGAAGAACAAAGTCGTAGAAAAGAAAAGAGAGATCAAAAGATGACCCAACTTAGAGAGAGAAGAGATGTCTCAGAACATCAGTTACCAGAGGAAGAACTTGGTGCAACAGGAGGAGAACCAAGGGTACAGAGGGAGTTAAGACCAAGATCAACGATGAGGAGATATCTGGATAGGCTGGCAGGTTCAAAGGAACATAAAGATAAGAGTACCAGACCTAAGATTAAGAAATGATGGCTGTCACGAATATGAAGATTTTTTGTAATAATGTCAACGGGTTGAATGACCCTTCAAAAAGAAATAATGTTTTTCATCAATTAATGAAGTTGAAAGCAGATGTTATTTGTTTGCAGGAGACACATATCAGAAGTGACCATGTCAAATATTTGGAAAAGAAAAAATTGGGTAAAATGTATTGTGCGGCAAATCAATCTACAAAGAAAAATGGTGTGGTAACATATGTTAATTCAAGATTTGAATCAGATCTGGAGTGGAACTCTGAGGATGGAAGAATATTGATGGTGAAGATTCGATATAATGGGAAAATGATGTTATTAGTAAATTTGTATGCCCCAAATGATAAACAAGAAGAATTTTATAGTATATTGTTACAAGAAATTAAGCAGAGAGAATTTGATGATTTATGGATTTTGGGCGATTTTAATGGGGTTATCAATTATGATTTGGATAGGAAGTCTTCTAAAGCAAAAAGAAGGAAAACAGGTCTTTTGCCAAAGATTTTTTTGGAGTTGGTGGAGGAATATCAATTGATTGATTGTTGGAGAACACAGAATCCAGAAAAGAAGAAATTCACATTTTATTCGCATAGACATAATGCCTGGTCACGTATTGATATGTGTTGGAAAACAAGTGTAACTAATTTAGACTTTGAGTGTGAAATCTTGCCAATGACAATTGCAGATCACAGCCCGCTGCTGATTTCTTTGAATAGTAGGGACAAAAAGATGACCTGGAGGATGAATACGTCGATTTTGAGAGATAAAAATTTTAAAGATAAATGTTTTAAAGAAGTTTTGGCCTATTTCCAAACTAATATTCAACCCGGAATGAAGATGATAACAATTTGGGACGCCTTTAAAGCTGTGATCCGAGGAATTATAATAGAATTTACGGCAAGAAAGAGGAAGGAGAAAGAAAAGAACATGAAAGACTTGATAAGAAATTTACAGAAAGAAGAGGATCGATCCCAAAGAGCTAAAGGTTCAGTGAAAGAGATATTGGGAAAAATTAATGATTTACAACATTGTATTAGAATTGTTCAAACTGAGGAGATGGAGAAGAAAATAAGATGGGCCAAACAGAATTTTTTTGAAAATGCAAATAAACCAGGGAGATGGTTGGCCTACAAATTGAGGAAAGAAGCTCAAAAATATATGATATTGAGTTTGAGAGATAAGAAAGGGAAGGAAATAATATCCAGTGAAGGCATGAAAAAGATTGTAACAGATTTTTATTCGGAACTTTATAAAGGGAAAAATATTGCTACAGCTCGGCAGGATCAATTTTTGAAAAAGGTTAAAATACCTGAAGTCAGCAAGCAAGATTTTGATTTTTTACAAGAAGATATTACATTAAATGAAGTTAAAGAAGCAATATTAAGACAAAAAAGTGGCAAATCTCCGGGACCGGATGGTTTACCGGCTGACTTTTATAAGTTCCTGGTTGAGTTGATACAGGCACCATTACAGATGCTGGCTCATGAGATAGGATGTACAGGAGAGATACCAGCGACATGGAAACAAGCTATGATTTCATTAATTCATAAGACGGACTCAGACAAATCTGATATTAAGAATTATAGACCTATATCTTTATTGAATACTGATTATAAGATTTATGCTTCAATTTTAGCCTCCAGATTAAAAAAGGTGTTGGTCAAATACATTCATGAAGACCAGACAGGTTTCCTACCTAAGAGACACTTGAAAAAGAATGTAAGAACTATAATTGATGTTTTAGAATATTATGAAAATCATTCAGGAAGAAAAATGGGTTTGATGTTCTTGGACGCTCAGAAGGCTTTTGACAACGTTAACTGGATTTTTATGTTTAAAGTGATGGATGGAATGAATCTGGGTCCAAAATTTTTGAAAATTATTAAAGCAATTTATACACAACAAGAAGCTAAGATAAAACTGAATGGTAATTTGACAGAGAAAATACAAATTGAACAAGGTACAAGACAAGGTTGCCCCCTCTCACCTCTGTTGTTTGTATTAACAATAGAGGTTTTGAACATTTTAATTAGAAATGATGAGAGAATAAGGGGGCTTAAGATAAAAAATCATCATATCAAGCTACAGGCATATGCAGATGATTTGGTGTTTATATTTGAAGATCCAAAAGAGACTTTACCTATACTTAAAGAGGACTTGTTAGAATATGGTGCTGTAGCAGGCATGATGGTGAATTACCAGAAGACAAAAATTTTGCTCAAAAATGTGAATCCAAAAGAAATTGGAGACATCAAGGAATTGGGTTTCCAGATAACGGAGAAGGTTAAATATTTAGGTATTAATTTGTCAAAAAAAGTGAGTTCTTTGATGCAGGATAATTATATTAAGATATTGGAAGTAATTCAACAGGACTTGGAGAGATGGAAAAATCTACAACTGTCAATAAGTGGAAAGGTTTCAGTAATTAAGATGAACGTTTTACCTAAGTTACTCTTTCTGTTCCAAACAATTCCAATAATTATGAAAAAAACTTTCTTCGCTGATTTAGATAAGATTACAACAAGATTTATTTGGAGTGGCAAGAAACCTCGAGTTCGTTTAAAACTGTTACAAGATCAAAAGAAGAGGGCAGGGATGGCTGTCCCGAACTGGTTGTGTTATTATCAAGCTACAGTTCTGCAATGGGTTCGAGATTGGGTTTTGAAGAGTAAAGAGAACTATGTTACCCTAGAAGCAGAAGGGCTAGAAGTTGGATGGCCTGCCTTTTTGATTTATGATAAAGCTAAACATTATGCGTTTTTTAAAAGACATACCTTAAGGAAATCTTTATTATGGGCATGGGAGCAGGTTAGATACAAGGTTTATGACAAAATACCCGGCTGGGTGAAGCCGTTAGAAGTGGCTAACAGACCAGATTGGATAAAAGATTCTCAAAACAGGTCATATAAAGAATTGATTGATCTACAGGGGAAACTATGGGATGAGAATCAATTGAGGATGAAAGGTATCCTGATGGACACTTGGTTTCAAAATCAGATTAGAAGTAGGATACGGGAAGATCAAAAAGTGGGCTTTCACCTGGGAGATACTGATTTTGATAAGGTATTTTTAAATGATGATGATAAATATGTAACTAAAATGTACAATTTTTTGCTGGACTTTGAGATGGTAGATGAAACAGTTAAAGATGTTATGATACAGTGGTCACAAAATTTAGGACGAGAGATTTATTTTCAAGAGTGGGAACAGGTTTGGAATTCTGGCATTAAAATGGTTAAAGCGGTTGCATATAAAGAGAATTTGTATAAAATGTTTTATAGATGGTATTTAACACCTAGGAAATTATGTAAGATGTATAAGAATGTTTCGAGTACTTGTTGGAAATGCAACAATTTGGAAGGTTCCTTTTTCCATATGTGGTGGACATGTGAAAAAGCAAGAAAATTTTGGAGGATGGTCCATGCGGCATTGGAAGGGATATTACGACATACGCTGTTGTTTGTACCAGAACTATTTCTTTTGAATATAATGACATCAGTAGTATTTCAAAAAGATAAATATATTATCATACATATAGTTACTGCGGCTAGGTTGTTATATGCTCAGCAGTGGAAAGTTGAGAAGATACCAGATATTGATGAGTTAATAATTAAGATTTATGACTTGATAGAATTAGATATTTTAACGGAAAGATTAAGAGAAGGAGATGTTAAAAAGAAATTAGATTGGTGGCAACCATTCTATGATTGGCTGAAAAGATAAAAATAAAATGTTAGATTATTAGTAGATCTAAGGAGGTTAAAGATAGTGGGGCTGGAATATGTATGAAGCTAATTTTATTTAGCATAACTGAATAGTATAAATAGTCATTTTAATGTAGATCGACGTCCGTTAGTTATTTTTCCATTTGTTTCATGTTGGTCTATCCTTGTTGCCCTGTGATTTTCCTTACCGTATTATCCCTGTAGTTTTTTGTGGTTAATAAAAATAAAAAAATTAAAAAAAAAAAAGAAGTGCCTAGGGATTGTAAATCCCTCCATCAGATAAGCTTTTATAAGGCCACTCACTTACAAGAATGCCTAGCCATGTTGCCTGGGTCTATTGTTGAAAACAGCGGCTGTTTTTTCTCTCTCAAAAGACATGCCCACTCACCAAGTGAGTGCAGGAACCAGCCCCCCCCCCTCGGAACATCATGGGTAAGAAAGAATAGGAAATAGTACTCAGTTATCTGCATCAAGAATGTTTTATTTGTTGCTTGCATTTTAATCTACTTGCCACCCTTTGTAAAAAAAAAAAGTCCATTTTTCCTATTCCTGTCTGTCTTGGATGTATGACTTGCTTGAACCTTTGCTCTCTCTCTCTCTCTCTCTCTCTCTCTCTCTCTCTCTCTCTCTCTCTCTCTCTCTCTCTCTCACACACACACACACACACACACACACACACACACACACACACCTTTCTGTTTTGTTCCTTCAGTCTTTTAAAGAGACTCTGGCTATTTTTTGCTTACAACCTGCCTGGGTTCTGTTCACCAGAAAAGGGTTGTCAAGCCTAACAGACCACCAACAAGAGCCAACAAAAGCCTTCTTGGATATCCTGGGAAAGGGACTTTTACAAAGCAGCCTCTTTTTGTCTGGGCTTCCTACCCTGGGATGGTGGCAGCACAATACTACCAATTCCCTATTAAACCCAGAACATTTTCTCTAAAATTAAAATCCTGTTTAAATTTGCCTTAATAATGTTAGGTGCAATCTATCCTGGCTTCTTCCTGGACAAAACCCATATAAAATAACTACGGTGGAAGTTGTGCTTGGTAAGCTGTGTTTTATAAGGGCAAGACAGTGGATTTTATGAGTCTCCTTCGAGGGGCAGATCTGGTACAAAAGCACCGCTTCGAGAACTGCACTGACCTATATGGTTGCTGTTTTAATTCCATAAAAAAAAGTCCCTGTAAAACAGCACATATTTTTCTTTGCAACATTTCAGTGGCTTAACAGCCATATATTCAAAATATTTTAGGTACTGCTCTGTTTAGTTTTGGACAGTTTGTATTCAGGACCAGACCATGTCTTGCAACAGGCATTCCTCCTTGGACGTAAAGGTGTGAAAGCCTTCACTTTCAACTGTAACTTATTTAAAATATTTGTATCCCACTTTTCCTCTCCTGCAACAGTGTGCAAGCCGCATTATAAAAGGAAAGTCAGAATTGACCCAACTGTGAGTAATCAGTAGAAAGATTGCATTTTTGGACAGATGACATATTTGTGGCTAAGAGGTACTGCGTCTGCTAATGCATCCGCTCTAAAGGGAACAAGACATGTGAATGTATGCTTAGGAAACAGTGAAAGTATCACATATACCAATATTCATCTTAAATCATCTCCCTGAAGTAGACACAGCAAGAGCTAAAAGGCTTTTGTGGTATTCTGTTTTCTATATATGAAACAGAAAAGGAGGACAATCAAATATCTTGGATGGAAGACTGCACCAGTAGACATGAATGAATCAGTGGCTGGTCCCCACAGGTGGTCTTTCCTTGTGGTGGTTTGAATTAACAGTGGGAGGAATGACTCACTGGCTGGTGGTGAGAGGAATGTGTGAGTGCAGGAAGATGTCGTGGGCACGCTGTGCACCACAAGCAGCATAGTGTTTGCGTCTGTTTGGTGTTGGTTTAAGTAACCACAGTAAATTACTATGGCAATAAAAAAGGCTATATCTGGCAGCTGTACATAGTTACTTTAGAGAAGGCTGTTTAGGATAAGGTGCAAATGCAGAAAGCATCTTTTCTTCTCATAGCAATCAAATCTCCAGGAGTCAATCTTACATGCTCCCTGCTTCCCCAAGTGGTGAGACATTCCTGGGGCAAAGAGCTTACATGGGTTTGATTTCCTTTGGAGGAGAGATCCCTGGAGACTTATGGTTTGGCGGCAACGTTTGTTGGGCTACAGATAACAAGAAGGGACATTCCCTAGAGACAATTAAGAGTAAACATTCACATCCATTTATTGATTTTTTGCTATGTATACTGCTTTGTGTGAACTACTTTTTGTTGAAAAGAGGTATATAAATTTTCTTAACAACATCATCTTAAACTAGTAAGCAGGAATCTGCCAAGAAAAGAAATGGCCAGCAAGCAGCTATGGCCAGCAAGCAGCGAATAATCTCTACTATGATTATTTACCATAGTTTACACAATTCTACCCACCTACCTAGCATAAAGATCATAGCTCTTTATTTGAAAGGTATTTTGCACGTTATGGGGAGGGGGGGAGCTACAAGTTTTCTCCATATATATATTTATGCTACAGGGCACTTTAACCAATCAGGAGTTCCCTTTAACATATACCTTTTATCAAATAAGTGTTTAAGGCCCCAGTCATGTTGGGGCCTTGAACTGCTGGAACTAGTGTTCCAGCAGTGCAAGGTCGTTTTTGGTAGTGCAAACGCCAAGCCGCCATTGCATGCTTCTGGGCCACCTGCAAACAAGCATCGTCGTCGTGGGAGAGAGACCTCCGTCGGCACCAGTAAGTTGGCGGCGGAGGCATGTCATGAGCAGGGAGGGCAAGGGGATTTCGGCGGTACCAGCACGTGCCAAATCTTCTCTTTCCCAGGCCGCCCCGCCCCTTTTCTGTTCTCGGACATATGCCAGCAAAATGTCTGGCGTATGTCCAAGGAAACCCATAGGCAATTGGGCAACCTACTGGGGGTAAGTAAAAAAATATTTTTTTAATTACCTCCTGCTGGCTTTCTGATTGCCTGATGCAGGGCATGCTCTGCCACCAATGGCTTCATCAGCACCAGTGGTGGGGGATAGGATTGGGCAGTAAAAATGCTAAACATTATCATAGTAGTACAGTATATAGATGTGGGAGCACACTAAAACAATTGTGCACAATCCAGCCAAAGCTAATCACTTTTCAGTCCTGTTAATTTCAAGAGAGTGACATATTGATTTCAGCCTCACTTGCTTAAATGAATTGAAAAATGCTTAACTTTGCCTGGATTTTGCCCCTAATGTGCAAAATGGTTGCATAGGTGGACAAAGAATAAAGTGGAAGGAGACAAAGCAAGAAGCAATGTTTCTGATGGAGGGGGAAGGAGCAGCAATCATGAAGTGCACTTCTGTATTACACTGCTCATCTGAGCAAATTTGAATGTCACAATTCTGCTAAGTGGTCAAGATAAAGTAAAATGTCAGCTTGCATAGGTATTGTCCACTCTCAGGCTCTGGGGTCCCTTGGGTGGGACTCACCCCCTCAGCACCTCTCTGGCCACTGGGGTTTGAGAAGCCTGTTCCAGGGCTGTCCTGGTTAGGTTTCAGGGATGTCAGTCAAGGACGTTGCTGGAGAAACGATGACACCCCCAGGTACAGGCTCGCCAAACAGCTCCCAGCATCATTTTTATAGCAGTCTAAGATGTGCTTTTCTGCAAGTAAATGCGGTGAATTGTCCAGTAAGTTGCTGACTGGACAGTTGAGGTGAAAGCTGCTTTTCAGAATCTTAGATGTTCTGCAATTTCAGATGGTGTATATTTTTATTGCAGTGACCATCATTTGAGTCATAAATGATGATAAAGTATAGACCACATGAATGAGCAGTTATCTGCATGGCAACGTCCGTTCACTACCGTCTGTGCCGACTTTTAGTTGTGACTAACTTTTGCTGGCTTGTCCCCAATAATTCCTGTGGTACTTCAACATGCTGCAGTATGAGTTTTCATAGGCTATGGCCTACTTTGTCCAGATGCATTAAGAATGAATTTAATAATGTGTGTGAAAGGGAATGCTCTAAACTTTTTTCTTAATGTTTGTAGAAACAGCCTTTGGGAGTAACGACATTTTCACATATGATGTTAATGTCTTTTGGGCCCAGTTATCACAATCGGTAGATTATGCGTTTCCAAAAGCGTTGTCACTTTTTGATGACTGTGGTAACAGGTGTATGTATTTTAGATTTTTACTAATTCAGAGTGCATAACACAACAGAATGCTCTCTCCATAAAAAAATCTCTTCCAAACCATAGAAAACTATCACAACAGGGAGAAGGCTAGGCTAGAACTCTCAAGAGTGTAAGATGACCCCTGTTGGATCAGACCAAAGGTCCATGTAATCCAGCATCCTGCTTCCCACAGGGTCCAATCAGATTATTATTATTATTATTAACAGTATTTATATACCGCTTTTCAACAAAGTTCACAAAGCGGTTTACAGACAAAACCAAATGATTAAATGGCTCCCTGTCCCAAAAGGGCTCACAATCTAAAAAAGATGCAGACCACCACCAGCAAACAGCCACCAGAAAGATACTGTGCTGGGGTGAAAGGGGGGCAGTTACTCTCCCCCTGCTAAATATAAGAAGAACACCAATTGAAAAAGTGCCTCTTGCCCAGTTAGCAGGGGAACAATGACTTTGTGAAGCCTTCAAGCAGGTCATTAAGGTCACAACCAATAGGATGGGTGATACGACCCTCCCTAGCATTGGAGGAGACACCGCGCAGGGGACGAGGTAGCTGGCTCGATTGGACTACCTCCGAGGACGAGAAGAAGCCTGGGGAACCTCTACCCCGGCCAGTGTACCTCGGCAGGATCAGCCGGAGCCGGAGACTCTTCTAAGGGAAGGACCGAAATTCATACGCTGAGCAGAAGTCTAAGGCATCGGTGCCCTGCCTTACAAGAACTGGTTTCTGCTAGGAAGAGACGCAGGAACTGGGACTTCCCTAACAGACCCCTGAGTGGGATAGAGACACCCTGCGAAGAAACAGGGTGACTGGGAACTGCTGTGTCAGTGTAACCCCAATAAAAGAACTATCTTTGCATCTGAACTGGTGAGTACACTTTATTGCCCAAGATGCGCACCGAGTTGGCAAACCATAACCCCTTCGACGCACCGCTTCCCCCGTGGGGACCAAGCCCCCCCCCTTGGGGATGCAACACAGTCTTAATTTATGACTTCTAAACCCAGTATATACATCTCATCTTCTTTAAAGTTCATTTTTTAAAATGTTTCTCCTGTTTTTGGTACAGTGTTAGAGCTGATATATTTGCACAAAACCATCCCTTGCCCTGACAGTTATGTCCTGACAGCATTTCAAAAGTAAGCTGAATGCAGTTGGCTTGAAGCAAATAGCTTCATTGGATCTGGCAGCGATCACTGATGATGGACAGAAGCATTAGATGTTGGCCAAGGAACTGCAATTCCTCTAAACTTAAACAACAAACAAGACAATCCCTAAAGGCAACCTATCCCAGCAGCAGCGTAGGGGGAAATGACAGCCACTCCAAACTGTCACCAGCACTGCAGTACAATAGTTTAGCTTAACCCTAATTGGCTTGTTGAAACCCTTGACACGTTCACATTGTTTCAAGGCTTGTGTTTTCATGCAACATACCCCTCCCCCAGGGAAAACCACAACCCTGATCACTGTAACCTTTATTGGCAATGAATATTAGTTCAGAGTCAAATTATTAGTTTGTCCCAAATATCTTCTATATTGTGCAACAATAACACCACCGAACTCATGTTTAACAGGCAGCCCAATCCTATCCAGCACTGGTGCAGTGGGGCCGCACAACCCACACTGTATCCAGTGCTGAGATTGAGCAGGCTGGAGGTCTCCTCACCCCATGTTGAGCCCCAGTGTGTTCAATGGGGTTACTCAGATCTGCGCCGGCTAAGTCGCTAGCACAGTCCCAAGGAGCCCCATGTAGGGCTTACAGGCCTGGGAGGGGGATCCCACCCCCCTCACGGGCCTGATCCGCCCCCTTCCACCCTTTCCTTGCCCCATTACACCCCCTCCATGCCCTTCCCCGCCCCGCGCTGCTTGGCGCGGTTTCTACCTGCTTTGGCACGTGCTGTTGCTGGTAGGACGGCGCAGGCCTTCCCGCTGGTTCTGCCTACTCGCAGATAGTCACAAACATGCTTTATGGCATGTTTGCGACACATGGTGCTGGCGCTGAGGTCTAGTATTGGCGTGCGTCGCTAGACAGGATTGCGCCATCAGCTATTTAAATAGCATAATTATTTAAATTATAAATCCTACAATTCAGATATCTTGAAAGACCTGCAGCATAAAATCTATATACTGTATAGTGCCTTACGATTTAGCTGGCAATGTACCATAACACGTTTTTCAACTAATATCATTGGTTGGCATCAAGTTTTCACTTACTGCAGATGATAAGCTCAAAATCAAATCATATATCTTCACCTTGGATACTCTCAAGTAGTGCCCTGGTACATTGATATTTGGTTACTGGCTACATGCACAAAAGTGGAAAGTGACAATGCATCTGTGCCTTTGATCTGTGTTTTCAGTCCAGAATTTATGAAGCCAAGCCAAATAAAAGCCACCACCGACAACAGTGATCCAATCCCACTTCCTCTTGAAGTCATGAGCCATTACACAATGGAAAGAAAATGTTATTAGTCTCTCCAGGGTCGCTTTATGATTTTCATGGGCCGTAGGTACTTTTGCCTCTGTGGGCCCCACCCACCATAATATCAATATTAACAATTATTTTTGATATCTTTAACATTTTTTCTGTTTTAGGCAAAATTTAATAGATTTGTGGGACCTAAAAGTTTCTGATGCAAGAAAATTAGAACTCTAAAAGTTTTTTTTTCTTCTGATTTCAAAAGAAATTTAAACATTTTTGTGGACCCCTAAAAGTATTGTGGGTCCTAGGCACTATGCCCATTGATATGTTGGCCCTGAGTCTGTCTCAAGTCAATGTAATTTTGCACTTGCCTTCTGAATGACTTTTTTTAAAGAAGAAACTCATATTTCAGTGGACAGATTAGTACTGTTTTGGTCATAGATATCTTAAGAGTCAGACAAACAAACTGGCTACTACTGGTGGCTGATCCAATACATTGACAACGTTCTATATTTTCCTTTCATTATATCTGAAGCAACACACAATAGCATTTATTTTAAAACTACAGTCTGCGTCTTTGGAAGACGCAGGAGCTGCTTTATAGTACACTCAACTACAAAAGAAGATGTGACCTCATTTTGAAAAGTTTCAAAACAGCCGTGAAACAATCCCAAACTTGCATATGAACTGTTCATCCCCTATCCTTTTATAATTGAGAAGGGGTATTTAAAATATCTTGTCCCTGGAATGTTATTAGAAAGTATGTAATAGAAGCGGAGACGATGTGTCTTGATACCATATGGGCAAAAATCTATAATAATTAGCCCAGACAACAATGACAGCAGACAATGAATCACAGCTTGGACACAGCACAACTGCGCAGACAGACTGAGAACACAATAATGGTTCAATTTTATCATGGGGAATTTTCAACTATGCTCCACCCGCAGAAAGTGATTTGATATGTACGTATTTAGGCAACTGATGAATACCAAGGTTTAAAATGCATTTAGCTATTACGTGGACTACTTTTAGGATTGAAAAATATCAGTTTGCTGAATGGGTTTTTGACATTACCAAGCTATAACCAGGATATTTCAATGTTCAGTGTTTTAACTGTGTGTTAGAAGATGCTTACAAGGCCAGTGTGAAACCATGTGACTGCTGTGAGTCTAATGAGGCAATAAGAACTACTCAAGGATCAGGTAGCAAATGTTTACATCACTGTTCGCCCAGCACCTCCAACAGCCTCCTTTACCAAGAGTTCTAGGAGTACAGAACTGATGATATTATCTGCACAGTGAGGCCTGCAAGACTTTTAAGGCACATCCTGTCAAGAAATGAGAGCAGAAGAGAACTGTAGTGAAAACTTAAGATGATTTCATTGTTGCTTAATTTCACTAAAACGTTATGTAAACCTTTTCATTCATTTCATATAATCTATGTGAACCTTTTCATTTATTCTACTGAGTAAACTTCCTTGTGATATTTTATATTAAAAAGTGGTACGAGGGGGGGCCCAGTATCCGCAGATTCACTTATCTGCAGATCCGGGATCTGCACCCCTTACCTTTATTTCTTGCTTAAATAGTTCCTGCTTAAACAGAATGCTATAAGCAGCAGCATGGTGCTTATAGCACAGAGCTGGAATGATTCTAGCAAAGAGTCTCATTGCTAGAGAGGCTCCAAATGTTAACAGGAAGCTGAAACTTCAAACACACAAAACAACATAGAAAACACATAAAACACATTTAATCATTTGATATTTTGTCTGTAAACCGCTTTGAGAACTTTTTGTTGAAAAGTGGTATATAAAAACTGTTAATAGAAAAGTGTCAAAAAAGACTAGGCAAGAAGCCTTCTGTTAGCGGCAGCCAGTGCCTCCAAGAAGTGGGAGTAGTAGGTCTATCCACAGTGCCAAGCCACTCTCCTATCAGTGAAGCACCGCAATACAGGGGATGGAGTCCAACGAAAATGCTCTGGTCATCTCTGGTGAATAAGCATTGGTGTCACTACAGGGGGGGGCGGAGCTGTAAGTTCTTCCGTGATCGGAGCCTCCGTTACACGGAAGAACGAAGCGCCCCGCCCCCGTGCCTTCCGACCCATTCAAAGCAGTGAAAACAACGCGCAGGAAACTCCCTGCGCGTTGTTTTCACTGCTTTGAATGGGTCGGAAGGCGCGGGGGCGGGGCGCTTCGTTCTTCCGTGTAACGGAGGCTCCGATCGCGGAAGAACTTACAGCTCCGCCCCCCCTGTAGTGATGCCAGTGTGAATAAGTATGCTTGAAGGTCCATGCTTGAAGGTCCTCTGTCACCAAGCAATACTATCCACACCTACAACTGTGCCAGTGAATCAGAAAGAATCAAACTCAAGCATGACTATATACAGTATGTATATGTAGACCACACAAGAACTTGCTCAAGGCCACAAACGTAATTCAACCCCCCCCCCCAAAATGGGAGGATTCATTTCAACCAACATATGCTGCTACAATGCACATTTTAAAGAAGGAAAACTTTCCCACCCCAAATCAATTCCACTTCATAGGAAAGTAGATTAGAAACTCACCTATCGTCAAGCGTTGCAGGCATGGTGCATCATGAGACAATTAGGAGGCTGGTTCCTCAAGGGAGCAGGTGGCAGGCAAGGCTCAACACCCAGAAACAGTGGTTTGCCTCAAACCACCCAAGGTTTTCATGGCGGTACTGAGATTTTAATAGAAATATTAACTTGATCAGCATTTGCTCTTATCCCCTATACCAGCGGTTCTCAAACTGGTGGGTTGCAACTCACCAGGAGAACCGGATGCTTCCCCTGCCCCTTAAGGGGCTGGAAAAGCATGGCAGCAGTGGTGACCCCAGGGATCGCCACCACTGGGGAAAAAATGTCTGAAAAGGGGGTTCGTACTTACCGGGGCCTCCGGAGGGTGCGGGGAGGCCTGTGAGGAAATCATGACAAGTTGGTATAATATAGGGCACTGTTTCTCAAAGTTCTCCCTGCAAGGCGGGGAGAACTTTGAGTGCTTGGAGGGGCGGGACAGCGGTGGCGGTGATCCTCCATGGATCATCGCTGCCAGGGGGAAAATGTACGAAAATGGGGTTTTCGTACTTACCAGGGCCTATGGGGGCGTGAAGAGACCTGTGAACCGCAGGCCTCCTCGAGCTTCAGATCACCACTCTGCGGTGAGAAGTGGTTGTAAATCGCTGCGGATCGGTGATCTGAAGCTCAAGGAGGCCTGCAGAGGGGTATGCAGGCCTCCCCGCACCCCCGCACTGGTATCCCCGCACCCCCGCACTGGTATCATTTTAAAATGTAGCAGAGGGCATGAGGTTGCAGACTCTTTCTGAGCATCTACTACAGACTGCTTTTAGAACACAGTGCTGTATTCAAAACCAGTCACCCTTTAGCCACATAAGACTATTTTGGCAAACTCAAAAGTCTGAAACTTTTTATGGGTTTATATTGATTTAGCATGCATTAGTAGGCTTACCATATTTTTCAAACTTCAAACCGGGACACCCCCCCCATACCCCCCCGAGGTAATTAATTAATTAATTAATTAATGTGAAAGCAACGAAAAAGCAAGGCCAAAGTACCACAACCAATCGTAAACAAGAAAGCAATCCTAAACCGCGCAAACCAAGCCCAAAGTACCATCCACAACGAAAAAGCCACTCTAAAGCACAACGAAAAGCAATCCTAAACAGCCCAAACGAAGCCCAAAGTACCATCCACAACGAAAAAGCCATTCTCAAGCACAACGAAAAAGCATAAAAAACACCATAAAACTCATAATAAAGCATAGATCCAAATAAGAAACTCTTGTAACGAATAAAATATAAAAGCAAGGGGGCGTGAAGCGCGCCCGAAATTTTTAAATAAATAATTAATATTTCTATTAAAAATATATAATTTATAAATAAGCTTACCTGGTCGCTGCTGGTCACTGGTCCGTGGTCGCTGCTGCTGCTGCTGGGGCCGCGGCAAGCAGGCTGGGGCCGCGGCAAGGCAAAGCAAGGCAAGAAGCAGGCTGTGCTTCTCCCGGTGCCGCTGCGAGACCAGCGGCACCGGGAGAAGCACAGCCTGCTTCTTGCCTTGTGTTCTCCAGGGCTGCGCAACGCAGGTGAGCAGGCTGTGCTTCTCCCGGTGCCGCTGGTCTCGCAGCGGCACCGGGAGAAGCACAGCCTGCTCGCCTGCATTGCGCAGGGTGAGAACACAAGGCAAGAAGCAGGCTGTGCTTCTCCCGGTGCCGCTGCGAGACCAGCGGCACCGGGAGAAGCACAGCCTGCTTCTTGCCCGTGTTGCGCGAGCTCCCGGTGCCGCTGGTCTCGCAGCGGCACCGGGAGAAGCACAGCCTGCTCGCCTGCGTTGCGCAGGGAGAACACAAGGCAAGAAGCAGGCTGTGCTTCTCCCGGTGCCGCTGGTCTCGCAGCGGCACCGGGAGAAGCACAGCCTGCTCGCCCGCGTTGCGCGAGCCCTGTAGCTCGCGCAACACGGGCAAGAAGCAGGCTGTGCTTCTCCCGGTGCCGCTGGTCTCGCAGCGGCACCGGGAGAAGCACAGCCTGCTCGCCTGCGTTGCACAGGGAGAACACAAGGCAAGAAGCAGGCTGTGCTTCTCCCGGTGCCGCTGGTCTCGCAGCGGCACCGGGAGAAGCACAGCCTGCTTGCCCGCGTTGCGCGAGCCCTGGAGCTCGCGCAACACGGGCAAAAAGCAGGCTGTGCTTCTCCCGGTGCCGCTGCGAGACCAGCGGCACGGAGAGAAGCACAACCTGCTTGCCCGCGTTGTTCGAGCCTGCTAGAGGCTCGCGCTGGCCGGGCAAGCAGGCTGTGCTTCTCCGGTCTCCCAGCGGCACCGCATGGAGCCGCTGGGAGACCGGAGAAGCACAGCCTGCTTGCCCGGCCAGCGCGAGCCTCCAGCAGGCTCACGCAACGCGGGCAAGCACTGTGCTTCTCCCGGTGGCGCTGACGACCAGGAGAAGCACCCGCTCGCCGCGCCGCCATCTTTTTTTTTAAAAAAAAAATTCAAACTTCCCGGGCAGCATCTTGGGTCACGAAATCTCGCGTGATCCAAGATGTCGGCGCCCAAATCTCGTGAGGGAATCATGCCCTCACGAGATTTGGGTGCCGACATCTTGGATCACGCGAGATTTCGTGACCCAAGATGCTGCCCGGGAAGTTTGAAATTTAAAAAAAAGATGGCAGCGCCCATTCGTCCCCCGGGACCCGACCGGGAATCGGGTCCGATTTCCGGGACTGTCCCGGCGAAACCGGGACGAATGGTAAGCCTATGCATTAGGAGTAAGTGGGACTTACTTCTGAGTAAGCATACATAGGGCCATGCTGCAGCTGCTAAGTCTTTTCTATACTACTATTTTTCCATGAAATCATGGGGGCCCAGATCATATCAGCATCACCTGCTACTCTGTATTATCCACTCTGTCCCCTTCAATTCATTTCTCTCCCACTCCCTTCCTGTTCTAACTAATTTCTGTTCATTTCCTTCCATTCATGTCCTCTTTTCCCATTAATTTCTCTCATCCCTAATTTATTCCATTGCTCTCCCTCTCTTTTCCAGTTTATTTTCCTCTCTTTTCTATTAATTTATTCTCCCCCTCCCCAATATCTTACCTTTGGAATATCTGGCATTATTACACTATGTAAATTAAACATCTCTCCTTAAATGCTGCTACTAAACTAAAATTAGTACAGTACACTCTCTTTTCTTACCTGGAAGAGGGAATTTGTGGGTGGGGAATGGCTGTTACTCCAGCCTAACAGTCTAGTCATCATGTGGCCTCATTTTCAAACAACCAATAAATGAAACCCTCTCAAGTGGTTGATGATGAGGGACCCAATGTGCCCTATGTATGTACAGCTCTAAAGGGACCAATTAAAAACAACTGACTGAAGCAACTGAAGAAGTAGCCATTTTGTCAGCATGCATCACCAATGTACCATTTGCTGCTGTGGCTTGCCTGTTCAGTTCACCAACTAGCAAATGGTGTGGCAAGGCTCAATAGAAGGCATTTCTAGGCATGCTTGTGTAGGCAGTTGCATGCAATGGCTTGTTGCCTCTTTCTTATTTACAAGTCAGATAAAGACGAACAAGAATGCACATAAGGACTGATTCAAGTAAATATATCTTGTATATAAAAACATTTTAAAACAACCACTCTTAAGAACTAAGGGATGCGGTGACTCTTAATGAAGAGACTCCACTGTTCAAAAACATCTGGTTTTCTAGCTGGAGGGACTTTCAATTTGGATAGGGCAGGGAGTATTTAATCATGCAAGCCCCCACTTGCAGTCTGACCAGGTCCAACCCAGGCACACGTTTACAACTAGGTAGCAGCAGCTGAAGGGGGGTGGGTGGGTTCTGGAAGGTCGTTGAGGCAAGAGGGAAAAGCTCACCCTTACCAGTAATCATCTGAAAAGTGGGGTGGTAGTGAAGGCAGGGAATTTATTTATTTGTTTATTTATTGTTTACAATATTTCTATCCCGCCTTTCTCCCCAAAGGGACCCAAGGCGGCTTACAACAAAAAGAAAATACAAAAAATACAGATAGATAATTACTTTTTAAACAATAAAAAACAGTTAACAAATTAATAAAAACATTAAAAATTGATTAAAAAATTACATTTAAAACAAGATCATAAAAACAGCAGCACCCCACCCGTACCAGCAAGATGTTAAAAAGGCAAAGGCTCAGAAGGCTTCTTTGAACAAGAAGGTTTTTAGGCCTCGCTGGAAAGTGTCCAAGGAGGGAGCAGTTCGTAAATCAAAGGGGAGGGAATTCCATAAGGTTGGTGCCACTACTGAGAAGGCCCTATTTCTGGCCGCCGCCCCTCACACCTCCCTGGCTGACGGCACCCGCAAAAGGGACTTATCTGATGATCTAAGGAGACGGGCCGGACTATATAGAAGTAGGCGGTCTCTCAACTATCCTGGCCCCAAGCCATATAGGGCTTTAAGGGTCAAAACCAGCACTTTGAATTGGGCCCGGAAACAAATCGGCAGCCAGTGCAGCTGTCGGAGGAGCGGCCCGACAGAGTCGAACCGCCTACCTCCAGGTCTGCCGTATTCTGCACTAATTGCAGTTTCTGAACCGTCTTCAAGGGCAGCCCCACGTAGAGTGCGTTACAATAATCTAGTCACGATGTCACTGTGGCATGGATCACCGTGGTCAGGTCTGCGCGATCCAAGTACGGTCGCAGCTGGCGCACCAGCCGAAGCTGGGCAAAGGCCCCCCTGGCCATAGCCGCCACCTGGGAATCCAGGAGCAGCTGCAGATCCAGGCGGACCCCCAAGCTGCGGACCTGCTCCTTCAGAGGGAGTGCAACCCCATTCAGAGCAGGATGATACTCTGGCACCTGCATCGTGGATTTCCGGACCAGGAGAACCTCTATCTTGTCCGGGTTTAGTTTCAGCTTATTAGCCCTCATCCAGGTCCCAACTGCCTCCAGGCAGCGCTCCAGAACCTCAACAGCCACCCTGGAATCAGGTGGAAAGGAGAGATAGAGCTGGGTGTCATCGGCATATTGATAGCACCCAACTCCAAATCCTCGGATGACCTCTCCCAGCGGTTTCATGTAGATGTTAAATAGCATGGGGGACAAGATGGAACCCTGTGGCACCCCACACCTCAAGGGCCACGATGCCGAACAGGCGTCCCCCAGCACCACCATCTGGGACCTATCTGCCAAATAGGAGCGGAACCACCGCAAAACGGTGCCCCCGACCCCCAGCTCGGCCAGTCGGCCCAGAAGGACACCATGGTCGATGGTGTCGAAAGCCGCTGAGAGGTCCAGCAGAACCAACAGGGACCCACTCCTCCTGTCTAGTCCTCGGCGTAGATCATCCACCAAGGCGACCAAGGCCGTTTCCGTCCCAAAGCCTGGCCTGAAACCAGACTGAAAGGGGTCTAGATAATCCGCTTCATCCAGGACCCTCTGGAGCTGAGACGCCACCACCCGCTCAATTACCTTGCCCAAGAATGGGAGGTTTGAAACTGGCCGGTAGTTGTCCATTACTGTGGAGTCAAGGGAGGGCTTCTTCAGAAGGGGTCGAACCACTGCCCGCCTCAAAGCAAGCGGCAGCACCCCCTCCACCAACGAAGAGTTGACCACCCTCCCCGTCCACTCAGCCAGCCCCTCCCGGGCAGATCTGATTAGCCAAGCCGGGCAAGGGTCAAGAAGTATGCACCTCACACTCCAAAGGAGCCTGTCCATATCCTCAGGCTGTACAAGCTGAAATAGTACATAATGGCGGACCAGCAGTACATACTATGGATAGTACATAATGGCGGACCGGCAGCCCCTGACAGAGGTTAGGGCTGCAACCACAAATCAGTCTTGAATTATACACACTGCGATGCCCTCTGCATTTGCTGCAATCTCTTGATGGTTATTAGCAAGGCCAGGATTTTCCCTCCCCACTCAGTTGCTCCACAGCACTGTCCAGCAGTCCCTGCCAGGAAATTGCCTTCCCAGTCCCTATTGGAGCTAGGCCTAGGTTTTAAATAATTGTTCAAAGGAAATCTTCAGAAAAATGGCAGTGTGAGTTTTATCTATGGTTTATTATGATTTTACTTTATTTTTTTGAGGCAGACTCCAAGATGGCTGGTTTTAAGTGGGGGGAGGTGTGTGTGTGTGTGTGTGTGTGTGTGTGTGTGTGTGTGAGAGAGAGAGAGAGAGAGAGAGAGAGAGAGAGAGAGAGAGAGAGGCATGCAGAGATACTTTATTCTCTATGTGGAATGGAAGACTTGCCAACTGACAAGATTCCTGGCAAAGGTGAAGATAGTGAGCTGAAACTCCCCCATCCCCACAGCTTATCTATTTAAAAATCTGCTCAAATATAAATAGATGTTAAATCAGAAGAGAGTTTCAGGATTGCTATATTGACAATGCACTTGAGCCTCATTGATCTTGTTCATGCCTTTAACTCATCACAAAAATTGTGGTGCTGCTTTGGAAATATCATGCTACTGAGCTAGACACACACCCTTTAAGGGTCAGTCATTTTGCTCTATGGATCCCTGAAACTTCTGGACAGAGGAAAACTAAGTAAGAAAATGTTAGACCAGGGGCTCTCAAGCTGTGTGTAGCGGCCTCCAGGAGCCCCGGGTCATCCCACAGAGGGAGTTCCACATCGCAGGGTTGAGTCTCGGTCATTTCTCGGGTCAGAGCAGTGAGGGGTATATGGAAACAAACACTCTCTTACCAGCCAGAAGTGCCAAAGTAAGAACTTTCATTTATTTACCTTGTAACACAGTCTTGGGCTCGTCCATTAATCCTTCCAGACACGCTTTCTCTCCCTTCACCTGGGATGCCAGTGATTCCTTCTCATGGCACTCACCTCCTCGCCTGTGGTCCATTACACAGATTATCTCCTGAGCCTTGGGGGGGGGGGGTTCCACATCCACAAGCCAGCCTTGGTCCTCTTCGCATGTGCAGTGTGCCCTGACAGGCTTCACCATCTTGTCCTCACCCTGTAGGTCGGGATGATTTCCAGGCATTGGGACCAGAGTGAGCTACTGTGCAAAAGATTCACCACCACCCTGGTCCAACCATAAATACCCATATATGAGTGGTAGAGGCACATGATGGTGTTAGAGGCAGCTTATCCCATTCCATAGCTGGCCCTGCCGGAGTCTCTAGGTCCCCCTTTTGGGTCCATGGGGATGCTGGTTCCCAGGCCAGCCTGAGTCCCAGCCAACTCCTCCTGTCTCCGTCTCACTCCTCATCCATCCTCTCCCTCACTTCGTCTCTCTGGCTCTCCTCCCCCCCCCCATTGGTTATTCACCAATGGACCCTGGCCTTCACCTGAGTGCCTTAAGGGGGCCTTCACCTAGCCGTCCCAGGGTGCCGGCTACCCCCATCCTGCTGGCTAACGGGTTCCATCCCTATGGGGCCTCACACTACGTCTTTCTGATAGGTACCCCTGCTAACTGGGCAAAGAGGCATTTTTTCAAGCGGTATTCCTCTTTTATTTACCAGGGGAAGAGTAACTGGCCCTCTTCACCCCAGCACAGTGTCTTTTCTAGTGACTGTTTGCTGGTGTTTCTTCTGCATCTTTTTAGACTGTGAACCCTTTTGGGACAGGGAACCTGGGGTGTAACAAGGTTGGGACCTGAGGGGCAGCTGCCCCGGGCACAACGCCAGGAGAAACGCAACCCTCAGGCTTCACCACTTAATGGCTGCCCTCTCGTTCAGCTCGGAACGCTCCAAGCCAAATGCTAGGGCAGCCATTTCCCTGCTGCCTTCTTGCGCCACTCCTTCTCCTCACGATTGTGAAGAAAAGGAGCAGCGCGTAGAGGCAGCCAGCAATCAGCAGCCGTTGCATTCCGCTCAGACAGCTCCGAGTGGAACGTGAAGGCTGCAGATAGCACCCGAATCTGGAAGTGACGTCACATGACATCACTTCCGGGGCGCCGCAAGCTCCTGTGCCCCAGGCAGCATGGGAGCTTGTTATGCTCCTGCAGGGAACCATTTAGTTCTTTGATTTTTCTCTGTAAACCGCTCTTGGAACATTTTCTTGTTGAAAAGTAGTATATAGGTTGATTACCCCTTATTATCCGGACATCCGAAATCCAGACTATTCCAAAATCCAGACATTTTTGGGGCTATGACTTAAAAAACAAACAAACTTTTTCTAGCACCTGGCTGGCATAGCGCAAGGCATGCTAGGGTAGAAAATTATTTAAAAATATTGTATAAAATTACCTTCAGTCTATGTGTATAAAGTGTATATGAGACATTAAATGAATTTTGTGTTTAGGGTCCCACTCCCATCCCCAAGATCTCTCATTATATTTATGCAAATATTCCAAAATCCAAACAAATCTGAAATCCAGACAAATTTCTGTCCCAAGCTGTCCGGGTAAGGGATATTCAACCTGTATAAATATTCTTAATAATAATACAGTACTGTGACTCCTTTGGATGACAAAACAGCATTCATGTTTGCTATAATTTAAGAATGATTTGCTTTCAGCTGGCAATCCACAATTCTTATCATGTGTTTGAGGCAAACAGATTATGGATAAAAGGAACAGATACGGAAGGGTAAACATGATGGTTCATAATTTTCATAAAGAACCTTTAGAGTGCCAGTACCTGCACCAATAATTATTAAATGAATGTTTATGTACTGTATTGCTTTTCTTCCACTGTATTCTGGCTCAGGAAGTCAGTATTTTAATGTTCAACCAACCACCTTCCCAAGGCTGGCTATCAACATGAAAAGTTTCCTCAATAGCGCCACTTTCTTGGTTCCTTTTCTAATGAGATCACACAGAGGCAGCAGCATCCGTAGCTATGCAAAAATTCTGTATTTTTGAAACTGGATTGTGACTCTGAAGTTCCTGCCCCATTTTATAGTTTTCCCAATTAGGACCGGCTGTATGACGTCATGCCTGCCTGGGATTGGCTGTGCTCATCTGACACTCAAGGGGAGCTGCACACCGTAGAAACTTTTTTAAAAGACTTTTTTTCAGCCTGAACTGCCTTAAAGGCAGTTTCTTACACAGGCATATAGCTCACTAACAACTCCGCCCGCGTAACTATCTTTCCCTTAGACTGAGAGACCCACTAAAAAACATCCTGCCTGCCCCTGCTCCTCCTCCTGCGTAGAGCTGAGATCTACCCCTTTGCTTCCTCTCCTCCAACAATGTTTTCCTACTCAGTGCAACTACTTTTTTGCTGAACTTGCCTGCCTCACATAGTGGAAAGGAGCTCTCAAAGGCAACGGATGGGAGAGTGGATCTAAAGCACTTTTTTTTCTTGAAAAATTGCTTTTTAGAATAAAAGGAAAGGAACCGCATTCTAGGAGCAACGCACGCGAAGGGAACTGCATCCAACACTTCGCAAAACCAGGAACTTGGGGAGGTTTCTTTTGTTTGCCTCGAGGGTTTGCGGCGCTTGCCTAGCCGCAGGGATCCCCCCCCCCCCTTGTCCTGGAAATGGCTTGGATCAGGTGGGCTTTTCTGCTGTGTGCATGTGTTTTTTTGTCCCCACTGCTCGAGGCTTCCGAGAAGGGAAGACTGAGGACCATCACCTATGTGCTGCGCCCCGATCAGTCGGGCACCTCTAGCAGCCGCCGGCAGAGCGGAGGGCGGCAGCAGCAGCAGCAGCGCACGTTCAATGTGGAGCTGAACACCCGTTACAGCACCCGACGCAGCAGCAGCAGCAGCTTGGAGCGAACTCGCAGGATGAGTAAAATGAGCAACCCCAGCATGCAGCTCCGCTTGGGCCCCACTGTACAACTCCAGCACAAGTCTGCCAGCCACACGGCAGCTTCCTTCAGCAAACCGGGCAAGCTCGCCCCGCGCTCCAAGCTCCAGCAGCGCGGCAGCAACGGCACCTCCAGTGTGCAGGTTCACCCCAAGCCCCATTTGCAGCAGCTGCAGGGGTAAGGCGACGCCGTCCCTTTCCCGCGATCCCCCTCTCAAGAGAGCCCCGGCCAGGAGGCTTTGATCGTGCATGCCTGCCGACTCGCGTGAATGCTGGTTTAATAAAATGCATGCTCAGTGCCTCCACAATGCCTCTTGCCCCCCCCTTTTTGGTGGCTCACTTTAATCTGAATGCTAAGTAAAAGCCAATCTGCTGCAAGAGCCTTTTTGCTATTCTTCTGCTACAACGAAGGGGACTAGACTAGATCGAGGTTTAACGGTTTGGACCAGCTAGGTCAGGATATAGGCGAGTTAGGAGACAGTCCGTTCTGTGTGGCCTTCTTATATTGCTTCACACCTGGCTGAAAGTGCATGGAGGGGGGAATGAGAACAGATGGGAAGCAAAAGACATGGTCCTGGACTGGTGAAACTGATTTTATGGTGGGGTGGAGTGCTTTGGGTTAGCTTGTGCCTATAGAAAGAGGTTTAAGGACAGCAGGATTGAACCTCTGAAGTGGGAACTGGGAGAAGATTCAGATCTAGTCCAGATTCAGGTTAGTTATGATTATGTCAAAGTGCACACAAAAAGTTGCCACAGTGTGAGGACATTTTGGGTAATGATGGTATTTATTCCTGGAGAGGTTAGCAAGCAACAACATGCAAAGTAGAAATTAGGCCTGTCTTGCACTTCCTCTGGATAGACATACCAGAAAAGCATGATGGAACTCTTAAAAAATTATAGTTGTGGAATTTGATTGATCACTAGATAACATGCGGCCACATGAGGTGACAGTCTTCAGACTGTTAAATGAGAAATGCATGAGACTTGAATAGGGCTGTCACCCAGTTAAAAAAAATCTTAGTCAAATAATCATATGACTTTCATTGAGCAATAAACTGATTCAGGGCGCAATCCTGACGTTTGCGACGGCAACAGAACGAGCGTTCTGTCGCCAGGAGACATCGCGAATGTGCCGTGAAGCATGTTTGCGACGACTAGGGAGCAAGGGAGGCCAGCGCAGAAGCCAGCCTCCTTTGCTCTGTCGCCGGAGCACCTGTGCGGCCGCCGGACGAGGTAAGTCGGGATCTGGCGGGCGCGGGGCGTTTCGGCGGGTGAGGGAGGAGGGCCATTGGCCTAGCCAGCCCTGGGAGGGGGATGGCCTTGGCCATATCCCCATCCCTGCTGGGATGGCCACGCCGTTACACGGGCTCCTCTACTTCCACCAGCTATTTAGCTGGCAGAAATCCAAGGAGGCCAATTGGGCTGGCCTGGATTTACACCCGGGGAAGGGGACGAGCGTCCCCTTCCCTGAGTAGACCTCCAGCCGGGCGTGTGCCGGGCAGCCCGTGCACAGGATCTGGCGGGCAGCCCTGGGCCACCTGCCGGATCCTTAAGGTGGATTGCGCTGTAAATCTGCTATATTTGCATTTGAATAAATAACTGTATTGAAGAAAGAAGCCTACTTTATGTTTAGGTGGTGTTCAAATGGGCCCCATTTTAGGAGAGGTATTCTTTCATGTGTAGAAGAGGAGGGAAACTGCCTTATCTAAGCTCATGCGTGCCATGTATTGTTTTTGTAAGTTCTTGTATTAAAGAAAATGGATAAATCTAAACAAAAATCTACTGCAAATCAATTAAAATATTGCATTCCCAGGCTCAAGCATTAATGGAATTCATATCCATATCCTTGCAATTTCTTACTACTAATGTCTGCTGTGCAAAGACGGGTTCCAGTTATGGATAAAACACTCTGTGCATGTTCAAAAATATTTTTCTTTATTATTGCATCACATGTTTCATGGCTGAACATTGGTATAGAACTGTCTCAAATTAAACCCAAGCCATTGTAATAGTTTCTTCCATTCTCCTGCTTGTTGTTATTGCTAGTTGAGTCCCTCTTCTGCTCTTTGGGACTGTGCCTTATCAGCCCCTTTGTCATGTTGTGCCTTTGCCTTGTGTTCTCACTAATTCTAAAAACTCAGTAAGACAGTCTTAAGTCTTTCCCACCTTTTGCATGTGTTCACCTGAAGCTTCAAACACAGGGCAGCAAGATTTGGGAGGGAATGAATGCAACTACAGTAAAAGGAGGGAGATTGTTAACTCTGGGTAAGAATTAAAAGCTACCAACTACTAAATGAGATGACTTGTAATGATGGTACATCCCTGCTCCCCAGATAGCTCCAGACGTTTTGGTGTCTGATGCCGAAAATCCAAATGACATCCCCCATGGTAGTAAAAATGTAATAAACTAAATATTGACAATTTGCTGCCCTTATGGTACCTGGGGCCAACCATCTCAGCATACCTAGAGAATGGGCTAGCCCTAAATCCCCCAGGCACCCTAGAGCCACCTCAGCCACCCTAGCTCTTTTAGCCTTTGCTTCCCTTTCTCTTTGGCCCAGTTGCAGCCTTAACAGACCAGCCCAATTGTCAATCTGCTGAGGCTACAGAGGGTGAGGTGATTAAGGCTGGCTTCTTCAGGGCCTAAACTTTGGGAAGGTGATGAGAATGTAAACAGCGAAGTTTGGATATCTGCACTCTTTCTCATGTTTAGGCAGCCAAGAGAAGGATGTGCCTCTGGGTCACGACCAATGAAAGTGAGCTAAAGTTAAAGAACCTTCCTATGCTGTTAGGAAGCATAACAAGCCAGCGAAGACCTGTTTCTTCCTTACAGATGGTTGAGGCTGGAGTGCTAAAGAACAATGAGCGTCTATTCTTATAAGGTTTATAATTGCCTTCCCTCAGGCTTAAACTTTTTTCTCTCCTGCCAACTCATAACATTCGTTACAACAAGCAGGCATCTGCTGAGTCTCTCTTCCTTTTGAATCTGTTAAAGTTCTCTCCTCCTGCCTTTTCAGCCCTGTCCCCGCTCCACCCCCTGCTTTGAGGTGAGGAGCAATTTCTTTTGCATCCATCCCCAATGAAAAAGAGTGTGTCGTTACTGAATTGTACAGCGGCTGGGTGTATAGAGAACGTTGCACCTGGCCTTTGATACTGTCCTGTGAGGGGCTGTGCTGGATTGTTTCCTTTCTTTACTGTTGCTGCAGGGTGAATGTCTGTGGAGGGCAGTGCTGTCACGGCTGGAGCAAAGCTCCTGGCTCTCAGAGGTGCACCAAACGTAAGTAGCTATGTGTGTAACGTGATCTCTTTTCTTCAGTGTGGCTTCCGCCCTCATGGTTTAAAAACAGTGTTGAACATTGCATGGTGCAGTGGCGTGTGGCCAGCTCATTAATTCTGTACAGATATTCAACGCTAGGAAGAACTACACTGTGTCAGTGTCATAACTTTGGACGTAAGGAAACATATTCTAATGTCATGGTGTGATTTAAATCTATAAAAATATGACAAGCTCATGTAACATCAGGCAAGACAGCTGGGTTGCACTGTGGATTGGCCTAATTTTTCCCAGATTTAATGATGTTTTCCTTTTGAGATTCTCGTGCTTTTATGGCTATTAATGTTGGCCCATATATTTCTCTCTCTCTCTCTCTCTCTCTCTCTCTCACACACACACACACACTCTCTCTCTCTCCAGGATAGGGCAGCTTTATAAGCAGCTTTGTACTTATCTGCAACTCTTTGTACCAGCTTTCCCACCTGCTTGCATATACAGTACCTGTGTCACAGGACAGCTTGTAGTGGTAGGTTTTGCATGCTTCTTGTCTCAAAGGAACCATCTCTTTCCTGGGCAGGAGAATGAGTAACGAACTGAGATTGACACTTGTGTTATCAGAGGCAGCTTCTGGTTTTTTTGTTTTTAAATGAATGAACAAACTGTAGTGTGACAGTGTGACCCCTGAGGACATCTTATATAACTACTTAGTAATTCAAGAAAGAAATACATGAACATATGAAGCTATCTTATACAGAATCAAACCACATTCCATCTTGTTCGGTCCAGGGGGCTCCCGTATCTGTGGGGGATATGTTCCAGCCCCCCGCAGATACGTGAAAACCGCAGATGGGGGTGAACGTGTGTGTGCGGACCCCCCCCCCAGCTCTTACTTTTCATGAAGCAACTGCGTGTCTTCCTTAATATAAACACAGCCGGAGGCTGCTTATCGTTGTGTTTGTTGAAGGAAGACATGAAGTTGATTCACGAAAAGTAAGAGCTGGGGGGGAACGCACATGGGAGGGCCATCCGCTATCCGCAGATCATTGAATACGCGCGCCCCCTGTATTTTCTACGCTGACTGGCAGTGGCTCCCCAGTGTTTCAGACAGGTCTTCTCTAGCTGTGCCTGGAGATACCAGGGATTGCATCTGGGACCTCCTGAATGCAAGGCATATGGTAAGTCACTGAGCACAGAAGCCAAACTCCAGTGAGATTAAAGCAGAATGATGCCTTTGCCTCAGTGGCGTACCTAGGGTATTTGACACCCGGGGTGGGCCGTTCAAAGCCTCCGTTTCTCCCAGCCAGAGTTAGTATGTTTCATTTCACGTTGCTCTGCACAGTGTTCGGACCACAGTGGTGGTAGGAGAAAAAGAACTGCATCTAGAAATTGGATTGCAGAGTGCGGGGAGAGAGAAGGTACAGGCGAAGAGAAGAGGGTGAAAACGTGTCAGTGGTGATGGGTGGTGTAGGCCAGGAGAGCTGCAAGGTGCCATAGTTTTCTTCCATCTGAAGTTCCTGGCATGTAGTACTTGGGTTTTGGAGCTCTAGACACTCTTGCTTTGACTGTTATATTGTTAAGAAGAAGCCTGCATGATAGATTCAGTTTATCTTGCTTACATGGAAACACTCTTGAAAATACATACATTTTCAATAAATCTTATGGTCTTGAAACTGTTAAACAGTCCAGCTTCTGACTTTTCTCACTGATCACTGTAAATCCTACACTGCTAAAATGGACACACACACACACACACACACACACACACACACACACACACACAGAGAGAGAGAGAGAGAAATGGAATGACTGGGTTAGAATAAGTTTCAGTAAACTTCTGTGAGTTTCCATATCTTTTTAGATTTTACAGTAGCAGGGACGTATCCAGGTTCAGAAATGCTTAATTCAGTCTCCAGTTGGTCCCATGTGTGAGACCCAAAGGGTTAGTGGAATGTATCTGGCTCCCAAATACTGGCACAATATAGCACTGTTATGCAAACAAAAGATGGGGGACATGTACAAAAAAATTGTCCTAAGATAACCTCAGTTCTGTGCCAGGAAAAGCTGAATTCTGTAAATGTGTATATATTATATAAACTAGTTTGATTTGAATATGGTTGCTTTTTTCATAATTCTGTTTCTGCTGGCCATAGGGTAGGGCAATGAAAGTTCACTCTCATAGTATTGGAATCTCTGGCTCTCTTCACACACGCTTCAGAGGACTGGACATTTCACAAAGCTGCAGATTTCAAGTCTCTCTTTCCAGCCATAAGGACTAGATACATGGTTGAAAAGATAAGCTGAGTCTCTCTAATTCTGTACCCAATACCAAATTCTTTGCTTATATGGACTTTGCATGGGAACCATACAACAATCACAGCCCTGTATAAGGGAAACTCTGCGTCAGGTGGAGAAAATCTGACTGACTGTGACCCACTTAGCTAGCCTAGGATGCAGTTTTAGTTTGTGTTGCTGAAGTTAAAGAGGCACTTGTGGGTCTGGTCTCCAGATGTCCTACATAGACCTTCATTTTGCATTGACTAAAATAAATGCTTCTGTTTGTTTCCACGTTTATATTTATATTGGAAACAAATCCAATAAATTCTGGATAGAATGTCTGGCTCCTGGTATGCATATGGCAGTAGAAATATATAAAATATTTTTTATTGAGGACAAATTGTCGTCTAGCTCAATCCGTTTCACCCCAGACAACAAATACCCCATCTTTAATGCGTAACTAACAATGACTTTATGGGTCTGAGCATCTGCCACTGATGCATATGGTATTGCAGAAATGTATTTGCATTTTGATGTGCATTCCTTAAGTTCTAAGCTAAGATTGTTGTTGAATGTTTCATCTCTTCAGAACAAGAGCCAGTGGCTCAGGATTTCCTTTGAACCTAAGGGACATGTATCAGTCCTTACTTGGGAGTTTTCCCTCCTCTCCTACAACTACAAGGTCCCACAAATGCTTTCTTTTATTTTCCCCCAAAGGTTACTGTGCCTTTTTTCATGATTTGAGATTTTCCAGGTAGTTAGTTTCTAAGTAGTTAGCTGTGTTATTATATGTTATATAGCAAATATTTTCCTATTACTACTGCACTTACCAAGAGCAATGTCTCTACATAGGGCACAGAGCTGGGCTTGAGTTTGTCTTTTCACACAGAATTGGTGATTGCCAAATATTGAAGAAGTTCAAGCAGGAAGTTGTGAAGGGAGTTTGGCAGCCCTTGCTGAGGTGTGCAGTGGTAGATTGTGGACTTCAAGACTAGTGATAATCTCTAGGCAAATTGTTAGACCAGATTCTGTCTTTATTTTTGACATAATAAAGCTGACATGATGAGGTAATATTTCTCCATCATATTTCATGTGGCGAGCCTTTTTATGATAACATCTGTTGTTCACCGTATTCTGGAGACTCATTGAAAAGCTGAATTTCTCCAGGATGTTATAAATACTATGTGGCTGGACATTCTGAGAAAATATTTACCACATGGAAATGATTGTGACATTTGAAAATTAATGTGAGAATTGACTTATTGTCTAACTGCTGAGGAGGAAGGGAAGTGTGCTGTACAGATTGATCACATAACATTTAGGCTGTTTGTTATCTTTGTAAAGGCGCTTGAACTTTGTAAGGGCTCTATGTAGTATCTCATCCATGCCACTATTGTATTGCTGGTCATCATGTGAGTTTTCCAGCTGGGTACATGAGTTTCTGCACCAGCGACATACAACATTAGTTGTATGCAACACGCAAGCATCAATTCCTGATGCTGAAGTAGATACTCTCCAAGCAATGTGGAAGGATAATACTGTATAATAACAGGCACTATGCATTCTCACAGCGGAATGGAGAAGGCACTATCCTGAAATGGTTTCAAACAGTTGCCACAGGAAAAAGGTAATATATAGACCTGCCCAGAGCCTCCTGACTTTATAATGCTGTCATCTTCTGTAGAAGCTGAGGTGAAACTATTGTAAGTCCAGATCTCGTCTCAGAGGGCGGTGGTGGGAGAGGGAATAAGTACCTGGTTTCAGTGGTGGTCTGTGATAGGTTTGTATAAGTGAGATGGTAGTTGTATATTGAAAGGAATGGAGACAAGCTTAACAGTCTGAATTACGGTAGTAATAATTTTAGTTGTTTTACTATTTTGATAAGCCAACATCTAGTTTTCAGACTTTTGATAAATGTACTCATAATGCTTACTATTTGTGTGGTTTGTAGAAAGCAAAATAAACTAATTAATTCTTCAACTTCCTTGGTGAGACAGATAAAATTTCCCAGTTATTTACAGATGGCGAAATGCAGACAGGTTAAGTGTTGCCTTGGGCAAGCCAGAACTCATTACCACAGCATAGATTAGAAATCAGAAGTTCATGACTCTAAACTTTATGCAACTTTATGCTCAGAACATGGGACTAAGCCACATTTTTGTTTTGCTTCTTTCTTTTTGGTGAAAGGTCTGCCAGTTACTTTAAATGGTGCTTTTATGTAATAATTCATTGAAACTCTAACCTTGTCCCCCAAATGTAATACTGTAGTAAGAGCAAGGTTAATTTAGGGGAGACTCTATAAATAAGTGATCCAAGAACAAATCTTATGATGTGGTGTGCTAGTCCAATGACAAAGTATGTATATTATTTATTTAGTATAGAGTTAGACGAAGAGGGGCAAACCAATCCTGTCTAGCAGGACGTAATAAAATACCCACCACATCCTGTGCAGGATGGGGGCTGCGCCGGAGGAGCCAGAGGCCTCCTTGGGGTAAAGGGACATTTGTCCCTTTATGCTTAGTAGAGCCCCAGCCGCCCCAATGAGTCTACTCGAATGTGCGCCAGCGATTTTGCTAGCGCACATTCGAGCCAGCCATGTAACGCTGGCCAGGCCCAGGAAGGGGGATAGGATATGGTGGAGGAGGCCACCGCTGATCCTTTCCTGGGCTTGGCCAACCAATCCCACCACAAAAAGCACCCGCCATGCCCCTCCGCTGCGGAGACCCACCTCTCCGCCACGGCGTTGATCTGTCCCATGGGGCACAAATCTTTCCACCAGCATTGCTTACTTGCCGGGTGCTGCTGCAAATCTGCTTTCCAGCATGTTTGCAACACCAGTGGAGCAATTGCTCTGCCAGTCTAAATGTAGAAAGGATTGCGCTGTCATACTGGTTACTTGGGGGAAAAAATGCTCAGGCCTGCTCAGCTTTTGAGCCATCTAGCTAAAAAATGCAGCCCACCAGCCATGTAGGGTGCCTCACTAGAACCTCAGCAAACTATCTCTGTGTGCTGATTGCCTGGGACTGCCAAATCAGAGGAATTGTTTAATCATTTGGCAGGTTCTGCTTGGTGGGTCACAAATTGTGCTGGCCTCCTTTAGTGTAACTCGCTGTGGAGTGCTAAGGGCTTATACAGTGATGCTGAGAATAACTATAATTGGAGAATTATTGCATAATAGGAACATGAGATCATTGTTGGGAATCCAGCACAGTATTTTGTATGTTTGCAACTCCCAAAGTGTTCCAGAGTACAGTACAGTATTTGTAGTGACTTGAATAGCACTTACACTTCACTAAAGTATTTTTCCATTTTTAGAGTAATTTGCAAAGATCCAAAGAGTATAGTCTTTATGATTATGCTGTGTTGTCTGGATCTGAACGCTTGTTTTTTTGTTAGGAGCACAAGAGTGAGAATGGTCAAGAGAAGGCATAGCTTTTGTTTCATTCCTAGAGGTCATGTTTGCACAACCGTGGATGTCACTACAGGAATGTATCAGATGTTTTGAAATGGACCAGCTAAGAATTCCTGCAATGACGCACACTTTTATTAGATGTGTATTTAGGAAAAGAATTCCCTTTGCCCTCATACTTATGATAAGGCCAAAGTCTGTGTGTGGAAGGACATAGGAATAGTTGTAATATTTCTTCCTTTTGTAATGTAAGTGTCTTAGACAAGTTTTTCCCATAGTAGAGTTTTTTTCCCTGCTACTGATATGATACTCCAAAATAAAAATCAGTGAGATTAGAAATTTGATTAATAATTTATACAAACAAATTTGTATAACATTTACCTGTTGTTGCTGTTTAGAAGAGTGGGAGAGTTGAAAACTGCAGATCTGAGTAAGAAGAGGAGAGAAAGCTGGCATAGGGGTCTAGAGACAGAAAAGGCTATGAGCTTGGATATTCCATGGAAGACCATGGATCTTTTGGGGCTTGGGATGCTGTGGGTTAGGAAGGTCAGAAGGGACACATCAATTTTGATGTAACCAGTCAAATAAATGTCTGTGATTTTCTTATCTTTGTTTCAGGAGTGTGAAGTGGCTGTAATGCTGCTGAATTCATTTATCCCAGATTTATACTACTATACTAACAATGAGAGAGAGAGAGAGAGATTGCACAAGGGGCTACTTTATTCAAATAAACTTAACACAGAACGTGAAGTTTAACAATTAATCACACATGGTGAAATTCTTCTGTTTCCTTGCAGGAGCTTTGTGTATGGATGTAGCCCCACTTGATCCCTCCAAATAAATTTGGCTGTTTTATTGAATTCCTTACAGCATGAACTTTACCCACATAGGTAAACTAAACGACACTGTAGCTTTAAAAATTTCACACTATACACTGTGGGATGGTTCAGATGTAAAGCTGGACTGTGGTTTGGCACTCTGTGAGTGAGCCTACACAAACAAGGGCAGCACCCTCAGGCTTGTGCATTCCTTCTTCTCCCACCCTCCTCCCCTCAAATGCTGAGATTCCCATCCTTCCTTTCTGCCTTGAATGTGATATAATGATTTAGTGTTTAAGTCCACACTAGCGAGACCTGGATTCAAATCAGGTATAGAGTTTAGTGATTGGCCCATCCACAAGTCCTGCCCCCCCTCAAAAAAAAAAAAAAAGACCAGGAAAAAAAGACATATTACAACCCTCCTGATAGGGCATTTTGGGCACTAGTGACCCTGCTGGGAATGTAAACTTTGGAGCCAGGCCTATTCCTTTGCTTGGATAACAGGCTCATTGGCCAAATACTTAAGTGTATTCTTCTCAACCCGTCTTCTTGCCTGCCACCTGGTGTTATGCCCCTGCTTCCCTGAGTGTGCATACCCCGAACAAAGTTCGAGAACAACCTTTTTTATTTGCAGTTGTAAATACGGTAATCACAGTTCAAGCATTTTCTAAAAAAAATTTCCCCTTTTGGTTAGTCCAGTTTATTAGGATTGTAATAGTCTTTACACACCCCTTTTCCTCTTTTTAAAAACAAGATATATCCGTTTAGAAGTCTAGCTTTATTTAGCCTGTGGATGGAATACAGCCTCTTAAGCAGAGTGAATTCTGTACTGTATCTTCCTGTATGCCCTCTCTCTTCAAACGAATGGATTCGTATTTCGTGCTGAGTCTTGGAAGCTTGCTGCTTATTTTGCAACTGAGAACCTTGACCTCTGAGTGGTATCTCATGGCTCATCTGATTCAGATGCTTATGTTAACCATCTAGTAATGTATGTAACAGGACAGGTTCATCAAGGGCTTTATGCTACTATAACTCTTTTGATTTGTTTAAGTCATCCATATACTATCCAGGTTATGACACACACAGTTTCTGGAATAACTGAGAGCAGCAGCTGCAATTTACAAGGCTTCAGGCAGCCATTCACTACCCATAATTGCTTTCATCTTTGGTTGCACAGTTCCTTGGCAACCGCAAAGTGCTTTATTCCCAGAAGTACTAAGTAAAACTCCAGTGGGCCGTATTAGCAGAAGGGAGGGAGGGAGAAGAGAACTGTGTGTGACATGTGCGTGTATGTACGCACAGAGTGAGCAAGCGCAAGTACACTTAGAATTCACTTAAAGGTAGGACTTGCAGTATGAAGTTGCTTGTTTTTTTTTAATCTGGTGTGAAAATCAGATTAAAGACCTTCTAAAAACATCTTTGTAAAGCGTTCCCATTGATAGACATAAGAAGCATGGTAATAGCTTTTCTGTCTGAAAGCTGCCTGAGGACTTACACATTCTGCCCCAATAAATCCTGGGTAGAATTGGGGCCCAATGAGATGGTTGGCTAAACATGTTTTAATGAGACATACTTAAAACTGAAAGTGCCTCTTATTAGCAAAAAACAGTGACACGAGAGAGTAGAATCCTGACCACAGTGCGCAGAGAAGGGAGGTACATTATTTTATCTTACTTATCTAAATCCCCTCCCTCTTCCTGGAAGTGCCTGTCTGCGATGAAACAGCTAATTGCTGCTAACCTGCTTCGGCAGGGGGGTGGGGAGTGATGGGATTTTCAGCAGAAAAAATGGTGCAACGGGAACAAGTTAACCTTTCCTTCCCTGTGAGCTTTTGTCCCGGGCAAGGTTGTCCCCCGCCTCCCATGGCTGCTTAATAAGGGAAACTTCTGGGTTTAAGCAGCCCTCTTCAAAAACACTGAAGATGTAGATTTGACACTACAGTGTCCCCTTTATAAGCTGGGGTTAGGGACCAGAAAGCTTTGAACATATAGCAAAATGACATATAAAGGGGTGTTTTCCTTATTAAGAAATGTCAATAGAGATTAATGGGGACCGTACATACATCCATGTCCTTCATTAGACATAAAGAGGGGAAGTTTATACCATAAGAAACAATGGAATAAGGTAGGGATAGGGAATGCCAAGATGGCATGCAGCCCTGAACATGTATAAACCAGTACGTCCCCCACAGAGGCAGCCCATTCATGATGTACATTGGGGTCTGGTGTCAGCCAACATATTGGGGGAAGCAGAGGGCACCCCATGCTCATGCACCATCTCCCCTAGCCTGCTGTCTTCATGGAGTCCAGACCAGCTCCATCCTCTTCTTGCACTTAGCATGCAAGAAGAGGATGGGGTGAGCTAACCTCTCTCCCTTGGCGTCCAGTGCTTCCTCTACCTTCTCCTCTAATGACCAGTGAAGGGAATCCTGGGTATCCAGCATTCCATCTGCAGCCATTAGAGGAAGTGGCAGCGATGGCGCTGGACGCCAAGGGATAGTGGTAAGCTCTCCCTGCTTCATTTATTTCCCTCTGTCAGTGTCCAGAGCCACTGCCGCTGCCACCACTTCCTCTGATGGCCACAGAGGGAATGCTGGGCTTCCGCATTCCTTCCACCAGCCGGAGGAGGAGAAGGTGGCAGTGGGCCTGGATGCTAAGGGGAGAGAGGTAATCCCTCCTCTAGGTGTCCAGCACTACCACCACCAATATCAAGGATGTCTGCTTAACAGCTTGGAGGAGAAAGAAGATATGCAAGCAGGACTACAGCAGTAAAGGACATAAGTACAGTGAACTTTTATGTCTAGTTCCTCAAAATGTTGAGGACTTAAATGTGGGAAATGTATAACCAGGAAACGTGTAATGGGGTCCCTCTGTATCATGGTCCTTTATTGAAAACGGATTCAGTTTTGCATATTATGTACTTGTTTGTGTATTGGTTTGCTTTATTTTGGGTGGTGGTATATCTTTTTGAACAGTCAAAATACAAATGCTGCTTATTGTAATGCAGGTCTTTAAGTCACTTGAAACAGATGGGATCTTAACTTCAAAATGTGCAATCCTGTGAGCATTATGAAAAACACATATGTCCAGTTAACTTAAATGGGAGTTTTCCTGAAATAAAGCAGCTACAGTTCTTCATTACAGCCAAAAATGTTTAGTTCATCAAATATGTACAATCATATGAAATTAGTACCACCTCTAGTATAGAACAACAAATAAGTACGTAAAGAGCAGCGAGTGTGAAATGATTGTCAGATTGTAGGTAAAAACACAGTCCTTTTAACATTTTGACTATCAGAGTTGTGTTCATACACATTCTTCATGGCTTCTCTGCAGTCCCATATACATGACTAGACAGGTCAGGTCATACGTGTTATACAGAGGATCATTTTATTGGTAAATGTCTTATAGACTAGCAATCTTATTGCTTAAATCTGAACGTTTTATAGCTAAGCAATCCTGTTTACTTTGAGAATTTAAATGAAATATGACATTTTAAAGAAAAGATTGTTTTTGGAAGGTAACATGATAGGGCTGTAAATCTGTTACAAAGTTATCATAATACAGTATAATTGCTAACCCTACTAACAGGACAAAGAGGCACTTTTTCAAGTGGCATGCCTCTTAGATTTAGCAGGGGAAGAGTAACTGTTCCTCTTCATCCCAGCACAGTCTTTCCTAGTGGCTATTTGTTGATGTTCTTCTGCTTCTTTTTAGATTGTGAGCCCTTTTGGGGTAGGGAGGGAACCATTTAGTAAGTTCTTTTATTTTCTCTGCAAACCGCTTTCTGAACTTTTTTTTTGTTGAAAAGCGGTATGTAAATATTCTTCATAGTAATAATAATTGTACATTCTAGCATCTTATTTTCAAAAATATTTTTTTTTAAATGACGAAGGCTGAATTCATTTTTCTTCTGAATAAAATAAAATCTAGTATTTTGTCATTTCTATTATGACTTCAGTGGTAGAGCAACTGGAAATTATACCTTTTGGCTCCTGCATCATTTGCCAACATCCTAGCAGCCTGTTCATAAGATTCTGTTCTCAAGAGGAGTACCAATCGTTCTGACCAATCGTTAGAGAAAATCATCCTTATCATTCCCAAACTGTTCAAGGATGATTTTTTCTAATATAGTGGGAAAGATTGGTACTCTTCATAAGAATAATTATACTAATTTAAGTGAATAAAAGTTGGATCTGTATTAAACTGTTGCCAAGATCTTGTCAGATTTAGGTTCAGGTGAAACTTATATTTCTTAATCCTAAGCAAAAAGCCAGAGTCAAGATCTTGAATCAAAGCCAGTGTTATTGTCTGAAGAGGCAACCAAGAGAGGAAGCTATTGGTAACAGCATAAGGAGTGTATCACTTGGGATAGACAAGAATGCAGAAGTGGAAACAGAGAAAGTTTCAGATTTGTTGTTTAGGACAGAGGACTAGGCTGACAAATGGTCCAATCCTAACCAACTTTCTAGCACCGATGCAGCCCCAAGGTAAGGGAACAAACATTCCCTTACCCTGAGAAGGCCTCTGTGACTGCCCCCCCCCTTGCAGGATGGAGTGCATGCCCCATTGGCATGGCTACATCAGTGTTGGAAAGTTGGAGGATTGAGCCCAAATAAAATATTTACTGTATATGGACTATGGGGAGTTTAAGACTAATCAGATAAAGGTGTTTATTGAGAAAAGAACAGACTGACTGTGACAGAAAAGTTCAGCCAGAGCTGTCAGACACAAGGCCTAGCATCCTTTCAGGCTTTTGGAGTGTAAGTACTGCTGTAAGAAATGGGGCAATTTCAGAGGAGTATATTGTATTGTTGATGGGGTCCAGCAACTTTACAAGAAGAATGTGTTTTAAATAGTTATGATTGAAAATGCCCATGTGAATCGAATGTTAAATTGCTATTAGGTAATATTTTATTATTGTCCACTATATTACCTTTTTAAGTTATTCTCCCTGGTTTTACATTACTGTCAGGAATGTTAAATAGCATCTTGCAGAGGTTGTTATTTTGGGATATATGAATAGTTATGTAGAAATGTCCTGGCCCAGCTCATCTACCCTTATGTTAATTGTGCAACAGAGGCTCTCTGTGCACATTATGAGGAAGAGGATGACTAATATTTATATACTGCTCTTTAACAAAAAACGTTCACACAGCGGTTTACACAGCTAAATAAATAACTGGTTCCCTGTTTCCAAAGGGCTCACAGTCTGCAAAGATGCAGAAGAAACACCAGCAAACAGCCCCTAGAAAAGACATTGTGCCAGGACAGTTACTGTTTCCCTGCTAAATATAAGAGGAGCAGTGCTTCTTTGCCCAGTTAGCAGGGATACTTTCAATTGTAACATTGAAAGGAGGACTTTGCATTGATGACCCTAGGATGAAAATGGATATAACATAGAATGAGACTTGCAGTATGCTTTTCAGCTACACTATGGGCCCATCTTCCAACTGATGCTGCCTACCAGTGAATATATCCTCCTCTTACCGGTAATTATAAAGACTTATAATCAAATATATTTGTCTGTTGATATATGTTGATTAAATAGGACTGAAATATTCTGGAACAGGAGATCCAATAACAAACTGAAGCACTGAGTGGCAAGATTATTTGCCAAAGTCTCTCAGTCTTAACTTGAGAAGCTTCAGAATTTGAATGAAACTTGCGCCTCAACCAACAACATGCTAATGCAATAATCTTTTTATTCGCACCCAAAGTAAGTGATGTGGTTTAACAGGTGTTAGGCTGCACTTGGTTTTGGAGAGCGTGTCTGGCATGGCCAGTTTCTGGCAGTATGTTACATACAATGAAAGAACCCTTGAGACAGGGAAAACCAAAGAACACTGAGGTTATAGTTGATGGTATTTGTTTGAGACCTGAAAGCAGTCTGATTGTTGGAAACAACAATTGCTTCTTAGTCCAGATGGAAAGCACCTGCCAACTTCCATTTACGGTGTGCTGCTGGTTTCAAAGAGGGAAATGTGCTTGATGTGTGTTAAGACGCTGTGCTGTTTTGTTTCAGAGAGTGAAACAAACAAAAATATGACAATAATCTATACCTGTACAACTGTTGTCTTCTATTCTATCCTGTTTCCCTCCCAACACATAGAGCGCAATCCACCGGAACTGTCTGGCGGTGGAGCGAGTGCGCCGCTGCTGGAAGCCGTCACGAACGTGCCGTAAAGCATGTTTGCGATGACTCGGGAGTAAGGGCCACCGGTGCTAGGCCGGCAGTCCTTACTCCGGTGCCAGATCTCCCATGCGGCCGCCGGAGGAAGGTAAGGGATCCCCCGACGGCCACATGGGTGGTGAGAGAGGAGGGCCATTGGCTGTGCCAGCTCAGAAGGGGGTGGGGGTGGCGTCCGACATATCCCCTTCCCAGCCGGCTGGCACGGTTGTTACACGGCCTCTGACTTCCGTCAGCTAAATAGCTGGCGGAAATCCGAGGAGACCCATCAGGCCTTCCCCGGTTTACACTGGGGGAAGGGGATGAATGTCCCCTTCCCCCGAGTAGACCTCTGGGCCGCTGCAAAGCTGCCCGGAATGGGGATAGGATCTGGCGGGCGGTGCTGGGCCGCCCACCCAATAGTTAGTCAGGATTGCGCTCACATTCACATACAAGAGTAAAGATTACATGGTAGATTACATGGAAGGGGTCCCCAAATTGCAGCTCGTGACTCACATTTAGGCCATCAACATATGCACCCCTCTTCCTCTTCTCCCAAAGTCACTGTCCAAAATCATGCATCTTTTTCATTATGCTGGATGAAGTAACTGCTGGTCTGGGTTCTTCTTGTTGAGAGCATAGCTGAAAAAGAGAGAGTGAGCAAGCAGCCTGCAGCTGCAATTATTTTGCGAATATTTTTTATCATGTTGTGAAAATTCTTAGAGTTTTGTACGAAATGTATATCATATTTTCCATAGTTGGAAAATTATGCTTCAGCCTTCTCTAAGAGCACGACTGGGTGATGTGGGCCTGGGAACTGAATGTTTGGAGACCTATGGCCTATGGGATAAAAAATGTTGAAAAGTTTTCATTCATGTTTCCCAGAATAGCTTCAGCTGTGATGTTGATGGAAGGTGAACAAAAAGTTAATGTGTGTCATGCTTCTTGTTCTTTTTCAATGCTGACTCCTCCAAAATAAAATATTTGCCTCTTTCCCCCACCTGAGAGATGTATAAGCTGTTCTTATCTTGGGAGTTTGCATATCCCAAGAGTGGAATAGGTATGAAAAGTATTTTGAATGGTATAGATGTGGACAAGAAACATGAAATGCAAGAGGCTTGAGTTACCTGTTTCCTCTGCAAAAATGTTGTATCCTAAATTGCTCTCACAGTAACTTGGTCAATATTGATATTATAGCCTTGTAAGTAGTCCACAACACTTGCTAACTCTCAAAAAATGTGTCCTGGCTTACCTGTCAAGGTGTAACAGGCTCACTGTATGGATTAATGCTGACATGTTGAAAGTGTTTCTACTGGTGTCATACCTCCATTGGGGGTCACTGGTGCTCGTGTCTTCCTTCCATACAATGGTACCAGTTCATACAGAGAGCCTCCTCTGTGCGTGTAGGAGTTTGAACCCAGAGGCCCAGTAAATGACCTAGAAGTACTTAATCTGTAGCATTGTTGAAGTTATGTGGGCATGGAATTGATCAGGACTCACATAAGGCAGCTTCATATGCTTGTCAAACCAAACACTTGTAAACATAGTGGCTCACCAGGAGCTAACAGGTTATCTTGTTGGCTGTGTGCTCCCTGAGGCATCTGGTGGGGCCACTGTGTGATAGAGGAAGCTGGACTAGATGGGCCTTTGGCCTGATCCAGCAGGGCTCTTCTTATGTTCTTATGTTCTTTCTTTTTGTAGCCAGCCTGAAACTGAAAAAAAGTGTTTTGGGGTATGTTGTCTAGCATCTAGAGCCTGCAGAACATGAGTGACAGGCTGCTTCAGCTGCGTGGGTCACAAGTTGTGCTGGTCTGCCCTTATATGTGCTAGAGTAGAGTATCTGTGTGGGACCCCTCCTCCCAAATAAGCCCCGAAGCATTTACTCCTGCTGTAGCTGCACTGCTGCATTATTTCTAAAATGGGAAACTAACAGGGCTGAAAAAAATCCAGCCACCTCAGGATTTACAGGCATTTTTCTGTTTCAGCCAGAAGATTTTATCCTTTCTCTAGCTTGTATGATACAAGCCCAATAGACAGAGGATGAGGTGGGGCTAACAACTTATCCACATCAATATCAGCAACATAACTAAACATAAATACCTGCTTATATAGGTTCTGCCCCAAAGTTCTGTGTAATGTTGACATTGTGTTAAGGAGATTTTTTACATGTTCCATTCATTTTTCATTTTTGGTCACCTTTTGTCCTTAGCTAACTGTTCACCACCATGCCAAAATGGAGGGATGTGCCTGCGACCACAGCTTTGTGTGTGTAAACCGGGGACAAAAGGTAGCACGTGCGAGGACAGTGCTAAGCAAGAGACTGCTTCGCCTGGAGGCCCAGGCCCTGTGACTCCACCGTGGCCTATTCCGCAGCGGTCTGTTCAGCAGAGTTCTTTCTCAAAGAAGCTGCAGGTCCAACAAAACGTCAATCCCATGGCCCAGATGACTTTCACACTCAAGCAGAAGCCCTCTGGTGGATTACCCCAACAAGTGCAATCACAGTAAGCCTTTTCCTTCACTCTGTTCAAAAAGAAAATGCTTGCATTTGAGAGATACTTATTGTTGTGGTGTTTTTCAGTGATGTAGACTTGAGTCTTGACTCGGACTCGAATCTGTCTCAAGTCGCGTCAATGACTTTGACTCGGCGATTGTAAAAGACTCGACTCGAGACTTTGGAGCCTTTTACGACAAGTCGGATTTTATTCAGCTTTAAACCCGTTTTCCCCATTAAATAGATAGGGACTCGCAACCAAAGACTCGGGTCTTGGGGGCAAAGACTTGGACCCAGTGACTCGGGACTTGACTCGAGACTTGGAGTCGGAGACTTGATCCACATCCCTGGTGTTTTTTTAATCAGACATTTGAGTTGCTTGCCTAGATTTGAGTAGCTTGGTCTTCACATTAAGTGCTTTGAGATATCAACATTTCTCTGTAATTAAAGTTGGAGGCTCTCGTTGTCTTTGAAGTCAATTTGATTTCTTTGTATGTATTAAGCGCAGCTCAAAAGTGACATCCTTGTATATTAACTATTTAAAAATGGCTTCCTTAATGCTAATGTCAGGGCTTATAAACAGTGAACTATGTTCACTGAGAGTGAGAGTCTACAACGTGAGAGTCTACAGTTGTATCTAGTGAACTATGTGTTTTGGTGCTATCCTGTGGGGAAGGATATAAACCTGGTATAGGGAGTTCTTCACAATGCTTCCAATCCACTTAGTTCACTATTTACAAAAGTGACACTAATCATATGAAACAGGCTTAGAAAAATGCCCTGTCCCTGTGTCTGCCAATCCTTACCATCCCCCCTGCCCTTGCTGGATCAGGCCAAATGCCCATCTAGTCCAGCTTCCTGTATCTCACAGTGGCCCCACCAGATGCCTCAGGGAACACACAGACAACAAGATAACCTGTTTCCTGTTGCCACTCCCTTGCACCTGGCACAGAGAAAACCTACTTCTAAAATCAGGAGGTTGCTTATGACTTGTAACCTGTGATGGTCTTTTCCTCCATGAATCTGTCCAAACCCCTTTTAAAGGCATCTAGGCCAGGTGCCATCACCACATCCTGTGGCAAGGAGTTACACAGATGAATTACACGTTGGGTGAAGAAATATTTTCTTTTGACTCTCCCTCCACTCAATTTTAGTGCATGTCCCCTGGTTCTGGTGTTGTGCGAGAGGGAGAAGAACTTCCCTCTATCCACTCTCTCCAGCCCATGCATAATTTTATACGTCTCAATCATGTCCCCCCTCAGACGCCTTTTTTCTAGACCCAAACACTATAGCCTTTCCTCATAAGGGAGGTGCTCCAGCCCACGAATCATTTTGGTCGCTCTTTTCTGCACCGTTTCCTCCCCCTCTTTCCTTTACTTGCTGAATAACAGCGGTGACAGTGGGAGCAGCAGCAGTGAGGAGAGGAGAGAGGCTTTTCCCCACCCCTTTCGGTTGTCCTGATGCTCTGGGTAGTGGCACACGAATGCACAAAGCCTGGGACCCTCCTCTCCTCACTGCTGATGCTCTTGCTGCAATTTACCAGGTAAGTAAAAAGGAGGAGGAGGAGAAAGGTGTTTTGGTGGTGAGAGGCTTGCAGGAAAGAACGGTTATAGAACAAAGGGATATATGAGGCTGTGCGGGATATATTGCATTCCTGGCATATAGGATACACAGGCTCAAATTTTATCTGATACAAGAAGTGAATGCTACATCAAATAGCTTTAATACTTGTTCTCTCTGGGTCAGTTTGGTCAATACTTTAACGTCTGACTCAACTCACGTGAATACGGATGTGTGTGCACACATGTCCTGGCCCCGTCCCTTGCATCCAGATGAGTTTTCTTAATCATGTGGATGAAACCCCTCCCCCCCCACACGATTAAGAAAACTCCCCCAGATACAAAAGGAGTGGTCAGGACATGTGCATGCATATGTCCTCAATTTTGTGGGATCAGTCTGATGACTAAAATATTGTCGAACCAGCCCGCTGACAAGTATCCACCATTCACAGTCTGGCGTGTAACTGTAGAAAAATTGATACATTAAAGTACGTTGCTCTCCTATATAATGGTAGGAGATTATATAATTTTCAGTAAATAAACTTTGTATTTTGTTAGTTTATGATGTGTTCATATTTAGGAGAATTTCAGAACCGAATTGTTGGACTGGCTAAGAAAATGAGTCCAGACAGAGCTACCCTGTTTCATTCCTACAGGCACTTTGTCAGGATCATGTCATATTTCACATTTTGTACTCAGTTTTAAGATTCTGTTTTCTCCTTTGCAGAAATAATTTGCATAAATAATTTGCATAAATAAATCCACTTGTAGAAACTTCTGTTGTGGCACAGATAAAGTGGGTCCACACCTGAACCGTCCTTTGTGTGTGTGTGTGTGTGTGTGTGTGTGTGTGAGAGAGAGAGAGAGAGAGAGAGAGAGAGAGAGAGAGAGAGAGAGAGAGAGAGAGAGAGCCAAATTCCTGCTGAAGACCCTCTTGCTTCACCAGCACCAGGTTTTTTTTTTGGGGGGGGTGCAACCCCCTGGCAGTCAAAGGCTTTACATGGCAAGAGAAATATTTCTTGGCTACATGAAGCTAACCATTGGCAGCCGGGGATTGTGGGAGACTAGCAAACTCACTCATCACTATCACTCGCTATCAAAAGGAGAGGGGATACATTTGGACTGGCTTGGCAATGAGGAGATCATTTCCTAATTCTTTTGGTGAGGGGAAGGATAAGAGAATGATGGTCTAATCCTATGGGCCTGCTGTGCTGCTGGAACTCGCGTTCCAGTGGTGCAGCATGCTTTACAGCAGTCACAAAAGCCGACCCATCATTCCATGCAGCCAGGCCGCCACCGCAGACAGTGAGCGCTTGTACACCAGCAGCCTGCAAAGATGGCCTGGCACCAATAAGTCAGCATGGGGTGGGCAGTGGGTGGGGGATGGGCGGAATGGGGCAGGGAGGGGGGAGGAATGGGGCAGAGATCAGGGTGGAGAGGGGTGTGAGTTGAGACTGGGAAGGGGGCGGTATTGGCAGCAGCAGTGTCGCTGATATCCTATCCGCCTTCCTGGGTCTTCTCGGACTTGCACCAGCAAAAGCAGCCACAGGTCAGAGTAGACCCATTGCAGCATCAGAGGCTTATCCTCAGGCAATGGAACAAATGTTCCTTTATCCAGAGGAGACCTCCGGAACTCCCCCCCCCCCAGGATGCAGCGCATGCTCCAGTGGCGCAGCTGCATCAGCAAGGGGGTAGTTAGATCGGATTGGGCTGCCCATTGCCGATGTCTGAGCCAACCTGATGGAACTTACGGGTTTGCTTATGCATGTTTGGCCAACTGGCCACATGGGATGGCCTGGGTTGCTCAGGGGAATATAAGGTGGTGCATATATACCACCTGGATTGGCAAATTAGTTGAAGTCTGGTTGCCTTGCAAGTTCGAAGCACAGTGTAAAGAAGGGCAAAGAGCTTGTACAGATTGTCTTGTACAATAAAATGGCTATATGGGGTTGCTATTCATTTACTCCAGTAAATGGGTATACATTGCCTTCTTTTTAGGTCTCTCTTTTTCACATGAACTGTTTGTTATCTTTTGGAAGTAAAGAGGCTTACAGGCTTCATTTGCTCTCCAATTATTTATGAGATCTGTATCCCACCGTTCCAGTGCAAGGTCTTCAGAGCAGCTTACAATGTATGAATATTCATACACACATACAGGTAATAAAATGGAACACATTAAAATAAACAATAACCCATACACAATAAAAATATTACAATAACCAACCACAACAGCAACAGATATCCTTATTAAGTTCTTCAATGCATGTAAACATCTCAACCCCAAATGCTTGCTGGAATAAAACAGTTTTCACTTGCCTCGTAGAAACCAGTACTGAGCAAGCCTGCTGCACCCTTCTTAGAAAGGGATTTCATCATAAGAGCATTTCTACACTGAAAATGCCCTACTCTTTTTACCAGCCAGCCTGATATCACACCATGCTGGCAGTTTTGTGTGTTGCAAACAGTTTTTTGTGTCTCTTATAAGCAAGACATGTAGAATATTTTGCAAAACATTTTATATCTTCTGCCTAAAGATTTTAAAAATACTACTTAAATTAGAAAGAAATAGCAGAATATAACTAAAATGGTTCAAGATTGTAGGGTTAAATTTATACAGGAGGAGTTGTCGATTAAATTTCCCAAGGAGAAAGATGAAAAGAAAACAAAAAAAAGTGAGAGGAGCTGTACTGGAGATGATGTTCTTGAACAAGAGTGCAGCAGAGCAATTGGGAAATGCTAGGGGAACAAAAGACAAAGAGAGAGGGTTGGCTGGACAACGTCAAGAGTAATCTAATCAATTTTAAAAGTCAGAACGCATCCTGTCTCTGGGGCTGTCAGCCAACCTCTGTGCTTTTACAGTTTCATTTTCCTATTTTAAAAGTATCTGCTTCTTATGTGCTCTTATCAAAGACCAACACAATCAGGGGAAGTAGTCTACTTGGTGGAAGCAGAAAAAAGTTAATACAAACAAAGTGGTACTTGATGCACAAATTGAACAATTGATGAATAGTATCTCGTCTTCCTAAGTTTTCTTTAGTTATTATGATCACAGATGTTGCGTATTACAATTCCAAGTTTTAAAATATTTAGATGGGAGTAGTGTGTGTTTAAGCATTCTGCTTCTCTTTGTTTACATCTTTGTAAGGATTTGGTATTTTTGCCTGTAAGGCATATTACAATTTCTTGTCTGTTAGCTTTTCCAACAGTGATCATTGGTCTACATACATATATAGATAGTGGTTGGGTAGAGAGAGTATGTCTGAATAGGGCAGGACGTCTGGCTCAGTTGGTAGAGCGACAGTCTCATATATGCCTGAAGATCTGAAGGACGGCAATTCAAGACGGATGGAAGTGTCTGTGTCTGTCGCAGAGCTGCCAGCACGCTGAGCTGATAAGTTGCAGAGCCTCTGTGGGGCTCTGCAACTTATCAGCATGAGATATCATGCAACTGTACTTGCATGAGAGTCAAGGTTGACCTGTCAGCTGAAGCATGGTGAGGCGAACGCCAGAGAGAGAGAGAGAGAGAGAGAGAGAGAGAGAGAGAGAGAGAGAGAGAGCTGGACTGTGAAAAACATCTAGAATGAAGGGTTCTACGAAAGACTAGAACATTATTGTATTGTAAAAACCCCTTGGGGTTTAGAAAGCCTGCCCATGTAAACCGCCTTTGAATTAAAGTCGGAGGAGAAATCCGATGACCAACGAAAAGGCGGTATATAAATACTGGTTGATGATGATGATGATGACCATCCAATACAGTGAAATGAACAGAACGTCTCATGCCACTTTAAAGACTGATTGACAGCGCAGTTCTATCCATCTTACACCATCGGTGTAACCAGCAGGGGAGGGCAGGGTGGGCGGCTTTGGAGGGGAGGGGATATTTAAACCCCCTTTGAAGGGGATTTGAATCCCCTTTCCGTTCTGGGGCATCCTGTTCTCACTGCACCGGTGGTGTAAGTTGGATAGGATTGCACTGTGAATGTAGCATAAGCTTTTGTGGACTATAACTATGGGACCAGCCCACACATGAGGCTGACTGAGACAGTTGTCTCAGGGCGGCAGATTGTCAAGAGGTCTTTGCCTCCTATGCGCCTTCTCCTACCACTCCCTGGAATTGAAAAGGAATAGAGGAACAGAGCAGAAGTGGGAGTAGGGGAGAGTGTTGGCGACTTTCCTATCCTCTACACTTCCTCTTTCATTCTCTCCCCTCTTCAAATCCAAGGAGTGGGAGGAAAAGGACCAGCAGCTGGCATGCTGCTTGCTAACAGGTGGAATTTGGTATGCTACCTCAGGCACCAGAAAGTCTTCTGCCAGCCCTGTATAACCACAATAAATCAATTTGTCTTTAAAATACCATGACACTGTTGGTTGCTGCCTCAGATTAACACAGTGATCCCTCTGGAAGCTGCATCCAATACAACACTGCTTTGGGCTTGAGTCACATAGCTCTTTTTGTGCGCTGGAATGTAGGCTGGCTCAGTCAGTGCTGCAGCTGAGTGTCTCATGAAGTGTTTGCCTGATTATTTTGTTATGTGTCAAAAATGCTAACTGGCCATCTGAGTACATGGTAAAATAGGCTACGTCACCAAGCAGAAAAGGTTGTGTGAATTGGCAAATTTTACTTATACACATACATGTGTCACCCACTTAACAACAGGGATATGTTCCCCGAACCCCGTTGTTAAGCAGGCCGTCATTAAGTGGGCCCTTCCCTACCTTTTGAAGTTTGAGGCCTGTCCCTTTGCCTGTCCCTGGCCTCTGAGGGCCTCAAAATGGCCCACAGAGGCCTCCGTAAGGCACTTCTAGCTTGCTCCGAAAACCGGAAGTGCATTATGGACACCTCTGTGGGCCATTCTGAGTCCCTCAGAGGCCAGGAACAGGCCTCTGGAGAGGACCATGACCAGGAACAAGCCTCTGGAGAGGCCTCAATAGTTAGGGAAAGCGACCAACCATGTTCTGACTAACGACCCCCGTCGTATATCTGGGGGGTCATTAGATGGAATGTTGTTAAGTGGGGGGCACCTGTACTTATAAAAGCTAACTGATCCTGAACACACAGTCAGTATGATCCAGATGCCCACAAGTGCAGGAACTTTGATCCTTTGTAGAGTTCTAGATACAATTATGGAAGGTGTCTCTGCCTGATTTTTGGGAATTTCCTCTTTAGTCCTTTTGTGCCCCATCCCACTCAGTTCCCAGGGTCTCCCAACCATCAGGAGTGACTTTTTGGTGCATGCAAGGGGATGTTATGGGAAGGAGGGAGTAGGGAAATTTTGTTGCATGAGCTTCCTTCTGCTTGTGCAAGTTCTGGACACAATCCTCTATGTAGGCTTAAATCATACAGGGTATTTTCAGACATTTATAAAAGGCAGAGTGTTAGGACATCTTAAACACCAACTAATGTAATTTGCAATAACTTTTGTAGACAAGTTTTATTTACATTTATATGACCTATGTTATCTATGCACAACATAAGCTCTGTCCTGATACATTTAATTGCAACAGCACTAGCAATTCTCTCTGTCCTTAAAGCATGCGCCAAACTGAAACAAACATATTTTTCTGTAGTATCCAACTTGAGGACAGACTCACAGAACACATGACATTGTTGGCACCTTTTCAAAGAAATTCTTTGCTAGCCTGCATGCTATAATAAACATTATTGTAATCCTGTCACATTTATTATATTCTGCTCATACAATATTCTGTCTTAGTTAATACTGTTTCTTTGGGATTTGTGAATTGAAATGCTTTCCTGTTAATTACTGTCTTTTTCTGGGGGAGTGGGGAGGACAAAGGAGAAGAAGGCAAAGAAATTCAAGTGTGTGTGTGTGTGTGTGTGTGTGTGTGTGTGTGTGTGTGTGTGTGTGTGTGTGTGTGTGTGTATTCAGTGAAGAAGATAAATTGGTAGAATTTTAAAAATATACAAGGAACACAGTACAAGATGAACATTTATTTTACTGTTGGGCAGTAGGTGGCAAACTTTTCTTTTCTTTTTTCCTCATATTTATTTTCATGCTAGGATTGCCAGAATTTGAAGAGGGTGGTTTGAGTTGTCTGGAAGATTTTTTTTGGCAGCATAAATCTGAACCACCTATTTTTGCTAATGGTATATATGTCTTGTGTTTGAACACTCAGTTGAGCCATTCTTTCCTCCAGGGGTAGTTGAATAAGAATAAATGCATAGATTATTGTTTCTATTCTCTGTTGATTTAAGCAAAAATTTACTAGTATGGCCAATATATTACAAACAAGTGAACATCTGCCAAGGACAGTCCTATTTAATTTGCATTGTGGGACCTTGTCATATGCCTCTACCCTAGATCTGGAGGATCATCCCATGAATGCACAATTTCTTTATCACACTTCATCTTTCACAAATAAAATGCTTTCTCTCTCTTGGCTGAATAGAGCGAAAGGAAATGTTTGCTTCAGTTCCAGTAAAAAAAAAAAAGTGTGTGTGTCAGAGAGAGAGAGAATAAAATACATGCACACGTGTGCAACTCAGTCTTGGAAGATTTGGTCAGTATAGTTAATGAATGTCGCTTGTATAGTCCAGGTTGTTCTGTCTTACTCATGGCAGGCAAAATGAGCATTTCTTTTGGTCCTAAGAAGACAGGCATGGTTCATCAAAGATTCCATGTGTTGAAGGTTTACCCCAGATGTGCAAGTGGCTAATGCAAGGGGGAAAGTTCTTTGTATTCAACAGCCTGGCTGGATCCAGTTCAAAGATCCTGAGGCATAGGCACAAACGTCACTCCTCCCAGCTGCTATTTTTGTGGAGCCCCTTTACTCCCCTCCTGTCTTTAGGGTGAGTGTGAACTCAGTGCATGAGTCCCCTTCCCACCGACCATCTGTCTGGCAGGAGGGAGGATCCAAAGAAAGTGCTATTGTTCTTGCGGCTCTCTGGACTCCATCTCTCCCTCTACAATCTAACCCTTCAAATAGGTTGTTAACAGAGATTTGCCATAATGAGCATGTTTCACCTATTCTTTAAGACTATTATTGGGTTCCCAGTTTGTTTCTGGGCACACACTGGTTTTTACCTAAATAGTCTGAAGCCAGGATACCTTATAGACCACTGCTTCCCATATGAACCCTGCTTTGCTGCTGATATTCTCTTGGGGATTCTTCTGAGGTTAGGGGAGTGCTTCTAGAGAAAGTGCCTTTTCCATGCTTGCATCCTGACTGTGGAAGCTCTTTCCAAATGAAGTCTGTTTAGTGTCATCCTTGTGTGTTTCCTCCTAGCCCTTTACTGTGGAATTGCCACCCTTCGTTCATTTACTTGTCATGAGGCAACTAGATGATGTCGTCAGAAAATTGTCCTGTTTTTATCATAGAACGAAAGCTTTCATGGCCAGCTACTAGAATACAAGACACAGGTTTTATGGGTGAAGTGTTGTTGGAGCCAAGCTGTTTAGACCTAGATAATGTCTTAGGAAATAAGACGAAACGTCAGTTGTATTTATATTTAATTACATGGCTACTTCACCCATAAAACCTGTGTCTTGTGTCCTGTTTTTCCTTTGTTTGTTTTTTCTTTTGGGAGCTTATTTATTCCAACTTTTGTCAAAGAAATGGAAGAGCACTACAGCTTCAGCTGGTGTGGATCACCTTAGCACTACTGTTCTGTTTGTTCCCTTATCACATTTACAGCTGGCATTGGGGTTGTGAGGGAGAAGGAGTTATTTTTTTTTGTTTCTCCTTATTTGAAATATTTGTGCAGCAAAAAAAGTACTTTCCATTTTTGGTAGTACCGGTTCCTTTAAGATAAGAGGGTGAGAGGACTGAGCAGCAGCAAGCCACATTTCCCCTGTGCTGTGTGCACGCACGCGCACATACACTGACTCATAGCTGCAGAGAAGCGAGATCTCTTAAGGCTTTGCAAAACTCATCCTGAAATTTTCTTCTCCAAGCTCCCAAGTGAAAGAGACAAATTCTGTGACTGAAACACAAAGGAGGGAAAGATGAGGACGTTGGTGGTGTTGTTGGAGATGGTTGAGGTTGAGGTTGAGGTGTAGGAAATGGGAATGTTTATCTGGCAGGTGGGAAGTCTGGAATGGGGAGAGTGTGATCCAGTGGCACCAGGAGCAAGGCAGACAATGTGATAAGGTCTTCTCCCTAGTCACATTTTGTCCCTTGCTCATTCTCTCTACAGTCCTCACTGTGACTTCCTTTGCAGGGCAGCAAACCTGTGTGGAACCTGTCTTTGAATTGCATTTGCAGCTGATTCTGGAAAAGCAATGCTCAGCAGCACTAGAGAGCTTTTGTGCAGAAGCAGCCCTAGTTATCTTTCAGGCACTGACAGAAATCTGTCCTATTCACCTTCCTTAGCTTCTGGTAGTGGACAGTTTGGCTTGTTGTATTAGACTATTTTTCATTGTGGCTCTAGTGGAGTTTTACTGGTTTTAGACCATATACTATAATATATTTAGGGCCTAATCCTACCCCCTGCCAGCCTACACTATGCCGCGCTGCTGACAGAGTGTGTGCTGCATGCTGTGAAGGGGGGGGGGGACAGACGGCCCAGGAGAGGTAAGTAAAAATCTTTTTTGCTTACCTCTCTGTAGGCCGCTTGGTCGCCAATGGGTTTGCTTGGACCTACGCCAGCTCTTTAGCTGGCATACGTCCAAGGAGACATCTGTGGGTGGGTCTGGGCCAGGAAGGGAGGGATAAGATCTCGGTGTGTGTGGCTGCTGCCGAGATCCTCTCCTGGCCTGGCCCACTTCTCACCCCAATCTGCCCACAATCCTCACCTGAACAGCCCCCACTGCTGACTTATTGGCTACGACAGGGTATAGATGAGTTTCAGCAGGCCACGGTTGCCTGCATGTGGTGGCCATGGACTGCATGAGCAGCTTTTCCGCTGTCGGTCTAGGTAGGACTTACACTGACAGATCTGTCAACATAAGCCCCGAATAAGATTGGGCTGTTAGTTGTATTCCTGGCATTGTTCTAATATTTTATCTGCTGTGTAATCTGTTTTTGTAATGGTTTTGTATTGCAATTTTTATGAATTATGTAAGCCCCTTTGAATGTCAAGTTTTTGGCAGAAAGGTGGGGCATAGTTTGAAATAAATAAAATAGCTTTTAAGATCCCCTAGGATTTAGAAAGTGGTTTGTAGGTTGGAAAAATAGACTTGGGACAGAGGTTTTGGGAGTGCAAATGAAAATAGCAGGCACAGAGCTGCCATGCATGGTTTTTGAGGTTCACAAGGTGGTGAAAGAACAAGAGTAAGGTTGGTATGTTTGAGCCACTTACTCTGGAATAGTTGCACTTAGAAACATAGGAAGCTGCCCTAAACAGAGTCAAACAGTTAGTCCATCTAGGTCAGAATTGTCTACTCTAGACAGACATTCCAGAGGTCTCAAAGAGAGATCTTTCTCAGACCTATTTGGAGATCCTGGGACCAAACCTGAGATCTTCTCCATGCAAAACTAGTGATCTGCCACTGAACAATGGCCCCCTCTCCTTTTCTTTTAGTGGTTTGAGAATTGTGGTGTCAATACATTGTACTACGGTAATTGACTTATTTTTAGCTCATTCATTGGTGGGAGCCAAATTTTAACAGGTTTTAATTTAATTTTTTTTAAGAAGTTACTATTAATATGGAATGACAAAACGTTAAAAGTAGTCTTCTTGGGGAGGGGTTTTCTTGACTGCTATTTCCATCAAAAAAGGCATTTCTATTGAGGTAAATTTTGTTAAGTACTGTATAATGATGATTAATAATCTCAAAAATTATTTTATAGCCCAATTCTATCCTCGGCCAGCCCATAGCATGCAGCAGTGCTGTGTAGGTTCCGCTGCATGCTATGAGCCAGCCGGAGACCATGGTGCAACAGAGGTAAGTGAAAGAATTTTTTACTTACCTACTCCGCTGCACTATGGTCCCTAATGAACCTACTCAGATCTGTGTCGGTCCTTTGGCTGGCACAAACCCAAGGGGCATGTCAAGGCCAGAAAGGGGGCATAGGATATTGATAGACCTGCTGCTGCTGCTGCTGCTATCTGCCCCCTGCCCTCCCCTGGCATGCTCCCAGCTGGTCCCAATCCCCACCCTGATCTTCCCCCTCCCTGCCTAAGGCCCACCCCTGCCTCCAATTTACCGACACTGGGCACACTGTGTTACCAATTTACCGAGGCTGGGCACACTGGTGGCACGCATGGTCATCAGCCATTTGTGCTGGAGGACCCATTCCATGCACCATTGCTTTGACTGTCTCACCAGCGGCCTGGGACTTCCGTCGACGGAACATGAGTTCCGTTAGCAAAAGACCCAGATAGGATTGAGTCATTAATCAATTCGTAACCCTAATTATACTATATTATTTCCCAATCATTGGATTATCGTATTGATTCTTCAAGATGAAGTGTTGGAAAGGTTCATTCCAGTACAGCCATAATGAACATTTCCATTTTTCTGTATGTTTAATTTTAGCACCAGTGATCTTACTGTAGTTGTAGTAGATAAAGAATTCCTTGGGAATGCCTGTTAAATGTTTCTCACACCACAAATTTAAGTTCAAAGTCATTTTTTTCTTTTTGATGCTGAAAGGGGCAGATTGCCTGTAAGCCACTATGTAATTGTTGCCAAGTTGTTTGACATATTATGAATGCTGCTGTGGTTTTCTCCTTTTGATAATATTCCCAATGTTCTAAACTAGCAGTGACTCATAAAGGGTTTTTAGATCTGATTCAATATCCTGCCTAATATGCAGTGTACTACAGCTAAAGTCTTTGTTTTATCAAACTGAGCTCCAATAATGAAGGACCTTTCGCTTCTTGTTACATATGATCAGCTTCCGTAAGCTGATGGAAACTGGTTGAAAACAACCAGTGCATAAGCTTTTGGACTTGGAGAAATGCTGACAAATTTTTCACGATAAAGGACGTACTATTTTGGAGTTTGTTACACAGTACCACTATTCATTTCATTTTTATTACTGTGGGAAACATTTTATGCTTATTGAATTAACTTGAACACTCAATGAATACTGTACACAGTTATGTGTTCTGAAAAAAAATTCTAGTGTGTTTTTGGAGACTTTTACAATGTATATTGTACCCTTTTCTACTTTTGTGGCTGTTTCAGTACACCTTCGCACAGTGGGTTGTATCCTAGGAGCTTTTTCTCTCTGTGAAAAAAGCCATGTTTAGTGCAAGGGGGGTGGGGATGTTTTTGCTGATTTCCCTCTTCCCCCTGAAAATCTGCTCTGGAGGGTCAGTGGACTGAAAGTTGTGTGAGCAGGACTTCTTACACAAATGGCAGAAGTTCTTAGAATACAACTCACTTTTGTTTTTTTAAAGTGTTATCACAGGGACGTTCATCAGAGAGGCAGAGTTGGCTGCAGCTTCTTGTTGGCTGTACGATTGATGTCAAACCCAGGTTTGCCTCCACATAATTTGTGGAGTGACCTGAAAGAAGGTACTGTAAAGAAGGATGATTTGGCTCAAAGCATTGAGTTGAAAATGAAACTTGGAACATTTTCACTCATATATGCTACTCATCCAGGCTTACCACCTTTTGCACATGAGACATTGGTTCTAAAGATAGCCATGATTATATGTCAATGTGATGTTAGAGACTCCTCAGTGAGCATTAAGTGGAATAGTGATGGGTGTTTTAATTTGTTTTAACGGCTGTGTGTGTTGGTAAGTGCCTCTTTTGTTAAATCAAATAGTGCAGTGGTTCTCAAACTTTTTATTATTGGGACCCACTTTTTAAAATGACACTCTATTGGGACCCACCTAGCGTTACGAGACTTAAATAAATAAATATATTTATTTATTTACAAGTAAAGAGCTCAGCTGCTTGCAGGGTAATTAGCAGCTATCTTGCAAACTGCAGGAGCTCAGTTCTTTGCAGAGCAATTAGTAGCTGTCTAATTTTGAATAGCCTTAGGGCTTGTGGCAATTACTTATCTGATCTTTCCATCACCTGGGACCCACCAGAAATCAGGTCGCAACCCACCAAGTAGGTCCCGACCCACAGTTTGAGAAACACTGAAATAGTGCATTAGGTATTCTGTCATTGATCTTTGAGATCATCCTTCTGTGCATTCATTCACAGCGCAATCCACACTAAATTTACAGCAGCGGAGCACGCACTCCGCTGTTCTAAACTGTTGCAAACATGCCATAAAGCACGTTTGCGATGACTCTAGACTAGAGTAAGGGCCGCCGGTGCATACGCCGGCAGTCCTCACTCCGCCACCAAAACGACTACAGGCCGCTGGGGAAGGGTGGGCCAGGCAGTGAGAGAGGGCGGCGGTTGACTGAGCCGGCCCTGGAGGGGACAGGGATGGCGGCTGCCGCATCTCCGTCCCGTTCCCAGGCTTGGCGCCCATTACATGGCCACCTTGGACTTACACCAACTTGAGAACAGGTTGGTGTAACTTACACCAGCTCTACACCAGGGGAAGGGGAGGAATGTCCCTTTACCCCGAGGAGACCTCCGGGCTGCACCGGAGCGGCCTGGAATGAGCACAGGATCCTGTGGGCGGCCCGAGGGCCACCCATGGATCTTTAGGTAGAATTGCGCTGCCCTTCGTCTTACTGAGCTATCTCACACCCAGCTGCTACAGTTTCCTAACCCTCTATTCATATTCTGGAGCTGTGTTTCTCCTCAATTGTGTGTTTGGCTATGAAAACTTAGGTGTGAATTGCATGTCTCCCGTTCCAGTTGGAAGTTGGGCACCAGAAGATTCAGCAGGTTCTAAGACCCACTCATTGATGCATTCAACATTGCAATCGGCTGGATTGTGCCCTTTGGTTTCTGCAATTTAATCACCTTTAAACACCACTTATGATGTTGAAAAAGCTATGCATGTGCTTAAAGCCTGACCCACACCGCACGATTTCCGGTGTGTCCCAGACGCGCGCAGAGCTGTGCCGAGCTGTGGTGAGGTGTCTGGTTACCATTGCGGAAGCGAGCAGAGCAGCTGCGATCTCCTGATTTCTGGCGCGTACATAAAATTGTTTGCCCATCTTTTGAGGGGGCGGGTTCGCGGAGCTACTGCAGCCAACCAATCGGATGAGAGGGCAGGATGAAAGGCTCCAGCTCCAAGCAAAGTACTTAGCGTATCCATTGAGTTGTTAATTGTTCTTTGACATAAGGTAAGCATGGGCTTCGCTCACGCTGTGGTTAAAAACAAGATGTGGAAAAGCTGCCCTCCCTCCGTCCCTACAAACCTGAAGTCTTTTGAAGTGAACTTTGAGTGACCCGATGTGAAGAGGCAGCTTTTCCAGGTCTTTGTTTTTGCTCTCTCTCTCTTGCAAGCAAGAATATGTGGTAATGAAAAGACTAACGCGACGCCCCTGGCTGCTTTCCATGATGCACTTGGGAGTCGCGCCTCCCAGATTGGGAACCTCTGGCCTATTGTAATATCTCAGAATCCATTGAAGTTTTCATGCCAGGGCATTACCAGTCAGAGGCGTCGCTCCGGTAGAGGCGGGGCCGTAAGTGTCGCTCTGTCCTAGTCCCGTTTGCCGAGCGAGCAGGTGGCGGCCCCGCCCCTTCACTGTCGGAGCCATTCCTGTGCGGAGAAAGCAGCAGGCAAGAGACCCTGCCTGCTGCTTTCTCTGCACGGGAATGGCTCCGACAGTGAGGGGGTGGGGCCGCCTCCTGCTCGCTCGGTAAACAGGGCTAGGACACAGCGAAACTTACAGCCCCGCCCCTACCGGAGCGACGCCTTTGTTACCAGTGTCTGTTCTAGAGTTCTATATTTCGTTTCCCCTAAAGTAATACAAGACTTTTGGCTTTGGTGGCTTGGAGGCAGTTGTTTTGATGTATTATGGCATTGTAATATTTTTATATGCCTGTTTATTACTGTACATCAATACCAGTAGATTGTAGTGTGCCGAAAGAACAACACCTGGTCCCAAGCTAGGGGGACTCTGCGGCACCCATCCTGCCTTACCTATTATAACAACTTGCTACTACATGGCTGTTCCATAATCCACTTAGCCTGAGGCAATAATCATTCCCTGAGAAGACGAAACTAAATTATGTCTGTTGGAATGCCATTGAAGCTATCTGGGTCACTGTCTCGGGGCCCAATCCTATCCAACTTTCCAGCACCGATGCAGCTACAATGCAGCCCTGAGGTAAGGGAGCAAATGTTCCCTTACCTTGAGGAGGCCTCTGTGACTGCCCCCACCACCACTGCAGGATGCAGCGCATGCCCCATTGGCACCACGGCATCAGTGCTGGGAAGTTGGATAGAATTGGGCTCTCAGTTAATAAGGAAGTCAGGCACAAACACCACCCTGTCCAAATGCTAACATATTCTTGCAGAAATGATGGGCACCCTCCCGGCGCCCCGGCGCGTGGGGGCGGGGCCTGCGTAGTGTTACGTCGACGCGTCCCACCCCGCCCAATTTGCGCCCCCCGCCCGTTTTTTACTCATTTTGGAGCCAAACGGGCTCCAGGGAGGGAGGGTCGATCCAGCGCGGCGCTTCCGATGGTGAGTGCTCCGCGCGCGCCTCCCGAGCGCCTGGAGTTCCTGCTCCACGCGCTCCACCGTAGTTCCGCCGCTGCATTCTTGTGGAATATATACCTCTTGTTTGTAACAGAATTTTGAGGGTGTGTCATTCATCTTTTACAGTAATTATCTTGTGCTTAGTACTTTTGGAAAGTATATCCTAAATTGGGCCACCAGCCAAGCAAACATTGCAACATAGTAGCTAGCTTAGAGGTGAAGGAAATGCCAGTGTCTAAACGTGGTGAGATTTACAATCTATAATCCTTGTTGGGGCAGGGAAGAGAGAAATTATGTGGGAGGTAAAAAGACCTCTGTTTTTGGTTGGGGCCAGAATTAACCACAAGGGGAATGCTAAGCCTGGAGCAACAGTCTGTAGAAAGCAAGAATTCCATTGCAGCAACAGATGGAAGGGATTTTCCCTTTCCGATACTCCTTTGGTTCTTGTACTTCTGCAGCGCAGGAACAAAGAAAAGGAACAAAGATTCTGTGCTACCACCAGCCGCTATTCCACTTAGCCATTATGTAAGTTCATTATGTAAGTTCAGTATAAAAAAGTTGACACTGAATTTGCTTTTTTTTTCTTCTTCCCTCCCAATTCCTTTTTTCCTTTTTGTATTGCGTCTCCTAGATTGCAAGCCATTCCTTTAGTGTGAGCTGCCTTGAGTGCTTTTGCAGAGAGGCAGTTTACAAATCAATAAGTATACTATGTTGTGGCAGAGAAGATTTTTTTATTATACAGATTTATATCCTGCGTTTTCTGACATACGAATCTGCCTATTACCTGAGATCATCTGGAGAGACTCTTCTACATGTGCTGTTGCTTATGGAACCATGTTTGGCAATAACATGTGCGAGGGCCTTCTCTGTTGTGGCACCCACCTTGTGGAATTCCCTACCAGAGGACATCCGCAAAACCTTTACCGTGTCTGTTTGTCATAGGAACATGAACGTGTTCCTGTTCCACCAGGCGTTGGGAATAGATTAGGTGTGTAATGCTGGTTTGGTTTAAGCTAGCTACTGATTTCTATCTTTTTAGTTATGTATTGTTAATTTGGGTTTATAGTTTTGTTTGCTTTTGAGAGTTGTCTTGGAACTCCCTGCTGCTGAAGAAAGACAGTATAGAAATACAGTACTTCTATAAATGAATTCTTCTATAAATTGTCACCCCCTAGGTAGAAAATTAAACAAGAAGGAGGTATCAAATATATATCAGGTGACTCTGGATTTGATATTGTGTGGCACTCAGGATCTGGTGAGGGATGTAAATGTTACTGAACCGTTGGGCAGCAGTGACCATGCTGCGATCTGTTTCGCCATGCTGTTTCGCCATGGGGAAGAGTGCTGAGCAAATCTGACACAAAAACCCTTGACTTCCAAGGGGCAGACTTCCCTAAAATGAGGAGACTAGTTAGAAAGAAGCTGAAAGGGAAGGTAAAAAGAGTCCAATCGCTCCAGAGTGCATGGAGGCTGTTTAAAACAACAGTAATAGAGGCCTAGCAGGAGTGTATCCCACAAAGGAGGAAGGGTTCGACTAAGTCCAGGAGGGTGCCAGCATGGCTAACAAGAACAGTTAAAGAGACTATAAAAGGCAAGGAAGCTTCCTTCCGTAAATGGAAGTCTTGCCCTAATGAGGAAAATAAACAGGAGCACAAACTGTGGCAAAAGAAATGTAAAAAGAGGATACGGGAGGCCAAGAAAGTCTTTGAGGAACGTATGGCAGGCAACATAAAAGGGAATAATAAAAGCTTCTTCAAATATCTTAGAAGCAGGAAACCTGCCAGGGAATCGGTTGGTCCGCTGGACGGTGAGGGAGAAGAAGGTGTGATAAAAGGAGATATGGAGACTGTAGATAAATTAAATGAGTTCTTTGCATCTGTCTTCACGACAGAAGACCTCGGGCAAATACCACTGCTCGAACGGCTTCTCCTGACTAAAGAATTAAGTCAAATAGAGGTTAAAAGAGATGACAGTTCAGACTTAGTTGACAATTTAAAGATCAATAAATCACTGGACCCAGATGGCATCCACCCAAGAGTTCTGAAGGAACTCAAGAATGAAGTTGCTGACCTCTTGACCAAAATATGCAACTTGTCCCTTAAAACAGCCACTGTGCCAGAGGATTGGAGGATAGCTAATGTCACACCAATCCTTAAAAAATGGAAGGAGGGGGTACCCCGGAAACTACAGGCCGGTAAGCCTAACATCTGTTCCAGGTAAGATGGTGGAAAGTCTCATCAAGGATAAAATCTTAAAACATATAGAAGAACAGGCTGTGCTGAGGGAGAATAAGCATGGCTTCTGCAAGGCGAAGTCTTGCCTCACAAACCTTTTAAACTTTTTTGAAAAGGTCAGCAGGCATGTGAATGCGGGAGAACCCGTGGATATTATATATCTGAATTTTCAGAAGGCATTTGACACGGTCCCTCATGAAAGGCTCCTGAGAAAACTCCACAGTCAGGGAATAAGAGGGCAGGTCCTCTTATGGATTAGGAACTGGTTGAAGACCAGGAAACAGCGAGTGGGAGTCAATGGGCAATTTTCACAATGGCGAGAGTTGAAAAGTGGTGTGCCCCAAGGATCGGTCTTGGGACCGGTGCTTTTCAATTTATTCATAAATGACCTGGAGTTGGGGATAAACAGCGAGGTGGCCAAGTTTGCGGATGACACTAAACTTTTCCGGGTAGTGAAGACCAGCAGGGATTGTGAAGAGCTCCAGAAGGACCTCTCCAAACTGGGAGAATGGGCAGCAAAATGGCAGATGCACTTCAATGTAAGTAAGTGTAAAATGATGCACATTGGGGCAAGAAATCAAAATTTCACATATACGCTAATGGGTTCTAAGCTTTCTGTGACGGATGAAGAGAGAGATCTTGGGGTGCTGGTGGACAGGTCGATGAAAGTGTCGACCCAGTGTGCGGCGGCTGTGAAGAAGGCCAATTCCATGCTCAGGATAATTAAAAAAGGCATGGAGAATAAAACGGCTAATATCATTATGCCTTTGTACAAATCGATGGTAAGGCCACATTTGGAGTATTGCGTCCAGTTCTGGTCACCACACCTCAAAAAGGATATAGTTGAATTGGAAAAGGTGCAGAAAAGAGCGACCAAAATGATTTGTGGGCTGGAGCACCTCCCTTATGAGGAAAGGCTACAGCGTTTGGGGCTTTTCAGTCTAGAAAAAAGGCATCTGAGGGGGGACATGATTGAGACGTATAAAATTATGCATGGGTGGAGAGAGTGGATAGAGGGAAATTCTTCTCCCTCTCGCATAACACCAGAACCAGGGGACATACACTAAAATTGAGAGGAGGGAGAGTTAGAATGGACAAAAGAAAATATTTCTTCACCCAGTGTGTAATTAATCTGTGGAACTCCTTGTCACAGGATGTGGTGATGGCACCTGGCCTAGATGCCTTTAAAAGGGGTTTGGACAGATTCATGGAGGAAAAGTCCATCACTGGTTACAAACCATGATGGGAATAAGCAACCTCCTGGTCTTAGTCATAGGCTATCTCTGAATGCCAGATGCAAGGGAGTGACAACAGGATACAGGTAGCTTGTTGTCTTGTGTGCTCCCTGAGGCATCTGGTGGGGCCACTGTGAGATACAGGAAGCTGGACTAGATGGACCTTTGGCCTGATCCAGCAAGGCTCTTCTTATGTAGGATTGGCTGGGTCATGTGATGTGTGAGTGAGCGGTAATAGTCCAGCAACTCAGGCCTAGCACTCACTGTGTTGTGCTGAATGAAGAGATTGAGCTATGGTGGAGGCTGGAATAGCATTATTGTAAGGGTCGGGGATAAATTTGATAAGAGAGATGGCAAGCAAGGTGACACACGACATCCAGAATTTAAGGCGGATCCACACTGTATGCGTTTGCGTTGGTCGCGTTCCAGGAGTGTCCAAGGTGCCAAACGTCGCCTCGGGATGAGATGCGACCAGCCGGCAGGCGAACACCGTCACGCGCAAATAGCACCACACCGGACGCAAGTGGATTTGGCTGGACGCAACGCCCCAAGCTGTGTGTGGTGTGGATCCGCCTTTAGTGCAGGTTGTTGTCGGCATCCTAATATTTCCACTTAAACACCAGAGGACAGCCCTGCTGATGGTACAGAAATACCTCTCATAAAGCCATTTCCTGTAGCACTGTTTCACTACAGCGCTCTTTGTGATTGATAGTTATTCTAGCCAATGAGAGCAGTGCATTGTAGGGCCAATCAATGCCAGTTCCCTGCCTCATTGTCAACTATTCTGTAGCACTGTTGCACACAGTGCTTGATTTTCAAGGAATGAATCTCCCATGGACCCATGCTATCAGAGGAATTGCTATATTACACAGAAAGAAAATGCCTCTCCAGGTCTTTTGAAAATGGACAGCTGACTCAGTGCACAGCAATGCACAGTGGAATTTGTTTTTAACATTTTGCTACTTTTGGAAAAGCTCTGATTGGGGCACATGCATTTATATACAGCTTTTCTTCCCAAACAAGAACTTTGTCAAGTGCATCAGTTTCAATTTGTGGTATACTTCATACATAGCTTGACCCCACTGAACTGTGAAAAAATATGCTGATGCTAAATTTTACATCAATCCTAAATGAAATCAACCCTGACTGTTCCCTGGAAGTACAGGTACTAAGGCTGAAACTCAAATATTTTGGCCACCTAATGCGAAGAGAGGACTCTCTGGAGAAGACCCTGATGCTGGGAAAGATTGAAGGCAAAAGGAGAAGGGGAAGGCAAAGGATGAGATGGTTAGACAGCATCACCGATGCAACGAACATGAAAATGAGCGAACTCAGGAAGATAGTGGAGGACAGGAAGGCCTGGCGGGATATGGTTCATGGGATCACGAAGGGTCGGACACGACTTAACAACTGAACAACAACAAAATTTTACAAGTAATGGTGCACATAATTGTTTGTGTATACTTATGTCTGTAAAGAAAAAAAAACATACTTTCCTCTCAGATTTAGTTTAGTGATCAGAGTGTCACAAAAATGGCTTAAAACTAGCTGCTTTTTGGCTCATGTAGGATGTGGGTGGCCGCTAAAATCCATATACAGTAGAATGTAGAAATGAAAGTGAATTGGTTTGCTTTTTTCCCCAACGTTGCTGATAACTAACCAATTTTATTTAAGTTACTGGTTCTCTCTTATTTATATGTTGAGTATGAATTATGTTGCTTAATTTTCATTACTCAGCCTGTTGTTTGGGTTATAGTTCTTGGCAGTCAAAAGGCACTGAATTCTGTGATGCTGACCTGCCTTCTCAGTTCAGTGGGGTAAAGCTGTTTCTGTATAATTGATAACTGTGATAATTGTTCTGTGTTTGCAGCAATCAGTAGGAAAATAAGGAAGAGTCCTTAAAGTTGCTGACGTGTTACTGTTCCCAAATGTGCTCATGTTTTTGTGCATTACCATATAATACCTGAACAAATTGTTACAAGAAGAAAACAGTGTTTAACAGCCCAGTCCTGCCTAGCTAGGCTGCAGTGTGGGCATAGAGCCCTCGCTCTATCCTGTCCAGACAGACCCCAGCACTGCCGTGGCTGGAGCGCTCCTCGGGGGAAGGGGATGTTCATTCCCTTACCCTGAGTAAAGCCCCAGCCACCCCGATAGGTCTACTTAAATGTGCACTGACTATTTTGCTGGAGCACATCAGAAGCGTAGCTAGTATCGACACTGACCTGAGTGGTGATGGCCCGACGACATGTGACGTCATGTGCTGTTGTAATGTCACTTCTGCCACCGCCACTGTCTCTGCAGGTTTCCTCGCGAGGAAGCCCAAAGAGAAAGAAGTGGCGGAGGCTTTTCAATCGGACTGGCACCCCTCTTCATTCTCCCTTGGAGACTCCCAGAACAACCCGTTCTGGCCTCCCACCATCGCCCATCAGGCGCTCCACAGGTTCTTGGGGGGGTAGAGCGGCACCAGCCTTAGCGCCAGCATCGCCTATTTGCCAGGTGCCATAGATGTGCTTTGCGGCATGTTTGCGACACCCTAGAACGCCAGTCTAAAATTTAGACAGGATTGTGCCGTTATTTGATGCTAAATTACAGGCTTTGCCAGGCTCCTTTCTTCAAATGTTTTTTTTTCTTCATGAAGCAGACCTGTTTCTGTAGGTCATTGTAGATCTGCTTTGCTTATTCAGATAACCTAGGCCATTCTCTAAGGAAACTTTTAACCAGTTTTATGTCCTAGAGGTATGGATCTTACATTTCTTGAATGGCAGCTCCTCATGTCTCATCATGTGGCAAAGACTTCTGAAATGTAAAGGGGGGGGGGGCTTCAAAAGCAGTTTCTGACATGATGCATGAGCTTACTGTTCAAATTATGTTAAAAAAAATCCTATTGGGCATGTGCAACCTCTTGGACACTCTTGAAATATCTCTTTTCATCCAGGCACTGTGATTTGATAAGATTTTAAGAATTTAAGAACCAGCTGGAGCAGACCAAAGGGCATCCTACTTTCCACCATGGCCGACAAGATACCTCCAGGAAGCCCACAAGCAGGGCTTAACAACATTAGCAGCCCAATCCTATCCTCCCCTGGTGTAGGGTGGGCAGCGTGGGCCATGTCCAGGGAAGGCTGTGATTGGAGGTCTACTCAGGGTAAGCAGGCATTTGCCTACTTACCCCAGGAAAAACCCTAGCCTGCGCAATGGGGCTAATCGGTTCTACGCCAGCTCTTTAGCTGGTGTAGGACCGAGCAGCCCCGTGTTGAGGCTGGAGGCCTGGGAGGGTGGATAGGATACAGCGTCGAGCGTCCACTATGGATGGCAGTCCCAGGCCCGATCTGCCTGCCCTGTTTCGCCCCTCCCCGCCCTCCCCCAGCCCCTGTGCCGCTCGGAGTGGCCTTACTTGTTCTGGCGCACTCGGGGCCTGGATACGACGCTAACAGGACGACACAGGACTTCCTGCTGGTGCTGCTTCCTCTCCGGTTGTCAAAACATGCTGTAAGGCATGTTTGTAACACCCAGCACTGCGCCCGTAGCCCATAGGATTGGGCCATAGGTCTCCCCTACTGTTGCTTCCCAGCAATTGGTATTCAGTGGCATACCTCTTTTGTAAATGGAATGTGCAATAGAGCCATCATGCCTAATAGCCACTGATAGAGATTGAACTTTCATGGTTTAATTTACTTTAAAATATAAGCAATGGTTTAATTAATGTGAACCAAGCAGTTAAGGCTGCTGAACTAAACAGTACAGCTCATTTATTTCATTATTGGAAGTAATGTCAATATGTTATTCATTTAAAAGATTTCTATACTGCTTTTCCAGTGTCCAAAGCGGTGCTTAGTTTAGTTTATTAACAATGCGGTCGTAGACCAACATCCAACGTCCAAAAATAAACATACAAAGATAAAACAATTCAGAGCTATTAAAACCAATTAAAACAATTCTTAATTAAAATTAAAGTTTAAAAGTTAAATTGGTACGGAGCAGATTAAAAATAAACATCACCAACATAAAGCAGCAGCAAGAACTAAAAGGGTCCCTAGGCAATTCCTCCCTCCTCAAAATGCCATACAAAATAGATGGGTCATTTATTGACATTGACATTATTATTAATTATCATTGACATTATTTTGTCTGTAATATGGGGGGATAAAACAGAAGTCATAACCTTGGAATTGAAAGGAAACGTTAAAAATCCATTTTTGTTTGAGCTTGTGTGTAAAAGCCAGGATGGTGTAGTGGTTTGGGAGTCGGACTTAGACCTGGAAGATCCAGGTTCAAATCCCCGCTCAACCACGAAGCTTCCTGAGTGACCTTGGGCCAGTCACTATCTCTCAGCCCCACCTACCTCACAGGGTTGTTGTGAGGACAAAAAGGAGGGGAGGAAATATGTACACCACTGTGAGCTCCTTGGAGGAAGGGCGGTATAAAAATGTGAAAAATAAATAAATAAAATAAAACCATACGTGTAATTGTAACAGGACACAGCTTTGCCACCAGTCTATTAGTTCTTGAGTTTCTGCTTTAATTTATTTCTCTTCTTTTACTCAGCATATTAACTGTGAAGTAATGCGTTGTGTTATATGTTGTATTATGAGTTCATTCCGTGTGGGTTTTTTCCTTGTTTGATGAGCAGTAACATGCTGCTTAAGATGATAATTTAAACTAAGCTAATATATTTGGGAGTTCAAGCATGTACTGCTTTGAAGTCATTAAGTGCGGGAGGAACAAAAGAGAGCTGTAGCAGACATTCAGTAATGAAGCATGTAAATCAAAAGAATATGAGAAGAAGCTTCTCAGCCATAGCCCTAAGGATGCAATTTCAAACACCTTATAGCCTTTTCTTTTTATTTATGTAGTTTTGACTTGTTTTGATGACGGGATTCAGTTTCAAGATTAAGCAGAAAGTCCTTGTGCAGTGTGGAGTACCATTTGAGCTACCTTGCCCTCTTGCCTTTGTGGCACAAAGCCAGAGACATAAAGTTTAAGGCCACACACCGTATGTTTTGTGTGCAGAAAAAACAAGGCCATTAAATATGGAAAACTTATTTACAGCTTGGAGTTGGGCACACCCTTTAGAATGTGTGAAGGGTTTTTCCCCTTTGAATGGCAGACTCTCATGTATGAACTGTTTTTGAAATTTTCCTCAGTTTCAAACGAAGCGTGCCATGTGACATTTGAAATGCGTGCGCGCACGCAGGCACAATCATGTGTACATCATGCTGCTTGAGAAATACATGTCCACACCTGGCTAGGTCATGTGGAGCTGGATCTACGGTTCTTTTGAATCCAGACAATATTTACATATGACTTTTTTAATAGTTCAACGTGTAGAGGCATAAAACGTTATAGCAGTTTTTCCAATGTGAAAATTTCAAAAGCAGTTTTGAAATATCTGCCGCATGGTCTTGGTAGTTTTCATTGAATGCAAGGTTTCTAGCAAAGGAAAAAGGAGGAACAAAGTACATTTTTTAGAAGAAACTAGAGATTCCCTTAAAAGCCAGAGGAATGACTTACAGACTTTAAATTTACCTACTGCAAATAAGAAAACAACCTATTCCTAGACCTCTGGTATGCAGTCTGGGCTTTGGGTCCAGAGCACTTAAGAAAATATAGGCAAAGTGGTTTTGGAATAAGAATGCCAAGTTCTTCCAGACTTGTTGGTTCAGGCATGTATCAGAAATAGTCTCATAGTTGCTTCTTGAAAGCTGACATTGGACTGAAGTTACACCTATTTTTACAACGGAAGGGCAAGATTCCTTTTCACGTACTTGATCCGTGTTGCTCATGGGCTAAAGTCCAGGGCGCTTTGGTTAGGGTTGCATTTTAGGGTGATGAATTTGGCTTTCAGAAATGAGAAACGGCAGAATATGTACCCTTTTCCTTCCTAAGGTGGATAAAAGATAGTGACTGCAGTGTCTTGCAGATCAAAAGGAATCCAAAACAATTTGACATGCAGCAAACACTGAGGCTCAGTTCCGAAAATACATTCTTAGTTTGTCAAATACTCCATCTGTCCCAAGTTTGTAGAACCATACGTCGTAAGTTGGGAATACATGACGCTGTCTCAAGAGGCTGGGAAATTGAAATATCTGTTCTTCTGAGATCACAGAAGTTCCTTCAGCCTAGACGTGGTTTCTGTATTGTGGCTGCTTTTAGAAGTAGTAAACAGTGGGGTGCAGTATAGGAGGTACTCACATGAGTAAGAGAAATCTAATCTAGTGTTTCTTAAAGTTTTCCCCATGAGTTGGGGAAGTTGCAAGTAATTTGTGGGGGCGGTGGCAGTGCTCCCGGAATTGCACCGTCGGCAGGAAAAAAGGGTCTTTTTTACTTACTAGAGATTGAACTTTCATGGTTTAACTTTTTAACTTACTTTAAAATATAAGCAATGGTTTAATTAATCTGAACCAAGCAGTTAAGACTGCTGAACTAAACAGTACAGCTCATTCATTATTGGAAGTACAGTACAGTAGGGCCCCCGTATCTGCTTGTGTGTACAAGGGGTATGAGGGGGCCTGTTGTCCCCTCTGCGGGCCTCCCCGCGCCTCAGATTGGCTCCCTGAAGCGATTAAGACCCACTTCCTGTTTTGGGTGAAAACCAGAAGTGGGTCTTGATCGCTTCAGGTAGCCGATCTGAAATGCGGGAACCCCGCAGAGGGGGCTGCAGACCGCCTGCACCCTCCAGAGGGCTGGCATGACCCCCAGTAAGTAAAAAAGGACCCCTTTTGTCCCGCCAGTGGCAGGATGTTGCTGATGCCACCACACATCACCACCCCCCTTAAGGGGGTAGCGACCGCATCCGATTCTCATGGTGGGTCGTGACCCACCACTTTGAGAACCACTGATAATCCACATAGACAACTCTCCCTCTTCCAGTGTGCTCACCAATCTTTCACTGTTGTAGTTCATATTGTAAGTCTCTCTGTAAGGCTGTGCCACCTTATGCACAGTATAGTTGGCCTGTGCAATTGACTTGCGTGAATTCAAGTATGGTATATGCTGTCTATCCGTCTGTCGTTCCCCCCCCCCCAAAAAAAGAGAAAAATAGTTTATATAGTGCAGATGATTCCGCCACCATTCCACTTACTCTGTTTATGCTCGAAAGCAAGCCTGAAACAGGAGAATAATGCTGCTGTTCCCTCAGTCCCTGCATGTCTCTTGTACTGTGCTTTTAGTTCTTAAAGAGACAGTACATATTTGTTGGCTTTAAGAGAGTTTCAGCTTTACAGAATCTTCGCTTTACACTCTGACCTCGGGACGTAACCCTTGCCTAAGATGCAAGCTGACTGTATTCTCTTATAATCATTCTTACCCATTAGCTCACATTGGCAAAGAATAACTCATTTTGGGTGCAATCCTGCATAAGGATCCACCGTGCGGCCCAGGCCACCCACCAGATCCTAAGCTCCGCTGTGGGCAGGCACCCACGCAGTGGAAATTCTACTCGGGGAAGGGGACGCTCGTCCCCTTCCCCGGGTGTAACTGGCGCTGGGGCCGATCAGCCTTCTCGTAATTCTGCCAGTGAAATCACTGGCGGAAGTCGAAGGAGGCCGTGTAACGGCCCAGCCACGCGGCAGGGGATGGGATATGGCTGAAGCCACCTCTCCCTGACTGGCTGGGCCTACGGCTGGCCTTCCTTCCCGCTCGAACCACCCACCCGTTGGCTGGATCCTTACCGGGCTCCTCCGGCATGCGTGCGTCTATGGGCGTCCCGCTCCTCCAGTGGGCTTGCGTGCGTGCGTCTGCCACTATGGTTAAACCAGTCCTCTTGTTGCCATGTTCGGTCAGGAGATGAATGAGGGAGAGGTGATAAAGGATATAAAGGTAAAGCAATGACATCTCTGCATGCATCATCATGCATGCATCATAGATCTCTCTGTTTACACATGGGTTCTGTGTAGCAGCACAAAACATTTATATGTCAAATATTCATACATTATACACTTCATCACAAACCCTAAGGGCAACTTACACCTCAGAGGAGAAAAACAACAAAGCCACCAAAACTGAACATAATGTAAACAGGAAAAAAGCCATAATTAATGCCATCCTAATTTTACAGAAAACAAAAATAAAAGGCAGATGGATCTTAATTCTAAACCTGTTGCCTCTGTAGTAACTCCTGTCAATTCCATTCAGTCATGATAGCAAATATGTGTGCTTACCTTTCAGACTAAAATTTAGTGTTGATAACTGCAGTTTAATTTCTAAAATACATCTGAAAGTAAATTTTTCTTCTGGAAAAAGATGAAAATTCAAGCTTGCAAAGGTTTGAAATAATTGACGTCTTAAGGATATGTAAGAGGACAAATAGTGAAACCACCAATTTTAAAAGAACATTCAGGTTAATAGTCACATTAGTAGTGTACAACCAGAAATTTTAAAAGAAAATGGAAAGTCACACCCACCCACCCGAATATGCACGTACTCTAAACTCAAACACAGATGGAGGAATGATAAGATGTGTGTTTTCTTATTGTGTATACTCTGGCTGCAGTTGAACAACCCTGCATTTTCGAAATTGCATGCACAACTGTACACGTCTGTGTTTTTGCTTTGAAATTCTTGCTTCATCAGCACCCCATCTACTATGCTGATTTGCAAGTATAGCTGGCAAGGATAAGAAAGCAAAATCAAATAGAAACTTGGATGCAAGATAGTATGCTGTATATTGGGGAACTAATAGAGCATACCATTCCTGTTCTAATGGTGCAGTACATGTGAGTAGAGGCTATTTCTTAGCACTAGACCATACTTTACAATAAAGCTTGCTGGCCAACTCTGTATAGTATACAGTGATGGCAGGAAAACACACTTTGTTTGCCACCATAATCAGTAGTATCTAAACTGGGCTCTAGGCTGTCTTGAGTAGGATTAATCCTGAGATATCTCTTCTACTTTTCTTGAGTTATCTCTGGTTGTTTCAGCACCCCAGAAAACTAGTGAGCATTCTTAGACAGCAAAATGTTAACATAAGTGTTCATATGTTCACATTCACTTACAGCCCAATCCTATCTATTTTCTCCCCGCTGATGCAGCGACGCCAAAATGGCTACCACTGCATCATGTGGGGGAAGGCAGTTGCAGAGGTTTCCTCTGGGTAAGGGAACATTTGTTCCCTTGCCCCAGGGGTAAGCCCCCGCAGTGCAGGGGGGTCTACTTGGAATTTTCTGGCGCAGGTCTGCCTGGACCTGCACTGTGGGATCAGGTCCTGGAAGAAGGCTAGGATTCTGTGGCTGCCACTGAACCCACCCCCTTCCCAGACCCGATTTTCCCCAACCATTCCATCCTCCCTCTGCCCTCATCGTTGCCTTTTCTGCCCTCCCCGCCCCCATCCCACCCTGTTCCGCTTCCCCACTGTCTTACCTGCCTTGGCGGGTGGCTAGTGATCCTTCAATGTTCGCAGGAAGGCTCTGGCAGCCCGCTACTTCCTGCATTGCCAGAAGCGCTTTTACAGTAGCAGTAAAGTAGGTAGCTCTGGCGGAACGTTTATTACGCCAGCGCTACGAGCCCATAGGATTGGGCTGTCAGCTATGCCTGTTGTAAATTCCTGTACGTTGAGCAACTCTTTAATTAAAATAGAACACCTTTAATTAAAATAGAAGCCCTTTCAGGTAGTTCCATTATGTGCTCTGAAGTCTCTCCATTCCTAAGAAGTCACTTGATGGGACAAAATGCATTTCTACCCAGCACAATAACAAAAATGCATAATACCTAACCAGCAAACCACATGGGAATCCAGTGGTAATTAAACTTCCTGTGGAAAGCAAAAGTCATGCCCAATTTACTTTGCTATGTTAATTGGGGGTAGGAGCAGCTCCCTAAATCATGGCAAGTTTCCGTTGCAGGCCACAGTCGGGCAAAGATTAGTCTCTTTAGAGCAACTGTGAATTGCAAGAAGGTACTTTACCAGTATTTTGGGACAAGGATACAGTCCCTGCTTTATTTGCATTTGAAGTGCTCAAAGGGAAGCCACTAACCCCTAATAGCAGTTAGTTACCCTCTGCAGAGAAGACTTTCTGATGAAGCAATATGTTACAATTCCAAACTGAATTTATTATGCTTGCAATTTATTTAACCAGAGAGAGAGAGAGAGAGATCTGTGGCAAGGTTTCCCCATCCTTGATTTCCAAGTACACCAGCACCCAGAAAACAGACCAAAAATAGGTAGTTTTCCTCTAAGGAAGAACATGATTGTTTTGTTGGATTACATTTAACATTGCCTTGGGTGTTGTTTTAGACATAAAGATGGTATAAACGTTTTAAAATAAATGAATAAAACAAATGCGTTACAGAATGCAAATACTTTGCTTAATTTAAATTTAAAAGCCTGAATTCTGATTGTTATTTTTGATGATGATGATGATAGTATTTATATACCGCTTTTCAACAAAAAAAGTTCACAATATTTTCGGCACATATAGTCTGCTTGCCTGATTTGTTACTGCATTCTGAGAAAGATCTTGGGGTGCTGGTGGACAGGTCGATGAAAGTGTCGACCCAGTGTGCGGCGGCTGTGAAGAAGGCCAATTCCATGCTCGGGATCATTAAAAAAGGGATTGAGAATAAAACGGCCAATATCATTATGCCTTTGTACAAATCGATGGTAAGGCCACATCTGGAGTATTGTGTCCAGTTCTGGTCACCACACCTCAAAAAGGATATAGTTGAATTGGAAAAGGTGCAGAAAAGAGCGACCAGAATGATTTGTGGGCTGGAGCACCTCCCTTACGAGGAAAGGCTACAGCGTCTGGGGCTTTTCAGCCTAGAAAAAAGGCGCCTGAGGGGGGACATGATTGAGACTTATAAAATTATGCATGGGATGGAGAGAGTGGATAGAGGGAAATTCTTCTCCCTCTCGCACAACACCAGAACCAGGGGACATGTACTAAAATTGAGTGGAGGGAGAGTTAGAACAGACAAAAGAAAATATTTCTTTACCCAGCGTGTAATTCATCTGTGGAACTCCTTGCCACAGGATGTGGTGATGGCATCTGGCCTAGATGCCTTTAAAAGGGGTTTGGACAGATTCATGGAGGAAAAGACCATCACAGGTTACAAGCCATAAGCAACCTCCTGGTTTTTAGAAGTGGGTTTTCTCTGTGTCAGGTGCAAGGGAGTGTCAACGGGAAACAGGTTATCTTGTTGTCTTGTGTGCTCCCTGAGGCATCTGGTGGGGCCACTGTGTGATACAGGAAGCTGGACTAGATGGGCTTTTGGCCTGATCCAGCAGGGCTCTTCTTATGTTCTTATGTTCTTATAAAGACAATAGAAAATCCTCTCGGCATGAGAGACAATTGGTCTTGCAAGTCATTTAAGGATTGCTCTGAGAAATGTAACTTTCTTTCAGGCGTTGTTGACCTCATAACCAAGCATCAGACTTATAGTAAATAACATGCATTTATAGAAGATGACTGGAGCTAGGGTTGGCTTATTTAGTCTACATGGTATTTTTCTTGCCAAATGTTGCTTTTCACAGTTCTCCCTGTCATGACTGATAAAAGCAGTCCCAGGATTCTACATATCAAGAGCAATTTCTTGATATTTGGCCTCATAGTACAATACAGTTCTTTAATGATTTCAAATTAGTGATATGCAGGGCTTCCCGATCTGTGAGCCAACTGAGGCGGTCACCTCAGGCAGCAGATTGGCAGTGGGCAGTGTTCCTCCTTCATTGTTCCTCATTCTTTGGATTGGAGGGGGGAAGAGGGGGACAGAGCATCTCTGCCACTCTAGCCCACCACTCTCCTCCCTTCTACATCTTTTCTTCCTTTTCAAATCCAGGGTGTGGGAGGAGCAGAGGTTGACATACCACTGGTTAAGGAAGGGCAGTCTTTGGTATGCCACCTCAGACACTAAGTTTCTGATTGTTTTGGGCTGGCCCTGGTGATACGCTTGTCTTAATACGTTGTTCCAATTGTATAGACACTACATGTGGAAAAATGACTTTAAATATTTCGGGTGTATTTCTAGGTACATATTTTGTCTATTTTCTTATGTGAGAGCAGGCTTAAAACTCAATAGTCCCAGTCTCTGTGATTCAGTCTGAGGTGCAAATTGAGTGGAGAAGAAATTTGATCCAGCTGCTAAGACCAGCCAAACTGGTTCAGCCGGTTTCAAAGGGTTTTCGAGGAGAGCCAGCAGATTGGCTCATGTTCCCGCCAATCCGCCTTCCAAGGAGAGAAAATGTAGTGATCAAATAGCAGGATGACGTCATTCCATCCGAAAAACAAAAACCATCACTGGCTGGAAGCTGTCTTCTTCCTCTACCGGCCAAGGGAGAGCCCACCAACTCACTCGCAGAGAAGGCGAGTGGGATGAGCTGGTGGTTCCATCATCCAGCTAGGGAACCAGATAGGGAACAGTTTATTAACCAGAAATAATTAGCTTTTATTTTGTTTTGGGGTTGTGTTTTCTTTATGCCGTGCTATTGCATTATAAAGTAAATTGAACTTCACGGCAGTAGCCCTGAATTACAACACATGCATGAGATTCTGCAGCGCTTCAATGCCATCTGCTTGCCACTAGTATGATTGCAGCATAAAAACCATTTTTTTGCCAGGTTCAATGCTCTTTCTTTTTTTAATTTGATTTTGTTATCCGCTTTCTCTTTTATTAGACTTTTAATAAATATTTTACAGCTAACCTTGAGTCTGCCCGATTCCTGGTTCTGGGAAATTCAGTGGATTGTCACATCTCCTCGCTCAGCAGACGCTAATGTGATTTTGATAGAGACCCCTGAGGTTCAGTATTGTTCTGGGGGGGGGGGGTTCTGCTTCAATCTACCAATGCTTTTCTCCAATCAGCTGTGTGTCCAAGTGGGGAAGAGAAGGGAATGGGAAACGAGTGACCATGCAAGCCACTAGGCGCTACTGCATTGAATCGGTGTGCAGCTGCTGGCATCCCCTCTCTTGACCCTGACAATGCATATGCAGGGTTCTTCAGGTGTATTTTGTCACAGCTGATTTTACTTTAGTTACATTCATTATGAGAGTTATGTACAGAAAGTTACAGCCATTATAAGAGTATTATTGTTCGTCGTTGGCCATTTCCTGTTAATAATTTGTAATCCGTTTCTCTGTTCTCCTTCAAACAGAATGATACCCCTTTCATCCCAGACTTTGATGATGAATGTGCATCATGGCCAAACACAGGAATATGTGATCAAACCCAAGTACTATCCGACAAAGAAAGTGATTTCAGGAGAACAATCTACAGAGAGTTCACTGCCTTTAAGACTGAGCCACGATCAACTTTCATCACCTTTTCAGTGTGAGTAGAGCTGAAATACAGTAAACTCTAATGGTTGTCTTGAGATAGAGAAAGAAATTGGGGCAGCTGTCAAAGAAGAAAATGTTATAATAATTGGTGACTTCAACTACCCTCACATCAACTGGTTAAATATGCATTCAAGTCACAACAAAATGTCTAAATATTTATTTATTATTTATTTTTCACATTTTTATACCGCCCTTCCTCCAAGGAGCTCAGAGTGGTGTACATATTTCCTCCCCTCCTTTTTTGTCCTCACAACAACCCTGTGAGGTAGGTGGGGCTGAGAGATAGTGACTGGCCCAAAGTCACCCAGGAAGCTTCGTGGCTGAGTGGGGATTTGAACCTGGATCTTCCAGGTCTAAGTCCAACTCCCAAACCAATACACCATATATACCGTATTTATTAGCGTATAAGATGCACTTTTTTGTCTACATTTGTGACCCAAAATAGTAGGGTGCGTTTTATACGCCAATACTAAAAAATCCCTTTTCCCCCCTTGCCCGTTTTAAAGCATTTTCGGGCTTACCGCGTTTTTCCGGAGCCTGAGAGCTCTCTTGTGCTTTCTTCCCTAACTAATCTATCCGATCTACAGCTGTTTGTCGGGTTTAATTTATGCACGTGCATGAGTTGAGCTTCTCAGCAGCCAGCAGAGGGCGCTGTGCTCAGTTCAGTTCAGCTGAGCTGCCGAGGGCCTGCTCTTCCGGATGCAGCATGGGTAAGCTTCTGAACTGGGCCTAGTTGGGAGGTTTTGGGGGAAAAGAGTTGAGTCTGGGGTTTTTGTATTTGGGATTTATGTTGTTTAAGAGTTTGTAAGAGTTGAGTCTGGGGGTGGTAAGGTGGTAAGAGTTGAGTCTGGGTTTTTTTGTACTTTTATGTTTTTTACTGTGGAAACTGCAGGGGTGGGGGGAAAAAGAGTTGAGTCTGGGGGTTTTGTATTTGGGATTTATGTTTACTTTGGAAACTGTGCATGGGTGGGTTGGGGGGAAAATAGTTGAGTCTGGGGGGTTTTGTACTTGGGGTAAATGTTTTTTTTACTTTGGAAACTGTGCATTGGGTGGGTTGGGGGAAAAAGAGTTGAGTCTGGGGTTTTTTGTACTTGGGATTTGTGTTCTGGTGCATTTTGTTCATGTGTCTTATTGCTGTGTGTTTTAAAAGAGATCCTGGTATTTTTGTGCAATTTATGTAAATTAGCTAATTAAGCAGCCAAGCAGTAAGTGGCCAAGTGGCCCAAAAATGCTTTAAATCTTTTTTTCTTGAAACCCAGGGCCAAAAGGAAGGTGCGTCTTATACGCTGGTGCGTTTTATACGCCGATAAATACGGTAATTAATATATTATTAATGACTGTCTTAGAACAGTTACAGCACAATCCTATGCATGGCTACTCAGAAGTAAACCCCACTGAGTTCAATGGGACTTATTCCCAAGTCAATTTGTATAGCAGGTGTTCCTAACCTGTGGTACTTTGGCCAACTGCTGGTGGTACTTGGACCACTGGAACCCCACTCTGATGTGGCACTTTTGGTGGCGTGTTTTTGCTCCCAAGAAGCTCCTGCCTTTGGCCAAGCCTCTCAGGAATGCTGAAAAGGGCCCTCCCACTTGCCTAGAGCCTCCTCCCTGTGCTTTTTGACTTCTGAAAACCTGAAAGTAACTGGTGATGATGTCATCACCAGTCATTTCCGGTGGTACTCAGAAGGAGAGTGGCATCGGAGGTGGAACTTGGCCGGGAAGGGGTTGGGAACCCCTGATGTATAGGATTGTAGTCAAGCAGCCAAATCCTAACTCCCCGCATGGCAATGCAGGTGATGCCGCGGCACCTGCTGTATCTCATGGGGGAGTTTTGACCTCCGGAGACCTCCTCAGGGTAAGGGAACATTTGTGTTTCACATATATGATCTCTGAAATCCTTACAGCCACCTTTTTAAGGTAGTCCAATATTATTTTACACAATTGGAGAGGAGGAAGGTCTGATAATAGTGGTTTGTTTACATGAACATGTACCGTATTTATTGCTCCAAAATACACATGCGTCTAATGGTCCGATGTGTCTTATGGAGCGAAAAATACGGTACTTGAGATAAGATTGAATTTGAGTATTCTCAGCTGAAAGCCAAATATTGCATTATTTCTGCTTCCAAATAGGCTTAAAAATCATATCTATTTGTCAGGGTTGTTTAAACATAGTCTTCCCAGTCAATTCCAGGAAGGATTGTATAACAATTGTTTGTATGAGACTCTGGCACAAGAAGTCTAATGGCCCAGTCTCACACTGATTCGCAGGATTCAGGGCCACCAGTGCAGCACACTGGCAGGGAACCAGGCTGGCCGGAACAAGTAAGTTAAAGAAAAACTTTACTTACGTCTCTGGCCGCTACCTGATCCCCTATGGGACTCTTCATATCGACGCCAGCTATTTTGCTGGTGTAGATTTGAAGAGCCTGCCAGGGGTGTGTCAGTCCTGGGACAGGGGCTTGGCTATGGCAGGTGCCAGTGCTGCCATGATCCGCACCCATCCTGCTCTGATCCGTACCCAGTCCCCACCCCTTTTTGTCCTCTCCACCAGCAGAATCCCACCAGCAACCGGTCTGTTTGGCACCATTGGCGGCACATGACCTTCCAGCCTTTGCACTGGCAGCAGCTCTCCACAGACTGGTAGAGAGGCTACCGCAACATTGTACCTTGCTGTATACCATTGTACCGTGAGGATAGGATTGGGCTATAAATTGATAATCTGACATCACTAACCTAGCATATTCCTGCCAAGGATTTGAAGCAGGGTTGTGGTGGAAATCCTAGTCTTAAACTTCTTCAGTCTGCCACGAAATGACCTAAGATTACTGCCTCTCTTTTCATGTTCTCAATTCTTAGCTGGTTTTGTGTTTTTAAGAAAGCTTTTTGTGTAATGGAGCAAAGCATTCAAACTACCAATTCTCAACCTTTCCATAAGGGAAAGGTAGATCCTTCCGCATGAACCACCAACAGGACACAGTTCTGACCCCTCACCATTGGGGTTGTTGGAAGCACACTAGCAATTATTAGTGGAACAACAGGTGAAATAAAAAGTGCCAAGTTTGCACAAAATATGGTAAATATAGACCAAGAGTGCACATTGAACTATGCACTTAAAAATAAATATGGAACAGCTGTCTGAATTATTGGGCATTGTTGATGTTATGCACTGAAAATAAGTCATAGGCTCCACAGAGGAAAAATGAAGTATGTGATCATCTAATTCAGGACTGTAGAATAGTTGACAACTTTTAGCCCAGAATTCTTGTGAGCTAATCTTTCCATCTTTAAAAATGTTCTTAATACGTGGGAATTTTTTTAGTTCCCAAAGAATTGGAAAATTAAAGGTCACATAATACATTTAGGGATATGTTTCCTGTATTTCTAATATGTTTTAGTTGCTTGTCATTCTTTCTGTTTATCAAAGCAGGAGATTATGGACACGTATGGATTTATTGAGGACTTAATTTAATAGAATACATAACTAATATTAGACTACATAACTACCAGTAATATATTACGTTATATTGGACAGATTTATAGAGGAAAAGTGCATCACAGTTTACAAGACATGATGACTATATGCAACCTCCAGGTTTTAGAAGTAGCCTTTCTCTGAATGCGAGATACCAGGGAGTGGCAACAAGATACAGGTATCATGTTGTCTTGTGTGCTCTCTGAGGCATCTGGTGGGGCGACTGTGAGATGCAGGAAACTGGACTAGATGGGCCCTTGGCCTCATCCAGCAGGGCTCTTCTTACGTTTTTTATATACCGTATTTGCCCAAGTATAAGACTCACTTTTATCCCCTAAGGCAAGTCTTTAAAGTAGGGGGTGCGCCCTACAATCAAAGCCTAGCATTTCTGCCTAGTGTTTTATGCAAAGTGCTTTCAAACCAAGCCTCTCCGAGTCTCTTTTCAAAGGTAAAACGGGGCTTTTTTTCTCTTTTTTTTTAAACTGCAAAGCACTGTGTTTTCAAGCCTTTCCTTGCAGTTCTTAATCACTTGCTAAAGGGCTGAATACCATGAGAGATCATTATCTCACAGCAGTCTCTGGAAGCATTTGAAAAAATTAACCCTTAAGTTTCAACCCCAGGACTCTGTGGAAACTAAGATATTTATTGATCTTGCAGTTTAAAAGTTGAGAGTACAGTTTGAAAGTTGAGAGCAAGAGCTCCTGCATAGGCTTACCATATCCAAAGGGTATGAGTGCCTACCTTACCATATCCAAAGAGTGCCTACCTTTAGGCTGCAATCCTATGCACACTTTCCTGGGAGTAAGCCCCATTGAATGCAATGGGACTTACTTCTGAGTAGATATGCATAGGATTGTGCTGTTCATTGAAATTTGGGCAGGTGTAGCTCATCATCATGGAAGGGTGCAACAAGCTACACCTGCCCAAATTCCAAAGGTTAAAAGGTAGGCACTCTGTCCCCCTTTGGATCTGGGAAGGCTACTAATACTAGAGTGCCCAGATTCAATAAGGGACAGGGTGCCTATGCCTTTAACTGTACTAAAGCTGTACTGTTCTACTAATGTGTATATTTAAGTTAAAAAAAGTTAAAAATGTATTCTTTAAAAAATAGCACCAAACTTTAAGGGTGCGACTTATAATCAGGAGCATCCTATACTCGGGACAATACGGTATGCTGTAAATTACATTAGGTGCTGTAAATTACATTTTAATTCAAAAAATACATATTTGACGTCCACCACTTTCTGTTTGAAACTCCATCTGAATTTGAAGTTAGAAATTTATATTACAGTGGAAATAAAAAACTCATGTTCAAAATGTCAGTCAGTTCTGTATTCATTTTTTTTGATCTTTTAAATTGTTCCATGGTTTATAGAAAACTTGCCCATTAAACTTTTTTTTAAATCTAAGAATATGGAACACATTGATTTACAAGTCTCCAAACTTATAGCATGTCCTGAAATCTGAATATGGAATCCTTTGATTAAGGGTTGGCCTTTAACCATAGAATTTCTGCCTATGAAAATATAGCACATCTTGAGAGAGATCATGTTTTACAATGTTTTCCATTTTTAGAGACAGAAATTATACTTTTTGGCCAACTTATAATTAAAGGAGTGAGTATTTTAATCAAAGGTTTTTCAGTGATTATTCCATAGGTTGATTTTAGCATGCACAAGTGGTGGTGTGATATTACATGTTATACTTTTTTATATGTGTGTGAAGCTAGGTTACTCTGTTTCCATGTGTAATTAGCTCATAGTAACACAATTTCTTTTTAAATGAATAGGGCAGAAAGAAATAGATACTTGAGAAAAATATACATTCAGATACATTGTTTATATGTATAGTATATGAGATACACCACTGCCCTGCTACAGCTGTCACACCCTCTATGAGTGAACGCACTAAGCACTCAAATGGAAGGAAAGACAGGGTCAGAGTAGTCCCAGTAGGCAATGTGGACCTCCAAGTTATACAGGAAAATCTGATTGCGAGTATTCACTACAGCAGAGGACAGTATAGGAGTGCTAACCTTGTTCAGAATAATCAAACATACCCAATCAACACAACTAGCAGTCCAATCCCATCTGCGAGATATGCAGCAGCAGCTCCGCCATTCTGTGAAAAGCTGCCTATGGCAGACCTGCCGCCAGCAGTTGTTGGCTGGCGGTGTGTTCAGAGCGGAGAGCGGGGCAGTTTGGTGTGAGAGGCTGGTGGAGGCTGCTTTACGGTAGTCACACTATAGGTCCACTGGTGGGGAGGCCAGAGCGGCCTCCTGCATGCTGGCGGACCCACGAAGAACCGCTGGAGCAGGTAATCCCACACAGGGGGTTAGAGAGAGGCAGAGAGGGGGTTGAACAGGGCAGCGATTGAGCTGGTGCAGGTCCAAGTTGATCCATAGTGGATGCTGGGGCTTACCCTGAGACAAGGGGACAAATGTTCCCTTACCCCGAGGAGACCTGAAAATGCCCTGTGGGATACAGTGGTAGCCGCACCGGTGCCGGCATGACTCTCCTTGCCGCAGCGCGTAGCATGCAGCTGGAACACGGAGCGCTGTTTACCTTCCCGCAAGCGGTACCTATTTATCTACTCGCATTAACATGCTTTGGAACTGCTAGGTTGGCAGGAGCTGACGAAGCAACGAGAGCTCACCCCGTCGCAGATTTTGCTAACTATCAGGCATCTTTTGTATAAAAAATGGCCACATGTCTGTCTTTGTGAGGGAATCATACAAGAAGAATCTTGATGGCAATGAAATGTTAGAGAGGAGAAACATGTTTCATTAAAAAAACAACTCAACTTCTTAACCAGGATTCCTCAGTCTGTGCAGTTACTCATACAGGACACACATAAATAGATGAGCAACTGATTGTTATCGCTTACTCCTCTGACCGAGAGTAAAAAGCTCTATAAGGACTCTGAGACATGGAATATAGTATATTGGAAAGATTTCCTTGAAGCATCCACTTAAGTACATGCACACACATGTGGAGAAGCTGAGTCTGTAAGCTACAGTAGAATGATGTACCACCTAGTGTGGGAGGATCGGGCAGATCAAATTCTTAAGACTTTGGAATGCAGGTATTTCCTCATAATCTGGCTAGACTACCGAATCAAATATTTTAACTGGATTGTGAATTGAGAACACACGGGGCACCCACCAAAGCACAAATTGTTATTTTATGAGCTTGCAGTAGGTCTAGACCTGTTGGGTCTTGATACACAACATCTACTTTTCAAATGCTATTCTAATCTCATTGATATTTAGCTTGCACTTTGCTGATATTATCTAAGCTTTTATTCTTCCAAACAGCAGAGTGCTTGTTGCACTGTACTACAAAGCCCCACATGGCTGAAACCAAATAATACTTAAGATACAAAATGAGCTTACATATCAGTCAAGAACTGCTAGTACGAAAAGGGGTAAGGAATCAGCTACTGCAAGTCAGATGCTGGCTAGGGACCTGCCCATACAAGGGCCCATCCAGCCTAACTGATTCTGAAGCCCATGGCACTGGTGGCAGCAGTGGTGCGAGACAAGAGACACGCACTGCTGCTGCTGTGCTTGGCTTCCCCTCTGCACATGGGAGTATCCCCAGAGAGCCCTCCATCGTTGTGGGATCTCTAGGGGTGCTCCCATTGGTTGATCTGAGTGGCCGGAAGGAAGAAGCAGCTGGTACCTATTGGCCTGTAAGCTTTCGGGGAGTGCAGGGGCTGGACATCGAGGAGTCAACTTGCAATATGAGGTAGCTGCTTTGCTCTGCTTCTGGTGTAGCAAAAACTTCCCAGAGGCCAGTGAACAGATACCATTTTTTTTTACATATACCTGTAGCAGCCTGCTCATTGGCCTCTGGGAAGAGGCATCTAATACAACAGCTTCTCACACTCTTCTTGCTGCTCTTTTTCACTACACCAGTAGAGCAAAGCAGCTACCTCTTATTGCACGTTGAAAGTGACTCCTGCTTCACAATTTGCATGATTCATGTCCATTCCACAATCACTTGCATTTGTGGCGTGGATAGGCAGGGACCTAACAAATGTTAGGTGGTAATGAATGGTATTAACTGAGAAATCTAGAGGACGTTGGTTGATGGGTTGTTTTTTAAAAAAGTCTTCATTACTTAGAAACACTGTGAAATAATTTTCCTGTATGATTATATGGCTGAAAGAGGTTGTTATTAAACAAAAAAGGTTATATTTTATGATATCATTTATGCATTATCAGCTTTCCTTTTGGTAGCTTAAAAAAACTGTTGGGATGAGTTAATCCAGATGGGATGGTAAAGCAACTGGGACAGACCTGCTTTAGGAAATAAGTAATTTCCTCCTGAATATTTTTGTCAGCAGTTCAACAGTTCTAGCAGATAACCAAAGAATTTGAAAAGCTTTTCATATTTTATTTTAAATTTTTAAATGTTTACTTAGGCTTGTTATGGCTTTCATCTGCTGTAGCTTCTTTTTCTTGGGTCTGATACCCATGTTACAGTTTCATGTTATAAGAACACTCCTATTGCATCATTCCCAAGCCTGAAACAGTAACAGAAGGAGCTAAAGCACTGACTTTTTTAAATATTAGAATGCCTTGTAGGGCCTTGCTCATGATGACTGGAAGATTCAGATCCTAAGAACTGACTTAATGAGCACTCGTTCATGTCATTACTTGTGCCACTACCACTGAAATATGATCATAATTATGGGAAGATTTTCAAGTTTCCTGTCTTTTTCATTGTGGGTGATGCAGTCCTGAAGGCCATGCAAAGGAATTTCAGTGGACTTTGCCTAAGAGCCAAACTAGAAAGAAAGAGATCCGTGTTTATTTATGTATTATTTATTCTCTGTATTTACCGTATTTTTCGCTCCATAGGACGCATCGGACCATAGGACGCATGCATCATAAGGAGCTAAAAATAGGGGAATTTTTTTTTACTTACCTGGGCTTGTGGGGGCTTCGGGGAGGCCTGCAGAGGGTCGCGCAGGCCTCCCCGATCTTCAGTTCGGCGATAAATGGCTCTTTTCGGCCTCTTCCGGTTTTCGCAAAACCCAGAAATGGCCGAAAAGAGCCATTTATCACTGAACTGAAAATCGGGGAGGCCTGCAGAGGGTCGCGCAGGCCTCCCCGAAGCCCCCACAAGCCCAGGTAAGATTGTTAATTAAACATTCGCTCCATAAGACGCACACTTATTTCCCCCTATTTTTGAGAGGGAAAAGTGCGTCTTATGGAGCGAAAAATACGGTATATACCCCCTTTCTCATCATCAGATTTCTCATCAGATTTATTCAAGGCAGTTTACATAGGCAGGCTATCCGAGTCCTGATAAGGGTCTTTACAGTACTGTTCTATTCATATATAGCCGAGATGTTTTCCCTTCCAAGTGCAGCCCTCCTTCTGGTTTGTGCTCTGCATTTCCAAGCTTCACAGTTCACCCTTGGATGGTTGTCTAGATGTTCTCTCTCTAGCTGGCTCTTCAGCATTCCACCCTCTCACAGTGCCATCTCAGTGTCTTTGCGAGGTCTGTCAGCAGCTTCCGTCTCCCATCCAAATGAGAACCGAGGTCAAGCCTGCTTAGCTTCTTCAGGCAGGGCACTGGTTCAACCTCTAGGCCACACATCCTGCTGGATTTCCCATCATTTCCTGTTTGAATTTCTCATAATTTAAAAATGTAGTTGAAAGCAACTGTGAAACTGGCCCCCCAATTCAGATCAGTAATGTAGTGGTGGTGGAGCGATTTTGACTCTTTCCCTTGTGCCATAAATTTCCCCACCAACCTGCTATTTGCATTGTTAGGGAAAACTTACATATACGTGCTTTGGATAAAGAATCATTGTCATTGGTAAATGATGTTGTAGAGCAAAAAGGTTAATGCTCCCTCTTTTGCTTTCAATAACATTTTCAGTAGAGAGGTAATCCCATCACAGATCATTGCCCCCTTGTCTAGTTTTACCTAGAAATGAATCATGAGCAGTATAGGGTGGAAAGCATTGGGGCTGTGGTTGCATTTAGCAGCAGTAAAAGGGCAGAATTTGCTAGACCTCTAACACTGTAGTATGGGTATTACGACTGGATCATTGATACCATAAGATGAGAAGTGAGCCTTAGATGATTGTAAAATTCACACTGTAACTTGTGTGTGCTATGGAAGGACTGTTTTACTCCAGAGAAAACATACTACATTTTTATAACAATTAAAATTTTTCGCTTAATGTCCATGGTCCGAAAATAGCATTGGTTTCCATTAACCAATGGTATTTTCAGACCATGGCCATTAAGCCCGAATTTTTTTAATTGTTATATATCTGCTGGGAGCTCTCGTCTTCTCCTTTTAAGTGTATAAGTCCTCTATAAATAGCTATTGGCAGCTTGACGACATCCTTAGTGTCAGCTTGTCATGCCCAGTGTGATATGTTTCCTTGCCTGCATTTTGCCCAATTTCACACAGAAATTGAAGAAGAGTTCAGTCTTCTTTAGGACAACAGCTTTCCAGTGACTTCATTAGCAAAATGTCCCAAGACTTCTGTGGCAGCAGGGTCATGCTCCAAATAGAACAAGATCCACTTGGGCTGCTGAACGCTGTCATAGTTAGAAATCTTGCAGCATTTAGTAACCACGAAGGCATCTGTATAAATTCTGAAAAGATTTGTACAGACAAAGCAATTAATAAAAAAAAATGTAAAACTAAGCATTGTTCATGTTCATAAAACATAGGAGAGAATGTGTTTAAAATCTGCCTAGGACTACCTCCTGGAGGATTAGCATTATAAGTAAAGAGATCTATGAAGCTAGCTTATAGAATTCCTTCACCTTATATAACCCTATCTAGGTATGGCCAAAACAGCTGCCATGGCCATCTGGTCACAAACTCTGCCAAATGCCCCATTCCTCCACACGCTCTTTCTATTACAGCATAACAGACCATGATTCAGTTTGTCACAGTTAGTCTTGTGTTGGATCAGATTTAATGTCTGATGTTGCCATTAAATTGTCAGATCTCCAGGGTGGGGACTATTGGACTCCTTTTGTGCCATTGACACTGGCTCACATGGGTCTGCCTTCTGGATCCATTTCAGATCAGATAGTACGTCTTTCAGATGTTATTAAAACATCTGTTATTAAAGCTGGGTATAGACTACACCAGAGCACACATTTAAAACCTTGCCCCTGCATCGACTTACAAGTCTTCTTACTTATAAGGGCACTTGTAAGCCCTGACAACCATGAGTACAGTGTTTATAGTGACAAACAGGAGGCAGGAGAAGCCAAACAGAAGACAAACAGGACAAGGCAGGAGTTGTGGTCCCGAGGTTGAACTGCCTGAAGACTGCCAGAAGCTAAGCAGGAACAGTCTGTTTTCGTGCTGGAAGGGAGACCAGGAAGTCACTGATAAGCTGTCATGCCCCTCGGTGGCAGAGAGGAGTCGCTGTTGTGTGGTGTGGTGAGAGAACAGACTGGAATGCTGAGAATGTCAGTGACAGAGCGATGACAACTGGAAAAATGTTTCCCTGTTCAGCATGATCTGTGGCGTCCTGCGGAGAGCTCGAGGTTTGTGTTCAGCAGCTAGTGAAGGTGACTACCTCGTGGAGCTGGAATTGTAGGGTTCTATACAGAACAATATTGTAAAGATCCTTATCGGATCTAGATAAGCCTGCCTATGTAAACCGCCTTGAATAACATCTGAAGAGCAATCCGAGGATAAGAAAGGCGGTATATAAATACAGAAATAAATAAACACTGTACTTTGGGAGAGATTCTTCCAGTGATAAGGAACACTGGTTCTTCTTGTTTTACTCATTCATTACGAAGGAGTATGAGATGTCTTCAACATTTTTTCATCAAAAAAATTTTCATCATCTCATTGGGTGCAAAATAATAGGAAACTAGGTTAACCACGCAGTCCAGTGTAGAATCACTCTGACAGCTCCCACTCTTCCAGTGTTGGGTGTTGCGAAAGTGCCGTAAAGCACTTTCACGGCACCTAGTAAGCAAGCGGTGACGGCGCGGAGGTTGGCACTGCCTACTCTGCCACCTACCTGAACCTGCACCGGCCGACGCAGGTAAGAGGGAGGAAGGGCCAGGATGGCAGAGGAGGGGGTCATTGGTCGGACGGGCCCAGGAGGGGGGCGGGGATATCGGCGGTGCCCTCCGCCATATTTCCATCCCTTTCCTGGGCCGGGCCGGCCTTACATGGCCTCCCCGAATGTGTGCCAACTCCAGAGCTGGTGCGCATCCAAGGAAGTCCATTGGGGCCTCCGGGGCTTACACCGGGGGAAGGGAACAAATGTTCCCTTCCCCCAAGGTGAGCCCTGGCCACGCCAGTGCAGCCCACATCCTAACTTGGTTGCAGCGGCCGGCCCTTTAGGCCGGCCAACGCATCTTAGGCAGGATCAGGCTGCCCATCTCCGTACTACTGTGCACATGAGAGAGGCCATAGCTCAGTGGTAGAGCTCATGCTTTGCGTAACTAGGTTCACTGGTTCAGTTCTTGATATCTCCAATTAAAAGGATTGAAGGGCACAAGGCATAGTACTGAGTTAGATGGATCAATGTACAAGGCAGCTTCACATCTTCTTATTAACACTTCCTGGAGTAGTTAACACAAGTGTTGGTAACAGCGCAAGAACTACAAGAGAATACAAGTGAGTGCAGCCTATATCTGCACTTTTTCATATGGTATTGTATCTCGTCTAGATATTCTATTATGCGTTCAGATTTAATGGGGCTGTAATTGTAAACCATCCATCTAATTGTCTTAGCACAAACATTTCACTTCCTCCCTTCTCTGTTTATGGTGACAAAGACTACAAACCATTTATGACTTGGTCATGCCCCATTGCTACACAAATTGCTTTGCAAACTTTTTTTGTTGACAAGCAATAAGAATTCTTAATAATAAAAACAACAACAACATGGTGGATTGTGCTCCAAATTGCTGTAACATCAGACAAGGTAAAAAAAAGTTTTTTTTTAAATGAGAGTTTATTTATTCTTGTAGTTTAGCTGAAAAACGCTTAATACATGATGGAAATTTATATTTTCAAAATGCACTATATTATATGAAGATAAACTTGCAATTGCATAGGGGATTTTGACTTTTTGTGTAGATAAGATAAAATAAAATGCAGATGAACCTTGACAAATTTTTAAACAGTTAAAAATCAGAGTTCATGATGCTGCACATCAATATGATCAGGAATGGAAAAGTCAGAATTAAGTTGTGTATTATTTGCAGCTTTTTATGTTGAGTACATTTTTTCAAAGTTAGGTTTATCCAAGGATATAGTAGAATGATAGTTAACAGTAGCAAGAATGTGGCCAGAGTTTTCCCTCCCCCCTCCTCAGAGCTGTGTCAGCTGAAAGACGTGGCATTTTCCATGTACATTTCCTCTAAAAGAGGAAAGAAGTATATTTGAGATTCACCTGGCAGAGATCTTGCACCAAGCTTCCCGTGAGTCCCAACAGCTGGCAACCCTCCCTTCTTTGCCAGTCCTCTTTGCCCTTTCTCCTGACAGGCTTCAGAATTGGGGTGGGAAGGTGGCTGCCAGCACCCTGGTCCTTCTCCAGCCCGTGGCAGGGTTGGTTCTTGTGGGAGAGGGCAACCTTCCCTCAGTTATGCCTTTCCCTTCTCAGGAGGGTTCTACCTTCCCTCATCACTGGCCTTGGTTATATCCTCCTCTCCAGGGCCTCCGCTGTGGGGCCCCACAGCCTGCCCCATCTCCTGCTTGTCTTTCCCTCCTTGCATCCCAGGGCTTGCCCTTGCAGTGCCGGGCTATGACTATTGCTACTGGCTAGAGCAGGGGTGGGAACATTAGAATAGATCTGCATTGGAGCGTCTCCTTCCACCGTTAGGGCCTCTGCGTTCTTCAGAGTTGTGTAGAAGACAGAATCTTGGCAGCTGCAAGTGCTGATGGTGCTGCTAAAGCAGCTGCACCTGCTGAAATGCCCTCACCTATTCAACCATTAAAGGTCCAGGAGCATTCAGGTTAAAAAGTTGGCCACCCCTGGGCTAGAGGATCCCCAGACAGCCTCTCTAGGTTTACCTCATCTCCTGCTCAGGCCAGTGCTGGCACACTTGTGCTGCTGGTCAGGGCAGTTGCCCTGGCGTTGGGGTTGGCCCACCTGAGGCTTGTGATGGACTGTTCTTGCAGTGCTTGGGTTGACGTAGAGGACATGTCTTCATTTCAGCCAGAGGATGTGCTGCGGTCTGACGAGGGTCGTATGTCAGTGGCTTTGTCATGGGAGGGCAGCTCTGCACTGTAGGGCCGGGTAGAACCCAGGCACTTCCTTTATTATATATCTTTTTCAGCTTCTGTAGTTATTTTAATCATACAGAAGATTGTGAGAGTTCACAGTATTTGACAACTACAGTACTGTTCATTGTAGGAGCTGTTCATTGTCATAATTATAGGAAAGGAAAGGATATACCTCATTACCCAGAGTTTAGCGACATGCTTCTGGCTTATGTTTGGAGTCTTTAGCTCAAGGTTTCAAATCACTGATACTGCCCATTGAAGCAATTCAGATCAGATATACTGAATCTTTGACTGTTCTTGTTCTAGATAGGTCCAGAAAAGTCCATCCTGAGTTGCATTGGAGAAAGGTAGTGTTGCTCTCTTAAGGAGATTGTGAAATCCCTCATCTTTCACTTAGCTATTCTAATTGATTCTTCAAACTATTTAGTATTTAGTTCCGACAGTAGTCCACGAAATCTCTATGCCCAGCATTTCTAATCATCGAGGGATACCAGATACAGTGTTTGTCTTTTCAGATAAACACTATAACTGGGAAGAGTAAGCACATTGTTACTGGGGTGGGGCTCCCATTGGTGGTGTTACTGTGTACAGTGTTCACAGTTTCAGAATGCATAAAGAGGACAATCTCTGGAAAAGCACCTTTAGCTCTTAAATATGTTGCTGTGTTCATGTGCAGGTTTAGCAATATTTGTCGTCTTTTCTTTAGCATGTTATCAAATTGTAGGCAAAGAGTTGGCTATCTTGTTTGCAACATGATTCAACAGCCCAGAGTTAAAAGATTGCTTATTGGTACTGACAGAACCTAACTTAAGCCATGCTGTGGCACTGCTGAATTGCAGTTGAGATCCCTTGTATAGTAGTTTTTCCAGACTGGGTCAGCCTGATAGTGGTTATTCAAAATAAGCATGTTGTTTTAATTATATCACTTCCTAAAAGAAAAAAAATGGTTGCAAAAACATGTTAAAGGATAGAAATTGTTATGGTTTTTCTAGGAAAAGATACCTTTCTTCTATCAAGAGACTTCCAAATAAAATATTAAAATGTGGTATGGTTTTTTTCAGAATGGACTTAGATGTTTGACATCTGGCTGTCTTTCACAAGCAGTTTTGTGCCTGTTTATCAGGAAAATTGTAAAACTAGTTCCTAGAAAATGTAGTTTCCCATTAGAAAGCCAAAACGTGGCTTTTAAATATCCTATGAGAGGTGATGTTGGACTGAGGAGCAAAATACATTGTGTTTTGTTGCATCTCAGTTATTCATGCTTTAAGTTCAGAGTAAAACGTTCTAAAACTATGAGGTAGACTTGCCTCCTGTGGTGTGGGCAGCTGCCAGGGAGACTTGAACTACCCCGTGATTCTTTCCAGTGTCTTCCTTAGACCCGGAAATATAATAGTAACCCATTCCAGTCTAGCCCTGTCAGAAAAATACTGGAGACTCATTGAGATTATGCTGGTACTTCAGAGTGTGTGGGGGTGATGGTGGTCATCAGGTATATATGCTCTCTTTGCATTATTTTAATTTGCTGAGCATAAGGGCTGATGACAAGAGTGATCACAGCTAGGTAACTATTGGTCTTTGTTCTGGCGTAAGTCACATCCATATGGCAGCTGCTGCAAGTAATATAAAATTGGAAGTGTGGGAAGTCTCCCTCAGAAGGGACCTGCCAAGCCCTAAGTGGTAAAACAGCTGTGCAGACGGCACAGCCTACTGTATATTGATCCCACAGTCAACCATGTAGATGGAGGGGAAGGCTTCTATGACCATGTGTGCTCTTCGAGCACGTTTTAAATTTTGGCAATGTGCAAAAGTGATTAGCAGTGTGATCCTATGCATGTTTATGTGGACGGAAGTTCCTTTTGAGTTCAATGAAGCTTACTCCCAAGTGCATACATCTAGGATTGAAGCCTTAGTTATATTTGGAGGAGGGTGAAGTTCACAAGTTTTCAAAGTGGCTTAAAGAGGCTTGCTTTAACAGTGTTTGATAGCTGTCTGTTTAGGGTAGGTTGGGAGCATTTGCTGTGCAGCTGGTAGGCAAACAGCTGAATGCCACTGCCTGCAGATGAATCAGCCGGCACCGTTCTTCATTCTTTCATTCCCTCTTCTAAAAGCCAACACTAATATTAAATTATATTCTTTTGATGTTGGGAAGCGCTCTCCATTTTCCTAAGCATTGCCCACAATTTTTCCCCAGAGGGCAGTTGTATCCTAGATAAGCCAATGATCCAGTGTTCTAGTTTTTTACAGTGTTATGGCAGGATCAGGAAAAGGAGAGAGGGCCCCTTGGGAATGTTTGAAAACAAATGTAAAATTTGTAAAGAAATCTGCCTTGGACAACTTTTGCAAAACGTTGTAATATAATTAACTATCAATATTAGTTTTGAATATTAGTGAGTAAGGAAGCTGCCCTAGAATTTTGATGTGGGGCAAATGTATGTACTTTGTGCACATCTGCCTGAAGCCTTTTTAAATGTGAGCGCTTATTCAACCAAACACATATACAGTATAACCATTCAGAAAATTCTGTATAACTTTTCATCTTCTAAGAGCAAGTCAAACTAAAATGCTGAGGGGAAGTCCGTGGAACATATCTGTGCTCAGCAACCACCAACCCCCCCCCCCACCTGTTAGTGACAGGTCTTTCTCAGAAACTTTTTCTCCCATCGCTATCCATTGGCAATCTTTCAGAATTGAAACCTTGGTTTAAGTGCCAGTAGTTGATGACAAAGTAAAAACCTATGCTATGTAAATCCACACAGAGTAAGTGTTCCAAGAGTATGTGGAAAAAAAAATAAAGGGTCCTGGCAGCTACGTCACAGGATTTGTTCACTTCAGGCTGGGGTGCCAGGAGATTTGAGACAGATGTTTTCAGACATGCCGCATGCCTAAAACATTTCCAGGGGTCGGGCTACAAATAGTGACTTAATAAGTGTAGAAACAGTAAAAGTATGCAGGAGGGCAGGACGCAAGAGTTTATTCACCCCTAGGTGAACAGCCATTCGCTTTACATTACATCTGCCTGTCAGGGTTGGCTATTTAAGCTGTCATGCCCTCGGTATTGCTATTTGACTGTGAATAAAGTGCAGCATTGTGATTACTAATCCCACTCCAGTGACTTGACTTTAAATGTGGTTTTGGAGTGGATCCCGGAGTCCTGTTTGCTAAGCTTCCTACTTCTGTTTCAGAGACACCACTGGATATCTAGGAGAGAGCACTGTGAAAGCTGCCCTCCTTCATTCAGAACTTTATGCTTCTTCAAAAGCCATTTTAAAAGTAAAACGTTTGAAGGAAATCAATGGCTACCAGAGTGACCTGTTTGTTTTTCTTTTTTTCTTTGCCTTTGCTCCCAGTGGGAAATCACACGGGACGCATCAAGGTGGTCTTTACACCCAGCATCTGTAAAGTAACTTGTAAAAAAGGCACCTGTCAAAACAGCTGCGAGAAAGGAAACACCACAACGCTGATTAGTGAAAATGGACATGCTGCTGACACCTTGACAGCACCCAACTTCCGAGTAGGTAAGTCTCACAGATCCTTACTCGTCCTTGCTAATCCTTTTTGGGACTTAATCTCTTCATGCATGTTGTGAATTCCTTAGCTCTTCCTCGAAGGGTTTGTAATAAGCATCATGCCACACAGGCTGTTTGGCATCCCTCTGTCTGTTCTTGATAATACTTCTAAAATGCAAACGAGGAATATAACTGTAGTAGAATCCATACTTTGAGTTGTAGTGGGGGGCGGACGGCTCTCTGAACTTTTTGTGGAAACCCACAAATTGGATGGAAAGATATGCCAAAATCGAGAGAAGCTATCGCTCTTCCAATGTTGTGGTTTAAATTTGTTGGGAGTGACTGTGAAATCTAGTTAGATCTAAATGAAATGTTCCTGAAAGACATTGTCTGGGAATTGTTTGACTCTGCATTCCTGTGAGTGAAATGGGTGGCCAGCTTAAAACTCTTGCCTTGAATGTACAGTGTGCATGATAATTTTGATTGTGTTAAGTGTCCAAACAGGAGATTGAAAACTGTGAAAAATAAAATAAAAAGCAAGATAAATTGAAATTATCATTCCAGTGAATACTTTTTATGAGCTTTCTAAATATTTCAACAGTTCTTTGATCTTAAATAAAGCAAAACTAAGTTGTTGGAAAACTGGTTTTTACAGATTTGTTGAATGTTACTATATGGCATATATTGTATAATTCCACTTTTCATCCTGTAAATTCTAACTAGGATAAATTAATTACTTGGAAGCCAATCCAGCCGCTTCCAATGAGAGATAGGTGTGTGTTGTAACAGACAGAATGATCTTGGACTCGCATGGCATACATTTTATTTTGATTATTGTGCAAAGCCATATTCTTGCTGCTGATGAGGGAGGTTTTATCATTTTTGTAATGCCATTGTATTCAACCCTTGCAACACTTGGAGTACTTCATTTCGTGTGAGTTAATACTTAAATAGTGAAACCCTTCCAAATACAAGAATAATATTAGACGGTATAAAAATATTGCCTAATGCTCTTTCCCTATAGCATGTTATGATTTCTTTGACAAGCTATTCCAAATCCTTCTGGGCTTGCAAGCTGGATGGTATAAAGTACAAATCAGTCACTCTAGTGGAGACAATTAGCAGCAAACCAGGAAGGAACCCCAACAAGCGAGGAGTAGAGCCCTAGGTTGACAGTTTAGCACTTCCATTGCTGTTTAGGTACACTGTCAGTTGTGCCTCCCATGTTGAACTTGCTAGTCTTTCTGGACTGACAACAGTTAGGATGGGGATTGACATTTTGAATGTGGGGGTCGAGGATGACAGGCACTCTGATTTTAAGCTCTGATCACCTGCAAAATATTTAAGAGCTGTTTGGACATAAGCACAGGCTCATGTGCTCCTCCCTGCTCCCTTCACACTCTCCATGATCTCCAGTTTAGCAGTAGACTACAGTGGGCCGGGGCCCCCGTATCCCGGTATCCGCAACTTCAGCACCCACGGATTTGACTCAACGCGGATGCTTCGCGGATATGGGGGCCAAAGTAAAAAGGTTTTTCAAAGGAAAAAAAGGTTAAAAAGCACTTACCTTTTTGCTGCAAACTGCTTAATTTCCTGGCTTGTAGAAGGTGAAATCGTGCTCTAGAAGCCTCTTCTGTGTCACGCAACTCCCCCTCCCTTTCTCAGGCTCACCCTAGAATGCATTGCAATGCATTCTGGGGCAAACTTGGGAGAGGGGAGATCATAGGTAACAGCGAACTGTGGTCTGCCACAAAATCAGAAGGCAGGAAGGGAACCAGAGTATGTGAGAGGAAGAGGGAGCACATGAGCCCATAGCTTGTTCATGTATCATGTTTTGGTGTTAGGTCTGAACCGAGCCTCAGTCTGAAAGTGGCAGACTGCATTACTGACATACCTCTGAGACCTCAGCACCTTTCTTGATAGGTGCACCAAGCAAATGGTGATAGGTGCACCAAGCAATAACTAAGGATAAAAAGCTGTGCTGCATTGATTGTATCCTAAATTTCACTCTTGTATGTGACTTGATGAAATTTATGAATATGGAAACCTGTAATGTGTGAAAAAGCCAATTATATACTTAGTAGTTATCACTTCTGTGTGAAGTTCAGAGTTGTACAGGGTTGTTTTAATACAGGGTTGTTTTAGTTTGATTGCCCTGAAATATATTGTACCTCAGTGTACCTATATTTTGCTGGGCAGGAAGAAACACCAAAGATGGGAAATGGCAGTCCAGTGCTACCCAGGTAGTGTAGGTGGTACAGCCCAAACAACACATAGTTTTCTCAAAAGTGAAAACAGCTTTGATCTCCTAGTGTTCAAGCTTTTGTATGTTATGAATACAATGTTATGCATGTTGAGGAGCATAATTTAATAGGCTGAAGATGGTCTTTGACTCTTGTCACTAGACTTGGGAATAGCAAGATTCTTGAAGTAAGTCCTCCACTGGGATGAATAGGATCCAGCTGTAGTTTTTGCCCTTCATAATTCTTCTGGGAAAACAGACCTTTAGACATCCTTGAGGAGGATCTTATAGCCTTCAGGATCCCTAGCATCTGGGACGTTTTTTAATGTGCCCTTCAGTCCACTTTATATCTCTGGTTTACACAGTTATGTTGCATATTCCAGAGGGTTAACTGTAATAGTCTATTGCAGCAACAACAAAGAGCCATATAACACCTAAAATACTTTAACATACTCATTGTGGTATAGTAGATGTGTCATCGTTCTGTTATAGATGCAGACCTAAACTCATTACTTTGACATCATACTGTATCTTCACATAATGAATGTTACTTATAAGTCAGTTGCAACATTTATATGAATTCACTATTAAAAAAATGCCAGCATACCACCATAAATTCCTGGATCTCCCCCCAACACTTCTCCGGGGATGTTGAGATTGTTTCTAAACTTTCCTTTTCTTGGTAAATTCACGTGGCTGTTTTTTTCCTACTAAATTCATGGTGTCCAAGGAATCTGAGAATACACGGTCTATTCATCTAATGGGCACTTTGCTAGTGGCGTATAAACACAGCTATGGCCTCAATCCTATACCGTACACACAGTGGTGTAACTAGAGTGGAGCGGAGGCAAGTAGTTCTGCAAGACTCTGTTACACCGGAGTCAGCGGCCCCTCCCCCTTGCTGTTGGAGCCATTCTGGCAGCAACAGCAACATGCAGGACACTCCCCTGTCGCTGCCGGAATGGCTCCAACAGCAAAGGGGAGGGGCAGCTGACTCCGGTGTAACGGAGTCTTGCAGAACTACTTGCCTCCGCTCCACTCTAGTTACACCACTGTGTACACACTTATCTCAGAGTAAGTCCCATTGAACTTAGTGGGATTTTCTTTTGAGTAGACAATGCATGGGATTGCAGTTTTTCTTTATGCTGGGTGTTTGTTTTGTTTAGAAGCCCATCTAATTCAGCACTCAAAAAAACCCAACCCAAGGGGCAGCAGAATAAACTGTAGCGGTAAAGCACATTAATATGGATAAGTTTGTGTTGTGTGATTGTGTTCCCAGTTTTGCTTTAAAAAAAAAATGGATCCCCCCCCCCCAGCAATTGAGTAACAGGGGAATGGGGAAAGGGAGCAGCAGGATGACTGTTGTAGAATTTCCCAGCTAACTTTTGTAATTGTATGATTCATTCTTGCTCATGTCTACTCTCTGACTTAATCCGTTATAGCAAGTTTGAACAATATAGGTCTGATGATCCAGTGCATGCTTGTGCATCCTCTTTCAACTTTGTAAGACAAAATGCTTACGACTTGCTTACTCTTGAACTGTGATCATACCTCTTGCTTCTGCCCCACATCTTTTGCTTGAAAGCAAACATTTCATAACTCCTTCTTCCCTTTTTACCTCCTTTCTGCTGAACTGTAACCCCTTCCACCCAGTTTGCTCAGTGAGACCTGTTGGCCTTGGGTTGTTCATAATAAATTTGGTTACCTTCTTGTCCAAGCAACAGGGTTACTTTGTGTTTGCGTATCTCAGTCTCTGCTTCTGAGAACTCTCCCTGCTGCTTCTACCCTTCTTTTCTACTTTTTAGTTCTAGTCTGGCTGGTTGCTTTCCTCTAGCTCTTCTGGCAGCTGTTCCTGTCTTATCCACTTGCACCCCCTCTGGACCAAACTCTTGGCTCTAAGCATTGGCTTCCGAAATCCCTAAATCCAAGTAGGGCCTGAAAGTGATTATATTCCCAGCATCCAATGCCCTGAAGTCCCATTTAGCTAAAAACCCATAATTGGCCTATCTGCCATAGATTTGTTTTAGATAAGGGGCTGTGGTCTCTCCCTCACTTGAGCACTGTTCTGCTGCCCTCACACCAGAAGGAGTTCATCCAAACTTCCCTTAAATGTGTAAAACAAATACTAGTATGTACTAATACTTGACTGACATGGTGACACTGACAGCTCAATCCTCTCTAGAATGCAGTGCCAGTGTAACGAAGGCGGCCGCTGCATCCTAGGCAGGATGGGGGCCACGCTAGCGGAGCTGGAGCGCTCCTCGGGAGAAAGCAGCGTTCATCCCTTTCCCCCAGGAAGAGCCCCAGCAGGCCCAATGTAAGGCCAGCCAGACTCGGGGATAGGATTTGGCGGAGTGCGTCACCAATGATCCCTCCCTTGACCCTGGCGTGGCTGGCCAGTTCCACCACCCCCTGGAACGCCCCAGTCCACCCTTCCCCCGCCCCTCCACCAACTGGTGGGGACTTAGCTGCTTGGCGCAGCGGATGGGCTGAATGTGGGGCAGAGCCTACTCACCGGGTGTCGAAAACGTGTCTTACGGCATGTTCACAACACCTAGCGCCAGTAGAGCCGTCGCTCCTCTGGCACTTTAGATAGGATTGTGCCATGAGAAACTAACCCTGCAATCCTTGGAGCAGTTTTGCATTAAAAAAGTGAGTGTGAAGTGTGATTTTATGATAGATTGTGACAAAGAACAGGTAAACATATGTATTTTTGAAAGCAAGAATAAAGGCAGATAGACCCCTGAAATATGAAAGGAAGGGGTAGGATTGATGGCTGCCCTTGTGCTTGGATTCTAGATATATACTGTACGTCTTTCAGTTCTCAAGCTTGGGAGTAAACCGGACTCACGTTGCAGCTGAAGGACCCCCTGCAGGCCCTCTTTTGATATTATGCTTGTTTTCACCCTCAGTTTTCACCCTCAGTTTCATCCCTATTCAGCGGAGAAGCTCACTGGGAATCCCATGCACACAAGTTCTTAATCTTGCAGTTTGCAGGGAGGAGTTGCAAAAGCATGGCAGGAGGTTGGGGAGTTTAGGAGTTTGCACCCTCCTCAGCCTGGATCTTCAGTTGAACGCTTTTCATCTAAAAATAGTGCATGCGGGGGCAAACTGACCCCAATCTCTGGGGGGGCAAACCGCTAAGGCCCCCCACTCCTTCCATGTGGTTTTGCCTGGTTTTGCTGCCCCTTCTTGCTATTTTTGGGTCCAGTTGGGTCAAATTGCAGAGTTACAGTAATTAACGTGGAGGACAGGAAGGCCTGGCGGGATATGGTTCATGGGATCACGAAGGGTCGGACACGACTTAACGACTGAACAACAACAAAAGCAGTGGGCCATTCACTATTGCTGGTCCTAGCCTGCCTTACAAGATTGTTGGGAGCATAAAATGGCACCATGAGGCTGAGCTCACTGGCAGCGTTTCTTCTCTTTTCTTTACTTTTCCTTTTTTGGTAGATTTCTGTATACTTGCTGAGAAATAGTAGATGGAAGTATGAACAGAGCAATGAAAGGAGGTCTAAGAATTAAATGTTTGTAGTCAAGTACAGTTAATCACTTTTCAGTCGCATTGACATAAATATCCTTAACTGTCTGCTGCATTGAGCCTTATATTCCTTTTTATTAAAACAGTTTGAGCTCTTATTGAGGGAGTTAGAGAAAATAGCTCATTTTAGTTAAGAAGTGGATGTGACTTGTAAGAAAGCCAACACATTTTTGACTGTAACTTTCAAATCTAAGAAAAAGATCCAATAGCAGATTGTTGCATTAAAATGTTCTTTAAGGAAATTGCCTTTAAAATGTCAGTACAGAAGAAAGCAAATGAGCACCAGATTATATTTCTAGGAAACAGGACACCAAAGTATGCCTTCTTGTCATTCATTTGCATTTCTTTTTCCCTGTAACACACCACCTACACTTGTTCTGCTCCATATTTTATATGGAATCCCACAGGGTTCAAGGGACAAAATTAAAGCTGTGATATCTGAGGAATGGTTTGGTTACCGCTGATATGTCAATACCCTAGGCAGTCAAGCATATATTTCAAATAGCAGTGGGGAGAGAAGTACGATGACATAAAAGGGGTTCTGTGCCAGGGAAAGCAGATTAAGAGGACGTATAAAGTCAGACAAAACAGCTTGTAGAAGTATTTGGGTAGAAGTGGGACAAGGCTTAAAAACGTTTTTGGCAGCTTGTGCCAGACACTTGGTGCTTAGTTTTGGGGGTGGTTTTTTTTTTTTTTGGTAATATAATTGTGTCTTTGTCCATCCTGCCCCTCTGTTGCAATGAGACCAACTGAACAGCCAAAAGTATAACCCCTCCATCTCAAAAAAAAATTCCTTCTTCCGCAATTGTATTGAGTTAACTAGTGATGAAATTCATCCAGCTGAACAACGTATGCATCGCTTCTGTCCCTGTTCGGTGTTGTTTTGGAGGTTTACTCAAGGACATAAAATGCTTACAAATATATAGTACAGACATAGCATGAATAAAGATAGCTGCTTATTTTGAAATGTGTGTACTTCAGCCTATAATTTTAAATACACTATGGAGTAAGTCCCATTGGATGCAAGTGGACTTACTTCCAAGTAAGCTTGCATAGAATTGGGCTGTCAATCTACATTTTTCACAGTAGTTGCATTCTTCAGTTTAGATAATTAGATAATTTGACAGCTTGAACAATTGTATACTTCTGTGAGTTGTGTGTACTATTGCCTTAACAGGACTTCATCTGCTTTTGGTAGCGAGATACTCTCTCTTTGCCATCATGATGACAGATAGGTAGATCGAACTATACAAACAGTTTGGGTTAGAAAAAAGGTACTTTTAGGGCATTCATGTCAACACTGTATGGGTTTAATGGACTGTATGCCATTATAGATTTGCCTCCATGGTGTAATTTATTATTTGTTCTAATATGGGCAGGTACAAAGGGAATCCAACTCTAGTATTATTATTCCTCCGAACATCCCATCAGCCTTTAGTAATTCCTGCCCAAGGAAGCTTTCAGGATCTGTAAAACATCATATCCTATACAATAGTGATTTTTCAGGTAAGGTTTTGCCCAGCTACACTTTTCCTGTAGCGTTTTCACATTCACAGTAACATATAGATCAGTATTTCTCAAAGTTCTTCCCGTGAGTAAGGGAGAACTTTGAGTGCTTGCGAGGGTGGAGTGATGGTGGCGGCAGTAAAACGGGGACTGCACCATTACTAGGGACAATATAGGTATTTTTAGACTTACCGGGGGTTGGCCGTCCTCTGGAGGGTGTGGGGGGACCAACGCCCCCCCCAGCAGGCCTCCCCATGCCTCCGAATGGCTCCTGGAGGCAAATAATGCCCATTTCCAGGTTTCAGGGAAACCAGGAAGTAAACCGGAAGTGAGCTTTGCCTCCAGGAGCCGTTTGGAGGCTTGAGGGGGGGGCTGCGGAGACCCCTGCACCCTTCGGAGGATGTTCGACCCCCGGTAAGTCTAAAAATACCCCTTTTGTCGCCGGCAGCAGCGCAATCCTCTGATCGCTGCTGCCGCCATTGCAGGTCGCCACTCCCCTTAAGGGGGTAGCGACATGCTCCTTCTCCAAGTGGTGAGTCACGACCCACCACTTTGAGAACCCCTGATATATAATTAACTCCTTTCTACCCCATGGGGTTGCCCATATCAGCCAACTTTGTTGCACTTTCAAACAGAAAAACAATGTATAAATAATTCCTAATTAGTGACAGTGATATCTTACGTTCATAACAGACTCATGCTCAGAGGATATACATAGAAGTGAAATTTTATCTGCCACAGTCCATAGCTGCGTGTATAATGTACTGAGTGATCTGTGTTGCGTAGGAAGACCTTCTCAGTGATGACCTGCTCTTTATGGAATGCACTTCCCCAGGAGACGTGCTGCACCTATTTCCTTTTTTCCTTTTGACACCTTTTGAAGACCTATTTGTCTGGCTGTGCCTTTCCTGGTTATGTTTAGTTAAATTGAGAGAGAGAGAGAGAGCAGCAGTAGTAGCAGCTGGGCCAAGAGACAGTAGGGCCTCAGGAAATGGTGCTTTTCCTTATTCTCCGGTCAGATTGGTGAGATGAGCTCTAGAACAGGCAGCGTTCATGAAGTACACCAGGAATTGCCAATTTTATCTTTCCTCCTTACCATTCCTCCTGTATATCATGTTCTGCTGGGAAGGAGAAAGAAGGAATGCCATGATAGAGACAGAAGAAGAACTGAATAACTGGTGGTATTTATATTTTAAAAAGGAAAGCAATCATGTTTCTCTGCCTTGGATCAAACTTAGGCTGTGGTTGATAAAAAAAAAATTAATGTAATTTCTCTGCCATTTCATTTCAAGACTATTACATTCTACAGACTTTGGTTTTTCATCATGCCCTTTTCATCTTGTTACTTTCCTTCTCACCTTTTTTCTGTGTATATGTATATATATTAACCAGCATGATGAAAGGTTTTGAGGACCTCAAATGTTTGTTCACTTCTTTATGATCTTTAAGTTAGTCTTAATAAAGATATTCCCCTACTGTTACTTTTGGATTTTTTAAAAGATGAACGCAGCTCACTGCCGCTTTCTGAATTTACTTCTGAATCAGAATCTACCTCTGAATCTACTTCTGAATCTGATTCTTGATCATAGCTTGTTCAGCCATTACTAATACTGCTTTTTTTTTCTTGCGTACTTACTTTTATGGATTATAACGGAATCATAACTGGTCTATTTGTCCAGGCCCTGCTGACGTGTTAAAACAGCTCCTTGAGGTCAGGATAACTTAAAACAGAATACCAAAATTTTGGTGGCTGTATTGCTTGCACAAAAATAAAGACACAAAATGGTGCGAGTATCTTTCATTGGTCTTCTAACTAATAATTTAAAGCTAAAGCTGTGTAAGCTTTTGAATTTCACTGAGAGCTTCATTAAGCAATCTCTCTCTCTCTCTCTCTCTCTCTCTCTCTCTCTCTCTCTCTCTATATATATATATATATATATATATATATATATATATATATATATATATATATATATATATATATATATATATATATATATATATAATAGAGAGAGAGAGAGAGAGAGAGAGAGAGAGAGAGAGAGAGAGAGAGCATAAGAGGACAGCATGGGCTCTTGTACATCCATTTTAGGTTTCAGCTTCACTAATTTCTGCAGCCAAAAGCCTTGCATCACTGATAATTAGATTTCTTCTTGGCCATAGGTGAGTGTTCCTTGCTAATTCTCTGGTTACACTAATGGTTTACCACATGGCCAACTGCCCACATGGTTACGTTATGAGCAGCCACCTACAAGGGCAGCTGCATGTAGTAAGCGGGTCTTAGGGGAGATGGAGGGGCAGTTATGTGCAAAAAACGCACACCTTGAAGTCATTTTGGATGTAGATGGGGGGAGTATGTTCCTCATAGCTTGCCCCGCTACCCATTATCACTACATGATGCATCCTCCAATCAAAAATCCTAACAACAACCTTGTAGTCATGGTTCATTTTAAGTTGTTGCTACCCTTGTAGAAAGAATGATATTATGAGCTAGCTATTTCTCCTTTAAGAAAATGGGTAAAACTCATTTGAAGGAAGCTGCTGTAGACTCTCATGCAGAGTCACATCTTGTGTTATATCAGCACTAGTTCTAACAAAGTCTGTCCAATTTTTAGTCCTGGCACGTTTTGCTAGCACTAAATTCTCTGTAGATGGTCCAATAAAGACAAGAAGTCATTATTCATGTACTGAAAGCTTGTTTTCAACACGCCTGATTAAAGTTAATACTGTACTTGCAAGGGGGTAGTTTGAGCTTTTATCTGTACACAAATAGATTATATGTGAGTTTTATAAACAATCTCAGTTTGAGTCTCATAATCATCTCCATGTTGTACTGTAAATGAAGTGAATACTGTGCTCATAGTTCTACTGAAAAAAATAATTAAAAAATTATTGTGTGAACACACGCACATACTTTTTCCCCCTTGCATGGAGAAAAAGTATGTGCATGTGTTCACACAATAATTTTTTAATTATTTTTTAATTATCTCCATGAAATGATTTTTTCATGTTTGATGCAGTCGTCAGCAATTACTAACTGAGAATTGTTCACTTGGATTTTCTATAATGTAAGCTACTAAATTTAGCATGCTGCTAAGAAGTTATGATAGTGGAAAATAATACCAGTCTAACAGCGCAATCCTAACCAACTTTCCAGCACTGGTGTAGCCGTGCCAACAGGGTGCACACTGCATTTTGCAGTTCAGGGGCAGTCATGGAGGCTTCTTCAAGGTGAGGGACCTCGAGGCTGCATTGCAGCTGCACTGGCATTGGAAAATTGGTTAGGATTGCGCTGTAAATAGTTATGCTAGTTACACTGGTCTACAAATTTTTTTTTTCTGACCTGGACTTTGCAGCTGTTGTAGACTAATTTTGGGGTGCTGATTCCAAATCTGGCATCAGTTTTTGTCTATCACATCAGGTTTTTGAGATATCAAATATTGCATTTGATAAAATCAATGAAAAACAGAAAATTTACACTGGTCTACAATTTTTTTTTCTGGCCTGGACTTTTGCAGCTGTTTTAGACTAATTTCAGGGTGCTTATTCCAAATCTGATCTCAGATTTGCTCTATCACATCTCGTTTTTATGCTATCGGCATACCCCATTTTCATTGATTTTACCCAAAATTAACTCTTTGTCACTTATGATTGCAAGTTGTTGCGAGTCAGTGACTGCTTTAGTGTTAAAATATGGTGCTGTATTTTAGGATAGTGTGTTTAGAATATCATGTAATGTAGATATCCACATTTATTTAATATTTTCCTTCTGCAGGGCGTGATCTAACAATGGCTACAACAGGGGTTCTCAAACTGTGGTACGGGTACCCTTAGGGGTATGTGGAACTCTTCCTGGGGGTACACCAAGCACTGCCCCTTATCTGCCCCATCAGCAGCTAATTAAGTGTTAATTAACATGGATTTTAAATTGTAATTATTTTCGAAGCCCTTCTGTCTCTGATTTTGGTTTTGGGCTTATTTTTGTACTTTGGAAAAAGGGGTATGACGATAGCATAAAAATGAGATGTGATAGAGCAAATTTGAGATCAGATTTGGAATTAGCACCCTGAAATTAGTCTAAAACAGCCGCAAAAGTCCAGGCCAGGAAAAAAAAATTGTAGACCAGTGTAAATTTTCTGTTTTTCATTGATTTTATCAAATGCAATATTTGATATCTCAAAAACCTGATGTGATAGACAAAAACTGATGCCAGATTTGGAATCAGTGCCCCCATATTTCCTTAAAACCATTGGAGTACCTTATGCCAGAAAAGGTGTGTTGACCAGTGTTATCTAACATGATTCACAGTCTAAGGGCCAAGCAACACAGCACCTTAAATGTGTCATTTGGCTCTTGCATATGAAATAGCAGCCACAACTGGCCACAGTCAGGATCAAGACTGCAGCATATGGGCATGGGGCTTTAACCCTTTCCCCCAGCTATTGCACCAATGTGGATTTTGCCCTTGCAGCTGCTGCTTCTCCTGGAGAGAACCTTATGTTGACACCAATGAGATCCTCCCTCCTAGGGGAAATAGCAGCTGCAGAGAGGCTCAATCCGAATCAGGACTTGAGGAAAGCTCCCTTTCCTTCATACCCACACACCCCAACCACTGCCATGTCACTTAGAAAAAAGCAAGCACAAAAAGGCCAAACTGCATGTTTAATATAATGTAGTGTATAATTTGGCCCTCAAAGCCAATAGATCACGTTCTAAACTCTCATTAAAACAGTACTTATACTCACTTCTCTCATCAAGTTATTTGTTGTAAGGAACATTCTGCATTGCTGAGGGCTGAAATTGGGCTGAGCTGAAATTACTCACAGAGGTTTTCAGTAACATTTTCAGAATGTTGAAGAATATCTCCCTTTTCTGAAAATTTCTCAGCACTGTTTGTGATGAAGTTCACCTATTTGTATACATTGCCTTCTCATGCTGTCACTTTTAATGGCCTCTGTGTGCTCCCAGTGATGCCATTCACAAACTCGAATTGGTTGCACAATATAGTAACTTCGTAAGTTGTTAAAGCCTTTTTTGTGGTGGCACCTTTTTTGTGGAATGCTCTCCCTCGTGACGTCCACTGGGTGCTAAGTCTGTACTGTTTTTTGTGTTTTTTTTTAAACCAAGTGAAACCTTGTTGTATTTGCCTAACAGCACAATCCAATCTAGGGCTTATGGTGGCAGATCTCATGGTCTACCACTGTAAATCCTGTTCCAATATCGCAAAAGGCATGATGCTGTCATGTGGTATGAGTCCACTGGCGCAGACAGCCACAGGCGCTGTGTGCATGCCAACAGCTCACCCAGGCCATGCCAGAGCAGGTAAGGTGGCGGTTTGTGGGAGAATCAGGGCAGGGGGGTGGTTCAGGGGTGGGAGGAGGTGGATCGGCGGCAGTTGCACATGCTGGGATCCTATCCCCCCCTTTCCCAGCCTGACATGTGCCCTGAAGTTTCTCAGACTTACACCTACTAAATAGCTGGTGTAGGTCCAAGGAGACTCATTGATGGCCAGGCGGATTATAGGACCTATCCTTGGCCATCTTGTCGCCCTCCCCCCACTGTAGGATGCAGCGCGCGCTCTGTTGGTGCCGCTGCATCACGTAGGCTGGTGGGGGATATGATTGGGACATAATCCTTTTAATACTGGCTCGTACGTCCATACTACAGAATTTTTCTTTTTACTGTTGTGGTTTTGTATTGTTATTTTATATTGATGTATCATTGTTTTGTTTTGCTTTTAATATTGTTAGTTGCTCTGGGAAGCTTGCCTGAAGGGTGGAATAGAAATCACATGCATACGTTATACGTACAGGTGGGCCCCCATATCCACTGATTCGCTATCCACGGTTTCAGTTATCCACGGATTGTGGGGACCCCCCCCCCAGGCTTTTACTTTTTTCCCAGTAAGCTTCGTTTCTTCCTTAAAGAAACAGGAGAATTATTACAGGCAAGTAGAATGGGACTAAGTACTAGAGAGGCTCTGCAAGGTTAACAGAAACCTTGCAGAGCCTCTCTGGGACGTAGTCTCATTCTGCTTGCCTGCAATGGAGGCTGCTTCTCCGTTTGTTTTAAGGAAGAAACAAAGCTTGCTGAAAGAAAAATAAGAGCTGGGGGGGCAAGCATGCCTGCCTGCAGGGGAGGCAGGGTGGGGGGGGCCCTCAGGAAACCATGGAGGGGGTGTTCGCTCTTATCCATGGTTTCAAGTATCCACGGAGGGGCCTGGAACATATCTCCAGCGGATATGGGGGCCCACCTGTACATACATAAACAATGGGTTGGAATTGCTGTTTGTCTGATAATCTTGTAGCCAACTGTACTGGCTACAAGTGTAATGGTGGTGTCTTCACTGCATGGTCCCTGCTTTAGACCCAATTGTCTGCTTATGTTTCCATTTATAGTTGGTGTGGAAGGGCTTTAGTTTGCATTCATGCAAAGAGTAGCACAGGAGCATGCTGGGGAAATGAAGGTAAAAACAGAAGATTATAGCCCTATTGGCCAGTAAAATGAAGATTGATCACACTAAAGCTTCACATTCATCCACATTTTAATGCAAATGGACAGTTTCGTTATTAGGCTGCCTGTCCGTTTGCACAAATAATAAAGATAGGATGCTGTAATGGTGTTGCTGCATCTCCTTTGAATGGTATGTGGATGGTACAAAAAAGTTTGCTCTTTGCCTATCCAGTAGCTTTCTCTTCAGTCTTTTTATAAATGAAGTGAATTATGTGTCTGGAACTCTTCTCTCAATAGAAAACATGCACATTCTTTTTCTAATACTGACCTTTTATAGTAGTGGTGGCAAGACATGAGTGCTCACTTGTTCTTCTTTGTTTCTGTGCTGTCCCACATATTGGTTCTGTGTCTGTGCAAAACCACCTCTGGAAACATTCTTGAACTTTTTTTTTTTAAAGACACTTGTAGGCCACCTTTTGGAAACATCAAAGGGGGCATCATGGGGGTGTACAGCATTCTAGTAAAGTAATATTTTGAAACCTATTTTAAAAACAATAACAGTGGAACAGAGCAACAAGAAGCAAAATGCATAATGAGCACACAGAGGACAAAAAGAACTCAGTAGAAAGCTAAACAAAACAAAAGTTTTCATTGTCCACTTAAAAGGAGGTGGCATTGTGGTAGCATCCAGTGGTAGCATAATTGTGGCATTGTGGTAGCATCAGAGAAGCCTTGGTCCTGCCTCCAGTGGTGGTGGGACATGAAGCAGGGCCTCAGAAGACGACGACAGATTGCAGGCAGAATGATTTGGGAGAAGACAGTCCTTCAGGTACTCAGGCCCCCAAACATGTTGGGCTTTATAGGTGATAGCCAAAACCTTGAATTGTGCCCGGAAACATGCTCCAAGTCAGTAGCGTCGTATGATGGGGGGCCCTATGGCCCTGGGCCCCAGGCGCCAAGTGGGCGTGCTGCTTCTGGGGGCGCTGATATGGGGAAAAAGTTTTAAAGGGCAGCTTCAGCACCAGCTGCCGCTCTGGCAGAGGCAGAGGCTGCCGCAGCATTAGCATGGATCCTGCTCGCTCGCTCTGCATTTGCAAAGGGCTGAAAAAGAAAGGTGAAGGACTTGTTAAAATCAATACCTGAGCTGAGGAAACAAAAGGGGAGGGAGAGCGGATGTCTAAACTAAGGAGCGCCAAGGAGAGACAGCCGTGTTAAAAGCAAGACGAGTCTAGAGTGGCAGTGTGGAGAGCCCAGGAGAGCCCATATCCTCAAAAACAAGTAAATCTTTGCTTCTAGTATTCATTTCTGTCAATATTAATTACTTTTACTTGGTCGCTAATTTAATTTTCCTATTTTACTGGGTCCTGCACTGTCCTGAAAGATCTAAAAGGGAAGCAGTATGTCTACTCAGAAGTAAGTCCCATTATAGTCAATGGGGCTTACTCCCACGTAAGTGTGGATAGGGTTGCTGCCCCCTTAAACACCTTTTTAAATAACTAAAAATACATATAAGTTAAAGAAATAGCTGTCCTTTGAAGAACTTGATGGATCCAGTGATATGAACAACTTCTTAAAACTGGCTAAGTTTCTTCTACATCTAAAAGTACTGGCTCTTTTGCTGAAAGATCTAAAAGGGAAGTGATTTGCAGGCAGCCCACTCTATGCATGTCTTCTCAGAAGTAAGTCCCATTATAGTCAATGGGGCTTACTCCCATGTAAAAGCACTGGCTCTTGATGAAAGGAAATTAAATCCATTTAAATAAATAGCTTGCACTTGCTGTAACGGAATATGTGAACAGTAACACCACTGGCGGCAGGGAGTATAGAGGGGGAGCAGAAAGGAGGAGGGGCCTGGGGTGGAAGGTTGCATTTGTGCCCCCCCAAATTGCCGCCGCCGCCAAAGGCGGCGGCAAGGAATATAGAGGGGGAGCGGAAGGGAGAAGGGGGGGCGGAAAGTTCAGGGTGTGCCCCCAGTACATTTTGGGCTAGAGACGCCACTGCTCCAAGTAAATGCAGTTCAAAAGAGTACAGGTGTAATATGCTCTGACCATGTTACACAAATGCACCCTGGTCACTGCATTTTGCATCAGATGCAGTTTTTGGGCAGTCTTTGAGGGCAGCCCCAAGTAGTGTGTGTTACAGTAGTCGAAATGAGATGTGACTGAGATGTGGCTGTAGCCAGGTCTGCTTTCTTCAGGAAGGGTTGCATCTGGTACAGCAGCTGCACAAGTTGGGCAAAGGCATTCCTGGCCATAGCTGCCACTGCATCTCCTGGAACAGCCCCAGTCTGTGCACCTGACCCTTCAAGGGAGTGCACCTTGTATAGAACAGGTTATACACCCAACCCAGGATCAACTTTCCTACTGACCACAAACAGCACCTCTGCCTTGCCCGGATTAATTTCAATTTCAAATTTCAATTTCCACACCCAGTCCTTCATAGCTGCCAGACTATGGATTCAGGGTCCATATTCAGGATCTCCACAGCCTCCTGAAGTGCCAGATGGAAAGGAGAGGCAAAGTGAGTTTTTTGTTAGCACATTGATAATGCCGCGCTTCAAACCCCCAAATATCCTCTCTCAGTGGCTTCATACAGATGTTGAATAGCATGGAGGACAAGATAGACCCCTGCAGGACCCTGTAGGCCAGTGGCCAAGAAGTTGAGCCTCAGTCCTTCCTGCTTTCTGGAACCTACCCAAAAGATAAGAGTAGAGCCACCATAAAACAGTACAACCTAGTACCGCCCACATACCCAGCACTCCAGAAGAATACCATGATTGATGATATCAAAAGCTGCTGAGAAGTCCAGCAAAATCAACAGGGAAGCACTTCCCCATGTCCAGCTCCCAGCATTCGTCATCAGCAAGGGCTTCCAAGGTTGTTTCAATCGCATAACCAAGACTGAAAACAGACTGGAAAGGATGAAGATAATCAGTGTTGTCCAGGAAAACTTGGAGTTCAGTAGCCAATACCTGTTCAATCATTGCAAGCTTCTTTCATTCTCAACAAGACAGCAGCAGCACCAACCATGTTCTAGAGTTGGTTGTTGCTGCTGCAACAACGTTTCTTCTTAACGTTTCTTCTTGGGGGGGGCATGGAGTTTTTTTTGTATTCTCATATAGTTGGACATCGTGCATGGATATTTTTTTTCAGGTTTTCACTCCTTCCTCCCACTATGTACCTACGGTATGGCATGGTTGATATTATTAAAAAATGTTTCAGTCACTGGCTACAGTAACTACTGCTTAGGGGTATGTTTGCTGTTTGCTTTGCCTTGGCAAAGAACACGGAGTGGATTCATGCCCACATTACTTTAAATTTACCAAATAAGCAAGTCATAATCACTCATCTAGATTTAGACCTTATTTGTGGAAAAATGTGCTGGCAGCTGCTACTTCTCAACAGCCCCTAGACTGGAGTTCTGAAAACTTTTTCTTTTTGATCTCTGTTCTAGTCGCTGGATCCTAACCCCATTTCCTGCAGCCTCCCTGCCCCCTTTCTCTCCTCGGACTTGTGAAATTGTGAAAATCACTAGCACAGGTCCAAGGAAACCTATTGCAGAGTGGGAGGCTTACAGAGGTGTAAAGGGATTTAAATTCTCTCCCCACCCCACCCCGGATACAGTATGCCCATTTTTGGCGCGGCTGCACCAGTGGGAAAGTAAAATAATAGGATTGGGCTGAAAGTGTACTTGGCATTGGAATCTCTGATTACGTAACATGTTACGTAACAAGATGTGGGTTTATTGAAATGTAGCCTTGTAGTCTGTGTGCTGTGTTTTACTGGATACTGAAATAATGCAGATCATGTTTTAAGCAGAAAATGCACTGTAAATGAAATTCACTGGTGAGGGTGGAGAATCCATCTGCCACTCATCAAGCAAGATGACAATACTTTTAAAAAAGTGACTGAAGAGAAATTAACACCAATCTCTCCCTGTTTTGTCTTTCAGTTATTTGTCACCTTCCCTGCATGAACGGAGGTCAATGTAGTTCTAGAGATAAGTGCCAGTGCCCTCCTAATTTCACTGGTAAACTTTGTCAGATCCCAGTGCAAAGCAGTAATGCTCCAAAACTTTATCAACATCCTCAGCAGGCAAGCAAGACCGTGGGATCGCATGTCATCCATTCTACACATACTTTACCACTGACGATGCCTGGGCAACAAGGAGTAAAAGGTAAACATTCCCCACGCCCCACCCTTTTGTGACTAATTTTCCCTATTGGTTGTAGTTTTAACTTTTCACTTTTGATTTTCAAACAAGAGACAGTCATAACATCTGTCCACATAGCTTTAAACATAGCTGGAGTTCAAAGTCTATCAGAATGATGGGATGTTCCTTTCCTAAGGAGTTCAAACAATAACAGTGCAATCCTATGCATGTCTATTCAGAAGTAAATTCCATTGGGTTCAATGGGGCTTACTCCCATGTAAATGTGTATAGAATTGCGCCTAAGCAATTTTACTGAAAGCCTGTTTCATAAGGTATTTTCACTTCAGTCCGTTCTGAAGCAGAAAAGAATTCTCACTTTCAGAGCAAAAACAGACTGCTGAGATATTCCCATTTTATTTATTTATTTTTAAAGTCAATGTGTTCCCCCTTCAGCATCTTAGTATCAATCCTTTGAATTTTGCTAACGTTTTTCATATTTTTGCTGTCATCTAGGAACCCAGGAACATGAGAGAGAGAGAGAGAGAGAGAGAGAGAGAGAGAGAGAGAGACTCTGAAAGATAGACTGCATGAAAGCAGCCACAGTTGCTTTGATCACTTAAAATTGGCAGGTGGTCTTATATAAGTCAAAAGGGCATTTGGATTATAGCCTCTTGCCGACAGCTACAATACCCTTTGGGCATGCAAGTCTGAAGGAAACTGTGATATTAGCCTTAGGGGAGTCTTCATATTCATTGAACCTTGAAAAGCAAGTCACATTCTGTTTACCAAAACAGTCCTGTTGCCTCCTGTGAATATTAAAGTAATTGCCTTCACACACAGGCACAGGACAAGGCACAGGGCAAGCAAGTTTGGGTTTAAACGAACCACAATTTATTAATTTTATATAAAAGACTTGCAGCAGTCCTAACTGTAATCGAACTCCACCCCCTTTGGTGCTGGTTCCCTTCCTTGGAGGAGACAGCCATTCCCCCAGTCTATTCCCCCAGTGAGCATCCCATCCTGGCTCTAAGCTTGCCATTGATGATCGTCGCTTATCAACGTCAACGCCTTTAAAGTATTGCACCACCCTCACCAAGCCAACCAGGCTTTGATGTTGACTTTCCAATCCATGGACAAGGGGTTCCCAGCCAGGATCCCCCAGCCAAACAGCCTCTTAGGTCTAGTTCTCCCCCCCCCCTTTGTCCACTCCACTTCGGATGCACACCATTCTAATCTTAATCTCAACCCACACCATACCCGCCACACAGGGTGTGTGTGTGTGTGTGTGTGTGTGTGTGTGTGTGTGTGTGTGTGTGTGTGTGTGTGTGTGTGTGTGTGTGTGTGTGTGTAGCTTAGAATTCGGATAAGGACCATTGTCTGATCTGTTTTGGACCATCCATCGTAACTGAATCTGAGCTTGCTCCTTACCAACTCACATGTCACCCAGCAGCATTCCATTCAGAAGGCCACTTTGTGGCTCACCAGTGCCCTTGGAAATACACCCTGTTTTCCATAACGGCACGGCAATGAATTGCGTCAAGAATTCCAACCACGTCCTCAAATCTGCCTTTATCTCAGCTACCCCCCTCATATGGTGACAGGGAAAATAACTCCCCCCATGATGTTACAGAAATGCCTCAGGTATGTTCTGCCAGGTGCAACAACCCTGCAGGCAAAATTAAGATGCCCCACAAGTTCCTACAGTTTGCTTAAAAGTAACGTTCCTTAAATCAAGTGTCTCCTGGAGTTGCCGCACCAAGACACAAATCTTATCTTGTAGCAAGTGGTTACAGCCCACAGCTGTGTCCAGGTCTATACCCAGAAACGTAAGGCATACAGATGGTCCCTCAGTCTTCTTCTTGGCTAGTGGAACACTCGGTTCTGAAGCCAAGAAGATAAAATCCTTCAACAGCTTTTTACAATTGCCAGACACCCCCCAGCCCAAAGCGGGTCCAAAGTTACACACCCAACCCCCTTGCTAACAACACCTTAAGAGCCCACACAACGTGTGCTGTATTTGTGTGTGTGTGTGTGTGTGTGTGTGTGTGTGTGTGTGTGTGTGTGTGTGTGTGTGTGTGTGTTTTAAAGTAATTGTTCCCACTGAGTCAGGCTGTTGCCAATGCTTCCCCGACTATCCTCTCCTGATGTCTAATAATGTCTGAAATGAGGAAAAGGACACTGAGGCAGCCATTAACACTGCCTGAGCTCCTCCCGCATTGACATGGCAGCTCCAATAAACAGCACCCATATTGCTTCCCCATTGCCGTGGAGGGATGGGGCAAAGCACCGACTACGTCAAGCTGTCGTAGTCAGCACCATTATTGCTTCCGGACTAGAGCTTTCTTTAGAGTAACCTACTCCTTTTCTGCATAGCTATCATATTATTTAAAATACATTCTATTTAAAATATCTTAGTAGTCTGCAGCAAGAGTTTACCAGTTAGAAGAGTGTACTCACAAAGTTTGCTTATGGAAGTTCATTCTTAGAAGTTTACCAATGATAAATCCAAGACTAGAATTTGAAATATGGACTGCAAGTGGTCTATATCACACTATTTAAAATGAGTTTAAATAAATAAATAAATAAAACATCCCAAGGACAGAGTTATGATTAAACTTTAAAAGAACATAAAAAAGCTCTGCTAGATGGACCAAAAGTGTCTCTAGCCCAGCATTCTGTTGCCCATAGTTGCCTGCCAGATATCTCTGGGAAGCTCATGTCACAAACCCTCTTCTGACTATGGAACTTTGATTTATCTGTGATGGCTGATAGTCACTGATAGACCTGTTCTTTAATCAACACTGACTTTGAATTAAATAGAGTTGTTTCTGAGGCATGCCATTATCAGAATGTACCATGGCATGTATGAAATATTAAATACTAAACTCAATTATTTTTGTACAGCTTACATCAGTTTATCTCAGTTTACTGTAGTTTCCGTCAAATCATATCCTCGTTCTTTTACGTAGGGCACTAGAATCAGCTGAACTTTGTAATGCCACCTGTATAAATAGCAAACTTCTCAAACTCTGATTTGAAGCTGTAGGCCACAGTCCAGAGAAGGCCATACACAGCATCTTCTCTTTTCCTTTCTGACAGAGTCCTTTTCAACAGCTTTCCTTATCAGCAGCGTCACTGCAGGGGGGCCGAGGGTCAGAGCCCGACAGAACTTGGAGCTCCGCCCCCCCTGCAGTGATGCTGCTATTCCTTATAACCCCCCCCTGAATTCAAGAAATACCGTTTCCCTGAAAATAAGACCTCCCCCTGAAAGTAAGACCTACCGTCATTTTTGCATGATTTTTGCTGGCACTAGTCAATATAAGTCCTCCCCAAAAGTAAAACCTAGCTAGGATCATCAGCCAGACGGACGCGACCCCCCCCCCCAGCACTGACCAATTTAAGCTTTATTCTTTCCCGAGGGTGCAAGGCCTGGAAGGCCTGCACTTGAGTCCTCCACCATAGAGACAACGTGCTAGAGAGGCCAGCAAGGCCTGTAAGGAGGTTGCAATCTGGGGGGGGGGGTCATGCCACAGTTTGGGAAAATACCTCCCTGAAAATAAGACCTACTGCATTTTTTTTGAACCAAAATTAATATAAGACACTATCTTATTTTTGGGGAAACACGGTAGTTTGTGGTTCTGCATGGCTGCTGTTAAATCTTTCAGAAAAATGTGGGTATATGAACAAACGTGTGTATGACCTCTGGACTGTGGGCAGGAGATGGTTCTGAGGAAGAAATGCAAGCTGCCTATCAGAATGATGAAAAGTACAGATCTTAAATTCCACACTAGGCAGTGAATTGACAAACCTGTTCTAGGGTATTGTCATTCCCAGGTGGATTTGTGTGTGGCTAAATTCTGGTGATATGTTTTATGTTGTCTTTTCAGATACAAGAGTGACTTATGAGAGTCTTCCTGTGTGTTTAACAAGTCACTTGAGAAGTTGCAAATGACTTCTAGTTCTTGAACAAAAGTATTCTTTCTATCCTAATAGAAATATATTCTATTTTCTGAATTCTGGTATCTTCTTTAGTGTATACCTGATATAGTCTTTCTGTCTTCTGCCAAGATTCTGGATATATAATATATAGCTTTACAAATTAATGTATACTAGATGTTTGCTATTAATTTAACAATGGCCTTGCTTACTTGACTTTTCTTTCTAATTCTTTTTTTTCTAGTGAAATTTCCTCCTAACATAGTGAACATCCATGTGAAACATCCCCCCGAAGCTTCTGTGCAGTTTCACCAAGTTTCAAGAATTGACAGCACGTCATCAGGGCAGAAAGCAAAACCATCGCAATCTGGACATTCTCAGGTTTATCAAAGTCAGCCATTTCAAAAGACTCAGAAACTACATTCAACCTACACGCATCAGCAACCTGTTTCTCATGTGTATCCTATTTCTGCTAAAACCCAGCTTGGGCGATGCTTCCAGGAGACTATTGGTACACAGGTAAGAAATGTGTTTTAGCTTTTAAAGTGATCCCTAACTATAGTTTGCTGTTATGTCCAAAAGTTGTTTTACTTGAGTTGCAATTCTATATACACTTTCATGGGAGTAAGTCCCATTGAATTCATTGGGGCTTACTTCTGAGTAGATAAGTATAGGATTGTGCTGCTGGGTTATTAGATGCTGTGGTGCAGAATGTAAACCGCCTAGGCTTACACTGTAAGAAAACTGAAAACTGAGCACACCATCACCATCATTAAGAAATTTTAGAGTTCAAAACAAACATTTTTACCGGGAAACTCCATTGTATAATATAAATTTTATTATTATAATCAGATGGTTAAACATTATGTTTCGCCTCCAACACAGGAGGCATCATCAGGCCATTTCTGATGATTCCTCCTGTGTTGGAGGCGAAACGTAAAGTTTTTAAACCATCTGATTATAATAATAAAATTTATATTATACGACGGAGTTTCCCGGTAAAAATGTTCGTTTTGAACTCTAAAATCTGGACATGTTGTGAAAATCTAAGAATGTACCTATCATTAAAGTTTGCAAAGCAGTTTACATAGCAGAATAATGGGGGGGGGGGGAAGGTTCCCCAAAGGGACTCAGAATCAAAAACAAAAGGCATACCAGCAAACAGTGACTGGAAAAGGACAATTGCTCTTCCCCCTACAAAATACAAGAGAACTATCACTTAAAAGTTGCCTCTTTACTTAGTTAGCAGGGTAAAATAAGGTGTGAGGGCTCAAAGTTACCCCACAAAATGTTTAATACTTAAGTCACTCTTTATGTCTATAGATGCTTAGGCCAGAACCTATTGGTTCTATTTCTAGTGAGAAGAAAACATAGAGGGTGATGATAGACAAAATATTGTATCTTCAAAATAGACCTATTTCTGACTTTTCTTATAGCACAAACTTTTTCATGTTTACTCAAAAGTAAGTCTCACTATGTTCAGTGGGACTTACAGCGCAATCCTAGCGCTGTGGCGGGCGGCGGAATGAGTGTTCTGCCGCCCGAAGCCATCGCAAAAGTGCCGTAAGGCACATTTGCGACAACTCAAGAGCAGGGAAGGCTGGCGCAAGGCCGGTCTCCCCTGCTCCGCTGACTGAGCGTTTGAAGGACCGTCGCCGGACCCAGGTAAGGATCCAGTGGGCGGGGGGGTTGGATCGGGGGCAAAGGGAGGTCGGCCATAGGCCCAGCCACTCGGGGAGGGGACGAGGGACAGCTTCGGTTGAATCCTGTCCCCCACCGTGCAGCTGGGCCGTTATTTCGCTGGCGGATTTCCAAGGAGGCCGATCAGCCCCAGTACCAGCTACACCTGGGGAAGGGGACGAGCGTCCCCTTCCCCGAGTAGACTTTCTGCCACGTGGGATCCGGCAGGCGGCTTGGGCCGCCCACCCGAACCTTAGACAGGATTGGGCTGCCCCTCCTAGGTTCGTGTATATAGAATTGCAGCCTTAATATCACAACAAAAGATTTTAGGGGTCAAGAGTACTCCTCAGGTCTACAAAAACCTTTATAAACCTGAATTTTTAAACTTTTTCCCCAGTTAGAACGTTCCGTGTGACCCAGCAAATTGTTATTTTCATTATAGCTATCTGCAGAGTTCATGTTGAGAAATAGTTTGACTTCTGGGATCCTATTTACCCCTATCACATCTGCAAATGTTGTAAGAAACCTTGAATGTCACACCTCTGCAGGTGGCCAGATCTGCATAACGGAATAACTCAATCAAAGACATTGTTTCTCTATTTACAGAAAGATCTCTACAAAATGTATATTTCAAGGCTGCCATAAGGCATCTTTATAACAAGTCAATACAATGTAGATTTAGCTAAGTAATAGGATCACTTTGGTTCTCATAGGGTTTTGTGGAACTATGAAGTATTTTTGCAAGTCAAATTGTAAAGGCTAGTTGGTTTGCTGGCTGTCACTATTTCCTGTGGCTTCTGACTAGCAAAAGAGGGGATATTAATGGCTAAACCGTATTCCATGATTTGCTAGAGAGATAGCAAGTTTATCCCAGAAATAAGTGCTTCAACTGTTTATTCTGAGTGTGTTTTCACTGGCTCAGGAGATGGAGTGCATGCTCCAACAACAGTTGTAGCACTTTGTAATGGTGCTTTGCCTGTAATGGTGCTTTGCCTAAGTAAAAAGGTAAAGGTGACCCCTGACAATTAAGTCCAGTCGTGTCCGACTCTAGGGTGTGGTGCTCATCCCCATTTCAAAGCCGAAGAGCCAGCGTTGTCCGAAGACGCCTCTGTGGTCATGTGGCCGGCATGACTCTCCTTGCCGCAGCGCGTAGCATGCAGCTGGAACACGGAGCGCTGTTTACCTTCCCGCAAGCAGTACCTATTTATCTACTCGCATTGACATGCTTTGGAACTGCTAGGTTGGCAGGAGCTGGCCAAGCAACGAGAGCTCACCCCGTCGCGGATTCGAACTGCCGACCTTTCGATCGACAGTTGCCTAAGTAACAACCCCTTAATTTTCATAGGCTTTTTTGTATTATTTTCTCCTGAACCCCAAATCATATTATATGCCTCTCAAGGGGCTTAAAGAAAACAACCACCGGTCCTTACAAAACAACGAACATGTCTTACTTTTGTATATTTTATTCTTCAAACAAAGTCAGTTATGATGATTTGCCTTTATGTAACACTTTCCTCTTTGAAAGTGGAGCTTTTACTCAAGTGAATGCAGTCTTCCCTTTCAGGGGGTAGGGGATAGGTAGGACTAACACAGGCACCACGTGACTTGTGGGAAATGGATGTTTCAAATGAGATTTTTAGGTCCCTGAAAATTCCTCCGTGTAGATATGCTTATAGTGTCTTGTTCTTAGATGGGGGGGGGGGGGAGAGAGAGAGAGAGAGAGAGAGATTACCAGCAGTTCAGCTACTGTGCTTTGAATTCTGTTAGTTACTTTTGGGGTGGGGAGTCTTGAAGAATGTGTTTCTTAATTTGGCGAGTCCCAGTAATACCAAGCTTTTGAACCCCTGGAGTTCACATATCTGAACATTTTTTTCAGATTAAAGCATCATTGCAAAGGTCAGAATATTAGTATCTTAGATACTTAAAACCATTTATAGCTGGCATTATTATACTTTTGATGTTCAAAAGTGAGAAATTTGTTTTTAAATGTGTATAGGAAAAGTGATGGGGGGTGAAGGAAGAGCTTAAGATAGTGGAGGAAATACCATAAGACTTACTGGAAAGTCCCAGCATGAACTAAACCATTACCCCACTATCCAACTGCTATCTTGATACATGTTTACAGAATACATCTGGCATAAAATAAGCCCTGGGCTTAGAGCCAATGTTGGTTCTGTGAAAGTACCCAAAAGAAAAAAAAATGGCAAAGAATACAGAGGCCACAACAGGGAAAACTATGTCCGAATTCGTTATGTGCATTAGATTTGCTCTTCCACTTTTTCAGGATTTTTCTCTAGTAGTGCCGTTACTGAACTGACTTCTAGGCAAATCCTGCGACCTGGAAAATATAACAAAGCCATCACACTAAAACATACAGAAGGAGATTGTTTTGGAAAAGCCTCTTTCCCAATGCATGGATACTGATCCAAGAACTCCCAACTGTGCTCCATAGCGTTCTAGCTCCTGGTAACAACACCTTGTCCTCCCTAGTTCACAATAATGCCAGGCAACGTTTCATCAGTACAATGTAGATGCTCGGCTTTGGACTGGCCAGCAGTACTCAGCACAGCTACCTCAGAAAGGCTAAAGCACACCAGCTCCGCTCTCCGTGCGTGCAGTCCGCTGCATCTGGCAACACGCCAGATGTGCTGTACGTGATGGAACGTAAAACAACGGAAGCCTAGCACATCGGAGCTCTTCAACCCGTCCTCGCAGCCAGTGCTGGTCCACTGTGATTGGTCTCTGGGACAAGGAGGTGAGGAGTGCTGAGTGAGCTTGCGAGGAAAACTGAGCAGTTCTGCAATGAAATTTTATTGGTTCCCGCGCTATTCCATGCCCCGCCCCCAGGGTTCATGAAAAGGGTTGTGATTGGGTGCACAGAAAACGGAACGGAGAAAACGCAGCAAAAGCTGGGATTTGGCCAGGGGATGCGTCTCCCAGAACGGACCTCTCGTCAGCTCCTGGCAGCTCTTGGCGGCCTGGCCGGAGGCAAAGCACACCAATAGAACGTTGACGCAGCCGGCTGCAACGGGCTACACGCACGGAGAGCGGAGCTGGTGTGCTTCAGCCTGAACACCCACTGATAAGGTCCTTGGGTCCTCTTCCCCTTGGGTTCCATTCAGTGGCAGTTACTTCCAAATACAGTAAGTCCTCGCTTAAAGTCGTTTCGTTGTAAGTAGGCTTGTTTTAAAGTTGTTGAGGGAAAAAAATTGATTCCTGACTGGGGCCACTGTCTGTGTGGAGTTGGAATGTTCTCCCTATGTCTGCGTGGCTTTTCTCTGGCCGGAAAGCTCACATTTATTTCAATGTTTTGAAATAGAAGTGTTTGGTGTCTTTATTTAGAAGTTTGGTGATGTTTTTGTGACCAGAAATATGCTGTGAACTCTTGTTTATGTATATCAATTAGCCTACGGTAAAATTGGTTTCATTATAAGTCGTTTCACTTAAAGTTGCAGTTTCCAGAACCTATCAACAACTTTAAGTGAGGACTTGCTGTATAGCAAAAGAGTCTCGGGGAACCTTAAGATTGGAATTTTAAGACCCATGAGCAACTGTTATTCCATTAAACCACAAAACTGCCAATGACTTTGTTCTTGCATGGTTTACTTACATGCGCATGCAATGTACGTGTGTCTTAGGGCACAATCCTACCCGGCCACTAGGCCAGGGTAGTACAACTGAACTGGCCCAGGACTGTCACAAAAGCTGCTTTAAGGCAGTTGTGCCGGCCCTAGGCTGGCGCAGACATCTACACCGGCCCTTGCAGTCTGGATCCAGATGGTGTGCAGCGGACAGGGCGGGGGGAGGGTTTTCCAGAGAGGGAGTGGGCGGACCAAGAAGGGAGGGGGTAGGATCATCATCAGCAGTGTGCGCTGTATCCTATGCCCCTCCCAGGCCCATTTCTCCAGACACGGGCCTCCCAGACTTACGGCAGCTAAATAGCTGGCGTGGATCAGAGGAGACGCGTTTGGGAGGCTGGGGCTTTACCCGGGGTAAGGGAACAAACGTAGGGCTTTACCTGGGATAAGGGAGGGCGTGAGGTGGGCAGGCCGGGGTGGCGGGAGAGGGGGCCATTGGCCAGCCAGGCCTGGGAGGGGATATTGGCGCCAGGCTGCACCAATATCCCAAGCCCCTTCCCTGGCCTGGTCTGGCCGGCCTTACATGGCCTTCCTGGTTGTTTGCCAGCTAAATAGCT